>CM037073.1:55470153-56942729 GCA_020882685.1 Aphelinus atriplicis | reverse complement strand
GAGTCATTAAGAGCAGAGGTCGAGAGAAATAATCTAACATCATTGGGATTGTCGAAAAATAATGACGGGATAAGCGAGCATCATTGGGATGAGATTGAAATCTATATGCAAGAAAATTGGGGAAATTTAAAATTTCAATTAGCCATTTTTTCAAATGAAGTAATAATTCCCGTAGAAGAGGATAGGAAAAGAATAATTATAATTGAAGAGTGTCATGACTCACAAGGAGACGCCACAGTCTCCGGGTCCTGTATTTTTACCAAACCTGTTTTAATGTGCTCTATACCACATACGACCCTTTTCAGGGATTTTGACTAATGGGGTCTCCTGTTAGAGTTATGGATACATCAAGTTTCAGAAAATACTGATATCTCTAGGTTTTTTCACATTTATGACATTGCTCGCTGACTCATCGAGTGAACTTGTCTAAGCTCCTATACGCATTGTTCACACTAGAATCATGAATTTTACATGCTCCCCTACTATCGATAGTATTTTCACTCTTTATCATCATCTAATTTGTCACTAGTTCACATGTTATCTGAAATTCAGTAGTATTCGATGAATAGATTATTCAGCTACAGCTGTCTGAAACTCATCATCAACATGTCTCACTCATTGTACAGTACTCTCAATTGATATGTTTCATCCATTACAAATAATGGTGTTTGATCACACGCATTACTGCATGAACTTCCAAGGCCTTAAATCAGTTGACGAACAATCATTTATTATTGTTTTCAGAATATTCAACATTAAAATTGATCTACTTCCTTAAATTACTTAAGACATAACAAATTGTGTATACATAGTGGAGAAATATGTATTGACTAGCCAGAATCACTCACTCGCTATCGCTCGCTCGTGTCTTTCATTTGCTCTATCAAGAATAAAGGAAAATAATGAAATTTTTATTGGAATTATTGGTGAATAATTCAAAGTATCTACGGACGCTTTTACATCAACATGTATCTCACCTCTAGGCTATCAAAAATAAGGTCCCGATGTCTGATTTGAGATATCAATTTCAATTTACCTCATACCAAAGCTTTGTCTTTGAGGAAGTAAAATAACATAATCAGAAATAGATTTAGTTATGATCATGAATTTTCGTCAAACCTCGAGAAATATCAATGGAAATAAATATAATTTCTACTATATTGCATCTTATTACTATATTGCAACTTAATAACTTAAGCCATGAAAACATGCAAATTTCTCATAAAATTAACGCCCACGCATCGACATTTTTCCATTTTCACGATGGAAACGGGGAGCGCTCAATCAGCTATATCTATTCATCAGATCAGATTCCGTCACGACGCTGATTCGTAGATTTTTTAACGATTTATGTTGCTCAACTTGCTAAGAGTCAGTTTTCACATATTTCTCGCACACGCATCGATTTTTCCAAAATTCTTCATTTCTTTCGAATATCAAGTATTTTTTTCAAACGAATTCTAACTTTTTACAAATTGATACACCGAATTTTAAGTACATACTTCACGCCCATGCATCAATATTTTCAATTTTTTCACGATGAAAAATTGAAGCGCTCTATGAGCTCTAACAATCCCTCTAATCAATATTTACATCGAGACGCTGTTTCATAATAGTACATTGTGTAACGAGCGCGGAAAGTTGCCGATTGTACACGCGGGCGCGTTGGCGCACGAGCGCAGCGAGTGCGACATGCCGCCCAAGTGGTACAATTGGCAACTGCACCGCGTGAGTTGCACATACTATTTTTCATCATATGTGTAAGAAAAATGCGGGGTGGGAGGTGAGGTGGGGGTGGTGGCGTGCGGCGCGGAAAAGGGGGGTTCGGGGGGGCGAAGCCCCCCCCGACTTAAAAAAAATATGACTTATTCATCAAATGAAAAAAAAAATCTATTTTTTATTATTTATTATTATTAAGTTCTACATTTTATCACATTTCACATATTAGCATCGTCCTCGTAATTATTTTTAAAGAAAATATGAAATAATTGTATATCAATATTAAATTAAGTTTCCATTTGACCTCCAAAACATAGAGATAGATTACTGCAATTAGTAAAATGTAAATGAATAGGATTAGGAGAATGTACTGAAGGATCCACTTTTAACTTCTTTGTAATAACCCCATTGGGTTCACTTTGTTTCTCTGCAGTGGTTTCCCCTGCTTCACTTGGTAGATGTACTTGGGTTATCTACCATTGCACTACCTATCATTTCACTGATTCTCTTTTTACTCGTTGTGGAGTCTTCTACGTAGCCTTCTGCCACTTTGTCACTTTTCCAACCCCATGTCGTTTCAGAACAAGAAGGTCTCCTCCACCGTCTGCCAGCAAAGTGGCAGAGGTCCTGCGGAATGTATGGCCAGTATATCTTTCTGGGTTTGGTAATTTGAGAAATTGAGCCACGGTTTTTGGCATACCGCCAATAGTATTGATCCCAATCACCTGTTTGTGACATTGACCTTTACGGTACTGCAAAAAAAATCTCCTGGTTTCAATATCACTTGGGCGTAGGGCTGCATATTTTTTATAGTACTTGTAGAAATGCTTCGAGACTATAAATGATCTTGGTTTATAGTTTTTGGTTATTGGTATGTGCACCAAGATCATATCACCTTTATCTTCTATGTTGTCAATTGTCATATCACACAACTCATGCTTGCGACATGCACCTTCAATACCAAAAATGAGAACTACCTGCAACACAAAAATTGATTTATAATTAAAATTATTACATTCAGTATTGGGTCTGTATCTAAATAAATTGCATTGTACACATTCACAAACGAATATGCTGAATACTACTGAATGCGCAACTTTAAGATTGTGCATAATAATTGCAAACATAATTTTTAATACCTTCACAGCCAAATATTGGTCATCGGGAGCTTCATTTATGAATTTCTGTATATCTGATGAACTCAATACATTAGCTTTCTTAGGGACATAACCTGTAGATCTTCTTTTCAAGAATTGTATTAGCTGTGCGTAGTCGTCGTGAATATTGATGTTGTGCTTTGTGTGAATTAAACTTCTCAACATTGAGTAAGTTGCCCATAAGGTAGATGGTGCAAAGTTTTCAGCTAATTCATCAAAATAGGCAATCAACACAGTCTCACAGAAAGTGTTGATATGTTTATCTGCTCTCCACTGCATAAACTTGTTGTATGCCGCTTCATATTTTGTTCTTGATTTAGCAGGCAATAGGTTATCGATAACTTTTGAAGCTCTTTCAGTGACATCTGATGGCAGTTCGTCAGTTTCACCTTCACTTGTATCGCTATCTGGTATGACAGTATTCCTGTCATATTTAAGGTTAGCCACTGAAAAAAAAATTTTATAACAGTTTCAATATATTTCTACATGATTTGATATCGTTCTTACGTTTTTTTATACTTACTAGTACTTTTAGCAGGCTAATAGCGTTGTTGTTGTAAGAAAGAATCCCACACGAAACTTCTCTGCCATCAAAACACGAGAAACGCGATGTCGCAATCGTGCGTGTGACTGAGAGGGTGCATTTGTTTTGCATGCTAACATGGCAAAAATCGACTCATTTTATAACGCAAAATGCGTTATAAAATGTACTCATATCGTAACGCAAACGATTATCGTAACCGAGTGTACAATCGCCGATTTTGCGCCACCGAAACTGTCACGCAATATGGCATTTTTCGTGCACCCATGATGAAATTATTTTAACGGATTACGCGGTACAACTTGAAAAAAATCAGTTTTTTCCATATTTCATGCCCACGCATGAATTTCTCTAAAATTCTCGCCATGGATATGAAAGCCCATTCCATGTTCTTTCGATCAAACATACTCAAAATCGAACAAGACTCTAATCTCACGTTTTTTTCTGAATGCATAAAAATTACATAGTAAACCCCCATTTTTCAATGACATACTCCCCGCCCACGCATCGACATCTTTAGATTTTTTACGAAAAAAAATTGAAGCGCTCAATGAGCTCTATCGATACCTTTGATCAGAATTTTCATCACGACGCTGTCTCATACATTTTTCTAACGGTTTATGCAGCACGACTTGACAGAAGTCAGTTTTTTCCATATTTCACGCCCACGCATAATTTTTTCCAAAATTCTCTCCATGGATATTCAAGCCCACACGATGTTCTTTCGATCGAACATACCCGACATTTCACCAAATCATACTCTCACGTATTTATCTGAAAGCATAAAAATCGCAAAGTAAACCACCAATTTTCAATCACATACTTCACGCCCACGCATCAATATTTTTGAATTTTTCACGATGAATAATTGAAGCGCTCAATGAGCTCTATCGATATCTCTAATCAGAATTTTCATTACGACGCTGTTTCATAGATTTTTTTAACGGTTCATGCGGCACAAGTTGAAAAAAGTCAGTTTTTTCCATATTTCACGCCCACGCATCATTTTTTCCAAAATTCTCTCCATGGATATTCATGTCCATCCGATGTTCTTTCGATCGAACATACCCAACATTTCACCAAATCATACTCTCACGTATTTATCTGAAAGCATAAAAATCGCGAAGTAAACCACCAATTTTCAATCACATACTTTACGCCCACGCATCGTCATATTTCAGTTTTTCACGATGAAAAATAAAAATGCTCAATGAGCTCTATCGATCCGTATTATCAGAATTTTCATCACGATGCTGATTCATGTACTTTTTTAATGATTCATGAGGCACATCTTGCCAAACATGTTAAATATTCTGAAAACAGTAATAAATAATTGTTCGTCAACTGATTTAAGGGCTTGGAAGTTCATTCAGTAATGCGTGTGATCAAACATCATTATTTGTAATGTTGAGAAGTGGGCCCTGATGAAAAAAGTTTACTCGATGAGTCAGCGAGCAATGTCATAAATGTGAAAAAACCTAGAGATATCAGTATTTTCTGAAACTTGATGTATCCATAACTCCAACAGGAGGCTCCTTTAGTCAAAATCCCTGAAATGGGTCTATACGTATGTGGTATAGAGCACATTAAAACAGGTTTGGTAAAAATACAGGACCCGGAGACTGTGGTGTCCCCTTGTCAGTAGTGGCCGCACACCGGGGAACGTTTAAAACATATAAACGAGTGGGGGAAAATTTTTATTGGCCTAATATGCGCGAGCAAATCAATGCATATGTTAAAACTTGCGAGGCATGCCAGAAGCAAAAACTGGTACGGGTTAAAACAAAATTACCAATGAAAATCACTACTACACCGAATTTCGGATTCGAGATAGTTGAAATCGATATAGTCGGTCCGCTTCCCATTACAGAACTTGGAAACAAGTATATCCTCACTATGCAGTGCTCATTAACCAAGTATTCCAATGCCATTCCGCTTGAACGAATAAAGTCGGACGTAGTAGCAGAAGCTCTAATTTTCCAATTTATTACCCGATTTGGATGTCCCGTCTATTGGAAAAATGATCTAGGTTCGAATTTCGTAAGCGCGTTGTTTAAAAAGATTGCATCGATTTTTGGAATAAAACAAATTCGATCTACAGCTTTTCATCCTCAATCAATGGGTTCTTTAGAGAGAAGTCATCACGCGTTAGTTGAGTATTTGAAAATGTTCACCAATAAGACAGACTGGGATTATTGGCTTAAGTTCGCGATGTTTTCGTATAACACGACAGAACATGTATCTCATTCGTTTACACCTCATGAGTTAATTTTTGGGAATAAGGCGAGAATTCCATCCGAATTTTCTAGGGAAAAAGTGGAAAAAACCTACCATATGTATATTGATAACCTAATTAGTAAGCTCTGTAATACGCAAGCTCAAGCCCGCAAAAGATTAATACGAGCAAAGGAAATATCTAAGCGTTATTATGATTCAAAATTAAATGTCAGGGATTTTCAGGTGGGAGACGAAGTATTTTTATTAAAAGAACCTAAGCTATCCAAATTTGACGATGCTCATGCGGGAAAGTACCGAGTTCTTGCAAGCTTGTGGGAGATCGTAACGCAAAATTAGATTTGGGTGGAAATCGGACAAAAATAGTGCATATAGATAAATTAAAACATGCGTATTCACGAGTAGATTAATCGGAAAAACCCCCAGGGGCAAGCGAATGGGAATCCTTAGAATAATTACTAGTTATGTAACAAAATAGGTTGGGGTGGTATAATCTCTTATATATATACGCGCACGAGGCGTGCAAGCACATACGTACATAACCATTTCAAGTTCTAATTTAGTCCTTTACAAGTTTTTTGAAGGCGACGTATTTATAAATTCTTTTTCAATGGGGGAAAAGGGAGATTATTAAACCCCAATCATAATGAGTAAGTTTTAAGAAAACCATGTATTAGATGTAAGGTTATGATTATATATACATAAAATGTAATGAGTGGTTCAAATAAAAATATGACAATTCAGGATTGTGTGGAGGATATGGAGAAGTAAATAAGTAAGTGAGGTTGTACTTCACAGACATGGGCGTTGGACAGGGGCCCATTTCCCTCCACACATCCCAAAAAAAAATATATGCATACAGTAAACTGTGGTTTTATGAAAAATATTTATGTAGTCATTCACAGGACGGTAGTCGTTAGGAACAGTGTGTAAAATTCGAAGAATTTTAATTAAGGGGAGGTGGGGGGTATCATAGATATAAGACTGGAGAAAGAGGCGAAAAATCGCATTTTCCGCACTAGTGCGCGAGGTCGCGTTTTCCGCACTGGTGCACGAGGCCGCATTTTCCGCACTGATGCGCGGGATCGCGTTTTTTCGCGCTGGTGCACGGGATCGAGTTTTCCGCGCTGAGGCGCGAGATCGCACTTTCAGCACGGTGTACAAGAATCAGGAAATTTCGAGTCGGCTGGCGACATAAAGCGTGTTTCATTGAATACACACATATAGGTTCCATCGCGTCGCCGCGAGAAAAAAAAAATGGCAGTTCTGGGTCGGCTCGGGACTCGACAGCGAGCGTGCGCCAAGATGGCGAGTCGGCCGGGGAGCGGAGATAGGCGCGCGCCAACTCGCGTCAAGAGTTCAGGATTTGGCAGTGAGCTGGCGCCAAAATGGCGAGTCGGCCGGGGCTCAGCCATAAAAACCGGTCGCTGGGGATAGCTTCACATGAGAGTAAGTTTAAATTGAAAATTCAATAACTCAAGAGAGAATAAAAAATTATTATTCAATATATTATTCAATTATTATACAATAAAATCAATAATTTTCTGAAATTAAGTTGATAGTCAAGTTGAAAAAAAAAAAGTTAATTTTTACTACTTGTTGAAATAATATATTTAGAAAAGGGAAAGAAAAGAAATTACGCAGAGAAAAAAAAAAGAAAGAAGGAATACTTCAAGATCTAATTTATTATAAAGAACACATGAGACATAATTAATCGTACTATATAATATAATAGATAAATTTATTATCTATAAGTATAAAAATATAAAATTTATACATATAGGAACATTGGCACACATACGAAAATACATGAATATAAATGGAATATAAATGGATACTAGGATTAACTAAAGGAATATGAATCTATAGATATGAGAAAAAAAACAACAAAGAATACTAGAGGTTATAATAAAGATAATTGGTAGGCGTTATCGGCGATGTAATGGGACATCGGTTTTTCCATGTCAAACGTGCGCCCAGCGTACACTTGGGAGACAAACTCGTTCCCCATCAGGGTGCATTTAGCACACGAATTTAAGCTGGATATACGGGTAAAAACCATCCCACTTCGCGAGCAACGCTGGTCCTCCAGCTGATGCCTGAGCGCCATGCGGTGGAATAGGGCGGAAAACCAGCCTGTATAGTCCGCTCGATTTTCGCGGTAACATCGCTCGCAAATCCGTCGCTCGTCATGCGTGCGGAAAAAACCTCCTTGGACGTGCCCCACACGTAGGATATTATAGCCGAGGTCAAGATGTTTCCTCTCGCCCGCGGCGAAGCGGAAAAATTTGCCCGGATTAAGGGCGTGCAGTGGTGTAAACGGAATGTACTGAGGTCGGGGCGGGAGAGGCGGTGGGATCAGCACTTCGAGGCGAGGCAAGGGCCTCGGCTGGATATCAACGGCAGCGGACTCGGGGGTGACTTGTACCCCGATGCTGCTCAGAGTTGGCAGCATGTCGGTCTGTGCTGCCGCATCGACCAACTCAGCCACCTCTACGTAGTAGGTTCCGGGTGGCACTTTCCGTTTTTTTATCGGCAGCGCAGCCGACATTGCGTCCGGGTGAATGATCCGGATCTCATCCGCCCGAACCTCGGCTCGAAGCATCGAAACGTGTTCAGCCGCGGCGGCCAGAACCTCCAGATCTAGAAAAAAAAAGGGAATATGTTATACATGTGATTTTTTAACATTAAAGTACATCTGATAGTGAGTAATTGCTGTCACATTTATCGAATCAAATCTACCGAGTTCAGTTCATTTTGTTGTAAATAATACCAAGGATTTTCATTGAAATTCAATAGCCATTCAAGTATTCTTACACTTCATAATTTTCTCTAAAATAATCAACAAAGGTCCAGTAACAAGGAAAATATTCCGAACGAAGCTCTGATGTCTCTGTCACCCGAGTGGTTTTTTTTTGATGATGCACATGGGAAAATCTTTTTTTTCTTACCGTGAGAATGGCCCGCTACTGGAGGATCGTAGGGGCCCGAGCTGCCCGCAACTCCTTCACGCAGCATAGATCCGTCCATGACAACTGAAAAAAAAATTGGGATGAGTGAAAAACTTTATGGCCGGAAAAATGACCGCGGGATCCCGACACGCAAACATCGGCCGCGCGCGTGCGGAGGAGAGGAAAGGGACTAGCGCGCCGCCGCGGGTTCTGGGAAATACGAGAGCATATGCGCGTAACGACGGTACGCAGGTAATAAAGGGCAAAACAAATTCTGGCAGAGATTAACGTGAAGTGGTATAAAATAACAGACTTTCCGAGCTTCAATTCAACGACACCCGCGATGCAACTTTAGGAAGCGGAAAGTACAAATCAAAGAAAAATACTGTGGGATAACTAGGGAATCGATCACGTGAAAAAAAAAGGAAACGAATTCAGGGAAAGCCGAGCAAACCGAAGCTAAATCGCAAATTAGAAACGGATTAAAATCACTGCCAAGTAGCTCATCATATCGCAAATGGAATCGGGAATCACGCAGGTTTATTTTCTTAGAAGGAGGATTTTCAAACAATCAATCACGCGACGGAAACCACCAATAACAACGGAATGAGACTAATTGCAAGGCGGGGACACGTGAATAAAGGAATTAGAGTAAGGTACTTACCAGTTGTTTGAATCGTCGACCCCCAAATTAATTAGCGATCAATGGAATTAGCCACAGCCAAAAAGCCAAGGGAAGAGGTGATGTCGGAACGAGAGTTGCCAAAACAATGCCGGCTCTGACAAGCAGAGTCGTGCGCGCAGTAACGTCAACTGGCCCTCTCGCGCCGGGCCTCCGCCGCCGGAAAAATGCATAGGGAAATTGGCCACTAATAGGGACTTAACGCGTTGGGTCGCGGGATTTAAAACAGCATCAGACGCTAGGGTCTGGGTAAAGGAATACCGCGAGGATATTAGGATTTTTTTTATGTACCATGATACAGGAAATATATTCATGCAGCAGAAGCGCCTAAAAAAAAAGTGCAACCAGAGTTGCATTTTTGAAAAGGGGGGGGCTGTGATGAATATATTTTGGGCCAGCGATTCGAGCGCCAAAATGCGCATAGGATAAATTACCGACAGATGGATGGAGGAATTCTGGAAAAATCCGGGAAACAAGAAATACCGATGTTAGACTCATGATAGGGTTTCGCATCAGCTAAAAATAGAATTCGATAAGACTCGAATCACATGGGTGAGGTCACGCCGATCGGATGACTCCTAGATTGATAAGCCGGATTGACTTGCTCGAATCTCAAGAACAAAAGGGATACTGTGTTACTTGGGAATCAAGTACACAAGTGTTGAGTTACTCGAGAATCGAACGAGGCATATTGAGTTACTCGAGAATCAGGAATAATACAACCGAGATAACGCACGTACTGATTGCGACAGGAAAGCGATAAGAGAAACACGGGATAAATCGATAGTATACCGATGAGATCATACAGATCAAGTTACTTAAGGCATGATGAAGAAAGATTGAATTACTCGAGAATAGATAAGGAAGGGTTCGGTTACTCGACAGGAAGCAGGGATCAGCTTTCCCGAGAAATGATATCACCATGATATCATCGACTGATAGTAAACCAGGTTTCAATTGGTCAGACCAGGGAACGAATAGGAGGCATGAATCGTTGAGGAGGAGGAAGAATCAAAAATGGAAAGGGTTACGAAGGTGTGCCCAGGGGAAGTCGATATAGCAGGATGAGCCAAGAGGGAGGGCAGATTATTCTCGACCAGGATCGAGAGCGCATCGTAGCGAGCTTTCTGTTGTAACTCGCTCGTACGATATACTGTATTCACTTACTTGTACCCGAACATTAATAAACATCATCAATTGTCAATGTGAAAATAAGTGAGTGCTGAACAATTCATTATTTCATCCTACACATCACCATCTGTCATTGAATTTGCGCTTAGCGCTTAGCTCGTCAACGAGCTCATCGCCGAACGGATCATCGCTGAAATTTGAAAGTTGCGCCAGAAATCACTGTGGCAACTGTGCGGAATTCAGCCAGTTCATAACACTCACCATTGAAGAACATCTGAATGACACAGCAGCTAAGGGCAAGAAGCTTTTCACTAGGCTCAAAAGCATTGTGAAAGCTAATTGGGGAGTGGCGTATGTCTGCATGAAAACACTTTACAAGGGTGTCTTCCTCGCTATTGTACTGTATTGGTGGATGGGTCGACAACATAGGAGTAAAGCAGTCTCAACGTATAAACAAGGCCCAGAGACATGTTCTACTAAGAATGACTCGAGCATACAGCACGATATCGACGGAGGCACTACAGGTGTGTGCGGGCATTGCGCCACTCGATCTGATAGCCAAAGAGCGCTATTACAAGTACAAGGTGAGGAAAAAAGAAGCCTTCGAGAATGATGGAGTAGAATACAGACCTGGGATGAAAAGCTCTGACATCAAAAGAAGACTTGAAGATCTAACAAAGAGGAAATGGAAGGATAGATGGAAAAACTCCACAAAAGGCGAATGGACGAGAAGAATTTTTCCAAGAATCCAAGATCGACCGAACAAGGAGTGGATACGCCCGGACTACTATGGAACACAGTTTCTTAGTGGACACGGAGATTTTGGATCGAAACTGAAGCAGTTCAACCTGGTTCAGGACGACAGCTGCCCATGTGGCGAAACGGAAAATCCGGAGCACATCCCATATCACTGTGGAGAATACCAAGAAGAGAGAAGAGACTTGGAAGCATATGCAGCAGAAAATGGCCTTATATAGCCAATGGAGCTGAAAGACTCCGTGGAAAATAAATATATCTACGAGAAATTTAACTAATACTGCAAAAAGGTACCAAAGAAGGAAGAAGAAAGAAGAAAGAAACAACAAACAACTCAACAATAACCGCAATGAAAAGTAAAGATGACTAGAATAAGAAGAAACTAAGAAGACTGATGAAGACTGAAGAAACAAAGAAGACTGAGAAAGAGAAGAAGACTGAAGAGAAACAAAAGACTGTAAGGACTTCTGGAACAAGCAGGTGCTTCGCCTCCTCGCGGTCCCCGCTGGGCAACGGATCCTCATTGACACTCCCTATACAAGTGTCAATGCGGATACGGCTAAAGAGGCACCTCAGGGTCTAACCGCCCGTAACTTCTAGGGCGGGGTTTTTCCAAGCCGGCTCCCCTGGTGCATGGGTCTCCTAGATGGTGTAGGAGGTTATGGGCGACAGCCCGAGGTACCGCGTGGAAACACACACACAATCCCACTGTCCCTATCTATCCTTCAGGCCGGTGGGTGAGATCTTGCTTGCAAGACGTACCCTTTGGGTGATCGGCTCGGCCCACTGAACCGGAGAGCGCCCTTTCATTTTCGGGGCGAATTAAAGGTAGAGTTGTCCGGGGCCCTCGGGTCTTGGATCGATTCGGCGGTATGGCGTACTGTGATGATACTGAGCAGATGGTCTGGAAGGCAGAGCCGCTAACTCTGTCGCAATCAGGTCCGGCCGCTGCCCTGGCGAGGGGCGGTCTGTAGGCCTTGGTGCCACAGCCCCGTTGAGCGTAGGTGGGAGCGACTCAACTGTATGGATAGAATACCCAGCCGTAACTGACATCGCAAATGGAAACTGACAAAAACAGAACAAAATTGAAGAAAGGAGGGAAGTAGGAGGTGGTGATGGAGAAAGAGGTAAGACTGGAGATACCAAGGGTGAACACAGGAGTATCCTCGTGTTCATCCATGGAATCGTCCACGCCCTCGGACCAAAAAGGTCCACTTTATTATGCCGCCAAGGCGTATGTAAAGGAAAAGTTCAGGAAGCGGAACATCTCGCAAGAGCAAGAGGAGTAGGACAGAGGCTTGTGAAGAGGACGTGGATCCCGTAGTTCGCTGTATCGAGCTCACCACGGAGTGGAAAGCTACTTTTAAAAAGTGGCTCAATGGTTCGTCGGCCATGAAGTTAAACAAACAGGATCTAGCTGAAGTTCAGCAACTTCACGAGGATCTGGCCAAAACTGCGGAAGCGATGGCTAGAGAGAATGCCTATCTTTACGGCAGAGTAGAAGGACTTGAAAGAGCGCTTGAGCTTGTCGAAAGGAAAGTAGCACCCACTTTCAGCCAGGCGGTGCGCAGCGGTGAAACCAATGCGCCTCCGGCCGTCACGGTCTTGGGTAAGAGCCTAAGGGTGCCACGGCCTACGTACGGGGCGGTGTTGACCATGTCTGACAAAGTGAAGGAGGATATGACGAAGGAACAGCAAGACAAGGTTCTCAATGGGATCAAACCCATCGAGAACAAGATCAAGGTCAGGACAGGGAGGAAGACCAAGAGAGGAGTCCGAATTGAGGTCGCTGAGCGCGATGACCTGAAAAAGATCCTGGATAACCAGAAACTACGAACAGAGAACCTCGAGATCAGAGTGGCAGGCAAGGGAAGGCCGAGAGTTATCTTTTACGATGTACCCTCGGACTTCGATGAGACAGACTTGAAAGAGTCACTGATCGCCCAGAACGACGGACTACTAGGTCCGCGAGTGGTCACAGAGCTTAGCGAAAATTTCGCTTTAAAGTTCAGTCATTGGGACATATCGCCGCAAGGTGCGGAGCCGCTGTGGAAACCTGCAGGCTCTGTGCGGCAGACAGGCATTCTACCCGCAACTGTGGGAGTAAGGAGACACAAAGGTACTGTGCAATGTGTCGCAGAGCAGGCCGACCGCATGACCATGCCTCGGACACAAAATGTCCGATGTACCAGCAAAGAGTGAAGGCGTTCCAGCAAACGATAGACTACGGCCTGGATCTACCAACAAGTCGCAAAACACGACCCGTATTCTCGCCGATCGGCCTCCACGTGGCAACCCGCGGGCAACGTATGTCGACCTATCATTCCTGCCCTTGAGTTCCGACGGGGGGATGGAGTGGTAGGGAGAATGCGGCTAACAAATCGGTCCTCGACTGAGGGGGTCCCTCCGCAACGAGCGGTAATTTTTCCTAGTCAGTTACCTTGACGGTGTTTGACCTTTGGGGGTGGATGGGTGCTGTATAAATGGTAGTGTGGCTGAGTGTGGCGGTATGGCCGGGCAGAACCTAGGTGTATTCTCGCTGTGCTCGCCCGCACTGTCAAGCTCCGACCAGCTGCTTGCAGATGGTCGTTGAGCGCGGGTATAGCCAAACGGCCCAGGTACCGCGAGCGCCGACCAACAACTAAGGTGTCGCAACATCCATTCTCTGTCCCTATCTATCCGCAGGCCGGGGGGTTTTTGCCTTTTGGGTGTCTGGTACGGCCCATTGACCCGGAGTATTCGCTTCGACCCACGGCGCTAATTATGGGCAGCACTCAGGTGCGATGGAAGGATTGGTGCAAAGCAACCGTGCCTATGCCTGAATGGCGGACCCGTTAGTCCGTCTCAAACGGTTCTCTCTGGTGGCCGTGGGACGCATCAGAGTAGCCACATGGTGAATCCTAGCCACAGCCTGCAGGCAGCTGTGGTGGTCTCCTCATTTGCCTTGCAACAAGAAACACATATCATATGGGAACCAATGAAAATTCAAATTTTATAAATGAGCAGCTTACGCTGCAAAGCACAGCATCGGAAACCACAGCATGAAAAATCTGCGGAGAAACAGTACCACCACTCCACGCATACGGTTGTCGAGCGTGAGTAGTACAGGAAGCATTTCTAAGCGGAAACACTCCGAAAAATGGAAAGGAAGATCAAGACTTCGAAGAAGAAATGGATATTGCTAGTGAGATCACTGAAAGGCTCACAAAATGGGGCCACGACATTGACAGCTTCCTGAGAGAAGTTCGAGGCAAGATGAACAAAACCGATGCGGCAGATCTCCAGAACCTACGAACAGACTTGTATGAGATGGTAATTGAACTGATAAAGGAGAACTCTTGCCTCAAAGGCGCCCTAGAGGAAAGCCGCAGAGGTGGTTCATTTAGCGATATTGTCAGACAGCAGAGGAGAGAAAGAATCCCACCGGTCGAGATAAACAAAAAGAGGCTCGTACCAAAAAAGTCTTATACAGCAGTTATTCGTAACAAGGAAGGACAAGAACCGATCGACAGTGAAGCCTTGAAAAAGCACGTAGTGGGCACTCTAGATCCTGTGAAAAATAAGCTGAAAATGAATGCGATCAGAACGATAAGGAATGGCGTTGTTGTAGTGGCGGCGATCAAGCTGATCTTGATAATATCATTGCAAATCCAGGTCTAAACAATGAGGCGATAAGGGCCACAGAGACCAAGGAAAGGAAGCCAAAAATGATCCTATATGATGTTCCATCCATGTATACAGCAGAACAAGTCATCGAGGCAATGCTACTGCAGAATGACCAGGCACTTGGAGCTGAAAATGCTTTAATGCTGCGGAGAGATTTCACCTTACGGTTTAAAACCAGGAAACGGAACATGGACACAATAAATTGGTTGGCCGAAGTTTCCCCGCAGCTAAGGAATGTCCTAAAAAGGCTGGAGAAGGTCTATGTTGGTCTACGACGATGCAAAGTAACGGACTTCAGTCTCCTTACGAGATGTTACAAATGCCAAGGACTTGGTCATATTGCAAAGCATTGCAAAGATACAGAGACGACGTATGGACATTGTCCGAGACAGGGCACAGTTTAAAGGACTGTAAAAACAAGAGGGAGCCAGCGAATTGTGCACTATGTAAGAAAGCGAACAAGCCACATACGCACAAATCAGACGCAAAATGTCGAGACGTACAAGGCGACTCTCGAGAACCAGCAGTCTAATATAGACTATGGATAGAGGAACTAAAGTTACAATACTCCAAGCAAACCTTGGCAGAGGCAGAAATGCGACAGATGAAATCCTCCAGGTTGCAAATGAACTCAATTCACCGTTATTGTTGAAACAGGAGCCCTACACAAATGGAAGCTCTGTCGTTGGTTTTGGGAAGTACACAAACATCGTGCTAACAGGCAATAAGCCAGATGAAAAGCCCTGGGCTTGTATTGTAGTACTGGACAAAAGGTATACGGCAGTGTTTTTCAGACACCTCAACAGCGCTCATTGCGTTTGCGCGCAAATCACAGGACCGCATGGAGCTTTCTATGTAGTGGCGCAATACTATCAGTTTTCAGAAAACGCCGACGTCCACGCTCTCCAGCTGCGTACCGCACTCAATGCAATACAATCAAACCAGATCCTGGTTGCAGCGGACGTCAATGGAGTCTCTCCCCTCTGGAGTGCCAGAGCGAATGAAGCAGATGATAACGGACAGCAAATCGAAGATATTATAGCCCAGTTTGACCTGGTGGCTGTCAATAGATCCGGACAACTGTGCACGTATGCCAAAGGGGAGAGGGATATTGACGTGACGCTTGCAACAATTGGACTAGCAAGGAAAATATCAGAGTGGACAGTTTTGGAAAATGCGACAACAAGCGACCACAGAGCGATAAGCATTGAGCTTGAGTGCGGTCAGGCTGAGATGCAGACGATAATAAGAAAGCCAAGGTATAACGTAAAGAAAGCGAGATGGAAAGCATATCAAAAGAAGCTAAACATGGAAACACCAAGTGTTCTTGCTCTGGAATTGAAGAGTGCAAAAGATGTGGAGGATTTTGCGCGAGAGGTAACCCAGGCTATAACAAATGCAGCAAAAGGCACAATCCCGCGCAAGAAGCGTTTCAACGAATCGGTACCCTGGTGGAATCGAGCCCTCAGCCTTGAGAAGAGCGAAACTTATAGGCTGCGGAAGAATTACCAAGTTGAAACGGAACCAACTCTCAAGGCGCATAAAAAGCAAATCTACCAAAGGAAAAGGAGAGAATATACAACAGCCATAAGTTCCGCTCGAAATCAAAGCTGGAAGGCTTTAGTCAAGAAGGACACAGAAAGCGATCCGTACGGCCTGATCTACAAGATCTTTAACGAGAAAATGACACCAGATGTTGCAGTAACTGCAATAAAAACAGAAACTGGACACACTATGACGTGGGCTGAAACGATGGAGGCGTTACTGCAAAATCTCTTCACGCACGAAGAGAGCCCACCGGAAGAGGAGACTGTAGAGTGCCCAGCTGAGGGAAATGGCAGTACAGAATGGACGAAAGCTGAGGTGGTCACGGCAATCAAGCAAATGAAAAATAAGAAATGTCCTGGGAGTGACATGATTGAGCCTGAGATGCTCAAAGCCGCCTCAAGGCCTGGCTTTCTCGCAGTGTTCATGAAGCTGTACAATGGATGCAGATCTCATGGCGTGTTTCCAGCAATATGGAAAACAGGAAATATAAGAGTACTGCTGAAAGGGATCGAAAAAGACCCTGCACAGGCCAAATCATACCGACCTGTATGTCTACTCTCGGTCCTGAGCAAAGTGCTTGAGAGGCTGATGAAAATGACTATAGGGACGGTAGTTATGAACCCAGAACACGCCTCAAATGCCCAATACGGCTATAGAAAGAGCAGATCAACTGAAGATGCAGTGGCTCAGGTGAGAAAGTTAGTTCTAGAGACGGAAGAGAGCATGGTAATGGCGATCCTCTTCGATATAACCGGAGCGTTCGACCACCTCAGATGGAATACGATAATTCAGGAGTTGAAGAACAGGAACTGTCCTGTGGACATCCTCCGGTTGGTACGCAGCTATCTGAAAAATAGATACATTGAGATAATAGGCGACTACAACTCGGTCTTGAGAAGACTCAGTCGGGGATGCCCGCAGGGCTCTGTTTTAGGTCCTGACTTCTGGAATATGCCAATGGATAAGCCGCTGGAAATAATTGAAAGATACAAAGGAAAAGTGGTTGCGTATGCTGATGATATTGTAATACTAATAGAAGGAAATAGTCGGAAGGACATCGAAACAAAAGGCCAGAAACTAACGGATATAATTGTGGAATGGGCAACTGCGGAGAATTTGGAAATATCGAAAACTAAAACTGAAATGATACTACTAAAAGATGAAAATGTGAACACTGGAAAGAACATCGCAACCAAAAACAAGAGGTACAAAAGGGTTTACACTCATGGCACAGCAACAAAATCGCTGTAAACACAGGTAAAGGTGGTTTCCGACCTCCAACGATCAGGATCGATAAGAATGGAAAAGGAATCAGGCACGAGGCACACGTAGAGTACCTTGGGGTCACCTTCGGAGTAAGAATGAGCATCGAGGAGCACCTTAACACTGTTGCAGCGAAAGGAAAGAGGCTTTTTACCAGGTTGATGTGTGTGACAAGAGCGAATTGGGGCATCACACAGGAGTACATGAGGACTCTTTACACAGGCGTCTTCCTATCAATCATGCTGTATGCAATCGGTGAGTGGGGAGACAAACTAAAGGAAAAGCAGAGTCAGAAGATAAACAAAGCCCAGAGGCATGTTCTCCTGCGAATGACCCGTGCATACGCCACAACGTCAACAGAGGCTTTGCAGGTCTGTGCGGGAGAAGTGCCGCTGGACCTATTGGCAAAGGAGAAGTATTTCGAATACAAAGTTTGCAAAAAGGAGAGTTTCAACAATGGAAATATAGTATATGAGACAGGAATGGATTGTAGCGAGATCATTAAGGAACTGGAAAAGGAAACACTCAGGACATGGGAAGAAAGGTGGCAAGAAACGACAAAGGCAAGATGGACTAAGCAGTTTTTCCCAAGTGTGGAGGAAAGGCTGAGAGCTAATTGGATTAGCCTCAACCACTACAATATGCAGTTCCTCGGAGGACACGGCGACTTTAATGGAAAGCTTCAGCAGTTCAACCTTGTGCAAGGAGGAAACTGTGGATGTGGCGAAGCAGAAACTCCACCGCACATCATTTTCGAATGTCCTGAGTATGAAGGAGAGAGTGACACGCTAAAGCAGGATGTACTCATGAGAGGACTGCAATGGCCACCCGAGCCAAAGACTCTTGTGAGCAATGAGGAGACTTTCAGTAAATTCGACGCATTCTGTAAGAAAGTGCTGAAAAGGAAAGAAGAAAACAGAAATCAGGAAAACAGAGAAATCAGACCACATTTGTAAAGAAACAAAAAGACTGAAGGAGACTTGAAGAAGAAACAAAGAAGACTGAAAAGAAGACTGAAGAAGACGGAACCAAAGAAGACTGAAAAGAGAAGAAAGAAGACTGAACTAGATATAAGAAGATGGAGAAGAGATCGAAAGAGACTGATGGATCCTGAAAACAAGCAGGTGCCTTGCCTCCTCGCGGTCCCCGCTGGGTAACGGATCCTCATTGACACTCTCTATACGAGTGTCAATGAGGGTACGGCTAAAGAGGCACCTCAGGGTCTACCGGCCCGTAACATCTAGGGCGGGGTTTTTCCAAGCCGGCTGCCTTGGTGGGTACGTTTCCTAGATGGTGACCAAGGTTATGGGCTAAAGCCCGAGGGTACCGAGTGATACGTCACAAATACATTCTAATGTCCCTATCTATCAATCCATGGGAGGAAAAAGCTGGCGAACACCTCTGGGCGTGCATCTGCGTGCTGAACCCGGAATACACCGTCATGCTCATGGCGCACGTGAGCACGTCCCACTGTGTCTGTGTTCACGTCACAGGTCCGACAGGGATATTCTATCTGATCTCGCTGTACTGCCAGCTGTCGAAGGACATCGAGATTTACCTGGGGCAACTGTGGGATGTGACCCAGGCCCTGGGGGATGCGAGGCTGATTGTGGCCGCAGACGTGAATGGAGTTTCTCCGATGTGGTCAGGGAGGACTATAGACGCTGACCCGTATGGGAGTGCTCTTGAGGATTTTCTGGTAGCAACGGGACTTCTAGTCTGTAACGTCTGCGGCCAGCCCTGCACATCTCACACTGGGAACCGGGACATCGACGTTACCTTGGCGGACAGACGAACTGCGAACATGGTATCTGAGTGGACTGTGGATCCCCGTGGCACACTCAGTGACCACAAGCCCATAAGGATCACGCTGAAAGCGAAGGGACGGTTGGTGGTTAAGCAAGAACAACGCTATTGCATCCCGCGGGCGAACTGGGAGATCTTTAATCTTGACACCGCCCGACACGTGCAGGAGTGTGAACAGTTTCCCCTTACCACGGCTCGGGATGTCGAGCTCCTCGCGGATAAGATCTCTCATGTAATAACATCAGCGACGAAAAAGGCGATTCCGAGACGGAAGCGTTTTCGAAGATCCGTACCCTTTTGGTGTCGGAGACTCACTACGCTGAAGTTGCAGATGAACCGAGCCAGGAGAGATTACCAAAAGGAGAGAGACCCCGACCGGAGGGAGCGACTCGGGCTCGTGTACCGTGATTCCCTTCGTGTCTATGGCCGTACCATGGACACGGGGAAGAAGAGCAGCTGGCGGAGATTTGTTGAGAAGTCGAACGAAGGCGAACCGTACGGACCGGCGTATGAGATGGCCAGTGAACGTCTGCAACCAAAGCAGGTCATTGGCAGTATTAGAACCGGACAAGGACACACCGCGACCTGGAGAGAGGGCGCTTCCAAGATCCTTGAGAGCTTCTTTGGGGAGGAGACGCCGGAGGAATATAACCCTCCGGAGTTCTCTTTCGGGGAGCCCGTGCCCCGCTGGTCAAAAGGCGAGATCCGGGCTGCCGCGAAGAGCCTCAAGAATCGAAAAGCTCCAAGGAATAATATGATTGAGGCCGAGATGGTCAAAAGAGCGTCAAAGGCTGGGCTTCTACAGTCAATGACTAGGCTCTTCAACGGGTGTCTGGAGTACGGTGTCTTTCCGAAGGCCTGGAAGAACGGGGTCATACGGGTCCTTCTGAAAGGTCCTGACAAGGACCCAACAGAGGTGAAGTCGTATTGGCCCATATGCCTTCTGCCGATTATCAGCAAGGTGCTGGAGAAACTGATCAAGTCACGCTTGGAACCTATGGTGCTAGGCCCGCTGATGTCCTCGGACACGCAGTTTTGTTATAGGAGGGGAAGGGGCACTGAACAAGCCATAGCGCGAGTGATTGAGGGGGCCGCGAATTCGGAAGCGGATCTGGTGTACGCCCTGTTCTTCGATATCACTGGGGCCTTTGACAATCTGCGATGGTCATCCATTATCGAGGAATTGAGACAGCGCGGATGCCCGGGAGAGCTCCTGAAATTGGTGTCGAGCTATCTTAGCGATAGAACGATGACAATAAGGGAGCTTTTGGAGGAGGTGATCCGGAAGGTTTTCAAGGGGTGCCCGCAAGGGTCAGCCGTGGGCCCGGACTTCTGGAACATTAACGTGGACAAGCTTCTGCTAGAACTTGCAACGAGAAGAGCGAAGGCCACAGGGTACGCCGACGACATCGGTGTGCTCCTGGAAGGAAGAAGTCGCCGAATGATAGAAATGCGAGGGCAGGAGCTTGCCGACGTGGTATACCAATGGGCGACGGGGCTGGGTCTGCAGCTCTCGAGAACCAAGACAGAAATGACCCTGCTCAGAGACAGAGGCATGCTGTCAGGGAAAGCCATGTCGGATTGGAAGAAGGAGGTAACGAAGAGGATTTTACGAGCGGGGCGGCCACCAGGTCCATTGTAAAAACCGGGAAAGAGGGGGTCAGACCCCCACAATCAGAATAGAGGGCAAAAGTATTAAGTATGCCCAGGACGTGAAGTACCTGGGCGTGAACATCAGCACCAGACTAGGCATTAGGAATCACTTGTGCACTCAAGGCAGTAAGATGAAGCGACTGTACGGCAGACTCGGCAGAATCGCGAGGGCAAACTGGGAACTGAACAACCACACTCTAAACGTGCTGTACAGAGGAGTGTTCCTTCCCATGATGCTCTACGCTGTCGGGGCCTGGGGTCACCTGTGCAACAGGACACTCGGTGAACTGGCATGTGGTCACACTGAGAGAAATGGGGAGCACTGGCAGCTCCGCAGGGTAGCACTCTCTGCTCCCCAAGCGGAGCACTTGACTGGGGAGCAGTTGTTGCTCCCCGGCGGAGAGCAACGTATGCGGAGGTTCCATTATCTGTCATTTTCATAGATTGTACGCAGGTTATACATAGATAGGACGACTGAAAGTCATAGATAATATGATAACTTACATGAATTTTATGATACATATATGTTTTTTCATTTCACAGTTTTGTTTATCTTTTTTAGTCAGTCGGAAGAAATCAACAGAAAATTTTCATTTTTATTGATGAATTAATTTTTTAAGTATGATTTTTACAGACAATGCTTTGGTACCACGTACAATAAATTATCTCTTTTCAAGAGAGCGCAAGGTTGAATATCCGGCAATTCGCTTATTTTTCTTAAAATACTGATCGGACCTTCTACTACATGATAAGCGTGTAAATGGTCTTCAAAGTAAGAGAAATGCAGTGGCTGAATGAGGGCGAAAACTTCTTTAGATCTCACAAACATCTCTATTATTCTACCGAATAAGAGTGACTCATCCCCAATGTTAATAACTAATACTGAATTCAACTTATAAGTAACTCCCCTCACAGTTATCAAGTCTGTTTTCATAATAACTTCTTCTTCTGGTACACCGATAAAATATTTTCTTCTGGAATAAGTATCTATTTCTTCTGCTTGATTATAACTCGGGACAGTTGAAATCTTTGGATTTAATTTCATATAAGCCAACTGCAATTGGTTTCGGATGCAAACTGACTTGAGTATATTTACATTAGAATTAGTAGTAATTGCTACTTGTTTTAACACCCTGTGATTTGATTCATATCGCATGGACCAATAATTGAGCATTGGTCCATTCTGTTTCATGCATCTAACATAATGTATCATATTGTGAAATTTGAATTTGAGGGGTCCGCATAATTTCTGATATAGATATAAAAAGTCGGGAATCAAACGATTAAGCTGCTGCAAATGCCCATCTACATATCGCGGAGAAAGTAAAATATCAATTATTTTGCGAAGTAAAAGATACAGCTCCCACATTTTATTCTCTTCAGGAACGAGATCTCCGATTATGAAACCAAAAAATGTACAAAATCCTATCATTTCTGAAGCAGAGAACTTTAAATTTTTTTCTGAATAGACACGAGCTTTCGTTAGCTGAGGAATTTTGTTTGATAACCCGACCTTTTCAGAATTGAATAACTCAATTCTTTTATTTAAAGTATCCAAATCAAACAATTTTTGTTCATAAATTATGGAATAACAAATATGAGACATTGTGTAAGATGCCGAGCCTTCAAAGATATCATGCATCACATCCATTGCAATATTTTCACATACATGATATCCTTCAACTTTATTAGAATATGGAATTATCTTTAACGCCAGATATTGAAGCATTATTTCTAATGTAATCTAAAAAGTATGATTCCTTTCTCCTAATCAACTCTAACTTTTCCCGAATAAGAACCTTAATTTCTTCGGCAGGCGCTGAGCATACTCGACAAGCTGTCGTTCCACGAAAGCCCTCAATGAAACTCAAAATGGAATTGAGCCCCAAATTATCCCCTAATATTAAAACTAGTTGAAAATAGATCGTATGAATTTTATTATCTACGGTAATAGAAATGCCCTTGTTTCGCAAAAAATTTAACTCTGCTACTAATGTCCCAAATAATTTCTCATAAGTACTGTACTTTTTCCGCTCTTCTGAAATGTAAAGGATTGTCAATAATATATAATTCAACTTAGAAGCTAAGTTTCGTGGGAGACTCGCAATCATAGAATATACTGCTCCTAATTTAGTAGAAGATGTATGAGAGCTTAAAGGATTTCCATACACAAAATCATCTTGGAATATAGCCAAAGGAAGTACAATAGAATCTTTCGGAAATTGACTCTTCTTCATTTTCCAATTTTCAGTTTGAATTATAAATGATGGAATTATAATTATAAATTTTTTGATTATAATTATAAATGATGGAATTGTTAATCTCCAATTCATGCAAATAATCAATAATACAAGAAAAAACGCCTGGAATTTCTAGAAGTAGTTTTAGAGTATTCTTCAAAGGTATATATTCAGCAAACACTTTCTCATTGAAAGCCACGACATTGTTGTTAAAAAGCTTGTTATCAACTTTCATACCAATTTCGTAAGGGAAAGAATTAGCTAGAAGCCCTCTTTGCTCATACAAATTAAATCGCTTGTGCTCAGTTTTGAAGTTATCAAAAGCTGATTTCGAATTGTCAAGATAAATCTTACAAGTACTTTCTGCTGGGTGACATACAGATGTAAACATTTTTTCAAATTGCTTTTTCATGTCATTCAAGAAAATATCGTGAAAGTTCATCAAATCATCAACTACATTGCGAGGAATGTTCACATTGCTATAGAACTTTAATGTTAGTCTCAATAGTTCTTCTTCTAAATTTAAAGGCATCGTGTAAGATTACATAATCTGTTTCATATATCAGAAATACTTTAATAATTGCTCTTAGTCATAAACTTTTACAAAGTAGTACAAAAACTACTAGACTAGACTACTTCAGTCATGAACATTTACAAATTAGAACTACTGAACACGAATAAAAAACATTGACTTTTACAAAACTCAAAACGCCATCATTACGTTGCATTGGAGTTTTTCAATAACTGCATAAAATTGGTTACTGTAGTATAACTTCTTTTCAATGGAATTTCATAAAAGAATTGTTGAAAAAATGTCCACAATCTTGAACTCGGAATAGGAAACTCAATTCTTAGAATAGTCATACATTTGAAGCAGTAATCAACTGCATCTAAAATACTGTTAGATTTTATCTCATATTTTAACCTATTGATAATGATAAATACTTTGACTTCAGGCGAACTTTCTTTGACCAAACTTCCAATTAAAACTATGTACGGTTCGATACAATTATTCCTATCTTCAAAGTTTTTCTTGATAATTTGAAAGTCTTCAAATTCTTTCTCAGTCTGAAAAGTACAAAGAGAAATGGTTACGAGGTATTATTTCATCAATAATAGTACATAATGCAACTAGTGCGTTAGATGCGGTTTTACGCGCGTTAGATCGATTTGAGTGCGTAAAATCCAATTTCACGCACGAAAATCAATGCGTAAAATGAGCGTTTATGATCATACTATAAATTGATATTCATATCAATAAATAAAGTTACTGACCTCTACATGACAAATGAAAGAATGTCTCAAAATGTCGGGTCGATGTTCCTTAAAAGGATCTTCTTCACCTTTTTTCAATCGATAATTGAATTGAAAAGTCTTGAATAATCCAGAAAATGCTAGGACGTTCTCCTTGCCTACAAAATACAAACAAAAATATCAAATTGTATGAACATTTCATGTGATTGTTTCAATGACTTATAATATTCTATGGTATACGTGATCAAAATCGCTCGTTTTACGCATCGATTTCCGTGCTTAAAATGAAATTTCACGCACTAGTGTTTCAGCTTAATTACTGATGCGTAAAATTTGCGTTTGATTGCATAATATTATTACCTGCATTGAGTACAGCTTCATCAAATGGTAGGGTCTTGCTCTTTCCCTTACTGTTCTGTATAAGCTTTAGAATATCAGAAGAAACTGAATCCCAATTATTTTTTAGCTTATCTTTTGACTCAGGATAAATCTTATCGAAGTCTTGAGCCAGCTAAGAAATCATAATTACATTTAGTTTGTTTGTTTATTTGTTTGTATGTATGCACGCGCGCGAGTGTGTGTGTATTTGTGTATGTGTGTGATTAATAGAAACTGTACCAATTTGTGACAAAATGATGATTGAAGGCCTTTGTAAGTATCTACGAATGTCAATGTATTATTGCATCGTGGTCTATTATTGAATGACTTATTCCATTTATCTACAACCTCATCTTCAGGATCAGAGTTATTTTTAAGCCACTCAATATCTAAATTTGCATGGGTCAATGATTCTTCAATATCTAAAATGAATGAAAGAATTTTAGTCAGCATAATATGAAGAACTAATTTTGAAAAAATTATGTTACTCAATAATTTCAATTGCCTCCAACAGTTAATACTTCTAGGATATTATCATCTGAAATCAAATTGACTTTCTTTAGTCTTTTCCTGATGTACAAGTATTTTTCATATAGTACACCTCCTGCTCTAACTTTCTTTCTGATTTTGTCTGTGTTCCTCGTGTCGAGTTCAGTGGATGGATAATAAAAAAAGCCAACTTTTATGTCATTCGTCTCGTTCGTAAATATAAGATTCAGCTCCTTGTCCAAGTCAATGAAACGCTGTTTATCTATCCTATTCATAGAAAAAAAAATACAAATTTTGTTGTTATAAATCTGGTAAATTTTGTCTATCGAATTGCTGATAAAATCAATCTCATGGATGCAATAAGTTTATATTTATATTATAGTCTGGAAGTTGAAAAAGTTGAAAAGTTTTTCAATAACAACCATACTAACTCTGAAATCTATTGAAAGAATACAAAATCATAGGAAATTTCAAACTATAAAGTTGATTTAATTATGTAGTATATCTTTCAATAATAAGTCAATAGCGAGTGAATGTACCTGTAAGAATTACTTATTTCCATCTCATATTTTATAATCAAAGCAGTAAGTGTTCTACACTCTACATGTCCAGTCTTTTTGAAAATTTCCTGAATTATTTTTCCGTCTATGGTTGTTGCTAGCAACTCAGTTATATTTTTCTTGACAATAGCTGAATATAAAGAGGATTATTACCAAGTCATGTGTCACGTAGAAATTTTGATTAAAGACTTCTTAAAGCAAATAAAAATATTCATACGTATACATAAAATGCTGTCATTCATTTCAGTCACACTTAGTATTGACAAATCGGAACTTGAAGGTTTTTCAATTTGATTAGTGGGATTGGTAGTTTCAACTTCTTCAACTTTATGAGTAGCATTATTGGAGACTGGGCAATTAGACAAATTAATTTCATGGAAATCATTCGGCTTGAACTTTTTCGACTGATTTTCATTAATCCCTTGCATACTTGCTCTCCACGCAAGGTACCTTTTCATAAATTTTCTCTGGAAACCACATTCTTGTGTTTTGAATAACTGGTTAAGAATACTTTCATCAAGCTCTTCAAAAATTTCAAAATCAATGCCAGCAACTGTTAATAAAAACATATTCATGACACAAGAAATTGAATCAAGAAATTGGATTTCAGATTAAAATTGAATTAAATTGATTTGATTTAAATTGAACAAAACATTGTCAAGAATCATTATTTGTCTTGTATGTACAAGAGTTCAAACATTTATAACCTAACCTTTTAAGCCGTGAACTGCCCTGAAGGAAAATTATGTACTTACTTCGAAAGGTTTCAATGAAACTGCTCAAATTCCATTCTGTTAACTTCTCCCTCACCTTTTCATCCATAATCACTGCACCAACAACCGAATGATCAACAGAACGGTTTGACAAGTTTGACGGTTTGAATAATTGTCGTATACGCGCGGTTCGCTGCAGACCGCGTCGTCTGCAGCCAAGCAAAAACAATTGCCCCCCTGACGGAGCAAATTTTGCTTCCCGACAACAAGAGTATATTTGCTCCCCGCTGAGAAGCAGCCAGTGCTCCCCATTTCTCTCAGAGCAGCAGCGCTTTGCCCTGCTGCGAACAGTCAGAGCCTACAGCACAGTGTCAACTAGCGCACTCCACAAGTACTGAATGGACTTTTTTTCTTGGATCTCCCAGTGAAGGAAAAGTATTACAAATATAAAATTAAGAAAAAGGAGACCTCTGAATACGGCAATGGAGTATTCGATGGAGACTCCAACTTGGAGGAGATCGGAACCCGCGTCGGGGAGGATGCTCTGGGTGAATGGCAGGCCAGATGGGTCGCGGAGACCAAAGGCGCCGTCACTCAGAGCTTCTCTCCGGACGTCCGTGGCAGACTCGCAAAGTCTTGGCTGAGAGTTGGCTTCTACAGTGCCCAGTTCCTGACAGGGCACGGGGATTTCAAGGCGAAGCTACGGGAGCTCGGGCGAGCAGAGGACGGTCACTGCGAGTGTGGGGAAATGGAAACATCGAACCACGTTTTATGGGACTGTCCTAGGTTCGCGGAGCGAAGGACCTACTTGTACCTCGCCCTTGAGGAGCGTGGTCGTGCCCCTCCCTATGGGAATGAGTGCAACGAATGGTTGGTCGTTGACGAGTCCACCTTCAAGATCTTCGAAGAATTCACCATTAAGGTGCTAAAGATCAAAGAGGGTGAGAGTCGGCGGTCAAGAGTGAATGGAAGGACGAATGATGATGAGTGAGTGTGGAAGTGAGGACGGATATGTGAATGAATATCACCGAGAGAATGGACGACTGAATGAGAGAATGAGTGGTCCTGCCGGCACGCAGGACTGTGGCTGAGACTATGTCTCAACGGTGCGCCTCCACGTGGCACCCCGCAGGCAACGGTTCCCTGGCCCGTCACTCTCCCTATCGCGAGCATGCTCGCGGCGGAGGGGGGCGGGCCGGGGGAACGGCTAAGACACCGTTCTCCGTAAGGAGAGGCCACACTCCGTTCGATGATCCTGCAAAGGTGAGAACGGTGATTTTTACAAGTCGGTTTCCTTGGTGCGGATGAGCGAAATGGTGGATGGGTTAAAAATTCAGCTCCAATCTCCTCGGATCTTAACTACTCCGTAGAGAAGTATCTGGGGAGACTGTTTGAGCGCGGGTATAGCCCAAGGGCCCAGGTACCGCGAGCGCCGACCAACATCTAAGGTGTCTAACATACATTCTATGTCCCTATCTATCAATCCATGGGAGGAAAATTCTACGGTAGTTCAAAGCAATGCGCCTGGACTTAGCGCCGAGGTGTAATCCTCATTTATTCATAACCCAAATAACCCAAATAACCCAAGTAAACGAACGCACCAGGTGCACCAGTTGCCGAATGCGCCAGGTGAACGAATGCACCAGGTGCCTCTAAAATGTATGTGCGCTTTGGTGATGGGAGATCTTATATCAATATGTGCGACTGACGTTAAACTTCAATTATATTTACAGGTTCAAAGGAGCGTCTGGCCAAGCCTGTGCGTCAGCTGGTAATGATAAAATATATAAAACATTTTCAAGATACTGATGGTTTTCAATACAAATCATTTTCTTTGTTCCTGCCCCAGCCTATCATCATCAGGACAGTGGTGGTAAAGTTCCCTCTGGCGGCTTCAGCTTCATTGTCACCGAAGAGCCCCCCTCCCTCACCAAGGAGAGTGGAAAAGTGGAATCGACAGGGTAATAACAAGTGTATTCATGCTACATTCGTGTGTGTGTGTGTGTGTATATATATATATATATATATATATATATATATATATATATATATATATATATATATATATACATACTTTTATTCATTTATCCATCTATCTATTTATGTATCATAATACATTACACAATAGATCATATAAATGAGATACTTATGTTCTATAACAGCTCCAAAAGCCATCATGCAGCGACGGGAGGATAGAAGGATGGGGAAGAAAACTGCGGGAACCGACGACCAGCTCCCGCAGGGAAAAAGACCCCCCCGGCCACCCCGTGGGATCGAGGAGTCGGTGGATCATTCCGATGTTTCCGGAGCCAATGAGAGATAGGAGGGTGGCCATCTCATCTTCGGAGATGTCAATGGCGGTGGTGGCTTGGTACGACCTCAAGAGAGGACGTGCCAAGGCCGACAGGAGCCGACATGCGGAATACGGTTTCGCCTCGGTCCAAAGGCTGAGGCGCAGCCTTGAAAAAGCGCGGGTAGTTATGCCAGAAACACTGCTCTTGGAGAGGTGGGGTTTGACTCCAGAGGAGATCCACCTCTTCAAAAGCAGGAAGTAAACCCTTCCCGCCCAACACACACACACACACACACACACACACACACACACACACACACACACACACACACCCATTTTTTTTCATATATTTCAATTATTTTATTACTGTATTCATGTGTGCTTATAGGAAATGAAATATCTAAAGTAAAGACTAGATTTTATTGAACGTGAATGGATTATATGATTGGTGAGACTGTATGAGAGTATGAATGTGCGCGGAATGGTGGCTCTCGATTGTCGGTCGCCTCCACGTGGCGAGAGCCGGGCAACGTTGATTCATATCAACGACTGAGAACCGACAAAAGAAATGTCCTGTGAATTTTGCCCTTCTCCTACTTTGGAGCAGTTCGAAATTTACAGGACATTTCTCTGTTCCACAACATTTAGTTCCACAACATTACATACTAACATTTAGCTCGGGTCCGGGTAGGAAAGTTTAGATCGCGTTCGGGTAGGACTAGATTTAAGTACTAACCTTTCTAACCACTTCAATTAATCATTCATATTGTTGGATAGAGATCGGGAAATATGCTGTTTCAAAATTGATTGAGTAGTATTTGCCTACCTCTGTTCCAAGTGTATTAAAATATTGTTAATTCATTAGATAATGTAATTTTATCTCGCAATTTCAGATAACTAGGCTGATTTTTACTAATTGGTGCTAGAGGGAAGAAGAAGATGAAGAAGAAGAAGAATTAGAAGAAGAAGAAAGAAGAAGAAAGAAGAAGAAAGAAGAATCAAGAAGAAGGACGAACGATAACGGACACGTCCACCACCACCACCACCACTTCAACATCATCGACCATGGCTGATCCGGTGGTGATCCCAAACTACGGCAACACCTACTACATGTCAGCGGTGTTGCAGGTTTTGTTTGCATCCCCATCCTTCAAAGAATGGCTCGTGCAAGCGTCCCCGCCAACAACCAAATCATAGAACTACTCAAAGCCATCGAACAAGAGAGAACAAGAGGCCTCATCACATCGGCGAGAGTCCGATCGATGACGATTTCTTTGGTAAACAAAGACTTTGTCGGCCAACAACAACAGGACTGCCACGAGTTCCTGCTCAGCCTCATACAATGCCTCCGAACATCTGAAGACCAGGCTCCTTGCGGTGGCATTTTCAGCTTCCTGGTTGGCTACCAGTACGAGTGAACCGAGTGCGACATGTCAACCCGGGACACAGGTAGCCTTCACAACGACATGATCATCGACATCACGTCGGAGTTCCCAATGTCCGTTCAAGAGGCCCTGAAACATCTGAACATTTTCGAATCCAGCGAAGTGAAGAAGACATGTTCGGGTTGCTCGACGTCCACAAAGCATTCACGATGGGCCGAAATTCGCACAGTACCGCGAGTACTCGTGCTTGTCGTGAATCGCTTCACCAACTTCGGGACAATTAAAGAATGCCACCGTATCAAACAACCCCACCCGCATAAAGCTTCCTTCAACGGAGCCAGCCAGATTTGATTTGGTTACTGCGATAGAACACCACGGTGACCGGATCAAATCTGGACATTACAAGGCCATCGTAAAATGTGCGGGTGGTCAGTTCAAGAATTGCGACGACAACACCGTTACCAGGATCCACAAGGACACTCTAGACTTTGGGATGTATTATATACTCGTGTATGAGCGTTGATCCTCAGATTCGGATTCAACAGGTCCATCCAAAACCAAAGGATCAGATTTACGCTCATCACGAGTATACGATCATCCAAATCGATGCCAGGGTTGGGTTCTCCCTGGTAATGAGCACGTCCCGAAACCCGTGACCAACATGGATGAGTTGAATCAAATTCCTGAAGACAGTCTACGAGAGAAAGTTTCCATGCGCAAGGGAGAGGCAGACTTTAAGAGGAAGCTGGAAATCACACGGGCTGAGAATGGACCAGCGAAAAAGCCTCGGCACGTCAGTTTGGCGGACCACTTTCCCGAACTATTAGAAAAATATCGAGTTCGACTGGCGAGGGAAAGGGCTGATGCAAGTAAAGGCACTCTTGGTTCAGCTCTTTCAAAAATCCATCCTCCCAACACAGTCGAAGAAAAACGAATTCGAGCCGTGCCCAGTCTCAACATCGTCCCAGTAGCCCCAGACATCAAGGGCATGAAGGACATCGATTCGTATTTCATTTGCTTCAGGAGTTTGACTGCGCTCAAAGTGCAAACGGCGATAAAACTGCACTACCACTAGCGAGTCATCCCATTCACAAATCCAAAAACGATCAACACCATCAAGACATTCTACCCAGCAGCGACCTCCTTCTACGATATGCCACTCATCAACTATGACTCCAAGCAGACTTTAGTGCTCTTTTTACTATCAAGCAAGCAAACATTCCACAGCCATCTTGGAATCAGCTTCGCGAGAGACGTCATCCTAACAGCCGAACAACATCTAGGTTCAGGTATGACGGAAGAGCACTACGTTCCCACAGATTTGCAACTCGCCGACAAAATCATGACAGTGTATAGTCAAGATTGGCCCAGATTTGTTGGGCATTGCAACAGTCTCATCGGGGAGTTCTGTAGGACGACGAAGATCATGGAGGTGTTATTCTTCCGGGTCGAGCATAGATTAAAGTGTCAGGATGAGTATGTCGTGATCAGCAAAATCTACAACCCTGTGGATACAACTGCTGAAAGCGTCTTGTTCATCCTCATACACGTTGCGTACGTTTTTGAAACTCCAGGAAAAGGCGAAATCATAGTGTTCGATTACAGTAAAGTAGATGAAATCGTCAAAACATCGTACACGAGGGTATCCAATTATTTTCTCAAGGGGATGGGTTACGGTGATGATTTTTACGGTGTAAAAGGAAGCTTAGACGAGTACCCATCCGTAGTCTACTTCCATGGATACCCCGTGTTTGATAACATTATCAAGGATCATTTACATTCGCGTTTGTTTTTGACTTACATCATGACTAACGGGTTTGCCGCCAATCACTATGACTCCGTAAATGTATGCTAAGCTGCTGAACAACGTCTTGACCAACTTAAAAATCGGTTCAAAGCGGCTAAGACCCAGGCTCGATCAAGGCTAGTAGCTGTGGTAGAATGGGACCATTTCCTAAGTCACCCACATCCGAAAATCTGGTCACCAAATGACTATTCTGACGTCGAGAGCAGCAGCAACAGTGGCAGCAGCAACATGATTAACATGCTTAATGCCCTTTACAAAGAGTCTGCCTTCGTTAAAATTGACAATTTTAGCGAATACTATCAAGCTGCCATCGGCCCGGAAATAGCTCATCTGGAAGCCATGATGAGGATGAGTGGTTATGGATTGACCAAAAAAATATGGATTTGGCGTACCTAGCCGAGGCCAAAATAGTGTCCTTCAAGGAGGAAAGGACTAACCGTGACGACCCCAAGTATCTTCGGCAGTACAGGTCTTTTGAAACCAGTGATACCCATCTTGATCACTTCGACGTTGTGCATAGCCTACCATTTGATTTCTTTGATAAGAACAAAAGAAAGATCAATGGTAGGAATAAAAATCTTGAAATCTGGCTTCAATATATCTATAGATGTCATCGCCACGTTGCACCGTACGCCGAGGACTTGGAGTTTGACCGTCTCAAAGTTCTCTTTATTGTTTTAGCATCGATGAGCAACTATGAGCGGACGGAAGACCATGGGAACCAGAGAACCATGGGACCAAGTTTTAAGGTACGCCAAATACGAAAATATATTTAAAATCAACGACACTACGGCAAACTATCAAATGACGTACCAAGAGGTTGTCAAAAGCATTGTCAAGCCTTATAAGCTTTGCATCGCTGTAGCGACGTCCTTCGTCTGTGGAAAACATCTGCCGGACAAGGAAATACTCAGGTACGTCAAGAATAACATCAGCTATTGGCCTAGGCATTGGATCGACCCCAACTGTACCAACAAGTTGGACTGGGTCAAACTTAACAATGTTGCTGCGGCGTTCGATTCTGGCGTAACCACAAGCCGAGATTCAATGAAACATTTGAATCTTAAGCAGAACCAAGCTGCTCTGGCAAAATTTCAACAGCATCAAGACCAGATCGACCCAATAACTCTATTACAACCCAATAATAAGTACCCAATAACTCTATCAAATTTTGGATTGTCGATGATAAAACTTAACATTCTCAAATAACCCAAATAACCCAAATAACCCATAGTAAACTTGTCGGTTCTCTGCTGTTGATATATATCAACGTTGCCCAACTCTCGCCACGTGGAGGCGACCGACTTTTGAGAGTCTCCATTCACACGTCTATTTGCATTCACATCAATCATGCATCGTTCACTACCAATCATTGACAGTTTTTTGATTAATTTATTTATTTTTATCACACAAAAAACAGTAAAGATGAAATACAGAACTTCATTATTTTTTGAAAAGGGTAACTTCTTCTTCAGTCAGTCCCCACTTTATTAGTTGGTCGATGGGGAGGAAAGTCTGTCACCTCCAGCAATTAGCGTTACCCAGAGTATACCACGAGGAGGTAGCTAGACGGATTTCATACTCCACGTCCGTCAGTCAAAGTTTTGTTTTTTGTCAATCTCTATAATCAGTCGTCCCTAACACATGCGTTACTATTCAATCATACACTATATGATCTAACTAGAGACTTATGATGGATCCTTGGCACGGCTAATTCCTGGAAGAAAGTAACTTAAGATTAAACCTTAAGACTAGAATTGGGGACGCTAGGCCGATTTTTTTATCACCTGGTTTTGCCTTGACTCGTAGTCATATTTTTCCACGGTATCTTCCTGGAAATTATGAATCTTAACGCACGTATCATACAAAGTTAGTATTTTAAATGACACATTCATATACACATTCATTTTCATTCATATTCATTCAAGCAAATGACAAAATGAAGCTGAAAATAAATCGAACTCTAATCGCAAACAAATGTCGGAATGTAAAACGTAAACTCGCAAATGATTACTCGAACTCTTGAAACCAGCAACAAGACCAAATCGGGCTTCCACAGACGACCCCGATAGGGGGAGTGAAAGTGTCTTTGGCTGCAACAAGTCCATTGTCTTTTTCTGGAGGTTCACATCAAACCGACTCACGAGAATGACGAGTATTTTCGGCTCTTGTTCAATCTCGGTCACTCGCGAGTGGCTGGTGTATCTGTTACACTGTGAACAAAGTTTGTCAAGTCGAGTTGATCCAAGCAGCTTGTCAATCGTCGCCTGGACTGTTCGCGCGCACTTGTCAGTGAGGTGTACGATGAAACTAGATTCTGCTGAATCTCCGCCACAGCGTGTGGTTTCATCGCACTCGTTGCACGTGTCAGTGTACCCAACGACGATATCAAACTGACCGCCGCATGGTCTTTATTCTCCAGCTGCCTTAAGATGGTGTAAAAGGGACGTGAAGAACACATGCCCAACTGTTGGTCCGATATCGAGCTTTGATTGTCTTTTCTGGTGAAATTCCTTCATCAGGGGCAGGATAACATTTCCATCTGGAACGGTAGCTTTCTGTACCCATCTCCTGAATGAAGGGCTGGCAAATAAGGATTGCAACACGGCTGAAATGTAGCACGTGTTGCCAAAATTGGGAATTTCCACTGGATCAGCCATGGTTGTCTGACGAATCTATCCTTTGGCGCTGGTGGTGGAGTAGATGGACGTCTTCTTTCCTTCCTTCTCTCTCCTCTGGCTCCGATAGATCTAAATCACCATATCAAATCATCTGAAATAGAAAAATAAAATTACGTTGTACGATGAATTTACGACTTATTAACTATATCTGTTAGATATGTATAACAATCGGCCCTCCTCCCCTCTCCGCCGCCACGGCGAGAGCTGGCACTGTCGCGCCAGTCGACACAAGTCCCGCGACTACCATCGAGTTCGGACGCTCAAACGGTGGTGGTGTATATAGAAGGCGCGCATCCTTAATAAAGACACTAGAAATTACTTAGGAGCATTTTTTATTTGACCTGCCCCACGTAATAACCAACGATATCATTTCTTATAGGTTTGTTGGGTTAGTACTCAAATTACGACGTACCCGAACGCGCCTACCCGGACCCGATCTAAATGTTAGTAATGTTATTTATAAAAGTCATGAATTTATTCCATGAAACAGTCTTACCAAGCCGTCTCCCACGATGTCCAGATGATCCTGCGAAGTCTCCGCTGTTGGGGTGTTTGAAATATTTTATATCGATCCTATAAGAAATGTGGCATTTTTTCGAGAGGTGCCTGCTCCTCTGCATTCAGGATACCAAAAAAAAATGAATTGGTTTTTAAAAAATAATTAAAAAATACGTTGAAAAATAATTATTTGTAAAATACTACGTCGGGTGAAAAGATGTAGTAGCCCAATAGGTTGGGCTGAGGGCGGGGGAAGGGTGGGGGAAAAAATAGATAAAATGGGAATCTGTAACAATACGATTGAACCTTGATCGTACAGATTCAAACGATCGAATTTGATCGTGTATATAGGTGATATTGCGAGAAAATGAATTCATGCTCCAGGGATGTGGAGAGCTGCCGTCTTCCCGGTAGCGTAGTTGGTAACGCAACTGACCGGAGATCAGGAGATCGCTGGTTCAAATCCAACCTGGGGAGCGTGGAATTTTTTTCTCGCAATATCACTTTGGGATAGTCCACCAAGCCCGAATTCATTCGTCGTTCCAAAAGAAAATTGTATTGAAGGTGTGAAAAAAATAGTTCGAGGAAAACTATTCTAGTCAATCGATAGATGAGCTTATCTCGCACGAAACTGAGTAACCACATTTGAATAAAAAAATTTGATATATTAATTTGATGGAGGATACTTACAGTCTGTTAATAACAGTTGCAGAATGGAAACCAATAACTCAACGCTGTTCAACTTGAAGGTATTCGCAAAACGGCTGGTTGGAGTGAAAAATAATCTATACTCTAATGCCCGCGACCAACCATACTGGTTCATAAGTACAAACGTATGCGCCGCTAGAGTAGAAATTCACTAATAATAGAGTAGAATTTCACTAATTACACGAATTTCACAAAAATTCACGAATTTGACGAAATTTCAAGAATTTTCTGAATTTGACAAAATTTCGAATTCTTGAAATTGACGAATCTCACGAATTTGACGAAATTTACGAATATGAGAAAATTACACGAATTTCACGGAAATTCACGAATTTGACAAAATTTCACGAATTTTACGAAAATTCACGAATTATACGAAATTTGTGAAATTCGTGAAATTTGTAAATTTTCGTCAAATTCGTGAAATTTCGTGATATTTGTAAAATTTCGTCAAATTTGTGAATTTTCGAAAAATTCGCCCAATTCGTGAAATTCGTGAAATTCGTGAAATTTGTAAAATTTCGTCAAATTTGTGAATTTTCGGTAAATTTGTGAAAGTTGTAAATTTTTGTCATATTTGTGAAATTTCGTGAATTTTCGTGAAACTCGTGAATTTTCGTGAAATTCGTCAAATTCGTGATCTTCGTGTGTAAAATTCGTGAAATTTCGTCAAATACGTGAACTTTCGTGAAATTTGTGTAATTTTGTCAAATTCGTGAAATTTCGTCAAATACGTGAACTTCCGTGAAATTTGTATAATTTTGTCAAGTTCGTGAAATTTCGTCAAATACGTGAACTTTCGTGAAATTTGTGTAATTTTGTCAAATTCGTGAAATTTCGTCAAATACGTGAACTTCCGTGAAATTTGTATAATTTTGTCAAGTTCGTGAAATTTCGAAAAATTCGTCTTTGTGATCTTCGTGTGTAAAATTCGTGAAATTTCGTCGAATTCGTAAATTTTCGTGAAATTCGTGAAATTTGTGTAATTTCGTCAAATTCGTTAATTTCGAAAATTCGTGAAATTTGTGTAATTTCGTCAAATTCGTTAATTTCGAAAATTCGTGAAATTCCGTGAAATTCGTGAAATTTGTATAATTTTATCGAATTCTTGAAATATTGTCAATTCGTCAAACTCGTGAAATTTCACAAATTTCTCGAAATTCCACAAATTTAACGGGTTGAAGCAAAAAGGGGATCAAACGGTCATCCACGGATCACTTGGTGTTCCATGGAGAGTGTTGGGGATAGTTTGGCTTTTCTGTACAGAGTTAGCTACGAAAAAACAAGTGTATCAAAGCCAGAAAAACGACCAGATATCATGTACGATCGATTTTACGCCATTGAAAAAAGGTGGAAACTTTGAACTCGAATTTCTCGCTAAATAATGATCCTAGAGCAGAAAGGGGCTCTAACCGTGATCACTTGGTGTTTCATGGAAAAAAAAATTGGGGAACGTTCGGCTGTACTGTACAGAGTTAAGTACGAAAAAACAAGTGTATCGAAGCCAGAGCAACGATACATCAATAATAGTTCAATCCCGAGACTTCTAATAAAAAGTCGGAGTGATCACAAATTTTGCTTATTTTCGCTCTAAACCCATTATTTAGCGAGATAATCGCATTTAAAGTTTTCGAGTTGCCCCGAGGAAAAACTGGGCTTGAAATCAGTTTCTCCGTCGATCCTACAACTCCAATACACGATATATTTTGTGAGAAACTCGTATATAAAGGACAGTTCGCTCCCAAAAATTTTGATGAAAAGTCGAAGTGATTACGAATTATACTTATATTCGCTCTAAACCCATTATTTAGCGAGATAATCGCATTTAAAGTTTTCGAGTTGCCCCGAGGGAAAACTTAGCTACGAAAAAACAAGTGTATTAAAGCCAGAGAAACGATCAGAAACCATGTACCAACGATTTTACCCCTCGAGTAAAAGTGAAAACTTCAAACTCGATTACCCGCTGAATAATGGTCCTAGAGCAAAAAGGGGCTCAATCGGTGATCACTTGCTGTTTCATGGAAAATTTTTGGGAACGTTCGGCTGTACTTCACATAGTTAACTACGAAAAAACAAGTGGAGTAAAGCTAGAAAAACGACCAGAAACCATGTACCAACGATTTTACCTCTTCGAGAAAAGGTGAATACTTTAATCGCGTTTTTCTCGCTAATATTGGTCCTAGAGCAAAAGGGGGCTTAATCCGTGATCACTTGGTGTTTCATGAAAAATGTTGGGGAACGTTCGGCTGTAATGTACAGAGTAAGCTACGAAAAAACAAGTATTCGAGCCAGAGAACCGACCATAAATCATGTACGAATGATTTTAACCCGTGGAGGAAAAGTGGAAACTTTAAACTCGATTTTCTCGCTAAATAATGGTCCTAGAGCAAAAAGGGGCTCAATCCGTGATCACTTACAGTATTATGGGAAATGTAAGAAAACGTTTGGCTGTACTGTACAGAGTTACATACGAGAAAACAAGTGTATTGAAGCCAAAAACTCGACCAGAAACCATGTACGAACGATTTTAACCCGCGGAGAAAAGTTGAAAACTTTAAACGCGATTTTCTCACCAAATATTGGTCCTAGAGCAAAAGGGGGCTCAATCCGTGATCACTTGGTGTTCCATGGAAAATGTTGGGGAACAATCTGGTGTACTGTACAGAGTTATATACGAGAAAACGAGTCTATTGAAGCCAGAGAATCGACCAGAATTCAGGTACGATTGATTTTACGCCGTTGTGAAAAGGTAAAAATTTCAAACGCGATTTTCTCGCCAAATAATGGTCCTAGAGCAAAAGGGGCTCAATCCGTGATCACTTGGTGTTTTATTCTCCAATTTTGATACACTTGTTTTTTCGTATCTAGATCTGTTCAGTACAGCCGAACGTTCCACAACATTTTCCATGAATTACGAAGTGGTTACGGATTGTTTCCCCTTTTTTCTCTAGGACCTCTATGTAGCGAGAGAATCGCGTTTCAAGTTTTCACCTCTTCTCAAAGGGGTAAAATCATTCGTACATAGTCTGGTCGATTCTCTTTCTTTAATCTTGTGGTGGATGTTATGATTTTTGCAGCCACTTCACATTGGATTGACCCTCAATGATTGACCATTCGTCCACTGTTTAGAAACTAGTTTAGTGTATTATCTGCAATTATTTACAATCAATGTTCAGCTATTATTGACAATCGATTTCTTATTTTCAAGTTTACCTGTATGAAGTTTGAAAATACAGGAAATATTCATGTATGACGAATTTCAAAATAATTGGTTGATTTTCGATGGAATTCGTTTACAATGAGTGACACCTCAAACAGGTTCTTCAAACTTTATGCTTCCTCGAAAAGGCGTTGTGTGAAAAACGGTTGCTATATAGAAATGAGAATTCCGTGTCTTTCGTCACCGACAAATGGACCAAGCACTGATTTTTCTAACTACCTGCTTCTAGCCACTTGCGAGGGACATTAACAACATATGCTATGGGCTTCAAACGTATTTTCTCTTTCTCATAGCATCCGTTACTAGGAATATCAACAACGGTTGTTACGGAGAAAATCTCGTTGATGCCCGTAGTTCCTCGTGTGTATTCGGACCCCAACGTGCATTTACGAGGAATCATAGGGGAGCTTGAAAGAAACACCCAAGCAAGGGTAGATAGGGAAATAAACAAAGGTTTCTGCTGAACAACGAACTCGGGCTACATCTTTCCAACCTGTGTACAAAATGTAAGGAAGACCGGACGATTTCTTCGGATGTTATCGCGCGCGGCAAAAAGCAGCTTTAGATACACCCGAACGCGCGTAGATACATGAATATTTGTGATTCCATGCTTTTCGACCCGTAGACGACGAGAATCGAGGTGCGTCTGATTCGAGAGTTGGATTTTCGCCGCGTGTCAAAGCTTTCTCTTTGGGAAATGAAAAGGAATTGGGAAAAGTGAGAGAGCTGGTGTGGTAGGGCCGGAGAGTAGACAGAGTATAGGGAGAGAAGTTGAGTGGCCGGGGAGCAGGTCCGGAGGTAGAACGGGCGCGGAGTCGATGAGCGTGGGGTGCGCGGGTGAGAGTGCGCGTGCGCGTGCGCGGCCTCGTAGTACTACGGGCACTCGCATCAGGAAGGGGCTAACGAACGGAGGAGAGCGGGCTGGCGCAAGCGTCAACCGCGGCTAGTACGTTGCGAGAGCTCGAGCGCGCAGCTGGCACCGCAGCCCGGACGCGCTCACTGTGCTCGTTGTGGCTCCTCAATCCGTGCCAGTGTTTTGGGGATGCGTGCCGCCTAGCTGGGGCCCACGGCAACATGGGCTAGACTGGCTGGCTCGACCAACAGCTAGCAGCGGCTCAAAACACGAAGGCAGGGATGAGCGAGCGAGCTCACGGCCTACTAACTCGACCTTGGCTTCGCCACAGCAGGTAAGGGGAACGCAGCAGCGCCCTCACTGCACCTAGCCACCGCCAACCAGCTCGAGCTCGGCTCAACACGTGCCCCAACCACACTCGACCCATCGATGTCGTCCCTCATCCTGCCTGGCCCTTTTCAATTTTTCTCAGCCAGTGGCACAGTAGATATGCTCCGAGTCCCGTCGGCCATCGCGCCTCCGGTCTCCAGCTGTCCTACTGCACCTACTGTCCTCCTTCCACCCAGCTCGGCTCACATATCCTCTTTTTCATCCAGTGTTTTCGCTTCATTCCGTTTCTAACGAATAGTTCGTCTAAATCCTCACGAAGCAACCGTGGCAAAATGGAAATTGTTCCTTGGGCCAGTTCCATATTCGTGAATCAATTTCATTGGAACATTCTATTTACAAGCCAAATAACTGAGATAGTACCTTATATTCTGAAGGAATTCGTAAATATATAAAGTTCATCGTATAGGATATCTTCTAGCAATAAGTCACATGAGTCATTTTACGTCTATAAGTTATCAATAGTTCTAGCAATACGAAGAATTTATTAATAATTATTTGATGAAATTTTTCATTAGCCGTTAGGCATGACAGACTCTCGAAACTTTGAAATAAGTATCTTTCTAGAATATTATTTTTCTGAAGATAATACGAAATGAAACTCGATCAAAATTATAGTAATTATAATTTACATATTTGTTTAGATTTCTTGTTGCGAGGATTTATTGCTCGCTAAAACCAATAAGGTTCCATCATTTCAATACTATTATGTCAGAGAGAAGAATAGAATCAGAATATACTGAACATTCGGCAGCATAAAAATCAAAATTCGTAGACATTCCATGATGTATTTTTGTTAAATTATTTAAATGAAAAACTAGAGATTAAAAATATATGGAGAGGATGGAAAATCTCACAACATTACATATTTATTAAAAATATGGAAAACTCAAGAACTATCTTATAAAACTCAACAACGTTGCTGGTAACTTCACAGCGATGTTGCATTTATATATTACATATTTACATAACCGATTATATCGAAAGATCGATTCGATATTAAACATGACCACTTCAATTCGATTATAGTATGCAGTGCTTATTAAAATATTCATTTAGTTTATTTAGTTCAATTGAAAGTTGAGATTTCATCTGACTTCATTCGAACAACATGCAGATATAGTATAATTCTGTAGTGAAATCAACTACTGACAAATAGTTCTATTCGAATATTCCAAATCCTGTGTATAATGTCAAATGATACAAAGTATCGAGAAATTTCATTTGATGGGAGCCACTAGAAGCACGTGTTCGCAGGAGCTGATTTCGTTTGATCTTCATTGTCGAAATGATCAGGATCTTTGTATTTATCGTTGATCCAAACTGTAATTGTGTGTCATAATTTTTCAATGTTAATAAATAAATGCGAGATCATTCTGAACGTGACCGTCCCTTCTCATGCATAGTATGTATAGAGAGTTACATAAAATAGTATGTCAAAAGTATTCTATTCGTCGGTGTTTTCAATAATAAATGGCAATATTGTGTTAGCTTTATGAATAAATTCACTAAAGAGGAGCATTATATGCATGATCATAATCTCAGTTTCAAAGTAAGAATGATTTTTTATACTTCCGCTCGCATTATTCAACAATGTTTGTACGACGAGTGAAGGTTGGTAGTAAGAAAAATCAATATGCAACACAATAGAAGTTAATATTGGAGTTGACTACGGAATGTATATTACTAATTTAAAATATATGTAGGTATAGAATACCTACCCAATATGAGCCACCTTTTGGATTTCATATAGCGCAGTGGTACTGGAAGTTTGCATGGATGTGACATATATACGAGCGGCAATTTTTATGGTATCGCTGAAAAGTGCAATTACAAAACATAATGTGGCAATGTGACCACGGAAAACGTTATGCATTTTGCACTAAAAATCAAAATGTGTAAAAAAGTCCCAAAGAAAAATACTTTGACTAACTAGATACCTATCACTTTCAAAGTGAAAAGAAAAAGGAATACAGTTGGTCAAAATTGAAAAAAAGTAATTTGTAATGAAATTTTTGCAATGATAAAAGTATATTAATTGTATAATGAACCATGGTTTCAAATACTTTGATGAATGAATAGAGCATGTCCAAAAATTATTGAAAATCTCTCTAGTAGCTTTTGCACAATCGATTTGTTAATTTAACGTGCTTGAAAAATAAGATCTAAACATTCATAAACAATAATGATTCTGATTCAGTCGCCAATTATTTAAATATCTTATTTCATACCTGAAGTCTGAAGTCCAGTAGGAAAACGAGTGTTTATTCAATTTTGAACAACATTTAGCTTGCTTGGAAATTGTGTACCTTATCAATAAATGGAATAAAGTGAAGGTTTTTCATCTCAATAATGCACACGATGATGTGTACTTGGAAAGAGCTTATAGGGAGACGCTTACTTGAAAAGAAAAGTCACGTTGATCTGACTATTTTATCTCGAGTTTATTAAATCGCAAAGTCTGGCTAAATTCACAAATGAAAAAATAGCATATGAGTATTAGAAAAAATATGGCCGCAGGAAGTTACTTTTCAAGTTCTCTTTGTATGTGTATAACCGTTTTTGTCGCGCTCAATATATAAAAAGACAATAATATTGGAAAATGCACGCGTTTTTGAGCAAAAAAGCACTTGGACGCAATATACTGCTGCCCAATATAGTCGGGTCAGTCAGGATCAAGCGCCAAAAACTCAGCCGCCCGTTTCAAATGTGCAGGGCACGTTGAAATTTTATTATTTGGTAACTAATTAACCGTCTCTCATATCCTTGTTAACTTTAAATGTTCTCTTATTTCTTTACTTTTCTTATTTGCGATCATGTTCTATCTAACTTATTTATGTTTTATTTTCTATGTCTTACAAGGAGAGCTCCCTGCTTCCGGTGCCCCGATCTCATTGAAACTTATGAAGGAGGCTTCTGGTAACTTAAAGTAAATGTATTAACTTCTAGTATGATTTCATTCTGTCATCTTTGCTTTTTGAAATAATCATTCATTTTGTTACGTGTATAATACGCGGCAAACTTTAGTCTATCGGTCTAACAGTCTTTCCTTCATGATTTTATTTCCAAAATGTAAAAAATACAATAAAATACGTGGAAGCATATGTTTGGTTTAAAAATGATGGTAATGAGTAAATATAGTATTTGTAAAATAAACTCACAAGCGAAAGGGTGAAACATTCCTTTCATTTGTGAGAGTTGGAAATTGCTCTTTCTGTTGAAAAATCAATTTTAGCTACAAATTTGTCAGTTTTTTGCAAAAGAGAGGTACGGTAGCAGTTTATTCGATTAAATGGCAATAATTTCAACTGATTTCTACACGTACTGTACGCATTTGCTCAATAAAGCGCAATCTTTAGGAGCCGTAAATAAAATTCAGTAAAAAGTGAGCTTATGTCGCACGTCGGTACACGTTTACCGTGAGAACCTTACTTTTGGAGACGAGGCACCCTAATCATTAACTTACATTTCTGTTTAATATACAGCTTTTTGTTTCATTTTAAAAATATTCTCCTTCAATTATGCTTCTATCATAACTATTGAAAAATGACCACACATGTTTCCACAGCTGAATCTATCATTCCAACTTTTCTGTACGAGAACGTCATATTATGCCATATCCAGTTCGGTAATTTCTTAAATACTAGCTTTGAATTGAAGAATAATGTCAACACGCTGAAAATTTAACGAAAGTAATACATAACAATAGGTGTCTATGAAAACGATGTGATTATAATTGTTAGTCACAGGTTACTATAAATAATTGAAGAAACGATATTATAAAAATTACTATTTGATCGAATAAACTAATCGCTAATGAACATCGAATAGGTAAGTCACGAATGAGGTAACTGTTACGATGAATAGTAATATTTCGTTTTTGACTTTTTTCCGATGTAATTTCCAACATTTCATCTCTAGACTGAATAAAAAATCTAAAATAGGAGCCATTTTAAATAATTATTTACCCCCATACGAATTGAAAAAGTCCTTGTATACGAATTACTTGTTGATTTTCTATTGGTTCATGAAAATTTCAAAACACCGCTCGAACCTCCCTCGTTGTTTCAGCTCTTGAACGTTACAAATGAATTAAAAAGTTTTCTTAATATCACCGGCTATGGGAATTTCGTTAATACGCATTATAAACCGCGAGCGCACAGAGGGTTATTTCAGAAGACGTTAAGTGAATTGCAATAGAGTTGGCTCGCATAAGTGAAAAGCTCCACGTGATACGCCTTAATTTCCCGCCAATAATTACAAACTTCACCGTGCTCTAATGATGCGATGGCTCATACAAGTATCATGGGGATAGTCCCGCTTTTCCAACCTCTAATAATCACGATAGAAACTTTACACTTTTTTTAGATTTTTCTTACAAATATTTCGTAATGTCACCTGTGGCATCATGATTTCTGTCAGGAAGTGACTTACTACTTAAACTTACCTGAAGACCACTTTGTATTTGGGTCGCCAATTCCAATGAAACTTTTAGAGGTAGTTTTTCGATTTTGACCCAAACAAGTAATATGCTGATTTCATGCATGTAATGTATGTATGTATGTATGTATGTATGTATGTATGTATTATATATATATATATATATATATATATATATATATATATATATATATATGTGTGTGTAAGACTTCATAAATGTAGATATACATTTTTTCTATAAAATCATAAGAATACCTTCAGGAAATCGGAACATTACCATGAATGACTGCATATATTATCTATTTGGGTAACTACAAACCACTTGCAAAAGTTCAGTGAGATGCCACGTGTGATGTAATCATCCTTGTATGTACATACAAGTTGCGCATTGAATTTAACAGTAGCTTTTTAATTTTTAAGGTTCTGTATGGTAAACGCGAACAGTCTCAGCTGTTGCAGTTGTCAGTAATATACGACGCATGCCTTATTTCTGAGCTAGACGATTCTTACATGATCCTTATTTTATGTATAAAAAATGATGGGGGTCAAAGTGAAGCGTGTTAACTCGTGATTAGATTGGTGTAGACCTAACCACGCGACGAGTCGCTTAAAATATAGATATAGATAGTGAATGCAGGCAAGCAAGGAACATAAGAAGGATAAGTTTTGAGGTTGTAACAACCAAATCCTTATTGCCAGATGCTTCCAAAATCCAAATGTAGGTTTTAAAGTTGCGGACAATGAAAATAAAATAAAAGTTGAATGGAATATGAATGAAGAGTTTAAAAATGCGAATATTGTGAATGAATTGATGAGTGAATGGAAAAGATTATCGTAGCTGCGAATGATTGGAACATAATTTTGAAATGCGCACGAATGTAGATGGCGATAAGCGCGTTTGGATGTAGCTAGTTCACCCTAAGCATTAATTCAAATTTCTTTGCGTGTGCGAAAAAACGTGCGCGACATTTTCATTAGGGCGATCAATCAATGACGCTCGAGCTTTACGATACTATCCCAATAGAATGTGCACAATCACCCATGTTGCGTCCACGAAACTACCATGCGATACAGCGTTCTTTATGCCCGTGATGAAAAGTAGCGTGAACAACTACGCGCCGTTCAGTTGCCATGCTCGTTACACAATGTACTATTTATATTATCATATATATATACGCTTCAACGTGAGATTCCATTGTCGAATTGGATTCTTTCAAGTTTTTACATACTTTCACTGGAAATTTCGCATCTCTTGCAATGGCTCTCGTATAATTGATTGGTCGTCTCAAAATCAGTAAAACAAAGCAGTTGTGGCCATACTTTAGCTGTGGAGTAGTATACATATAGCTATATACAGAATTTTAGTTTTCAAATCGGATCAGATATAAGAAAGAGGCAAGGAGAATGAAAAAAAATGAAGCATAGAGAGAAAGAATGAAGAGAAAGATTATTGGAGCTAACACATTGCAATAGTAATTTATTTTCTGGAAAAAAAAACATGGACCAGTAAATACTCACATTTTTTCAATTTACTTTCAAAATCGTGGCTTAGCACACTGCCATATATGAATATTTGATCAGATCCTCGATATAAAATCGATACTATAGTGTTGATGAGTATATTTTGTATTGAAGTTCCTGATTTAAGAATAATACCAGTTTTACATGACATTATCATGGAAAATATGATGCATGGACCTTGCGGGGATTTGTGTTTTATTGATGGGAAATGTTCGAGAAAGTTCCTTAGACAACTCCATGTAGAAACATTAATCCTACTTATCGCCGAAAAAAATGGATAAAAAGAAGATATAGTCTTACTGAATCATCGTATCACATTGTACTCTTCAGAAAGTATTTATATCAATTCACATTTGAAAGGTAACAATTCCCTATTAAATAGGCTTTTGCTACGGCAATTAATGAGACCCAAGGTCGAACTTTCGAAAAAATTGGAATAGATTTGACAACAATTATATGTTGCTTATTGTCAAGAATTCGCTCATGGAATCCTTCGAGAATAAGTGATTCGGATAATGTTAATACACGATTGAATTAAATTTTTCTGATCATTATATAATCGAGATTTAGATTTGATTATTTTTCGCAAGACTTGTCGCATTCACCGCGTTTAAGGGTCAGCCTTTGCCTGTACGTGCATACGTCACGCGATACAATTTTCCCAGAGAGCCACCACATAATAAATCAATGTGAATTTTCAACAACTGTTTAAGCTGAAGAGAAATAATTTATGTATTTTGTTGGTATCAAAAAAGCAGTTTCACGCAATTCTGGTATGAGACCTTCAGAAACAGTGTATAATCATTAAATATTGTTTGTAAAGGTCTTTTATTAGAAGTGTAATTATTTTTTTGCCGCGCACGTCTAATTAAATACGTTGTCCAATCCATCTCCGCGCGCACAGCTACACAGCTTCTGGTCTTTATGAATTATCTGATAATTCTGCAGCCGCGACAGAAATTTTTAGTTGAGCGTGGGTTAAATGGTGTAGTGCACGTTCGACGCATTAACAGCCGCAATAAAACTTTCGTAGCTATGAGCATACTCTGATTTGGATCACTCATGCCCTAGTTAGCGCTCATTACAACTAAAGCTGAATCGTCATATACTATAACCTACGCGTATCACAAGAGAATCTATGGATTGGAGCCCACGTTGATTACTATTTTCGTTTGCTTTCACATGCGCGACTCGTATGAAAATCGCTCTCTCATACATAGCAGTTCTCATCGAAACCAGGGTGAATAAACCCGCCCCCACCCCACCACCCACATAATACCAGATATATCAGCCTTCGAAAACTTGATCACGCATCTATTCTCGTGTTTGCAATGCTCCCAATGCATCCAACTCGAATTACTTACTAGCTCAAATAAATATATTATACATATATATATATATATATATATATATATATATATATATATATATATATATATATATATATATATATATATATGTGTATGCGCACCTACGCCTATATCCACCCGACTATACACGCATGTACACACACACACACACACACACACACACTCGTTCACGCTCGCTGCGGGGATGGAAATTCGAAACGCGTAATTAACTAACGACAATGATGATTTGGCGATCGGGCCGATGAATATTCAACCAGGTGCGATTGTCAAACAGCCATTGGCTCTTCGGTATTGAAGTATTTCAAGGAATCTTGCGTATTATATATATATGTTTACAGATGTATCCCAATATACAGCGCATCAAAATGTTTTCGTGGATCAAATGGATATATGATTCGGCGCGATTGAAACGTTATCATTCAACGCGACTGCCCTTACGAGGATAGCAGGATCATCGATCCACCTAGATGATTTGAATGATAATCAAATTGTTCGGGCGTGTTAACAGCTACTGCAGTGAACACACATAAAAACACACACACACACACACACACACACACACACACACACACACACACACACACACACACACGCACTCACACAATTTACAATGCACTCATTAATTTTTGGGCTTCTATAGCAATAATAGTGCATCAATATTGAAATGATGTGTTTGAAGCGAAATGCAGTTTTAAATCAAACCTATGAAATGGTTATTAAGAATGTAATATCGTCTCTATAAGAAAATTATTTGAGTCAATCTCCTTATAAAGGCACATAATTAAAATAAATTGAGAAACGAGTTATGAAGCATGGGATAGACATACTTTATGCCAGAATACTAAATGAAATTGCTTAATCCAGTTGGACTAGAATATTTTTTTTAAAAAGTTTATACTAGGAGTCAGGAACGGATGTAGAAAAAATATTAGTCTCAGTCCAGATATCGATTTTTCATCGAAGCAAGAAATTTCATGACTCCGTTCTTGTTGATACCATCATTTTTAAGTTAGGCCTCCCCCCCCTCCCATCTTTCTTACGGTTGATACTTTAACTCAACACACACACACGCACACACACACGCACACGCACGCACACACGATCGGTATCACGCCCAAGCTCTTTGACAAAATGTGTTGCGCATCAGCGCACGCTGACCATGATTCTTATCACCAATCTACCCCCCTCAAATATATAATGTAAATATTCTCATATGCGTGTTTTCCTGTCTATGAGGAAAAAGGAGGGAAAGTCGTCTGTACGGATATTACGAGAAGGGAAATGAATTTTATTCATCTTCTACTTCCTTCAGGCTCACGTTCTATTTCTTGGGATTGCGCATCATGTCACAAACCTGCTGCTTTCGTGAAGAAAATTTTCCTCTTATTTGACAAAAATATGTTTGTCCTGATTTTGTGTTATGACATAAGTTGCCATGACAATAACCGCGTCACGTAATTCACTTCAGTCGCCAAATGAATTTGATTCCAAGCTGTCATTTCATACAGATTTTATAAGGATTTTGAAATGTTCTGATGCGGCGGGCATCACGTATAGCTGACTATTTCCGTATGAAATGATTATGAGAATCCTACACAGTTTTTATAAAATATTTTCACGTGGATTTACCTCACATCATATACAAGGATGAGATAGGATAGTCGTAGAAGTTGACAGATATTAATTTAAAAAATTTCTCTCTCATCCAATTACTTTTTGAAAGGCGGTTACTGTGTTTTTATGAAAATGTTCTTATATTATTTGCATCTCGTAATTACTCAGAGGAAATAAACTTTGAGTAGATGTCAACAATAATTTCAGACTTTACAAATGAAAAATCGAGACCACGTTACAGACTCGTGTGGGCATATGATTTTATATTTGTAACAAAAGCTTGAGACAATAAACCGTATAATTTCGAAATTTTGAAAGAAAGCAGAGATATTTTTCAATTGGAAAGTAATGTATGAGTAAACACAAATTGCATAAAGAAGTCATTTTTAAAAACTTTAAAATTTTTAGTGTCAGCTAGGTAAAACGTGCCAAAACTTGATATTTCCTTTGTTGGCAGTAACGACCGAAAAGCTCGCCTATAGGTCGATCTTCAATATATTACATACTTAGCCGTGAAAATAGAAGAAATCTTTAAGATAAAGTAAGTCGACATCTCGACCACGTTCTCTCTGTTCTTTATATGCTCGCTCCTTTAGGATTTTCCCCTCTCGTATCTGCTAGTTTATTCAAATACGTAGGCGCGGGTATTTTTGATATACAAGTTGACTCAATGTTGGTTTGGTTCTTTTTAAAATTCCATGTTTTCGTGTAAACTTTTTTTTGAATTCACGTTCGACTTCTGTCTGTTTTTGACGAATTCGTCTTTAAAACAACAGCTCAAACTATTTCAGTTTTTCGAAAGTAAAATCTAATTGAGAATACCTATTAAGGCAAGTGCGTTTAAGAAGAGTGTACTCTGCTGTTTCAAGATTAAGATTTTTTCTCAGAAAAGCTCGAGGTATGTATGTTCTTACACTTTAATTCCCTAATTATCAGGATTCCTCGTGCTCTTCTGAGGACGCTTTGCATTGTCGAACTGAGGAGTAACTATTTTCAACGTTTTAGAATACTTCTCACCGAAGCGTATTATGAAAATGATGTCACCCAGTTTACGGGAAAAATGATAGTTTCACAAAAAGAATATTTTCACCGTAATTATTCATAATATACTATTTTATACGAAAAATCCAAAATATTAATGCTCAACACGCTCAATATTGATCTGTTACTTATACTAGTGTATATTTTGAAGCTCCATTAATTTTATAATAAGGTATGCTCACCTGAGCGGAAATGGTCACTACAACGCGTCTAATGTAAATTTTCCAACGTCGCTGGTGGCAAATAAAAGTTCTACTCAATAGCTTCAAAATCAGCTTGAAAACCACATTCGATTCACACTGAGAACCACCACTTTAAAACAATTCAAGTGTATCTAATATAAGCCACCCAGAGAATATTTTTGCTTTCTCAAAGAGAAAGCTTTGTAATGGGGCAAAAATCGACCCACCGAATCGGACCTCGGGACCTCGATTTTCGTGATCTACGGGTCGAAAAACATGGAAATCCAAAAATGTCTGTATGTATGTGTGTGTGTGTGTGTGTGTGTGTGTGTGTGTGTGTGTGTGTGTGTGTGTGTGTGTGTGTGTGTGTGTGTGTATGTATGTGTGTAACGTTTTTTTTCGTCCACGATAACTCTCGAAGAAATGGTCCGATCTTGCTGAAATTTCGCACACCGGTTAGTTGTGGCAAGATCTATCACGAGTTCAATTTTCAGCAAAATCCGTTGGTTATTTCCTTAGCAACCGTTTCTAACGTGTTTCCTCACAAATCCTTATGAGTGCTCATTGGGGCAAGCCGGAAAATCAGTTTTAAGTCACACTCGATGGCCAAGGACACTGAATTGTTGTATTTGCTCCATAACAACGGTTGTTTACTTCCTTAGCAACAGTTACGAAGGTTGGAAATCATTAATTTATGACCTGTTTCCATCATTTTCGACGGCAAAGGACACAAAATCTTCCCAATTAGCTCCTTAGCAACCGTTGTTCACCGCCCTAGCAACCGTTGCTGAGGGGAAGAAAAATTCATGTAAGTTTCGTTTCCAATATTTTCAACGTCCTATAGAGAAAATTGGAAAAATTTGGTGTCTTTTGCCCTCGAAAATGATCAAAATGAGTCTTCAAGTGTGCTAAATACGGACCGGATCGATTTTGACCACCATTAAACCGTATGACAGTCACAAGATGAATTGATCGAAAAATTATGCAGGTCCAAATGTCTCGCATCGTGTAGAACCTATAGAACCGTTTGCTTTGTTGCATTTGATCAAATAATAAGAGAGCCCGGGCAGACATCAACACTCGCAACATAGTTTGGTCAATTGAAAGAGAACGACACTTTCCACAGTCACAAAGATACGAATTGAATTGATTAAATAATTTTTTTGTAATTTTTGAAAAATAGATGATAGTATCTACGGTAGTGGAAAGGTGAAAATACAGGTTTGGGATGCGTTTGTGGGTGATGTTAAAGCCTCTTTGAGAAAGCATACTGCTAAGGCACTTGGCAGCGGTTTTTTCCATTCGTCCTGAAGCTTGAATCATGACAGAAATAAATATAGTACGAGCAAAATAGTATATTTTTGATACAATTGGAATTGGAAAAAACATTCTGTGTTTGATTGAATCATATTATATAGATTATATGAAAATTTAGCAACATGAATTGTTTCAAATTTTCAGATAAAATGAGAGCTTTACTCTCTGAGATATCTCACTTTCCTTTATTGACTTGCTACAGAGTTCGAACTATTTCTGACTTTTTCTCTTAGAACAAGGAAAAAAGTCACGAGATTTGTGAAATTTCGGGACGGCTTTTAGGGTATATTTGAAAAAAAGAAAATGACGTCAAAACAATAAATAAGAGGGATGTATAATGGAAAGAAATTAGATGATACAGACGGGATGTCAAGGAATCGAATGATATGTCGCTCGATTTCTTTGGCCCAGTTTGAGGGTATTAAAAAAATTCTCACTCACCAGAGCGTAATGAGATGAGAAAAAATCAGAATTGGTGCAAAAATATATAAAATGAGATGTAACAAGTTGGGTGTAAGCCTCGTGAACGGTCAAAATGTTTTCTCTCCTCATTATTTTGTGATACCACGCGACGCTGCTCTAAACGCGCGTGTGTATGAAATACTTTATTTTACCAAATTACTTTTTGCAAAGATCTCACGTACTGTTGAATAAAGTTCATAATTTTGATTACGTACCGCGCGGCAAGATTAGGTTGATTCTTATTTCGAAATCGTGACGCGGAAATTGTGGAACGCGCGAGCGAGCGGGCGAGCGGGACTTGACACGTACCAGCGTCCCCTCTCTCCCCATTTTTCACACACTCTCTCATTAACGTACGTAGAATACAATTATTGGAGCGTATAGCGCAGGCAAATGTTCTCGGATGATATGAACGTATGAAGGGTTTGCACATGGGAAGAAGGAAGGATTGTGCGGGAAGGAAAAAGGAGCTGATCGCGCGCGGCTAGTCGATTCGCGCCGAAGAGTTATTCGACAGACGCACAATCTCGCAGCAGGTGCGCGTAGCATAATCGATTGAGGAGCGCTGAGAGCTGCAGCTGCATGAGCTGCTATCTCAGCTGGAGGCATGAATATAGACGAGGGCATTCGTTTGAGAGAGCCTGCACACTTGTAGCAAACTCGCACCCGAATCCCATTGACCTCGTGTGCGCGCGCGCGCGCGCGTCCCTTTCTCGACGGCCGAGAGCAGTTGTTAATCATCCTTGACCCCGTTTTCTTACCAACACCTTCCGCGCGAGTGTCGGCCAGCATCTTCGCGCAACTGCACCGCGTCCTAACTTCCATCATATCCAGCTGCAGCCCCCTCGAGCGTTCTCGACACAGCTCGCATATACACGACGACTGCAGCTACGTACACATGCCTTTACTTCGAATCCCCCAAGTTTATACAACAGGCCGAATTTCAAGGTCTCGAGTCAAATGTTGTTTTGCAAAAATATTCTCGAAACCGAGTAGAGCCCGCGCGCGATCGAACAATATGGCTTTTCAATCGGATATAATAAATTGTGCGAGTGAGCTAGTCAATTGAAGGTGTACGGCGAACAGAGACGTGGAATCAAATTGCTTGCAACAGCAACGCAGTTACTCGCAAAGTCGCGGCGGTGAAGTACACGTGCGACAATGCGCGCGCGCACCGGTTGTTCCGCGCGGCCCCGCGACTTATCGCGTGCACGCTTACATAATTCGATATTTGCCTAGCTTCCCTTATATACACGCCCTACACCGCGCGCGCACATGTATACCACCCATTGTCTTTGCTTATTTTGGCCGCGGCTCCAGATACTGACGCGCCATCTTTTGTTTCTGTGTCATTCGATAGAATACAGGCAGCTATATAAACCCCCGCCACAGATGAACAAAGCAATTTTTTAGCTGCAACTTTTGACATTTTCAACAGTTGTTGAGCTATGAATATTCTTAATCGATTCGTCCACCGCGATGGACAAGTTTCTCATGACCCGAATTAATTTCCCGCTAATCCAGTTGAGTGGAAAATTGGGAAAGAGAAACATAATCATGGATTAGATGAAAAAAATGCGAAATTTATTTTTTAATCTAACCCAAGAATATATTAAGTAAAACAAGCACGAATGTAGCTAATATTATAGAACATCGATTTTTAACAAAATTACTAGTATATGCAATCTCTTTATTGAATGTAAAATCTTGTGGAATATGTGTGTTATTTATTAATCTCGAAGAGAAAAAAAGCCAATTTTTAGAACTATCTCAGCAATTTATACCAATAATAAAAGATAAATGCATTTTCAAAACCTGTATATATATGTAAAGTGCGTTATAATTCTTAAGCAGCTGTACTCACTTATTAATCTATTCATTTTAGCAATTTTTCGGTGCCGCGTATTGTCACCGTTTGTATTCCACCAAGTTAATGAATTCACTTTCTACTCAATCTTGGATCGAGAAACTTTTAATAAAGTTCATGAAAATGATGGATAATTATTATGTAGAATGGAAGTTTTCGTATTTTGAAACTATCAAAATGTCATAAGCAGCCTTTTGAAACAAAGATATTCCCCCCACCTGATAAAACAAAAAATCTGCCCCTTTGAATAAGTATTTTCGGATATTGGAATAACTCGGAAGCTTATTCAGAGAAATGAAATAGTATATCATGCAACTAGTGCGTGAAATTGTTCAGACGTGAGTGGACGTGGCCATGAGTAACCAGCGACGAGTGTTACACGTTCACATGGGTGATTAAAATCGAATGCACCAGTTTGATACGATATTTTATGTTACTAGCTACATTCAGACGCGCTTATCGTGATCTACATTCGTACGCGTTTCAAAATTATGTTTCAATCATTCGCAGCTACGATAATCTTTTCCATTTATACTCATCAATTCATTCACAATATTCGCATTTTTGAACTCTTCATTCATATTCCATTCAACTTTTATTTTATTTTCATTGTCCGCAACTTTAAAACCTACATTTGGATTTTGGAAGCATCTGGCAATAAGGATTTGGTTGTTACAACCTCAAAACTTATCCTTCTTATGTTCTTTGCTTGCCTGCATTCACTATCTATATCTATATTTTAAGTGACTCGTCGCGTGGTTAGGTTTACACCAATTTTGACCCCCATCACTTTTTATATTTCGATTCGGTGCGTGAAACGGCGTTTCACGAACTAGTGCACTTTTTAAATGTCTTTTGTTCATAACATAAAGTATCGTATCCGACCGGTGCGTTCAATTTTGATCACTCGTGTGAATGTGTAACACGCGACTTCAATAGTTTACGTGCCTGCTTCGTAGTTATGAGTGCCTGTTTAGCGGCCTTTTGAAAAATGCGGTACGCAAAATAGGATTTAACGCACCGAATAACATGTAGTATTTTTTCATCACTTTCGTTGAAAAATTGACCATTCAATATGATTTTTCAATATTAGTGATGAAAAACTTGGTTCGTCACTCTTGCGAGTATCACCTGTTTTGCCACCAGTGTATTGGCAAATGCAAAATCGACTTACAGCGTAATAAGCTTAAATTCTACAAATACGGAAAACAATTCAACTTGACATTTTCCACAATTCCGTACTTATATTTATATTCAAATCTCCGCGCGGTCAAATTTCCACTAACCAATCAATTCACATTTGAATTGATGGCGAAGAGGTGGATTGTTTTGGTATAATAAAATATACAATCAAAGTAGCTACTATTACTATAATTGCGCAACATCGGAAGCGTACTAGTTAACGCATGAATTCTGCATAATCCAAGGTGAATTCAACAAAGAAAACGTGTGGCAATTACGACTCGTATATCTGCAAAAGCCAATTTTAAATTGAAACTTTGGGTTATGGGAGGAGCAGCTTGTGAGTGTGCAAGTAAGTAATCGAGCGAATTAATTGTGAGGACGCGCGAGGTCGGGCTGACAATGGCAGTGTTCTCCGGATCAAACAGCATAGCTGCAGTTGGTGCGTTGAGGAAGAGCTTTGGCACAAATTGGCTGTTGTATTATTCAGAGATGCGGGGCTGTGGTGAAAGCGCGGTAAACTTGGACGTCTGATGTCTCGGCGCGACAAGCAGTAGCTCCACCGCCGCGCCGCCGCCCGCCACTATGCTCGGCGCGGCGACTAAATGTAAGCTCGGCGACGCCGCGACCTCTTAAGAGCCGCCCGCGACCCCGACTAGCTTTCTTACTTTCGCTGTTGCACGCCACGGCTTTTATATCTGGTGAATTGTCTCGGCGCAGATTGTCCAGCTCACTTATATATACTTGTACGCGGCTGTGGTTAAGCCGACTCGCGCGCGCGCGCGCAGCTCCCTTCCGCAAACACAATGAGAGAAAGAGAGACTGCTGTGGCTTTTGCAATCTGCTTACATAACAGATATCAAAACACGAAGCACGCACTACTGCTGCTCTACCGAAGACTAACGAGCTACCATACGTGTTTTTTCAAGTGAGCTGGGAAAAATACGCTAATTTTCATATCTTACAAATCGAAAGTACGTGCAAGATTAATTTGCTTGAGTTTTTCGATCCAATCAAAATTCGAGCTAATACGAAGGGATGAAATCCATTAGTAACGATTCGACATCATTTACATTTGAAGTAGATTTATATACGGCTATCAAAAACGCCGAATCTTTCAACGTTAATATTTAAAAAAAAAATAAATTCAAACAAAAATGAGAAAATGCATCACGATTTTGACTCATTTGACTGGTTTTTTCGCCGTCCGACTTTTTTCTCTCTTTCTCTCTCTCTCCCTCTCTTCTTTTTTTACGCAAAGTTCGCTCCAGCTCATGTGAACCAGCACCTATCATTTACTCGACGAAGCGGCACTTTCCGATACTCGCCGAAGGTCGAGGTTGTTGTTCACCCCTTTCGAACCAATAGGATTATCTCGCACTTAGATCAATTCTCAATGCAAATGACTTTTCGCCAGATTTCTCCAAAAATCTCTTGGGTTCTTCATGAATTGAGATAATACAGGCCGAGAATTTCCCAATGAAATTACCATTCTCGCGGTTCTGTAATCTCGAGACAAGCCGCTTTTCTAAAACTTTTACCTACGCGGCCATCTCTAACTTGATACAAAACATTCAGCATAAATTACCAAGCCTTTCTATCCGTTGAATCTCTTGTATGAACCACGAGAGACATTCTTGCATAAAATTACGATAAAATTATTCACGATACTTGGAAAAAGAAGCTTTTTTACATTTTTAAATAATGGCAAGGTGCGACGTATTAACATTCGCTTTGCATTCATCAACTCAATTGAAATATAGATTATGATCGAATAATTAAATGTACAAGAGTTTAGTACTGAAACGAGTTAGAAAAAGGGCAAGGAATTAAATCATACACTGGTGCACAGTGTGAAAGAGAATCAAGCGAAAACCAAGCTTATTCATAAAATTTTATTTGATCTATTTCATTGATAAGTTTAGGCGATACCGAATACAAACATGAAAATCATTGACGAAGGCTACAAGTCGTGAATGAGGCGAATACGCGTAATCAAGTGTAATCAAGTGTGTCTGTCGAATCCGATGGAAGTCTGTCCGCGCAAGACATGGCCGCCACACTTACAAACACGCAAACGTGCATCTTTGGGAATGATAATTTTTTGTGTGCGAGAGCCCGCAAGAAAATACTAAACATAAAGACGTATACGCGAATACAAAAGCGGCCGGTAGAATCACCGGCGCGGGCCAAAGTTTGCTGCCGGGGGGCGAAAGTCGGAACAAGTGAGAGGAATGATAGAAATGACAGGCTCGATCGGGTACGACCCGTAAAGCCAGCGCGACAAAGTCAAAGGACAGAGCTGCGCACGTGAGCGCGCGGCTCGCTGGAGAGGCTCGCGCAAAGTGCTGTGCACAGCAGCAGCCGCTCTCGTCGGCCCGTCGCGATCCGCAGTGGAAATGGTCGCGCTTTGTTCAGACCTTGACTCGGTTGCTCCGTGCGCGCAGGCGCGCACACAAACGTATGTGTATATCATGGCCGAAACCGAGGGTTCCGCGCGGAGGAGCCCCGTGTGGACTTTCACCTCCTGCCTACTTGACTGTATTGTTTTCGGCTTTGTCCACGTCTGCACCGCCGCGCCGTTTTGTATTCGAGCTTTTCGTATTTGCCGCGCGCGGATTCGCATACAGAGCCCAAGCTATCGCCGCGCTTATTTTATTCATCGACTATTCGCGGCTCGACCATTTGTTCGGGGCTAATACACGCCCAGCGACATACATTTTACGCTTGCTTGCTCGCGCCCATTCAACTCCCCTCCAATTGTTTTCACTCGCGCATTTTTTATTCTGCCGGTTCGACTCTTCCGATTCGCGAATTTCTCGCTTGTCCCTCGTATTATAACAGACGTTCATTCTTAGTTTTTTTGTTTATTTCAGTATTGCAATGACATTGGAGCTGCGCAATTATTGCACGACTAAAATTCGATCGAAACCTTTTTGCTGCACGTGAATTTTGCTATACGTAATTTGCTTCCTGCTCATCCGTGAGTTGGTATAATCGAAAATGTTTATATAGCCTGCAGAATCACTCGCTGCCGCTCGCTCGTGTTTTTCATTTATTTAATCATTAATGCAGATGCGAATATTGAAATTTCGTTTGATTCATTGGTGAATAATTCAATTAATGGAATTTTCTTTCGTTATTTCCAATGAATCGCATACGGATTCATTCTTCTGGGAACAAGAAGATACTTGTGTGAGTGTACAACCTCGGAGTTTCATCGTATTTTATGATCATGAGAGAAGTCAGAAGGCACTCAGTGAAAAACCTGTCGATTTCCATGCACATTTTACGTACACACGTATAATTTTTTCCAACTCCAGAACTTGACCGAAGGAAGCCTTCACGCATCTCCATCGATCCGTTCAAACTGATTTTCGGCAAGATTACTCTTTCATTGTTCTTTCTGTAAGTTCGAACTTTTCACCATGTAATATGCCTTCTCCAGCTTTGCCAATTGTTCGCAACGAAATTCACCCTTTTACTAATATTTTAGTCAATCAGTAAAAGTTGACTATTTTTTAGTAAATATCTACTGTTTTCATCAGTTGTCCGATTTGTACAATTAAATAGTAGTTTTTTACTACTTTAGATTGAGAGCGAACGCAAATATAATATACATACGCATTTTGTAATTGTGATGATGTAATATCGATCGTTGCACAATTTATTACTACAACGAAACATCGCTAGAATTGTAATATAATATATTAGGATGCAATTAATTACATAAATATATCGGTCAGCGGATACAATCAAATTAATTCAACTCCCAACATACAAACTGATATTTAATAACGTTTAATCTGATATAATCGTGTGCACAATGAATCGTCAAAGTGTTGTGAAACACAAACCTACTATCATGAACAAAGAGAGAGATTCGCTTCAGAATCAATCTAAAAATAAAAAATTACCAATTTTTCTGAAGAGAACAACTCTCAAATCGTGAAGTTTAATGAAAATCCACCTTCATGGCTCCACCCAGCTTTAATTTTCCATTACAATTAAATCTAGGGAGATAAAAATTACATCTATACATAATCGAGGAAGCTGACCTTGGAATGCACACAAGAGCAACTCGAGCAGAAGATGAATTATCCTGTCAGAACTTCCACAAAGAGCATACAGAATGGCGATAAAACGATATTGATCAGGAATAAATGAAAGTCGCATCACTGGCTGGCACGGCCAGGATGGAAATAATTTGCTTCCCTCTTCATATAAAACATGCATATAACTTTTTCCAGCTGCCGAGTCTGTGCAAGTTGAAAAACCGGTATATAAAACATTAACGCGTCGAGACCCGAGACGTACATATACGACGTCCAACTCGTGCTCAAGCACTAAAAATTGAATTATGAAAAAACAAAAGACGGGTCACGATCACAACGGCCGACGAGACTTTTTTCGATGTACTGCGCGACGACGATCCCTCAAAAGAGAACACGTCTGCCTCGACGTGGCAGCTCGTCTGTCTTGTAGCCCTGTTTATCCAACAGCTCGAGCGAGTCGACGCACATTCTATTTAAACAAACACTCTGAAGCCGCGGCCACAGAGTACACTAGAAGATTATCCCGCGAATAGTATTCAGCATTTTTATTTCTGCTGCAGAGTTCGGCATTCAAAATTTTTGATAGCTGCAGCGAGAAATTATCCAAGTAGGTATATATGATATTGGTACTCTAACAACAAATCAATGATCAATGATTGATAAGTGAATTTGGTAAATGCGCGCGGGATAAAACGTATAGTGGCAGCCAGCAGTACGTCTGCTTTGTTCGAAACGGTACAATTCCATCCTTGATTTATCGCATCGGTGCGCTTACAATCTTACACTGGCGCGCGAGGCAGCTCGTGTTCCTATACTAGTACACATAAGTATATATGCAGACACGCGGACACGTCTAAAACGTAGGGTGAATCAACAAGCAACGCATGATTTTCGACACGTGCTGCATACACCAAATGGAGAGTAGGCACGAATGCATTATAAACACACACACATGTATATGGGTGATTCTTTAGTAGTTTGCATATTTTAAGCTCAAAAGCTTCACGTGAAAAAATAACTATTCTGACGTCTACCTCCCTATTTTCTACTCGCTTCAACAAGAATATAAATTGAACTATATGTGGAAAGATAATCCTAGAACCAATTATCTTATAAAATTTGATTTTGATATGTGAAAAATAAAACTGACATCGGTGTTTTTGTATTTTTTCCACTTGAAGATATATTTTTCAGGAATCTGCTAATTCCATCGAAATTGTGAAGAATTCAAAAAAATCGATGCGTGCACAATGAAATATAGAAAAGAAAAGAATAACAGTATCTATCATGAATATTATTATCATTCTATCCTATTATTGTAATTGGTTTTGAGTCAATTATTAAAGTTATTTTCTGATACTCGAGAGTTCTAGCAACTTATTGTTCTAATCATTTTTAGTGATTGGTTTTGTATTGATTTCGATTATTTTTTTTTAATACTCGTAAATGCAGTCCTCTCATACTTCAATTCAATTTTAAGGGTTGGTTTTAGGATTTATTCAAGATAGTCAATACTCGATAATCAATAATTGAAGATAGTTATACTTGAAACGATCCACATTGTCCTATGCAATTTTAGTGATCGGTTTCAGTTTTTGTTTGGGTTTTTGGGTTATCTTCTTAATACTTAGGCTATCAAGTTATTCTTCTAATCATTTTCACTGATTGATTTTGTGTTTATTTCAATTATTTTTTCACTGCTCGAAAATACAATCCACTCATTGTTTAATCTAATTTTGATAATAAGTATTAGGGTTTATTCGGATTTTTTTTCGATACTAGAAAATGCAATTCACTCGTTGAGCTGTGATATGTGGTGATTGCCTAATCAAGTTATTTGGGTTGTTTAGTAATACTCAAATATGCAATTCACTGATCGATTTATTCTATTATGGTGGTATTGTAGAATTCATATTTTGGTATACACAAAAAGCAAATAAAATTTGCAATGTCTCTTCAAATTCAGGATAAAACAATTGAGAGACACGAAGGATTGGTAGTGAGTGAGTGATTCTGGCTAGAATTCTGGAAATTGGTGTTTTTGTAACGGAAATTATTAAAAAAAATATGAACCTATGGTACAGTGCATATTGTGGTCGGACAAATCGATAGAGCTTTGAAAGGGGTTTTATATTACACGTAGAAAAGTTCGAAAAAAATAAAATTGACATGTTTTTAACTGAATTTAGATTTCTCTCGTGATCATAAAATACGATGGAAATGCGACGATACGCATGATAAAGTCCGATAAATTGAATAAAAGACGGAAAGCTATTTTTTTCCTCTCCTCGTGGAGCCATGGAAGAATTAAAATAACAAATTTGAAACGTAAAAAAATCTTTAATAACAAATTTTTAAACGATTTTATCGCATCAATCTGTATGGGTAATTAAAAATGACGCAAGAAAATATAGGAAACCTCTATTGCCATGCCAATCATCCATTGAGATATTTACCAATAGAGCCAATCAAATTAAACTTTCAATATTCATCTACTTTCATGATGAAACAAAATATGAAAGACACGAGCGAGCAGTATAGCGAGTGATTCTGGCTAGTTATGTATAATCTGTATACTTATACTTATATGCATGAGCTTCTGTATATACATATACACTTTATGAGCATAAAATGAAAAATTATCCACAGATTATCTTCAGGAAGTCGGACATTGAACGGAATGAATAAACCAATAATATAAACTATATTTCTGTACTAAAATACTATCTCACAAAGTTTCATAATGAAGGTCCTCCACAGGGCGTAGGGTTTCTTTGTTTGTATAAGAAGCGTAATAAAAGCTTTTTCTCCTTTGACGTTTCTCTCTTTAAATTTTTCTCGAAGTTGAGGTGCCATGGATTTACTAGCTACATAGATTCACAATGCAGGAAATTAACGAAAAATTTTATTTGCATGTGAATTATCATCATGTCTATCAAACATTCACCCAAAATACATTTTATCCATTTGTAAATGCATTTGTGAATTGTTAATAGAACTAACTCACAAAAAGTGAGTTAGTTCTATTAACTAGAACAAAAAAAAATATTCTAAGGTAGTTTTTACGTATATTATTATTATATATGATCAATACCTTAAATCAATAATGCGAATCACGGAGATCTTAGTGAAATTGAGGCATTAGGGTACCCAAAAATGATCTCAAACTAGGGTTCATCATGATTGGTGGTTCGGAGGCCTTGTCAGTTTTTCACTGTCTAAGATTTGACATGCTAAAACTGGCATCATTTTGGTGCCTAGTGAATGAGAATCAATTGAAACGCGCATTAGGTAGTTTCATTCACAGACTTCCCAAGACAATTCAAGTCTATACATACGTATAATTCGTCGTTTCTTACAAAGACTAACACTGTTCATATTTTAATGTTTTTTCGCATATATTATTCTAAAGTTACCAAGTTCTAGATTGTTTTTGCTGTCACAATCTTTCAAAATCTTCTTTCAAGAACCAATTTGGTTTTGTCAAAAGAATATTTGAGCGTCGGTTCATTGTGTGTGGGAGCTTTACAAATGAGTTAATTCAGAAAAGTGTTAGTAAGAGCTGCGACGCGATATTATTCATCCGCGCTCAAACGAAGTATTTATTGCGAATTCGGCTTTTCGAGTGTGATTTTTTTCTACCACGTTTTACGCAGGATACGATTATCGGAAAATATCAATCCTGTCGCGCATTTGACAGCTGCTAAAAAGTTTCGGCGGAATCCCCCACCTATACATATATATATGCATGTATATAGGGCAAAGTCACGAGAGCAGGGGAGACGAGGGCGTACGCTTACTCACGCGATACGCGTTACTTACATATTGGGTGTTTGTTGCCGAGAGGGTGGCTCGCGTGTGCGGATGATTCGATCGATCGCAGCGCGTTGTGTGTGCAGACTAGCGAGAGCCGTGTGTGGCTGCGCGACAACGCGGTATACCCCTGATTTGTACCTCCGTTGGGCTTTCTCCAATCGACCCCCATACATTTCTCCGTCGCGCACGCACATTCTCATCTCATAACCAAGGCTGTATTTGTGAAAATAAAAAAATCACCACGTCATTATTAGTTAGCAATTATCTTTTTTGTAAGGAGCTGGGGCTCTGTTGGTGTACATGAAGCAAATATATTGAAACAAATTGGACGTGGTGATACAACATTTCAACTATGTTTTGATGAATTTTCAATGAAAAATATCAGTAATTAAGTCCTTAACAATTGTTATTGTGAAATTCTTAATAATAATAATAAATTGAAACGTCAAAGCAGCTACACATAAAACGTCATTTATGAATAGATAGAGTTGAATACATATTTTGGAAAAGGCAAGTTGGAGGAAAACGCTGCGTAGCTGACGAGGTAGTATACGAAATGGCCAAAGGGAGCAGCGTTCCTTCAAATCTCCATATCTCCGTCAGTTTTGCTCCGATCAGTCTGGGATTTCTTGATACAATAATCTTAAAATGTTGTATACCTCCATATAACAAACATTCTTTTTTACCGTACAAACTGTACCACCTCTCTTAATCAATTGTAAAATTCTTTAATCTCAAATTCTCTGAATGAATTCAGATTCGAGCTTTTCTCTATCTGTTCCACATGATATCACATTCAAGCGAAAATGATAAGTGACAAATTGACATGCGGCTATGCCAGTTTGCGAAATTCTTCATTATTTTCGAATTTTTCGGATTTTTTTCAAAATGGGAACCCCGGGCTGTATTTCTCGAGTATTGTTAATAGTACAAGTCTAGACGATTTTAGTTTCTCTCGCTCAACATTCAAAATCTATGTTTTTCAACTCTCCGCTGTCGCATTTTCCAATTTCCCAGGTGTAGGGCGTTTAAGAATTTTATGATATATATATCATAGCACGCGGATTTCAACACTGGGATGCGAGTGGGATCAGTTGGCGATGAAACTAGGCCATTGAAACATGCGGGGCCAGTCGCATTGGATTGAAGGTAATTTCAAAAGTGGTGGTGTGGGTTTTCAGGCTACTTTTATGGTTGGTAATTTCAATGAATGGGGATGCATTCATTTGACGTAATGAAGCGCGCGCACTATGGTGTCGTCACTTGAATCTACTCTCAAGTGCTATAGGTAGATTATATCCTCTTGATGATGATTCATCTTGTTACAGAGCCATTGTCATTTTTTTCATATAAGATTATACTTTTATTCTCATCAAAATAAGAATGATTCGTATTTTGGTTGTTGTTCTTTTATTATAGTACATTACCCAAGTCTTGTTCGAGTCTCGAAGGTTTTACACATGACACAAATTTTCTCTGCTCCATATTTTCTCCGGCATAGTGTCAGAGATGCCTTTGTTAAGCCACGAGAAATCATGTGGCTTTCCAAGTTCTAGTGGAAAAACAAACATGGCCATGGCCATGTTTGTTTTTTTTTCCATAAGATAGCATGCATGCTATCTTATGGAAGGAGATTTTCTGACAAGAAGAGTATCAGCTTCTGGGCAAACAGTTTTTGGTCAGATTCCTATTAGTTAGTAAAAAATCGTTAAAAAGAAATTGACCTCGTCCGATGTTGAGCCAAACCTAAAATAGATAGCGCGCCAAAGTTACTATTGTATCGTTGAAATGACCGAAGGAATTAAGTACCCGTATTTTCTCTTTTATTATTTGCATTACCGCATTGTTAACATTGAATTATTCGAATGATATTTAAATAGAACATTCAGAAAAACGGTTGCATACAAATTTTCATGGAAATTGGTTGGAAATCGATCAAGTTATTCAGATTTTTACATATATACATATATATTTTCTGAAGAGACTCATTACAATCATTTGTTATGGGATAAAATGAAAAGTCTGTTGGTTTTGATGGTGGTCTGTTGGTGATTTCTAACGATCAGCGAAAGCATATATACTAACAGTACTAATTATTTTCACTCACTACGCAGTGAAAATTGATGAAAAGGTTAGATGGAAGATAAATTCACATGGAAAGCTATTCCAGCAGTAGCGCGTCATGATTAATATTGTGGAGGAAAGCCAAATAACCCAAATAACCCCTTGGAAAATCATTGATTTGGCTGAGGCGTTTCGCTGGTGTAACGATGAGAAAACTGCTTGGACGAGCGCTGCATGCGGATGAAGAATCTCGAGACGAGATCGAGAGAGAAAGATGAGCGCGGGCCCTTGTAAGCTAGCAAGACAGAGCCAAGCAAAGGAATGGCCCGCATCAATTTCTACTGATGAATGAGGGTGTGCGGCGCGGCGGGTGAGGGTGAGGTGAAAGAGGGCGGCGAACAAGCGTGAATCCCACCCGCACTCGAGTGCGCGCGCGACGACGACATGCTCCAGAGCTCGCTAATGAATCTTAATCTCGATCTAAATCTGAATCTGTGGCCCGAGCCTTAATCCACAAAAGCCTTCTATTCGCGTATCAAGTATAGCCGCGCGAGCACTCGAAAGTCGAGCGCCGCCCGCGCGCGCGTTCACACCTGCGCGTAAATATTCGCCGTGGGGCAGCTGGAATTGCCCGGCCGCGGCCGCTTTCGAGCGCCCCAACGCGGCGCTCACTGCAACCCTAGCTAAGATGTTTTCCAACAAATCTTGGTTCCAACAAACGACTCCTACTGTACGACTAACTGTTTTTCGCATCACTCGAACGTTCTTATATCGCTGCATTATCATAACGCGAGCAGCTGTTCAGAACTAGTTCTGAAAGTAAGTGAATCATAAATTTTACCGCGCGCGCGCGCGCGCGAGAAAATGTTTAATTCTGAAACCATCTTGTTATACCCTCATTAAAGTTGTATCCACTCTACGAAGGGTAGAACAACAAAATTGATCACGAAATATTTATGCTAAGAGAAAACAACTTTGTCTTGATGATTCTGAGGCGGTGATCTTGATGAACCGAGGAGCTTCTCACAATGGCCGGTACTCGGCCATCGTTTTTAGTACTCTATCGTACTAAATTTGATGCGCGGCATTCAATTATTTATCTCGTGCGCGCGAGCATAGACTTGTTGTACATTCAATTGATCCAGCTTGTCCTAATCTACAATTCTTGTGAAATATTGTCAATGATAAAGAGTCAATGATGATCCGCATCCATAAGTACTCCATAAGTACTCCGCGGTACTCCCTAATGATAGTACTAGAGTGAGAATTGCCTCTCGAAATAAACACTTACAGGTTTTATTTCAAGATTTTAATATATTGTGCGTGTGAACGTAATGATAAAATGTAACGTAAAAAAAAAAAATATTGAAACGGTCGTCGAATTGTCTCTGTAAATGATGCAGCTCGGATGAACTTGGAGGAAGAATGTCGTACTTATCATTGTTGTTTTTATTAACAATTGTATCACTCGTGAAACTTTTGTGCTCCATGGAGCACGTGTAGCTATAAGAAACGTTTTCGAATCGTGATAGAATAAGAAGAAATCTTAATGATCATAATTGTTGGGAGCAGTAAATAATATTCACTGTTGGATTGACAACAAAATCAGTTAAGTCTGTCCAGCTGCGTATGATCTGATTGCGCGCGCGCGACTAAATATAATCAAATTGAGTTGGACAAACAAGGGGATGACACAACATCATTTGACCACCACTTCGATCTCGATGGGCAAAGTAAATCTAGACTTGGATAGCACTGTCCCGGGCATTTCTCTCTTTCTCTCTCGATCTGCCGTTTTCACCTCCCTTGCTCTCATCGGCCGTACGCATATCGATCCCCCAACTCAGCCTTGTAATTTCACGCGCAGCTCCACACACACACACACACACACACACACACACACACACACTTGGCCCCTGATGCCAATGAGACACGAAAACGAAGAAGCAGCTACCGAGAAGTTGACAGAGCCAAAGGTCGCTTGAGGACGAGCACGACAACGCGCAGGTATACCTTAAATCTAATTGAATGCTTCAAATTATTTGCTCACACAAATAAAGAGCCTGTCCTCGTGCTTCTACATCTACGTTCACTTCAACGTATATGTTCAAGACAAATACATTAGCAATCTCTTTTCCTCTTCTCTCTTCTACCAACTGTTTTTACGCTAATTTTGGTTTTTAACATGTTTAAATGATCCGAACCATTAAATTTTTGTATCGGTGATTCTGATTGACAGCTCGTTGGTTCAAAACACTGGTTATGAAAAGAATTGATCAAGTCGAGTTTCTATAAAAAAAAAAAAAAAAAAAACATAAAGTTTATAAGTTGAATACGTATCCCTACTATAAATGTATATATTACTGTAAACACACAAACATATGTATAGATGGAAAATGCCTCAGCTGAAATCGCTTCCATACTTTTTAACGTTAATAACTCCATTGAAACGACACTGACAGGTAACTATGGAACAAAACATACTTATTTTTTTCATTTCTATCAGATAAACCCATTCAGATTTAGGAAAGAATCTATTATAAACTTAATCTTATATACATTATCTCCATGAAACACTTCATCACCGTAACAGCTGCGAATAAATCATCAAAAAAGAGACATAATTGGAAAAATAATAGATTATGGTGATTTCCAAGGGTCACAAGTAGTTTTAGCTTGTGTTGGTACAAAGGAACATAATTAGAGGGAGAAAAAATGTCAAGATGATGAATCACATATTTGCATTTTCGTTATCAAAAAATACCGCTTTCATGAGAAGCACGTCTATTGTTGGTATATAGTATAGAATAATGAAGACGTTTCAACTGTTCGCGCAATGTTTCATTAATAAAAATGCGCGTTTCACATGGTTGATATCTGTAAAATAGCTAAACAAAAGCAATTCCAAAATGTTTTAGCTAAATCACTGACCCAAATCCGCGATATCTTATCAAAATTTACAACTGATTTGATATCAAATTTTTGATATCGAATATTTTTCTTCATTTTCTGACCACAACGACAATTTTGTTCATACATGTTTGTCGGAAAATACAGGGTGTCTCTGGATAATTTAATTTCCAGTTAAATGCGCATAGACAATATTTTATTTCACCAGGGTCTCGGATTTATATCGAGTTAACAGGCAAATGTTTGTTCAAGCTCCTTTCCGTAGCACGAAAAAAAAACAAAAGGAGAACGAAATCTTTTTTCTCTTTTGTCATTCTCTGCTCGTTCAGACGATTTGGTATAATCGCCGGGCTGTCTGTTCTGCAGCTGTCTTTCGTCACGTCTTCTCTTCCGTTTCAAATGCAGATGTACTCCACAGTGACAGTGAATTGCGCTAAGTAATTTAAATTCTCTTTTTCTTGAATAGGAAGAAGTTCTAACCTATAATAGAAACTAAATCTTATACTTTATTCAAAAAATTATTTTGATATCGCAATGTCGATCATGAATTATAATATAACTGTTAACCCATTAAAAACCAGGCAAAACCTGGCAGAGATATCGAGAAACGAACTATGCCATCCTTTGCATAACCGAAAAAAAAATACCCGTGTTTTTTCTTTTGTCGATTACAATTGTTTATAACAAATTATTTAAACAAATAACCCAAAATTTCGTAATTTTGCAAAACTGAATGCGGATATCGATTCCACGGGCAAAAACACGACAAAAACCTTCGTAACGTTTTTTTTTCAGAGTTCAATTTGTTAGTGTAAAATGAGGATAAACAATCGTACTCTGGGAAGAGGGCATTGACCATGCCAAATACCATGCAAAATCTGGCAGAGATATCGAGAAACGAACTACGCCATCCTTTGCATAACCAAAAATAAAAGTACCCGTGTTTTTTCTTTTGTCGATTACAATTGTTTATAACAAATTATTTAAACGAATAACCAAAAATGTCGTAATTTTGCAAAACTGAAACTGAACTGTTCCTGTTTTAGACTAACAAATTGAACTCTGACAAAAAAACAATACATAGGTTTTTATCGTGTTTTTGCCCGTAGAATCGACATCCGCATTCAGTTTTACAAAATTACGTCATTTTGGATTATTTGTTTAAATAATTTGTTATAAACAGTAAGGGCAACTCAAGCCCTTAGCATGTAACTGTTTGATGATGCTGAATAATTATTGGTTGAAGGGAGCATGAAAGTATTAGTTATAAGATCGCGTACGACATATATGCGCCTGCACGCGCGTGACGCGGTATACATGAATCGTCGGGTAGATTCAAAACGTATATATATAGATATATCTAACCGTATGCGAAAAAATATGAAAATGTAAATGATAATGAAATGATGCGTAGAATGATGAAAAATCGAATTATGCGAACATACGGCTCGAGACGCCATTATTACGGGATCAGTAGAAAAAGAACGAACTATCCAGACATACCAGATACTTCGCTATACGAGTCAACAAATTACGCGATCTGTTAACTGCATTTGTGGCGTAGTTTATTGTGCAAAAATATGATTCAAGCTAAATTCGAGATTGCCTAAGTAACATTGAGACCCTTATGTGGAGATATGCGTATGAAGCGTAACGTATCATGTAATAACGTAATTTGTTTATTGTTAATTATTTTTATATTATATTTTCCACAAAAACGTTACAATAGACATTAGTTCATGATCTCCAGAATCAAATACAAGTTGAAATATGAAAAAGGAATTATTACGTCGCGAATAAACAATGTTAACAGCGTATTGATTAATTATGTTAACATGAATTGTACCATTGATTTATTACGAAATGAAAAACGGTTTGCGGGTATGTTAAGAGAACTCATGCCTTGATTGTCTAATGTTGAGCTTTTATTAAATATAGATGAGGATATCCAAAAATTATAAACAATTAGTTGATTGTTATAAATTATTTAACTTGACAAAAATATCTCGACATTAGGCGATTGGCATTATTCTCAGACTTTGATAGGCGGCGAACCCGCGTATGTAGCAACAATAGTTAATGCATAATTAGAGTTAACAATTTATCGAATTTAGCGAAACCCATAAAAAACGAACTATGAGAACAAATGTAAATATCTCCATTATAGGCAAATGAGGAAACAAAGTGTGGGCGCACACTGTGACGTTATTCGGCGTTCAGCAAATAAGTAAGCTAAAAAACGAGTTAACGCAATCCCCTGCGAAGGTGCGTTAGACTATATAAAGGGCCGCGCGTCCTCAATCCAGGCATTCTATCGCGAGCATCGGAAGAGCGCGTGTCGGAATACGATCGACTCCGCGTGTACATAACATCATGTATTGCGAGCGGCCGCGAATATTATACTTGCGCGTTAATTGTAACATTTTTGTAAATAGATTTTCGTAGTATTCAATAAACGAGTAACTTTATTTTTAATCAATCTTTTCGTAATCATTTACCAAGTCCGAACCATCTTAAAATCACAGACGCTTAACCACATGTTGGCAGTAGCGTTTTACAATCACTCACTTGCGAAGCATCTAACCTCTTGTAGGAAGTGATGCTGCATTTGAGTGCATTACACACAGATATTAGCCGGCTGGCCGAACCACACGTTGGAAGGGGCCAAGCTAGGTGACACGGCTGTTAAACCAAGCGTTGTGGTTCATTGCCCAATGCCGGTGTTTTCATGCCAAATACACGATTTTTACACTTACAAATCTTAATACACACACATACAATCTTCGTAAGTGGGTGTCCTGTACGAAATCCTGCAACTTTAATTCGATGAATCCGAGACATGGCAATTTCCTTAAAAGATGATGTTTTATAAAATATTGATATACCGTGAGTATATCTGGCGACCGTGAAAAAAATGCCAAAACGCACCTAACACCGATAGGTACGTTACAAATTATAATCGACAAAAGAAAAAACACGGGTATTTTATTTTTTGGTTATGCAAAGGATGACATAGTTCGTTTCTTGATATCTCTGCCAGATTTTGCATGGTATTTGGCATGGTCAATGCCCTCTTCCCAGAGTACGATTGTTTATCCTCATTTTACACTAACAAATTGAACTCTGACAAAAAAACGTTACATAGGTTTTTGTCGTGTTTTTGCCCGTGGAATCGATATCCGCATTCAGTTTTGCAAAATTACGAAATTTTGGGTTATTTGTTTAAATAATTTGTTATAAAGAATTGTAATCGACAAAAGAAAAAACACGGGTATTTTTTTTTCGGTTATGCAAAGGATGGCATAGTTCGTTTCTCGATATCTCTGCCAGATTTTGCATGGTATTTGGCGTGGTCAATGCCCTCTTCCCAGAGTACGACTGTTTATCCTCATTTTACACTAACAAATTGAACCCTGACAAAAAAACGTTACATAGGTTTTTGTCGTTATTTTGCCCGTAGAATCGATATCCGCGGTCAGTTTTGCAAAATTACGAAATTTTGGGTTATTTGTTTAAATAATTTGTTATAAACAATTGTAATCGACAAAAGAAGAAACACGGGTATTTTTTTTTTGGTTATGCAAAGGATGGCATAGTTCGTTTCTCGATATCTCTGCCAGGTTTGGCCTGGTTTTTAATGGGTTAATAAGTGTGGCCCAATAGATAAGTTTTGTGCATGAGGATAAAATCATAAGAATATAATGATAGAACATTTATATCAAAAGGAACACATAACGGTTAGAATTGGATTTTAATGGAATATTTATTTTGAAAAATATTATTGAATACGTGGAAAAAATTCCATCTCTTTGGGAACGATGGTCACGTGATTGATATAGGTAAACTCTACATAATCTGTAAGAGAAAGTTTTCGAAAAATGACGGTCAATCACTATTGTGACAATGGCCTACACCTCGCAATATAACCAGAAGCTGTGTATGTATGGATAATCCTGTTGAATTCAATATGAATGGTGTGTTTTTACAAACATAACTATAATTATTCATAGTATGATTTGATCAAAATAATATCGTAGCTCGGAGAATTGCGAAGTAAGAAAGTATCTCAGCGGTTTAAAATCAACTAATGAAGTTTATACACATGAAGATAAAACCCAGTCTCGAGTCACTCAGTCGTATTAATCTTCTAAAAACAGTAGGAGACCAATTCTGATCACTATAGTCGCCACTCGCGAGTACCTTACACGTTTCACTGCAAGTTTAATAATAACATCCATAATAAGCACTGCAGTACACTGTCGATATGACTGGTTCTGATTTAATTAAGAAGTTGATGGTAGCGCTCGAGTCTGACAGCGGCTATTGCAGTGATCAACTGCGGAATGAGCCGCCGCGCGCCGCGGCCGGTGGCTCAATTCGTGGATAAGACTCGGGGTTCGATTCCCGGATTTCCCGGCAGGCACCTCTGTAGGGCCAGTTTTATATGGAAACCAAAAATAAGAACACGCTCCGCCGTGAGCATCATATGATTGTGGCTAGTCGGTTTCTTGAATGTAAACTACAAGCCAATAACGAGAGACGAAAAACTGCGTCTTGTTACTAATTGCTAAGAGCTCGCGACTCGCGACTGCAGTCATATACATACTATAGTCTTAGCGCAGTCCAGCGCAGTCGAGCAGAGAGCCACCGCGTTTCCACCACGTATATAAATGCCAGATAGGCTCTTGACCATCGTTTGAGATTTATTTGCGGTTATGATCGGTTATAATTTTCAATCAAAGTGAGATTCGATATTGAGTCGCTATTCTCCGCGAGCTGAGACATTATTTCGCGCTCGTCCGAGATACTTACGTCCTTTCTTTGCGCTCACGCGAGATACGTCCTTACTTTGCGCTCGCCCGAGATACGTCTTTACTTTGCGCTCGCACGAGATACGTCCTTATGAATAGGGAGGGTCGATATAACCACCAGTATTCGAATACATACGCATTTAAATTAAGAGAAGAAGTTTTTTTCTTCCAGAGATCATATCGTTTCAAAGAAACGTTATTTCGAAAAGTACTTGAGAAATTAAAATTGACGGCTCGGTGGGATTTGAACTCTACGATCTTGTGTATTCCAAAGTTAAGTGTCTTACCAACAAGACTATATAGTCTTCTTCTTCTTCTTTTTCTTCTTGCTGTTGGCCATGGGCTACTGTTTGGAATTCCGACAAACTCAATGCTCACGGCGCAGAGCGTATTTTTATTTTCGTGTCGCTACAACTCCACCTCGGACACGAAATCTCTTGACTCGAATCCAACATGTATGCATCCCTTTGGATGGCCTTTAATACTTATAGGTGGCTTTCTGTTGAAGACAGACAGTTTCCCAGGTGGTCGAGGTTGTCGATGATGCTGTCTCGAGGATGTACTTCTAGGATATTTCATTGAAGAAGGAGACCATGGATATCATAAATCCGGATGATCAGGAGCGCGTCGCATCATCGAAATACCATCTTCGGCTGCAACCCTGACCACCTGGACGCCGTCGGCAAAACGTCAAACTATGTATATAAGCGTTATATATACATATAGTGTCTGTCCCTGCACCGGCCAACTTTATACCCATTTTCCTCAGCTATAAGAAACATTTCAGCTATTCATTTTGGCTAGGTACGCTAGCCAATTGAAATAGCTAATCTGGACAATACAATTTAGCTATTCGAGGCTCGCGCTGTTCCAACACATGAAAATAGCTGTGCCAGCTGAATTTTTAACTAGTTCAGACATTTAGTTCTACCCGTGATATATATATATATATATATGTGTGTGTGTGTGTGTGTGTATATATATATGAATTATCAAGAAAACTTGTTACATGATTGAATTTTCAATGTTGCTGATTTTCAGAGCTCATTATTGCGTTGATTATATAGAAAATACATTAAACAAAAGTACTATGGAGACAAACATTGTTGCAAACTTTTCCGAGGATTTGAGAAAACCATTCTCTCATAAATGATCCACGAGTAATTCTGGAAAAATCGAAAGCTCATGGCCAGAACAGTTGTTTGTATAAGCTATTCAGTTACCTAAAACCCATCTTAAAAATACACAACAGTTTGACAAGCCTAGCCGCAATTCCACTGGCGAATTTTATACTTTGAATTTATTCAAAACTGCCTGATTCGAGCTGGCCAGTGGAGCTTACTGCGCGGCGGAACGTCGCATCAATTAAACATGTGCATGGTGGATTTTGTGATTTTCCCTTTTCCACTTGACTCTGGATTGGCCCTCAAAGATCGAGCGCATTTACACATATTTACATGTTAAAAATATTTATAGCGATATATGATGGCCGAATGTGGCTGGTTCATCTCGTAAAAGATGCCTAGGTGCAGTGCAGCGAATGGCCAGGCCTGTATGTAATAAGCTGTTTAACTTTTTGCCCCCGAGCACAGATGAACTGCGGTCACGTCCTATCGTGAAGTAGTAATACACCGCTCGGTCGTACATAAGCAGTAAAAGTCAATGGTCTATCTGGCCGTTCCTCCAAGGGCGGGCGGTTGCGCGGCTTGGCTGTCATCATGAGTCTGCAGCGCACCCTCCCCCCGTCTTCCAATATCATTGGCCCACTTCTACTCCAATCCTAATTACACACGTTCGTCGTGGAAAAAGTAAATGGATGTGAGAAAATGATGGGCTGCTTCTGGAGCCCGTGGATCGAAATGTAATCTTGATTGACGAGACCTGAATGAGAGAGAACCTGAAGAAGCAGCTCGATGTAAAGTTAACTCAGCTAAGCTCGAGATGACGTACGTGTTGTCGGTCATTATGCAGCGACTTGGAGTTCTCGCGAGGGGGAAGAGCACGAAGTTTGAGTCGTATCTCATGGTCTATTGCATTGAAACGCCCACCGGCATCCATGACATGGATTAGCTCGGACTCGTGACGGTAATATTACATTAACAACAAAGAGACTTGCGAGTGCAATCTATGCACCATTCGCGACTGCAATTTGTTCAAGCGACCATCACGTAATATACGGGTAGCGTCCTGTATAGCCTGTTGTAGGGATTGGATTCGAGTCCCACTAAATACGCTAGCCGATCCAATCCCATATTTGACAGAGTATCTGCCAGGCATGCGAGAGTAACGCGCCCATACACCTCCACGCCCCTTCATAAGAGAGAGGGGAGGTTGAAACACCGAACGTACCACTTGCCGGCTGTCGGCTCCATTGATTCATAATGTCGAGCGACAGAATTATCTACTTTCCAATCGAAAGAATAATCATAATTATTCCACGCCCCTCTTTACTCTTACCTTCGATATTTATGCCATATAAAATTTCATCAGTGTTGACTTGTTTAATAATATATTTCAGACGTTGCAATGAGATGTGATCGAGTCTACACCAAGGCAAATGACAGTTAAGGCTTGGTCCCGTCACCATTGGCCACCACAACTTTCTCTAGATGTCTTGTAAGCATCAGTACAAATATATATATACCCTACTGTTTCTTTTCTATTTTGTCGTAAACTAAGTCTTCAAGTCCGCGATCCGAATTGTGTAATACATATCGATCGAATGTAAAAGCGAAAATGCAAATATATATAGCATTCGTGATTTTACCTCGTTCATTGTTCGCAGCGTGGAATTATCGTGTTATCCAAAACGAGATGTGACTTATTGATCTGTAGAAGGATTTGATTTTTCTAAAAAACCGTGAACATGAGAATAGATGAAGAAAAATTGTTGACTCAATCAAAAGACTCACCATCGAGGTTTCGAAACAGCTCGTGAGGTAATCGAATTTCATTATTCGATTTTTGAGAACAATTGGTTTTCAATCAAAACCTTTCAAATAAACAATAATTCATAAGTGTCACAAATGTGCAAGGAAGAAAATTAGATCGGGAAAAATGGGAAAATATCGCGCGGAAACCACAGTACTTTGTTTTTAATGATGTGCAGTATGCGACCGTAAGTATACAATGTAATAAAAATGTATTGCAAAACTTTCGATATGCTTGTGGGTGCAAGTTGGAAATTAACTGAATAGCATTCAAATAACACACATAGAATACATGGATGCTTGGTATTCGAATGGAAAGTTGTAGCGCGCGACTCATCTTGAGAGACGTGGCCTCGGATTAAGCATTTAATTTTTTACGAGCTGGCAATTTTGCGTTGATGAGTATACGTCGTATACGTGCGCGCGGCGACCGCGTCGCGCGACAACGAAATGTAGCGATAAAAAGGTGGGTGTCACACGCGCGGCGGCCGCGGCAGAGACACTAGCTCGAGAGCGGAGCACTCGATTGAATCGTTCATGCGAGCTGCCAAGCTCGCATATATACGGCGCGGAGGACGAAGCGCCAAGAACAATCGTCGCGCGCAAGTAATGGGGCGCGCCTGCGGCAGCTGCGGGGAGCACGCGAGCAACATCCCATACTTGGGGGCTCGACACAGTTTTCAGCGCAGCACGGCAGAGTCGGCTTGTCGGTAATCTTGGGAGCAGAGCTCCGCGCGGCGGTGATGACGATGCCATTAACTAATTAAAGTTTGGAATGGGGGGCACGAGTGTGGGGTGGGTAGGGGGGGGGGCAACCAAACTCGCGCGCGAGCGCAAGCCATGACGAGAAAATCGCTACCTTCCGCGAGCGAGCGAGCGAGCGAACCGCCGCCGCGCGTAATTGAGCCGATTTACGAGATAAGCTCTTCAATTTGAACGCTGAAAATACGGCGCCTAGTCACGAAGAGCCGCCGCTTCTTTCTTCACGCCAGTGTATTTTTGCGCAAGCACACACACACACACACACACACACACACAGTGATAACGAAAGCGGCACGAAAGCGGCTTTTGCATGACGGCCACGGAGCGCCAGGGCACAGCTCGGAGCTTACGCACATATTTTGCCTTCTTTTTCCCGCCGCGTTTCACACTGTGCGTTAAGGCCGCGCGTTACACTGCGCGCAGCCCGTGCAATTAAGCTGCCGCGCCGGCCGGGAGTCGCAGCTCGCAGCAGCTACACATATAGCGAACAGCGTCAGAGCTTCGACGCTGATCCGAGCTGGGGATATACTTACGTGCGCAGTCCCGCGAGCCCCGTTATTATCCTTATCGCACGCGCACACGTTTCCCTTCATTCGCATCCCAATCATCCGCATTCGGATATTTTAATTAATCAAGTTAGATCGAGCGCGATATATTGCGCGCATACTTGTATGCCCCACTCGCGAGTTTTCCCGCTCAACATTCCCACTTGGCTCCAACTTGGCGCCGCGAGACTTTTCCAATTTCGGATCATTCGCGCGCGCGGTAAAAGTTACGGCTTACATCAGAGACACGCAGTTTGTCCAATTATATTTTTTACCGACTACGTAGCTGCGAGAGCTGTGCACACAACCTCGAGCGATATGTCACCGCGCGCGCGCGCGCGCGATCCCAACAAACCATCCCACAAAGTTTCATCGCGATAGGTCATTCACAGCTCAATTGCATTTAGTCGGCCGCGGCCACGATAAAAACTAAGCATCTGAAAGCTCGAGCGCGTGAACCGCAACAAACTTCACGGGTTAGGAAGATCCAACGTGAATAATAATAACGTTTTATCATGATGAAAAAACCGCTGCACTAACTGGATAATAAACGAAGCATGCGCCTAGTCTCCAAAAGGCTTCGTGTCAAACAAATATAATGCCAATGACAGATGAACCTCTTCTCCTTTTTTTTTGCTTCATCTTCCAGCTGAGCAGATGCGACTTGCGAGCCATGTCTCGTTAATTAGATGCGCGCGCGGCTACAGCTGCAACACGCATCATAACAATTCACGGCGGAGCGTGTTTTTGGTTTGTTTTTGTTCTTATAGTTGCATTGCATATATATGCATCACGAATCTCATCAGCACCGAGTCACTGCGGCTCTCAGATGGACCCCAGACTTATTTACTGTACCTCCGTATTGACAGGGATATGAACAATAGTTTCTAAGAATATCAACAAAAGTCGATAGGGGAAAATTTTGCGAAAACGCGTTAGCAGTAGTTGCGAGGAGATTTTTGCCCCGTCACAAAGCTTTCTTTCTTTTTCTTCAAAGCAAAAACTGTGCGCGCGAGCTCACAATCATTTTTATTGGAATACGCGTGAAATGAGCCCATAAGACATTGCGCGGTAAAATCTAGAGATAACTATACGTTTAGTTATTTGTACTGTGAGCCGGCCTTATTGACAAAGAGTGGAACGGAGCTGCAGTAGAATAATATTTGAACGAATCCGCGGATGAAAACTGAAGAATATATAGCATTCTATTAGTGATGAAATTTTATCCGCGCGCAAGTATGATGGTTCGATGAGAAAAGTATAGGGTGATGCTGTGCACCGCTGCATCGCATTTCACGTAACTATCCAGAAAAATGTGTGTCGAGCTGATGACTAGCTAGTCATTTGTTACACGAGCGCGCCAGAGCCGCCATTTCATTTGCCACCCAAGGCCCAAGCGCTCGAGTAAGACAAGAAAAATACTCTTAGTTGCGCGCGCATTGGGTCGAGCTTATAGCGCGCGCGCGACTCGATCTGATCGACGCGCATCCCCGCAATTGTACCAACTCGAATTATTATAACCGCGGCGGCGCGGCAATGGCCAGAACCGGACCCTCGTCAATTCTTTTGAGCCAACTCGTTTGCTGCTCGTGTGCGACGATTCCGATTCCGGTTTGGTTGGGCGGGCCGCAGCTGAAAATGTTACGGACTCAAAGTTTTACTCGAGATTGTCGGGTTTATGCTCTCGTATATGCGCTTCGGCTTGCACATTTTGCACGGAAAATTCAGTTCGAGCTGCAGCCGCGGTGCGAGAGTGTCTGCGCTCGAGTGCGCCTAATGGCAAACCAACTAATAAAAGTTTGCGGCTCGATCGAGTTTCTTCTTACGCCACGCCGCGCCAAGAGAAAAATTCGCGACCGAGTTCTTCCGCGCGCCTGAGTAGTTTCAGAATAATACAGCCTACGTTTAATTTACTTTGTCATCCAGACAGTTTCAGCTTTTACAACAGTGCAGTCAGCCGTCAGGCCGTGCTTCCCCAAGTTATACGTTATAAGACAACGACAAGACTTGCGTGTACACAGTTTCGAACACACACCAAATAACAATTAGCTTAGCTTGTCGAAAAATTATAACTTCTTCGACTTACAATTCGCGGTTTCTGAGTGCACTCAGCGTAAGCTATGTACATTTAGATGGCCGATACATTCATTCATCCATTCAATAAAATACACATTTTGTAAACAGAGACAAACAACTTTTATCAAACTAATCTTTATGATAGTGAATAATTGATAGATTAGATATAAAACGGTCATGTATACAATGGAATACAAATTTTTTATTTACGGGGTATTAGTATTGAAAAATGAGTCAGTTATTACACGTTGCTATAATCGACTTGTTTTCACGTAAGTGCTCGTGCGAGTGAGTATCAGGCGATTCGCAAACATCTTTCAATCGATGAGCTTCACAAGCATCTACACAATGGAATGCACATGTATATCAAAGTAAACACCATGGTGACAGGCCCAAGGATGAATACGTATATATTTACACGTCCTGGCCCGTCCTAACTAATGTTCTTCCGGATGCTCAAAAATTGAACGAATCATCATACTGATTTTCAGTGACCAAAATAATATATTTACATCGTATTCAGTTGCCTCAATGGTCCTCAATTTTATTGGAAAAAGGTGTATCATTTTTGTGTTGGCAATTAACTCGTTCATTACGCATATTGGGGATAAGTGATACGCAGAGCGTGCGCGCGCGCGTTTGGATGATAGATGATTCACAGTTTGTAAAGTAAGTTTTAAGTCCGAGCTGATCATATGTAGTTTGGCCCGAATTGGCGCAAGGGCAGAGAAAACACTGCAGATATTCTGGAATCTCAGCCCGCACGGATATTGGCATGAGTGAATTCGTCCGGGTCGAACAGTTGCTTACATCCCAGCTGTTGCAGTAGACTTTTGTTCGTTTGGCTGGAAAGCGTCGAGAGAACAGAGGGAGAAGCAATCAATGTGAGATGGCCATTGCTTCGATTCCGGAATGCATACTACTAATCCACTCGTCAATGAGTTTTCTCGCACACGAATCGCTGTTGCTCGAAAAGATCCAGCGAGTACATGCGACTGTTACAATTGGCCGCATTTAGACTGGGAATCAGCATGTATGAGTTTTGAATGGTTATGCAAAAAATAATGTGAAACAATTTTGCTTTCTCGATGCATACAGTACGCGACGAAACCGCGAGTAATTGTCCTTGTGGAAACATACCAACTCAATATGGTACAATACTTTTTGAAACTTGGATTGGCAACGATTGGATCGGAGTATTTGAAAAAAAGAGAAGAGAGAATAAACTATCAATTGTTGGGGCTTGAAATTAGAAAATTGGCAAAACGATGTATGATATCAGGGGTGGACTGGGACGAGAACATGTCTCGTACGACTAAAAAAGGCCGATGCTGCAAGCTCAAAAGAGAGACAAGGTCGATCGCGTGAAAATCCAGTGAAACTCTGGTTGATTAGAGGGATTCGCTCGCTCGAGGGAAAGATAGTTTGGACTGTAAATTATAGTGACGTACGTGCACGTGCAAATGACGAAGAAACGTCGTAGGAAGGTGTGCAAGACGGGAGCCGAACGAATGCTCAATTTGCGCGCGCGGATGATTTGGAGGTTGCGAAGGTGGCGGGGGTGAAGCTGCTGGACCGGGCCAAGTGCCGCGGCGCTCGAGACAATTTTTCCGCGACGGTGCACTCCCCAGCTCTGGTGTGTGCGTTGCTCCGAACGGGCCTCCGCTCTTTCTCTCTCTCTCTCGCTTCGCCAGCGAGTGCAGCAGCAGTCGAGCTCGGGCCGGGTTGTTGCACCGCGCGATGCCGTCGGCATAACGAGCTACCTGCAGCTGGAGCTTACTGGTAGCTGGCGCCAGTCGCGCGCGCGCGCGCGCTCACCGCACGCGAGACTCTACTTTCGCGCAACAACAACTACTACTTCAACAGCCGGCTGATCCTTCTGCTAGCTGCTACATGCCTGCACCCCCATGCATATACGCGTATATTTCGTTTTCCGGATCCCGATCGAGCCCCGGCTATTATTTGGCTTATTTTTTTCCCGGCAACAAACTCACCTCCATTTTCGCGAGTGTGACACTGAATTCACGTTCTTTTCCGCTTTGCCGCGCGCGCCAGCAGCACCTACAGGGGCCCCTCCAACTCTTGCCCATTGACAATCGAGTGCTGTTTTAACGAGCGAGTGTCTCCCGATTGACCTCCGCCGAATAATTGGATCGAGCCCCGGATTAAAGCGATTTAACTGAGCATTTTATACTCGCCGCTCAGCTTGCTTCACAATTCGCCAAATCACCACTGCGATCAGCTGCTTCAACCCAGCTTCTCCAATCTTAACACTCGAGATCAATTAATCACTCGCTCAAAGCGCAAGTGCGCCGCCCTTTCAAATCAACCCTATATATACTTATTCACACTGATGCAATTTCGAGTTGCCCTCAAAAATAGCTGTAAACTCTCTGTAAACGTATACCTATCCGAGTGACAAATCTCAATTTTCTACTCTCTTAAATTCTTACAGTGAAAAGCCACTGTAACAAGGTGGATCCAACAAATTTACTCAATTGCAGTGACATTTCTTACTCTTACAACAAATTAGTCAATTTTCACTTTGATTACTGCGAATTTTATGTAAAAACTAGCCAGAATCACTCACTCCCTATCGCTCGAGCTCGTGTCTTTCATTTGCTCTATCGTAAATATGGATCACTTTTCGATCCGTCATACTAAATCTATCTCTAAACCGTCATGTCATTGTTTTCGAGAGCAAGAAAGGTGGGCCAGAAAAATATACGGATCCCTGTTATTATAATGTAGATGTGTTGCTATCAAAACTCATGGAACTAAAGAAACATAAGAAATGTCACTGCAATCCAGCGAATTTGTCATATCCACCTTCCTACAGTCATTTTTTACTGTGATCACTGTAGGTTTTCACTGTAAGAATTTGAGAGATTACAGGTGATGCATCGAATGTTACCGGTATCTCATCGACATTTAAGGTTCTGCGTACTGTGAAAATTCACGTACTCTGTATCAGCTGATGACAATCAACTAAGACGTGAGGAGACGAAGCAGATCAAAGGGAGTCGATAAGATTTGACATTGTAAAAGGCTGAATATAAGCACAGAGCACGTATATGTAATTGCAATACTCGTAAATGTCTATGTATACACGAGGTGTCGCAATTACTGACCCTAGCCGCGGTTGAGCGGTTATTGCAGTCTTACTTAAAAAAAAAAAAAAAACATTTTGGTCGTAAATTCATGATTCTATGTGGAGATTTCAGACTGCTGTTACTTGTAACAAAATTTTGAACAAAAAAACTCAATTATGAATGGAACAATAAAATTATAAAAGAGGTTAAAGGCTGAGGGCTAAAAGGGGGAGCTAAAAGGGGGCAAAACTTTCACGGAAATGACGGTCGCGGCGGTTTGGCTTTTAATATTGAGTTATTCTGATAGTGTTAATTCCTGTACTATGTGCTTTATAAAATTAAGGTGTACTCGACGAGGTCATCCCATCCTTAAATACGCGCGTCAACAGCAGTGCCGTGGCGCGTACATAGAATAATGTCGATGAATAATGTTGTGACCGGTTCGCAATGTTTACACGTGTGAACGTTCGCGCAATATATTACGAGTCATATACGGATTTTTCGACTAACCGAGACATTCCCCCTGGTAGAAACGTTAAGCATTAATTAGCTAAGAAATGCTTTAGGTTAGCCTTCTTAGCTGATTCTTAGCTAAGGTATTAGCTTAATATACTGCTAAGAAATAGTCGGATTCTTAGCTTAATTTACCGCTAAGAATCGGACAACGTAGAGACAACTCCGAATACATGGGGCGCAGCCGTGTGCGCAGCCGTGTGCGCAGGCCGCAGTGGTCAGCTGCAATCAGCTGCGGTCGCGAGAGGTTAGGAGTGAAACGAGTAAGCAAATTATGTTGAAATAACATTGCTAAAGGAATCCACTGGAGGAGCAATGAATTTATTTGGATCAGCTTACAAAATATCAGATAAGTATAACCTGTTAATATACTAGGTAGTTGGAATTTATTCAAATTCTTGTAATAAAATGTATTGTTAAAAAGAAAATGTTACTTTGTGTGTTTGTATTTGCAGGTCCTTCAAGATTCTTAACATAGATGAACAAGTTCTGAAGTGTCGCTTGTTCATTCTTCAATACATATGATGAGGTAGCAACAAAGCATTGACGTCCAACGGAATTTCTACACTGAAGTGAATAGTTTGTAAATAGTGTAAAAGTGAAAAGTGAAAAGTAAATAGTGAATAGTTCAAGTAATGAAGTTTCAAAGTGTAGCCAGTCGGTAAGCCAACCAGTATATCTTTGCTTGTAGTGCGAATATTGATGAAGATATGGCACATTCAAGTAAGAATTTGTTTAACAAGGGATAAAATTGTATAAGCCATATGATCAGGACTCAGTAGTGTAATTTGACGTCAAACCTGCTTTGGATTGATTGTAGAATATTGTTGTATATTGTGGAATTGTCATGATTGTGAAATGTTTATGATAATTCATGTAATTGCATCTATCAGCAATTAAGGAGACTGTAGTTGCCCATTGATTATGTTAATCAAAGAATGAAGTTCACACGTCTTTGACATTTCTAATTATTTATTTGAAAGTTAACATTCACTTTTTATTACATTTCATTTACATTCTATGACTATCGCTCTTAATAAAAATAATACTCATATTTAATCACAATGGTCAGATCATCCTAGCTGACATTATACTTATATTTTATTAATTTGAAAGTCACTTGGAAAATTTCCAAATTAAATGTAACTCGTATACATTCTTTTATAAACTTTGAATAGGCTTTTAAAGAGGGGAGAGTACGATATCTCTGACCCCTCGATTTGATACCGATTTTCGAATCAGAATTTTCTCAGGATTACGGGAAAAATGATGAAAAAAATCCTAGATCGATAGTTTTCGAGATATATCGATTTTAAAGTCAAAAGTAAGTTAACCCAAAAACACTGTTTGAGAACTATTTCCCAACTGAAATTTTCTCAGGATTATGGGAAAAATAATAAAAAAATTCCTAGACTTATGGTTTTTGAGATATATCGATTCTAAATCGAAGAATAAAAGAACACGAAATGACGATTTAAGACTCATTCCCGAAGTGAAATTTTCTCAAGATTACGAAAAGAATTGTAAAAAAATTCCAGAATGCCGAAATTCTGGCGGTATTTGATCATTTTTTTGGGGTTATTTGGGTTATTTGGGTTATTTTTTTTAAGGCACAACCAAATCAGTCAAAAAATTGCGATCCAATTGGAGTTCTGGCAGTGTTTGATAATTTTTTGTGGTTATTTGGGTTATTTTTTTTAAGGCACAATCAAATCAGTCAAAAAATTGCGATCCAATTGGAGTTCTGGCAGTGTTTGATAATTTTTTGTGGTTATTTGGGTTATTTTTTTTAAGGCACAACCAAATCAGTCAAAAAATTGCGATCCAATTGGAGTTCTGGCCGTACTCTGTGCTAAGCACTTCATTGCTCAACGGAGCACACATACAAAATTCTAAATCTTTTCCAGAATTTTCAAGATGAGTGAACATCTTCTTCATCCGAAATTGAAGAATTTTTCTTATTTTCATTCTTTCGAGCAATTTACAATCGATATATCTCAAAAACTATAAGTCTAGGAATTTTTTTATCATTTTTCCCATAATCCTGAGAAAATTTCAGTTGGGAAATAGTTCTCAAACAGTGTTTTTGGGTTAACTTACTTTTGACTTTAAAATCGATATATCTCGAAAACTATCGATCTAGGATTTTTTTCATCATTTTTCCCGTAATCCTGAGAAAATTCTGATTCGAAAATCGGTATCAAATCGAGGGGTCAGAGATATCGTACTCGTGCCTTTAAAGAAATTACATTAGTAAGAACCGCAAACCTTCACTGAGAACCAATGAACTAATTTTAATCTTAAGTAATAAAGTAGTGTACGAACACATTGGCGGGTCAACTCATAACAGTTTGAACTCAATGTAACTGTAAATTCTTGTTGATTTTTCTATCCAGTCCATGCTTTTGAATTGCAAAACACGTCACTTAGACTGGAAAGCAAATCCTTCTCTGAAATATCTAAATTTCTTGAGTTCCTCTTGGCAGTTATTGTAGCTGAAAAAGAAAGAAGTAAGATCAATCATGCCAGTTTCTTCAAATTATATATTAGATTCATGATATAAAAATATAACTTACCAAAGATGCATTTACAAAGTGTGGTATTTTTGAAGATTAATTTCTTTACTTCTTTACTTCTGCACCTTCTCACTGCTGTATATTGAAGAGCAACATAACCTAAAAATAGCGTGCAGCTGACGCGCATGCCCCCTTAGGCATGGCCTTAGGCATTTCTTAGCTTAATTTAATGCTTATTTTTGGGCAATATTTAGCTAATGAAATTAGCTAATTCTTACTTAACGGGTCTTGCGTTAACCGCGAGAAATCCTTAATTTTCTACCAGGGCCGCTGGTGAGTGAGGATTTTTTTTAATAGACTCACAGAAGACCAAAAGAATTGAGCGAAATCCTATTCGATTCATTTCACTTTTTTTCCTTCAGTCGTCCATCCATATCAATTGTTTCAATCAGTCTCAATCAGTCTCTTTTTTTCATACATATTGAGTGAACCCAACAACCTCCTTGAATCACTGATTTTTCTCTCGATTTCACAAGTCTAATGAGCGAAAAAGACATTTTCAAGCATACTGTACCGTATACGCAAAAAATTTCGGGTTTTCCTCTCATCTGAAATTGATTTGCCATCTAGGCTGCACAAAAACGTTATACACCGGGCTAATACTAACGTTTTGGTTATTCCATAACTACTGTGGTCGAATGGAAATGATAGAAACTGATTTCTTTCCTTTTTGCTTTCTCAAAGAGAAAGCTTTGTAATGGGGCAAAAATCGACCCACCGAATCGGACCTCGGGACCTCGATTTTCGTAATCTACGGGTCGAAAAACATGGAAATCCAAAAGTGTATGTGTGTGTGTGTGTGTGTGTGTGTGTGTGTGTGTGTGTGGTGTGTGTGTGTGTGTGTGTGTGTGTGTGTGTGTGTGTATGTGTGCGTCCCGTTTTTTTTCGTCCACGATAACTCTCGAAGGAATGGTCCGATCGTCTTGAAATTTTGCACACAGGTTAATCGCGGCAAAATCTCGGGCGAGTTCAATTTTCAGCGAAATCCGTTGTTTATTTCCTTAGCAACCGTTGTTAAGGTGTCTATTTTTTTCGTTTCTTTCGTCCACGATAACTCCCGAAGGAATGATCTGATCGTCTTGAAGTTTTGCACACCGGTTAGTTGTGACAAGATCTAGTCCGAGTTCAATTTTCAGCAAAATCCGTTGGTTATTTCCCTAGCAACCGTTCCTAACGTGTTTTCTCACAAATCCTTATGAGTGCTCATTGGGGCAAGCCGGAAAATCAGTTTTAAGTCACACTCGATGGCCAAGGACACTGAATTGTTGTATTTGCTCCATAGCAACGGTTGTTTACCTCCCTAGCAACAGTTACGAAGGTTGGAAATCATTAATTTATGACCCATTTCCATCATTTTCGACGGAGAAGGACACAAAATCTTCCCAATTAGCTCCTGAGCAACCGTTGTTTACCGCCCTAGCAACCGTTGCTAAAGGGAAGAAAAATTCATGTAAGTTTCGTTTCCAATATTTTCAACATGCTATAGAGAAAATTGGAAAAATTTGGTGTCTTTTGCCGTCGAAAATGATCAAAATGAGTCTTCAAGTGTGCTAAATACGGACCGGATCGATTTTGACCACCATTAAACCGTATGCCAGTCACAAGATGAATTGATCGAAAAATTATGCAGGTCCAAATGTCTCGCATCGTGTAGAACCTATAGAACCGTTTGCTTTGTTGCATTTGATCAAATAATAAGAGAGCCCGGGCAGACATCAACACTCGCAACATAGTTTGGTCAATTGAAAGAGAACGACACTTTCCACAGTCACAAAGATACGAATTGAATTGATTAAATAATTTTTTTGTAATCTTTGAAAAATAAATGATAGTATCTACGCTAGTGGAATGGTGAAAATACAGGTTTGAGACGCGTTTGTGGGTGATGTTGAAGCCTCTTTGAGAAAGCATACTGCTAAGGCACTTGGCAGCGGTTTTTTCTTTTATTTTTGAATGTGACTTATTTACGCCAGTAAATCTCAAGTACACATAGTTTTAACATATCAAAATTCTAGAATGCTCAATAGTATGAAAAATAGTTCAAAAGACTGTTCTCACAATATAGTAAGACGTACCGACATATTTCAATTCAAAATATTAGATTCCTAGACATGAAACTATAGAAGCAATGACCCAGACATATTTTTATAAAAATTCAACCATCTCTAGGGCAATTTTTTAAAATTAGTTTAGATTAAAATTAATAATGATTGTGTGAAAAAATCGACTCATGGAAAAGGCTAAAATGAGTAAAAAATATTAAAGATACCAAGTATTTCAGAGTCGCGAGTGTCGATAATAGTACACCAGTGTGACTGACTTGAATCGGATGTTACTACTTGCGCGCATACGTGCATAGCGGCGCCTTGTTATCTTGGCGTCAGCCTTATTGTAACAGCTCATTAGTGAAAGAACAAGTTTGTCTTGTGGAACAGTATATCGATTATTAAGCAGGCGCACAATATTCTGCAGCTGCAGAGACGAGTCGCGTAAGGAATTGTCTCGACTGAAACTCGAGTCTTTGTACCCTATAGAGTTGCTGCGTGCGGATTGAAGCAACAATTGGAAGCACAACCCAATATTCAGTTAAATATGGAGCTCGACGATCAGCAGCTGACAATTCCATCTTTCAACATAACTGTTTTTCTCTGCACTGATCCTCTCCCTACACCTCGCTGCTTGGCTCAGCATATTTTCGGTGCGGCTAATGCGTGTCTGTAACAAATATGTACAGACGAGGATGAGTGCATTTGATGCAAACATGATGTATCTATTTTGTTTTTCAATATACTCGTATTCATACCTATATCACACGTTGCATCAAAGCGTGGTAGCATGTGGATCGCCATGCTTCCCACATGCTCGCATTCACTTGTATTTCCGGAAGGATCACGAGCAATTCTGCTGATTAACTTTCCACCATAATCTATTTTTATAATTTTACCATTTGCGTAAGTAGTTCACATACAAGATTTTTATACAAATATGCAATAGCGACTATAACAAAAAAAGTTTTTGTGAAGGATTTAGCTATTGATGAGCCTTTGGTGATTTCTCTTAGCTTTAAAATTTCTACAGTTAGTTTGAGAGTAACCGTATTCGATTAATTTTGCCAGTAACACAAAATAAAATATTGTATCCAACTGGTACGCTTAATTTTAATCACTCGCGTGAACGAGTAACACTCGTCGCAATTCGTATCGCTCGCGAGCCGGCCACTCGCATCTTGAAAATTTCACACACTAGTTGCATAACAAACTATTTTCGCATCAATATCGAATCTAACCATATTCTGCATCCATACAACTACACATTTTAACTCGTTAATATTATTACAAACTAGAAACTCGATGAATTTATAATAATAAGATTAGCTTTCAACATTTCATTGATTTTTATTGAAAGTTAATGTCCTTTAAGTTGCAATAACAATGAGACAATATGGAGAGAAAAAGTATATTGAAAAAATGTTTCGAGCTTGCAACAGCTGGTAACGACGCTTCAATGATTCTCGTGAAACTGATACAGCGAGCGCAAAGCGTAAAACACGTCGTGTCAGGGCATATAATCGTGAGACTACATTCTCGTCAAGAGCAGAGAGGCAGAGCTACAGCTAAATCCCTCAAGTACTGTTCCATACAATATATATACGCTGCTGCCGCCGCCGCCGCGTACCAAAACGTAAATGCACGCGCTTGTAGAAAAGCAGCTTGTACGAGTAGTTTGCGACGCGAAATTATAAATATTCCTCTCGCACGAGGCGGAAAAAAAAGCGAAACAAACGCCGCGCGGCCGCCGCCGCACGCACTCAATTAACATCTAACATTCTACAGATTTTCCCCTAGTTGATGCTACGATCGATTCTTATTCTTCTCAGTAAAGATATGAAATAAAATTGAAAAGTAAATTTTCAATATGTATTATATTGACCCGTGACATTGGAGCAAGTTGGGAAAAATCAATGTACCTTGAGTTTGAGATTTGTTTTAGACTGGGCGTAGCTACTCATCAATTCTTCCCAAGAATAATACATTTTTAGTCCTTCGGAATATTCCGAAGTTGCGAAAGAGTTTTTCAATGGAGTGACGTGGCAAACCACGTTACTTTTTAAAGAAAAAATCACGAAAGGTGCAGAAAACTGAACTAGGCTACTTTGATAAAACTTGGTAAGAGAGAAAAAGCATATCAATGGAAAAATCAGCTTCATTGCTTGCTTAGCGTGCGACGTGTATCTTTTGACGTAATATCGTTGAAAGAAGTTCTTGATCAATGCAAACAAGGGAGTTAGATTAAGGTGGCTTCGACGTTAGGTGCCGTACCACTGCGGGGCCCTACTCAGGGAGCCTGAATAATTTTTCAAAACTCTCCCAATTCTATCGTTTTAAAGTAGATCAATCTTATCCTAGACTACTTTGATGGATGCTTGAAAAGGAAAAATAAACTATAACTAACTAGGAGACTGTACTTGGGATGTGAGTGACCAATTTTGACCAACATTTTTTTGGGGTTTGTTTGCATCAAAAATAGAGTGTACCCACAGTTGCAGGGTCCAACACCCCCAAACTTCCAAGATATTAATTAATGCGTATCTTGGTTGGAGCCGTTGGTCTCATCCAAAATGAGTCGTATTGCTACTCACTGCACTGCACTTTCACTCTTGTCTTATAGATAACTTTCAATTCTAGAATACACATAGAAAGAGTCAATAACATGTATAATTATCTGGATTGCGATATGCGCGAACAACATGTATCGAAACACAATAGTCGCAAATGTAGTAAAATTGTACTACAATTCAGTTTTATAATTGAATTCCATCTATGAGAACTTTGATTTTGAACGCTTGTTGACCAATATCACGTACTATAACAGATGCTATGCAAACTTTTATATTCCCCAATTTTTCTCTCGCTCAAATACTCACTCGAATCGAAGGCCCTGTACGGCTTGCCTGTTCACATTAATTAATATCTTGGAAGTTTGGAAGCGTTGGACCCTGGGACTGTTGGTACACTCTATTTTTGATGCACCGCCAAGACATCAAGAAAGTTTTGATCAAGATTAGTCACCTGAATAACCCGAGTGTCATGATCTGCACTTAAACACTTGTCGCAAATACATCGAAATCCATTTTTCGGTTCCACGATCTTATTTCTTCGGCAATGTATGATTTTCGCGAGCATATTATGATCAATTTATTACAACTACCTATTTACTTTGAATTTCATCAAATTCTTCCTACTTTCTATCTCCATTTGAGAATGGAGATAGAATATCGATTCCCGCCATAAGAACCTACGTGAAAAATGTAATTTTAATTATAGCTGTCACATGGGAACAAAGTCGGTGCAACCCGTGATTTTCTTTGGCGCAAATGAAATTTCCTTGGTTCCACATTCTGTGCAAGTTTCAACTGTTGTGTGTGTGTGTGTGTGTGTGTTGCAGGTGCAAGCAGCAGCAGCAGGAAAAGCAGCCAGGCTGTGTGATGAGGACGAGTGAGGGTGGCGGGGACGGGGGCTCGGACTGCATCCTGGTGGTGGGGGTGTCCCGGCCGAAGATCGCCGCGGCGTTCCTCACGGTCGCGCTGCTCTCGCTCTTCCTCACGTTCCACATCCTGTACGACAGCGCGGTGTACAGCCTGCGCGCGGCGGCCGTCGCGGCCCAGCAGCCCTCGGCTCAGGCCCAGGCCCAGGCCCAGGCCCAGGCGCAGAGCCTGCAGGCGCAGCCGAGCCCCAACGCCAAGGCGCACTTCCCCAAGACGAACCGCCAGCTGCCCCAGGCGATCATCATCGGGGTGAGGAAGTGCGGCACCCGCGCCCTCCTCGAGATGCTGTTCCTCCACCCGCAGATACAAAAGGCCGCCGGCGAGGTGCACTTCTTCGACCGCGACGACAACTACCAGCGGGGCCTCGAGTGGTACCGCAAGAAGATGCCCTACTCGTTCAAGGGACAGGTCACCATCGAGAAGAGTCCCAGCTACTTCGTCACGCCCGAGGTCAGTCACCCATCCCCCCTTACAAAACCCACAACCCTCTCACTATCTCACTTGCACTAGGCGCGCGTATAAGTACCTCTCTCTTCGCTGCTGCAATTCACTCTTGCGCGCACCCATTTGCCCTGAGACACGCATCTGCGATTTCAACCTCCACCTTCCTCCACCTATCGACCTTCTTTAATCTTCAACACTGTGACACTTTATCAGCTATACCCAACACTACATCTGGCTCGAACGATTCGTTCGTGCCATTCTTATACACAAACATACATATCTTTTCATTATTCATTCTTAACTTGGTCACAGTCAAGAAATTCAGTAATAATTCCGTAAACGTTCCAAATTAAGTTAGCATCCACTTGTGAATGTTACAGCTCTTGAAAAAAAAATAGTTTGTAATATATTTCTATTCTTATCTATAACAAATATCAGATATTATTTCAAACTTCATGTAATCTCTACCAGGGTAAAATAATTACATAATTATTTCAGTTTATAAATCAGTCAAAGTTGACTATGATCACAATGGCATTATTTATCATCCTACATATCTTAAGGAATTGTTCAGTTAATCTTATTAACTTCACTTCTAGCATATTTTATTAATATTTATTACAAATACGCCAATAAGGCTTTGTTTGTCAGACAATAATGATCGATAAAGATCGGTCATAAGTATTACATCTTCAAGACAGTCGATCACTTTGAATATAGACGTAAAAGCAGAATAATTCTACTCGTGTATACGTATTGATGCGATATGTTAATTCACATAATAAATTAGATCAAAATACAATTACATCTATCTCCACAATGACATTAAGTTTAGTTAAAGAACATGTTGACCATTGATTATTTGGTATATTAATCGATTGAACAGCTGCATGAAAATATTTATTCTCACATATGTACTCACTATAATAAATTGGGTGTAAGCATACTGCCAACTGCATGGATACAGTGCTTCCTCATGAAAAAATCAGTATTAAATAACATCCGCAATTATGGCTATTTTTGTATCAAGGGCGTAAAGGGTAAGTTGAGGCTCGCAGGCAGTAATCGAATGAAACTGAAGGTCGCGCACGATGGCCCATAGCGTGAGCTGCGCCCTATACGCCCGTGTAAGGGGAACATAACTTTTGCCACCTTAACCAGGAAACCACTTGGGATTTGGGTCTCGGATCTCGCTGAAGCTATCGGTTGAGGTTTACGCTTACCAAATAGATCATATCTGCTCAGTCGCGCATTCATCCTAACATTTTGATTTACCCGAGATATTGTCATCTTTTTATACGAATAATTTATATCTATATGCATACGTATGTCATTTCAATAAATATAGGCTGCTTTACGTCAACTCAGCGTGATAGCTTTTAGGGAGGGAGAAAGAAAAAAAATGTCAACTCAGCCGGTCAACATTTTCTTTTTCAAATATTTTCCCAGTTGATTAGTTGATAATGGTTCTCACAGCACAATTTAATTTTTTCACATGTTTTTAGACCCATTGTATAAACAAATTTTCACATCACTTAATAGTGGGGATCTCAAGATTTTTCACTTTTTCCAAGAATAAAAGTTGTTTATTCTTAGTCTCAAAGTCGAATCCTATCAACTATTCAGTACAGGATCCAATACGTATCAAAACATTACAACTCAACTATAATGGTCTAATCCCATTGTAATTGCAGGCATACACTTGCAGCTCCAGAAACATATGGACTTTCAACTTGAAATTTTGTTGGAACTCCTTTTTGACAAGCACAAATAGCACTGTAAGCTTGAGGTACTCCTAATTTTTTGATGCTGGGACTATTTCCAACGTAAATCCGGCCACCAAGTTAATGGAAAAGTAAATAAACTCGGAATTTCCAAAATCAAGTCATGTAAGAATTTTCTCTTCCATATGGGCCTAAAAAATCAATGGAAAAATTAAATTGTGCTGAAAGGATATTTATCAACGCACGACCTTCGCGATCAGGTGCATGGACAATACTATCACGCCCACAAACAAGACTAAAAGCACGATCTCTGCGCAAAAAACAATGTTCGCACCACACGAGCGTGGGCCGTAGGTAACACATGCAGCTTTACGTTTTTGGTTCGAAATAAGCTATTGCGCGCGTCCGCAAAATAAGACCACAAGCGCGTACTCTGCGTCTGTAAGAAAAAAAAATCGATTGGGATAATTGTTTTGTGCTTCACATAGTACATTTCGATACTAGACCAAAAGACGAATTGTAGGCACGTGGGAGGTTTGCCGTCCAAGCAAAGCGAGCTGCTGCTAATCACACGAGCCTAGAAATCGTCTTTTGGTCTAGTATCGAACAGTATTTTTCATCACGAGTGTAGAAAACTATAAGGCTAAATGATTAAATTTTTGATACGCAAGTGATGAAAATGTAACGAAATCAATAGGATCCAATTGCGCGGATAAAGAATTACAATTAAAATCTTGGTGTGACAAATCAACGGTCAAAGCATAAAGATAAAGATTATAAACTAAAGTGAAAAAATCGTTCATCATATGATGCCATGTTATTGGGATGAACAAAGGTTTATCTTAAAAATTGATCCATAAGCCAATTTAATTATATATCCATGATTAGTAATATTTTCCACTTGAGCAATTGTCAACATCACTATTATTATGTCTTTGAAAGAGCGGCGCATTGTATTGGAGTGTGCGCGCGGTGTATGGCTGCACGATCGTGCAGGATAAATCACTTTTGGGAAACGCCTTTTGGGACTCCATTGTAAAAAGCGCAAACAAACGGACGAACAAAAAAATCGCGAAGAATCCGAGCTTATTTTTCATTTTTCGTCTGCTGACAACCATTTCGTATTTACGCATGTAGGAACGAACTTGCGAACATCGGACTATACGTTGCCAACGTGTGTCAGACAAAGAACGATCGGACAAGCTAGGAGCCTGATACGCAAGCTCGTGTTCAGCTGTTTCAAGAAAAGAAAAATACTCACTCGTTTGGCTTTTTGAATGTAACTCGGCAACACGAGGCAAACGAAAGCTTGGTCCATCGTGCACTGCACTGCACATAGAATGCGTAAAGAAACTCATAAATATGTGTATGTGTGTGTGTTTGTGTGTGTGTGTGTGTGTGTGTGTGTGTGTACTGACTAGTCGGTTTGACTGGTGGCCGCGGGACGGCCGGGTTGCTCGCGCGCGCACACACGGCCTCGAGCCGCGGCTGAATCCGCAGAGTCCGCACACTTGATATAAGGTACCTGTACCCAATATGCGCCACCTAAGCGAGAAAGGTCACTACACAGCGTCAAATGAATATTTTCTAACACAATTGGTGTCAAATGAAAGGTCTACTCAATACCTACAAAATGAGCTAAGTCTTTTTCAATTTGAACAGTTCTACGCTAAGATACCGTGGTTTTAAAAAAAAAAAATTTTTCGGGAAAAAATTTTTAGTGTACCCAATATGGCGCCACCCTGAAAATACTTCTTTTCATCCAATTTGAAGCATGAAGCATGTCTGAAATGAATAAAATACAAACAAAAAAGTATATTTCTGATATAATTTTAGATGTTCTCACTGAAATGAAAGAGTTCAATTTAAAAAATGTCCGAACCTATTTGAGACTAGCTATTGTCATGATGGTAGAAAAATTCTGTTTGATGTTTTTTCCTAGACAGTACTTATAAACGCATAACCTCAAGATTTTTCTCGTTATAGGATAGCTAATATCTGCTAAGCGTTTAATTCGACTACATAATTCTTCGTTCTGTACTGCTGTTAACGCATATGGTCGACTCATTTTCCTTTTTTCGGATATGTTTTGTTTGACATATCGTTAAAATGTTCGACGAGGTATCTTATATATAGTCGTAGCCATCCTCTGCGATATCTCACCTTTCTTGACCTGCTCCAGAGCTTGAACTAAACTTTCTTTCGACCCTGTTTGGCGGATATTTACCATGAATGGGTTGATTGTAGCAGCTGGAACAAGAAAATAGGGGTGGCGCATATTGGGTACATTTGATAAAAATAACGAAGAGCTATTGAAACGGTTGATAAAAAGGGTGGAAGATGAAAAAAAAAATTGGATGATGTAGATGGGATGTCAAGGAATCGAACGATATATCGATCGATTTTTTTGGCCCAGTTTAAGGGTATTAAAAAAAATTCGCACTTACCTGAGCGAAATTAGATCGAGAATGAAAATTGGCGAAAAAATGGATAAAACGAGCTGTAACAAGTTGGTATAAGGGTTCCCGATCGGTGAAAATGTTTTCTTTCCTCATTATTTAGCATTGCCGACAAGATTCTGTGTCGCGGCGATGCTCTAGACGCGCGTATATATGAAATACGAAGGGTGGCGCATATTGGGTCCTGGCGCATATTGGGTACACCTACCTTACCACTCGTTTGGATAATCAGCCGCTTAGCCGGAGCACAAGTTTAGTCGTCGCGATCTGGCAATAAAGCGACGCCAGACGTATCTGCGTGTCAGACTCGCGCGCGCGCGAGTTTCGCGATGCATCAACATCAACTGAATTGACTGATCGCGGTGCGCAGTACTTATTCGCGCGGCTCTTCTCGACTCGCTTCGTCGACTGTCTGATCCGCGCTTAAAACTGCAGACAATGCACCAGTGGTTTTCTCCGAAAAATGATTGGAAACAAACTTATTATAGACAGCTTGACAAGATCTACAATAAATTGAACGACGTTTTAGGAATTCAGTGCATATAGTTCCCGTAAAAAACGCGAATACATGTGGAAAAAATTATGTTTCTTCCCTGTTACACCTAGCAAATTATATACATTCTTCTATACTGCACTGTTTTCGAGACTTTCTTCAATATCTGAAATATCAGTTCTCTTCAATTCTTCCCTAATTCTCTTCAAAAAAACATTTTTATTTCGACGTGAAAAATTATTTATAATCCGTTTTTTTTTTAAAAAAATGCACTGAATCCGAAAAAACTCGAATACCCGAATTGTGGGTCTTGTCACGATCTCCAAGTTAGCTCCCTACCATATTTTCTCGAACATTCACTGGTTTTCTATGCGTTCTATTCAATACTATCGCATGTAGTTAACCGAGAGCCGCGAGCAGTCCCTGATGCGAGATTCATGACTGTTGAACGGGAGGCGTGGAACGGACGGTGCGCGCACGGAGCAATATTTCTCATTCGTAGGACAAACGGCGCAGCAGCTGAACTTGCCCAAAAAATCAACTTGCCCTTTCGTGCGACTAATCGTCGCGTGTTTGCGACTATCTGCCCTTCAATTAGCTCTGCCAGTACGGGCCAGTACGCGAGTGGTCGCGTGCCGAGTAGATGACGACCTCTATCTCACCGATTCTCTTCGATATGAATATTTGTACTCTGTTGTATAATTGTAAAAGACAGAATTAACAATTGCCAACGGGTGGCCGCGAGCAAAACAATATAACCGATTTAAGAGGCTAATCGTTTCAGCTACAATTTAAATTCGATCTGCACATGCGTTATAATTACCCTTAATGTAAATAAATACGTTTCTTCATTAGAATACTGATACGGCCATGAGACTTGATAGGAGTGGCTGCACAACTTTTGGCAATCGCCGCCAATCACACAATGAAACTTTGTGAGATGGTTCTTGCAGGGTACCCTAATTAATAACGTATTATTTCGAGCCATACAGTCTAACATTTTGTTTACCGGAAGATATCCTAATGAGATAAACAAACAGTATATATCTGTATATACACAAGAATTGCCATGGGTATAGATATATTACACATGTGTGAGAATAAATACCTTTAGATTTTTTCGCAGGATTCTTTCCAATTGCTATGCACTGCATCATAAACATTCGGTAGACAAGCATCAATTTTAGTCTTATTCGGCAGTTTACAGTAGTTCTAAGCTATTATCAACCCAATTGAATTCGTGGAAAATTATTTTTATCCAAATTCGGACAGCTATCTCACTTATTGTGCGTTATTCGATGTGATATATCGATGTAATATTGGTAACACCTTTATAACCAATACTTGAACCATGAATGTAGATCAAGTTGTACCTCAAAAAGTTAGAAGAACAACGCTTCCGCGCATAGTGCTCATATCTATATAGGCACGTCTCGCTACTGCAGCCTGTTCAAACTCAGGAATTTCGAACTGACTCGCTTTAGAGGTCTGACCTGATTTCAATATTGAATAGCTATTCTTCACTTTTCTCAAGTTCGCCAGTTTCTGAATGTGAATCTAGTTTATTTTATAAAAACTAATTTATGCCTGATTTGAAAAAGTTTCAAATTCAGCGAAGTAACTATGCTATTTAATTGCCCCCCCCCCCTACCTTTTTCACCCACACACATACACACATTTCATACTTCTTCCTTTCTATTCCTTAAAAAAATCACAGATGCGTTGGGCCTCAATTGATATTCGCACTTGTTTTCAAATATTGTAATTGGCTTGTTAATGGAAAATTTAATATTTTCGCAATGGATAATTGATTCTCAAAAATATAAATCGATCAAAATATATCACTGAAAGTGAGAGATTTAAGAAAAAGATATTCATTACGAGTAAAAACGAGAGATTCAAAACATGAAATTTAAAATAAAGTCCCATGGTAAATTAAGTTCATACATAAAGATAATTTGTTTTGGGTTGGAATATGGATGCGACGTTAGTTTTGAACCGGGAAATTCTAGACGTACTATTGAATGCTTCCGAAATCCAATTTATAAAGCCTATGAATCTCTATTGAAAAGGCCACTTATCTTAAAAAAAACGTACGAGATTTCTATTTAAATTCCGACTGCAAATTCAAAAAGATTTTTCCAAATTTCCATTTCGGATATAAATTTTTACAGTTATTTATAAAACAGATCTGAATAATAAGAGATTGCACGTATGTACAAGGGACGGTTTGAACAAATAAAGTAGAGATCAACAGTGTCAATCAATTCACCCATTTAGAGTTTCTCAATCCATACATCATTAGACCAAGAAGTTACCGACCAAGAATGAAATTATCCCAGAACTAAAACACTTTTATCTGTTTTCGCCTCTCATTCGAGAATAATAAAATATCATAAGCAACATTTAGTATTCATAGTAATTGACTTTGTAAATAAATCAAAGCGATTAATTTTCATTGCTCGATGTTAAATTAATCGCAAAATGATTATTTGCATTGATGGAGCCAGGTGAAACTTCTTGCATGCTGTTAGAGCACTAATGCACATGCAAGCGTAAGGGTATGCATTTCGGAATGTTTCCCCTGTATAATACATATCTTGACGCTTGGATGAAAAAAAAAATATATATATATGCACATTGAATTTTGCACAAGCACTTGTACATCTTATTTATTTGTGAGATCGATGATCGATGTATTCACCAAAATTGTTATATTGTTGTATTTTAAATATTTTTTTTGGTTGTTTGGATTTAGTGATGGTTCTCGAGAATGAATCAAAACTGAATTGAAAAGATTACATTAAGCTGTGTCAATCAATCGTTGCACTAATTGGAACTACTCTATTTTTTGCTTATTCCTTTCAAAATAGCATTACTGCTTGTATCATTACATTATCGTTATTACCTTAGGGAATAACTGACATATATTATATTAATTTGCTGAATGAATCATCGCGCAGTTATATTGTATAGGAAGAGCGATCAATAGGGTAGTTCACCCAACACTAATTATTATCAAGTTGTCCTCAATATTGTACAGCAATATGCTTATCAACTTACTATTATTGCACCTTACTAATAACCACGGATATACATTTCACTGCTCCGGCACAACCACGCACTTGCTGCACTCACGTACGTATATGCACAATCACCTAAAATAATGAATCAGATTGTTACGCAATCACAAACAATCACAAGAAAATTATATTTCTTATTCACTACTATTAATCACAAATGATTTTTTTTTGATGCAGAATTATATTCATGTGAATGACGTTGAAAAAGAGCTGGTTCATCCATATTAATTGAAAATAATCCTACTATAGCATAACATCCTGTTGAATTAGCATAAAAAAAATTGAAACTAGTTTTCTTTGACATGTGCATCTTTTTTAATACATGCGTAAGAAAGCGTAACAATCTACAAAGGACAATTAGCAGTTGTGGGAGTTTCCAGAAAAATGGTTATATATGTATCATAGTAACCTTCATGCTTGGAAATATGGATACAGTTTGAATCAATTTTCAAGCTTTGAAATTCGTCCGGTATGAAGCAGCAGTTCTAAAGTGATATTCTAAAGTAAAATTTGAATGAGTAAGTGTATATAAACTCATATTGCTTTTACTACTAATATTTCTGGAAAATCAATACAACCACCAAACGATAGCACTGTCATGTAACTCTGGAGGGTGACTGCCACATTATTTTAAATTAAAAGTTGTCGGGGGGTCGTTTTTTCTTTCATCAAAATTCTCGTGAGATTGTTGAATTGTAAAAAACTACGCGTTCAAAGCTGGAGCTTGGGATCGATATGGAAGTTGGCGTTTGAATACATGCACGCGCGCGGGAAAGTTGCGAGTTGTCACGCGTGAGATATATAAATTGATTGATGGCCAGCTTGTCATCCTGCGGTGAATTAATTTCAATGTATCGGGTGTTATTATTTTCAAGCTAAGAACACAAAGAAATAAGTGAAGGAAGCCGCTGAAAACGTGATTTGATTGATTGCTAGACGAAATTTAGAATGTATCGAGATACATCGGCGAGTTGAAATTTTGCTGAGGAGCAATCTTGGGTAGGGGGAGTCGAGCTCGAGCGGGGGCAGTCACCCGGGGGGGCCTGGTTGGTTGGGGGCAGAGCGGGACTGACTGGGTGATTTGGGTGGATTGCAGGTGCCGGAGCGGATCCGCGCGATGAACTCGAGCGTGCGGCTGCTGGTGATTGTGCGCGAGCCGGTGACCCGGGCCATCTCGGACTTTGCGCAGCTGCGCAGCCACGCGGCGGCGACGGCCCCGAGCGGAAGCAACGGGAGTAGCTGGGGGCCGGGACCGGGGCGGCCCTTCGAGGAGCTGGCCCTGCGGCCCGACGGCCAGGTCAACGAGGCGTACCGGCCTTTGGCGGTGAGCATGTACGCGCAGCACATGCAGCGCTGGCTCGGGGTTTTCGAGCGCCGGCAGATGCTGGTGGTGAACGGGGACCAGCTGATCGACGACCCGGTGCCCCAGCTCAAGCGGATCGAGAGCTTCCTGCGGCTGGAGCCGCGCATCGGCCGGCACAACTTCTACTTCAACCGGACCAAGGGCTTCTACTGCATGCGCAACGACACCGAGGAGAAGTGCCTGCGCGAGAGCAAGGGCCGCAGGCACCCCCGGGTCAACCCCCTCGTCCTCGCCAAGCTGCGCCGCTTCTTCGCCAAGCACAACCAGCGCTTCTACGAGCTCATCGGCGAGGACCTCGGCTGGCCCGACGACTGACGCGCCTCCTCCCCTTAGACCCCACCTAGCTGTCCATCCCTCTCTCTCTCTCTCTCTCTACGCGCATCTCTCGATCTATAACACAGCTGCACCACCACACGCGAGTCGACCTTTTTTTCTTTTCAGCCAAGCTGGCCATAATGATAATGTAGCAGCGGCAGCCCCGGCCCCGCTCGGGGGATATTTTTGATTGTGCGAGCACACCTAGCTGCTCCTGCAATTAAAGCACTCGACTGCGTGGAACCGGCCGGATTAACACAGTCACCCCGCGAATAATTACGACACTATTCCCGCACCTCCACTGCACATGCGATTCAGTTGAGCAAATTTTTACATATATTCGATCGGCGCAAAACAGTTGGAAAGTGGAATCATATACAAGATCGAGTCCACTCGCGCGCGCGCACGTCTGAGCCGGAGGAGTAGCCCGTGGACCCCGAGCGAGTCGAGGTGTCTCGAGTCAGCTGGCTCGAGCTCGAGAGCCTCCCAGAGGAGCAGGCGGGGAGGCTGTAAATCACCGCTGCGATATCTCGGGTGGGAAGAACGCTCGCGGCCCGGTCGGGGGGTGGGAGTGCCGCTAACGAGCTGCGCCGGCTTTGAGCGAGCTAATTTCCGGAATCTGCTCGCGGGCCGCAAAAAAAGTAGCCTCCGGCAAATTAGGACCCGGGCCGCGCGTGGCTGGCCTGCACTCTGAATCGCTCGAGCGCGGCAGCTGCACAAAAGCTCCTTTCCTCGGCTCGAGTGGATTTCGCCGCGCCGACGCGGGCATGTTTCTCCCCCCCCCCCCCACACCTGCTTCCACCTACTCCGGCGAGATTTCAAATCCGAGTGCGTTCGATGTTGGTTCCACCAGGGAATAATTATGTCTATCTCGGCGCCCGGACCAACAACGGCCCCGTGCGGATCGCGAGAGAAACTCACACCAACACTATCTGTCAACTGGGACACACGAGCTAACGCCGCCAGCAAGACTCGCGAAAATTTCCTTGCCCACCACCTCATTTTGTTTCGTTCGTTATATGTATATCTATGTACGTATACGTGTACAAGTTGGTTGTCGCTGGCGCGCGGTCGGCCCGCTCGCGGTACAGCTGACTCGCGGCGAATCACACACTGTGTTGATAATCATATTCAGCCCCGAGAGAATCACAATAGACGAATGCTGCACTCGAGCGCCCGATGGACCATTGTTCGTACAATCCAGTCGTTCCAAATCAATCTAATTATTTTTTTACAATCGCCCTTTGTACCGCCAGTGAGCACAGCGGCCGCGCGCGCCCGCCACCAACCTCCAACCCAACGCACAGCTGTTATACTCGTATACTAGCGATATCGTTTCTATAGTCGTGTGCAGTGCAGTGGGCCAAGACTGAATTTAGCTACGAGCCACGAAAAGTACAAAGTTCGTTGGGGGGACAGATATATTCATTGCGCTCGCGCCTCTAAAATGTGAAAAACGAATGTTATTGCGCCAGCTGAGCGAAGAATTAAAATTTGCGTGTATATATGTATGTAGGAGTGTCGGCGAGCCAAGGAAAGTTGGATGCAGGAGAGGAGATACGCTGGTGCAGCCGTGAAAATCAAGCCATAACCCCTTGCGTATAAAACCAGCCACTCTCCGTTGCAGGACAGACTAGTCCCCTGCAGAGTCACGCGCGCGCGAAGTCGTCGTTAAAATAAAGCAAAGTGAAGCAAGTGAGCCAGCTTATGGGTACATCTCCTCGTGAGGATAACCCCTGGATGAAAAAAAAAAAAAGTGAGCCAGCTCGTACAAAAAAGCCATCGACCTGAAGACGAGATAATGCGTAAAATAGATCGAAACAAAAAGAGCAAAGAGAGAGAGACGGAGCCGGACATAAAACTACTTGCTGTTAAAGCTGACAATTGCAGTATAGAGAGAGAGAGAGAGAGAGAGAGAGAAACAGTGGGTTCGAGACATGTCGAATGGAAAGCATGGATCACATTGGTCCGTGGTTATCGGCGTAATATTATATAGGGTTGTCGCGTATAAACATAGTTATATTATATTACAAAGATTTAATATTTTTCTAATCCATATTGGAAGTTGTTATTACATTTTATGGTTAAGCTCTTATTACGATACATATCATATCATATATATATATATTATACGTGTGTGTATGTGTGTGTGTGTGTGTGGGTGGATATACATACTGTATAAAGAACACAGTTGTATGATTGAATTTAAGCATTTGGTAATTTTAAATTGGTAATAAGCGTGAAACACGTATGAAAATACATCGTTTTGATCTCTAGATGACTTGACGAGGAAACACGTATTTACAAAGAAGCAGTGCTATAGTCGACCGAGTACAGTCAAGTACACTAATTGATGATTTTTATTAAATCAGTTACAGGGTTGAACAACTCGGAGAAATACCGGGTTATTTGGGTTATTAATTCAAGCTGTTGCGTGGGTTATACGTACGGCGCTGAGCTTGTTATCCAATTCGAGTCAGTGAAATTATCGTTTTACGAAATTACCAATTGATTGCCGGTACCACTAGCTTTGGTAATCGTCAAAAGCATACCTATCTACGCAATGGTATAACAAGAATTTAAAGTGTATCGTATCAGTGCGCGCGAATCAAGCTGACAGAGACTGAAAGTAGCAGATCGTCGCGGAACTCATTCATCAGTTCATCACTGCTCAACTTATCGATTAAGCTTTTCATGAAAATTTGTCAAGCAAGAATCAAACTATTTCTCGCATAAATTACGTTCAAGCCACACATTCCACCAATTTGATTTCAACCATTTTCACAGATATTGCCAGGAACCGTACGTAATTGATGTATCGTAGCTAAATCAAAACTATTCATATGTATCATCTTCAATAGATATCGAACAATATTCAATCCGCGGCCTAAGCAGATATCCAAATCAAAGCAAATGAGTATATAGATTCAAATATTTAAACTCGAACGGTACGAAAAAACTTGATCTAATACTCGAAACTTGCTATACCTCGACTACCAGTCTATATAGAACTTCGGAGGTCCTCATCGTCCTTACGTCATTTATGTCATACTGAATTCCAAACCAATCCCCACTCATTTCGAACCATCATATTTATTATTCAAAATTAATGGTTTTTAATATACAACCGAAAAATATCTCAACTTTGTTTAAAAAACAAAAGCGAAACATGGCTAAATCTTTACAATTTAATTCTTCTGATACGACACACATGCGTTGAAAGTTCAGCAGTTCATTGAATAACTAACAATCATAGCTTTGGAATGAGCACTTGGGCGCACGCATAGTAGTTATATACATATTAAATGTTTGCTCTCTTGAGTTTGCATTTGGGATATCAAATACTTCAATTACAAAGTTAGATTTTCATCAATCTTCCAATTTAAGATGTACATTTTGCTTAGTGAATCTATGACAAGTCCATAGATAACAAAAAAAGATGTTAATGTCAAATTAGAATCACTTTAAACCGGAAAGTTATTATGTTTTTATTAAAAAAAATATAACTTTCAACCAGTGTTTACCTTTGTCTGAATTACTGGATGGAAAATCTAATGGCACTCGAGTCTCTCGTAATATGATAAATAGCCCTTCCAGAGAGAGTAGTGGTATGGGCCTGAGGAATAAAGTAAAAGAAATATCTGTGATGCAAACACGAGTTGAAGAGCGGCTTCGAAATAGTTGCGAAAATTCAAACATCATCCAAATTGACCAGTGCAGGGGGGCAGCATTCGATCCCCAATTTTCTCAACAAAATTTCTCTACGTAAATAAGTAGTCGATTTATTCAATGAATTAATTCTCATCATAGATGTGCTTGACCTTGCGCGAAATTCCTACCGTGTTCCACGTGTAACTATTTTAATTTCGAAACTACTCTGAACTTTATCATTTATTTATATGTATACTAAAGTAGAGCTCGAGCCCGTTTTTCACATAATTTCTCAGTAACATCAGTGTAAGCAAGTCTATTTCGCGAGTACGTGTCTAAATAATCTTTGTTTGTCTTCAAAGTGACGCATGAAAATATATATTCATCATAGTATGGATAGGAATCTGTGTATATTATACTGATTGTATATTATATACTGAAGAATCATACGTTTGCTACATTTCGACGATATCAATACAAGAATTACAATCTCATACTACCGAAAATTGCAAATGATGCGTAACGGAGAAAGTACAAATGATTCGTAACTTATGCTTGGAATTTTGATTATAAATATATGATCTGGAGAAACGATCTGCTACTAAGAATCAGTTTTTTTATAAAGTACTGAATGTTACATAGATTATCATCGCACACGTACACAATACCCAACAACGTGAAAATGCGCTCGAAACCTGAAGGCGATGCTCAAATTGAGGTGAATGGAATCATAATCTTACTGTAGTTGAGTTCCTAACAAGTTATGAAATAGTATACAGTTATAGCGCGAATAAAATGAGGAGACTATAGTGCATGGCCAATCGACGAGAGGAAAGTATATGACCGAGTCGTTGCACTTGGGACAAGCTGTCTTCGCGGTACGTGACGAATACATATCAAATTGTGATAAACATATACTGTTTTACTAGTTGCGCGCTTACGAATTGTTGAAATATTTTCTGGATTGCTATAAATTTTACTTGTATTTCCCGTTTTTCAGAGTGAATGAGAGAGAGAGAGAGAGAGAGAGAAAACTATAAATGTGTGCCAGAGTACAAAACAATATTTAAAAGTCATTACGGATAGGTGGATGTTGTAGTTTAATGGGAATGATAAATATCTCTTGACTATTATATAATAATAACATATATCGAACGATGGGGTTCCTGTGCAACTTCTTTTGACTCAAATAAACAACTAGCTGCCCTGCAAAATAGGATCGTCTAAATTTCGTCTAAATTTTAAGATTCTTGATAAAATTTTATTTTGACTTTCGTACGGTCGTTTGATTTTTACATTTTTCAATACACAACAAAGGAATATATTGAATTGAAAAATCGACATTTAGCTCGAGTTTGTATATATCCGACTTTTATGAGAATAATAATGAAATGGCCGTGAATCAGTTATTGAAAAGAATCAAGTATTGAAGAGTCGTATACTTTAATACTGTTATTTCGAAGTAAAATGAAAGAAAACAAATCGTATGTACTGGTGAGAATATGATGTTTTTCCAATTGGTTTGCGTACTCGCGCGTCTGGAGCTCGAGCGTAAAAGAGCATAATTAATTATTGAGTCTGCATGAATGGGTGCCAACCGATGAGTCGCGTTTCGAAAAATCTTTCGAAATGCAGAACCGCGCGGTTGAACCTTTGTCCAAGTGCGAGACTATCATTTTTGATTAATTTTCGAGTCGAATAAGACGTATTATATGAGGAAATTTGAGTGTCGCGAAGTTGAAAGCGTTGTGTGGCAAAACGCACCTGGGTCGAGCATACGCGCCGATCGCGAATCGCACCGGCCGAGGATTGTTAACTGCGCAGGAATAAAACGACGCGCGGGTTGGAAGGAAGGAAGGAAAAATTGGGCGCGGGGGCCGGCCTAATTAATCCGCACGCGCGTAGGCGAAAGACTATACATGCATGTGTACGCGCTGGCGGCGGCGGTGGTGGCGGCTGCAGGTGAAACGCGCGCGACAACGAGAGCGGATGTTAATCCGCGCGCGCGTCGATCCGCCTTGACGGATTTACGATCGTGCGACTTTGGGCGGGCGCACAAAACGGCCGACCAGACCGCGCGCGCGCGCGACAAGTAACCCCCAACAACAATGAGCGTCTCGAGCGACTCGAGCTTTATCCGCCGCCGCCGCCACCGCCTCCATAATGCACCGCCTCTCTCGCGCCGCGCTCCCCCAAGCACGTGTATATACACGTACTGTACGTAGTACCCGAGCCTCGAACGTCGCGAATTATTATTCAACCGAGCGCCACGTACGCCACCGGCGCGGTGCAGCCACTCTCGCTCACCGCCGCGATGCATCTACCTCCCGAAAAAAGAAAAACAAAATCAGCCAGCCGTGTTTTATCTCTGCGCAGGTGCATTAATTTCGCCACTCGTTAACAACCCTCGTGTTTGAGTATACAGATGTGCCGGCCGAACATCGACTTTGCGAGAAATGTTTCGTTTTGGAAGCATTGCGTTGCAGTTGCTGCAGTACTGCTCGACCAACCGGACTGATGTGTTGAGCGAAACAACGCCGGACGAAGGCGGGCAAGTGAAAAAGATCGCGTGTGGTCAGCTAGACTCGCGAGCACTCAGCTCGAGTCAGCCAGTCATTCTCGCGGATTTGCCAGTAGGCTGCCAGCTGCACTGGCAGCTTACTTCCTTTGCGAATATACTCAGCCGCGACTCGGAAAACCACTATTTACCAGCTGTTCGCGCCTTTGTCTCGGTCGATATAAATTACGCAGTGTTGGATTGAAAATAATGAACGCGCGCGCGCGCTAATTTTGAAACGATGCACCATCATCGTTGCTTATACTTTGCGTCGAAATATATAATTTGGCTGATATACGTGTTTCGAAAATAGAATAGGAGCGCGCGGGAAGTAGCGCGGCCGGGAGAAAGAAAGTGAATTTCGAGACTGGAAAGTGCAATTTGATAGCTCGCACGTCGCGCGCGGGCGCAACAACTGAAAACAGCCGCGCACCAGCACAACACACTTGATGCCAAGTCAAAAACTAACATGCGGACAAGACTAGGGAAAAAAGGGAAAAAGCGCCAAGGGCCGGCAGAAGAAGTTGCACGCGAACTCGAGAAGTGAAAGAACGGGGAGGGGGGGCGAGTTGAGCGAGCAGAGCCTTCGAGTTTCGCATTATCGATTTGCAACGCTCGAGCGCGGCGTGCAAGATGCACATTCACCAAACTACATACTACAATGTGCACGTGGATATGCCGCGCCTGCGAACCTACCCTAATTCTCTCTACGTGTGCATGCACATGTACACACACACACACACACACACACACACACGCACGCACGCACACACACACAGTATAATCAAGTGCAAAACTACAGCGCGCAAATCCCACTATACGTACCGTATTATTATCGCGACTGTATGTAGTAGTAGTCGCGCGCGCGCGCGCGGGCACTGGCAACGGAGACTTGAATCAGTGCAACATATACTATGGGCGCCCAACCCCGGGTAAGGAATTGTCGAAACGCGGATTTAATTACAAATGATTCTTTTTATTTTCACAACACGTCGCGGCTACTCCACCATGAAGAAAACTGCTCGATCGTCAAAATTTCATTCGATTATCCGACAATAATACGTGCGTGGATATATGCAATACAATCTAACGCTCGAATGGCTGCTAACTCTCGGACTGAATCTCCGAGAGTCGGGCGCAAAAGTTGAGGAGTAGTAGTGAAAGTTTAAATATATTCAACGTATCAATTATCGTGAAGAAACGCGCGCAAAATTCCGGAATATTTGCATTTATATTAAAGGGGGGCAGGGGCAGGGGCAGGGGCTCGAGCGACACGGATAAAGCATAAAAATTCGCGGCCCATCTGTACGTCGACTCGAGTGCAAGTAGCAGAATCGAGTTAGGGATGCTTCGAGTTTTAATACGTATTTCCCGGCGGGACATTCTTCGATCAAAGAGTCGCGCAAAAGTGAATGCACTCGCTGTTTGTAGGAGCTCGAGCGGCGGCGGCGGCGGCGGCGACGGCTCGCAGTTGATTTGCAAACTCCATTTACAACGTCGCTGAAAATTGCATTAGCCGCGCGCCGCGATACAAGTCAGTCTCTCTCGAGTTCTTCCGCGACCTCCTCCAAAGAGATCAATAAAAAGCGCAAGCTGCCGCCCGCGCGCGCCACTAGCTGCAAACCGAGCGATCTTTATCGCCCAACAGTAAACAGCGCATAAGCAGCCCTGCTGCAGACTTAACTCGTCGTCGTTGCTTTTCTTCTTCTCTAACGTACTTCTCGTTTCGCCCTCCCCACCCCCAGCCCCCAAGTGTAACCAGGGCATTAGCGATTCTCAAATAACTCACATTGACGATCGACTTTCTCGTTGCAGTTCAAGATAACACATACCCTTATGCGTACGTACGTATCTTCTTACAGCCGTGCGCGAGCTTGGATACTACATCGCGCGATCACAATTGTCTCACGTCAACGCGACTCGATCGCTTTTATTTTGTCCTTGCGCAGCTGTAATGCGCGTTCTCTACTACTCACGACGTATACATACCGCGGTTATATGATCGACGTTCTTCAAGTCCCGGTTTGGGGACAAACAAATTAATTCACGATTCAAACATGTTCGAGCATTTTTTTATGGTCCGGAGAATCAGAGTATATGTCTTAGTCGAACTATATTTGATCCTAAACAACTCCTTCTCTTAAGTTGATACACGCACAATTGCTCGAGAATGATCATTTGACTGTAAAACAGTTGTATAATTTTTCAATTCATCAACTCGGAAGGATAAAACGATAATCAATCATCAAATTCCGAATTTTGAAAAAGCTTCGCTCGCAAGTATCTCTCGTAATAATCAATTCACCAGCTGGACTATCATTCAATCCAAGTGCAGCGCGCGAGTCGTCGAGTAATATACATATATAAACGTACGCTCATGCGAAATAAGCGCGAGATTAATTAGGTTAAGGAAACACACATATGTGATATCGATGAAACGGAACATATCATGAATTCTGCCTAGACGTACGTGCGTATTATATATTATTAGCAGAAGCGATTTATATACGCGTGTTTACCGCGCGCGCGCGCGCGCGCGCATTGAAGCAACAGGGGCTGGTTTTGCTCTCCCTTGGCGCACAGATGATATAATTGCGCGCGTATAATTGCCGCGAGAATACGCCAACTTATTGAAAGCGAGCCGCGTATGTACGGCGCCAATACCCGCGCGAGCGCTAACTGAGTCGACCGCGGAGATTCACATTTGAAGGCGCCGTAATTAATGGCCGCGCCGCGCGGCAAATACGTTCATTGAATTAGATATCGCCTAGTCGGAATAACACTGCGCTCCAGCTAAAACATGGATTGTATTCAAATGCCCGGCCGCGCGCGCGGCAACAAGTACATACACATCAATCTAGGATGACTTTCTTCATTTATTCATATCTCGACCCGAGCAATTATTGGTTCTATCAGCCGCAAATGCGCGATTAAATAAAAGAGACGTACGGTGACCGGCCGCATGCGCGCGCGCGCGCATTTATAATCAAAATTTATCTCGAGTCACTTTGTCCAGTCAACCCCCAATTTATCGATTAACCATCGCTGCGATCGAGTATTTCTAATAAGTTGAGCATCAGCTGAGAGCTTGGTTGAATTTTGTATTATTGCGAGCAATTAAGTGTAGTAAATGAACTTACTAATTCGCGTGTAGGCAGGTGTGAACCGGCATCATGAGAAATTCCCGATACATATCACTAGTTTTAACACGAGCATATAAATTCGAGAGTATTTAACAATACAATTATTACATATACGTATATCTTTATCATGCAAACATATCATTAAACCATAAGAAAGAGTTATATATATACACACATTATTTACAATGTGCTCGCGCGGATAGTTACGGACATTTTAAATTGGAAAACATTAGTAAGTGTTTACGGTGAAGCATTTTTGAACGAATGCGCATATTCAAAATATATTTGGAATTTGTAAATAGAAACATTCCAAGTACGGCGGGCGACATTTCACACGATTGAACAACATCTGAAAGGTCATATTAGAAACACAGATCACGCATACGAAGTTGCATCATTACCATGACTTTTTTTTAAACAACTGCGCGCGATTACCAGAAATCATTTATCATTGTGAATTTTTAACAGTGATGAAAGTGTTTTTTTTTTACCACCGAATACTAAAGAACCTTTAGGAATTACACTAAACGTAATTTTTATCATACTTTAATGATGCGTATGAGTTTAGCTAGAGTTTTTTATACCTATATCAACAATTTCACTCTATACCTGATCAAGACGTCCTTCAATGTCCATTATTTTCATCTAAACCATTCGATTCTTTGAGATTTCCAAACAAGTATTTCCAATCGAATATCCATGTGGATTTCACCTTGTTCTGATGTTGTAGCTAATAAATAAATCCAATCTATTCGAAATTTCTCTCCTGCAACATATAAGCATACTCTATCTTCTATATCTCTAGTTATAATATCATATATGTTTTATGAAATTGTCGTGGGCTTGTGTATGTAGTATATATATAAGAATTGTTGATTTTTCAACCTGATCTAGACAAAAATGACAGATAAAATGCAAAAAAAAAACTGTTGCTATAGTAGATTATAAATTTTACACTATGTCTGTTTCGACTATTTCTAGTGTCTTCTAGAATTGATTTTCAATATGAATTCCAACTGTAGTTACTATGAGGATAATTACTATCTATGATTGCTTAACTGCATATATAACGTTAATACTTTTTCTCTCGTTAAAAAATTCTTCTCCTATAAAGTTTCCTGTCCAACTCAATGTGCTATTGAAGCAATGAGAGACGGACAACATAGTATAGGTAGACCCATCTCATGACTGTGTATACTTTGATCTTGTTATGTTTTGGCGAATTTCGAGAGAAGAAAACATAATAATAATATTAATAATGTGGTATGCGACAACGATGAGAAATTGATGAGTTAGGGTGAGTTTTCTGAGCCCCTCCAAGCACACGCTAGTTTCAGAAAAGCTGTTCTGTGTAGTAGCCCATCAAGGAATTCCCCTAGCCCGTGGCACTTGAAAATTTCCAGTGAAAATACATCAACCCGTACAGGTATAGTGTCGGTAGCGTATCGATCCTGTCTCGCTTCCTATTGATCAAACATCCCGTGGGACTGAGCTTTGAAAGCCCGCAATCCCCGTGACTCGAGCCTTGCAGCTGTAAATTTCAACCAGGATTACTCCGCTCTGATACTCTAGATTTTTCCGATCAAAAGCTCTGATCCCGAGGATCACCTGTGAAACATTTTTCAATTCATTCCCCGTTGCTTTTTTTTATCCGTCAAATTTTCGGGATTTCGTCCCAGCCACTTTAACCGCGAAGAAAATGGTCGAATGTCAATGGAAGGATTTTGAAAAGAAAAAATATATATATATATATGTTTCAAGGCTAATTGCGAGGTGATACAAACGATATTTCATGATTTTCCATCATATGAATGATTTATTGTTTTTTGAACTAGTGCATTTAGTTAAAAACACCCGAAAACGTGCCTGGGGTCTGAAAATTTTTCGAATCGCTTCATTTTCACCTCCATATTAAAACTGGATCGAAGCAAAATCCTCAAAAGTTGCGGAAAATTGTAGGAAGAATAAAGAAAATTGAAAAATGACTTTTTTTTCACATTTCAGTACATAACTTTTTTTAGAGAGACTTGTCGAAAAAATTTGTAGAGTAGAAAGTTGTTCATATTGAAATTCCCTACCAAAAAAGCCCTGTTTAGTTACGATTCAGTAATTAGGATTATAGTCTTAAAACCCCGATCACGTGGTGAGACACGAAAAAATTGAATCAATGGAAAAACACATTTTCCATGCATCATTATTAATGAAATTTCGTGAATAGGAGTCTTTTATCATTGTTCCAATACACCCCTAAGTCGCCTGTGATTGGTCCATAATTTTCCGAAATACGGGTTTTCCAAATTTTGATTTCATGGCTTAATTACGCAAAAATGAAGATATGTTTTTGGATGAAACTTTTTTTCAAAACGTCCGTGGAATAGCCAGCTATCATATCCAACATTAACATTACACAAATTTTAGTAAAAATAGTATCTTATGCACCTGAGCGAGGTTAGCTGCGATTTCGGCACGCAAAACGTTTGCGACCCGAGCGTAGCGAGCTGGTGGTAGGTTTGCGCGCAAGTGCCGAAATAGCCTCGATCCGAGCGAGGTGCATATGCTATTTTTCGTCTCCAGTGGGAGAAAAGTGCCATTTTTTCAATTTTCTTTATTTTTCCTACAATTTTCCGCAATTTGAGGATTTTGCTTCGATCCAGTTTTAACGTGGAGGTGAAAATGAAGCGATTCGAAAAATTTCCAGACCCCAAGCACGTTTTCGACTTTTTTCACGATTTTCGGCCTAATTGCACTAGTCTATTTGCAACAACTTCACAAACGGCGTACGCGTATATATATATACTACTGTTCAACATCTGTCCAACAGAAATTATTTATGGAATATGCATACGCACAATATCGATATACCTGATTTTATTGATTGACTATATTGCGCAAATGGATTACGTACGCGCACAATAAACGAACATCATGTGGATGATACGTATTGACGCTCGGAATTTGCGTACAGCGTTCGTGCATCAGAGTTACTGGAGCGCATTACTCGAGCGATGTACATACAATGCAGGCTCAATTTCACCATGTTTCCATTGATGAACAATTTTTTTTTGTACACCTTTTGTATCGGGTATAATATTGATTCCGCGGTATAATCTATTTAATCAGTAATTTTCGAAAGAAATTCAAATTTGTCAGCTCGTTTTGATGGTATACAGAACGACATATTGAACCGCGAGTACATAACGCGCGGGCTGGATTGAAGCTCAACAAATTATCAACTTGTTCCCTCATTTTTCTTCACTGCACGTACGTTACAAAGTTTCTCATTCTATATCAGCGTGTAAATTTTGCGCCGAATTGAGCTTTAATTAATTAAAAATTCGAATCCGAGGAAGCTCGGGAGGATCGCATCGCAGTGATTCTGCCCGTATCAAACAACAATGTTCCGCGAGAAGGTGCACCCAAGCAACGCGTTTGCGATTGCAACCCGGGTCTCGAATTTCACAGAGATTATACACGAGCTTCATGCATCCGTAATGCGCGCGCAGCCTATGTAAGGCGTTAATGCCGGATAAGCGATTCCCCGTCGTTGAAAAATTTCGATTATGATGCGCCAACTCCGTCGAGCGTTTTTATTCTAAGATATAGGGAGGAATTTTAAATGTCGTGTAACAACAATTTTTTGCAAGTCGTGTAATCAAAAGTAAAAGTATTACTTGTTTGAAAAGCATAGAAATTTTTAGAGCTGGGTAATTCGCTGACCCATTTTCGAATTTAGATATTGCAGTTATTCATACCGCTGCGCGTTTGTATGAGCATTTTTTCAAGAACATATATCTAGGTGTTGCGTAATTGCAGTTTGTATACCTGGCCACGTGATTGGATACACGAAGATTACGTTTGTCGTACACGTGAACATAAAATACACCAACCACTGTATTCGCAAGAGGGTCTCAAAGCAATATTACAGCGATTATGTGAAGTTAAGAAAGATCATAAGCTCCTTCGTCACTGCAGCTTTGTCAAGTGATTGAATTTCCCCATTGGTGCGCGGCAACGGTATTTTTATAAGTCACAGCAAACATTCGGACCGAACTTGAATAATATAAATGTTGTTTCAATTAGAACTACATCATTTTATACATACAAAAATATACTAAAATTCAAGCAATATGAATCTGTAATTCTGAAACTGAATTGAAAATACATAAGAGCCGACAACGATTATACATTATTACATTGATACGCATATATTCATCATTACAGCATACGGTTGTTATTGTTATATGTATGAGAATGAATTCACAGTAACTTGTGCACATTTTGCGTCCGCACTCAGATTGATATTTGAATATTCGGATGATATAATGTATATATATGCATTGTCTTGTACTTGGGTATCAAATGGAATCTCGACATGGAATGTGCCCAAAACAACGTCCGGATCATCGAAAAATATGTTATAGATTAATGAATTTTACTGTGAATTTTTTATTTCGTTGTACGCCACATATAGTTAACTGAATCTTGTAGATAAAGCTAATATAAATGGTGCGAAATTTCCGAATAACGTATATCCCTGACTGTGGCTCGCTAATTGAATACATGAAAGAAAATAAGGAGGGTGACTTGGAAAAAAAAAGTTGTTCAGAGTTTTGAACTGTTTTGTAGATGTTGAGCGAGTTTTATTCATCGAATTTCACAATTTTATGGCAACTTGGATCGGGCTACGTTTCCGACGTTTTTTCAGTATTCTAAATGCTTTCCCCGTGCAGACTCTTCACTTTATAGCATAATTAGTACTTTAATCAAATAACATTTACATTCATTATCAAACAAAAAATAGTGTTCAAACTGAAATGAAACAGCCAATGGGCAATTTTGAAAAATAATTTTCCCAATCGTAACAAGATCAATTATTCATAATGAACCTAACAATTCAAACAGTTTTCAATTATTCTATGAAGGTAAAAGTGTCACACGGATTAGTAATTCGACTGATGGAAAAACAGAGCCAATGAAAATACTTGAATCGTTTGTCATTAATCGTAATAAAATATCCTGCATAACGATTTAAGCCTGTTTTATACGTTTATATGCAGTTAAATGATGTAAATGTGTATGATGAATGTTAATCATACTATATCAAATGAAAGCGTGAACCAATTGTCCAAAAAGAACATGTGAATTGATTTGATGCGTCAATCAATCTTCGTCCCAAGAAAATGATGATCGGCTTGCACTTGGTTTGCGAGTTCATTATATACAAATTTCCATTTATATATATGAAATATCCTCGTGAGTGGAGATACGTACGCGATGGCGATCGATTCCTTATGCGTCTATTCCTCAGAAATATTTTGGAGCTTCCTGCAGCGACTCTGTGGTTCAATCGTTAAGTAATTACCTTTCAATGATGACGTACGTTTAGCAAAAATATCATTGTGTATATATATAAAGTAAAAGCGATTATCTCTGATGTGAATATCATCAAAATGATTTCTGCGTTGTACGCAGTGATCTTTGGTGATAATTGTACAAGAAAGATACCAGTAAATAAATGATACGTTTTGAAATTGAAATCTTACTGTTGCACTCATACTCTCACTCTCCTTATTTCTTCTCATCCGCAACAAATGGTTAATCCAAGCGGAAATTTATTTTCTACGGAGAGATTTTTTCATCAATATTTAAGAGAAATCGTCATAATGCTCTGATCGTATATACGTCAGCTTTGAATTTCATTTTATATAAATTTCATTAGATAAGGTAACTGTACCCAATTTGGCACTGTACCCAATTTGGCACAATCGTCAGATTTCGTATTTCCGGTGCTCTCTGAGCATCAGTCGCTCTTGGGTTATGTTGGGGGAATTAAAAGAAAATTTTCGGTATCTTCCCCGCCCATTTAGCCCTTAAAACCACTCTCCTACAACACTTTGAACTTTCACTTACTGATTTTTTCACCATTTTCTTATTTCACTTTTCACACTCAACCTCAAAAATCAGGTGTCAATAATTTTTATCTCTCAAAGTGTCATTACTCTTTTTTGTGTAAAAACATCTCAGCTTTCGATTGGTCTCATCAGTTTTCCTAAGATTATTTTTTATCCTACTCAAATTGCTGTTTTTCGCATCAAAAAAAAGTGAACCCAATGTGCCCCTCTACGCGTTTTTAAATGGGAAGACTGAGTGAAATCATTGAATATTTGTATAGACATATTACGATGATTTAGACGCGTATTTTTTAGTTAAATGTCAATAGTTTTGTATAAATATCACTGGGAACATGATTGAGAGTTTATTTCAATGCCAATTGGATCGTCCCTGTAGGCCTATATAGGCTGTAGCTAATGATTAAAAAATTGTGCCAAATTGAGTACACGTTTTGTGCATTTAGCCTTTTTGCGTTTTTTTTTAAATTGCGATTTTCGATAGGTTAAAGTAGTTGAATGATGATTATGAAGATGGTTTCTAATAGGTATTGAGCTAAGCTTTGAGATGCCGTTCACAGAATTTTAAAATTCGAAGTCTATCATAGTCAAATTCGCGAAAAACCCTTAGGGGGGGGCACATTGGGTACAGTTACCTTATTTCATTTTCATACAGGTATTTATATTACCACTAGCATCCCCCGGGCCGCGGCTTCGCCCACTCTCCGAATTAATAGAATTCAAATGATAATTATTAACTGTGTATAGAAATAAGAACATAACATTCAAGTGTTCAAAGTTTCAAATCCCAATCGGATTTGGTTTTCCGATTTGCCCGTCTTAGGAAGTCCATCATACAACTGCCCGTGTGAAAAACAATCTGAGCGTAAATCAATTCCGACATATTTAAATATATCTAACCTTGAACCTTGTTTATTGTAATAGCAAAAGAAACCGCGTGAGCGGTTCTTACAGCGGTTTGGCACCTATAGTGGCCAAAGAGAGAAGCCGGAGCTTCAAATTAAGGCATATTTCAGCCGTTAAAATAATTCCTTGAAAAAACATGAGATCAATTATTTAGGCAGTCGATTACACCGCTATAATATCGGGAGTCACAATAGGACGACCAATTTAGTTTTCCATGAGAAAATCGAGGACTTCAACACTGATTGCCTTATACTTATAGGCCAGACCGCGCCACTTCAGCTGCGTGAACGGCTAAAACAGCGTCTCGCCACTTAGTGGCCAATAAAGAAAGAGAAGCTTGAGCTGATTTGCTTGTTATTTCCACATTTTGCATAGAAACGTTCTTAATTAATTAATGATTAATCTTAAAAGCCTATGACACTTCAGGATACATAGTAAAGCTACTGTCAAAATTTGGAGGCGATTGGTTCAGTAGTTTTTGAAATTTTTGCGAACATACGAACAAACGTTTCCTTTTTATATAATAGTAAGATTATTATTTTTAGTTATTCAAATTCATTTCTTACAATATTATCATACAATATTGTCATATTACAATACTAACATGAACTCCTCAAAAGTTTTTTCTCCGGAACACGCGTCGTTCACGGCCGTGTTGCAGAGACAGTTTTATAAACAATTTCCAAGAAAAGTTTTACTGAGAAATTGATTTTACATCAAAATAAGGCTCTTAAGTATAAAGAATTGTTCAATTTTTTAATTCATACTAACAATAATTGAGATTACACACCTTGCTAAATTCACAGTAGAGCTGTTATATCTGTATATATGTATATTGATAATAGCTGGGTATAAAGACTGAACCAAACTCACGTATTCCTGCTTACTTTTTATTGTCCTTTCAGTTTAATTCTTATATGAATTTTTGAATAGTTTGAATAATATTATATATGATTTTCAAAAGCACACCCGCCGGCTGACTCGGCCGAGACAGCAGATAGCGCGCGCGCTACTAAGTAGTGGATGAGTTCGGACTCAGTCCAACAGCTGATCGCAGTTGCCAGTTCCCCACATCAACAATCAGCATTGATGCGAGCATTTACTCCTTAGCAGTTGGCCGGCGTTTAAGTACTTTGAATTACAAGTGTCAAACTTAGGAACTTTGCAAAAGTATTTTATAGTGTGAGTTATAAAATAATCGAGTGCAACGATAATTCGTGAAAATAGAAATAACCGTTTGTGTTGTTAGACATACTAATTTATAATTGTCTTTTTACACAGAAACTTCTACAATGTTGGACATACTAGTATTTCAATATGTGTCTCTGGTCTAATATACCTACACCAAATTCACATTTAATTAATATTTGGACTGGGTGATATACTTGATTGTTTATGATCAATGTATTAAAAAGTAGTGTATCAAGTGTAAAAGTATTCTCATTATATTTTAATCGCTCACAAACAATGACTTTAACAAGTAAACTGAATAGAAACATTAAATACGATGACATAAATAACAATGTTATACCATGCAAGCGAGAAGAACTTGATCTAGCAATAACTTTGAAAGGAGGTCAAAGCTTTAGGTAAACATAAAACATTCAAAAAAGTATTAATTTATCAATATTATTCATCGTGAATGGGATATCAGAGATATGAATATTTCATTAGATTTGCATGATTTTATATATTTCAACATTATTTTGTTTTCTTGTACTGTGTTTCATGAAAATATGATTTCAGGTGGGCAGCATGTAAAGATGGAAATAGCTTCAGAGGTGTTTTTCATCAGTCTGTTTGGACGTTATCACAAAATTCTAATAATTTGTATTATACTCTTCACGGATCCCTTAAGGAGGATGTAAATTTCAAAGAAATCTTACATGATTACTTTCATTTAGACGTATCATTAAAGAAAAACTTGAAATTGTGGGCAAAAATTGATTCTCACTTTCAATATTCCTACGACACAATAGGAGCTGTCAGAATATTGAACCAAGATGTTATTGAAAATCTTTTTTCTTTCATTTGTAGTTCAAACAATAACATCGTAAGGTATTGTTAAGTTTTCAACATTTTTTTAGAACATTTTGATCAGAAAAAGAACTTATCAAAACTTTTCTAGGATATCAGGGATGGTTGAAAAACTTTGTCGGAGATTTGGGGAAAAGATATGTCAAGTAGAAGGTCAAGACTATTATGATTTCCCTCAACTTGAAAGACTAATTGAACCGGACGTTGAATCTATTCTTCGCAAAGAAGGTTTTGGATATCGAGCAAAATATATTGTTAAAAGTGCTGAAAAACTTTTGACCCTAGGAGGAAAAGATTGGCTTGTGAAATTAAAAAAAGAAAATAATGCAACTTATGAAGATGCACGAGAAAGTTTAATGAGTCTTCCAGGTATCGGTCCAAAAGTTGCAGATTGCATTTGCTTAATGTCTCTTGGTCATATGGAAGCAATACCTGTAGATACTCATATTTTTCAAGTCGCTTGTGCTAACTATACACCTCATCTGAGACAACAGAAGACTGTAACTCCAAAAATTCATCAAGAAATAAGCTCTCATTTGCGTGAATTGTGGGGTCCATTAGCCGGTTGGGCTCAAGCTATTGTGTTTTGTGTAAAAATTAATTCTAATGAAAAAAAGAAAAGCAGAAAACGGTCAAACTTGGATCATAATGAACAACCCGCTAAAACTAATAAATCTAATAGTTGAACATCATATTGTCATTCATTCTTATTGTTATGTATATTCCATAGAAAAAAATATTCCAGGATTTTTCATTTAATATTTTTATTAAAAATGTCTCAATATAAGAGTTTTTCTAAATGTAAGTTCTACATTTATTCTTTTTCCACTCTTTTTCGATTCTTGTGCATAGAATTCATCTGGTTACAGTATTTCCATGAGACTTTGAGATAATATCTGATTAGTACATTACTTCTGTCTTTCAAAGGAATTCATATGTTTTTTAAATGAGATACTGCTTGAGGATCATAAAAAACGTCTACATCTTAATATTTATTATTAATTATGTACAGTCTTATAAAACTAACAATGTGTACATACAATTAAAATTATCTACACATTTTGCAGATAAACCCTTGAATCTTAAAAGTTCCAAGTCATTCATTTTTTACATGGATAAAAACACTTTTTACACAATTTTACAACAATGAATAAATGAGTAATAATTTATGGATTGGCACGATCAAATGAATCGGGATGGATGAAAAAGTTGAGATATCATTTGAAATGAAATCATTATCTAAAGAACCTCATGACTCCCAATTCTTATGAAATATAATCGATGAAATGATAGTTGATATGATGAGTGTTCAATCACTCTCAAGGACTAGAGCTTTTAAATTTGAGAATTGAACTTCAGAATCCAAATCATAATCGAAGCGTCTCTTCTTCCTTACTCTCTTACAGCCAACCAATGCAAAGTCAAAATCATCAAGAATGAACACATCTTGTGGAAATTCATACTCATAATCATCTTCGTCATCAACATCTAAATGAAGCAGAATTCAAATTATAAATAAAACAGATTATCAAAATAATTTTATTTCTACTTCACTATCGTTATAATTAAGAGCTCACCTTTTTGTTTTTGGAGTATTTCTGCAAAAACACTTTTTGTAAGATATTTGAGTCCAGGAAATGCTGTATTCAAATAAGCTTTTTGAAGTGGTGTTAATATCGATAAACATTCTGTTTGTAATGAAGCTGGCATCGAACAACTATATGTGATTCTCATTTTGCTTTTGGCTGCAGTTGAGCACACCATTGGATAAAGCTCAAATCCTTTTAAACCTGCAAATGCAATACCTAAAAAAATTCAGAGTATTTATAACCAACTTTTTCATTTACAATCAGAAAACTAAAGCAAATTATTGGGGAAAAAATCTTAAAATTTATCTCTTATTGTTTTAAGGAAAACATGAGACATAAAAAATATACCTAGGGGTTTTCTATCTAAGAAAAACTGGAGAGTTCCACTCCACAAGTCTAGGTGGACTCCAACTAAACTTCCTTTCTTAAAACATTTAGTATATTCTTTGAATTGACCTTTGTGTTGTATATAACCCCTATAGGAATATCCCCAAGATTCTTTATCTGTTCCAAGCAAAGAGCAAAAAGAATCTACACTGCTTGTCAAGTCTGCGTTTTTTGTCCCAACTCCTACCATCTAGAAGGAATAATTAATAATTCATTGAGAGCTGTAAAACATTTGAGTACTTAACAGAAAGTATATAAATTATTTACCACATCAGTTCCATATACACCAGTAATCATTTTAACTTCCCAATAATGATGCCTGCTTTTTGTCATCAGCTTATTTCCTCTAACAGCAGCTGTACCAAGACTGTATCCAGGATGAAACTTTACCTCCAAATTCTTTTCATCCAGCTGTACTCTTGGTGTTTCGAATGCTGTGTCCCATGTCCACTCATAAACTAAAATTACATTTATACAGAAAATTAAATTATTAAAAAATTAAGAATAATAATGTTGGTAAAATAGACACCATCTTATATTGTAATAATTTGAGAAATATGTTAATTTAGTTCAAGATTTCATTAGGCTCACAGAAGTTTGATTACATGATGGAACTTTAAAATAACCAGGTTAGGTTGAGTTTAAATCAAACATAAATGAAGCAGTCAAATTATTATTGAACAACTTACTGCCATTTTCCTCGTTACAATCATTCATCAGGTCCTGATTCATGTTTGCGCAAGAAACAATGTCAAAGATCACTGTTCCCCCTCTTAAACTTGGTTGGATGTATCGCACCTTTGATATCACGTTACTTGATGCTTGCACAATGTATTTACACAAACATTCCCGAAGCTCAAGCTCTTTTATACACCATGCAGAAACTCGGTCGCTTTTCGAGAAATTTCTAGACTGTTACTTCCGACGAAGTGCAATGAATAACATTACCCAACGAGCTGAGCCAACGTGAATTTCTCAAATGACGTGAGATGGCGCTGAAATAATTTTTGTGTGCTATTACTATATATACATGTGAATAATGTAGATAGGAAGAAGAAAATCTGGCGATCAAACAACACTTGTGAATGATTCAAACTGATGCTATGTTTATTTTTGTATATACGGATAGCGGAGGTCTTTGCATAAGTAGTCGCACTGCAAACTGCAAGTGACTGCAAGCGCGTCAGTGCGGCTAGGCTGGGCCCGCTAGCCATCTAACTGCAGAGGTGCACCTGGGTGCACCGTGATGGGTACAGTGCTGAGCAGTGCTGAGTACTGTAACCACGGACTTAGTACTATATACTACATCCGTGACTGTAACAGTACAGTACAGATGAGCTGCAGTATGTCGGTATGGTAGAGTCCCTACATTACTGCGGCAATGGACAATGACGCGGTGGCCACCAGTGGCCACGGACTTATAACCACGGAGTAAGAGAGAAGGAGACCAAACTACGGGTACTAAAAGTGGTCCGATTTTTCGGAAGGAAATTCCGGCGATGGCTCTGCAACGAACAGAGCCATCGGACGGCAAACGCCTGAAGCACTCGCTAGAGTGAGACAGACTTATGCAGTTTGAAGTATTGGTTAGACAAGGATAAAAGAAAACTGAGCGTATAGTGATGGCAAAACAGTCGGGAACAACCTGTATCTGAATAATGGATTCATTTAGCGCATGATTATTGTCTTTTGATCAAATTTTAAAACTTATCAACTTATTGAGAACTACTTATAATAATTTTTACAGAAATGTAAGACATACAATTTTCAATAAATAAATAGAAACACTCCATAAATTCTCTAGAATTTGCATTTCGGAATTCGGAATTTTTTACGCACCTTAGGACAATATCCGTTGTTCAAACCATTATTCCCTGTTTACAATTTTTGTAAAAAGTGCAGAGCAGTATATGAAACGTAAAGAAACACGAGACACTTCCCAAATATGTTATTTTCTGGATTTAATTGAGAAAATTCGGTTAAATTCAGACATTCGCATTTCAGAATTTCGTATTTTTTACGCATCTTTGGACAATATCCGTTGTTCAAATCATTATTCTCTGTTTATAATTTTTGTAAAAGGTACTGTAAAGTATACAAAACGTAAAGAAGCTCAAGACACTTCCCAAATATGTTATTCTCTGGATTTAATTGAAAAAATTCGGTTGAATTCAGACATTCGCATTTCAGAATTTCGTATTTTTTACGCATCTTTGGACAATATCCGTTGTTCAAATCATTATTCTCTGTTTATAATTTTTGTAAAAGGTACTGTGCAGTATATGAAACGTAAAGAAACACGAGACACTTCCCAAATATGTTATTCTCTAGATTTAATTGAAAAAATTCGGTTGAATTCAGAAATTCGCATTTCAGAATTTCGTATTTTTTACACGTCTTTGGAACAATATCCGTTGTTCAAATCATTATTCTCTGTTTATAATAATTTTTGTAAAAGGTACTGTAAAGTATACAAAACGTAAAGAAGCTCAAGACACTTCCCAAATATGTTATTCTCTGGATTTAATTGAAAAAATTCGGTTGAATTCAGACATTCGCATTTCAGAATTTCGTATTTTTTACGCATCTTTGGACAATATCCGTTGTTCAAATCATTTTTCTCTGTTTATAATTTTTGTAAAAGGTACTGTGCAGTATACAAAACGTAAAGAAGCTCGAGACACTTCCCAAATATGTTATTTTCTGGATTCAATTGAAAAAATTCGGTTGAATTCAGAAATTCGCATTTCAGAATTTCGTATTTTTTACACATCTTTGGACAATATCCGTTGTTGAAATCATTATTCTCTGTTAATAATTTTTGTAAAAGGTACTGTGCAGTATACAAAACGTAAAGAAGCCACAGACACTTCCCAAATATGTTATTTATTTGATATGTTTCCAATCGATTTTCCGCACAAGTACACCACAAAAAGTTATTATAGAAAAACAATTCGATTGAGGCGCCTTCATTTATACAATATCACTCTCTTTCAAACAGCTGGTACAATTATTTGCATTTCAATGATGCGCTCATGGAGTGCATATTATTCGTCGCTGAAGGGGCACGAGCCGTACGGCCGCACGTGGCCTATGCGATTGGTCTCGCTACTTTATAGCCACTATAAGTTTGAGCTATAATCCTCGCATCCGTCGAGATGTTGTGTGTACCCTGAGACAAATGACCTAATTGTACTCGCTAGACCGTGGTGGGTCATTTACTTGAGCGGGTGGTAAACACTAATCTCAAACTAGATATCCTTTTCGAGCGCACACGCATATACCTGCGCTCCGCATATCTGCGCTGTGCACATGAAAATCTCCTCAATGTGAAAAAGTAAAGCCGTAATTTTGATCTGACATATTGGGAAGCCCGGGCAGTTTTCCCCAGCAGATATTTCCCCGGGAACCATAAAGCAATGATGTCATATAGGATTTGTCGCTAAACAAGCCAACAAAAATGATAATATCGAACAAGATAAAACAAGAGCACAACGGAAGCTATCAAAATTACCATCGTGCCCAGATAGAAAAGGGAATATTTTAAGTAATTGTACAAATGTTGAAAATAATAATGAAATCAAAACTAGAAAGAGAAAAAAAAATACTGCTGCGGTACGAAATGTTTCGTCAACATTTAGGAAATTATTTTATCAAGTTTACTTGAGTTATATTGTATGAATGTAATATTTTATAATTTGTTGTACATTTATTTCTATAAATGAATTCTCAGTACTTTTAAAATTGTTTAAATAGAATTGGCTCTACTTGACTACGTGATATATGAAAAATGATCATGTCCGGACACTTATTATCGTTGTATCAATAATATTGTAGAAGAATAATAGTGATTTTGCACATGAATAAGACTAATCATTAAAAATACATTATCATCACTGCTCATAAGTCGTTTGTTCTTGTCTAACCAACAGGCACGCATAAGACTGTCTCTCTCTAGCGAGCGTTTCAGGCGCTTGCCGTCCGATGGCTCTGGTTGTTGCAGAGCCAGTCACCAGACAATTCTCTGCACCAAAAGCGGACCACTTTTGTGCGCTGGAGCCCACTGTTGTTTCTGGTTGTTTCGTCTCCTTCTCTCTTACTCCGTGCTTATAACATTAACCGTTACCGATAACCCCGCGAGGATCTCCTTCAATTCTTCTTCTCCTTCTTTATCGCTATTGGCCGTGGGCTCCATCTAGGAGCTCCGAGTTGCCACAGTTCGAATGTAATGCTCACAGCGGAGCGTAATTTTTTGTTTGTTTTGTCCCTATAGTTGCAATGCAATGCATTACAACTGGCCCTACAGTTTTAGGTGGGTTCCGAACCACCGAGCCGCGGTGTGAATTTCAATGCACATGAAAAAATCAGAGGTGCAGCACGCCGGGATTCGAACACAGACCCTCTAGGCGAAGGAGTCTTATCCAGTCTTATCCACGGAGCCACCGCGCGGCTCTCGCGAGGATCTCCGATTCTCCGTTTCGTCTCCTTTCTTTCTTTATACTCCGTGCTCGTTGCCTTGGCTATAACCATGATGTATATACTTATATATATATACAGCTGAACACATTCAGCGTCCTATATATATATATATATATATATATATATATATATATATATATATATATATATTATCAGTTTGTTTTCAAAAATCACTGTGCTGACACTGCTGTCTATTCTTTACTTTTTCAAAGAAATGTCTATTTCACCTCGGTATTTCCAAAGAGGCAGCATTATTGCGTAAATAATGTCTGTTTTAAATACTATATCAAGTACACATATAAGAAAACTTGGTAAGTACACTATATTTTCATAAATTTTTATTTCAATACTAATCTTAACTATTATTGAATTAAAACATGTGAAATAATTTAATGGAATTCATCAACTGGATTTTTCTCTGTCTTAAAGATCATGTGATTGATGAAATTCGCTTGAGATCATTGAACAATGTAATCTCCAAGCTTGATCTTGGCTACGGATGCGACTGTGATGCTGTCAAAAAAGAACTACTGCTTAAACTTTTGAAATGGTTTTCCTTTGATCCTGTTACTGAACATGAAAAAGTATTAGATTTGATGGTAAAATTGGTCAAGGTAAGGATATAATCAAAGCAAGTAACTACATTGTGAAAGTATCCAAGTTTACTTTATCAGACCAATTCATTAACTATTGCTTTTTCAGGCTGACGGGGGTAGTTACTTGAACTCTTTTGGAAGGATACGATTTCAAAATGAACTGCGCAATTTAAGGGCAAAATTGAACTCCAAATTCCACAATAAAATTAATTTATTAGAAGAAATTGCTTCCAATCCAAATAAGTCTATACAGAATTATGAGGTATGCATTATTAAAAGAATATACGCTACATTTTTCAAATTTTCAAATAAAATATATCAAAATTATAGATGGTTACCCAAAAGGACTTACCAGAAAGTATTATGGATAGTCAACAAGAAAATGATCTTCTTCAAGAACAGCACTGTCCAAATTTTGTGTCTCTACAAGATGAGTAAGTATACTTCAATCATAATAATTTGATTTGAAAATTCTGACAAAGTTACAATTAATAGAAAAACGTATGTTGAATTAAATGGATTCTGCTTTTTCCAGTTCCATGGCATTTGAGCTAACTGTCAATGGTGGAGATGGGGTTGTAGTATCCAAAAAGTCAGGAAGTAGTGTTAAATGGCTAGTCATGCCATGGCAAGTATTAGCTTACACCGATAAGGGCATTTTCTTAAAAGTTGAAAACTCTTTGGGTAACTCGACTGAAGTTTCTCTAAAAATTCAAAGCTGTCAATTCATAACAAATATTATGTTGCAAGACTTTCCTGCTGAAGTATTTCTTCATAGGCCTACAACGGTTAATGTATGGTTTGTTCAATCTTTCTAACAGATAGATAGAAAAAATGATTATTAATGTCTTATTTCTATGTGTTCAAGATATTACTAAGCCTACTGCAATCACATAAGAATGAGCATAATTCTGAATCACAAGATTTGATAATAACTATTTTAAAGACTATGTACAAACTCACCCGCTCTCTTCGATTCCGGATATATTACTACTGTGATCCAAGTATTGCTCATAAAGCTCAAAAGGTATATAATTTGTTCTGATTTATTCATTTTCAATGTATTGGGATAATCGATGTGTGATTAATAAAATTACTATTACTCCAAAAAAGATATTGGCAAGAAATCTAGAGAATGAAGATTGTGCAATGCTTCAAAGAAGAGACAGTCCAGAAGGAGAATACCCTGATCAAAATTATCAATCTCAACCATATCAAACAGAAGTGAGTAGGCTTAAAAAATGTTTTTGGATCTTTTCAATTATGATCATGTATTATTAAAATTAAATATTTTCAGAGGCAGAATAACAGAAGCCCTAGTCTCATAGATGATTCAGATGATGAAATATTACAAATGCATCAAATGTCTATACCTCAATACTGCACAGAAACTCTGATAAATGTTATAAAATTACTAAGTATCCCAAATGACTCAACTCGTCCTCTAAAAATAGTTAGATACATAGCAGATTTAGTATATGAACTTGTTCAGTTACTAATTACAAGTATTATGCCTACAGTATGGTTTTGTAATGACAGTATTGCTCTCAAGATACATGAAGATATAAAAACATTATTAGAACTACTTAGTGAAATCTTAGATTATCTTAGTCAATTTGAAAACGTTGATTATCACCGGATAACATATATTTATTTTTTATGGATATCAGTCAAATTAATAAGTAATGTTCTGCCACTTGAGTTAGCGGACCAAGTTCTACCAAAAAGGATGAAACTGTCTATATGTAATGCACTTCTGGATGCACCAATTTATCTAATATTTCCGTCAATGCATATTACCTTGCAAGAGTATGCTAGGGTAATAATACTTTTTTTTCTTTTAACTGATGTTAATATATCATTTGAATATTTCATTATTCACAAATATTTTTCTCTGAATTCCAGCGATTTCTAGGTACGCAAGAATGTGATTCCATCAAATTACTAGATGATACTCGTTTAGTTGTGAAATCAATGAAAGCTAGTATTTCTTTGATAAAAAATTCTAAAGAACGACCATATTCTGATGATCTGAAGATGGTATATTCATCTAAACTGAGTTTACTGTATCATAAAAATTTCAAGATTATTCAGAAATTTATAGAATTAGCTCAAAATAGGTCTGGGTTAGTATAATTGAAATATTCATAATCTGTTTGATTTTTAAAACAATCTAAAAACTTTTTGATATAGAAATAATACTGTTGTAATTTATTTCATTTGAAGATGCCCATTGAGTAAAGAAGATAAAGAAACTACAACTAAAATGATGCTTGTACTCCTATCACATAATGACATTGAGATACAAGAAGCTACCTATAGAGAATGTTATACTCTTGTTAAGACTATTGTAGGAACCGAATACAATTGTAGATACTCTTGGAAGAATTTATTGTTTATAATGGAGTCGAGTATTTTAATTGAAATTATTTGTCACGGGACAACATCTGAAAATGAAAAGGTACTGAAATCGAGTTTTTTTCATAGAAATTTGTCTTTAAATATAAATATTCTTTTCAGATTAGAGAGATGGCAACAGATATATTATTACTCTTATTAAAAAGTGAAGATAAAATGGAGGAATCTGGTTGGTTGAGATTTTTAGAAGTATTGATTCCTGTTTTACCTATCTTACAATGTCTTTCTCACCCTAAAACGGCTTTGGGTAAAGCTATCACAAAAATGTTAGATCCTGATCTTTCCTCTACTATGCAAATTCCATTTATAGAGGTGAGTATTTCTAAACGTTTGCTCTTTTTAACGAAATGAACATAATAATAATAATTTTATTTTGAAGGTTTTGAAGGGCAACATAAGACTCTTGTTTTCTTCTAATTCAGATGTAAGAGAAGAAGCTGTATGTAGATTGCTTTGGTTACTTGGACAAGAAAAAGATTCATCTCACAAATTACCAAGTTTATCATCACTACATGGTCATCATCTTGACTCCCTTTGTGTCTTTGAAAAACAAACATCTGCCAAGAGGTCGGAAGGAACTTATCAGGTATTTTTTTCAGTAATCGATATTGGAATGTAAAAGAGTACATGAACTAATTTCTAATGCCATTAATAATTTTTTTCCAGAAAAATACTCTCATTTCGGTACTTGAAATGTTACAAACATCTAATGTCGATCCCAAAATGAGAAAATCTGCATTGTCACAAATCAGTGTGATGTTATCTGATACCTCATTACATAAACTATTTTTGTCAGAGAATGGTCTACCATTAGTGTTGGATATCTTTTCAAAAGCACTGGTAATGAATTGAAAAAAAATTACAATAGAAAAAATTAATATTTCTGACCCTTTAATCTTATTTCTTTCTCAAAACTGTTGTAGGCTGAAAAAGACTATATTAATTACCCAGATTCTGTTTTACCTATCTTGACAATTTTGAAACTTCTTGTGACCACGGATGGTTCAGTAAGAATAGAGTTATCTAACAGGATTGACGTATATTACAATACTTTGAGAAGTGAGTGAATTATTTTTATGTTTACTCATTACAATTGATAAATTGAATGGATTTACCTTTTCTAGGCTTGTTGCTTTATTTTAATAATGAAAATGTTAGATTGGATGCTGCACAACTCTTTGTATTTTTACTCTACAATCAGTATATCATCAGGCTCACAGATAGTGGCGTAAATAATCCCTTCAATATTTCATTACCACATTTAATTATGATCAACATGCAACTCCCGTTCACGTGTAAAACTCATTGGAAGACAAGCACACACAGACGATCTGATATTTCAAGTGAGAAAAATCGAAATTTTTTCTGAACATTTTTCATTCAATCAAATTTATAATCTTATTTTTTAAACACTAATTTTATTATTATAGTTTTACATCGAAATAATCCTGTAACTATGAAATTTATCAGACAATTTTGGGCTTGGGAATGGAATGGTGGTGAAAAACTCCTGTGGAAAAAATGGCAAGATATCAATGACTCCTCTATTGCAGAAAATCTGATGATTAAGGAGAATGAACTTGCTCATTTGACTTTCACTTCGATTCATTACTGTACACTACAGCAACTGTACAATGTTCAAAATTCAATAACGCACAATGGAGTTTCAAATGGAATTGATTTTTTGATTATGTAAGACATTTAATTTGATTTCTATTTATTCGATAATACAATTATTAATTATCATTCAATTTTAGGTACTTAAAATTAAGTAGCACAATGGATAATGAAAATTTTGAGAATATATTACAATTACCATGGGGAAATACGTTCGAAAGGTTCTTACAATCTCGTCCAGTTAGTAAAGAAGATCACGAATTATTCATCAATGTTCTAAATTTTCTCCATCTGTATGTAAAGATATCACGTGGAGGTGAGTTTATATAAGTTTCGATTTGTTTCAATATAAGTTACGAATTCTCAGCATACTTATCTTTTTTATGGTTTTTTAGAAAAAACGTTTTGGCTTCACAAAACTGTGAAGAATATGATAAAATCATTATCAGATTGGTTAAATGGTACCGAAGATGGCTGTGAAGATGTGCATCAATCTTTACTAAGATTAGTACGAATATGTTGTGTGTCAGATACAGTAGAAAATGATCAACCAGATACTGCTTGGATTAGTTTTGTACAATTTGCTGTTTCGAATCTCATCTATGGAGAATATTATAATTTGGGTAAAAAGATTTTTATTATAATGTTATTACTCATACAAAACATAAGAGAGTTCCACAAACCTTTGCTCAATGGAAAAATCTTCCCAATTTAATTTTCCAGAATTTTTGGATTGGATGTTATCTACATTAACTTATGTAATTAGAAAATGCCAGTGGAAAGATCACAAAGAGACGTTGATGTCAGTTGGGAATGCTTTGATAGAACTTATTCTATCATTTCATCGAGAAGGAACCTACAGTTTCATGGGTCTAACGATTACAAGAGATTGCATAATATGTTTGAATCATGTACTTTACCAAATGCAAATTAATCTCAACAAAAACGTTAGTACGCCTATTAATTTTTTTTCCGTTTTTTATTCTTTATTTTATCAGCATCTTGATTGCATCTTATACGAAATTATGATAAACTGAACACGAGAAATGAATAATTTTCATTTTTTAGATGTGGATGAAGTTTTGGTACAGGGAGGGCCAGACATTACAGTGGGTGCCAGCTTTGTGGAGAAGTCGCGATCCTCTTGTGCGTGCGTCCGCATTGCAATTACTTGCAAATCTGATCAATGGACCGCATACAGCAATGCAGCTTCTAAACGCCATTGACTTACCTCCGGCCGAATTATGTCATTTATTACTCTATTTCATAACCACTCAGGAAGAGTCGTGTATTGTGAAGGAACAAGCTTGTCTCGCAATGAGCCATCTCGTTAAAAATTCAAATTCAATAATTTTTCAATATGTAAGTATCCTTATTTTTTTTATTTTTTTATTAATGATAGATTCCTTTTTTTCAATACTATGATTGGTCAAAAAATAAGTATAAATGTATTTAAGATTTTCCCTTTTTTCATTTTGAGTTATAGTTTCATCTCACCAGCGCGTTCGGTGTCGAATTTATAACGTGAACTTATTGTTAAAATTCAAAAATACTAAAGATTTGAGATTATTTCAAGCTAATTAGTCTTAATTTTCAGGTCGACGCATTGAAACCTAGTGCCATGTTATCTTATGTAAAAGAAAACAATTTTCACCATGAAGTTGCTGTTATGTGCTCTAATTTGTACATGCTGGCAACTTTGGATACTGATCAATCTGAAAACTGTGAATCTGAGGGAGCACCAACGTTATCATTGACAAGTAGTCGTTCAAATTCTGTATCTATGGTACCAAGAACCATTTATTATCTGTATGACTGTGCAGATGATTATCAGAAATGTGAGTAAACTTATAATTTAGCGTCATTTGAAGTACTCTAAAAGTACCTTATTGATATAAAGCTCTCAAATAATCACAACTTATTGAGCTTCAATGTATTTTTTCAGATTCTGCTCGAAACTCTAACATTTCAGACAGTGAAGATCAATTACAGTTTGTGACCACTCCATCATTGATTACATCTCTATGCTTATTACTAAATAATTTGATCTGTATAGGAGAGCACGAAACTATACATGAAATTTTTGAATATTCTCTTCATAAATATATAATTGAGTAAGTGTATATGTATTTTAATTTTGACACAAGATCATCCATGTTTGTAATTCTGAATAGAAACAATGTTTCTCTTTAAATTCTAGTTGTTTTGGAGATATTCCTAAAATAGTCAGTGATGAAAAAAATATAGAACACTGCCACAGTATTCTAGAGATGTATACTAGTTTGTGCACTGTGCTCACAAATTGTATAATTCACAGTGTAGATTTTGCTTCAATTGTTTCTTTTTCCTCAGAATTTATATGTCGTTTACTTGGATTAATGAACGAAAACATATATCGTAAGTATTATCGTTCTTACTTTTTTAACCCGGAAAGAAATAAATTGACGTATTAATATTGTTTCAGCTACTCACACTGAAAAACTAATTTTCTTGAGGAATCGTTTGGTCACAGAAATCTTCAAATTTTTAGTATCTTTATCTTTAACAGATAACCAACACTTTGATGCAATTCAAACAGCCCTAGAAAGTTGTGGTACAGAAACTTTAATGAGAACTATAAATGACATAGTAAAGAGTTCCAAATCCGATCTTGGATACAGTGCTCTTGGTTTTTTGACCTTCCTCTTATCTCTTGAAATGCAAAAAGAATGCGAAGAAAATAAGAAGAGCCAACTAATTGAAGCGTTAGATTTCAAACAGATCATTGAACCAAGTGGATGTTGGAGCATCGAATCAAAAACTTCATTTACAAATGCCAACAAGTTATTTGTGAAAAATTCTCTAGGGGTAGGCTCTATTGAACATCCAGTTGATAAGAGCAAGATAGTTACTGTCAAGGATGACATGTGCATTGGTTCTAGTATTTGCGAGACACTCATAAATCTGTTTGTGGCTTTAAATCACGTGAAATTACTGAAGAAAAGTAAACAGACAAATGACAAAGATGTGGTCACAATAGCTCTAACAAATCTGCTGTGTATATCTAAAGAGGCAAAAAAACAAGCTATCTCGGAGAAATTTCCAGAATCTTGCATGTTAGTTTTGAAAGAAATGTATGTTAATCTTAATGCCACTCCAATTCAAGTATTTAAATCTCAGATTGACCGCACTCAGAAGGTACAAATTATTCAAGTTTTTATGAATTACAAGAAAATTGTAGCGTAAAATTCTTCAGATGCTAATGTAAATTCTTGTGGATGTACATCATGTCTTTTAATATTGGCATAATTTGATTGCAGTCATTAGCATTCAAATCTAAGGATTTTCCCGCAATTTTTTATAAGATTACTAAACGTGACTTACGATCAACAATTTATCTTTTTTATCTTTTCTTTGATTGCAGATGCATCCTTTGTTGCATGAGATCGAATTGATCTATTTGATGTTAATGAACTTTATGTATGACAGTAGCATGGCTAAAGAAATTTTTGCTAAAATCGGCTTAGCAGATGTCATTCACAAACTATGGGCATATACATCAATGAATAAAAAAATCACAGCTACTAGTTTGAAATTGTTATCAACATTTACATCAAACTGCTCCGAAGGTGATTTCATACAATCAATTTGATTATGTGAATGTAGAGTTTCATTATTACTGTTGTTTTCATATGAATTATATTGCATTGACATCGTCATTACTTTCTATTGGAATCCTTTACATAAATCTTCAGTTTTAATAACGAATTTCTATTAATAATGATTATTGTATACATACAATCGATGTATCATGAACTATATTCAATGAATTCCTGAAGTTCATCATACACTTTTAATTAGTAACACACTTAATGTTCATTGAAAATACATGCTTAATCATAAGTTTAAATACACAATAAAAAACTATCCTTTTTTAGAATTTCCATCTGTTAAGTAAAACAACATTAAGGTGGAGTTTGGATTGATTTATCATTTCTACGTTCTTAATAAGTTTTTTGTAATTAAATAACCAGTCCAGTCCAGCACAGACATCTAATTTGGTTTTCATAAAACTACTCAGAAAAATTTCGCTCTGACATCTATATAGTCTAGCTTTTGAAGAATTATTAATTTGAAATATTCTTCTGTATTTCAGCATCTACATCACTGGTGTTGACTACAGTAACACCAGGAATAGGTTTGAGAAAAACACCAAATTCTATTTCTCTTTTACATGTAATAATACAAATAATAGTAAAGGAACTCGATATGATTAATCGAAACTGTGACTCTAAGAAATTGACTTCTGCATTCTATATCTTAAGAAATGCAATTCAGAGTCACGAGTGCAGGGTCATCATTTCAAAGGTAATTTTATTATCCATCTTAACGTAGTATGTCACATCATCAAAGATCTCTTCAACATATTTTGTTTCTCTAGATTCTTAGCCAACTGATTCAAACAAGTCTTTAAGAAAGTTCAATTCATTCAACAGATATAAAGTTTACAATAGAATATTGATAAATTTTAATAAATAATAAATTGATACATTTCATAAATTACAATTCTGAATCAGAAATACGATAATTCAAGTCAATACGGAATTCAATTGAGTAATTTCAGTTTAAATATTTTGAATATAACTGTAATTAATAACTCTCAGTACATATTAGAATAACACGGTTTAGCTATAACTACTTGCTTGAGTAGAAAATATTACCATTATAAGATGCTAGATATAATGCCACAGATAAAGTTCTCATAAAAAAATTTGTCTTCACAGAGCAATCTCTTACAATTTATCCCGAAGATTTATCCGTCGCCCACAAAGAGAACGAAACTTTGGCAAATAGTGGAGATTAACTGCTTGGAATTTCTGATGGATTTCACGTTTTACAGTGAAGGACAGTTATCCGTCTCCAAGGTGCGTTATCTATCACGAAATTATTTCATCACAATAGTGTGTTGAAGTATATGTAAATGCATGCTCTGGAATGGAAAATGATTGAATCGGAGTTAATTGAAAAATGCCTATCCTCAGCCTTAAATCGAAGAAAAACTCATTTTTCATTTACTTATCATGTCATCGTGGAACTATAATTGTACTAAAACTTTATAACACAGGGCCGTAAAGAGTCTCAATGAAAAAGACTGGAAACTAATCAATCCTGAATTCATTTAATTGTTTCAGGCTACCGATAGTCTGGAAGTACTTATAAATTTAGCACGTACGCCCAGTGGGAGCGTGAGACTACTATCTACGTCAACTTTACGAAATTTAGCATTCAACATAACTAATCGTCCACGACTATTGAGTTCCAGTAAGTAGAAATTAATATTATTAATACAGACTAAAAATTATTTGGATACGTTGCAGTCGCTGTAGATTGTTATTTTTAATTATTTTCTGAAATCGGTTTAATAAAACTGTCTATAGGACAGTTATATTAAATCGGTATAGTTCATATAGTTCGATCTACTTTTTCACTCACATGTGAAAAAGTACTATTGATTTAAAATAGACAGGTAAATGAAGTGAGAGTGTCGTTTAAGAACCAAAATAACAACTTCTTGAAGTTTCAGTCTTTTATATTCTTATATTCTGTACAGAATAGAAATTAATCTCCAAATGTTATATTTCCAGACGCTTTTTTGGAATTGTTATCATTCTCGCTGAAAGAAGGAACTCCCACGGACATAGAAATTGCGGGTTCAACGCTATGGTCTTTGGTAAGTAATAACCAGAAGGGCAAATTAATTGCTCGCAGTGCTGGATTTGTGCAGCTTATCCAAACGGCTATCAGTCGACTGTCGCTTCTGTCGTCGGGCCAAGAAACGCAAGAATTGGTCAAGATGCTCGAATACGTTCTGCAAATTATCAATCCTCAATGAGGTAAAGACTGATTGTTTATATTTTTCACGTTCATGACGATCCACGTGATGTGCTCTCGTGCGTCAGCATTGTTTGAACAATACAAAGTGCATTATATCAATTAATAACGCCTTAATAGAAACACTTGTATATATGATTGAGGAATTGTAAATATTAAAAACTACGACGAATGTTTTTGTTTTAGACTAAATTTAAATGCCTAATCATAGCGATATTGATTTATTCCAAACGTGTGTTTTTTTTCTATGTGACTTTTATACAATATTATCTCAATCATAATAAATCTTGTATAATATTTTGTAAACTTGGATTACTTTAATATATTTGTGATTTATAAAGACGATTTGTACACTTCACAAAATAATTATGAATATCTGAATTTGTCAAATATAAATTACGATTGTTAATGCTGTTATGCCTCATAAGTTTTCATCAATTTTCAATAGAAGATTTTCATAAAGATAAGTGGTGTATATTATTTTGATTTTTTTTAATAGCCGCGATCCATAATCGCTACCGTATGATAATGACTGCAGGGTTCAAGTGTAATCCTGTGCGGCTGGCATTCATTCTAAAAATACAATTGAATATAACGGAGCTGCTGCCTATAATCGCAGTACGGGCGGATGAAAAGTGTATGGTAGAGGAAGAAAGAGAGCGAGCTGCGATATGGTTCATAACACTTGGGCTGGTCACTACGTACACTCCTTATTATTCAGCGACGCGCTTACACCCGGTTAATTTGCCATTACGATGGTAGCGCGGGTGGGCTCGTTCGCGGATTATATGAATACGTCGCGCGCTTGTCGGATTTTAATGAGCTCATGATGATCGACTCCTCGCCTTTGCGAACTGTTCATTTTTACTGCTCATCCGAGAATCTCGACCAATTCCCGCAATCAAACAATGCTCGCATCAGCTGTTTTACTTTTCCAGTACGCCTTAATACTAACTATTTCAATGTAGATGCATCGTCGAGAAATTTCACTCAGTCAATTACGACGTATATCAACCTACGTGGATGCGGGATGACGTTTCAACAATTGAAATCATTAAACAGCGCGCAAATTCACCTACCCCATGACAACGAAATTTTTCTCATTAAACGTTATTATCTTAGTAAGGTTGGATCATCTCCACAATGAATTTAGGGATCGCATCTTTTTAAATTTTTGTTAATCTAAACTATTGCATTGTAATAGAAGTATATAAATTAAAAATGGCACGAATCTCACGTACATTGTATCACAACTGCATAAAATTATTGGTTCCCATATACAATGTATTATTTCACGTACATGACACATCGAATCAAATAATTCTGATTTGATATTGATGAATCTTGAACGTTCCATTCCTAGTGGAACGAAAGTATGTGTGTGATACGTTTATTTTCAACTTTTTATTTTTTAATTTTATCATAACTCACGATCTTTAAATATGCGGATAATCGTTCAACGGCTAGTTCCGCGTCACAATTTGTAACTTGTAATTTGTGAAAAATGATGAGAACAAATAAAATAACACGCGCAAGTATTTGGCCTGCAAATGCACTCAGACTTGACTCAGGCAAGCTCTATTTCGTCTTTGAACCGTGAAATTTGTTGAAAATTGAAGAAGAGAAAAATCCAGCCACCCGTCCCTGCAGCATGTATGTACATAATATATATAAGTAGCTGTCCAGCACATTCGACTGAATCACGAATAAGTTGGGCGCGGTCATTCAATGTACTCGGCTATGCTGGCCGTCTTCATCTTGGCCCCCCTCAACACCTCCACAGCCTATAGCCACAATGTTTCCTACAATTTTCATTCAACCCACCGCAGTATTCCATTTACAAATATTTCGAATTGCTCATGCTATATGCGCATCAAGTAAATCCCGACACATCTCAGAAATATTTTTTTAAAAAAGATAAAATGGGATGAAATGCGCGACTGAGTGCGTGCGTACGCGTTATGTTCGGAATAAGCAGGCCAGGTGCACATATACATGTACACAACTTTTGTTCTTACGAGGGAGAAATTAAGTAGTACGTTTCGATACTAGATCAAAAGATGAGTTCTCGGCGGGGGTGAGATTGGCCGCCCGAGCGAAGCAGCCAAGTGGTAGTTACACGAGCCTATACAATCATTTATTGCTCTAGTATTAAACAGTATTTTTCATCACGAGCGTAACAAAACTCAAGTTCAATGATCAACTTTTCAACACAAGTGATGAAGTGACTATTCGATGCGCGTGAAATAACATGCAATTTTCAAATCAAGTCCTTCAAACAAGCACTCGCATAAAATGAAATATTGTATCAAACTATTGCGCGTTCGTTTTTAAAATCAATTCAATGAATTTTACAAATTTCACGCACTAGCTGCATTATGTAATGGGAAAAGAGGGGTAGGTAAGCAGAATTTTTATGAAATATCGATTTCTTTTACAAGAAAAATAGAATATAGCCGCATATTATCAAAGTATACTATATGAAAGTATTCGCTCTTAGCCTTTTTATATCTATAAAAAATATCAATTTTTTTTTTTACATAAATGATTATATTAGGCTAGAAAATTACTGACAATCTGCCCCCAGTGGAGAGAAGTTGACAAGGAATATTTGTTGAAGAAACATTGTTTATTCTGTCATAATAGCTAAGCTTCTTTTCTACAGACTCGCCGATTATCTGTTGTTTCTGATACTTTTGGCTGCAGTGGTTGTATTGTTTCAAATTTATTAGATGTTAATGGAAATGGAGCATCATCATTTGAACTGCTTCCAGATGCATGCGCGGCCTATCTGTTGTGAAACCTATTATAGTGGCTCTAGCCGTTGTTGATTTGCGATTTCTGACCATTTCTGAAAAAAAATTAGATGTTACGTGCAGTTAGTATGCCAACATACCCCTAGAAGTCTCTGCCAACTTACCTCCAATTGAATAACATGGCAATAAATAATATTTTAAAGAAACTGTTTGACTTTTTGTAAAATTTCTACAGAATTGTATAGAGGTGGTAAAACTCTATGTGACGATCTAAGTTTAAATAACAACAAAATTGCTGATCAATTCTTTTTCTTTCGATCAGCTAATTTTTTAAAATCACGTCTCATTTTTCTACAAACAGCGCTGGATATCTGCAGGTACTCAGCTGACATACAATATGCATAGTGGCCGTAATGCACGCACAAATTGCATTCAGCGATTTTTATTTTCCCATCGCATGAATGAGGAGATATTGATAGTTGCAGCCAACTTACCTACCCTGACAACCTGCGGCCCTCTCTCCCCTACTATTTCGTCATCGCAGAACTGATCAATTGTGAGTGGCGTGAGTGCTGCTGATCCATTACTCGCGAGCTACACCTTGTTAGTGAGTAGGTTCCGCCTACGCTGCCCTTGCAATCATGCTTTCTTTTACCGTTGAATTATCCGATTATACCAACTAGGGCTGCATGTATCGGTTGGACCGCGTCCTCGCCGCGCGGGGAAGAAGTAAGAGAGCAGCTCGCCCAAGCAGCGACCATGTCACGTCGCAGCTTCGATCAAAAAAATCCCTGCCAACTCGTCAGAGGAAAATTCAATTTCTGCAGAATTATACGTATATACGTCGAATCAATATCACATGGGTGATTCGATCGTGCGACTTTTTGTCGGATTCTTCACTTGGTGCGGATGATTCTCGCCGCACCTCGATAACCATCACCCACTAATGCATTTTACCGCGCGCGCACTGAAAATGTGAAAAAACCAAATTGTACTTTACAGCGCGCGCGTCTTGTGCAACCGGACTCCGCGAGATAACATCCACGTGGCCGCGTGGCCGCGCGCGCGCGATGTAAGGATCGTGTCGTCAGTGATGCGCGAGGCTGCCCTGGCAAATATGAGCGAGAGTACGCGCGCAGTATAGTTTATAATAATCGCTCATGGCCGCATCAAGACTTTCCCAACGCTATAATTATTATATACTCGACGATACTCTTTCAAATTTTCTAGCGCACTCTTCCGCTGTATGCTGCACGTAAATGCCAATTCGCCGTTTGCCCATCGCTGCGATATGAGTGCACGTCTTTGTGCCGCGCGCGCGCGCGCGCGAGCTACGCAATAGATACAAGTCGAATACAGTTTATTTACCCGAAACTCTCAAGGCCGTAAAAAAATCACTGCGAGCACGAATCACCGCGTAACTCTTTTTAAATTGGCGCCGATACTGCAGCGATGATCAATCTCAGCTGCGATCTCCTGGCTTATTCGAAGAGCGAGTTGAACAAGTTTATCCACCGCGGCCGCGAATCAAAACGCAATTTCACGTGAAAATCAATATTTTGATTTTGCGATTACTCCCAGAAAAGAAGGAGAATGTACTACCTGAACATTATACTTCATAGAGCTGTGATCATTTTCCATTCAATCATTTTCGCGCGCACTGATCGCACCATTGAAATTAATCCGATTGCGATATAGAATTAATAATTGAACTGTACGAGTTTTTTCTCGAACGTAATATCTAATTAGTGTCGAGCCTACTATTTCCATTAATAATTACGCAAATATTAGCTAAAAACAGCTGCACTTTAATTGAATACACGTGATCCAACTTAATTGATTACGTTTTGAGATTTAAAAATATCCAGTCTCAAGTTTTAGAGCAACTATTTTTCGTAAAATATTTTTAGAGTTTAGTAAATGAAAATTCGCTTAACGCACGAAAAAATCAGATGACCTAACGTACACGTCAAATGTTTGTTAAAAATATACTGTAGCTATAATTATATAAGGATTATTGAATTCAATCCAATGAGCGATGGTTAATGAATTTATTTCATCCAATCTTTTATGTATCAATCGCAGATAAAGTTTATGCATCAAGAATATTTGTCTAATAATTTAAGCGCTACAAATAGTAGGGATAATGCAGAAATTGACAGTATGCTTCTTTGAAGAGGCTCTATGAATTATGAATATTCGCAAAAAATTCTGCATACTCCGAAATTGGAATTGTTCATAAAAATTTAATGTGTACTGGATTCATGTAATGTAATGTATAGGGCCAATGGCCAATGGCATTATCATACAAGTTCAGTGCTAGTTTGGCTTACTTTCCAAATTCCTTTTTCCGAAGCTCTATCTTGCCATGTTCACTATAGAAATGAAATCTCGGGCCCGGCAAGTGGCACCACAGTTGAAAAAAGTTTCTGAAATAAGTTTGATAATTCTGGTTACCAGAAAAAAATGTTTGCTGTGTGAAATTGAAGCTTTCGACAACTACTTCAGGGATTTATCCTCACACACACACGCGCGCGCGCGCGCGCGCGATAAAACACTATTTTTCGATAAGAACAATTCGACTATACGAAAATCCGATACTCTAAAGTTGAATTTTGACCAGATTATTAAGATTTCTCTCCTGAAAAAACAAAAACTTAATTATGCTGCGAAAAATTATTCTTCGTATAATCTAAAAGTCATTGATGACTAAAATCCTGCCATCATCATTGAACAATCTATCTTTTTTCACGTTCGATCCTAGACAAAACGACCTGACAATTTTACATTTCCACTGGAACATATTCCATTTTATATATTTATTATCCACTAATTTAAAAAAAAATATGATCACATCGTGTGAGCACAGTAATTGTTCTTTAGAATTATTCTTCTGATTCCAATATTGATGTGTAAGTGCTGTTAGTACTCGAATTTCTCAAATGAATATGATGGATCATTTGGATTTGAGATAAAACTTATTGGGTGTAGAATAAAATGTTGGAATGTGAAAATATGCAGATCGTACGGCGAGGAAGAGTTTCACTTGGATTATGGAATCAAAAGGAATCTACCTTGAATAATTTGGGTGTACACACTCACAAAAGTTTCTTGTTGTTCCCAGAAGAATTGGGCCTCAGTCCAAATTTCTGCTACTTCCAAACAGAATCTACTTGAGAGAAGACTTTTCTTCTCCAATCAACAATATATTATGATTAAAAGTAGCAGAAATTCTGACTGAGGCCCAATTCCTCTGAGAACAACAAGAAACTTTTGTGAGTGCAATATGAATTTCATGTATATGAGTCACGAAATATATATTTGTATTGTGATTAGGTCATAGTCAAGTCTTATAAATTGTTTAATTCATGGTATCTTGATAATTTTACTACATAGTGATGATGTGTAGTGTGAATCAAGTCACTCCTTCGTTACAGCGGTCGTATCTATGAAGTTATGGATTTCATTGAATTTTTATTGTGTCTCTCTAAATCATTTACTAATTATATCACCGCTTCTAAATTAAACGAACCAACGCGAAGTGAATAATATTAAACATAGAGATTCCGCGATTACGAAGAAATTGAAAGAACTACTGACTTTCGAAAAACACATTTCGTAATAGAGTTTGACGCACTTGGTGTATTCACTTCAATATGCTTATTTAGGATTCGTTGATTTATAAGAACTGTGTTGGGGCTATATTTATTTCGGTTCATTTCTTTCAAAGTTTACGAATGATTAAAAGTAAACAACGTACGTTATGAATAAATAATGGAAGTTGTATAATTATCTCGAAATGGTCATCAAGATTGATGTCAGAATTGTTTGAATAGAATAAAAAAGTTAAAAGTAAAAAAGCTGAATTCGATTTTCTTGAAAAGTAATAATTTAAAGAATCAAAGTAATATATCTTATTCAATTTCCATGAATACTGTTTTGAACGGTTCAATCAGTATATTATATATGGAACTGTCCTTCTAATTTTAACGCTTATATTCTCTAGGTATAGTGACGTGTCTTTAATACGCGTTTCCTTCTTGAATCAGCTATCGAAAATTTACAATGAAATTGTGAAGTTTTGTATCAAAGTTAAATGTGAATTACCCTGGAATTCTTAGAACTGAAGGAGCTCTTCATCATTGATGACTAGTTCAAATAAAATTAAAACATCTCGCACCAATATTCTTTTAACTGCAATTATTATGGAATGCATATTTTGAGGAATGCTCGAAATTGCATAAATTACGCGAAAAACCTAAATGGTGACATCGCAGAATATACGCATCGATCACCTCAAACACGCGGAATGTTTTTGAATAATTAAAAAAATACCAAAGATTGTAATTAAACAATATCGTTTAATGCAAAATGCGACAATAGTATTGATGACATGTTACAATAGTAAATCATTTTAGCAATTGGAAAGATAATTGATATACGTTCGAAGATGTACCGCATTGTAACATGAAAATAAATTATGTCGGTGCAGGTAAAATACGCGAAGAGATTAGAAAAAATGGAACGATTGCGAATTGGAACGATAGAGATGATTACGTACGAGTGATAGCAACGATTGTCATTCGAAAATGTAGCAAGAGAATGATTATCGATATAGTATAGTAATGTAGGTTTAGGAATTTGATGGGTCGTGGATCGGAAAAGTGGTGAAGGCGCGCGCGCGCGCGCGCAGCGACCACCGGGCTGCAGAGACTCGAGAAATCTCGTATTCGAGAAAGCGATAAAAGGCCGCAAGTAAGGGCTATGGCTTGCCGGACGCGCGCGAGTAACGATGATTCGAATGATTGAAAAGGAGAAACTATAACTGCACATAGGTGCGGAGCATCGCGGCCGCTCGAGAAGGTGGAGCAGTGGAAAAGAGATAGTGCGCGGAGCATGGGTCTACGGGATGCGGCATTGTGTGCTCGAGTGTTTACCTGCTCAGCTCGCGCGCGAGGGCGACCAGCATGTGTGCGTTCGAGTGCGTGCGTGTGCAAGCGGATAAGTGTGGGTATATGTGTGTACCACGTGACGTCGGATGGATTTGCGTCAATGCTGACCTCCGAAGTGGCATACCACACCGCGCGCGCGCGCGCGCGCGCGGCCAGCGGCTCGAGCGTTCTCCGACCCGACCCAACCCGACCCGAGCAGACTAACGAGACTAATAGGCGTGTCTGCGATGCTGCTCGCACTGCTGCTGCTGCGGTTGTACACTGCGCGGCGTTCTCGAGGGCCGCCCAGGGCCGCCGATCTAATTTCCGCAATTATTGCCTCGCGCGCGGCCACAAGCCCACGTGCACATTTGCATAATTTTTCATTCGTGTCTCGCGCGACCACTAGCAGCTCTCTCCGATCGCTGTTTCACTCGATGCGCGCGCGACTCTATTTAGTCCATCCTTCTCCGCTATTCGACTCTTTACTTAACCCATTGTCCGAATCATGATTTTAAATGATAAACTTGATTCTAGACTGATTATAAAATTATATAACATATACTACTCCCAAGTAGACTCACTCGACAATAGTATATGAGCAAAAGATTTGATTAAACTTTCATTCCAGTACAGTGTCGTTCATTTCAGACAAAAAAAGCCCGATTGAATTTTCAATGTTGCTCGACTAGATTCTTGTATTGGCTGATGTAATGTGACAAATTTCGCTCACCATGTGCAGATTGATATGTATCTATGCATATAGATGTATGTACATTCTCTTTATAACAAAATGAGAATATCTTTGGGAAATCGAATCGCTAGAATGGATAACCACAGATATTGTCGTCTATTTGAGTGACTATAAATAACTTTCGAAAGTTTCACGTAACCGCGGAGACCCAAATGCATCTAGATTCAATACTGAGAAGAGATTATTCGGAATCTGATGAAAAATCAGGTTCTTCATCTTCTAGTTTATAGTGTGTGTTCAAGTTTGGATAAAACCGATGATATGGATGGGCCGTATCATCTTGTAAAAGATACGATGACATTGGACAAATCGTTTAGTCAATCAGATTTAGTCAAACAGTACTAAAACTTCAAGATAATTCTGATGGGTAACCAGCGAAAGGTTAACTTCAAATTCATTAGATTTCATACGAATGGTCGTGAAGAATGAGATTATATACGTCAGAAGAATAAATTATACAAGTTGCGATACGAGATTTTCTCCATTTGATACGTGCCAGTTGACTTGTAGTCCCCAATTCTTTTTCCCCACCTACAGCCAAAAATGCACGAATGAATGCGGTTATTGGTTAGCCGAGAACGGATTAAAAAAAATTTGTCTCCAAAAATTCCATTTCGATTTATCATTTCAACATGTTCTTGACAAATAATCTATACTTTTGAAATATATTTATCCTGACAATTGTTAATTCCATTTCTGATTTTCTTCATAATATATTGCTTTATAGATCACGGAATACAACATTTTTGATGGATCGTATCAGATAACTGCTGCACACAAAGTGCTACTTATTCAATCGTGATATATATCCCATTACGTATGCCCATACATTTACTGATGAACAATGGATTGACGAGAGAGTGCGATGCGATGCTCATTATTAGCTGAAATTTCAAATGACAATCAAGTTAGCTATTCAATTTGTCGTAACAATCAAATTAAATTCATACGTTACAAATATATTTGTTTTTCGATTCTGGATAGTTCAAGTTTTTATGGTCAATTTCACCTTCTAGGTGAAAAAAAAACGAATTCCCTCTAACGCCTCAAGCGTGATTTTCTTGAAAAAATCTTGAAATCGAGGCGGTGCATTATTATCACCTCAATACGTTTACGAAATACATTTTCTGTTGCCTGTTAAGAATTATAATCTTTAATTTATTGTCTGATCTAAATTATGCACCGCCTCTGAGTCGATACATTCTTTCAAAGTAGGTACTAGTATTTATTTCTCAAACACATTATTTTAATGTTATTATAAGAATTTCAAGACGTTACATGTAGATTGTAAAATTTTACATCAGCCAACTGTTTATATGAGCAACGCAAGTTACGCCATTTGCGTTTAAGTTAGCACTTATCGTCCAAGTTCTGTGCCGTACAGATCAACGAGTATTTATATACGCTTTTATTACAAGAATAATGCCCCTAAAAATAGCATAAAATCCAAGTACGGTGAAGGTTTTCTTCTGTTAATGTACGTCGTATGTTTAAATCTGAACTTTTTTCCGAAGCGCAACCTGTTCTGGGACTAATAGACATCATTCCACATCAATCAGCACTATTCTGATTATCAAATCCGCGCCGCATATGTACGGACTCTTCTACGGACTTTTCAAAACGTAACTCGTGTCTCGTGATCGCTAGTCTATTCTGCAAAAATGGGAACTCAAATGTACGAGACTTGAATGTCTTGACAGACGAGCGGGTCAATATGTCACCTATCGTTCAACTCCAAAAAATTCGGCTTTAAGTAATCTATTCCGTGAGAAAATTTATTCGAATTCAAACGTCATCATAACTATCAATAGCAAATAATCTATTTCTCTATTTCTATCTGTTTGTTAGCTATATGATTGTTTTGGTCTATTTTCGATCATTCAAGTAAGTAAATTTTCTTGAATCTGAACCAAGGAAAAAAGGTTATAATTTTAGAAACGTGACTATTTGATTGCATCATAATGATCAGAAGTTTGAATTTCTGGTTATACATTGAATATCATGATCCCTACTGGACTCGGGAGCTTACGAGCATGGGACGAATGGAGATGCGACTTTTTTTTGTAAAATAGTAAAAAGAAGTTGTGTGTCTAAGCTCGAGATATTCTCAAATAGAGAAATCTCATTTAAATTGATGAATTGCGACAGCAACAAAAACTGCCGAGAAATTCGTTATAATTGGAATGGGCATCGCGAATAATGAGCGACGAAGGCTCGACTGCAGTTTGAGGATTAAAAAAATGAACGGAAGGGTCGAGCTGAGGCACAAGGCCGTGGGCACTTGGCCGAGGGAGATGAACTGTAGAAGATGAAATAATAAAAATTATGTGAAGGAACTGAGTGAAGAAGGAGAGAAGCGCCTCGGATCGCCAGCGGTTCGAATGATCTCGTTATGCGCGCGATTGCGGGTGCAGTCGTGTTCGAGCTTTCGCGGCGCTCTCGGCTGCGCGCTTTTCCTCCTAAGATTGCCGATATATAAATTTAGCTCTAAATGTATACGCGCGATTGACGTCAATGGTACCGTGAGCTCTCCGCGACTTTTATCGGAATTCGAATCCCTTGCTCGGCTGCTTGCTTATCTGACCAGTAACGTACACACATAAATATATGCGCGCCGATCAAGCCGCAAGCTCATTTATTCTGCACTGCTGTCCCGCCTGCTGAGAACCTCGCTGCATATGCCACCGGATCTGGCTACTTCAAACACCATTATTTAACCACACGAGCGTCCCTTTCTCAAGCTCACCCTCGAGTTCACCACCAACTCCCAATGTTTGTTTTGCGTATGAAAACAGACCAACTTCGTGGCCGCTCAATGAATTTCCTCTGTGTTTTTCTTTCTCGCACTTTTTATGAGTTTTCATGTTTGACCGGCTACCGCGGTTGTCTTGTATCCGAACGACTTTCCAATGCTTGCAAAATAATCATATTGTTGTACGCGACCTCTCTGCATGACATCTCATTGACATTCCGTGACAATTTGTACAGAGAATTGACAATCAGAATCTGTACTATTCAGCAGATCAGATCCATAATCTTACTATTATATAAAGAGGAAACGTTTGTTTGTACGTTCGCAAAAATCTCAAGAGCTACTGAACCATTCGCCTCCAAATTTTGACAGTAGCTTTACTATGTACCCTGAAGTGTCATAGGCTATTAATCATTAATTAATTAGGAACGTTTCTATGCAAAATATGGAAATAACATGCAAATCAGCACCGGCTTCTCTCTTTAGCCACTAGGTGGCAAGACAATATTTTAGCCGTTCACGCGGCTGAAGTGGCGCGGTCTATTCTATAAGTATAAGGCAAGCATACTTGTCGTCGGTGGCGCTGACGCGCCACCTGATCAGTGTTGGAGTCCTCGATTTTCTTATGGAAAACTTTAAATTGGTCGTCTTATTGTGACTCCTGATATTATAGCGGCGTAAGCGATTGCCTAAATAATCGAACTCGCATATATTTTCTTAAGGAATTATTTTTAACGGCTGAAATATGCCTTAATTTGAAGCTCCGGGTTCTCTCTTTGGCCACTAGATGCCGAAGCGCTGTATGTCGCCGTTCACGCAATTTCTTTTTGTTTTCCAGTTGTATGTTGGACTTTCTAGGACGGGCAATTCGGAAAACCAATTCCGATTCCAATTCCAAAACCAAAAATGTTGTTTATTCTGAAGTACTTTAGGGATTTTAAACTTTAAACACTTGAATGTTACGGTTTTATTTCTATGCACAGTTAATAATTATCATTCGAATTCTATTAACTCGGAGAGCGGGCGAAGCCACGACGGGGGATACTAGTATTCATATATCATAGTTTTGTATCAATTTACCTTCGTTCATACGCTAATCGTGGATAATTTCAATAATCGCCAAAGTAAACGTGATCTCCATTAATTACAAGTATATCAAAACAAAAAATGTTATCGATGTTGACGATTTATTACAGCTTGCGTTAAATGTGAATAAACTCAGCAAAAATATACAATCATGTTCAGAATTACTAGGGAAGGTACCTCCCTACTCACTTCGCTCGCCAACCCCCTCCCCCACTTATGATTCAATATTTCGATGTCCACGGAAGATTTATATGAAAGAATAAAATCAAGGTGATGTTTCTGTGTCTTTGAATTTTTTCAGACTCTTTCTGTTTTCTAAATTCAGATTAGCAAGGGTTTATCGAGTCTTGCTGGCATTCTATCACACTAGAACAAGTCACACTATTGAATTATCACTTGATTCAAATTCTCTAAAACAGAGGCCGAAGAGGGGAGGTTAAAAAAGAGGACCACAAAGAGGAGTCAAAAAGTGGAACTATTGAGAAGGACCATAAAGGGGAGCCAAAAAGGCTATATTAAGGGAGATCATCAAGGGGGAGCTAAATTTATTATAATAAATATTTTAACATATACAACATAACAAATACAATACACTATTCTTAGTTGAGTTCAAACAGTGTCTATATGAGTGTGAATTGATCACATCAAATCTTTAGTTTACATAAACACCTGCAAAAAAAAATTTGTTTTAGTAAATTAGAGTCTTTATGAAAAATATATTATGAAATATATTAGCATAATATTTTCTCGTTAGCTAAATCTGATTTTTAGAGAAAAGAGAGTAGAATTTTCCAGTGACATTTTTATCACATTAATCTCATTATGATATTCATTTGTGCCTCTCTGTAGTTAGTTATTGAGCACTTTTCACATAATATTGAATTTAAATTATTGCTAGAAGTGTCAATGAGCTAGTCAAGTGAATTAGTCTTAAGTTTCACCGATCATTTTGAAATTGTCGAATACTGAAATCATCGATGGAAGGTTTAATCGTCCCTGTAGGCGTATACATAGGCTGTAACAATTAATTATGAAATCGTGCCACATTGGGTACACGCGTGTACCCAGCGTGCCCGATTTGAGTGAACTTTGGTTTATTGCCATTTTGAATGGGTTAAAATCATGGTCAGATGATAATCATAGCGATGGTTTCTGATAGGTATTGAGCTAGCTTTTGAGCTGCCGTTTACAGAATTTTTAAATTCCAATATCATCATAGTCTTATTTGCGAAAAACCTTTAGGGATGGTACACTGAGTACAGTTACCTTGGTATAAAGTGATTCGTTCAATACCTAACTAAGTTGAAATTTTAATTTTTCACCAATTTAAATGAGCTTTGAGCAAGCATTAGTTTGAAAAATCAGCATATCTTTTCACGTTTGTCGATAATGAATCTTCAATATGAGTAGCTTGGTTCGAGAGATGACGGACTCGGTTATTTTGCGTATTTTTCTGAGAAAAGTCCAGTAAGTCAAGGAGTGTATAATGTAACGTATAATATACGAAAATCTAGACGAAAGAGACTGGCAGAGAATCGCATTGAACAAACAGCGCTTGGATGATTGTGAGCCGCAAAGTTTTGGTCAGTGCAGTAAAGAAGTACAAGCGTACGTAAGTGTGGGCTTACGCAACATTGGACTTGAGCCGTAATTAATTGATACGTACACGCAGTCGCATAGTGAATTGCGATGTGCCCCGAGGCGACGATAGTCTCGCGTGCACTGCAGTGCACATTACATCTGCACGTGAAAGTAATTAACAAACTAATCAGTGCAGGTGATATAAGGGTACCCTTATATCACCTGCACGTACGTACGTACGCGGCTCGAGATGGAGCTGATTGCGAGCGGGGAGATGCAGGGGCGCGCTTCACCGCGCGATACGAGTGAGATTGGCTCGATCACTACGTACTGCATCACATGACGCGCACGCGCGCCTCAAGTGCACATATACACATAGCTGTCAGCTCGAGTAAGTTGCAAACCGCGCTCTTTGACGTGTCGCGCGCTGCAGATATGTATATGGGCCCAATCGTCCTGCGAGCCGCTTTTACCTTATAAGTGCGCGCGTAATCACGCCTAACGTATGCATTCGGCAGTTCTTTTTTTCGCGCGCGCGCATGTCACAAAGGCTTTTGTTTTATCGCTCGACAAGCTGTATATAGGTTGCGCCAGACGCGCTCCACTAAAAACTCACAACGATAACAGTTCGTTTTTATTTTCGGACCCCGACCCCGATAGCGCCGCGTTTTTCCCGTCGCTCGGCACACTTGAAATAGAATTGAACCAAATTAACTGCGGCGATCGCCACGCAATTTTTTACTGTCCAATTAATCTGTATGCCGCAGAGTCGCAAATTCACTGTATATTCGAACGATTCGCGCGCGCGCGCGAGACCGACACATACATTAATGCACCAAGACAATCGAACACGAAATTCTTCACGGCGTCTGCTGCTATTGTGCAGTAGTGACGAAACAACAACGGACGATTGGCTCGCAATTCATCGCGACAATCACAATATAATTATGAAAAAGTAATTAAGAAGAACACAAATCACAGTGACAATCACAATTCAGCTTCAGTGCGCGAGCTATCTATACAACGCATTCTTCCCTGTTGTTTGCTGATATCTTGACGTCACTACTCATTTTCTTGCCTCATTTTTTCCCGACAATCAGAATATTTCACGTCCTCTAATAGATTCCGCTGCTTTCAAAATTGCACAGCTATTCGGAATACGTATAACTATGCACTACATATGAATCCCAATCAAACTTCAATTTCGCGATCTATGTGTAATCTACACAAACGCGCAATTATTCAACATGGATAATGTATTGATGGGAAAAAATATCTTTAATTTTCCCATCATTTTCATGCCTGCAGTCTATTAAATAGTGAATAGGATCATTTAATTGAATAGTAAATCCGTGGCGTCGTTGTTACATACATTTCCGTGTGTGAGAATTTATCAACATTTACCGGATGAACGCGTGGAGGTCTTATCAGTCGAGAGGTGGCCGCGGGCACCACGGCGCGTATTGTACACACGCAGCTCGAAGCTCTTACCACACGTAAGATTCATTCCTCTTGTTCCTCTTTCTTTTTTCTATTCATTCGACAGTTATGATTTGATATAATTGATCAAATGAGTCAATACACGCGACGATCCACTGTTTCCTCGAAATTTCGAAAGTCATCGCAGGCATGCATCCACTCAACAAGATCCATCTGCGCGGGAACATCGCTAAATGAGACTCGTGCGCGTGTGAATAAGCATTTTCCAGAACTATGGGATGAGTAAGAGTGCAGTAATATCGCGCGCATAATCAAGACCGGACGTTTACGTGAAAATGAGGAAGGCAGCTGATTTGCGTGGAAAACATTTTTGACAACCATATGAACAGATTCATTTCTCTGATTGGTGGAGAAAAGCGTTCCACTCCTACTATCACAGAGTACCACGTGACGGCGTACGTAAGCTCGGTGATCCGGTTGGTGCAAATCTTATTCGTCGTTGCACGATCAACACGTGGTGGTGGTGGTGCAAACAGTCGAGAGACACAAAGTTCATAGATGCCCGCTGTGAAAACATGGATAATACAAATTGTAATTTAAAGTAATTTATAGAAATTCAGACTCGTTAATCCAATAACACTTCTACTAAGTTGAAAAAACTATGAAAAAACAGAATGAATTAGAAATAAAACTGAATTCAAATAAAGACGAATTGACGTGAAAAAATTATATTCCATCATTTTCATCTATTATAATCCTTTGAAGGAAAAAACCGCTGCCAAGTGCCTTAGCAGTATGCTTTCTAAAAGAGGCTTCAACATCACCCACAAACGTGTCTCAAACCTGTATTTTCACCATTCCACTAGTGTAGATACTATCATTTATTTTTCAAAGATTACAAAAAATTATTTAATCAGTTCAATTCGTATCTTTGTGACTGTGGAAAGTGTCGTTCTTTTTCAATTGACCAAACTTTGTCGCGAGTATTGATGTCTGCCCGGGCTCTCTTATTATTTGATCAAATGCAACAAAGCAAACGGTTCTAGGTTCTACACGATGCGAGATATTTGGACCTGCATAATTTTTCGATCAATTCATCTTGTGACTGTCATACGGTTTAATGGTGGTCAAAATCGATCCGGTCCGTATTTTGCACACTTGAAGACTCATTTTGATCATTTTCGAGGGCAAAAGACACCAAATTTTTCCAATTTTCTCTATAGCATGTTGAAAATATTGGAAACGTATCTTACATGAATTTTTCTTCCCCTTAGCAACGGTTGCTAGGGCGGTAAACAACGTTGCTAAGGAGCTAATTGGGAAGATTTTGTGTCCTTTGCCGTCGAAAATGATGGAAATAGGTCATAAATAAATGATTTCCAACCTTCGTAACTGTTGCTAGGGAGGTAAACAACCGTTGCTATGGAGCAAATACAACAATTCAGTGTCCTTGGCCATCGAGTGTGACTTAAAACTGATTTTCCGGCTTGCCCCAATGAGCACTCATAAGGATTTGTGAGAAAACACGTTAGGAACGGTTGCTAGGGAAATAACCAACGGGTTTTGCTGAAAATTTAACTCGGACTAGATCTTGTCACAACTAACCGGTGTGCAAAATTTCAAGACGATCGGACTATTCCTTCGAGAGTTATCGTGGACGCACACACACACACACACACACACACACACACACACACACACACACACACACACACACACACACACACACACACACACACACACACACACACACACACACACACATACATACAGACACTTTTGGATTTCCATGTTTTTCGACCCGTAGATCACGAAAATCGAGGTCCCGAGGTCTGATTCGGTGGGTCGATTTTTGCCCCATTAAGCTTTCTCTTTGAGAAAGCAAAACATTATAAACCATATTATTACTCTTCTTCGATTGATGCCCGTTGGTTAGCTCAACAGTAAGTTAAACCATAACAGACGTTTTTATTTTTCACAATATAATGGCTATCGTAATAATAATGAATAAGGTACCTGTACCCAATATGCGCCACCTAAGCGAGAAAGGTCACTACACAGCGTCAAATGAATATTTTCTAACATAATTGGTGTCAAATGAAAGGTCTACTCAATACCTACAAAATGAGCTAAGTCTTTTTCAATTTGAACAGTTCTACGCTAAGATACCGCGGTTTTAAAAAAAAAAAAATTTTCGGGAAAAAATTTTTAGTGTACCCAATATGGCGCCACCCTGAAAATACTTCTTTTCATCCAATTTGAAGCATGAAGCATGCCTGAAATGAATAAAATACAAACAAAAAAGTATATTTCTGATATAATTTTATTGAAAAATACATTTTGTCTTTGATTGAACCATAGTACATAGATTATATGAACTTCTAACAACCTAAATCAAATGAATTTTTCAGTTAAAATTCATGAAAAACCGTTGTTTTTGAATCAACAAAATTAACTTATGCAACATCTAATTCCAATATTAATCTCTCAAATTGATGCACATTCTTTTTAGTGTAATTTTAAATATAATTGAGATGTTCTCACTGAAATGGAAGAGTTCAATTTAAAAAATGTCCGAGCCTATTTGAGACTAGCTATTGTCATGATGGTAGAAAAATTCTGTTTGATGTTTTTTCCTAGACAGTACTTATAAACGCATGACCTCAAGATTTTTCTCGTTATAGGATAGCCAATATCTGCTAAGCGTTTAATTCGACTACATAATTCTTCGTTCTGTACTGTCGTTAACGCATATGGTCGACTCATTTTCCTTTTTTCGCATGTTTTGTTTGACATATCGTTGAAATGTTCGAAGAGGTATCTTATACATAGTCGAAGCCATCCTCTGCGATATCTCACCTTTCTTCACCTGCTCCAGAGCTTGAACTAAATTTTCTTTCGACCCTGTTTGGCGGATATTTACCATGAATGGGTTAATTGTAGCAGCTGGAACAAGAAAATAGGGGTGGCGCATATTGGGTACATTTGATAAAAATAACGAAGAGCTATTGCAACGTTTGATAAAAAGGGCGTAAGATGAAAAAAAAATTGGATGATGTAGATGGGATGTCAAGGAATCGAACGATATATCGCTCGATTTTTTGGCCCAGTTTAAGGGTATTAAAAAAATTCGCACTTACCTGAGCGAAATTAGATCGAGAATGAAAATTGGCGAAAAAATGGATAAAACGAGCTGTAACAAGTTGGTGTAAGGGTTCCCGATCGGTGAAAATGTTTTCTTTCCTCATTATTTAGCATTGCCGACAAGATTCTGTGCGGCGGCGATGCTCTAGACGCGCGTATATATGAAATACGAAGGGTGGCGCATATTGGGTCCTGGCGCATATTGGGTACACCTACCTTATATTTGATTCTAGTATTTTATATTATTTTGAGAAATCATTTAAACTTCAGAATGTAAAGCAGCAAAATACAAAGAGATTGCTACAAGTAATTTTTACTAAAACCTTCACAGATAATGATCCCAGAATCTGAAAATAAACAAAAAAAAAAATAAATCGAGACCCTTATTAACGGCAATCAAAGAGTTTTGTGACACGATCCCGAAACAACTAGAATCAATAATTTGTTGTTAGGTATTAATGAAAAAATACTTGTGTGACATTTAAATATTTTTCCCTTGCAAATTATCGTCGGTGACTATAATATACACATATTTCCTATAAAAACATCCGAGAGGATTATACATTGCAAGGACACATAATTACTCGAAACAATTTTATGGTTTGATATATTTTAGTCTACGAAAAATAAATTATATAATGACAATATTAATTCCATAAAAATATTATGACATTTGTATATTTCCAAAATGATGTTGCGATGGATAGTGAAATATTTTCCTTGGTAGCTCAGGAACGATTTTTACGCCAACTTTTAAAAAAGTATTGAAGACCATTATAGACCATTCATTGAAATTTCATTCTCATATTGAAAACTCCCAAGAAAATAATTCGATAGTCGACCTGGACGGTTTTAGTACAGATGAACTCTCCAGTAATGAATTGATACAGATTAAGTTATATGAAGTATATAAATAGATTCACCGTCGTATAACGTTACGTGAGTTGATTTATCTATACACACCAAAAGGCGATGTAACAAAAGGCTTTGATATGACAAGGCTAAAATCTAAAAATACTTGTCTAAATAATTGTATATTCATATGGGTCGATGAAAAATCTAAGTCATCTGAGAAAATCTAAATAACAGTTTCCCATTGTATTTGCATGTGTAGGTGTTTCATAATCAGCCGGCTTATCGAATATTATTTTGTTGTTTGATTTATAACGACCATCATGTGCTTACATTAGGTAAACAGTAGTTCAATTTCGTGATAATTACTGTTTACGAGTCAATATCTTAGCAGGTATGTACAATCTAATAATTTAGAGCAATTCATGGATGGAACTTTTGATAAGAGAATTTAAAAAATAAAAAACTGTTTGTGGAAAAAATAATAGCCTATTGCTATTGTGTGAGTATACTATAGACACAATTGGTAAATGAATGATAAGCAAAAGGTGTTATTCCGTATGCAATGATAAGCAAAAGGTGTTATTCCGTATGCAATGATACGTTTAATTAGCTATTCTCGAGATGGCTGAGACGTCTCTCAGGTGCAGGCGCGGCCTCGCTTTATAAAGTGCTCGCTCGCGGGGGGCCCACCCTGGCCCTATACGAGTTGCTCGCTTGATACGTCATCATATCGACGTGTCTTACGAAGAAAGACACATAACTGAATCTGTCCGCGAAGAAAGACACATATCCGAATCTGTCCGCGAAGAAAGACACAACTCGCAATTTAGCCACGAAGAAAGACACAACTCGCAATCTAGCCACGAAGAAAGACACAACTCGCAATCTGTCCACGAAGAAAGACAAATGTCGGAATTATTCTCCCGCGAATATTAACAAAAAAAGAGTTTAAACTGTAGAAAAGCCTCGTTTTTTTTGTCAATGATAACCTACTCATTCTAAGCTTTCATTCCATATATTTTTCACGCCGGAAAATTGTGGGGTGTGCGCCATGTATCGTTTTTGCGGCCAGACGCGAGTTGTGTCTTTCTTCGTGGCTAGATTGCGAGTTGTGTCTTTCTTCGCGGCTACATTGCGAGTTGTGTCTTTCTTCGTGGCTAGATTGCGAGTTGTGTCTTTCTTCGTGGCTAGATTGCGAGTTGTGTCTTTCTTCGCGGACAAATTGAGATGTGTCTTTCTTCGCGGACAGTTTGAGATGTGTCTTTCTTCGTAAGACACGTCGATATCGAACCGAATAGACTAAAAAATATTAATTCTGAAGAATTTAATCTCACCTGTCGAATAAAATTCCTGTATTTGAGATAAAAAGTGCGCGGCATGTGACACGTAGTCTCGTGAAAGCATACAATCATGAAAAGTACCGCTGTATTTATAGAGTGAAAAATTACGGTTTGAAGGTGCGGATGAATGGTTTATGAATAAGTATGGAGCTGCGCGGTGAATTTTTTATGTAACTTGAGAGAATTGACACTTAATTTCCATGAGTTTTGATGGACCAAAAATTTATTGCGAATTGTGATGAAAAATGTTTGGTACGAAAACTGATACAACTAAAGTGAAAATTCACTTTAATATTACATGAAAAATTCACTGCAGTTCCATTCAATGAGTCATCCATCCCCCAGCCCCTTAATGCAATGATTTTTTACTGCGTAAGCTTTTAAGAGAATAATCGAGAAATAATTGAAATGTAGCGACGAACGAATTTACAATTATATATAGCGATTTCTAACGAGAAGTATCTAGGGTCAATTCTTACTCCAGTATACTCCCTCGAAATTTCGACGGTACTCGCGGCGATCGTTTTTAGTACTGTATCGTACTAAATTTGATGATTTTTAAGTTTTTATCTGGTGAGCATAAGCTTGATGTGTTTTGATCCAGCTCGAGTGCTAAGCTGAGCTTGATTAATATTGGCGGCAAGAGCATTATTCAGAATCGGAACTCCATAAGAACTCCGGGGTACTCGCGGCCACTGGGAGTATGAGAAAAGAGAGGTGGTCTCTCGAGGAGTAAGCGCAGACGACGACTGGGAGCTGGGAGAGAAGAGAAAAATCGCGGGCTTGTCGGGAGCGGATGGGCAAAATATTCGAGGGTACTGCACTCTAAATTGTTCGCACAGCCAGTGAAAATCTAACTGTGCGCTCTAACTGAAGCTTGTGGTGAATATTCAGTGTACATACACAGTGAGATTCGAGCATGAGACCCATTGACAGAGCAGAGGGAGTTGGCGGACAGTGAGGTGGGCAGTAATAGAATATCGGGCTGGGAAGGCGATCGACTGACCGCGATTGATCGAACTCGACACGTGCAGCCTTGGGTACCGCGCATATATGCGCGCGGGCGCGCGGTTGTTGTCGCGCGCACGCGAGTTACGAAACGGGACGCGCGGCTCGAGCAGAAGTGCGGTGTTTTTTTTTGACGATTCGAACAATAATGCACAAGAAGAAGGGATGCACAGGCAGGGACTCGTGATGGGCACACGGTGCAGCTATATCGAGAGCGTGCTAGCATCCGTTGCTGGCCGTGCTGCTGGGTGGGTGCGCGCACATGCATATAATTGCGCGCGCGCGCGCGAGATGATGGGGGGCGCGCAGGAAGTACAGCCCTGCTCGCGATGAGCTACGTGTCAAAAGTCACGTGCTCGCGAGCGCGCCTCCGCCACATTGTACCACGTACGGCTCGCCCGCGCGCACGTATACTTACTGCTATTCGCGCACATCCCTTTCGTCACGTCCTGCACCGTCTCTCGGCTCTACTCGCTGCCAGCACGCAGTTCTGCAGCCCAACACACAGCTGTCCTGCGCACATACTCCCCCGCCCAACACACCCTGTTTCACAACAAACTGCATTTCATCTGCACCTCGGCTGAAAAAATCCTCGGCCACCAGCAGACTGAATCATCTTCTCGGCCCGCATCATTTCACTCGCTGCCAACTTTCACACACAATATCAGCTACTCCTGCAACTTACTTTTCACCCGCATACTTCCAAACTATAACACGTAAAATCTAATCTGTACAGATGCCTCGAGCTTCCAACCACAGTATTTCTGTGAGCGGCGAAAATTTCAATGAGCACCAACCATCACATTGTTCATTGCATTTAACTCACGTGAAATTTATAATCATTACAAACATGAAATAAAGCTGATTTATAAATAGTAATTCATTGTAAAACAATTTTTCCACATACATTTCTAATAACTTACGTATCTTCGTACTTTTATCGTACGCCTTGTTGCAAATATAGCTCAATGCTTCGAATAAAACGATTCGATATAGCTGCGATACAATAAAATTCAGCTTCTCTTTAATTGAATCGTATTGTATAAACATCTGAATCCGCGAGCGAACTCTGACTGATCATCACATGGGCTCACTCAACCGGCCGTACAAATCTTCTTCGCAGAGTACAATACCATTCTGTTATCGCACTAATTAGACGATTCACCGACCGTTCGTTTTTGCTCTCCGATTCATTCACACAGTAATTGAGTACTCCAATACTCTTGTTTGCTTTAATAAAACAAGATTATTTTTTTTTTTTTTTTTGAGGAAACAATTTTCCCTTAAAGAATAATTGTCTCAAAGTTTTGGGTGGGCAAAATTTCGTATCTGAGGCTCCCCTTCAAATCATTAACTCGAACCTTAAGCATGCGGTATTCGAATAGTAGTTCAAAAACAATTTTAGATAAATAGTTATTACATCTATTCAGATATGAATTAACCGTATCATACCGTCTTCAAAGTTATTCTTTTCGGAAATTTCGAAAGTGGATTTGAATGGTTATGGAACTGAACAGCCCAATATATGATAAATCAATTTAAACCTTATTTTTCTATTTATTTTTTATATATATATATATATATATATATATTCAATAAGAATATTATTTTATTGAGTTGAAAATTAAAACAGTTTGCAATACGAGAAGAATGATTTTCCAAATAGTAATAACAAGAAAAAAAATTGTAAAAACATTAATCTCGCTAATTTGCCGTTGTTCCTAATAGTTCGGAATATCTACGTGCGTCTTTTAAATTCCATTTGTTCTTCTATTTTTCATTCGTGATATGAAAAATATTACTCAAATATAAGTAATTTAGACAAAATGATTAGTGCAAATAACATATAGGAATACATGACTATCTAATCAACTGTAAATTAAAGCGAATAAAAGCTCGTTTCCGATTGTTTGTGTGATGGAAATGAACACATCAAAAGACACATAATAGAGAGGTTGTCGAGCGATAAGATTGTAATTGACAGCTTTCCAAATTAAACCATGTTCAGACACATTTACGTAGGTGTTATTACTAGTACACAAGGAGCGTACGTGCGATAATGCACGAAGAAAAAATTTCGTTCGCCTTGGTAAATTAGATTCAAAATTGAAAGTCATTGATTCTCAGAATTCATCTAGAAGGAAGTACTTACGGAGACAAATATCCGTTGGGAGCGAATGAATCTATTTGGATTTGAGTCTATTGATTCAAATGATTTCCGAATAATTCGTGAATTCAGCCCTCAGAGATATTTCCTGTCTGATATGTATGTGCATAATACATCTTTCATTTGATATCCCATACGCTTTCATGAATCGCACAATGTCTCTCAATAATTTCACTCATTAAATTAATCATTTATTGGGCTCGAAAAACATGTTTTCATACGTCTCGATAATTGCTGACGCGCCACCTACGAGAGGGCGCTACTATGGCCTCAAATATATATATACATTCTTTTCTGACTTAATCAACTAAAGCACACTTATTCAGTTTAATAGCGATTCTAACTTTGATGATAAATTGTTTGTCGTTCTGTGCTTTATGAAGATGGGTCGCGACTGCAGTGAATCAAAAGATTAAAGAACCGAATGAAATTCACCTTGGGATATGTCATTTTTTACATTTCCACAAGACTACCTCGGGGAAGGAGAACAGCTGCCTGCTAGCGCGCCGCGGAGCCGAGATGTACCGCGAATAAGAGAAGGAAGAGGTTGCACTCGCATCCGTTAGGTTTTCCCGGACCACGGTGGTGTTACCAGACAGCTGTGAGCAACAGACGTCTGCAATGGTGAACAAATGGCCATGTATGCGGGCTCAGACAGCAAGAGCGCCTTACAGGCCCTTTACACAACTATAAAGCAAAGCTGGCGTATAACTGGCGTACTGCAACAGTAATCAAAATCGAGGGTCAGTACTCACTACAGTACTCTCAGTGGCCGCGAGTACCCCGGAGTTCTTATGGAGTTCCAATTCTGAATAATGCTCTTGCCGCCAATATTAATCAAGCTCAGATTAGGACTCGAGCTGGATCAAAACACATCAAGCTTATGCTCACCAGATAAAAACTTAAAAATCATCAAATTTAGTACGATACAGTAATAAAAACGATGGCCGCGAGTACCGTCGAAATTTCGAGGGAGTACCGGCCATTGTGAGAAGGCCCCCGATCAAAATGTACATCACATCTATTTGCTTCACATATCACTTTCTAAGGTAGGATAGGATTCACGGGAGAATATTGGTTTTCATTCATTTTAGTTGGTTTGTAGTTTGGTAAGGTCCCATTTGAGAATACTTCTCACGTCTGTCGAGATATTCTTCATCTCTATGCTCTGGGCACAGATTACTCTCTAAATCTGAAACAGTAAAAAACTAATATTTAACAGTACAAATTGAACGACTGATAAAAATAGTAGTTATTGTCTGAAATAATAGTAAAATTCTACTGATATTTTAGTAATTTAGTAAGAGTTTACGAGTTTACAGTAAAATTTTACTATTTTTCATTCAATAACTACTATTTTAATCAGTTACGCAATAGTTGTACTATTAAATAGTAGTTTATTACTATTTCAGATTTAGAGAGTAGCTGAAGATATACTTCCTTTCCTTGTATAAGAAAGTGATGAGCTCTAAAGTGAAGCCAGCAGTTAAGTCGTCGCATTTGATTGGTTTAGAATCGTCATTTTAGGCCTAGCCACATATATGACTAGCCACATGCGGCGAGAGTAAGATATAAGCATAGACAACGAGTGCGCAGACAAAAGGGCACTATTCTAAGGAAATCACATGTTTAGGTTGTTTAGTCACATATCCCGGTTGTGATAGCCTTAAGAAAAATAAAAATGTCTTATATTTGAAGAAAGAATAGATAAGGGCAAAGAGTATAGATTTTCTCTGGATAGGGTAGTTATAGATTACAAGTTTTCAGATTCTGGATCTCATTTAAACGGGAACTGAATAAAATATCAATGTAGGTGCAGAAAAATAATAATACCCAAATCCGGATAATTGTCAAATTTATCATCAATGATGATTTTCTACAATGGCTATCCAAATTTTGTGTTTTTTCCATTTGCAAAAAGTATATCAGTCAATCTTTCGCTGTCTCTCACGGATCGCGTCTTTAGTCGACCGCGTGTTTTTGATGTTCTCCGCACATTGGACCCAAGAATTTTAACAATAATGTAACGCAAGCCAGCCCAACCTTTCGGGTATAAAAATGATACTTTACTGCACACGCACGATCGATTTATTTGACGCGCATGAAAGCCGTCCCATTACTGTCCACTACAAACATATTGAATCTCTTGATGTGACTCTTTCATCTAATTTATTTATGAATATTTATTGGATCATATATGCTTTTCTTAAATCTTAATTGTTTTTTTTTTATACAAAACAATACCAACACAGCCATTACGATTATGAATCATGCAAGACAATAAAAAGCTTGCCTGAAATTGCTGTCATTCATGTAAGGTTAAGTAGCGTAAAACTAATGGATTTTATTTTAAGAAAACTATTGATGAAAATACTTTTCACTTTGCTCGCCCCAACTCTCTGTTGAATTGAAAAGATTCATTTTAGAGACCAAATTTCATCTACTTATTATCGAGTTTATAACATATTTCGTTAACGTTTATTATTTCCCTATTTTAATTTTTCTATTTCGATTTCTCGACTCTCGTTCTTTCACTCCCGTAATGTCATATTTTTTCGGCTCCGATTTTGTGCGTACCCTATTCCTCGACTGTCATTTTCTGATTTCTATCATTTTCCTTAACTGAAATTCTGGAATCTTAAACTCATCTTGCAGAAAAATTTCAGCTTATGTAGAAATATTGCACAGAAAAACTTTTTTTTTAAAAACTAGGGAGCGGTGGTATTATTCAGTTCACATTGGTCTCCTCTCACATTTTGGTTTTGTGAACATTCTCCATTTGTTTCTGATTTCTTACCGATGTTGTCATTTCTTTATAATAAATAACTCTACTTCAAGGTTATAAAAAATTTTTCATCCAACTACTAATTATTTCTATACCTTTATATGGCCAAAAATGACAGTCTCAAGCCAGTAAACATTAGTTAATTAAAGTAATTATTAAGTGCATATACAAAAAAGATAAACTATCATTAAAATAAAATTGTTGGCAAGTGATCAGTGAGATACTAATTAATTCATGAATTATCTTATGACCACTATATGTACGGGAGCTGATATTGGGGATGGGAGCCGATGGGGGAAGGTAAATTTTACAGCGTCGGTGGCGAAATATTCTCTAATAATGAGAGAAGATAATTAGTATCTAATAGAGGTTTGAGTGTGTATCTCAAAGGTGCGTAGACTGGACTTGGCTACTGGGTACAAGAGAGTATCCATTGCTTTCTCAAAGAGAAGGCTTTGTATAATGGGTCGAAAATCGAATTCTCGAATCAGACTCGGGACGTTGATTTTCGTAATCTATGAGTTGTAAAACATGAAATTTCCAAAATGAACGTATGTACTTACGTACGTACAGTGTAGATGTAACCACTGTTTTTTTGACGCGCGGGATAACTTTGAAAGAAACCGTCCGCGGCGGATCTTTCTGAAATTGTACACACTGCAGATTAGCCGTGGAAATCGTGAAATTCGAGTTTGATTGTTGATTGTTCAGCAACATGGCCGTTGCCGCATCAATAAGTCCATTTATTGATGGTAAACGACACAGAAACAATTCATTTCTCCTTAACATCCATTATTTAGGTCTTTAGGAAAGGCCGTTGCTAAACGGATGGAATATCGAGTTCAAATTGATTTATAGTATTTTTGAGCCGTCACACGATACATTGTATTATTATATTTTCCATTGCCACCGTATTTTCACACAGCCTCTTTGCGAAACCATACTCTGAATGCGAATTGTAATTAGCACGTGGTTTTGCAATTTCCTGTCGCAGCCCTTCAACCCGTCTCACTTTGATAATCCGCACCTTTTTTGCTACACCTCCTATTTTTCAACTCTCATTCTACCCAAAAGTTTATTTTCCGACTCCCATGCTCTGAATCTTATTTTACAATTCCCTTGAACTTTGACTCCATTTATACTTATACTCGCCAATTTGTCCGACTTTAATTTATTTTAGAAAACTTTTCATATTTTCTTCTCATTTTCGACATCCGACTCCCATTTCCCTATTTTTGTATATACCTGCTCTATTATTTTTGACGCTTGCGTCTATTCTTCTATTTCGACTTTACAAGGTCTAAAGATGTAAGATCGTCACATGATTCGAAGTATGATCCATGATTCGCACAAATACATTTAAAGTACGTCCTTCTATCTTGTTTTCTATTTCATCAATATATTAATTGGATAATCATTCAATCAAATCAATATCCCAATTGAATATCTATTCATAGGGATTAGATTAATTAAAGGTTTAACCGCATACATATGTTTGTTTAATTATCGCGTACGTCACACTTTCATTCAATTATACGGCTTATGATTTGTTAATTTTTTATTTAAAAAACATACTCACAGGGTCGCAAGAAATCTTGACAAAGTACAAGTAGTACTAATGACATATGTGTAGTACCTGAGATTAAAAAAAGAAGTCGAAGAATCAAACTAAGTACGTGAAGTATAACGTACTCAGCTATGAGTATCCATCTAATATTTGCTAAGAAGCATTCGTTTGAATTAGTGGATCTTACAATATTCATCCCAGGTTTAATCATGTATGTTTGTTAAATTTCCATTTAGTAAAAGTACGACTGTTGCGCGAGGTGGTGCAGTCAATTCACCTGATATGCGCGCATTCCTATGTGAAATAATTTCAAAGCGCGTGTCATCAAGTGGCATCAATATAATCAACTCTATATATTTGAGGTGAGATTACGTATTATAATCCACTTGTACATAGGTGAACACACTAAAAGAAAAATTAGTGAATGACGTGTAGGATGTGTCATTCCATCGCGGCGGCACATAATAGAAACGATTCGAGCGATACATGAAACGCGGGGGTGAAATGCGCGCGTCTATACATATTAAAAAGAAATATGTGAAAAGGAGGTAAAGTGTGTGGGCCATTTGACGACACGTGTATGTCGGCCGTCGTGTGTTGAGTAGCTGTTGGTTGCCGCCGCCGCGGGGACTCCGGGGGGGCTCCGGGGGAGTGTTTTGTTTTTCTCTGCAATTAAACGCGGCTCGAGCGAGCGAGAGGAGAACGAACGCCGCAGCGCGGCGGCTCGCGAGTCGATTGTGCGTGCGGAAAAACAAACGTGTCGCCGCGGGAGATTTGAAAATAAATGCGTGCAAGCTATTTTGGCCCGCAGCCAAAGTGCGCATATCAACGCCGCGTTAGCTTTTCGCGGTGCTGAAGAAGAAAAAGCGCGCGACGCGGTGAAACTCGAGGTATATTTTGCAAATGTTGCTACAAGTTGTGGAGAAGCGCGACAAAGATGCTCGTTGCCCGCATGATTTAGAGCCGCGCGCGGCATTTGCGCACATGAGCAGCTGTTCTTGGTGGACATTCGTCCACCGCGCCGCCGCCGCCGCGACCATAATCCACATCCACGGCGTTTTGTTAGTGCCTCGTCGAGCTCGCGAGCCAACAATTTTTACGAAATTTCGGTTAACGCTTTACTTTTGTGCCCGCGCGCAACAATGCGAGCCAATTCCGATAAGCTCGTCGTGGTTGAATTATATCGCGCGCGCATCAGGATTTGGCCGACTTGCCGCCCCAGATATGCCGCCCGCGCAGTTTCTTTCCATGAAAAGCTGCTCATTTACAATGAGAGAGACAGCTGAGGACGAGGAAAGGCAAACAAAACGTCGCTGTCGCGCGTTCCTTCAACACACAATGTACATCGTCGCTCGCGATTTACAATCTGACAGAACATATTTGTGATTTGTGCGCGCGCGCGTATATCAATTATACGCTTCGCGCCGCGTACAACTCGAGTAAGGAAGCGAACGCTTATCTTGAATTAGGTATACACAATAGAACAAACATAACCCAGTTGGTGCGCGGCGCGGCAGTGGCCCCCGGCCGGCCGGGGCCGGGGGGGGGGGGGCAGTACGAATCATCGAGAATGCGCCGCGAGCAATGCTGTGCACTCGCGGTTAAAAAGCAACGAAAAGCCCGCAACGAGACAATCGCGGGACAAGCGCTCGATAAATCGAATCGATTTAATCGATTCACACCGATCCATATATATGTATTTATAAAACTTGACTCACAATTGCGATCAGTCGACTGGTCGACTGATTCATTATATTCGTGCTAAGCCACAACTCGCGAGCAGTTTCCTCATGACCAATGCAGCGTTTGCTCCTACTTATACGCGGATTATGTTTGTGCAGCAAGACTGATCGTTACGTACGTTCAATCGACACTGAATTGACACGTGAATTACTAGCGCTGCTCTCGCGATTATTGCAGTCGCGGATATATTCGAGTCACAATTGCACATTGTAATGCCGCCAACATCTTTCCCGACAAACGCATATATCCGCGCGCGCGCGCGCGCAGGACGTATCTCGGGTGGCAGAATAATAAAGACGTATCTCGGGAGTCAGAATAATAAGGACGTATCTCGGGCGCGAGCGCAAAGTAAGGACGTATCTCGGAAAAGCGCAAAATAATGTCGCAGCTCGGAGAATTGCGAATCAATGTCGAATCTCACTGCAGTTGAAAATTATAACCGATTATAACCGCAAATAAATCTCAAGCATAGAATTAAAACTCGGCAAACATGAAAGCGAGAAGGGCCTCATTCATTGAACAATGAAGCGACCATGGGCGAGAGTCGAAACATGAAGCATCTGTAATTTTACCCAAGAGCACTGTACACCATCGAGTGCGTGAATAAACAATAGTATATTGTGTAACTCGAGCGCGGAAAGTTGGCGCAATTGCACAGTTGCGCGGCGGCGCGTAGACGCACGAGCACGCAGCAAGTGCGCGACATGTCACCCAAGCAAGGGACATATGCTATTGGCAACTGTACCGTGCGCAACTTGCTCGCGCGCATATAAGCAATATTTTTCATCACGGGCATAAAACATTCCGCGCGGGCATGCAAAATCGCCCCGTGATTATGCATTGGCCGTTGAGTGATATAGTGTCGAATTTCGTAACGCTACAGCACGTCATGAAATGACAAACGAATCATAGGGAAACTTGAAAAAACATCTTAGCAACGATTGCTAGAGAATCCAACTCGATTTACCTGTGTGCGAAATTTCAGCAAAATCGGACAGTTTCTTCAAAAGTTACCCCGCGCGCGCGATCGAAAAAAATAGTGCGGTTACATTGCACCGTTCGTACATTTTGGAGATTTCATGTTTTACGACTCGTAGATTACGATAATCAAAGTCCCAAAGTTTGATTTGACAGATCGACTTTTCTCCGTCTTTGCAAACAAGTACCTGAAAGCAAAAAATCAGATCAGACATTAGCGTATGATCTGGTGTCGGATGATCATTACCTGCGTAATTTGCAATGATTTTGAAACAGCTGTAACATAGTTATGGTCATTCTGAATCAAGTTTTCCAGTCGAGTATTGTACAGCTGGAAGAACTTTTTTGAAGTTGCGGCGTTAAATATAGCCCGTGCCACGAAAAATGTGCCATATCAATATTTTAATGATAATAATCGAGCTGGTATAAAGAATATATCCGCGCGCGCACTATTCGAACTGAACATACAGAAGCATATCATAAGTGTTTTGGGCTGGAAACCAATGAATATTCATACCATTTATTCTCAAGTTTATAGTAATTCCACGCCAAAATTCGTGAAATCTTCCACACACACATAATGTGCGGGAACGTACGTGAGCTGTTTCTTCCTTGGCTGACTCACGGGCGCATTCAATCAAATATTAGTAATACCTGCAGCTGGGTCATCTTATAATTGTGAGTCACAATTTTGATTATGAAGAAACTAATACTTTTCATCAGCTGCAATATTACGAATCTACGAAGAGCATATTATACGTTTTGATAGCGAATCACGTGTCTTTGTTCGGAAACAGTTTGATTATTTCATGAATGGTTTTGCATTGCAAACAAAGCAGCCGAGTGTTGATGGGTGGATTGATCGGATAGATATCACGTGTGTGTATTATAGCTGGTATAACACATCCACTCCCGTTTAATTCAATTGTACAATTGTGATAAACACACGTTGTTTTACTACCGTATACCAATCGGCTAATGCATTCTTCGACACGTATAATTATGGCCAGGATGCGCATATGCGCTATAAAAAGAAAGCTCACGTGAGAAAGCGCTGGCTGATCGTCATCGTGCAGTGCATCGGCGTACGTTCGCCATTGTCAACCAGTCTGCAGAATATTAATTGTAAATGAGCAATTCCACGGAACTTTAGGATTTTGGATGAAGAAAAATCAAAGAATTAATTTTGAAGGCACACCACTGAAACTTGTTCTATAACATACCAAATAACCATGACAGTATAAAAAATATAGGGCCCCTCATTTTATCCAGCAATGTTTTAAGGAAAATTAAAAAAAAACTCTTTATATGCAGAAAAAAATTTAGCCAGTTCAAATTGTAGCTCTTAATCTCCTCTTCCGACCCATTATACCGAATTTCCTTCAAATCATCATTTTCCAAGTTGTTTATCACTTCCAATTCTTTCGTATGACGAAAATTCGACTATGCATAATTTTCTATGACATAGATTGCGCCCCCGCGTCTATTTTTCTGGATTTTTCACCTCAGATTATAAAAATGCTCATTTCACTCTATAAATCTGCAAGATCAGATTTTGAATAGATAACACATTTATATTATTTTTTCAACGTTTTTCTAGAATCAAACGTCAAATAGTTATTTTTATGGTCAATACGCCCCCACAGTATACATTTTTCCAACACATAGCCAGTTCAAATTGTAGCTCTTGACCTCCTCTTTCGACCCATTATACCGAATATTCTTCAAATCATCATTTTTTCAGTTGTTTATTACTTCAAAATTTTCCGTACCATGCTTAGAACAATTTCGCATTTCTTAAAAATTTTCTTAAGCCTTTCTCTCGCTGCAGAATGCGAATTCTGTCTCAACCATTGGGATATATATCCTAAAAGGGATGGAGAGAAAAGAGCCATCGGTTTGAAGAATGTGCGCGAAAGTACAAACAATGTGCCGATAAAAAATGTGAATTTTCCCAATGAGGGGCCCATGCGACTAACTAACTTTACATCAGTATAACTTTTTTATCAATTGCGGCACACTTATTTAAACAAAGGCATATGGTTCGCCATCAAAAAATCTACGATATACAGTATGTTAACTTCATGTGATCGAAAAAAGCTTTTTTCTACAGAGGCAAAAGCGAAACATTTTCATTTTTCTTGAAAAGTAGTTGCAGGTATATATTGAATTAATAAGCCAGTTTGCGATTAGGGCACACTTTTGAAACAGCTTCTACTATATTCTCCGATCATCACACTTTACAAAAAAATTTTTTTCGAGTATTTTTGGTGAAAATGCTTGCATAGAGATCCCTAATAACTCAGAAAAATTGGGTTGGTAGCAACGAAAATCAATGAAAATGCTGGATATTATGATATTTTACATGCAGTAAATGATTTTTTATAATAATTATGAACATATGATCTTATGTTTTATGATTTTTAGTATACAGTCCTATTGCACAGACGTCAAAAAAATCATCGAATAGCCATCAAACACAGCAGGAGCATGGAATCCTAAGGTTTCGTGGAATGGCTCAAATATGCAGCTAAAACGCACTCGACAAAATTCCCTTGCGACATTCATCAAGATAGTGTGTGTCTGTGTGTGTACGTATATAGTTCTCTGAAGTACGAGCTGGACTCTGGGCATCCTCTTTATATATATATATATATATAACAGTACTCGAGTGGACCCCCCGAATTCTCACCATATAAACATGTTTTCTATGGTTTTTTTCTTCTTTGAAAAAATTAATTAATTTATTTTTAAAAAGAAGAAATGATAGCTGATGTTTTGCTTTATGAATCTCTTTAACGAATGTTGAATAATCTCTTCTGCGTTTGTATCACATCGTGTTTACGGGCTTGAGTCGGTCATTTTCGGCCAAGCTGTATAGAAATGTTAGAATTGATGAAATTAATATAATGTTTACGTATATAGAGTAAATTAGAAATGAGGAAACGAGTTAAGAAGCTTCAGTTCAATATTAGAGTATATTTATATGATTGAATAGAATTAAATAAGGAGGGACCCCCAGTGGCATCTCGTTTGGCGAGAGGTAATTGTCGCGCGAGCTCAAGAAACGAAAAGCTCGCGCAATCATGTGGGAAAACGCGTGGCCCACATTTCCATTCACCGCTCGCGCGCCCGCTAGCGCGCTTTCAATTACTATTAATGTATCACGTCAAACTGGAATAATTAAGTACATGTGTGGCTAATTTTCACACTGTGTGTACGAGTGATGAAGAGTATATATATATATATATATATATATATATATATATATATATATATATATATATATATATATATATATATATATATATATATATATATATATATATATATATATATATATATATATATATATATATTGAATTCGAGCTGCAAAGTCGTTGATATTCGTTGAGCATTTGTACATACACCGTGCGCGACATTTGTGTCCAAGAGATTTTCATTTAAAAATCGGGGCCATTGCAACGTGTATATTTGTGCGTGCAGCTGTGAATGAAAGCGACTGAAGGGCAGTGCAGATTAGTGAATCGTTTATAACAGCCGCAAGCTCGAACGATGAATTATTTTTCCTCAAACAGCTGTATGCTCGTAGTCGCGTTGTTTTAGGGTCGCGAGAAGCGCGCAAGTGAAACGAGCTGCTAGCTGTATTCGCGACGTTACTATACAATATCACGCTTCGCCGGCACGAAAGTGAGCTCGCGCGCGCAAGAGACAGCCTGTGCCACGAGCGATGCTTTTGCGTAGATGCGTATATTGTGCTCGGCGACTCAATTTATAAGTACGCGGCTGCTGTGGATTTTGCGCGCGCGCGTGTTAATCGTGCCCTCGCGCGCAAGCACAACAGCGACAACAAAAAGTAGCGTACGCTTACGTAGGACGAATAATGAGCGCACGTTATAGTGTCAACTCGGGCGTCTTTCGCTGCGATGCGAATTTGGTTAGAACTGCTGATCTCGCGTGGGTGTCATACGAGCTGCACCGCGGTGCAACTAACGGTTACTCAGAGGCTCTATTATAGCGCGCGTCACGTGGCCCTTTGCCACTTTATTTTCATGAATGCGCGCCCGCCCGCGCATCAATTCCTACTTCCCGTCGCGTCGGCCGCTCTCAATGGCTTATTAATCAATTTATTTTGAAAATATATCGGCCCGCGTCATCTGCACTGCTGCACAATTCAATTTTGTCTGGTGCGCGCGTGCGACTTATAACACTGCGTGCACCCACCCACGCGCGAGCGCGTATACGATCAATATCAACCGCGAAAATAGACGTATAGTTGCGCGCGCGCGCGCGCGTGACACTTATTTACGCGCAACATCCTTGTCCACCGCGGCTGTAATAAATTCGTTTATACGAATTTACGACGCGCGCGCGGTTTATCGTGTACTGCCGTATAAATATTAACGCTTGCGTCGAGATAACTTGTCCCGGCACGTGATGATCGGGCTTGTTCGTTGCTCGTATACTGCTCGCGAGGTACAGGGAAAATCGGACACGTCGATGCGCCGTTATTAGTATATTTTTCAACGAGCACGCAGAACTGGCACGAAAGCTGATTCCGACGCGTACAAAGCCATACGTAGCAGTTTCAAAAATCGACTAGATACTGCCAAAAATTCGTACATAGAGCGAAAAATAGACACGGCTCCGAACCCGAAGGCAAAATGGAGCGAATTACGCAAAATGGGCATTTCCTCGCGTCGGCTTCCCTCGCCTTTGAACTGCTTCTCGGCTGAAGCTCTCAATAGGCACTATGCATCGATCTCATCACAAGCTGAGCCACTCAGTGATGAGTCGATCCAAAAAATCTGCTCCAATCCAGTTCCGCGTGACTCTTCGCCTACCTTTGATTTTCGTGCTGTATCCGAGGATGACGTCCTGCGTGCCTTTTCATCTGCAAAATCTAAAGGTATTGGCACCGATCTGATTTCAGCAGGCATGCTCAGAAAGGCCTTCCCTGTCCTTCTTCCGCACATTACGAAAGTCATTAACGAGTCATTATCTACAGGCCATTTTCCAACTTCATGGAAAAATGCTTCGATCGTCGCCCTTTCAAAAAAACCCAACCTCGCCGGACCATCGGATACACGACCGATAGCGCAACTGTCTGAGATATCGAAGATTTGCGAACGCATTGTTCATGACCAACTTCATGAATATCTCAGCAAAAACAATTTTCTCGACCCCCAGCAGTCGAGCTACCGACCATCTCACTCGACTACCACGGCCACTCTCGGCCTCCTTGAAAATGTGCGAGCTGCAATCGACCGTCGCATGGTAACCCTGTTGGTCTCGTTTGATTTTTCCAAAGCGTTCGACACGTTACCACACGAAGTTCTTCTTCGAAAATTGCGGAAATACGGTCTTGAAGACAGGGTTATCCGATGGTTTGCCAGTTACCTCACGGGTAGATCGCAAGCTGTTCGCTCCGAAAGCGGTTCACACTCATCTTGGTTACCAACGACTTCCGGGGTACCTCAAGGTAGCTGCTTAGGCCCACTTTTGTTTTTACTTTTCATCAACGACCTTCCTGAGGTCCTGACACGCGCCCTCCACGCCCTTTACGCAGACGATTCCCAAATATACTTACACACACTGATACAAGATATACTCGAATGCATTACTCTGCTCAACCGAGACGCCAGTGCAGTAGTACGATGGGCAGCAGAAAACGGCCTGAAGATCAATCCCGAAAAAACCACCGCCATTATTTTGGGCAGCCGATACAATATCAAAACGCTGAACGTAGATAGTCTACCTAAACTTATCATCGCCAACACACCCGTTAATTTTTCTAGCTCTATCAAGAGCCTCGGTTTTCACATATCGAGTAAGCTAGACTGGAAAAAGCAGATAAACGACATTTCGCGCAAAGTACATGGATCACTGTACGCGTTAAGATTCCATAGGCATGCTCTGTCTCGACAACTCAAGAAAAACCTTGTAGAATCACTTATTTTCCCCCATTTTGATTACAGTGCACCACTACTGACACAAATTCATAAGGACCAAGAGCTCAAACTGCACCGATTACTCAACGCGTGCGTCCGATTCGTCCACAATAATATTCCCAGGACTGCATTTGTTTCCCCATACCGACTCTCGCTAAATTGGCTCAAACCAGAAAGTCGCCGCCTCTTAATGTCAGGCAACCTAGCCTACAAGATTCTGAAGTTTGCCCAACCTCCACACCTTTATACCAAATTTTCCTTGAATTCACAGAAGCGCCAATCCACTCGCGTACCCCCTCGACCTTTGACTCACAACATCCCCCGAACCAACGCACTTGACAAATCGTTTACATTTACTACAACAAAACTGCTAAACTCCATCCCATTCCTCGACTTTCACACTACCAATCCTGCCACCTTCAAGCGACGCTTGTTTCTCCACCTTTTATCAATAGATAAAAGCGAGTGGATCGCGAAAGCTGCGAGAAATAGTACCGCTGCGGTCCCAGCAGTCTTAACAGAATTACTTGATCTCAATCTATAACAATAATGTGAGAGTATAACTCATTAGTTTCAACATATATTTTACCTCTCTAATGTATTTCTCTGCTATTTATATTCACGAATTCAACTCAATTAGTACTTCTTTTAAGAAAAATTTAAAATTAAGCTCAAATGTACTATACCTATGTATTTACAATCAGGATCAAACAGGGTTATACCCCAAGATCCCAATAAATCTATTTCTATCTATATCGAACACGCGCCCGATCATATTGGGGGATATTGTGATGGCAATTGCTGTCACGGGACACACACCCCGATATACGCGCATATGTGTCGACTTGGGGAAAATTAACACAGGATTTTTATTTTGTTTACGCTAATTCGAAACGGACTAAATACTCGCGACAAAAGAGTGTTAAAATCAATTTTTCGAGGTGTCGAACTAAAATTTCAAACTTCAATGAGCGATTCAGCAAAGGATAAAAGATACCCTGTATCTGTTGTCACCTCGAAAAATTGATTTTATCACCCGTTTGTTGAGTATTTGGTGGTGAGAAAGCGTAAATAGAGTAAAAATCAGTTTGTCGCCCATGTGATGAGGAGGCGTGAGCAGGACGACACGAAGGATGCGGGGGATGTGCGATTCAGATTTTGAAATTGCAGGACAATGATTATACCGCCGCCGCTTGTCGAGTCGGCTTCGACGGCTCGTGGGAGCAAACCGCGCTCACGAGCAGACGGCGGGAGTAGGGATACGTCGCGCGCGCCGCCGCGAGCGGCGAGACTCGAGAGGGAGAGCGAGGTAATAAAAGAAGGTGGCAGCGCTGCGTTGAGGCTCAGTGCAGTACCGTTGGCGGGGCGCGCGAGACCTCGGTCGTCCGCGCGCGCGCACACACACACGCACACACAGACACACACACACACACACAGAGCAGACAGACACGAGTATAGTGGAGAGCTGAGCGCGCCTGCGAGTATTGGGGCCAGTGGTTTTAGCATATAATATGCAGGGGAGCGGGGCCTCGTGCGCGTACGAAGCGTTGCGCGCGACGCGAGTGTGCCGGCCCGGGTACGGCTAACTCAGTAGCTGTCTCGTGCAGCAGTGTGCAGACGATATACAATTGTAAATATTGAATACCGAGAGAGCTGATCGCGCGCGGCATCTGTATAGTAAAGACAGCAGTAACATGTCGAGCAGCGTGTGCCACGCGCCTCTGCCCGCCAGGATGGAAGCTTTCACCACGAGGATCTGCCTGAGGGCCGTCGACCACTACGAGCGGATACTCCACTCGCACTTCAACAAGGTGAGCCCAACCCACCCCACCCCACCCCACCCCCTTGGCCACGTGCTATGTCGTACATTCAAAAGCTGGCGCGACAAGCTCGAGTCAGCGCGCGCGCGCGCGCACAAGCTCGCTCTGATCGATTTTCCCCCCGCGCAGTGACCGGTACACACCCCAGCCCCAATGTGACTAGCCGCGCGCAACTCTAGCAGCTCGCTCTCAGCTGTTTACACCCGCAGGCGGATCCAGTATACACACATCGGATGCCCGGCCCCCCAACCTTTCCGGGCTTTGTACGTCGCGCGCGCGCGCGAGCCAACACACTGCACTTTGACGCGCGCGTGTTCCGTTCCGCCGTGAGATTCAACGCGTGTGTGTGTGTGTGTGTCCAAAGACTGTACTGCAGTGCAGGTAGCTCTCGAGGATAAAAACTCGGGCCGTACGAGCGCCCCCATATTAGCATGCTCATAGTGAGTCCATTTTCATCGTATAATAATACACTCGTAGGTTAGGTGTACGTGCAATTCACCAAATTCACCCCCACTCGCGAGTATTCGCGACAATATCAAGTCAGTCAAAGTCCTGCATGTTCGAGCTTTGCTGTGTTCGCGCGCGAGCTTCTGCTTGTTGCAGTGACAAATTTGTTGAAGCTGCATACAGGCGGTCGATCGATGGCTGTCGGTTTCGTTTGCAGAGTTACGGGGTTGCAGCTTGAATCGAGGCGCAAAGGACAAAAGTACTCGTGCGCGGCTCGAGAAAAGGAGAAACGCGGCCATGAGATGTGTGTGCGTGTATGCGACACACCTGCACGCGTAATATTCTCGTGCGTCACACGTGCCGCGCGCGCGCGCGCGCGCGAGCCCGCACCTCTCGAGAAAGTTGGCCCGTCGCACGCGAGCAGTCGGGCAAACGCTACTTAAGTAATATATAATGTCAGGGAAAATCACGGGCCCGAATCGGATTTTTCTCTTGCGCCTCTCGTCGTGTCCGGCCCGCGCGCACCTACTCCGGATACTCGCACGGCCGGCGGTCTACCGCGCGAAAATCCGATAGCTCGAGTCGGCCACACCGAGTTTTTGTTGCGCTAGTGATCGCGTGCGCGCTATACATCTTTTACCATGACCGTTTGGATGCGAATCCGAGCTAGCTTGGAGTGTGTGTGTGAGTAACGTGGTCTCGTTATCTACGCGAACGGTACGTGTCTTCCTGCAGCGCACAATCGCCCCCCCCCCCCGCACATACATCCTCTATATCTGTCGATAAGCAATTGTGCGATAGGATCGTTATTATTCCCCGCCGCCGACCGGCTGCTCCACGCATCGATGCGAACTGTCTGTCGCGCGCGCGAGTGGCCCTATAATTTGAGTTGGGACTTTATGGAAAACGAGTTTAGCATAGTAGAATCGAGAATCACGCGCGTCCGCTTTGATGAAACCCTGTGCACGTCGCCGCCGCCGCTCGAGTATGCCATTGTGTGTGTTTATTGTGCGAGAAATAGATGTACACTCCAGTTGCAGCCTCTTTTGCATTGACGTGCTACCTAACATATAACAACTGTACATAACACTCGCGAGTTTCTGATATATTGCTGCGCAAGCCCGATGACTTTCACACTGAATTTGGATGTTGCACACTGCACACGTGCGGGCGCGCGATTACCGAAAATCGACAGTGTGTCGAGTTGCGGATTGATATTTCATCGAAGATTGTAAGGCGTGCGCGCGAGCGCGATAAAGAAGCAGCCGCGCGCGATAAGCTCGCGTTCATTTCAATATTTGCTCTGCTCTGTGCGTATGTACTTAGAAGCAGCTTTGACGCGGCGGGATGACTCGGTAAGAAACGAGCGGGCGCGCGCACGCGGTCGATTTCGCGTCTGTAATCGCCCGCGGGCTGCTGCAACATCCGTTGCACATTCGCGCGAGCGACGCATCTATCAATAGAAAATTGGGCCAGTGGCAACCGCGACTTGATTTGCACTCGAGTTAGCAAAACTCCGGCTAGCTCGTGCAGTGCAGTTTATCGCGATCGCGTAAGCTCGAGCACGTGCGCGCGCGTTCGACGTCTCATTATATCCCCATGGCGGTTATTAGCCGCTCGACCGCCCAGTCGCACGTATCATCGAGATAGGTGCGACAAAAAATCATCAAACTTTTCTCCTTTCGCCAAATAGACTCTACTGCAGTTGAAATTCGAATTACACACAGACACACTTGAGTATAAGCTGGCAAACGGCGAATCCGCGCAAGCGAGCGAGCGATTGAAATTCAAGCGACGTACACTCGTTCTCGCAGCTCTCGAGTCTCTCCAGTCTCATAATTATATATATAGCCCCGGGGTATATAGGATATATGCGCGAGCGGAGCTGATGAGTGGCGCGTGAAAGACCACCGTGGACGTCCGCCCGCGCCTTTCTCGGCATGCACACACCTTTCAATATACGCGCGCATATCCTCCGTCGCGCATGAGTATGCGAGAACTGCCGCGGCTACACTCATATCGACTGTATTTTGATCCGAGCTTATTCAAACAAACAATCGTCGCGCGCGCGCGCGCGTTCATCGCGTACCTATATATAAAAATAACGATCGAGTGCAGTCGCGCGCATCAATTATTATTATTCGCGATTCCGTTATGTATACTGCACGCATCCATATGAATATATCTAGACCAAAATCGCGGATCAGTTGCTCGAGCGTGCGAGATATCACGCGAGCCGACGTAGCGTCGGTGGCCGGGATATGGGCCCTTAAAAAAAGAAAGGAGAGATCTGGCGCGCGCTTGGTGTGTGACGTGCGAGTAGTATAGGTGGGGTGGGCGCGCGCGTCACGATGAAATATGCGTCGAGGGAGAGCAGTAGCTTCGGGGCCGGATACATACACGAAGATTTTCTCTTGGAGTAGCGCGTAGCCGCGCCGCCGCTTTGTTGCTGCTGATGGTGGTATAGCGGCCGCCCTGGCTCGTCCCTCTTTTGCGCGCGCCCAACTTTTAAGTGGGCCGCGCGTTAAGCTGCAGCGAATAAAGTGGGCCGCGGCTCGTTAGCGCGTATACGTGCGTCACTGCGTGCGCGCGCGTGGCAGAGGTCGATAACACACACATCGCCGCGCCTCGCGCGCGATCAACCCAGCTCTTTCGGCCAAAGTGTAGGAAACGCACAGCGAATTAGAACTCGCGCGCGACTTGGTGCATTGTTTGGTCATTGAACTCGAGAGTTGCTGCCGGACCATCTACAGATCTACAGATATAGGTACTGGTACGTAGGCGCGCGTCATTCGCCTCGCGCGCGGATCGAACGCTCGCTCGGCGCCACACTCGATTTGGGCATTTTTACCGTTCACACGCGGCATTTGCCAATCGGTGAATCAATATCTGCTCGGACAATTCCTGCGCATACGTGTCTATTTATAGCCGCCGCCGCATTCGATTCTCCATATGTCGATCGACTGATTAATCTCACCGCGCCGCAGCTGCACTAAATACCTACTCTCGCGAGACCTACGGATATATATGTAACATCATCGGCTCTACACACACACACACACACACAAATTGGAACGATAATTTGTCTTGATCTTTTTTCCCATCGTTCCAGAAATTTCCGTCTAAATCTTACAAAATATCTCTCCACGATGTTCATAATTTTTATCGATAGCCGCGAATGGTTTTTATATCATCTTGGCGCGGCGTGGCGTGCCGTGCACGCGACAATATATAGCACGAGTTTGGGAGCTTGTGGAAAATTATCACCTTCGACTTTTTTGCCCCAACTCGTTGTGGATGCGCTTCGTCCGCTCATCTGCACGTCGCTCGAGATTGTCTCTATTTTAAATTCATATGCGAGAACCAATATATACGTGCACGATTATGTAGAATCGCGCGCGAACCTATAAGTGCGTCGGGACATGTTTTTTTTTGCGCGAGAAACGACAGACACACAGTGTGTGACTAATCTGAATTAGTACGTGCTGTTTGTCGTATACGCGCGGTCGCGGCGCGGCGGAGCGTCGAGCGAACGATTGTAACGGGCGCATCTTGGATCATTATCATTTTCTGGCCCGCGCGACAAAACAAAGAACCAGTTTTTCGCAAAATAAGAAGGTCAGAAAAAGCTGGTTTCCTTGATATATTCACACCGTTTCCGAATACTCATACGTAACGTGATCGCTTTGAAAAATTTCATCAACCTGCAGTGACGTGCACGTTCGCGAGCGTGAGATTATTCGAAAATATAATTATTATGCGTATACGCGAAGGGGCGGAAAAAGTTTGTCGTGCGCGCGCGTAAATGTCCAACTGTCCCGTGCGATTCGATTCGATTTACGAGATTGTGTGTGTACGGCATTGGAGTCCATTCGAGTACCTCCAACTGCTCGTGAGGCGAATAAGAATTTTTTTGTTTCTCACAATCAATCACGGCCGGCTTGGAAATAATCTTTGTCGCATCTGCAACGGTTGCATGAATGAATTGTATCTTAGATGCATGATTATAGACTGCACAATTCGCGATAATGGCTATGTCATTTCTCCCGTGAATTGCAAGAGATATATCATAGCTATATTGTCTTAAAAGCTCACAGTGAAAAGTCACTCGTATGGCTTGATGGATGCGCGAATTATTATTGACCGGATTGCAGTGAATTTTTCATGTGATAAAAGTGAATTGGTCGCGCGCACTTTATGTCCACGAGTTTTGATAGCAAAAATTCACTGCAATCCAGTTGATAATTCGAGCATCCGGACCTTCAGACGCGGGAATTTTTGCTGTGTAAGTTTCCAAGAGCTTTTGCATTTTATATATTGTTCGCGACTGCGCGCGCGCGAGTCGAGGAATGGAGCGTAAAATCGGCTCGGATGCGAGAGCGCGACTGGTTGATGTCCGAATGTTTGCCGTAACCGGTAGATCGTGTAATCGTGGCAGAAGAGAAAAGAAAAAAGTAGGTAAGCCACGAGAGCCGCATATCGTAAGCAGGATAGCAGGGACGCGTCGATCGAAAGCGGCATCCGGCGCATTGAGAAGAACGATGAATCAACGTCGAAACGCTAATGCAAATTCAGCATTGTCGCGTATAGAGGATTAATTTGCCGGGAGCTGAACGCGCGCGCACGCGCGACTCATATGCGTTGGGGGCCGCTGGGCTCTCGCGGATATGTACGTGCACGTGATGATCGAGTATCGATCGAGGCGCAATTAGCGCGATATATCGGCGGATAAATCATTTTCAGGGCAAACAAAAAGCCGTACGTCGCATTAATTGTGCTGCAGGCTTTTTTGAACCGCGCGCGCAGCTATTGGAAAATCGATTGGCCGCGGTGTGTGCGTCCTCGCGCGACCTGACTTTTCCTGCATCACAGCTCGATATCGCACGATCGAGGGATATATTATAGCGGCCGGCCGGGTGTGTGTTGAACCGGGCATTGCAGGATTAGAGAGGCAAACTCGGAGGCTTGTGGTGGCCAGGCCTTTGCGAGACGTACAGGCGCGCGAGCATGCTATATAGGAAATGACGTAGCGGTGGCAGGCGCGCGCGCGCGAGCTGACACACTTGGAGGTGAGCGACTCGGCGAACCTGTTACGAGCAGCGCGCGACATCAGACACCCGCGCACCCGTTCCTCAGTCCCGCAACAACTCGACACACGCACATATATGTTAGTGACACGTGCTAATTGCAACTCGAGCAACGACGCCGCGCCGCCGCCGCGCCGGCTCAAAATAACGTACGTCCCGGTATTATAACGTGATCGCTTTGACGGCCGCTCTGCAGTCCCGCGCGCACAGTTACATGTCCAAGTCGAGCTTTCTCCCTGTTCGCGTTGGTTATTTTGCGATATTAGATACCAATTCTAATGTACGGCCGTAGCTCGAGCGATATGATTCAACCGCGCGCGACTATGTAAGCTCAAACTCACGTCATGCCGTACACTGTGCAATTGCTTAAAATAAGAGTTATGGAACTAAGTTGCGAGTTTTGCAACAACCATATGGCCTGAGCATATTCGTGTACACTGCACGGCACTACAAGTGCGGCCATCACGCGATTAGCGAAAACTTATACCTCCAGCAGACTAGCGCGCCGCGACACTGCAGTGCTAGCGCAGCGTGAGCCGCGCTTGGCGCGCACTTGGTACGCCAATCACGCGCGTCGTGCGCAGTTTTTTTCAATCGGAGGATCTCGACCCCTCTGCTGGAGACCCGATCCGACCGAGACTCGAGGGACGCAGGATAAGGATACCTGCTTGGTCAGGTAGACGCGCCGAATTGGAATTTCCCGTCGCGTGAATTATCTTCATACAGCGGCCACCTCGTTGTTTATACAGCTCGAGTTCCAATACACAAGCGCGCGAACCGAGAGCGCCGTATCAAGCTACTGCATACACAACGTGTTCGATCCCACGGGATATTTCAACGGGGGGTCGCGAGCTAGTGTGGCTAGTGCTATTAGCGTAGCTAGTGCGTGCGCGAGTCGAGCGAAAAACTTTCTAATTTCTTCGTCATCATTTTCACGTATAGCATGCGAGGAAGGATTGTGCCGCTGATTGTGCCGTGGATCAGAGGTATAAAAGACTGATCCGCGCGCGTACGTCCGAGCCAAAAGCCTATACCGGCCACTCGCGGACCGCTCTCGTCTATAATACTCGCGGTTTTTTTACGCCTAAAAATACTTGGGAGTTATTTTTAGGGCGCGATTAGGCTGATTGAAATAGGTCGCGCGTCAATTTGTCTCGGAGCAGAGCCACGTACGCGTGGGAGGAAGAAAGCGACCGCTGGCCAGCTCGCTCGTAAGCTCAGCCTGCAAATAGTCCAAGTTAATCTTCCGCGAGACGTCGATCTGATGAAAAACATTTTTGCTCGGATACGAGATGAAGAATATTGGACTCGAGTGTAACATGGAATATATCTCACGCGTGCATCGCGTATATATACCGCACGTACTGGCATCAACCGTACGATTGTTGAGCCTGGGGCCTCGCCGACTCGAGCGAGAGAGAGAGAAGAAGAAAAAACGCGACGAGCTGTGAATCGCTCGCGACGTCACGCGAGTGTGCTGCACCGAGTGTGATTCGCAATCGACACATGGCCAATTACCCGTAACATTACCCGCGATAACAAGCTATAAACGCGCGCATCGGTCTCGCGCGATCTGTCGATATGCTTGTATAACGGGCGAATATTCGGTGCGGCACGTGGGTTGCGCAACATGCGGATCCAAATTATTTTTCAGCGAGCCAGCACGCGCGATCGGGAGTTTTGAACTCTGTTCCGTTGGTGCGCGCGCGGCGAGCCGGGCCAATGAATGGGCAATTGTGCTTATTTGTAAACGCCACACTCGAGCGAGGCTTTTTACTGTTTTGCTCGCTCGCTCACACGCGCATGTGCTCAACATGTTTTCAGAGTGAATTCTAAATTAAGCCGCGATATGACGCATTTCATTGTTGATCGAGCAGCGACGCCAAGCAAACGATACATATACTCATTGTCGGAATTTCTGTAATTAAGTTACGAAACTCGAATTTCAAAGTAGCTCTTATGGCAATTGCCAGCAACTCCAATTCGACGGTCCAGCATGTTCCTCCAATGGGGCTGGACCGATCGACGATCTAATTCATCATCGCATGCATGAACCGCGGCCACGAGACCGCGTGCGCCTATACTCATAATATGCATATCGCCACGTGTTTGCCGACTCACTTACGTTGGCATCGTAAGATGCCTATTTCTCCCCCCCCCCCCCCTTTTCTTATTAATCTACTCATGTTACGTTATATATTTCTCTGCACTTATATATCTCGTCGGCTGCGTTATTGACTAATGCTCGAGGAAAATCTCTGCGCACGACTCGGATTGAAAAACGGCCGCACAGAGTACTTGTCCAATTCGAATTATATCCACAGATTAATGGGGATATTTATATACTTTGCTCCGATTACGATATAAACGCGATTATTAGCACATTCGCGGCGCCGTTGATCAAACCGCGCGCGTTCCCTTTGATATATTGCTCGAGCGCGCGCATTAATCTACCGCTCGCAGTCGCGACGAAACTGCCATGACACGTACGTCATAATTAATTTTCTCGCATGGCAATAGAAAATTGGCTTTTCGACCATTTGACATCGGGTGTACTTGTATCTGATCGATCTTTTACACCGTCCACAAGTACGAATTTGTCGTCTTTGCGTTATACGTCCCATTTATTTATCTGACCATATAACGCGAGTATGCGGCCGGAGCACCTGACAATTGCGGCCATTTGAAAAATACTTTCTCTCAAAGAGACGAATCTTGAAATGATAAAATGTTCTGCAATCACGAGTTGGGCAAAAGATTTACCTGCGCAATAATACATGATCATAAATTCGCGTGGTATAGACAGCAGCGACAACAACAACAACAACAACAACAACAACAACAACAACAACATCGACGCAGCATATGTATATGCGCGCGCGCATTGATGGGAACGAGCTGGCGCGCACGTGGTAATTAAAACGCGACCGCTCGCGCGGGCTGACCGACTCTCGAGTTATTATAAGCGTCGCGTCGTTCGCGGCCGGTGCTCCTTTGCAAAGGCGCGTGTGCGCCCACGTTTTGTTGTGCAGCTGCAACACGAGGAGCTCGCGGGGGCCTTCCTCTAAATGAGCTTAACAGCTACGAGACGAGAGCGAGCTGCAGCTATAAATAAGCTGGCCCGATTCTCTTACGAGCGTTCTCGCCAAGCAAGGGATATCTGCACCTTAGTCATAATCTACATTAAATTATGGTCGCGCACTGTTATATCCACTACAACAGATATACCAATAAAATCCTCTCGATTCTCGCCAACTCGAACGGAAATAGTTTTGCTTTTGGTTGCAGTGCGTACTTACTCGGAAAAAAAAAATAAAAATTGGTGAATATCTTTATATACCCGTTTGTATATTTAGTTATATAAATGAAGATGCGCAAGTATTGCATTCTTATGGAATAAGTTGTGTTGTTCTATTGAGCCACGTTTGCGTGTACCATTGAAACTGAAAATATTAAGAGCCACACTCGCGAGCTAAGACAACAGCTGTCGCGTTGTGCGCGCGCGCGAGGAGGATGGTATAATTACTCGCGATCATTCTTACAATTACAAGCACGCAATGAATCATTCTTGCAATTACATCCGAGTTGGCTAATTTAAATTACACTGTCAGCCGCGTACGGAACACTGTACGTATATTATCGCGCAGTGGTCTTTGATCCTTTTCAAGTCGCGCGCGGATATATCACTCGCGCACTGATGGGACGAACTGCGGAGAAAAGCAGCTGGAATATTGATGTAATTGTCCGTGCGTGCACAAGTACGAGCAAGGAACAAATCGTTGGACTCGAGCGATAATACGTGCTCGGACGGTAATAGACGTAAATCGCAACGTGTATAATTGCACGTGTAAACTTAACTCGAGACTCGAGTGTGTGCGATAAGACGGAACCGAGTTTAGCTTGGCGATTGGGAGAAGCACAATTGAGCCGTGAGACGTTTTGCGGCTGCTATAGCGATCGTACAGAACAATTACAACTCGAGTGTCATGCGGCGCCGAGGTAGTGTAGGTGCAGCAGGCCCGTGGAGCGTTTCGTAACGACCGGCCGCGGGTGAAATATGAAATGTGTGCAGCCGATGCGCGTCAATGAGGTGCGCACACAATTCAAATTCTGTTTCGTGACTCTGGCAATCCAAACCGAGCGTTTATAAACTGCACCCACATTTACGCGGGCGCGCGCGCGCGTGGGGGGATATCGCTATACTTGATCACATCGGAAGCGTACGTGCAGCTTGGCTCATTTGCATATGCGAGGGCTACTTCGGCCGCGGAACAATGCCCGAATTTGGTCTGCTCGCTCGAGCCAAATTCAAATTGCCACAAGGGGCAATTGTCAACGGACACACTTAAGCCAACAAAACACGTAACGTTTCCCTCGCGGCCCACCGCCGGCCGATGCTACTTCCGGCTTAGATAATATGTTTTTCGTATACGCTCGCTTTGACTTTATAAAAGACAAACGTGCACCTAAAGGTGCACGTTTGTCTGCACACATGCATATATCAAATTCACACGTGAATTGCCGCGTGCCATACGAAAGGTGCGAAACGTGCGAGCATCACGACTCGCTCCTTCGCGTCGGCGGATAGCAGCTGCAACTTGCCTCCCAGTATTACCTACTCCTGCGGACCGTCGATCGCGAAACCGAAGATAGACAGACAAGCTGATGTCGAGGGGGAAAAAGATGTTGGAGTGATTTTGTTCGAAGCGCGAATGAATGGCACGCGAGTAATTGTATACCGCGCGCGCGCAGACAACGAAGAGGCGCGGCAAATCGGGTCGATTAAAAAGCAGCAGCCGCGACTAACCGCATGGCTCCTGTGGCACGCCGATATGCACATACCAAGTGCTATGCTCGCGATTGGTCGCGTCGCGAGCTAGTAATGCACGAATAAATATATACAAGCCTCTCTCGGGATGCTGCTGCTGCTGCTGCTGCTGTTTCCCTGTGCGATTGTTTGGGCAACGATCAGCTACCTGCAGTGTATTGTACGGCTGCACAAAGAACGTTTGCGCCTGCAGTGCCGCGCGAAGTAGCCTAGATAATTAATTGCCAGTTGCAAGCTACTTTTCGCGCGTCTTCAGCGGGACAAAAGTGCCATTCTTTGCAACACGCCAAGCCGAATATGATGGTCGAGCTGCGAGGCCGATCGGCGATATCCGAGTAGCGACGTATAGGCGCGACAGCTCGTGCGCGCATAGTGCAGCTGTTGTAGCGTACACACCGCACGCAAACTCGCTATACACACACACACACACAGAGCGATTATTATAATACAATACACAGCAGACTGTATTCGCGCGAGCTTGTGGAGCTTGTGGAGCTTGTGGAGCTTGTGGAGCTTGTGGCTATAACATATCACACTGCAGTCCTTCCATGTTTGTATGGGGTACGGTTCGGTGATGGCCGGGAGCTGCCCTCTACATGATATCTACAGAGCGATTCGTATCCGCTCGCGAATGGCGCGCGAGATACTACTCGCGCGAGCTGCAGCTGATAAGATGTACGTGCAGTTGTGAAAAAATCCCTCGAGCCAACTCTCGACTCGACACACACACACACACACACACACACAACTGACGCCGCGCGCTTTATTATGCACATATTACACGCGTGCGACAACAACACACGTATTTAAATTATGTGACGGATTTTTGCGGCGAACAAGCGGCGTTTCCGGATCGTGTCGAGAGCAGAAAAATAAAGAGGGAAAGAGTGGGAGCCACTGTTATCTCTCTCCGATCGGAATGCCCAAGTGGTTCAACGCAATTGTGCGACGTTCCGCCGCACCCACGTGCACGCATAAGTAACGAGAATTGCAGCGAGCCGCGGCGGCGTTTTGCTTTATCTTTTGCGCGCCGCGAAAGCGAGAAAGTTCATGCGGGGCCCGAGCGTAAATTTTCGCATGTGTCCACCATGTGTCTGCAGTTTTCCCGTCCAATTGACTGCACATCTAGTTGACACCCCCCGTTCGCTCGCCGCGCATTTCCGTCAATTTTTTCGTTTCTTTTTTCTCTTGAAACAACGCCCTCGCGAAACATCGATTTGGTATTTACGGCTAACACAGCAAGTTGTATTTTGAATTTTAACCTGATCTCGCGATCAGTGTTATGCCAGCTCGACGCAAAGCAACCGAGCTGATAATTACAAGTAAATATTCGGTAATTTTATATTTGCAGTTGAAAATCGACCGTAGTAATTGAGTGTTACTGTAGCGAAAAACGTTGCACCGCGTAGATTACAGCGAGTCGAGTCCCTGCGCGTAAGGAATTTAGAGAGTGCGTGCGCGCGCGTATTAGATTCGATAAAGAATGCGTGTATACATGTGCGCATCGCAGCACGGCACTGCACGGACGACTCGAGCAGAAAGAAGAAAATAACTCGAATACGCATGGGTGTTTTATCGGGATATCGGGTGCGTGCGCGCGAGCTCCAGGCCGCGCGCGCATTGACGCACACGAGATCGAATGCTGCTGCTGCACTGCTGCGGGCTTTGGTGCATCCATGCGCGCATATATTCAATTATATATACATGCACGCGCGCCGCGGCGACGGCTCGAGTTTATTTTGCCACCCCGCGTGCGCTGCTTTGTGACAGCCGCGAGACGCGTACGCGCTCAATCCGCGACCGATATGAATTGCTTCACTCTTTCTCGTGCTGCACTCGACCGATCGCACGCGGCCCCCAACGCTGTTGTTTCGAAATTTTGGCCGACGCGTTTTGTGTGGATCGACGATGACAAATCCGCCGCATTCGCGCGCGCGCGCATACGTTTGCAGCGTTTTGCTTTTTGAGCTGAAGGAGATAAAAAGCTCCTTTGTGCTTGACACGAATCATCCTCGCTCCGCGTTGCAGTACCACGTCGCGTCGGCCGACCAAGTTTGGACGCTTTGTAAATTGCACTTTTACGACTCGTCTCAGCTCCTGCTCGTCGCTTTGATCTCCGCGCGAATAACCCAAATAACCCTGTGTTTTTCCCACTTCCTCGGCAAATAATCCGCCGCGGGCAAACCCATCTTCAGCTCGTATAAAAACTCAAATTTATTAATCGAGACGCGACAGTCGTCCAGCTGTTGAAAAATATTGCGAATATTGAAAAATATTGAATAGCGCGCGGGTGCAACATATACCTTGGAAACTTGCGCGCAAATGATCGTTTAACTGCACCGATCCGAGCTGCACCATATGTAAACTGAATCATCGCAAACGAGTGCCTGCAGCTGACGAATAGCTGCAACTCGGCGACATGCCGCGCGTCCTGTGTAATTTATCCTCCGCGATTCGTATCCGATACACACGTATTGAATCGCGCGCGCACGCGGCCAGAAAAACACTTGACCTGAATAATCGCGAGAGTGCAGTCGAGTGCGCGTACGCGGGAAAAATAAAAAACGGCGTCATTAGCTTATTCAAATTCATGAGAGATGGAATTCAACGAGGAAAGAGAGTCGCGCGCTACTGCAGGCCCATAGGATACAAGGAAGGAAACGTGTACGACGTGTTGGTATATCGATCCTCCCTATTCATAAGGACGTATCTCGTGCGAGCGCAAAGTAAAGACGTATCTCGGAGAGACGTGCAAAAAAAAGAGGTATCTCGGACGAGCGCGAAATAATGTCGCAGCTCGCGGAGAATAGCGACTCAATATCGAATCTCACTTTGATTAAAAATTATAACCGATCATAACCGCAAATAGATCTCAAGCATAGAATTAAAACTCGGCAAACATAAAAGCGATCATGGGGGCGAGTCAAAATATCGACGGCCCTAACGAAGAAAAGCACATTTCAAATCTCCAACGAAAAAAAACACATTTCGTTTATCGGACGAAGAAAAACACATTCCAGTTTCTCAGTCGAAGAAAAACACATTTCGGCTTCTCGGACGAAAAAAAGCACATTTCAGCTTCTCGGACGAAGAAAAGTACATTTCAGGTTATTCGATGCGGTAGAAAATTATCTGCGCATTACCACGTAAAATAATACATTACACACAAGTAATATAAAATAATACATTGCACATTCTCACACACTCTCACGAGTATTGAGATACCCAATTTCATACATCTCATCATTCAATATACTACGTAGCTGAAATGTGCTTTTCTTCGTCCGAGAAGCTGAAATGTGCTTTTTTTCGTCCGAGAAACTGAAATGTGCTTTTTTCGTCCGAGAAGCTGAAATGTGTTTTTCTTCGTCGTAAACCGTGAAATGTGTTTTTCTTCGCCGGAAGGTCGAAATGTGCTTTTTTTCGTCGGAGATTTGAAATGTGCTTTTTTTCGTAAGGGCCGTCGATATAAAGCATCTGTATTTTTTTATTCATGAGTCAAAAGCACAGAAACGATGGTCAAGAGACTATGTGGCATTTATATACGTGGAAACGCGGTGGCTCTCTGCTCGACTGCGCTGGACTGCGCTAAGACTACAGGCCAAGCTGCTCTGACTGCAGTCGCGAGTCGCGAGCTCTTAGCAATTAGTAACAAGACGCAGTTTTTCGTCTCTCGTTATTGGCTTGTAGTTTACATTCAAGAAACCGACTAGCCAGAATCATATGATGCTCACGGCGGAGCGTGTTCTTATTTTTGGTTTCCATATAAAACTGGCCCTACACAGGTGCATGCCGGGAAATCCGGGAATCGAACCCCTCTTATCCACGAATTGAGCTCCGACCGCGGCGCGCGGCGACTCATTCCACAGTTGATCACTGCAATAGCCGCTGTCGGACTCGAGCGCTACCGTCAACTTCTAAAATCAGAACCGTTTGTTGTTTGATATTTTCTACCTACACTTGGAAAAAAGACGCTCAAGATTGATAAGAATTCAACTGCAGTAAATCCGTATAGCATGCGTACATTGTTTCAATCTACAATGGAAGAATAAGGTAAAATCTAAAATACAGTCCTGCAAATAGTAAAGCTCATGTTTCCGGGAAGCTTTGGTCTTAGAATAGCTTGTTTATATTGATAATGAGAATTTATCTTCATGTGTGAACTGCACTACTTTATTTTAAACCACTGAAATACTTCCTTACTTCGCAATTCTCTGAGCTACGATATTACTTTGCGCTAACGCGAGATACGTCCTTATTTTCCGGTGCTCCGGCGTCCCGCGAGATACGTATCTCGATATACGTCCTTATTATTCTGACTCACGAAATACGTCTTTATGGATAGGGAGGATCGATATATCATTCTAAACTCGCGCGCCAACTACAAGCTGAAGTCTCTACACACTGCATCAATTCAATTAGCGGACCGACGCGACGTCCACACATCATATATCACTATTCATTACACACTTAGTTGTTGTGCTTTGCCTCATTCCCGTGAGATATCCAAGTGTGCAGCCATTGTTCGTGTCGCACCTGCGTTCGCGTATAGCGATTTAATGCGTATACGGTAGCGGCTTTTTTATACGCCGATTAAAAAACCGCTGCCAAGTGCCTTAGCAGTATGCTTTCTCAAAGAGGCTTCAATATCACCCACAAACGCTTCCCAAACCTGTATTTTCACCTTTCCAATACCGTAGATACTATCATCTATTTTTCAAAAATTACAAAAAAATTATTTAATCAATTCAATTCGTATTTGGTGACTGTGTAAAGTGTCGTTCTTTTCCAATTGACCAAACTTTGTCGCGAGGGTTGATGTCTGCCCGGGCTCTCTTATTATTTGATCAAATGCAACAAAGCAAACGGTTCTAGGTTCTTACCACGATGCGAGATATTTGGACCTGCATAATTTTTCGATCAATTCATCTTGTGACTGTCATACGGTTTAATGGTGGTCAAAATCGATCCGGTCCGTAATTTTAGCACACTTGAAGACTCATTTTGATGATCATTTTCGAGGGCAAAAGACACCAAATTTTTCCAATTTTCTCTATAGCATGTTGAAAATATTGGAAACGAAACTTACATGAATTTTTCTTCCCCTTAGCAACGGGTTGCTAGCGGCGGTAAACAACGTTGCTAAGGAGCTAATTGGGAAGATTTTGTGTCCTTTGCCGTCGAAAATGATGGAAATAGGTCATAAATAAATGATTTCCAACCTTCCTAACTGTTGCTAGGGAGGTAAACAACCGTTGCTATGGAGCAAATAGAACAATTCAGTGTCCTTGGCCATCGAGTGTGACTTGAAACTGATTTTCCGACTTGCCCCAATGAGCACTCATAAGGATTTGTGAGAAAACACGTTAGGAACGGTTGCTAGGGAAATAACCGACGGATTTTGCTGAAAATTGAACTCGGACTAGATCTTGTCACAACTAACCGGTGTGCAAAATTTCAAGAGGATCGGATCATTCCTTCGGGAGTTATTGTGGACGAAAGAAACGAAAAAATAGACACCTTAACAACGGTTGAAAATAACTCAAATTTGCAAATACGAGCGATAATGCGCAAATAACAAATTATATCGCGCAGTAAGTATATGACAATTGCGAGGAACGCGCGCGCGCGCGAGAATGAATCCCACATGTGGCAGCCGCGGCCGCAAGTTGCGACCTTATCAGCTGAAATCGATGAAATGTTCATTTCCGCCCCCCGGACACTTGTTGGTATATTGATGTATACATTTCGCCTCGCTCGAGTTAAAAAGCCGGCTCGCGCCGCGTTTCGTGTAATTATGCATGGGCAGGCGCGGATATATAGGACGAGGAAATGTTTCGCGGAAATTTCACCGCATCGATTGTCGATTCGGATAATAATACCGCGGCGATCGATAATTGCACGCGTCACGAGTTAGCAATACGAGCTATTTTTGAATTGTCAAAACATCGTCGCTCGAGCCTTTGAAACAATTGAAAAAATGTCGCTTCAAGCGCGCGTTACTCCTCCCGCGGGCAATTATTTACTGCGCAGCATTGCAGGTATTCAAGTTTGCATACGGGCCGAATTGCGCTGGCTTGCTTATTAGTATTTGCATCGCGGCGAGTCGAGCGCCCGCGCGAATCAGTACTGCAGTCTCGAGCAATTGTCTGTCTCTCTCTCGGCGCAAACGTTGCGCGCGAATGGCCATTGATGCCCCGCAGGCTCGCTCGCGCATCATTTCTCCGCGCGCGCGCGCGCGAATCCATAATGAAGATTACGTGTGCGCGGCTTCGTACTGTGAATACCAAATCGTTCTTGTGCACATACACACTCGACATGTATGTATTTACGTTGCGAATGTGGCGCGGGTAGCGATCGCGCATCGTCGATACGTTATGGTACCGCTTGCAAATTGAAATAATGTATTTTCGTACTGGGATTTATGCGCGCGTTATTGACGCAATTCGGCCGCTCGCCGCCGATTGATTGTCGCGCGCCTACGGTGTATAATATATAAATGTGTGTGTGAGCGTGTGTCGAACGGAAGGGAATTGCGAGCTATCGCAAAACGAAAGAGATATTGGCCGATCGGCTTGCCGAAACTGAATTCCGCGGCCATGAACCGAGCAAGTGTGTATATCTAATATATGGAAAAGAACGCGTCGCCGCGGTGCAGTGTCCAGCCGCGTTGCCGAAGATTGATTGATTGATTAGTATTCATTTCGCCTTGGGGTAATACCCCGTCTGGCGTATGGTAATAGTACACTGTGAAGTACATTAATGGTGAATTTAAGATTTACATTATGGTATACATACTAAACTATGAACTAAATTACAATGAGTTTTATCAATACAATTTACAGCTATTGCTCGCTCACTCGCGTGTGAGCTGCCTTTGCCACTCGGTTTCAAGCAGTACAAATATGCGAAGTTTTGGTGGTGATATTCCGATGCTGCGTACGGTGAAATTTACGGCGGCCACTATAATTGCGATAAGTCGAGTGATCGAATGGAATGGAGACTTGTCAGTTTGCGTTTTCAATGGTGACATTAATACGAAGGCCCTCGTTTACTATCTCGCGTTTGCCAATCACGCTTGTCGCGCTCGAGTAAGGCGTTCCAAATCGAGTTTTTGAATGAGGAGATTACGTCTATACAGAAGTCGGTTATTCCTAGGGAATTCAGTAGCGCTGAGGCGGATATTTGGAACGACCGTTCCCAAGCTTCCGTACGAGGTGGAGGATAGTGACGAAATATCAGGCAGGTCTCGCCTCGGCCACTCGTGCTCTCGCTCGTGATTTCTCTTTTTTCCTTGTCTTCCTCTTTTTCCTCTTTATTATTATTATTATTGTACGTCAACGCCCGAGTAATCGTCGCGGCTCGGGCCGTGATGCGCGCGCGCAGAGAAACAGCAAGGACACGCGCTCGGCCGGTCGAGTTGCGCGATTCTGCAATCGGCCCGATCTCTCTCTCTCTCTCTCTCCACCGACGCGGTGGGATTTGTCACGCGGCAAAAGCCGACCGACGAAGCGATCTACTTGTAGCGAACGGTTCAACTCGCACCTGCCCGGCCGAGAGCGAGCTCGCGAGGTTGAGATGCATCATTTCCTCCAGCTATTCAATACAATAATGTATACATGCGCTTTGTAATTGCATTCGAGCTGTTACGTTGGTCGGCGGCTTACGCAACGTAAAAAAACCAACACGTTTCGCCAAAGATGCGCTGGCGCGCGCGCGCGCGAGTCGATTAGCGTACTAGTACACTCAGTCGAGCTGAATAGTAGTTCGCAAATATATACGCGAGATGTATCGCAAGGGAACACGTGGCGCCAAAGTGACACACGATACAAATTAGCGTTTTGCAATGATTTTTCCCGTTTCGCAGGCGCGCAAGATAACTCGAGTGGCGCACTAACTCTCCATCCGCCGCGCCGCGGCGAATCTCGCTAGCGGTCATTAGCACACATATACTTGTTATTTATTTTTGAGATTTCTTTATCAACCGATATACATGCGCTAATCACCAAATGCCAATCGTACGGTATTTATACATACCCGTAGTGTGTGCTCGTATACACACATACATGTATTCGCACGCGATATGTGTACCGCGCGATAGTTTGCATGCGCGTATTACACACACGGCGAGGTCGCGGTCGGAAAAGAAAAGAGGAGAAGTGTGTTGTGTGTCGCATATCGGACAAAACGATATACAATTGCGCGAGGAGAAGAAACGCACGTGTGTGGCTGCACGGAAAAGACGCGCAATCGCTCGGCGCAACGTGTCCCAGCTGTCTCTCGGCCGGCCCGCGACTAATTTTTCACGTGCGTGTACTCGAGTGCACGTGCAATATATCTCGAGGCGCGAATGGCGTAATGCGCCATATCAGCGCGAGCCAGACTGCAAGCTGCAGACAGCCGCGCATCGGCGGGCCGCCCTTTGTAGGAAATTGCGACTTCCGCAAGGAGATGCGCGCAGATAGAGGCCGTTAACCCAGCTCAGCATATCTCTACGACCAATTGCGCAAAGTATGATTCACGTCCATCGGCTTGTGTGCACAGCACAAGCGCAGCAATTCCAACAAGGTGCCAACTCGGTGTATCCTTGCTTGCGTGCATTGTATTTTGCCCCGTACAATTAAGCAGCAGCGTGTAAATAATGTGGTGGTTGTTTGTTCCAGCCATCGAGCGGGAAGGAGGCGTCGACGCAGCAGCGCCGATCGAACGGCGACGGCGCCAAGCAGCAGCACGAGCAGGACAACGGCCAAGCCTGCGGCTACTCGGCCGTCGGGGCGTTCCGCCACTGGAGGCGGAACAACAGCAACAATGCTGGCCCAGCGACGGACACGCCAAAGGCGACGCAGCCGAGCACGTGGCCCCCGGCCGCCGCCACACCCGACAGAGCCACCCTCCACAAGCTGCACAACTTCCCCCTGGCCCTGTCCGACGCCAGCCTACCCGACCAGGACCTCTCTCTCAAGTTCCTCGCTCTCGTGAGTCTCTCCTCCAAGCTCCCCTCCAAGCTCTCTACCAACAAAAGCACATGCCACGATTCACCCGATCTCCGCACTGAGAAACACGTTATTTTTTGAATAAATAATTTTCAACGGCATGTGCTCTTCTTCCTGCAAGACTCGTCGCTCGACGCATTACGCGCACTACGCCCCAAAACTTGATTGTTTCTCGCGCGCGCGCGCGCGCATTCAAAGCTCTGATGTATGTCAATCGCTATGTGCGGGCTATATAACGTGCTGCGGACAGCTGAAAACTGCACTGCACGTATCCTCGAGCTTTGTCTTTACGCAAGCTCAAGTTGGCGCGTACGTAAACTCACCAGCTTGTCACTCACTCTCGCGCGCGCGCGCGCGCGAATACCCGACGATCGACAAGCTCGAAAAGCTACTTTCCATTTTTACCCGCCGCGTACTTGTCGTGCTAACTTTGTAAACGCAATCTCCACTCCGAGATACATACCTTTTGGAGCTGAAAATCGGCTCGATCGATTGTTCTGATACAAGCCCGCGAAAGATTGCAGCTTATTGAGACGGATGATATCGCTAGCGGAGCTGGGGAATGCAAAATGAAGCGTGACTGCAGTGCTTATATACCTGTTGTGTGTGTGTGTGTGTTGCAGAACGCGCTGGACCTGACGGCGCCGGCGAGCGACGTGCTGCTGAAGAACCGGCTGGCCTCGTGGTTCCAGCTGTCGGGGCACCCGGACGGGTTCGCGCCCGCCGGCCCGGGCACCGTGTGGAAGCGCCGCCAGGGCGGCCCCGAGAACACCGAGCGCCTCGTGTACGAGGCTCTAAGCCGCGACGAGGCTCTGCGCGACTGCATCCCGCGCTACTACCGCGAGGTCGAGTACCGCGGCGAGACGTTCATCGAGCTGCAGGACCTGCTGTTCGGCTTCTCCGACCCCCACGTCATAGACATCAAGCTCGGGACGCGCACGTTCCTCGAGTCCGAGGTGTCCAACACGCTGGCCCGGCCCGACCTCTACCGCAAGATGCTCGCGGTCGACCCGGCCGCCCCCAGCCCCGAGGAGCACCGCCGCCAGGCCGTCACCAAGCTCCGCTACATGCAGTTCCGCGAGCAGCAGTCCTCCACGTGCAGCCACGGCTTCCGCATCGAGGCGATGAAGCTGCCCGGCCGGCCGCCCATCACCGACCTCAAGACCCTCAAGCACCACCACCAGGTCCTCAGCACCTTGAGGCTCTTCCTCGGCGGCCGCGACCACACCCGACAACTCCTCCTCGACAAGCTCGTCCAGCTCCGCGCCAAGCTCGAGCGCAGCCACTACTTCCTCACCCACGAGGTACTTGATACTTTCTAACTTGTCTCGAGCTGCTGCTGCTGCTGCAGCTGCACATGAAAACAACTGACTAATTCCGACACTAATTTTACTACAGGTCATCGGCAGCAGTATTTTCATGATCTACGACAACGACAAAGTCGGAGTTTGGCTAATCGACTTTGCAAAAACGTGCGAGGTGCCCAACGGTGCCAAACTCACGCATCGACGCGAATGGCAGCAAGGCAACCACGAAGAAGGTTTCCTCTTCGGCCTCGACAATCTCATATCGACCCTCCAACAGATCGATTAACTTTACACCAATTGCTCAACTCACTTGAGCACACACGACTGACTCGTATTTCATACAAACATATTTATTTTGTACATACAATTCATCTACACACATTTTCAACTGAAAAACTCTGGTCTGATAATCATAGCTGATTACTTCGGTCTAAACCAATACACATAGCTCATACACAATACATTTAAGCTTTTGTATAAATATTTTATCTTATACGTATGTGTACTTAGCAATAACTTGATAGATTCCAAATCTACCAAGCCCGAATATTTAATTGTGCGAATGAGAATTATCGAATCCGAGTGTTTGTCTGCGTATTGCGAATAAGTGTAATTTTATACGATTTTAATATATAATATATATATTATATATATATATATATATATATATATATATATATATATATATATATATATATAAAACGATCATACAGCGATGTACAAATTTTATTGTTGAAGCTCGAATGAAAAAGTATTTGTGTAATATTAGTGTACTCTTAGCGATCTTTCATATTCAACTCGACGTAAATATTTTTGTACAATTATGCGAAGGATTTGATGAAAATATGTCATATCGTAAATAATTCAAATAAACAAAGACAATTTTTTAGTTCAAACTCAAGTATTTTAATTTATTCGTATCAAATACTTGCAAGTAATAAAAATTACTTTTTTCATAAATATATCTGTACTTGGTAGAAAATCGTGGCTCATATAAATTGATACAAGTATAGGTACAATTATTGATTTTACAAGTAGAAAATGTATCGATTTCCATCAACTTTTCACAACTGCACATTTATTTATATGAGAAATTACTAATATGGATTTATCCTTTAATTACGGCAATCGGTCTGAGCTTTATACACTTCTGAGAGATTCCAGCAGCATGGCACGTATTCACAACATCGGTGACATTTTTATATGATTCCGGGGCTTCTTCCATGACTAATTTCGGCGAAGCTACGCGTATGGAAATACCCATTTCTTCTAGCTTGTTCAGAACGGATTGGTAGTCCAAATTTCTCCTTGATTTCGCTCGAGACAATGCCCGTCCCTGTTGATATATCGATATTGATTTAAAGCGTTTTGCAATCAAGCGTTAACTTGTCAATGATTAATTTGGCAACTTACCGCTCCGTGACACGTTGAGCCAAATGTTTCTTTCATTCCTTGCTCAGTACCAGTCAATACGTAACTGCATGTGCCCATGGTACCTCCAATCAACACGGGTTGTCCTGTTAATTGATAATCTACTGGAATCAACGGATGATGCGGCGGGAAAGCTCTTGTAGACCCCTAAACAGATTGACACTCATTACCATTAAAGTTGTGAAATGTATGCCGACACCGCAGGGGTAGGGTGCAACAATAAGGATAACTACTTTTGTCCGAGTAGAACTATAGTAAGTTTTTCTGGCCTCAAGCACAGGATGTAACTCACACCCATGGATGATCGTGCAACACTCGGCCGCACTCGTTCACCCGTGGGCCTAAATTTGAACTCTAGTCTCTAAATTTGAAATAGTTCAAAACTACCATTCATTGGTGAAAGTTGCACAACTCATGGATAGTAGAGAAAATTCATGGGAAAATTAGTGAAATATTCACTATTTTGGACAGAGAATTTTTTCCTCCTAGTAAATAGTAGAATTTCACTGAAGAATGTCAAACAGAACTACTTATTCGTACACTATTGGCATATTAAGGAAGAAAATGTAACATTGAAAATAGTTAAAAATTACTATTTAATAGTGCGATATTGACTGTTGATCAGTTATTTTTACTATCAAATAGTAAATATTCACTATTAAATAGTAATTTTCAACTATTCAATTCAGGCAGTACACCCAATTGATACGGAAATAGCTATTTGATACTAGTCCGCACCGAGTCGACTTTTTTTGGCCTTGATTTACGGGCAGAGTACAACCTTAGATCCGAGGTCGAGAAGTTACGAAATTTTAAATTTCTACAAAAGTACAACTCCGCACCTACAAAACAAGACCAGAGGCATCCTTCACGCTTGCATATCAAGAATATTATATTCGCACATAAACGTGGTATAAGTGCAACTCAACGCCCGCAATATACGATGATAGCTATATTTACCTTCCTGTGTACTAAGAGAGTTTTCAGTTTTCCATCGACCATGTGCTCTTCAACTTTGGCAACGTTGTGTGATACATCATAAATTACATGCATATCCAAATCGTCTGGAGACATGTGAAACTGTTTTGCAAATGCTTGACGACTCAAAAACGTCATGGAGCTTCGATTCACCCATGCGAAATTTGCAGCAGCCGCCATTGATTTTAGATAATCTTGCCCTTCTTGCGAATGAATGTGTGCACAAGCAAGTTGTCTGTCATTGACTTCAATATTATCCCTTTTCATAGCTTTTTCCATTTGTACCAAAGCATCTGAAATACAAGAAATTTGAATGTCCACTTTTCACGTACATTTATAATTACATTTGGATACAAATTCAAAGTTAGTATTTGGATTTGAGAAATGAGCTGTAATAAAATATAGTAGTTTATTGACTAATTTAGAAAAATTAGTACACATCAAATGATTTTTCATCAATTACCTGTAGCCACTTGATGTCCAAATCCTCGACTTCCTGAGTGAATCATTACACATACTTGACCTACGTCTTCAATACCCATCTTACTAGCAGCAGATTTGTTGAAAATTTCATCAACTACTTGAATTTCTGCGTAATGATTTCCTGCTCCTAACGTGCCTAACTGTAAATGATTTTGATGAATGAGTCAAACTTTAACTAACACAACAGGACACTTGCATAAAATAACTCACCTGAGGGAGACCTCGTTTTTTAGCTCTCATTGAAACTTTGGATGGATCTGCATTCAACATTCTACCATACTCTTCACAATGTTCTTTATCTTCAGCCCAAACATATCCTGTTAAATAATCAATGATAATTTTGGCATACTTAAAAGCAATATTAAAATCAACATGCTCTTAAAAGGCAAATATCTATACCTTCTCTGAGGGACCAGTCCATGCCCATTTCTAAAGCTTCTTCTAAATCTCTGGCATTCATTGGAATAATTCCTTTTGAACCGACTCCAACTGGTATATGATCAAACATACTTTGAGCTAATTGATCCTGTGACAGGTATGAAGTAGAATGAATTAGTTATTCATTCATATGTACACAAAATCTACTATAGAGATATTTCAGCAACTTTCACCTTAACTGGCTGAACATCTTTTTCAAATAAATTAGTTCTCAGAAGTCGTACACCACAATTAATGTCAAAACCTACTCCGCCAGGTGAAACAATAGCTTTTGGATCATTCATATCAAACGCTGCCATATTGCCTTAAGAAAAATATATTAATTTTAGCATATCAGTCACTTTATATTAGTTTTATATTAGTCACTTTAATGAGAATATCTAATTATACCTATAGCAAACCCATAACCAGAATGAATATCTGGCAATCCAACTGATCTACCTACTATACCAGGTAGAGCAGCCACATTAGCAATTTGCTTAACTCCTGGTAAAAATCCTCCAACAGCACCAGGTCGACATGAATTCTTCAATTCATCCAACATCAACTTTTCAAGTGTGTTGTTTACGTAAAATATACCTTCAACCTTCAAGAAAAATTCAGCAATGATGGAACACTTTGATAAAATATCATTGAATTTCAATTAAAAGTTAGAAACCTTCATATTTGGTTGGAAGCCTTTCTTTATCCTCCAAGAATGATCTGTTATTTTTTCTAAATATTTTAGTTCTTCATTGTACTGCCTAACAACCATTTTTGTTAGTTGACTTTTGTACTTCTAAAACTGTACAATGAGCTACTTAGTGAGCTGATGATTTTTTTAAATTTACAATCACAAACTCGCAGACTGGTGCAGACACTGCACCGACGGTACCGGACGTACCGGTATTATTGAATATAATACATGATAATACAGGTTATGTTTATTTGAAGTACTGCCAACTGCAGCAAAATGCAAATGCCGACGGCCAAAAGAAGATGGCTAACATTTTGTAATCTTTGTTACTTTATGTACTCCGTGGTTGTGAACGGCGGTTTGAAAGATTTCGGAGCATCATCAGTGCAGATCACCATCATGCATCAGGTAGATTTCTGAGGGATGGTAAACAAAGAGCAGAAATAAGCATTTGGTGGTAATCATTATTTTGATCAAATAAACATTGTATCTTCTGTAAAGAGTGTATACATTTTTCAAAAAGAATGCAACATAATAATACTTATAGAATAACAAAATAGTCAATTATGCATAAACAAGTAATTCTACTGGGTGAATTTATTTCAATTGAATGATTCAACAACAGCCAGAAAAATATCCGTATAACATTGGGATATAACCTATTTGAATTTATTATTTTTTTCAGTTACAGTTTAGCCTGATATAAAATGGAAGATGTAATAGCCATGAAAAGAAGTAACCCAGCTAATAGTCCTGCTGCAATTAAAGGAATAATACTTCAAATTTCAAAGGCTTGTTTCGAAAGCCGTAAAATCTCAGAAAAAATAGAAGGTAAAATTATATGCTTGTCTTTGATTCAAAAAGTAAATACAAAACTTTTTTCATAATTTTTGATATATAACATTATTTACAGAAAATGAAGCTAGAATTTGTGAACTTTCAAAAGAAATATCCGCCCTCAAAGATGAATTTGAGATTGAGGAAAAGAACCTTAGATGTAAAGAAAATGAATCACAAGAACATGATCGACTACTGGTATGAATATGTCTATTTATATTTAATAATCTGATAAGATTTGATTAATTATGGATTATATTATTTCTATAGAAAAATTTAAAAGAAAATGAACAGAGTTTAGAATTAACTCTCACACAATTACAAAATAAACATAAAACTTTGAAGAAAACGAAACCAAGCCTACATGATCAACAACTTCTAGAGCGTGGAAAGTCAGTACATTTATATATTCCATTTTACTATTCCATCCAATTCCACTTATATCTAATACATATAATATTGCAATTTAGGCGGAAACTGAAATTGTACAAAGAATTCACTGGTATCAGATGGGATTATGCAGCATCAGAGAGTGTGATTGAGGGCTGTATCCTTTACTTGATCAACTATTCATGTTTCTATATTCATGTACCTATTTTGATTAACATATAATTGATGATTTTTAATGAGTCATTTGTAATATTGGCTAAACAGACAACGTTTCGGTGACAGGATTGACACCTTATCCAAGTATGGAATTTCTGTAAAATGTTTCTTCTATAATTCATCACAATAATTTTCAGTCAATAACAAACATTTCTTGAGATATTGTGCATACAAGTATCACGCGTTTTCTCGCCGCGAAACTAATAGAAAATGTCTAATAATAATAATAATTAGATTAGCATTATCACATGGAAAGCAATATTAAATTAATACATATTGTTGGTCGTTTCTGTAAAAAAAAGAAACACTAATGAAATTCTATCTTGATGGGTATTATTATGATAGGATTCGTTAAAGATTGTCAATTCTATGTGTACCTATACATGAATCATCATACATTGACAATGGGAATGATTTTGAAATATTCAAATATTTGAATTGAATGTAAGGCAAGTATTAATGATCAAATGATCCTTGACTAATTTCCCCTAGATATAACAAACAAAAAGGAGTATTTGAAGCTCATCTCATACAAAAGTGACATAGACTATAAAACATTGAAAAGTTTACTTTGGAAAGATATAGAACAATCAGTAATGGACAGTAAAAGTGAAGAAGACAGCTGCAAAGAAAACAGAGTTATGAATAGATGAGTTAAGTAAGGTAGAAATAATTGAACAAGAAATGTTTTTTGTAAACTTTTTTAACAAAAATATATTTTACACAATTTTTAATTAAAATATACTTCCTATTTTACAAATCATTTGTTTTTTATGTGACTTGTGATAATGACTTTGATTGATTATATTATTTTTGTGACGATGTAAGAAAAACCTATATTAGTTATGTTTAGAACCAAACATTGATTTACTGTAGAACTTTTTTGTAACTAATGAAAATGAAAAATACATAACATAAAATGATAAAATTAAAGTTACCCCAGCAAGTACCACAGTTGTTAAAATGAAAAATATTATGCAGCACAGTACTGTCATTCCAATCAGTAGAAGCATCACTGGAAAATAGATATCAATGATGAGCAAATACATTTATATCAGGATTTATCCATTTAAGAATTTAATCTAATATAATGATTTGATTACCTTCGATTATGATAAAACCAGAAAAGGCCATCGCAACATTGATAATTGCAAAAGTTGTAAATAATAAAACAGGAACTATCAATAATGCTGCTATGAAAATAAAACTGACTAGCAAAAGTGGATTTGACAACATATATGTCATCACTTTCTCTAATTTGTTATAGATTTGTGATTCATTGTACATTTTTGTGCATTTCTTTTTTATGTCAATACCTGTAAAGAAGTATTGATTGTTAATACTTGTATCAAAGAACATCGCATGGGCATACAAAATTCACTCACACTGACTCTTCAAGAAGCAAATTCCATTTTCTATATTCGACTCCATTGTTTCAACAGTGTTATATGGTTCTTTGATAAATTTATCAGATTTTCCATCAAGTTTCCTCATGATTTTCATGAAATCTGTGATTATTTAATCATTTATCCTGGGGAAAACACTTTCTTATACTTTTCTGCTACGTTACATTGATGTGCAATTTTTAATTTAGTTTATTCAAGAAGGTTCACACTGAACAGCTAATTAAACTGATATTTTCACGTGGACGAATTCATTAATAAAATGTACCTGATGCCTGAGTATTAGTTCACCGTGGAATATCTCGACAGGCACAAAAAACACAGATTATTAATTTGTTGACAAGTTTCACAACTGACATGATTAAAACATATTTCTATTGGTTTAAAAGTTTAACCGCGAAGATTTAAATGAAGATATAATGAGAAAAAACACATGCAATATATTAAATGCTGCATTCATGATATTTATTATACTAACCCATCTTGCAGGAAGAGTTGCATTTTTTATGTTTCAACTTCTGTTCAGGAAATTTTTCCTACTTATGAAGGAGGCGGATGAATTTATTGTAATGTTTGTTGAAATGAAATTGCGAATAAACTGCATTAAGCACATACAATACAGGACAGCTCGACAGACGACAGGGCGATCATCGACTGATCGACCGGTTAGGTCAGTTCTACAACATTAGGCTCGATTTATATATAAATACAAGATCACGTTTTATCACTGCAAAATCTCCCTTACCGACAAAACAAAATAGATCAAATTATTACTCCAATAAATATTGTATTATTATTTATAAAAATATATAATGATGACCCCATTTATATAAGCACTCGGTACGTTGGAGAGTTATTGTTATAACCATACGTGTTATAACCAATCCAGAGTCCAGACTGAAGACTCGGATAATACCCGGTGATGGCGTGACAGTGTCGTGGCCAAGAAGAAGAAGAGACGACGAAAACGGAAAAGTAAGAAGACGAAGAATCAGCTGGTGAGTGAGCGCAGTATTTCATAACGCGGTCTGCTGTAGCTGGTGAGAAAAGCGGTGACTGGACGAGATGGCAGGTCTAGTGCGTCTCCGCAGCATGCACAGGTTGGTGAGCCAGCTGAATCTGGCTGCCAAGCCCGTCGGCAAAATGCACCCGGGCCCGCTGACGATGCTCAGGGCGGTCGGCACCTCCGGCACCCAGAAAAGCGAGTCCATCGCAGCCAAGCTCGACGCCGACGAGTGCAAGCCCGCCAAGAAGCCATGGGTGTCTTACGGCTACTGCTTCGAGGATCAGGACCTCGACAAACACTTGATGCACCTCACCTTCTTCATTGGTGTCTCACTTGTCCTTGTATATGGAAGCTGGCTGCTCATCTACCTTCCTGACTTCAGGATGAGAGATTGGACTCAGCGAGAGGCCTACCTAGAACTCAGGCGCAGGGAGGAATTGGGTCTGCCCCTCATTGATCCCAACCTTGTTGACCCAGCCAAGATGAAACTGCCGACGGACGAAGAGCTCGGTGATCGTGAAATCATCATCTAAGTCACTAACACCACCGAGCTGTGCTGTTCCCAAGTTGCTGGTGTGTTACTACCAGACTATATTGTTGATTATGTATATTATAAGATAGGGCATTGGGAGCCAATTACTATGTGGTTGCCATGTATCACTCATAGTGTGACAAATACAGTAATGGGTCGCTTTATTGCTATTGTTCTTAAAATATGGTCTCTTTATTTGATGTACGTATCCCTATATCTGCCACAATATCAATCGCTAATTTTTTCCAATATCTTTTTTCTTTCTATTGTTGATATTTGCATTATATATCTACATTTCGTTTGAATCTAGTATAATGTATTTTTTTCAGAAAATAATGTTAACCTGGAGTTCAGTTTTAGATCATCATTATTAAATCATTGATTAAACACAAATTGTAGTATGTACATCTTTATTCAATTAAACTCATTAGAGCGGCATATATCTGCAATTTGTTTTATACAAAGAATAAATCTTGAGGCTTACAAGAAATGCTGAGAAATTAATCATTATTTTCTCCTTTTAACCAACCATTTGTGTTCTATGAATCTCAAATTATTTCTGTTGATATTGTAAATGTCTATTCGATCTTTAGCATCACATGTGTGTTCTGTTTCTTCTCTAACCCATTATGTTTTTGTTTTGATATTACAAAGAACTAGTAATTACATTTTTTGAAATACTTTTCTTACGAATACTGTCAAAGCCATGTTCCATAACTAAAATTCATAACTAAATATCCCATAAATATATTTCAAATTATCTTGTCCCTCATACAGTAAAAGACAATTGATCAATTGTTGATTAAATATTCCTGATGTAATGTTTGATAATAACAAAATATCATTATATTCCAAGTATAAAAATCGTTGATAGTTACAAAATTTTAAAGATATGTTATGAAAAGACATTCGTAAAAAACAGTTAAACTCATAAGTTTTAGTATATTAATTAGCAACAGCAAAGTTGATAAAGTTGAAAAGTTCAAAAGAACTCCTAACTCTTTTTAGTAACATTTTTTAAGCTATTTTTATCATATTTTTTCGAGAGTTGTACAAGATACAGTTACAAATGCATATCAAATTACTATCATTGGAAAGTTATTATTCTCGTTTTTAAACATCCTTTTGAAGATTTTTAGCTCAAATGATCATAGTCAATGTTACATCTTTGTATATTTACAATATTAACGCAGCTATAGCATCTACTCTGCACTGATCTCTCAAAATAAATCTGCTGCGATTCATAATAATTCAATTATTCTAATGCATGTTTACTCCAATTATATCTCTTTTTTAATTCTTACAAATACAAACTTCAAAGCAGTCAAAAGATAACAACGTTCTTCACACACAAATCACATTTCTTGTCGTTTTGGCTCACATATATCATCCAATTTTCTTTCACTGTGCTGGTGGAGGCACAACATTTGCACTGGAAATTTGGGTCTGCTGCATGACTGGTGGATAGAATGATGGGTTTTGCGGTACTGAGGCGCTGACAGTGATGGGCGGCATTCCAGGTAATGAAATGGGAGTTGTAACAACTTGTGGTTGAGGTGCATGTACAGAATATGGTGAGCTCACAGAGATAGAACTTGGAGAACTGTAATTTGTTAGAGGTACGCTTTCCACTGTACTCTGAATATTGACAGAAACTGGTGGTAATGGTGGAGTCATAGGCATACCAGGAATATTTGGTGTACCTGGATAATCAACTGGTTCTATGGCTGAAAATTATTGACATCATTTTGTTGAAATCAAAATATTGCAACTACTTTTATAACATTTTCAACTTTCTATCCATATCAATACATATTATTTAACAAGAAATTTGTACTCACTAGGAGGATAGATTGGACTATTTTGAAATGGTGAAGTGAATTGCTGGACACTGATTGTAGACTGTTGTGGAGAGTACATTGGGATACTTGCTGGTGGTTGTTGTGGTGAATACATTGGCACAGATGGTATCTGTTGTGGGGCGTACATTGGTACATTTGCTGCCATTGTGCTTGTTGTTACTACCACATTTGAGTCTGCTTTTGGAGCATAACTAAACTGAGGTAATGGATCTGATGGTCCTGTCAGTACAGTACTTGTCTGTGAAACTGAAATAGCTTCCTTGGTTTTAGCGGGATCTATCATGGGAGATGAGTAAGTTGATGGCATTGTGAATTGAGGAATTGCACTTTGAGTTGGTGTGTTCATTGGAATAGTTGGTGGCAGAGACGTTTGAGAAATAGTTGAAGATGCACTTGCAACACTTGCCTGAAATTATGAAAATGTTGAAGTTCAGTAAGGAAAAGTTAGCAGTAACATTTGAAAAAAATGATAAATTTAATTACTTACTGAAGGAATACAATGAGCTTTGTTATCCACAACATTTCTAATGGGTATTCTGTGGAGATAACCATACCCTATTCCACATCCAAGACTAAAATTTGAAATATTTGATGAATATTACTCAATTTCAAGTGATGAACAAAAAATTCAACCGAATCTTACCTTCCTTCACCACCCCATGTGTTATTGGGTGTTATTGTTACTTCTCTACAAGCATCATCATCTATATTATAAACGTAGAGTTTAAGAGGTCGAGATTCATGAGCTTCAATAAGTTGAAATAAATCTTCACTTTCATGCAGAACTGAATCTGCTCCAATAATGTAGTCTGTAAATGGTCTGAGACCTGCCAATTCAGCAGGTGAAGATGGATGAACTTCCTAAGATATAAAATAGAATATACCATAAGAAGAAAAACTATTGAAAATTAATACAAAAAACTATATGGTTGTAATGTGGTGAATATAACAAATATAAAATTATGATCAAAATCGATCGCCAAAAAATAGAATATCTTGAGAAATTCTCAAAATATAAGGAATCAGTGAGAGGATTTGTGAAAATGATAAAAAATTATAATTATTTTTACAACAGGATCAGTAGATGACCAATATTTGTAAAATTGATAGAAACTGTCTGGTCGTAATGGATAATATGAAAACTCACCAGAACATGCCAAACATTTTCATTGGCACCTTCAAATGAACAAAATCTAATGCTCACACCAAGCAGACCCTGACCACCCCATGTCATGCTTGGCACTATTGTAGTCTGCCTCACAGACTGAGTTTTACTGCTGTACACAGTGACTAAAAGCTCCTTGTCAACCCCGGCTTTTAGCAACTCTTTTAGTGTATCATTATCTTGATCCTAAGCGAGAAGAGTATTTATGTTGAATATTTTCCATAATGTATCAATCAACGGGTAATATATATATTTGTTGAGTATTTGCAAGAGAGAACGGTGCAAGGAAAACTGACCAGCCTGGTATTGCCAATGGAGACAATGAAGTCAAAGAAGGCCTCGAGACCAGCCTTCTGTCCGGGTGAAGCATCCTGCACCTGCAAGCCAATGGTGTAAGTATGGAGCAGCTTGACGTATGGGTGGAGAGACTGCAGGAGTGAGCAGCAGTTTGACAGGTTGACTTACCCGGAGTACGTGGTAACCTTCGGTGCCACCGCCGGGTATCTCGACGCTTTGCGAGCCTCCCATCTTCGCTGGGCAGCTGGATTTGGATCTGTCAGGTGTCTCCGAACGCAGCGGCCGGCCGAATCATCAATCATGCATCAATCACAGCGCGAACTGGCTTTCGGGGCACAAACAAACCGCTACTACAATTAATTCTGCTAGATGGAAAATTACGTGGCACAGATGGCTCGAGAATCTCGGAGCCACGGAGCACAAAGTGGGTGTAGGTACGAACACTCTCTCGACACACACACTGTCACAGCTGCACACACCCACGCATGCAGCACCATGCAGCACACACAGTTGGACCCACGACGTGTCACATGCGCGGATCGTATAGACTTGCTGCAGCGCTGCGCGGAATGCCGGGGCGAGCGCTCTGGAGCGCTTCGATCGCGGCCGCAGCGCGGCGGATAACTGACTGACCGACTGAGTGATCAACCGCATGCTTGATCCACTGCCAAATTCTCCACGGGACCACAGCTCTTTCAATTTGCTCCGATGCTCAATCGTGAAAAATTTGGTTTCCATTTCTGAGGCAAATGATGAAAAGTGACGTACGAGCTCTTTTCTCTTTCGCGTCTGTCACAATAATTCATAAACCTTATTCAGCCGGTAATTTGCATATGTAGTGGCGTTGTGATCGGGCAGTCTCGTTCGCAGCTGACTGTTTCTTATCTTTTGTTTTTCATTCACGCGAGTCGAATTCGCGGACAGAAGCTGGGAGACACACTGGAAAGTGGAAACTCGAGTTTTGTTGATACACAGCATCAAAAATATTGATCCTTGGACTGATTTTGATAGCGTAACGCTGATTATTATCGTGTGAGTAGAACGAGAATACGCATGTTCTTATCTTGTATATATTCTCTTGAACGAGCACTTTTCTTTGGTTCGTGAAAAATCACTTGTTATTGTCGACAGTGTTAGGCTAGTATATGTACGATATGTCACGTGTGTATCGATACACTATTCAATTGTTTATGCTGATGAGCTGTTTTTTCAACTGAGTAAAAATGAAAATCTTTTGAAAATTAAAAGTTTTCCAGTTTCAAGAGATGTTATTAAAATGTGGTTTTGTGATATTTGATTTGGATATTGTCCATGCTTTCATGAAGGTTATAAACAAAGTATGGGTACTTGCATTACTATGCAGATCTTTGTCAATAGTTTCACATGTCATTTTCTGTAGGAGCTCCTAAATAATTTTTTAAACCCTTACTTCACTACATTGTGAGTACATTCTCAAGCAACAACAATACTCTTATTATGTTGCAGACAATAATGAATTTCAAGAGTGACATTTTTGAGAATATTGATATGATGATATTAATTTATCATAAAACTTGAAATAAAAAAACTCAAAGATCAATACTTATAACAAAGATTATCTAAATATTATGGATAATATAATATTGTATACAATATGTAAAAAAATTAATATCGATGATTACTAATTGTTAATCACAATTTGCACTTACTTTTTGACAGATGAGTTGAAAAGGAGAAAAAATAGATGATAATTATTTCCTAAGTTCAACTTTGAAAGTTCTACCCCAATCTAATATAATATAGTTGGGGCACAATAATCGTTAAATAAGTCATTCCGGATTTATTGTAGCAGGAATTTTCCAATTTTCACTATGATTATTTTATTTACTAAAAAGTAAAAAAGTATGGCTCATAGGCTCACATAAAACATTATAGAACACATAGATAATAAGGCGTGAGTGCAGTACCCAATAAGGCCCACCTTTTGGCCTCCTCCCCTCCCTTAAGACTATCACCACCGGGTATGTGCCAAACCCACCCTTTGTATCTCATATATATACATATACACGCGCGCGCCTATAATGGGGGAAATGTTAGAGGAACGTAAGAAGCGTTGAGGTGCCAGGACTGCCAGGTGCCTTGTAGGTCTGGGACCATGCATATGTGCAGTACATATAAACAATTCGTACCATCAGGTGGTAGCGGTACAGTAATAGTACATTGTGTAACTCGAGCGCGGAAAGTTGCCGCAATTGCACAGTTGCGGCCGCGCGTTGGACGTCGACTCGCTGCACTCGTGCGACATGTTGTCCAAGTATGCTATTGGCAACTATACCGTGCGAGTTGCTCATACTGTTTTTCATCACGGGCATAAACAATGATGTATCGCGTGGTAATGGTTCGTGGATGCAAAACGGCCGTGACTGTGCACTCCGTTGTGATAGTGTCATTTTGCATCCCCCAAACTGCTACGCAATATGTTATTTTTCGTGCACCCGTGATGAAAAGTTCAATTGACCGCAGCAAAATTCATCTTTTGTTCAGTTTCAAATTCTGATCTTATCTTCTGAAACTGGTATTTCTTAGCGTGAGATGGTCCAAATCGAATTATATTATTTGGCTCCATTTCGCCCCGGCCGTGTTGGAAAATTTGCGTTCAACGCAAAAATGTTGTGGTTGCGCTCAAGTGGGATTTATGGGTGATCCTACTTCAAGGGAAACAGTAGGACTGTCTTCGAAAATCAATATTTGGAAGAGAACTCTAAAACTGGACGAAATTTTATAGCTACACGATTCAAATGGTTTATATTTTAAAATTACGATCGTTGCAATGATAAAAAAAGTGGTTAATAAGGAACGAAAAGCAGCACTATTTGAATATTATACCCAATACGTTTTTGTATAACTTCCACTATTTTTTTCTAATTTCACCCAAATGTTAAAATTGATAAAATAACGCATAATGCGTTGATGTGAAGAACCTATCTATCACTTGACTGACCCCAATCTTTCTTCTGTTTTTTCCTTCTTTTACCCGTTGGTTACCAAATTCAATTCTGCGACTCTGAATTTATTGATGACTACTGGGAATCGGACGCCTGTTTTCGACATCCATTTTCAGATTCCAATTTCACTGTCCCTGTCCACTAAGTCTGTCGACTAGCGTTATTCTACTCGGAGCTCCCACTCTCCGATTCAAATTCTTTATTCACATTCTGCAAGTGTCATTTTTCAATTTCATTTTTATTTATCCTGATACTTACTTCTCTATCATCAATTCCAGATGCCAAGTTTTGGATTTCTCATTTTTCAACACAAAAACACTGTTATGATACCACTTTCCTTCCTGCGACTCCTTATACTCTGACTAATTTTCATCACTTGTTGAATATTTGTTTCTAAATCTTCATCTTTTAACTCATAATATTTGACTCCTCTTTCCCAATTTTGTTGGGAATTGAGTGATTGGGAAGGAATACGAATCTTGAAACGTAGCGCGGCGGTGAAGATGAACATATTTTTGATCACCGTTAAGAATTATTGATACGTCTTCCGCATATTATAAACCCTTGCCGTTACTCAGTTGTAAATCTCCCTACGTACTATGCCGAGATATCATTGAAACGTTTTCGTCTCCTTTATCGCCCCTGCAATGAAAGTGTTAAATTTGCAAATTTTTTGAGTCAAAGGTGAAAGGATGAACGTTCTCTGGAGATATGAATAATTATGAGGGTAGGCCACTGCAGAGGCCTCAAAGTGAAGTACTTTTCAGGCATTTCTATGTGAACTGAAAAAAAATTTGTTCATAAAACAAAACTCACCACATGTTCACGTATACTGTAAAAAAATCATTCGCGAAATCACTACGCTCAGCACAAGAAAATCTGCGACAATACGCGTTAAAGAAATACGTATGGAATTTTTGAAATATTGATTTATGAAAAAATGACAAGCTTTCAAAAGAAAAAGTTTGATGTTGATCAAAAGAAAATGTTTGAAAGTTTGATTCTTACAAGAAAGTTGAAGTTTGTTAATAATTTTTAAAATTTTCTATATCTTGCAAAATCCATACGTATTCCTTTTTGAATTGTAGTTCAGAAGCTACAGTTTGAATTTGAAGTCAATTGGTGCAAAATGACTGAGTACGCTGCAAGTCAATTGAAAAAATGCGGTGGGAGATAGTCGCGTTTAAAGTTTCAATCGTATACGTTCTACAACGGCATGTCATTAAAAAAATGGCGTTTTTGAAAATTTTAGTGATCTGATGCAGCGACAAGATTGATTATATGCACACATAATATTTTATTGCTACAGTGCGCTCAAGTTCGAGAAAAAAATACGCTTCTTCGTCCTGACGGGGAAAAGGTGTCACTTTTATTTAGCTGGAAACGAAAAGTAGTGTATATATACATCCAGCTCGTGTATCCTATGTCGGCACTTACAAACTTGCTAAAGTTTTTCGTGGCGATATCGCCTATTCTCGCCCAGGTGCATAAAATTATTATAAACGAATATTCATATTATACGATATTAACTGTCCACTCTAGCTATACATACAGAAGCGCTGCGCGTGATTTACATTCCCATATTGCAAAATAATATTTCGACTATTATTTTTACAGTCTCTTGATGATTATCCTTTTCACGTACTTATCAATTCGCTTGCATTTTCAAACCCCATCTTCATATTTTATTCAGTTTTTTAATATTTCGAGATTCAGAACCTCAAAACTCTTTATCCTTGGCTTGCTTTATTGTTATCTCTCAAGCTAACTACCCTGTAACCAATCAAATCTCCTCTGCCCTAACCTATTTTTTCTTCGAATAATATATAGAATATAATACAATAGTTAATCAATATAATACAATAGAATACAATAGAACGTTTTTTTCTTCTTCAAGGCTATCATCACCGACGCTCACCGGTGTATGCGCCTAAACAATAGAGAGACGTTGTTCGAATATTTTATATAGATATTCACGGCACGTAGATAGTAAAGAACGATTTATACTCCGAACCAATCCAATCTGCACGAGCTAACTGCGGCTTCACTTTACATAGCATCACTTTTCATATAAAGATTGGTGCAGATAAATATCGCGCATGAGCCTCGCGCTCACTCGCGGGCTATTTCGGCACGTAGGTGCAGTTTTGTGCGCGCCGAACTAATTTCCAGTGAAGTAGTCGTAAAGTTCGCATTTTGGGCGTTATTTTGCGAGCGCGCGCGTAAAGTCGAAGAATTTTTATATAGAATCCTGAAAATATTAGAGTTTGAACTCGACGGGCACAGGGTGACACTCGTGCCCTTGATATCAAATCAACTATTGCTAAAACGTGTAACAACTATCATGATTGAGTTGTTGATTTTTGATCCCTGTTGTTGTTGTTGGTCTTCTCATAATACTCTTCTCATAAGATGAAATAATTCTGAACTCGATAAGAGTTAGCGAAGTTTTTTCTTTCCCTATAGAATTATGTCATTGAAGCAGTCTTGAAAATTACTTGCGGTGATTTTCGTATTCATAAAGTTGAAATAGTTATTTTTATCGCCGTTTAAAATTGATTCGCTCATGTATATAATTTATTTACGAAGTTGTCTGGAGATCGTTGGTGCTCATGCGAGATCACCGCCTCGGATGTTCCGTTTACTATTGTCGCGCGTTCAAAGATACCGCGCGCTTGAAAAAACGAATAACATGCGCGGACAAACAAAATGAATCTGATGAGGTTTGGAAAGCTTTCGAAGCAGTAGCCGTGGTAGATTGATCGGGACCAAGCTGATATACATGTGTCGGTTGGGCGCGCGACGTTCTATACCGTTGCTTGATGCATATATATAAAGTGTCGCAGTCGCGGTTGGAACTGCGCTGTAGTCGTGCGGGGCGGCAGGAGCTGGAAAATTATGAAATTGAGCGCAATTGCCAGACGCGCGGGGGCAATAGGTAGGTTGAGAATTTGTGCGCCTCGGCTCAGTCGCGGGGGTGGGAAAAGAAACGATGATTCGAAACGAATATATATAGACGAAGTGAAATTAGGGATGGACTGGGGGCCGCGGGGTCTTATCGATCGGGCGCGGCGCGCGGCGGTGGGGGCAGCCGCTCATGGGTATATGCGCGCAAGCTTCGGCGCGCAAGTGCGGCTCAGGCCAAGTGTGTCGCGAACCACGCGACTTGTGACTCGCGAAGGAGCTGCCTGCACAGCGGCTCGTCGATCCTCGCTCCGGATGGGCTAAGGGTTGCTGGTTGTTGCTGCTGGTTGCCATGCCGCTATCGATTCGCAGGGGCGACGAGCACGAGGTGACGTTGGCCAGTGTCGCGGCGCCCCCGTGACCAGGTCGCGTCCGAGCCCGACTGGCCTCGGCTTTACACAGCCGAACAAAGCCCGAGCCGCGGAGGCTCTCGAGCCCGTCACAGCTCGGCCGCCGATCCTCCACTCCAGCTGACCCATGCTACTCGTCCGGCCTCGCACTCCTGGTGAGTCTGTCTCTCGCGGCTTTGAATATGCTGGGCTGTCGAGCCTCCTCGAGTCGTGGCCGCATTTGTTCAGCCGCTCGTACGTCGCAGACAAAGCTCCCGCGCGGCTTCTTTCTGAAGCTCTTGTCGCTCCTGCACTTGACTCGCATATACGCGGTTGTCTATGTGCGCGCGCGCGCGCGAGCCACACGTTGCGAAGGTAAACAAAGTCGCGGGGGGGCTTTGTCTCGCGGGGGCGGTAAGTGGACAGCAGGAGTGACGTGTCGGTGTGTTTCAGGGCGCAGAGAGGGATGGCCGGGTGATGAGGGCGACGGCGGCGGCGGCGGCGGCGGCGGCGGCGGCGGGGGCAGGGCCGCGGGATGCTGGCCGGCTGGCGTGGAGTCTCGCGCTTGTGCTCGCTGGAGCAGCTGGGCCTCGCGGAGGCCCCGGAGCGCCGGCGCTTCCGGCGCGTGCACGGGCTCCAGCCGCCGCTCCACCCGTGGCAGCTGCTCGGCTGGCTGGTGCTGCTAGCCCTCGGGGCGGCGGCGTTCGGCTGGGTGGTGCCGGGCCTGCAGCCGGCCCGACTGCGGCCCGCCGCCGCGGCCCTCCTCGCCGGGGCCCTGCTCGTCCACGGCGCGGCCCACCTCGCGGCCCTGCTGATCGACCCGGCCGAGGAGGCGGTGCGCAGGCAGCCCCGGGACCAGCGGCTCGCCGAGTTCGACCGGGCGCTGCACGCGCACGTGATCGAGCGGGGCCGCTGCCACCTGTGCAACGTCTCGGCCAGCTCACACCGCACCAAGCACTGCTCCCTCTGCAACAAGTGCGTGAAGGACTTTGACCACCACTGCAAGTGGCTCAACACGTGCGTCGGCGGGCGCAACTACGCCGCGTTCATCGGCTGCCTGCTCTCCGCGCTCGCCGCCGCCCTCGCCGAGCTCGGGCTCTCGCTCGCCGAGCTGGGCCTCGCGGCCCGCCAGGCCCTCATGGACGTCAACGTCACGGGCCCGCCTCCCCCGCAGCAGCCGCCCCTGCCCCCCGCCAGCTCCCTCCTCGTCCTGTCGCTCGTCGCGCTCCTCTCCGCCGTCGCCGCGGCCCTCCTCATCCAGCTGTGCTTCTTCCACGGCTACATCGCCTTCCTCGGCCTCACCACGTACGAGTACGTGCGCGCCAAGGCCCAGGGCCGCCGGCCTGACGAGCCTCCCGCTGCCCCCCAGGCCCCGGCGGACCTGCCCCCGCCCCAGCCCCAGCGCCAGCCCCAGCGCCAGCCCCAGCGCCAGCCCCAGCGCAGCTACCACTTCTGCGAGACGCTCGACGAGAGCCGCGGGCCAGCCGGGCCAGCCGGACACTCGCGCAGCATCTACTTCTGCTCGAGCCTGGACGAGGCCCAGAGGCCGCCCCTCAGCCCGGCCGACCTGCGCCGGGCCCACCAGCTCGACATCAAGCAGCGCACCAACTTCCGGCTGTGCTTCTCGTACGACTCGCGCCTCGACGAGACGTCGATCGAGCTGACGTCCCGGGGCCTGGGCCCTGCCGCCGCCGCGGCCCCCCTCCCCGCGAGCCCCAACAACGGGCCCCTCCACCTCGACCACCACGAGCAGCAGCCGCGCCAGCTCGAGCTCAAGCCGTCCACCCCGTCGCCCGTCTCGTGCTGCTTCAGCATGATCGGCCCGAGCCCGCACAGCCTCGAGAAGGCCCGCCAGCGCAAGTTGAAGCAGGCCAAGGCCGAGGAGCTGCTGGAGCCGGTCTCGGGGCCACGGGGCGCCTGCACCACGTGGCGGCGCGTGCGCGCCTTCCTGCGCGGCCGCCTGTGGAGGCCTGGCCGGCGCCGGCGACGGGCCGCCCCCCCGCTCGAGCCGGCTCCCCCCAAGCTCGAGGCCCCGAGCAGCCAACCGGCCCAGCCGCAGCAGCTGCAGGTGCTGCCGCCGCTCGTGCTGCCCCCCCGGCTCGAGCCGGCCCGGCGCAGCCAGGCCCCCCAGCTGCGCGTCCGCCGGCCCGGACTCGGCCACAAGCGGCCCCGCTTCAAGGTCGGCCCGCACCTCGCCCAGTCCGCCCAGCTCTCGCCCATACCCGAGGCCGAGCTGTCCAAGCCCGCCTCCCCGAGGTCGCCGCCCCTGTCGCGCTTCACCTTCCCGCCCCCCAACACCTCCTAGCAACCTACCTGTCCCCCAACTCCCTCCCCCCTACTCCTCCTCCTCTTCCTCTTCCTCTTCCTCTTCCTCTTCCTCTTCTTCTTCCTCTTGTTTATTCTCTCCAAGTTTCCTTACTTATATCTTCTTAACTGCTTCGATACGTCAACGTACATGTATTCGATGCGTTTTCAAACATTATTATCTCTCTCGAGTTACTACGATACGTACATATATACGTACATATATATATATATATATATATATATACATACGTATATATATATATATCGACGTTCATTCCGAAAACTCAAGTCATTTACAAAGCTCGGATGCGGTGAAAAATCGCCCTCGAAAAACGCAGCAGAGTTCGAAATAAATCATGCGATGAAGTGTCAAAATCGGCAGATTCTGAATAGTCTTCGTAAGGACCGTCGATATTATGTAGAAATAATTTACTTCAAATTTAACGTTGAAAGTTTTATCACAATTAGGATAGTATCGTCAGTGAAAATAGCAATTGGTAGAATACCGCATGCCAATCTTGAAATTACATCTTCAAGGTAGATGGTCCGATTGTTCACCGTTTGGAAAATGCCGATCGTAGAAAATTGACAGGATTTCTCTAGAATGTAGAAGAAAACGATTCGCGATACTGTAGAGTTTTAGTAATTTATTAACTTTCAAGTTTTGAACATTGGCACTGTAGCATTGTAAATCCACACCGTAAGCTTACCACTTACAATTAGCGAAATAGCGAATAACTATTCAATTGTTTACTATCTTTTTTTTTCTCGAATACCAAACGTTTCCATCGAAAGATTCTTATTATGTTCTCGACAATCTGCTCACTTTTTGTATGGAAAGATCTAGATGTATCAAGATATCTCAATCAATTGTGATATGAAGCTCTGCAAACGAAATCGGTATCGCAAACGATGTCATCCAACTTTGAATATTTGAAAATTCCTAAGGTTTCAATTATATTATGCGCGGCTTAATGTTATATTGATTATTTCATTATATTCGTAAATTTATGAATAATTTTCTTTGCATTAACACAATTGTTTGATGGAGTGTTTCGAGTGTTTCTGAAGAAACGAAAAATTAACGAAATATGCGAATATTTTGATAATGTGAAAAATAAAAAAAATTTATGCATAATATTGTCAAACCACGACTTTTCGCGACTTAAATTTAGACGTCTATTTTGAATATAGCATATATTTGCAATGAAATGTGAGCTTTCCTACTAATGACTAATGACAGCTGATTCGTGTTTTATACAGTTGAAAAATTGCTAACATTTTGAGTGATGATAAAACACAATTTGTAACGTTTCCACGTGATTTTCGTTAATATAATTGCGATTTTTGTTGCGCAATAAAGACTGAATAAAGAGAATGCTGATCGGTCCTGAGGGCTAACTCTATATCATGTGTATGATATAATTAAAGTATTCGCTGATCATGTTTATTTTCTTTGTCAAGAGTGTATTACCTGAAAAGTTGTTCTTTGCGTGACTTTGTTGTATATTGATGAGTCTATAATGGAAAGCCGAAAAAATAAAAACAGAACACACTATGAGCATGGCACACACCGTAATTCATGTGATACAAGCAAAATGTTTTAAATAATTTTATATTTGTACACACTATTATATTGTTTTGTAAGTAACTATAATAAAATCATAATAAAACTTTTATCGACAATCTTGTTATTTGAACTGAATATATATATATGTATATATGTATATATACATATATATACATATATATTTGAAACCATGATTGATTTGAAAAGCTTGAAAATATGTTCTCGTAAATTATGTAGATGTGTCGATTACGTTCTCACTTTTTTCAAGAAGGAAAATGTAGGCGTCCATGTGATGAGAAGTGTAAAAAATAATGGCCTTGTGCCCAATGACCTGTTGAGATTGAGCCGAGTGAATTATTGAAAGATAATGTGCGATGACATTTACTGGGTCTCCATAGACCACCTTTTTTATGCGAGTAACTATACACACACACACACACACACACACACACACACACTGCGTATCCGTAAAAATGGTAGATAGACATTTTACGACACTATAGAATGTATTTGAAATTATTCTTAGACACATCACTTATACTTTTTTCTATAGGCATTTTCTAGTAAGCCCGTTCATCTAGAAAGTAGTGATCTAGCCTCTCGTTAAGAATTTACACGAGCTGATGAAATGGGACACACATTTGAAGGATTGGGAGGTCTAGTGACGTACTCACTGGGTTTTTTGCAAGCATATATATTGATTAAACGAAATGATTAAAGATTCAGTGAATAAACGCAACGACTCATTTATAACCATAGCTCGATTTCATATATATATAAAGACGGATCGAAGATCATAAGATTTGACACCTGTTCAACATCATTGTCCAAAACAAAGTATTAAAATAGTTCATCCAACATATTAAACAGGGTGAAACCGAATTTTTTATAAAAGAAATTAACAAGTATACCATTGACTTAGGAATTTGATGTTGAATAAATAATGATTTGGGGAGGCAACCGGTATTTCAAGTCCGGCGTCAAAGCGGCTTCGATCGGTCTTCAAGTAGAACATGTCAAATGTTGTCAGACGCACGGTTCGTACCGTGATTCAATTCTTTCAAACTATTCTTTCAAAACTTTCCTTCACTCGCTCGTAATCGTCAGTGGCTTTTCAATTCAAGCAATTATCATTTTTTATTGTCTTACTATGCTATTACGTTCTATTATTTAAAATTACATTAGATATACATTACATTATTAAAAATTAACTTGATACGTGTATTCACGTATTTCCAAGAGACGTTTTTCCTAATAACCACAAATACCGATAAAACTATTAGATTTTTCAATAAATCAGTTGACAAATACAATGTCATTTTAATCGAAGATAATAGTACATGATCAACATATATTCCAAATTGACACTCATTAAAAACAGCCAAATTGTCCGAGCCCCTGTCGTGTAAGGTTCTTTGTTAGGCAACATTCATTGGTGTATAAACGTATATAAACATATACAAACGTATACCAACTCAATTTTATATATATTTTTGTAAATAGTATTGAGTCATACATTTTAATAGCAAACATGGAATGAAAATCTCCCGGAAATTATGTGCATATCATATAATTATAATATAGTTTCATAATCAGTAGTCATTCATTATTAGCACTCATCATTAGTATCATAATTATAATTATAAGTCGTGAGATCAGCTCTTCGGGATGGGGAATGTTTAGATCATACGAATACTTAACGAATTAATAAGAAACATTTTCTCCAGAATACAATTAAAGCATCGTGATTTAGAATTTATTTTCAGGATAAACATAGTTTATAGATAGTTTTCATTTGAGTGTCTCTTATTTTTTTCATCACCGTCAACCTGCGTGAAAACGAGCTGGCAAATTATCGTATATTATGTAAAACCATGAATACTTCTTTCAGAACACGCATATAAAGTATCATTCATTAACAAAATAACTCAGAATACATCCATAAAAAAAGTTGATTTGCCGAGTGCCATAGTTGGTTTAAATTAAACATATGTTTCCGTAACAATATGCTACTTTGAGCTCTACCGTTGCAATTCACCCATCAGCATAAATAATAGGTGTATATAAATAGTTCAAAGAAAAAAGTCTCAAATGAAAGCTTCTTTATTATGTGTGTTATGACTATCTCTTGTAAAAAAACAATGGTGAAAGTTTCTTGAGAGACATTTTTCAAATTTTCTTCGTCACTTTCATTTTATCAATGATTATGTTTGTATATATACGATAAAACTTGCAGAGAAAAATGGGCTCAACCAAAGCGATCGACGAAGATTCAGTGAGCGAGGAAAAACAAGAGGTGATGTACGCATGGAGTGAATTGCTGGGTTCGCCTCGTTATGTACTGGCTCCGATGGTAGACGCTAGCGAATTGGCCTGGAGATTACTCAGCAGGAGACACGGCACCCACTTATGTTTCACACCAATGTTGCATTCCTCGGTCTTCTGCAGGGATCCAAAATACCGAGCGGAAGCTCTTACCAGTACTCCGGAGGATCGACCTTTGATTGTTCAAGTAATTGAAAAATCTGCTTCTTTTTTTTTCATGGAAAAATTAACTCTATACTTTGGTTGCTATATCGCGAGAATTTGGTCTGTCGTGCAGGATCGTCAAGAGGCGATTCTTCTCGATTTCATGGGAATTCGAATTTTTTCTGTGCTTAGATAGAATAAACTGCAGAATTCATTCAAATTAAGAAGTTCATATAAATAATAATATTCGAACGACATGGACATAATCCGAGAAAATCATCGATTTTCAGTTTTGTGGTAGCGATCCGGAGACTTTGCTGAATGCGGCCTTATTAGCGGAACCACACTGTGATGCGATTGATATCAATATTGGTTGTCCACAAGCAATAGCAAAAAGAGGCCATTATGGGGCTTTTCTTCAAGACGATTGGGATTTGCTCCGAAGAATAGGTAAAATTAATCAATCAAAAGAACTCACCTACAAGAGAAAGTATATATATCGTTTTAAAGTCTGAATCAATGTTGCATTGTTTGATTTTCTGCAGTGAGTAAAATGAGCAAAGGCATCAAAATACCAGTCACTTGCAAGTTACGAGTTTTCTCGGATATAAACAAAACCGTAGAATACGCTAAGATGTTGGAGGATGCTGGAGCCAGTATACTCACAGTGCACGGTCGTACTAGGGAACAAAAGGGACCACTCACGGGCTTAGCATCGTGGGAACACATCCGAGCAGTCAGGTGCGTGACTTTTACGTTTAACAATGAAAATTGACATTTTTTTTATCGACTAATCGATAAGCAAAAATCTCGATTTGGACATACGAAAATTCAGTAAATTTGCAAAAACATGATTTTGCTTTTTAGGCAGTCCGTAAAAGTACCTGTATTTGCGAACGGTAATATACAAAATATCCAAGATGTAGAAAAATGTTTGGAGGAAACTGGCGTTCAAGGTGTGATGACCGCCGAAGGTAATCTTTACAACCCCTACATATTCGAAGGCTCAAACCCACCGGCTTGGGATCCTGCTACAGAGTACCTGGAACTTTTGAATCTCCATCCAGCTCCATCTTCGTATATACGGGGTCATTTGTTCAAACTTTTCCAACACTTGTGAGTGAAACAATTAACAAATGAGGTAGATACTCTATCATAAAAGAAAATTTGAAGTATTCAAACTTGACATGTTTATTCAACAGAATCAAGTTCTCATGCATTTGGTGAAACAATTATGATAAAGAATCTTTTGAAAAAGTAATTCATTATATTATATTGTATATTTAATTAGAGAGTAGGTTTCTTTTAGAAGACAACGCTGACATTAGAACACAACTGGCCCAGAATTCCTCCATGGAGTCATTTAGAGATGTGGTGCAAATGCTGAAGGATAAATATTTGCCTTATCATGAAGGTCGTTTGATTTGGCGCGGGAATATTGAAGGTTCGAATAATTGCATAGTTTCAAAATTTAATGTTTTCGACAAATTTGAACAAAAATCCAATACTCATATCTATAAATTTCTAGATTACAATTTAGTACTTCCACCATGGTTATGCCAGCCATACGTACGTGACAGCCCGGAAGAACACATTAGCAAAGTAGAAGCGAAACGAATCCAAACTGTAAGAATAACTTCGCCGTCACTTGCATTAAATATAATTGATAATACTCTAATTTTCCATATATTTTCTCATAGGAAACGGCGGCTATGAAGAGGAATTACTTGGATAAAGATGGTAATCAGATTTCACGAAAACGATCGAAAAAGTTGAGACGTATAGAGCGTAGACCAATTAGACCGGCGATACAAGTTAAACGTGGATCGAATTTATGTGAATTTTGTCCGAACCCATTAGTAAGTTTTCAGTTGATTTTTTATTTCATTTCCATTGAAAATTGCATGTAATACGTATTCTTTTTCCGTCATAGGGATCAAAATGTGAATACAAAATGTGTCGACAATGTTGCCGGAATAAATGCTATACTGAAAATTTGGACTGTATTGGACACAGGAATTTGACGAAAACCAGAAGGAAAATGGCAGTGGAGTTTGCCACACAAAGAAAAAGTACTGAAAGTACGAGCTGACGTTATAGAATATTTTTTCATCTTAGAGAGAAAGCATGTAAATAATTTGTTTATATTTGAAATATTCTATTTTTTCAACGATTTTTGAACATGGAATATCTATAGTTCATTTGGAAATATTATTTGAATAAATTCAGGAATTATAAACTTAAAAGGTTATTTTATTATAACTCCAATAAATCTCACTAGTATCAATGATTATCATATAAGTTTGTATTTTACAAAGTCATTTTCACTAAATATCTTACAGATGTACATGTTGGCGCAGTGTTGTGGTTTTGAACCGGATCTGTTTAATTTGTTCCATGATTCATGCAGACGTCGGTTGAAGAAGCCTTGATATTGCTTCAAGCAATTCCCTCTTTTTATCAATATCTGTCAATTGTAAATCGTCCTTTTCTTTTTTAATGAACCAGTACTTTTTACTCAACAGCATCAACGTCATTAAAATTGGCAAATGTAACAATGAAAATCGGAACAATTTCCGAGACGTCTGAGCATCACCATGCTTCCTAAACTCCCATGCTTAAAAGACAATGAAATATTTTCTATAAGTATTGGCAGTTACTTGATTGAAGAATTTGTAAAAAAAATGTAGCTTACCAAGATAAAGGAAGTATACGTTCAAAGGCGTGGATGCTACTGCAAACCACCAATTCGTAACATCTAAGACTGGTGCAAGATATGAAAGAGCTGTGAGCACAATTGTATACCTAAATGATGTTCTACGACAAAGATCAGGGTTGCTGACAGCCATCATTCTGTATCCAGCTTTTGAGTAATCTGGTCTCAAGTTCCACGATAAAGCATTGAAGTGAGGAAACTGCCATGCGAATAACATGCCAGACATTATCCATGCTCCAGGAGAAGCTATACTTCCAACGCATCCTGCCCATCCCATCAAGGGAGGAACTGCTCCAACTGCAACATGTTATTAGCAGTGTGACTTTTTTAAGAATTTTCTTCCATTAGTGGCATCAGTAACGTATGAAATTAAAAGATTTTAACAATCAATACTTACCAATAGAACCAATCCACGTATTCAGAATACTGAGTCTCTTCATGGGTGTATAGATAGATGTATACAAGACCAAATTAGCACCACCCAGAATTGCTGTTAAGGTATTTACCTCATATGCCAAGAGGGATACCCCAGCAACTGCAGAAACTGCTGCAAACGCGATTGCATGTTCTGGACTGGATAGATTTAAATTATAAGTTAAATTGTTTCTGAACTAGAATCATCATAATCTTAAATATATTACTTACGCAAGCAACCCACGGACTAGAACTCTGTTTTTTGTTCGGGCCATCTTGGCATCGAAAGGAACTTCCATTGACTGATTGACAGCATTCGCAGCAGCTGAAACTAATCCTGTGCCAACAGAACATGCCAAGAAGGTACAAAGATCAAATGGTCCTGGAGCAAGTGCATAGCCACCCATGGCAGTTATGACTACCAATGCTACAAATAAATACACGAGATATTTGAGTATATTATGGATAAATAGATCAACTGTTTTGAAATAAAACTTACATGTCAACCTTATTTTTGACAACATAAGGCAATACTTGTGGAGTTTTGTTGGGTCGATTTCTATGTTTCCCCACTTCAATTTTGTGTTGCTTACTGCATGATTTTTATTCTCATTTTCTAAAATACTGTCCGAAGAACTGTAGTCAAGATCAGGAGGAATCACAGTTTTTGAATTTATGACGATGGTGGGTTTTTTTTTGCTTTTTTCGCTGATGAGTATGTATGGTGGTTCCTTGAAACGTGGTTGTGGTTTTGGCTTTGGCTCTACTGCACTTGCCGAATACTGGTAACAAGGAATTTAAATGGAGAGATTGATTTTCAATTAAAATAGATTATATATATTAGTTTATTCACATTTATATTCAACATAAGAGTAAATATATGGGAAATTTAGATAAAATAATGGATAGGCAGTTTATAAGAATCAGCAGCTATGATTCTGCTGAAAAATATGTGACATAGTTTGTAACTAACAGAAGAAATCAGTTGACCGAGTAAAGATTAATTTTATCTGTGAATATTATTACTATAGAATAGAAACAAATATTGTAACTTACGGTTACTGTAAGTACTTTTGATGTAGATAAGCATGATAATTTCTGATAGTATCTTATTGTTTGAAAGGCCAATATCATGTTAAATTTCCCTTGGCTGTGCTCAGCAGCAGCCTTCTGCTCTCATCCTGAAATCATTTTGATTGACTGAGGTAGAGTAAAAAATAACTCTGCTGCAGTATATCTTGATGACTTATGAAACTATGTGGTATAACACAAATGTCATATACTTATACAAATTGATGATAAATTTAAAAATATATCAGACTTGCCGATTAGCTGGTGCACGTTCATCATCGTGCGAGTAAATAAAAATTTGTTGAATGTAAATATTGTATTTTTATGCACATGTACAAGGGCTCATGGAAAAATGATTTAAAATTGATTAATAAATGAAAGACGACGATCTGGGCGCGACGAGTTAGAGTCAGCGAAAATATGACGAGAGTGCGAAAAGCATACGCGTATCAGGAGGATATCAGCGCGCGAAAATTATTGATAAGAGAGGGGAATTGCGCGGAGTACAAGGTGTGTGTGTATATATAGGTATAGATATGAGGGTAGGCGTATCGTTGAAATCACGCGACGTCGGCTGCAACGAGGCTGCGGGATGGATGAGAGGTGTATATAATGAGAATCAACCTGTGTCGGGCAGCTGTCAGTGCTGTCAACGATGGCCAGACGGCGAATCTCGGCGCGGTCGGGTATCAGAGTCGAGGGGCGCAGCGATGTAGGGCGCCTCGCCGAGCACAATATTGCATTATTGCATAATGACGAGGAGCCTGGCCGCGACTGTTTGGAGGTTAACCAGCTATACGTAGAAGCAGAAGCTTCAAGCTGGCAGAACTGCACAGAAGCGGCATAAGTATATTGTCATTTGTCGGCGCGGCGAACGTGCTCGGAGCACGCATGCGGAGTAACGCCTAAATAACGCTGCGCCGCGAGCCGAGCCGAGCCGAGCCGAGCCGAGCGCGAACGAGGCGGCCGCCGGTGCAGGTCGAGAGAGAAGCGAGCTGCGAGAGCGAGGCGCGCGCGCGCGCGCAGGGGCGGACAGGAGAAAAAGGACTGGCAAGGGGGGGTGGAGCTGGAGGGGCTCTAGAGCCGCTTGGAGCCGCTCGAGCTGCTTGTGCCGAGCGAGACTGCCGCCGCCAGCGAGAGTGGCGAGCTGCCGAGCGATCGTCGTCACTGCTGTGTGCTGCCAGCGCGCAGAGAGCGGAGCCAGAAAGCTTCGAGCGGGGCACGCGCAGTGCGAGTGCCGGAGCCTGCTCGCGCACGGACAGCACGTCCTATGCGATACGCGCGCGCGCGCGGGCCTGTGTCAGTGTGCTGCAGTATACGTGTGGCCATTGGCTGCTAGTGTGGGTAGCGTTCAAAACGCGCTGTGGAATCCGGCGGAGTGCCGGGAGAGGAGAGCACACACAGCAGAGCAGTGAGCAGCTAGCGCGCGTTGTAGCCGCCCGAGTGGCCGCCGTGCTGTATATATAATAGGGTATAACCCGCCGCTGCCCGCGGAGCAGTGACGCGCAGCGTGTTCTCGAGCGCTTGAATGCGCCAGCCGAGCCCGACTCTCCTCCCGTGGACGACCGAGCGCGTCAAGCGACAAGCGGCGCGCTGCAGCACAGTGCGGAGTTGGTCGCGCGCGCGCGCACCCTGTGCAGCCACCCTGTGTGCTACGTTGGACGACGAGGGGACAAAGCGTCCGCGATTGCCGACTACCAGCACCAGCAGCAGCAGCAGCAACAGCAGCAGCCCATTCCAACTCGACAGCAGGCAGCAGCGCGAGCGACGTGTCGCTAATCTGCAAGGCGCGACATGAAAAACAAGAGCGGCTGCGGCGGCGGCGCGCCCGCCCGCCACCACTAGATACTTTGTGCGGTGCACGCGTGCCAAGATGAGGGCCAGCTAAAGATGACTTGTGCCGCCGCGACCGTGCCGCCGAGATACCCGAGCGCGCCAGACAGCCACAGCCTGCAGCCCGGGCGCTAAGTGCTCTCGACACAGCTCAACGGCTCAACAGCCCATCAGCAGCAGCTCAACGCCCGAGGAGTGCGCCGAGCCGCCGCGGTGTGTGTACACTGTGTACATCAACGCCGCGCACCGCCAAGTACACAGCGCGCCCGCACGCGTACATATACACACACACACACACACACACACACATATATATATATATATATATATATATATATAGGTATATATATATATATATACTCGGTGCGCTGCGGTCCGCCGCGGCTGTAGTCAGCATAGCCTGCGTGCGGCCTGTACATACAGCAGAGAGCAGAGCACAGAGCACAGCGCGCACCTCTCACCGATGAGTCGCGAGCGAGCGCGCGCGCGCACACCGAATTAAGGTTATGTAAAATGTAGATACGCTCTAGCCGTCAGCGCCACTGCTCGCCGCCTGCGCGAGTGCGAGAGACGAGCCACCACCGCTTTCCGCAGCCAAGTTGCCGAGCTGCAGCCCCCCGCAGCAGAGCCGGACAAGCAGTGCTGGACTCGGCGGCCAGAGTCGAGTCAGCGGCCGCGGCGAGGCAGCCCGAGCTGTAGCCCAGCAGTCCCGGCCCGCGCCCGATGGACTATTTCCGCCAGCCGAGAGCGCAGGCTCGCCGCTCGGACACTGCTGCACCCGCGCGAAATGCCCGTTTCCCGAGCTAAACAGCCTGCTGCTGCCTGCCGGCCGCCGCTGCCTGCCCTCGGCGAGCAAAGCCGCGTTGATGAGCAGCCCCCGGAGCAGAGTAAGTAGAGCGCCGCAGCAGCCGGCCCGGGCCGCCGCAGCCCTAACGGCCAAGCCTCGTTGCAGAGATGCCGATCTGAGTGAGCGGCCGCCGCCGGAGCCGCACGCCCCGCGCCGCCTCGCCAGCCGAGACGGCTCAGCCAGCAGCAGCCCAGCCCCCGAGCCGAGGAGCATGACGAGCTCGTCGCCGCAGCCGTCTCCGATGCCGCCGCCACAGGCGCCCAACCAGATGGGTCCGCCCCAGCAGCAGGCGCCCTCGCCCTCCGCCCATCCCCACAGCCCGGCCCCGGGTTACCAGGACGGCCCGCCCCAGCCCATGTCGCAGCCCACACCGCCGCCCATGTTTCCCCCGCAGCATCCTGGTAAGACACACCTGCTCGCATCCTCTGTCACAACACACCTCCGTCCTCCGTCATCCCTCTTTCCATCCCTTGCCTTCCACGCACCCGCCCATTCTGTCTGACTACTCCACCAAAGTTTGGCCTCTTTCAATGCCTATTCTCTCCCAGTTTCAATCACTCGATTCGTCGACCCTTTGTTTTCAATATTCCCAAACATATACTGAAAAATCAAACTAATCCTTAGATGCATCGCAATCAAAAGTATTCTAACAACAACAACATTTTGTTGGGTTGAAAAAGAAATTCAGATTGGCTACACTAACCGAGTGATTGGCTACTTATGAAATATTATGAAATATGAATTCACTGTATTGTGGAAGCACTCTTAACGCAATTGCATTTTTCATCATTAGGGCAACAACTGCAACAGGGCTATGGTGGACCTCCACCACCAGGGCCTCACCAGCAGCCGCCACAAAATTATCCTCATCCTCCACAAATGCCTCAAAATATGGGCATGCCGCCGCAACATCACCCACATAGTCCTTCTCCAGGCTATGAGAATGTTCAGTCTTCTTCGATGCAAGGAATGCCTCAGCAGCAAGGAAGTTATCAGCACCCATCGCATCATATTCCTCCTCATCAACAATCATCTCATCAGCAGTCTCCCCATGCACCATCGCCGCATCAGCAAGGACCCCATTCGCAACCTCCTCATCCCCAAGTACCCCACTCTCAATCGCCACATCAACAGGGACCCCATTCACAAACGCCACATCCCCAAGGTCCCCATTCACAATTGCCTCATCAATCGGGGCCTCATGCACAGCCGCCTCACCTGCAAAGTCCTCATCCACAATCTCCTCATCCTCCTGGACCTCATTCACAATCGCCGCACCAGCAAGGTCCTCATCCACAAGGTCCTCACTCGCAATCGCCCCATCAACCTGGACCCCATCCACAGGCCCCTACTCACCAGCAGGGTCCTCATCCACAAGGGCCTCATCAACAGCCTCACCAACAAGGGCCTCATGCGCAATCACCGCATCATCAGCCACCACACCAATCGCCGCATCAGCCTCCACATTCGGGACCTCATCAAGGACCTCATCAAGGACCTCATCAAGGTCCTCATCAGCCCCCCCTCCAAGGCCCTCATCAAGGTCCACATCAAGGGCCGCATCAAGGTCCGCATCAAGGACCTCATCAAAGTCCTCACCAAGGACCTCACCAAGGACCTCATCAAGGCCCTCATCAAGGCCCACACCCCGGACCACATCAAGGTCAACATCCGGGTCCTCATCAGGGCCCTCATCAGGGCCCTCATCAGCCGCCCCATGGACCTCCTCCTCATCAACAACATCCCCACCAATCTCAAATGTCTGTTCCACAGTATTATCAGCCTCATCCTTCGCAAGTTGGAGGAAATGCCAATACTATGGGGCAAGGAGGTCCTCCCGGGTCAGCACCTGGTCAACAACAACCATCACCACCACAAACTGGTCCAATGGGATCTGTTCAAATGGGACATGGACAATCTGGTCACAATACTCCTTCGCCCTCACCTGGTCCTGGACTTCCTCATACACCAGAAATGAGACCAAATATGGGTATGTTTGAATTGTCTCTAAACATTATTGCTAGAATACACCCATGATTTTGCCAAGTTTTTATCAATATCGCTTTCTAAATCATTTCAAATAGTTCAACATTTTATTTTGTATGTATGATACATTTTTTGTATTCCAATTAATGAGAAAATATGTTAGGCATTTCAATCAATCTTGAAATATTGCATCCTAAATGTTTCTCTGACTCAGCTTAAAAGAGTTTATATTTAATTTTTCAATCAATAATTAAGTTCTATTATTTGTATGTTTCATTTTGTATCGAATACTGTTAGAATTTTGGAAAAAACTTGAAATACTATTTCTTTTTGAATAGTATAAAAGGAGACTACAGATTCGTTATCAGTAATATAGACTAAGATTCTAAATAGTTTACTCGTAGAGATCAGCAGTTTCTTTTATAATATTCAATTTCTAATTTCATGTATGCTACTCAATGATCTTGTTACCAAGCTGCATTAGTCTCTTGGGCAAACTAGTTTGATTGTAAGAATCAATTAGGAAATTATCTCTGTATTGCTGATAGAATCAGTGAAATTAAGATTTCATTTTTGTTTTATAACTAATTATTTAATTAAATTTTCGATAAGTTAAGACAAAGTGTTCACAAAATATTCTCTGTGCATTGTAATTTACCTTGTCTGTTATTGAATGATTGATCCTCTATATGATTTTAATAAGATTATTGTCAGTTACAACTAAGCCAGGTTGATGATTTTCTTTAATTAATAGTTTTGTACTAAATGAAATGATGAGAATTGGAAATTCCTTTGTGATAGAAAAATGTTTAAATGTTTAAAAAGAATTCCAAGCTAAATGATGATTCTTTTTTAGGTACTCAACAGCAGCCACCTGGTAACTCTGGGGGTCCCGGAGGACCTATGACTGCTGGAGGATCTAGTGGACCTATGGGTGCTGGTGGACCTATGGGTGCTGGTGGCCCTGGTGGTCCCATGAATTCTGGAGGTCCTACAAATTCGATGGGTGCTGGTATTTCGGGAAGCCCGATGAACTCTAGTGGTCCTAGTGGTCCAATGAGTGCTAGTGGTCCAGTTGGTCCAATGAATGCTGGAGTATCTGCAAGTCCTGGAGGCCCTATCAATGCCGGAGGACACGGAGGTCCTATGGGTCCTGCAGGCCCTGGAGGTCCAATGGGAACTGGAGGCCCTGGAGGTCCAATGAGTGCAGGTCCTGGAGGTCCAATGAGCGCTGGTCCTGGAGGTCCTATGGGAGCTAGTGGTCCTGGAGGTCCTATGGGAGCTAGTGGTCCTGGAGGTCCTATGGGAGCTAGTGGTCCTGGAGGTCCTATGGGGGCAAGTGGTCCTGGAGGTCCTATGGGTCCAAGTGGTCCTGGAGGTCCTATGGGAGCTAGTGGTCCTGGAGGTCCAATGAGTGCAGGTCCTGGAGGTCCAATGAGCGCTGGTCCTGGAGGTCCAATGGGCGCTGGTCATGGAGGCCATATAGGATCTGGTGGTCCTGGTGGTCATATGGGATCTGGAGGTCCTGGAAGTTCAATCAGTGCTGGACCATCTGGTCCAATGAATCAAAGTGGCTCAGGAGGTCCAATGGGTGCTGGAGGCCCTAGTGGACACATGCCCACATCGGGTCCTGGAACCCACATGGGTACGGCAACTCCTGGAGGACCGATGAGTTCCGGGGGTCCGCCACCTATTGGTCAGGGACCAGGACATATAAGTCCAAATACGCAAAATGGCCCTTCCGGTTCTGGCCCTATGTCGGGACCTGGTGGCATGCCTGGACCAGGGGGTCCTGGGCCTGGTGCTGGCCCTGGCCCTGTTTCTGGTCCTAGTCCTGGTCCTGGTCCTGGTCCTGGTCCTAGTCCTGGTCCTGGCCCTGGCCCAGCACCCATTCCTGGACAAGGTCAAGACAACTTGAATGCTTTACAGAAAGTTATTAATACTATGGAAAAGAAAGGACTTCAGGAGGACCCGCGGTATCTGCAGCTTTTAGCTTTGAGAGCCCGACAAGGCAGCAATGAAAACAACATATTCAGTCCTCAGCAGCTTCAGCAGTTCCATGCACAGATAATGGCATATCGTGTACTGATGCGCAATCAACCTCTTAGTCCGCAACAGATGATGGCTGTGCAAGGCCTCAATCAAAGACCTGATTCTTCTCAGGGACCCATGGGACCTGGTGGTCCACCTGGACCCAACCTACCTCATGCTCTTATGATGCAAGGCTTCCCTGGACCACCCCCGAGATTAGGCCCGGGAGGTCCGCAGCTTCAGCAGCAACAAGCGCAACAAACGCCGCAACAACCCCATCCACAGCAAGGGCCACAGCCAGGAGGATCAAAGACAAACAGAGTTACTACAATAGCTAGGCCACCTGGCATTGATCCACTCGAGATACTCCATGATCGTGAGAGTCGCGTGAATCAGAGAATTGCCTTACGTATAGAGTATCTGTCGAATCTGCCTCCTAGCCTGCCAGAAGATATTCGAAATCAAGCCTTGACGGAGCTACGTATGCTCAAGGTGCTAAACTTTCAACGGCAACTAAGGGCGGAAGTCTTGGCGAACACGCGTCGAGATATTACGCTTGAAACGACTGTTAATATGAAAGCTTATAAACGTACAAAACGACAAGGTTTGAGAGAAGCCAGAGCTACGGAAAAATTAGAGAAACAGCAAAAGCTTGAGGCCGAAAGGAAACGAAAACAGAAGCATCAAGAATTTATAACATCTGTAATGCAGCATGGAAAAGACTTGAAAGAATTCCACCGAAATAATTTTGCCAAGTTAGCGCGACTCAATAAAGCTATTATGAATTACCATGCAAACGCGGAAAGGGAACAGAAGAAAGAACAGGAGAGGATAGAAAAAGAACGAATGCGACGTCTTATGGCGGAGGACGAAGAAGGTTACAGAAAACTTATCGATCAAAAGAAAGATAAGCGTTTAGCCTTCCTGCTCTCGCAGACTGATGAATATATTGGGAACCTTACAGAGATGGTGAAGCAGCATAAGATTGAACAGAAAAAGAAACAGGCTGAAGAACAAAAGAGGAAAAAGAAAAGAAAGAGATTGTCAATAGAAGGCGAAAATGGCGAAGGAATTGATGGTGAAGACGTCCGAGTAGAAGTTATGGAGACGTCTACTGGACGAACATTAGCAGGTGACGATGCTCCTCTCTTGAGTCAGTTGAATGCATTTTTGGAAACTCACCCAGGATGGGAAGCTGTTGAGACTGATAGTGAAGAGGATGAAGAAGATGAAGAAAACGAAGACAATGAGAACAAGGACGAAAAAAGTGAAGCGGAAGAAATGAAGCATAAAAAGACTATACAAAAAGCCAAAGTGGAGGATGACGAGTACAAAACAGAAGAGCAAACTTACTATAGTATTGCTCACACGGTTCACGAAGGTGTTTCGGAACAGGCTTCGATCATGGTGAACGGACTACTGAAGGAATATCAAGTTAAAGGCTTGGAATGGATGGTATCGTTGTTTAATAATAATCTTAATGGCATTCTAGCCGACGAAATGGGTCTAGGTAAAACTATACAAACAATAGCTCTAGTTACGTATCTTATGGAGAAGAAAAAAGTGAATGGACCTTTTCTAATTATTGTTCCTCTGTCGACACTTTCCAATTGGATATTAGAATTTGAAAAGTGGGCTCCCAGCGTTGTAGTAGTTTCTTATAAAGGATCTCCAGCTGGAAGACGAACAATACAGTCGCAAATGCGTGCGACTAAGTTTAACGTTTTGTTAACCACTTATGAATATATTATAAAAGACAAAAGTGTCTTAGCGAAATTGCAGTGGAAGTACATGATTATTGATGAGGGTCACAGAATGAAAAATCACCATTGTAAATTAACTCAAGTGTTAAACACTCATTATCTTGCACCTCATCGTCTGTTACTCACGGGTACACCACTGCAGAATAAATTACCTGAACTCTGGGCTCTATTAAATTTCTTACTTCCATCTATTTTCAAATCGTGTAGTACCTTTGAACAGTGGTTCAATGCACCGTTTGCTACGACGGGTGAAAAGGTCGAACTGAATGAAGAAGAGACGATTCTTATTATTCGTCGTCTACACAAAGTCTTACGTCCCTTTTTACTAAGACGTCTCAAAAAAGAAGTCGAGTCTCAGCTGCCTGATAAAGTAGAATATATTATTAAGTGTGATATGTCTGGCTTGCAGAAAGTTCTTTATAAGCATATGCAAAGTAAAGGTGTATTATTAACTGATGGATCTGAGAAAGGAAAACGGGGTAAAGGAGGTGCAAAAGCGCTCATGAACACTATTGTCCAACTCCGTAAACTTTGCAATCATCCATTCATGTTCCAACACATTGAAGAGAAATACTGTGAATATTTAGGTATTCAAGGTTCTGGAATTATCACTGGACCTCTTTTGTATCGAGCTTCTGGCAAGTTTGAATTGCTAGATCGTATTTTACCGAAATTAAAAGCTACAGACCATAGGGTACTATTGTTCTGTCAAATGACACAACTGATGACCATAATGGAGGATTATCTCAACTGGCGCGGCTTCATGTATTTAAGATTAGATGGAACTACTAAAGCTGAAGACAGAGGAGATCTACTGAAAAGATTTAACGATCCACAATCAGAATATTTTCTATTTATATTATCGACTCGAGCTGGAGGTCTTGGTTTGAATCTTCAGGCTGCGGATACTGTAATTATTTTTGATTCCGACTGGAACCCTCACCAAGACTTACAAGCTCAAGACAGAGCTCATCGTATAGGACAGAAGAATGAAGTTAGGGTGTTACGATTAATGACTGTGAATTCTGTGGAAGAAAGAATTTTGGCTGCTGCAAGGTATAAGCTCAATATGGATGAAAAAGTCATTCAGGCAGGTATGTTTGATCAGAAGTCTACAGGATCTGAACGACAGCAGTTCCTCCAAACTATCTTACATCAAGATGATGCTGATGACGAAGAAGAAAATGAAGTTCCAGATGACGAGACTGTGAATCAGATGATTGCTAGGTCAGAAGACGAATTCCAACTCTTCCAGAAGTTAGACATGGAAAGGAGAAGGGAAGATGCTAAAATGGGACCTGCCAGGAAAGGCCGTTTACTAGAAGAATCAGAACTTCCTGAGTGGTTAGTGAAAAATGATGATGAAGTTGAAAAGTGTTGTTACGAGGAAGAGGAAGACAAAATTCTAGGACGTGGTTCGAGGCAACGCAAAGAAGTTGATTACACTAATAGTCTTACGGAAAAAGAATTATTAAGGGCTATTGGTGATGATGGTGTAGAATTTGAAGAAGAGGAAGAAGATGATAAAAAGAAGAAACAAACGAGGAAGAGGAGAAAGAAAGGTGATGAAGATGAGGAACCAGTTGTAAAGAAAAGAAGAGGTGCATCAGGGATGAATGCTAAACTGAAGAGGAGTATGAAGAAAATAATTTCGGTAGTTGTTAATTACACTGATAGTACGGATGGTAGAGCATTAAGTGAACCATTCATGGAGTTGCCGTCACGTCGTGAGTTTCCAGATTATTATGACATTATTAAAAAGCCTCTTGCAATCAATAAACTTATACAAAAAGTTGAAGAGGGTAAATATACAGACTTGGATGAACTCGAAAAGGACTTTATGCAGCTTTGCAAAAACGCACAAATATACAACGAGGAAGCGTCATTAATCCATGAGAACTCGATTGTTTTGCAATCTGTTTTTACAAATGCACGACAAAAGGTCGAAGCTGAGGGATTAGGCTCCGACGACAATAAAGACGGCGAAGACGGATCGGACGCTGATTCCAATGTGAGGATGAAAATTAAAATAAAAGGTAGAAAAAGTGAAGGAGGTGGGAGAGGAGGTCGAAGAAAAAGGATAAGTAAAAAGTGTATTTCAGATGACGATGATGATGCCGATGATCATTGAGTGTATATAAGCTTTAGAAATCTGTAAGGTTTTAAATTATATTTCGATAAATTTTTCTTATAAGTATATTTCATGATTTTTAAAGACACGAAAGTCGATAAAAAGCTAAATCAATTTTTTAAACAGTTGTAGTAAATTTATAGACTTTTTTTTAATTTTAGGTACACTTATAGTAAAAATCTAGGATTGAATTTTCCTTCTATTGTCCTATTCTAATTTTGTCTGTAATCAAGAACTTTCACAGAAATGGTAATTGTGTATAATATTAATTATATACAGTAAATGAGATAGCTCGTACTAAATATATTTGTTGTTTCTTTCAAACCTCCACCTTCTATTTCCCTATAACAAATCAAGCTTTTCATTCAGCATATTCTTTAGTATACAATCAATAAATTATCTGAAAATTGTGATAAATTCCTAAGATATCTTTAAGAAACCGATTTATTGGAGATGTGAACAATTTTTTTTACATGATTCTCATATTATAATTGACTTGATATTACTGAACGTTTGTAAATATATTATACAAATAAATAACGCATGGGAAATCAACGAATTCAATGTTCCCGTAGGACTTTCTACTGAATAACCCGACACTATAGGTATTTTTAATTTTTACATTTGAAAACAAGCAAAACGAAGGAATATTCGGTCGCGCAGATGATATAGATGAAGATGAGTGATGTAGATAGAGATAAAAAGATGCCGCCTCTGGTCGTCGTCAAAGTTAAGGTTATGTAAAGTACACCGAGTGACCGAGCCGCAGGGAGGCGAATTCTATCGAAACGGGTAGCATTAGCTCGCGTTGCCGAGCTCTAGGTCGGAGTTGGCCCGAGCGTGAGAAGACGGACGGAGACATCGTGCGGGTGCGTGGGCTGAAGCAGACGGACGCCATTCCGGAGCGGAGCCAAGCAATCGACGCGAGCGCGCCGGGCTTCCGCTGTGGCGGGAATACAGCAGCAGCCATCTCGGCAGTGTGTGTGTGTGTATTACGATGGCGGTTCGGCTCTGATATACTGCTAACTGCAGGTTCGGACTTCGGTCAAGGCTCGAAGCCAGTCAACGGAGCCATCCACGCTTCCCGGTGATTCGGCCCGAACAACGACCGACAACGGCGCGTCCAGACCGACCTAGTCGCCGTCGCGACTCTCGCGACTCGCGAGTAGCTGCCTATACCAGCACGAAATGTCGAAGGCGAGCGTCGCGCGATAAGCGGAGCCACGCGACGCACTGCACTCTGCAGCAGAAACGACAACAATATCATGGCGAGCCCAGTGCCCAGTGCCCAGATGGGTCCGCCCCAGCAGCAGACACCCTCGCCCTCTGCTTCGGCCTTCGCTGACGGCCCTCAGCAGCAGACCTACCTCTCCCAGCCCTATGCCGCTGGCTCCACTCAGTCCTTCGACCAGTCTCAGCCTCACTATGCCATCTCTCAGAATGGCCTCTCTGGCTCGGTGCAGCCCCCGCAGGCAAGCCCTGTGCCTATTGCCACTACTAACGGACTTTCCCAGTCGCCGTTGCCATCACATCCTACGCAAGCCAACCACAGTAAGTCTTCCACCTGTCAGCTCTAAGATAAACCTTTCTCCTTTACTCATTTAATCTACAGTAGGCACATTAGTCTACTATACTTTGTTTCGGTTATCAATGCAGCTTGTTTCTGCTGTTACATTTTTATGCTAATCAGAAAAAATGAATTGAATTTATATATTTCCTTTCAAGGTATTGACTTTGACAGGAACATCTAGAATTCAATAACTCTTCAATAACTGAATACCATTTGCCTCTCTCTAATTCTTTTAAATGAATCTTTTTCAATTCAAATGTCGATTTACTGCTGCTCTACATATTCTCAATTAAGAAAAGTTAGTTAACTAATATTTATGTATTTTCACATATTCGTATAGGTTCTTTTTCAAACTTACTGGAAAATATTCTTGAGTTGTTCCAACCTTGTTAAGCTACAACTTTTAAGTTTGACTTTTACTTGGAATTTCAATAGTGCTGAACATTATCAGAAATCAATATAACTTTATTTGATAATTTCATCATTCTCATGATGATTTTTATTAATTACACTATCATAAATTCATTGCTAATTGTGATTGGTCTTATTTTGTTTAGATACTAAAGCACAACTTTTGAGGGCTACTGCTAGTCCGCCAAATCAAAATTGTTCAACTGGATCAAATGGAATTTCACAAGAAAACTTGAAAGCCTTGCAGAAAGCTATTGATACTATGGAAGAGAAAGGACTCCAAGATGATCCACGCTATTTACAACTTTTAGCATTGAAAGCAAGACAAACAGGTAGCACAGGCAAAGAGCAAGTTTTCAACTCTCAACAAATTCAACAACTTCGAGCACAAATTATGGCTTACCGTGCATTAGCACGAAATCAACCTTTGTCACAGCAGCAAGTGCTTGCTGTTCAAGGTCAAAAATCTCCAGACACAGTTCAAGCTCCAGTAAACACTGGAAACCAAGTTTCTAATGTAAGTGCTCCTGGATTTATTGGTCCAAACAAAACCATCCAAGGTTCTCAGCAAGGGCAAACACAACAAGGGCCTCTATCAAAGACAAACAAGGTTACCACTGTTGGAAAACCTGCTGGGCTGGATCCTCTTGTTATATTGCAAGAACGAGAGAATCGAGTTGCAGCTAGAATAGCATTACGAATGGATCAACTAAACTATTTGCCTACAAATATGCCAGAAGATTTAAGGATACAAGCGCAAATTGAGCTGGGGATGCTAAGGGTGCTAAATTTTCAAAGGCAATTGAGATCAGAAATTTTGGCATGTACCCGAAAAGATACAACATTAGAAACAGCCGTAAATGTTAAGGCATATAAACGAACGAAACGTCAAGGTTTGCGAGAAGCTAGAGCCACAGAGAAACTTGAAAAGCAGCAAAAATTGGAAGCAGAAAGAAAGAGAAGACAGAAACATCAAGAGTTTATTTCATCAGTTCTTCAACACAGTAAAGATTTCAAAGAATTCCATAGAAATAATGTTGCTAAGTTATCTCGTCTCAATAAAGCTATTCTCAATCATCACGCGAACGCTGAAAGAGAACAGAAGAAAGAGCAAGAGAGGATAGAGAAAGAGCGTATGCGCCGTTTGATGGCCGAGGATGAAGAAGGTTACAGAAAACTCATTGATCAGAAGAAAGATAAGCGCTTAGCCTTCTTACTTTCTCAGACAGATGAATATATAAGTAATCTCACGGAAATGGTTAAGCTACACAAAATGGAACAGAAAAAGAAGCAGGCCGAAGAGCAGAAGCGTAAAAAGAAAAAGAAATATGATGGAGAGAATGGTGACACTGGAGAAGATGCTCGAGTTGGTGTTGTTGAAATTTCTACTGGCCATACATTGACTGGTGATGAAGCACCATTACGAAGTCAGTTGAATGCTTTTCTCGATACTCATCCAGGTTGGGAACCAATGGAATCAGAAAGCGAATATGAAGATGATGACGATGATGAGGATGACAAGGATGATGAAAAGAACAAAGTTTCTGGTGATGTAGGAGAAGAGGAAATTAAGAAGACCATACAAAAAGCCAAAGTAGAAGATGATGAGTACAAGACTGAAGAACAAACATATTACAGCATTGCTCACACAATACATGAAGTTGTCACAGAGCAAGCATCAATTATGGTTAATGGAAAGTTGAAAGAATATCAGATCAGAGGTTTAGAATGGATGGTGTCACTATTCAACAATAATCTTAATGGTATTCTTGCTGATGAGATGGGTCTGGGTAAAACTATACAAACAATAGCTCTTGTAACTTATCTCATGGAGAGGAAAAAAGTAAATGGACCTTTCCTTATCATAGTACCACTGTCAACACTTTCCAACTGGATACTAGAGTTTGAAAAGTGGGCTCCCAGTGTCATAGTAGTTCCTTATAAGGGATCTCCAGCTGGGAGACGAACAATTCAGTCACAGATGCGTGCATCCAAGTTCAACGTCTTGCTAACTACGTATGAATATATTATAAAAGACAAAAGCATCTTAGCGAAATTGCAGTGGAAGTACATGATCATTGATGAAGGTCACAGAATGAAAAATCACCACTGTAAATTAACCCAGGTGTTAAACACTCATTATCTTGCTCCTCATCGTTTGTTACTTACGGGCACACCACTGCAGAATAAATTACCTGAACTCTGGGCTCTATTAAATTTCTTACTTCCATCTATTTTCAAATCGTGTAGTACCTTTGAACAGTGGTTCAATGCACCGTTTGCTACGACGGGTGAAAAGGTCGAACTGAATGAAGAAGAAACTATTCTCATTATTCGACGTTTGCATAAAGTTTTGCGTCCTTTCTTACTTAGACGTCTTAAGAAAGAAGTTGAGTCTCAACTACCTGATAAAGTAGAGTATATAATTAAGTGTGACATGTCTGGCTTGCAGAAAGTACTTTACAAACACATGCAGAGCAAAGGTGTATTATTGACAGATGGATCAGAAAAAGGAAAACGAGGCAAGGGAGGTGCAAAAGCCTTGATGAATACCATTGTTCAACTTCGTAAACTCTGCAATCATCCATTTATGTTCCAAGTCATTGAAGAAAAGTACAGTGAACATTTAGGTATCCAAGGAGCTGGTCTTATTAGTGGTCCTGATTTATACCGAGCATCTGGCAAATTTGAATTATTAGATCGAATTTTACCAAAATTAAAAGCTACCAATCATAGAGTATTATTATTCTGTCAAATGACACAACTGATGACCATAATGGAGGATTATCTTAATTGGCGCAGTTTCTCATATTTAAGATTGGATGGAACTACTAAAGCTGAAGACAGAGGAGATCTACTGAAAAGATTTAACGATCCACAATCAGAATATTTTCTATTTATATTATCGACTCGAGCTGGAGGTCTTGGTTTGAATCTTCAGGCTGCGGATACTGTAATTATTTTTGATTCAGACTGGAACCCTCACCAAGACTTACAAGCTCAAGACAGAGCTCATCGTATAGGACAGAAGAATGAAGTTAGGGTGTTACGATTAATGACTGTGAATTCTGTGGAAGAAAGAATTTTGGCTGCTGCAAGGTATAAGCTCAATATGGATGAAAAAGTCATTCAGGCAGGTATGTTTGATCAGAAGTCTACAGGATCTGAACGACAGCAGTTCCTCCAAACTATCTTACATCAAGATGATGCTGATGACGAAGAAGAAAATGAAGTTCCAGATGACGAGACTGTGAATCAGATGATTGCTAGGTCAGAAGAAGAATTCCAACTGTTCCAGAAATTAGACTTAGAAAGACGAAAAGAAGAAGCTAAGTCAGCACCAAACAGAAGAACTCGTCTATTAGATGAATCAGAACTCCCAGAATGGTTAGTCAAAGACGAAGATGAAGTTGAAAGTTGGACTTATGAAGAAGATGAAAGTAATTCATTCTTAGGTAGAGGTTCGCGGCAACGTAAAGAAGTTGATTATACCAATAGTCTGACAGAAAAAGAATGGCTGAAGGCTATTGGAGAAGAAGGAGTTGAATTAGATGAGGAAGAAGAAGAAGAAGGTGACAAAAAGAAGAAGCAGTCCAGGAAGAGAAGAAAAAAAGGAGAAGAAGATGGTGATTCTGCCCCAAAGAAAAGGAGAGGAAATCCAAACATGGATCCAAAATTAAAAAGGAAGATGAGAAAATTAATTTCGATTGTTATAAATTATACCGACAGTGCGGATGGTAGGGCTCTGAGTGAACTTTTCATGGATTTGCCACCACGTCGTGAATTTCCTGATTATTATGAAATTATAAAAAAACCACTCGCCATTAATAAAATCTTGCAAAAAATTGAAGATGGGAAGTATGCAGAATTAGACGATCTTGAAAAAGATTTTATGCATTTATGTAAAAATGCACAAATATATAATAAAGAGGCTTCGCCAATCTATGAGAATTCAATCGTATTGCAGACAGTCTTCAGGAATGCCCGACAAAGGCTCGAAACTGAAGTTAGTGTATCGGAAGAAGAGAGAGACCTTGAGGAAAATCCTGAAGGAGATGCTTCTGTGAAGATGAAGATAAAATTGAAAGGAAGAAAAAGTGAAGGAAGTAGTAGAGGTGGACGGAGAAAAAAATTATCCAAAAAGTTTATTTCTGATGATGAAGAAGAAGAGGTGGTACCAGCGGTAGTAGAAGAAAATTAAGTGTATTTATAAATATTAATGATACATTTCAAACAGCTTTTTGAGGGAGCATATCTCGTTATTTCAAAGAAAAGACTATATTGAATGTAATCAGAGAGTTGTAAAAAGTACTTTTTATAGCTGTAGGAAATTTATGAATATTCTGTAACTTCTGGATAAAGATTTAGTGACAAATCAAATTATTGGACTGAGAATATTTTTTTTATATCATTCGACCTATTACAGAATGACAAATTGTGTATACTGCATATACAGAATTATAGATAAAGTGAATAATTTAATTTTTCATATTTACACTTACATTTACAAAAAAAATGATTTTGATGATTTATCTGAAATAACAATCATTTATGTTTATGCAAGGAATTGCAAATATACGGAATTGTATGTAATTACACTTTGTACATAACATAAAATAAAGTCATTTATCTATATATTGTAAAATTTTGTTAAATATACTTTACTTCTTGAGAAACTAACCGACCCATTAACGTTCAACTATTTACTAAAATTGATTCAGTGAATAATTAATTTTTACTGATTCATAGAATAGCGATTGATTGTATCCGATATGAATTCTAATAATTCAATTTGTATAGTCAATCAGTTTTTTGGAATATGTAAGTGCCCGTTTCTCGATTTTTCTTAAGAAATCTAACGTGCCTGGAATCTAAAGGTATATACCGCTTCGCGTAACGAATTGGCTACAATATTGTATTCGTATCCTAAAAATGGAAAGCATTCTGCAGAATTTCAAAATTCCCAAAACCACGGACTGTCCGTAAGAAATTTGACTTTCTTCAATTCCACGGTGATCGATTGTTGCATCTCGCGCATAATTTCATAGAGGTATTTGTAATAATACTAAGGGTAGGTCCCCATCCCCAATAGAGCAAGCATGCGATGCTAGCACGGGTTGATGGGAAGGGGGTTGCTCCTATGCAGCTCGACTTCGGGAAATCAATTTCAGTTCGAGTTTGGAGCTGGAAACAAACGGCAAGGTTGAGCATCGGACTTGCAGATGGAGGCTGTAAAACATGAGAAACAATCGTGGATGTGCATTTTTCTCAAGTCAGATGCTCACCGGTGCAGCCTGAGATCAAAATTCGGATTCAAGTTTATGATTGGCAGCACAGTGTGGAGAGCACGTCGCATGCGATCTTCCGCGCACGCTCGACCTATTGTGGACCTACCCTACTACTACTACTACTACCGTCTACACCTCTATGATCGTAAATATCGTATTTCAATTCAGTTGCATCGAGAGTGCACTGATGTCTTGTGCGGAGTGACGGCTGATCAATCCTGCAGCCGAAGCTTGATTCGACAAATAAACTTGAATAAGCTCGTGACACGAAGTGTATCTGAATATATGGCATGGCATGGCACTCTGTAGGACTAGCAGTGATACAAGAAGTAGCTACAACATTTCGATAACCGCGTATGAACACTGGACTTTGAATCGGGCCAAGTCGTGACGGTCAAATTAAAAATTGACAACATTGGCCGGAATACATCTCGTGCTCATCAGGTGTGTGTGTGTGTGTTTTTTGAAGCCACATGGATCTCTGTCAGAGTGTACCAGGGTAACTTCACTGGCACCTCAGAAACAAAGCTTTTTACTCAATCTAATGACTTGAACCATTCCAAACAGTGCAAGCTCTTTTTGAGCTGAGATAACATGATCGAGGGTATAATCAATGAGTGGCTCGCTGATTGCGCTGAGCTTTCTTCTCTAGAGCTTGGCACCTTTGCCAACACTCTTGCTCAGGATGATGAGATCGTCCAGGCCCTGTACTTACTTCTTGAGGAGCGTAGTAAATATAGTCAGGTATTACGTTGAGCTTTTTATTTTTACTTTATGTGATTAAAATCATCTTCATTTTAGTAACTCTGATTGGCTTTTATTTGTTCCAGCTGGTTGAAAGCGTATGCAATCAGCTATTTAATTTTTATAGATCAAAAGAAGTGCAGTTACAGCGATTTAGTCTGCAATTTTTACCTACTCTGATTTTCATTTATTTAAATGCTGCTGCTCACGGAGATGTTAAGGTAGTGTATAACACAATACTTGATTTGCAATATCTTTGTTTCGTGAATCGTAAATCAGACTTACATATTCCTCAACTTCGATTACATTGAGAACTTTCAATTCAACATTTTTTACATGTGACATTATTTCCATTGTAAGAGATGCGAGTTTGAATTTATTATGTAGAGTTTCTAACTTGCATTTGCTGCCAGAAAGAAAACTTGTTATTTATTGTTAATTATAGCTCTTAAAAGCAGTTCATACTTGTAAGACATGGAATAGAATATGTATCATCATAATTTTAAATGATATTTGAGTTATGATTTGAAAAGTTTTCTTGAATAAAATTCATTAATTATTTATATCTTTCTAGAACTGTCGTACTGTAGAAACTCTTCTTGTGGGAGTTTATAATTTAGAGTTAACAGATAAGGATGGAGAACCAAAAGCAGTTTCTTTTCGTTTGCCTTCTCTTGCAATGATATCAATTTATCATGAGGTAATGTCTAGTCTGCTTACTATTATGTAATAATGAAGAGCTTAGAAATGATAACAATACTTTCATGAGTTCAGCCCTCAAGCTTAGCTCCAGCATCACTGACAGAGCAAGCCGTGAGACGTTTTGAAGAATGTAATACAAAACTCATCAGTTGGGGTCCTCTCAAATATGTTGAGACTTTGAATGCTCAGAATAGATTGAAAGTTATGACAGCATTATTATTCATATTCAATCAAGAGTTAGGATTTTTCAAAAAATCTGTTCTAGAACAGCTTTGTAAAGTGGCTTCAAAGTCAGTATATAACTGGTTCATTAAGAGTAACCTTATTATTAGAAATACTGTCTGTTGATAAAATTGAATGTAATTCATTGCAGAATTGTCACTCAAGGATTCATGAAGCCAGGTCATCACCAACGTACTTCTTATGGCAGTGAATCCAGTTTTGTTCCTAGACTCCTACCTCGTATACCAGTCTCCAGTCAGTTTCTTCTTGAATTTCTGCATTCAATTTATTTTGCTATGTAAGACTTTTTGCTTTGTTCATTTATTTCCGAATTCAGCTATGTATAAGAATTATTAAATTATCTCTAGGTACAATAACTGCTGGTATGTTGCTGTCCAAGCTGTTGAAGATGTTCACAATCGAGCATGTTATGAAACATATCCAGATGTTATGCTTACTACTAATGCAATACGCAACTCTAGTAGTTCAGGTCCTACAGGTAATTTATTCATTGTTGAAAAATCCATTTCCTCCTGTTAATTTTTTCATGAATTCAAAGCTTATGTTAAAATAAAAAATTGGAATTATGTCTTATGTATACTATTGAAAAATAGTATTTTTTAATATCGGTGCAAAATATTTGACTCACAAAAATGTGAGAATCACATTTTGCATGGGTATCGACTATCGAACGATATTTTTCATCACAATTGTTCGAGAATTAAATTCAGTGGTCTATTTATCAATGCAAGTGATGAAACTAGTGTATTTCGATATGAATGCAAAGGAGTTTATTCTCACACTCAAGCGAAAGTCTACTTTGACATGGTATCGAAACATACTATTTTGCAAAAGAATACGTTATACGTGATTTATGTACCAAAAGCAGTGTGAAGATTCGTGTCTTACACATACTATTGAGAAAATAAACATATGATGGACAATTTATGAATCCAAAATAAATTTTTCTAGGACAATCTGCTGAAGGATCTTCAGGTATCAGTGTAACCTCTTCGTCTTCAACTGCCACTATCTTGAAATCTATGATAACCAATGCCTCATTTAGAACGAAAAAGTTACCAGGTGGGTTAAACTATATTATTTTTTTTTTCATTAATAATAAATATTCATTATTAAGAAATCCGATCTGCAAGTGTGTTTCTTTGTATTTATTGTTGGTATACTAATGATAAGAATGAATAGTATATTATGCAACTAGTGCGTGACATTTTGAAGAAGCGTATGGACGTGTCCATGAGTGATTAAAAATGAACGCACCAGTTGGGTACGATATTTCATGTTACGAGTGCTTGCTTAAGGGATATTTAAAATATAAATTAGTGCGTGAAATGCAATTCCTGATGGAGTCAAATTAAAATTGTATTGCTCATAAAGACCGATAATTTAATTATTTATTAAAATCGAATGAGCGTTTGTACACTCTAGGTTTAAAAATAATAAGAAAAGAAAAGCTCGCATATGTAATAACGTGAAAATGGAAAAATCAGTTATATGTTTGTATATATTTTTTTTTCAATCGTGACCTAGGTCATCAGAAATCAATTAGGTTGAAGGCATCATATATTTCACATCATCAAATTTACTTTATTCTAAGTGCTCTGTTGAGATTATAAATTTGATTATGATATTTATAGAATTCCAGGAATATAAACTAGAAATTATGATTTCTCAATCCAAATCTTTTTTTCACATTTTCACACTTGAACATTGTTAGGCTCACTCAATTGCTCAATAAGTAGCATCATAAATCATGAATCAATTTCGAAATGATTCTATTTGATTCTTGATTCATAGAAAGCTCAAGTTTTCTCCTCATTTTTGAGAGAATATGAAATCTATTCAGGTCTGAAGAACTCCATCGAAATAGAGAAATTAAAAATGTGATTCTTTTAATCTTATTCATTTTTGTAAGATATAAATATTTTAGAAAGTTTTATCAAGATTTGTGGCTAGAAAATCTTGAAAAACTGATGAAAATTACATTTGCAATCATTGTCAATCTGGAGGAAAATTTAATGTATGATACAGCTACAATGAAAACATAAAATCTTTACCACCAGACGATCTTGACGAGATGTTATTTGAAAGCGGAGAAACGAAAAGTGACAACATTGTAGAAGGCCAATCATCGCCAAAACAATCACATCGTATGAGTAACAAGCGTCGTGCTTGGCTCTGGAAGAACCCTATGCATAATTCTTTTGATGACACTGATATTGCCAACGCAGATAGACATCAAGCTCCTGGCATTGTGGCACCTCCATCTTCAGTAGAGAACTCGAGACGTGAGAGTATCTGCAGTAGTCAGAGTTCACCAAATAGAGCTTCGCCAAAAAGAAACCGAGAATCTAAGAGTAAAAAAGATGGTGAAAAGAGCAAAAAAAAAGATTCTATGAAAGAAACAAATAAAGATAAAAGTGATCAGATATCTCAGTCATCTAGCTACCATGATCCATCAAAGCCCAATGTCGCGCAAAGATTGTACAGAGTTCTGGAGGAACAAGCTCTTGGCGAGGCGGTGTGCAAATTAAGTAGTGTTGCTGCAAAAAATAAGCAACAGCAGCAACCAGCGAATCTTTGTGCTCCTGAAGATTCGCCACCAAATAATAGATATTCATATTAAACTTTTGACTTATATTCAGAAGCTCTTCATTAGAATATTGATTAGTTTGGCTTTGGTACAGAATTAGAGCAAGGTGAGCATTAGGCAGCAAGATAAAGTGAAGCCAGAGAACATTTTTATGCGTGCTTTTGCCACAAGAAAAAGTCTTGAATTCACCATCACCAATCACGTATATTGCGTTTCGAGCAAAAAAAGTTTTTATTGTGCAATAGATTCGAACACGCTGTATAGTTTTTTTTTACAATAGCACACGATTTATAATATTTATATTGTATTTGATGTTTCTTGCTTTATTATATGATCAGTGTCATTCCACGTTTGTGACTTCGTATATCGCTTTCTATGCCTCAATCAATCCAAATTTCACTTATCGCTATTTGTACTGTATAAGTCACATAAATCAAGATTGATATTTGTTGCTGGTAGAAGCAGTGAATACAATCAATCGTATTCCCCATTGATTCTACTCAATACAAGTTATTGACATATCCAACACTTATGTAAATGATAACTACTGTTTCTGAACTCATTGATGTATAACTGTTTTATTTCTTATTCCAGATGATATTCCCATTCAACAACCAAACGAACAACAATCAAGTGAAAAAAGTAGCACTGCAGAGAAACATTCGGCTAAATCAGATTGAGTCACAATACTATTTCCTGTCTTGTTTAGAATCCTCGTTTTAGGTAAGTTACAAACTCGCATATAAATAACTCTTAACATTCAAGTTGACATTTTCATTTACTGAAATTTTTATATTCTTATTTTAGATATTTGCTTTATATGTATCAAACAGTATGAAGCAGAATATCTATAATTTCAACCTGTTGATCCAGAAATCTCGTACGTGATACATAAAATATATATTCTAGTTTCGCATTTAACGCTTTGTAATACAATGAATATTTCTAATTTACAATTGTTATTTAACGATTTAACTGTAAATACAAATTCAAGTTTGCTTGATCAACTTGAACATTTTTCTATAATGAGCTATTGAAAAAAAAAAACAAGATATTTGTTGATTAATACATTGTAAATAAGGACCCACGAAAATTGATATCTCATAACGAGTAAGTAATTGACCAACACTGAATAAACAATAATCAAAGATCACTAATTATGTTCTATCATATATGAAGTTTACACTTACATATCTCAATTTGCTTTTTGTTTTACATTCATCCTGGCTCAAGTTTTGAACCGATGATTCTCGTAGAAATAACCCTCTAAGTAAAAAATACGAATCGAATTTTGATTTTTTTTTGTAATTTGTAAGATGAGACTGTTGTCAAAGTGATGTAACTTTCGATATTTAAAGTTTTTATAAAACTGTTTATTATTTTCGCATGGACATTCTTAGAAGAAGAAAAAATAATCTAAGACGTACAAAATTAATATTTTCAAAATTTCACTTCTTTGGAAGAGGATGCTTTAGGCTGATTGATAATCATAAAACATATTGATGAAATATTAAGAAAACCCCATTTATTCTGTAAATCTTCGGAAAAAAGTATGTACCTCCTGTAGTAATTTTTGTTTTAATCTGATGTGCAATAACTTACATGTCATTTTCATTGGTGCTTCCAGTAGCTTCTTGTTGTTGTCAAATTTAGCGGCAGTCATTTATAAAACCATTTAACTAGCACCAACTACAATACAATATAAAATAAAACTTGAATACTCTATAGTTGGGAAAATATCATAGATAACCAATAATTTACACTTTGCTTTCCTTTGATTTTTCTAAATTCATACATAAATAAATTACTATATGTACTTCAACGCGCAATTTTTTATGGCTATGATCAACCAATTTTTGAATATCATCACCAACATCTAAAAAAGTTGTATGGTATTAGCATGAGAATAATCAGAGTTAACTCATGCTCATATTGGCGCACTTATGAAATTAAATATGATACTAGCATCCAATTCCGCTATTGACTGTTCTTATTTTCACTGAAAGATAAAAGACAAAATTTTTAATTCGTTTATAACTTTTCTATGCCAAAAGTCTAAATCATTTACAAGAGCAAAGTTAACAAAAATGGATATATGAATAAGGGACAAGAATAATAAATTATTGAAACACTCATCGTTGCCGATAACATTCCATCCAATAGAAAACTATTATATATAAGAGAATCGTGTACTTGGAAACATTTTAAATTTCAATTCATACGAAAATCTCGTTACATTTGGTGAACAGCATAGTCCTTTCGCCATCAGCATGAACTGCATTTACATGCCTTATAATATAGAGTTAATTTGTGTATTAAAATAATGATAAAAAAGCGAGCTTACAGTTATTTTAAAAGTAGAACAATGCGACTTGATCCGAAACTCAATTATGAATAAAATGCAGTTTAATTTTGTCTCCAGGCTGAGAATGTCTCTTCTTACAGAATCGTACTGTAAATAATGATTAGAACATTTTTATTTTTCAAGTAAAATGTGTAGATTTCATGAGTTTACGATAAAAGTCTTTGACGTGTACTGTAATATTCAATAACACTCTGAGATTCAAATTGAGAATTATTCGTGTTCAGTAACTAAATAAAATTATTAATAACTATTTCATTAGGATCGACACTACAGGGCCAACGCTGTAAAGAAATTTCGTTGAAATGTTTATTAGAAATGTTGCGATATGAACAATGGCTAGTTTTATCATCAAATCCACTAAGGAAAATGTTGGAAAATAAAATATTTATATCGTGACAAACATCATGCATACAAAAAATGTTGAAACTTGGTTTTGCTAGTCAGATAGGAATTTCAATTCTACATCGCTCCATATTTCGATGAACAATCAACATATTTAGCTGAATGCATTAAATGTACTATTCCATAGCATACTTTTGTGATAAATTGATTTTCGGAATTAATTGTGATTTAGGTCTCAAATAGATTTTCAGTTGAAGTCTCTTCTTAAGAGAGAAATAGAGAGAGGGAGCCGTTTATAATAATTATAAAATTTATTTTTATCCATTTTTATGTCAAATTGAGTTCACAAATGCGGCGTACGTGTATCTAGAAGAAGTCTCATGTCATTTATTTGATTGGCAAGAAACATTTATCCTAATTTATTTACAGTATCTAATATGTATAAGATACTGTAAATATTAAGCAAAAAAATGGTTAACAATTCGATACGCCCTTTCCATAAGGATGTATCGAATTATTGTTTGGAACTCCCGTAACTTACGTTGTACTTATTTTCCTAAATTTTGATCATAAACATAATTCCGATTCCCGCACCGTACATAATTTATTCTTCTCTAGCTTAAAAACAACGATGACATATATTTCTAATAAATTATATCCTGTAAATAGTAATATTAATTCGTTACCAAATAATAAGTGAATCGGTTGCTAATGAAATGTTACTCATATAATATATATATATATATATAAGCTGGGCGAGAGAAGCTTTTCGGTAGATTTTATGCGGTTACAAATATATATATTACGAAATCCTGGTACTTATAAGTTTGAAAGGTTTAATATTGGTGTAGGTTCTGAAAGAAAAACTGTTCATTTTTTGAATCAATGAAAATGTATACGCATGATTTTTACATTATCTTATATGAATATTGAACATAAAATATGTAAAATAACATGTATAAATATTGTTAATTCCTGATGCGTCAAACAATAAATAAATGTGATGGTGAACATATACAGCTGAATTCATTCGATCAATTTCCATCGTGCGATTATCAATTCTTTATCTTAATAACATTTTAAAGAATACAACATTCATTTCGTACATTTTTATATTCATGTAGGGTTCAATGATTTCTTATTTCCTTGATAATTCTGTTGATCAATTTTCGAAAGGAGTGATTGAAAATTAGAATAAAATTGATGGATAGATAGTATATCCGAATATAATCTAAACAAGTTAATCCAAAATTTTTAGAATTGAAAAATGTCTTTTCATCACTTGTATCGAAAAGTTTATCATCATACCTTAGTTTTCTACACTCGTGGTGAAAAAAACTGTTCGATACTAGACCTAAAGACGATTTCTACGCTCGTGTGATTACCTCCCACGTGCCTAGAATTCGTCGTTTGGACTACTATCGAAATGTACTATTATATCATCTCAACTTGTTTTACTATTGAAACATTTTTTGAATTAGAATTTTATCGCTTTTATAATGTAGTAGATTATTCGATACCATGCAGTCCGAGAGAGGTATTAATATTCAACTCATGTAGATTGTCACTCTCGCTTTACTCTCTGCGAGAACGATATTGTCTTTCTGGTATTGTAATATTACCATATTAATTATCCAACGTGCTGTGTTTTAAATCGCTTCTATTTCAAGTTCTTTCTCTTTAAAAATAATATAAATATAAATTTAAAAAAATTAATCGTAAGAATGGTATAGAGATTGGCCTAATTGGGGTAGACATAAAAATGTGCGGTGCAACCGCGGAATATTAATTGCAAGTGGTTGATCACTTATAGAAAGAGAGCTCTTGGAAATGCAGTTTCAAATGGGTGATGTGTGAGAAGCGCATATATACATAGTTGTAGCGCGGCGACTAATAAAATATTGGTGGATTATAGAGATGGAGCGGGTTTGAGCGGTGTGCTTCGGAGCAAGCCGCAGCAGAGTGATAGCGCGCGTCTATATACGAGTGTGTGTTCGTGTGTGTATGTATACATATACGTATAGGTAAAGTATCGGGCGGGCGCAGTGTGCAGGTAATATGTATGATAGTGTGCGTGCATTCGTGGGTGCGCTCTCGGGCGGGTCACGTGACTCGAACCGGCTCTCTCGCGCTCGCGGCGCGGCGGCTCGGCTTGCAAGAAGCAGCCAGAGCCAGCAGTCGGCTGGCCCCGCACGCGCAGCGGCAGGGGCTAGAGAGAGAGGCTCGGGCCAGAGGTGGCAGTTGCAAACTGGTTGCGGCAGCGGCTGTACGGCTAGACAACCGCTCGCGCGCGCGCGAGAAGTGCGGCAAAGTGCGGCGCGTGCGTGGGCAGATGCCCACCAGCTCAGCCGAGCGGCCCCGCAGCAGCAGCATCAGCTCTGTACAATAACGCGCTCTCTCTCTCTCGCTCTCGCTCCGCCGAGTGTAGGTGTGTGTACGTGCTTGTGGGTGCGCGCGGGCGAGACGGGGCACGGGGGGGAGCACACCGCGGCGAGAAGAGGAGGAAGGCAAGTGCGAGAGACGAGGTTAATGAAATCTCTCGGCGCGAGAGACGAGAGGTGAGAAAGGGCCGCAAAGCGACGCTTGCCGCCGCCGCCGCCGCTCCTCTGCACAGCTCCTCGAGTCGGGCGCGCGCGCGCGACGTGACACCGAGAGGATAATCGCCACGTCGCGCTGCAGCAGCACGATGTTGCTCATGCTACTTTGGCTGCTGCCACTGCTGCGCTCAGCCGAGCCCTTCAACCTCGAGCCGAGGATACCTGTGGTCAAGAGGGGCCACCCCGGCAGCTACTTTGGCTTCTCCGTCGCCGAGCACCAGGAGGAGCGCCTGGACAAGCCCAAACACGTCAGCTGGTGAGTCGCGCGCAGCATCCTTCTGCCCCTCACCTCGTCAATTCATCCTTTCTCTGCTTCTTCTTCTCCTCCTTCTTCTTCCCTTCCCTTCCTTTCCTTTTGCTCGTTTTGCCCCGGCCGCTTCTTTGATCCACGCCAATTCGTTAATATTCATGAGCCGCGAAATAATCATAATCCCGCTCCGCTCGATCTTGTGCGCGCGGCAAGTGTCAGGATTAGGGTACGCGATCCCTCTATAACTCTGTCTCTGACGCCAGAGCTGCTCCCGCATGTCTCTGCCTAATCTATACACACCTTCGTTCTCGACTTCTCGCTGCTGACATGCTGTTTTGAAATAGCTCCTTACCTACTGTTCGCTTGTACGTGCATATAGGTATACCTATATCTCTCGAGAGCAGGTGGTGGACGCGTTCGCAACTGCAGAAAGAACAATGGATTGTAAATAACTGGGAACTTTTCGTTTGTCACTTTTTCTCCATAACGATCATCGGGAATTATTACTCGGAGGATGCGGGCTTTTTTGTTTCTCTTCACCGCGGTCGCACGACAAACGTCGAGAGGCAAACGTGTACTCGCTTGGAAGTCGACACCAATTCAACTGTACATTTCACGCGATTCTATAAATACGAATGAGTTAACGTCAAGATTTCGGCTCGCACCAGTTGCACTAACATGCACGAGACATGTGATTCTATCGCATTATTCATCTGATCTAATACATTTCCGCGATGATACTTTTATTTTAGATGAATTTGAAATCTTATTTTGAGATTTCGGAGCAGCACGAGCAAGAACAATGTAATTCAATGCAATTGACTATATAGTTACCATTTCATGTCATGGCGATACATTTGCATCGTTTACATAACTATGCAAAGTATTTCATTACAATTCAGTATTCTGAACACACATTCGAAAACGCTTCGAAACTTCAAACTGTTTAATTCACTTGATCTTCCTATTGCTATAACATTTTTACTAATAATTATAGAAATATGATATATTTTGTAATATTGGTCGATAAAAAAAGTCACGGCACTTCTATAGATCAATCAACGCTTGATCGTCTAATGTTCATGTCGTTCGCAGTGATAATCTCGTCGTATATGACTCTATGACTTGGTCTAAATTTTGAACAAAATAATGGCAAGTATTCTCTCTTTTACTCATTCTGACTATACGCAGTTAAAAATCTCCAATTTCGAGCACAATTGATACGAAAATATAAAGATGATTGTCGTAATATTTCTATAAAATAGTTTGATAGCAAGTTTTTTAACGTAAGTTACGATCTTGCATATTCTTCCCGGGTTAGAGGCTTTACGTTATATTAGAATGATGATATACAAAATTAATTAGCAACAACTTATATGTGGGATTGTGAGAGTGTACGTATGATGCGGTACACCCCGCCCGGGCTTGGATGAGTCTGTGTGCGAGGGAAAGCGGGAACTGATATACATGTATGCTATACTAGTCCACCATGAAATGAACATCTTTATCTTAAAAATTAATAGTACATGAGAAAATTATAAGGTTGTAATTTTTCGTTTTTCATTCACTCAAAATTTAAGTAGGTATATAACTTTGATAAAGTTCCCGTCTCTGGTAACGGTGTGGCGTCATTTCCATTGTAGTGTGTATATGAACCGAAATTTTATATATATTGAGTTGGGAACAAAATGAAAAAATATCTCTTAATTATTGTTTTACGGTCTGTGTAAAAGACTAATTAGTGTGTGAAAAGTGTTTCAATACTCTGTGATGAAATGTGAATGGATTTTCCTTGTTTATTTGGATTAGTAACCGATGAGAGGTCGATTATAAATTCACATCTGATCTCTGTTGACGTTCAAGCAAACAGCGAATTTCGAATAAGACAGATGATGAAACTCGTACTGTAATTATTTTAGTCTTTTTGATGAGAAAAATCAACGATGAAAAGCAAAAAGTTCGTTTGGAATAATGTGTGTATTTGATGGGACCAATCGCGTTTGCGATAAATCACTCGGCGGTCGGAGCACTATGTCCCGCTGCGCCGCGTTGTTTTTTTCCATACTCAAATTTAACGATTTTTGGTTGATAAGCATCGGAACGATCGGCGTGGGTGGAAGGGCGTGTATGGTAATAAAGCATTGGAGCAGTTTAAGGGCGGTTCCACACAATAAACAAGCCGTTACTTCCTCGGGCTCAGCGTACAACATATATACACCACGAGACGTTCTATTTTGTGATGGCTATAGCCCCTCTCTCTCTCTCTCTCTCTCCCTGGTTGGTTGGTTGGGTTGGTGCGCGGGCGTGATTCATTCAATTCCTGCAACGCCGGCTCACTTACACACGTGCTGGCCGCTCTCTCGCACATATACACACACACACACACACACACACACACACACACACACACACACACACACACACACACACACACACACACACACGTACCCGGAGCCTCTTTATCGTTTGGGAATTTTTTCCCTTCAGAAATATACCGCGCGTGGCTGTATATATGAGTGAGCGCGTGCATGACGGCTCGCGCTCGCACTCGTTTCCACTATAAATAAACGTTCTCGCTCAGGCGCTCGCTACGCGCACTTTTGCTAATATACATTATACATCCTCTGTCGCATTCTCCGGCGCGCGCGCGACGAAGGGACGAACGAATCGGAATAAAAGAGCTAGGCGCTCTTGTCGCTCGATAAAAAAAAATACATGGCTTTATCGGTGCCGCGCGCGAGCGAGCGAAAGACGCTCAGCTCTGCAGTTGGCCTTCTCTCGACTATTTTCGTTTTCGTGCCCGCGCGCGCGAGCAGCATTCGATGGGACGCGCATGGAATGCGCTCACCACGCAAACACCGCGTCGTTCTGCACCCTATGTTGCGCACTCGCTGCGCGCTTTGTGTTTTATGCCACCCCACGAGACGTAGATTAACTTGTCGCGGCACTCGGCATCTTCCTTTTGCTCTCGCATGCTATGCCCTTCCTTCCCTCGGGGATCTACCGCGCCACAATATCACCTCAACACGTCACTCAAACTTTACGACCCCAAGTCCCTCTTTTTTATTCGTTATAAATGTCAAGGTCGCCCTCATTCAACGCCGTATCATCAATCAGCCATACCAGCTAACTCCGGCAATTATCATATTTCACACGTCGTCCTACTAATTTACTCATTTTTGTGCAACATTCTACGTTCATCACTAGTTTTACACATTCGCGCGTAGTGCAAACAATATCACGTTTATTAATACAAACTGTCATTAGTTTATAGACGGCAGACAAAATTATTACGATTTGAACGAAGAAATAACCTGTTCAGAACAGTACTTTTCGCGTATGAAAGAGAATGTAACTTGAGTTTCATATTTCGCTGACACAGTTTAGTGAAGAATGCGCCTCGAATAACTATGAATTCTCTGTTGATAAAATCATATCACAGGAATGTTTTTGAAAAACTTCCACATCAAAGTCACATTTTAATTTTTATATTAGCAGTAAATCAATATGAAAATCGTCCAATCCACGACTAAGATTTAATTGTATTGATATACCTCAACATTTTTGGTGCAATTGATCAATTTATAATATTTTTTTTTAAAAGATTTTTATTCTATCTACTCATAATGATTATGCATTTTATAAAGTTTTTTCTAGCGAATTAAATTCTTAGTTGATCTACTAAAATAATCTAATACGTCAACAAAAGTCTTGAACATTCCGATAACGTTTGCAAACCGTATTCTATTTCAACCAAGTGCAATGTTGAAAGAACGCTTGTGTAATTCCTGAGTACTTATATCAGTGTTTGCAACGAACTATTTGTGAAAACAACGTGTAAAAATAACACACTTCCAAAAAATGACTCATCAGTGATGACATCAAGAAGAGTAAACAAGCTGCTTAAAACTGTTCTGAACTGTGAGAAGTTCTACTTCCCCCTTTTTTAATGGTGTTTAAACGAATAGTCTCTGTCACAATTATAGTTTAGGTGCGAGCTGTATCTGTTTTGCACATTTAATTTCAAATAATTCATGTGTTAATGTTTATTGTTTCCCTTATCTATATATGCTCCATTATAAATCTACCAAAACGATTCTGACTGATTTGAATCGCAAATTATTGTGGGAATGCAGGACCCCTTTTTACCCACATTATATTGATTGAAAACAAACATGTAACTACAAAACCATACTTGCCAATACCCACTGTTGAGATTGAAAATCATCAAAAATAGAAAAACTCTACCATTGCCTGCGACATTCCGCACTCACAATCGTAAACGCCTAGCCCTGCAGAAGATGTGTAAAAGAACAAGCTGAGTCTTATCTGAATTTATTAATTTGCTTAGGATGCTGGTAGGCGCGCCTCTCGACCAGAACAGGCAGCCAGGCACCAATAGGTCCGGGGCACTATGGAGTTGTCCCATGAGCACTCACACCCGGGACTGCGAGCAGATCATCACCGACGGACGCTACAGTGAGTGTTTTTTTCTACCGTATTCTCTCATGTAACTTTTTTTTCGCGCCAGGGAACCCGTTCTTATCGCGCTATACCAACTGATAATATCTATAGGGGGTTCGGAATCCGAGCGATAAGCTCCTTTTTCGTTAGCAAAGAGAAAGCTAAGATACAACGTACATTTTTATGGCTCTCGCGCGACGACCTAGCTCAAAGTCTCTTATGTGTAGCTAAGCGTTAAATTAATGCTGGTTAACGATTTCATTCGCAGTTTATAAGTGTTACAAGATTATCCAATATTCAATTGATTTGGCCGTATGATTTTCTCTATTGCTTGTTATCTTGAACTTCTATGAGGGTATTTCACTGCGCTGCGTCGCCTTTTTTGGTCATCCATCTTATCACGTCTGCGAATGCAGATTGTATAAAGGATGGAAAGGAAATGTTGAAAGAGCAAGCAATGCAGTTCATAGAAGTATTGAAGTTTCTGATGGGAGTTTCATTCAATTTCATCCTAGTTTCAATCGAATGCGATCATTAAAAATAATTGGCTTCAATGAGAAGGAATGAATCGAGTTATTCACGCATACATAAGCATTTCAGCGAACAGCATTGATTTCACGATAGTTGCTTGTTACTTCATACAAATTGGGTATTAATATGATTTTTACTATTATTCTTTTTTATTCAATAATCAACTGAAAATTAATTACAGTTTTGTTGAAAAATATTGGATGTTAATGATCTTGAAAATCGAAAAATCAAACGAAGCAGAGTGATTTTTTTATTTGGGCCACTTAATAATCCATGCTGACCAAATCACAAATAAAACAACTCATTGTTTCTTATAATTCTGATTACTTTTTAAAATAAATTGATCAACTTTTATCATTTTATAGTATTGTATGAATGATATTTTCCAGGATATTTATTACGATATTTTCGTAGATGAATTTTTACAATATAAGAAAATGTGAAAGGTATATTCTCCCACAGAGGTATTTAGAAAAGACTTGAAGAATGTTATGATTCTCAATTCTCCTCGCAATTCCTTCTGAATTCACACAAAGATTTAATATAAGAAAATAACTCATGTAAAATTATGTTTTGGTTGACCATGAAGCCGAGGGCAGTCAAAATGAGTCAAGTAAGTTATCCAGCGGAGTTCTTAGCGAATGAAAGAAGAGTTCTCAAACGTTTTACCTATATCTGTTTTTACTTCATTTTTTATACACATGATGCAGAATAATGTTTCACTAAGCATGAGCTGCATCATACGATACTAATCTCAGCTTGTGTGTGGCATGGACAGTCCAATAAAAGATTGAAAAAAATAACAGATGATTTGAAGCCACTAATTCAGCGCATTTTATTTTGCTGCTGTGTTCATGATGCTGACGCTCATTCGACGAATTAATTTAGCAATTACACGTTGATTTAACAATGATTAACCCATTTTCAAAACAAGAGCTTTAACCATCCCTAGTCATAACATTTGTTGGAGCTATTTCATGTACTTGTAATTTATTAATACTCGATTTTCTAATCCGTTATCTTGATTTTTTCATGATTAACAATTCTTTTTATTTTGAATAATCACTAATTTAATTGAATAATATGATTACAAATTTTATTATGCTAATCGTACTAACATTTAGTCAGCAATTCAATAGCTTTCAATCGAATGTTTGTTTTAATTATATTTTCCAAGATTCAAGCCATTATGAATAATTAATATGTACTAAAATCGTGACATATTCAGCATGTACACACATTAAAAGCTCGCATAAAGTATTTCATTTCCCCGTCCGCGATATATATTTCATTCTGTGACGGATGAATTACAATCAAAGTGCGATAAGCAGTAAGCTTTAAGTAATGTTCATCGAGGTTACTTCGAAGTTGTAGTTGGTGTTGGATTGGTGAATTCATATAGTAAAAATAGAACTAACAACGCCATGGGGCGCGTTTCATTTTGATTCTTCCGCGTGCCAAGACTCCTAAAACCAAATATTATGCGAGTTTTTAATGATGAAATATAGTCACGTGCATTGCACTCATAAAAGCGGGCTTACGGCTGCCGTAGTATTTTGATTAGTCGGTGTTGTGATCACTCGCGGGTTTAATAAACTTCTGTAATGAAAAATTGCTCTGGATGCATTTATAACACGATAAATATCGTAATAGTAGAAGATCTTTTAACAAAATTAAATTCATCAAAAGCTCACTTACGTACGCAAATTGAACGTGAATACAGTTGAAATGGTGAAAAAATCTAAAGGACGACAATGTGCTCATCGTTTCACAAGAGAACGATTCGCTGCGAGAAAAAATAGCCGACGATTAAGTATGGCGAACATTGGATTGATCGCAGGAAAAGACACGTTAGTTGTTTCCGTTGCATTAGAATAACGATAAATAAAAGTGCGAGGCGGCCGAGCATAGCCAATCGAGCTGAGCTTGAGATATACGTGCACGCGTATTATGTTGACGCTGTCGCAGCCGGACAGCTGAACGCTTTGAGGGGAGTGAGAGAGCGAGAGAGAGCGAGAGAGAGAGAGAGAGAGAGAGAGAGAGAGAGAGAGAGAGAGGGCGAAAGAATGCGAAAGAATGCGAAGTGTAACACAGGACGGTATGTTGCGCACAGGTACAGAGACGGACGAGCTGACGCGGCCGAGCAGCAACGAGGTGAAGGATGGCCAGTGGCTCGGAGTGACCGTGCGCAGCGCCGGCGTCGGCGGCAAAGTCATGGTGAGTCCCCAGCCTCGCTCGCTTTGTATTTCCTACATGCCTTTTTCGATGGAATCTCCGGATAACACCTCCGCTTTCACGCCCTTTGCTCAAAACCTGTACCGTTCTCGTTTCCGCTCGTTTTCTCCGTACCAACTCGACGCGTATCTCTCATTCCTCTTCCATTTGCCTCTCCTTCGCGTCTTGTGCGCTTTATATTATTCACTTTTAAATGCACTTCAAAATGCAATTTAATTACTGTCTCGGTGTATTTCACACCTGTGCGTAAACGCTAAATCCATTTTCACTCATTCTCATTCGATGTAATTGCAGACAAAATTACTTGACCGTGTACAGTATCCGCCAACCTTCCATTGGAATAATTATACTCAATCGTTACAGGAGAAAGACCTCGAGTATCGAAACTTTTATTATCGAATCAATTATATTGATCATTCGTCAAGACTTGAATCAATTTCACGATAATTTATATCGCATGTATGCTCGGAATGAAGCGAAACCCATACATCCTCAACGATTGATAAACATGATTTTTTTCAATATCTTCTCGCCTTTTCACTACTCTAAACTTGTATCACATATTTACCATCCCCGAAATGTCTGATTATAATAATGTGAAACTCTCATGCGAAGGTTTGTGCCCATCGGTATGTAGTGAAAAATAAAGATTCTCAATGGGGGCAAGGCCAGTGCTACATTTTCACTCAAGATCTCAAGTACCAGGAGATAAAGAAGCCATGCTCTGGAAAGCCCACACTGAGGTATGGATACTCAAAATAACCTCGCCGTGGTAAATTGAGTACCTACGAATACGTCCCAGACTCGGTGAATTAACATTCTCAAATCCTTAGGGCGCACGAGCAGTTTGGCTACTGTCAAGCAGGGACGAGTGGGGTACTTACACCCACGGGTGACTACGCTGTTATCGGAACCCCGGGTCCTCACACATGGCGGGGTACATTATATGTGATCACTGTATCTGATGATTTTATTCAAAAGGATACCGTCGTCTACAGTTCACCCATGCAGGAAGAATCACCTGTATCCAAGTATAGCTATTTAGGTGAGTCTAATCTACAATGCGCTTGTATCCAATTCAATAAAAATACAACTAACAAAACTGTAGAGCCATTTGCGAATGCTTGCATTGATATTTCGACCCTCCCTATTCATAAGGACGTATCTCGGGAGTCAGAATAATAAGGACGTATCTCGCGTGAGCGCAAAGTAAGGACGTATCTCGAAGGGACGCGCAAAATAATATCGTAGCTCGGAGAATTGCGAAGTAAGAAAGTATCTCAGCGGTTTAAAATTAACTAATGCATTAAAATTAAGTAATGCAGTTCACACATAAAGATAAATTCCCATTATCGATATAAACAAGCTATTCTAAGACCAAAGGTTCGCGGAAACATGAGCTTTCGGAAAATTTTTCCCGATTAATTACTATTTGCAGGACTGTATTTTACATTTTACCTTATTTCTCCATTGTAGATTAAAACAATATACGCATGCTATAACAATACTTTATTATTCAATTGATAGGATTTACTACAGTTGAATTGTTATAGCAATCTTGAGAGAACGTTTTTTTTCCAAGTGCAACTAACTTTATTCGTGGAAAAGACTTCTGGACTCTCGCCCAGAGCGTCGGGGTTTAATTCCCGGCATGCACCTCTGTAGGGCCAGTTTTATATGGAAAGCAAAGATAAAGACACACTCCACCGTGAGCATTGCATATGACTGTGGCTAGCCAGTTTATTGAATGTAAACTACAAGTCAATAGCGAGAGACGAAGAAGAAGATCAACTGTGACCTGCGTCTTGTAACTTGTTGTTTCTAACCGCTCGCGACTTGCGACTGCAACAGAGCCACCGTGATTCCACGTATATAAATGCCAGATAGACTCTTGACCATCGTTTCTGTGCTTTTGACTCATGAATAAAACAATACAGATGCTTCATATTTTGACTCGCCCCCATGATCGCTTTCATGTTTGCCGAGTTTTAATTCTATGCTTGAGATTTATTTGCGGTTATGATCGGTTATAATTTTCAATCAAAGTGAGATTCAATATGGAGTCGAAATTCTCCGCGAGCTGCGACATTATTTCGCGCTCGTCCGAGATACGTCTTTACTTTGCGCTCGCACGAGATACGTCTTTATTTCGGGACTCTCCGAGATACGTCCTTATGAATAGGGAGGGTCGATTTTTTCTCGTTTCCTATCGACTCTGTTTTCGAATGAAAATTAGAAGATTGCGACGTGGTTCAATTTAACAACCGATTAGCCTCGGAAATACCCGTGAATCATTGTTAATTTCATGTATCTAAAGTATATCTTTGTTCATTGTTGTTTGTATTCATATAGATATACTGAATATACTTATATAAAATCGCTAATTGATACCAACCCGTATAAGTTAACATAAAATGAAAATAAAATCTAGTATTTGAAGTCTATTTCCATATTTTAGGAATGTCAGTTACTGTCGGTGACTTTTTCGGCAATGGTTTGGCTTATGCTGCCGGAGCACCGCGCTCCAATGGTACAGGACAAGTTATTCTATTTACTCGTACTGCCCAAAAATCTATTATGGAAGTAACGTTGACTCTCAACGGTGATCAATTCGCTTCAAGTTTTGGATACGAACTTACGTCCGCAGATGTCAACGGAGATAAGTAAGTTATTTTTTTCTCGATGAACCTTTGAAGTTATTTGAAATGCAAAACAGATCAATTGAATAATTATACAATATAACAATTGATCCGAGGAAACATCAAATACTTCTTAAAGTACTGCGTATTTATGAGACTATTCTCATGAATTCTATTATTTGTAGATTGGCAGATTTAATAGTAGCTGCTCCATTTTATTATGGCAAAAAAGAAGGGGGTGCTGTTTACGTCTACACAAAACTTTGTAAAAATTCTAGAGAGAGCGAGAAGTGTAGGCCAGTCAAGCTAGTCGGTCGCGAAGAATCAAGGTACGTCTGAAAATTTGTATAAACTTTTAGATTTCTTGATTTTAGTATTTATAAAGTATACAACAAATCAATGCTCTCTAAATTCAGATTTGGTTTTGCCTTGACAAATTTGAAAGACATCAATAACGACGGTTTTGAAGATATTGCTATAGGTGCTCCATATGAAGGAATGGGTACTGTTTACATATACTTAGGTTCGAAAAATGGTCTCATTACAACTCCTTCTCAGGTGATTATTAGAATGTTAGATTGAATTCATAGTCATTTACTTTTTATACATAATTATTTATTGAATATGCTTTAGGTGATACACTCTGAAAACACTCCAATGCCCTTGAAAACATTTGGCTACTCACTCAGTGGAGGAATTGATATGGATTTGAATGGATACCCTGATCTACTAATTGGAGCTTACGAAGAAGATGCCATAGCATTATTACGTGCAAGAAGAATAATTGATATCATAACATTTGTGCGGTATCCAAGAAAAGATGGCTTATTCAATGAAAAAATGGAACCGATAGATCCCAATAAAACGGGATGTCTGCGTGATCCACATTCGAATTACACTTGGTATGAATTATATATTTAGAAACTGTTTTGATATTATTTGTGGTTCTACTGTTTTTATTTATCTTTTATCATGACTTTTGCAGTTTTTCTTTCGAAGCATGCTGTAAAACAGCGTCTTCGGTAAAGGAAGAACAAATAAGATCTTTGAAACTTAGTTCATATATAGAAGCAGAAACTTACGGGGGTTCAAAAAAATTTTCTCGCGTTTGGTTCGGTGATGGGAACAATCGACCACATTACGTTAGTCGTATAGCTACTTTAGACTCTACGAATCCTACATACTGCCACGAAGAAATAGTTTATTTAAAGGTATTTCAGCACAATTCATAAATCAATCGATAAAAAGTTTAATTTATCTAATGAAAATTATTCATTTTTTCAGGAAAACACTCGAGATATTCAGTCACCAATCAAATTCCGATTGAATTACACTCTCATCCAAGATGATCCAAAATTGCCACCCGAAGGTGACCCATTACCGGATATAAATAATTATCCCATTCTCAATCAACAAGAAGCAGCTCGAATTTTCGAAGCAACTTTCCAAAAAGATTGTGGAAATAATGATATTTGTGAGAGTGACTTGAGAATATCAACCAAATTGAATCTTCAATGTAAGTATACAAAATGATCACAATCATGAAAAAAAAAATTTAATTCGAGAGAATTTTAACAATGAAATTTGATTTTATATAAGTTTCAAGTTTTTCGCGCTGTGATAATATACTCTGAGTTATTTTGGTTTTACTAGAATTTTCTTAATTTTTTCGATGTCTAGCAATTAAAGCTTTTTGTTATAGTGGAACAATACAAACATAAATATGCTCTGATTCATTAATAGGAATTTAAATATTCTGGACCTAATATTGAGGTTTAGAATATTTAAGGAAAAATTGATTTGATTATACTAAAAATCATGTTTATATCGATTAGTCAAAAAAATACTCGTATATATAAACCGGATGCTATTGATAAATAAACAAATATTTCCATAAAAATGAAGAAATTAAGAATCTTATAAATATTTACAGCTTCACCAACCCAAAAGAATTACTATGAGCTTCTCTTAGGAGATAGTGAAGAAGTAGTAGTAGACGTAAACGTCACGAACGTGGGTGAATCCGCCTACGAGGCACAATTATTCCTCGTGCATTCACCTAGCCTAAGTTACATCGGCACAAAGCAAAACGATTCTGCAATCTGTAGTTTACATAATAACACAGTTATATCTTGCTCTATTGGGAATCCTTTCAAGAAAGATAAATCAGTGAATATTCAAGTGAGATTCGATCCAAAATATTTAGAAGACAGTGAAGCGAGAATAGGTTTTATTGTCTTTGCTAATTCGACGTCTAAAGAAATCAGCGTCAAGAAACCGATGCGTTTACAAGCTACGGTCTTGAAAAGAGCTGAGCTGTCTATAAAAGGGTAAGTCATAGAAGTGAAGTTACCACTCGTTGAAAAATTTAATCAAATCAAAGAAAATATTCGAATGGTCATCGCAAACGTAATGTATTCTTCCCGGCTGGAACATCCAAACCAGGGTAACAAATCTGTGTCAAATTCTGATTTTCTTATCCCACACTGAGATGCTCCAGCAGTGAAAAATAAAATATTACTCCTCGGTGGACAATATTTATTATTGTAATGAAATTTGTCTAATAATATATTATACAATGCAAACGAAATATATTTAACTATACGAGAAATCGTAAGAAAGTTCATTTTTAAATTGAAAGTCAATTTTCATTTCTCACAACTTTTCATGAACTGAATTAAACTCATACATGTATGGAAGTTTATGATATACAATAATAATGTAATTTTAATTTTAGGAGTGCCAAAACGCAGTGGGCTCTCTATGGGGGTCCTGTTATTGGTGAATCTGCTATCAAGAAATTAAACGATGTCGGCCCTAAAGTGGCTCACGTTTATCAAGTTTTCAATGATGGTCCGTGGAAAGTAAGCACATTGGATGTTGTAATATCATGGCCATATGAAGTTGCCAATGACAAAACTCATGGAAAATGGTTATTGTACTTAGAAGATACTCCGATAGTGCGAGGTAAGATTCAATATTTTTTTCACTATCTACTAAAAAAAAGTTGAATATATTACAAATGGAATTCATTGAATATGCATTCGTAAATAGTACTTTGAAAAAATTTTTTGAAAATAATTTAAATTTAAAATTTAGCTCCGGGAGGTGAGCGCATTGGAGAATGTCACGTGCCAGTCGGGCAAGTGAATCCATTAAATTTACAAAGTAGCATAGGGATGGAAGATATAGATCCACTGTTTCCACCAAAATCTAGTGCATCCATAGAACTTAACCAGACAAATCATTTTCGAAGGAAACGAGATACTGAAAAGGTTGTGACAACTAAAATAATTATTGACAAAGATGGCAATCGGCATAGTGTCGTCACAATGGTAAGAAAAACAGTCCTCCATACTTGATTTATGTATTTTGCATTTTCTTTAATGGAAAATCCATAATTTTAGACACGCCTAAGATTTTTAGTAAATTCCTTTATCCTCTTTTCAGAACTGTAAAATAGGAACAGCAAAATGTTTTGATATCACTTGCTCTATACCAAATTTGCAGAAAAAAGAGGAAGCTACTATTATTGTTAAAGCAAGGTAATATCATGATACACCTATCTTTTTTCAAGATTAGAAAGTCAAGTAAATAATGTTTACGTTGTTGTTTAGATTATGGAACTCGACACTTGCAGAAGATTATCCCAAAGTGGATAGAGTTAATATTGGTTCGAACGCGAAAATCATTATACCACCGACAATTGTTATTCAACAAAATAATGTAACCGATGACTTTGCAGAGGTATGTTGTACATATATGTATTTTATATATATAATTTGAAAAATAATAACACAAGTTTCAAAATGTCTCTTAGGCTATTACAATTGCCTACCCAGATTTGTTAGACCAACAAGAACCTGAACCAGTGCCTATTTGGATAATAATCGTAGCTGTAGTAGCCGGCCTCCTCTTACTCATTTTGCTCACTCTGATACTCTGGAAAATTGGTTTCTTCAAGAGACGGAGACCTGATCACACACTTTCTGGCAACCTTCAGAAGCACAGAGATGATAATCCAGAAAATGAAGCACTAGTTAAGCATTCAACAAATTTACATTGAAGCATGGTGTAAATATATGTATGATGGTCAATACTTTATAAAAGTATAAAAGATCATTCTATAATTTTTACGAATGATTCAACTTTTAAAAATTTCAAGAATAGTATATTATGCCCCTGAACAAGGTTAGGCGATTTTAGCACGAAGACGTTAGCGCGTGCCGAAATAGCTTATAGATAAGTGAGGTGTATATACTATTCTTCGTAACCAGTGGGAGAAAAGTATCATTCTTTGCAAACGCCAGGACACGAAGTTGGCACTTTGCTCTCGCTGGGACGAATAAAAGTTTTTATCTCTTATAAGATGAATGTGAATCATCCTGATTACACGTCGAGAAGTTTTATGGAAGTCGATATTCCCACGATTACAGAAAGCTATCGTATTGTACATAGTCATAGACTGGTGACTAAAAGAGCAATGTATGGTACTTAACCTTGTATAGAGGTCCATCCATCCAACTTAGAAGATTCAATTAATGAAACCCTCAATTGATATGGATGAGGGTATAATTCTGACAATGATTCAGAGATGTCTGTTAGAGTGCACCATTATTGTAATCATCTTTTAGTACTTACATTCTCATGGAAGATTTTGTAACTTATCGAACCGTACAAAAATTAATGAAGACAGTTGTTATTTTCTTCTTCAATGGTCACCTACCTACCATTGACAGCCATGTAAAAATAAGATGTGATATTTATTCTTATCACTTGCGTTTAGATCGATTTTATCATTGACGCATTTTATCGAGAACAATTTCGTTGAATTCACATCATTTTATCTGTACATTTCACTACATCTTGATGTTTATTATCAACAAATATTTTTTAGCATTCAACTGCCTTGAAGATTTAGATACCCATTAACGGTATGATTAATTTTTATTTCGACACATCGTGCATTACAACGGTTATCAGCATGGTTTTTTATTCATTATACATATTAATTGTTTCAATATGTTGTGATGATATATTTATATTGGTAATAACTTATCAATATTGCTGATTAATCCGAACCTAAAAGAAGACTGATATTTTTAAATTGAAACTATGAACAAAAACTTTATGTCTTAACCATTTTTTATTTGATTTGTAACTAAACAAATGAGCAAAAAAAAATAATATTGTAATCTCGTTTACATAACAATTTGTTACAATTTTAAATAATATGATTTGATAAAAAATATATCTGAAAATCTAAAGAGATCATATTTTACTAGAAAATGAATTGAACTATGCCAATATTTAATCTAATATATGGTCAGTGAGTCCAGTGAAAAGAGTAGTGAAATGTAAGAATTAAACTGGAAAAGTAGACTAATGAAGTTGTTTATTAGTCTTGGAATGTATACAGTGAGAGCTTACGAATTACGAAAATATGTCTAGAATCACTCTACGATTCACTTTGGAAAAGAGATCGCTCCATTATTTGTTACGCTAAAGAGTAACAATAAATCAATTGTAAATGCTGTAATTTATAGAACTAACGTCGAATATAAGATATTTAATGTCTTTAATTTAATTTCTCATTTATAAAAGTGCGTACTTTAGATTTACAAGTTGCGTTATTTAAACAAAAACTCGTACAAATGGCAGCATTACTTTGTTTTCAATAATTTTTTTATATTCTTATATCAATTTACAATAACAATAAGAACTTAAAGTGCTAATTATGTATTTATCTCAGTATAGTGATAAAATATTACTGAAAGGTAACAGTCTGAAAACTTTAAGCTCTTGACACCTATGCATTTATTTTAAGCATAAGTAAATTATAAAATATACCATTTGGGTATGCTTAACTACTGTAGTACTTAAAATCATTGTGTCAAAAAATACTTTAAAAGAAAAATTGCGAAAAATTGTTAAATTTTCAGAGATTTTAAATTTACGTACTGTTACAAGCGTTTAATGTCGTATATTTTTCTTTACTTTATAATAAAAACATTCCCAATCATAGCTTTGACAATTTTATGTATTGTATGTACTAGATTTTTTCAAATTCGCTCGTCGACATATTTTTGTTCAAATTATGATTTTTAAAAAACAAAAATAAAATTACAAATATATCAAACTTTAAAAGTAAACTGCAAATATAATTCATAGAATGGCAAAAAAGCTTTTCAATATTGTATTCCTAAGGTATTATCTTGTACTCAAATGGAGACTCGTGTATATTATTATCAAAATTTTTTGAAAATAAATTTTTTCTACAAAAATTGTTAGAGTTTTACTTTTTACAATCTCCTATCACAGTCGACCAGCTTCTGATTTTAGGTACTTTCTTCGAAGATACTGACAGTCTGAGCTTATAAACCTACAGAATAATATATGGACAAATTAGAAAAAATGATCTAACATTAAAAATTTGAAAATGACATTAATCATCACCTATATAACAAATTGACTAGAGGTACAGTTGAAGCATGCCACAAGGAATGAGCATCGAAGATCCATAAAACAGGAGGAAAATCTGCAACTTCTAGTAATGTAACAGACACAGTTAAAATAGTAAACCATCCAACTAAATTCATATGAGGTAGTTTATGGTAGTTTCTGGACCACCAGATCATCGTGATCATAAAAGTCAGAAATCCTGAAAAATGGGATAATTATTCTATTAAGATATCCTAATTACTTGTATGAGGTTGACATTTGAATTGCCTTCTCTATTACCAATGACTATGTTGAATTTCATGTTGTAACCATAATCTATTCGACCCGACCAGAGGTGAGTCATATGAGAATAAAGCAATGCTAAATAAATGCAAGTTATGACGATGAAGACTTTGTTGACTATAACATCCTCAGAAGATATTCTATAAAATGCAATTAAGTATATATGTATTATATATGCATACACAAAAACATGATGTGATTATAATAAAATTGAAATCACCTTAATAATAAACAGTAAAGCAATGTAAGTACTATTGCAAATGCACAAGAATAATCCATTACTTCAGTAAAAGCTCTATCTCTTGCATGAAAAATAGCTGACCAGAACCATCCATGTAAGCAAATCTGTGATGAATTGCAAACAGTAAGATTGAAAGTCAAAAAATGGAATAAAATGAGACTTAAGAAAAAAAAACTTACTGCTGTGAACCAGGTCCAAACAAAGAACATTGGTGATGAAGAACTTACTTCTTTTTTGAATTTCAAATAATAAACTGCATGAGCATAGAAATTCAAAATTGAAAATAGAACAGAAGCAGGTTCTTGCATTCCCAAAATTCGTATGAAAGGCCACTGAAAATGGAAATGTAACTTAGAAATAAATCAAGTTTACAAATACAAAGAGAAATAATTATTTTACTTTTCCATGGAACTGTGGCACTTGAAGTCCTCGAGAAGAGAAAAAATCAACTGTATCCCACATACATACATAACTGCAGTCTTCTTTGCAAGTCCAGAAAAATATTTGTAAATCTAATGGAGGATCTTTTTTAAAATCCTTGTCTGAAAAAATAGTTAAGTTTAAGATTTAATGTGAAAATGAACATATTATTTAAGGTTAACTTTTGATATTACCATTTTTACATTTGTCATGAAAACAATCTTCTCTACAACTAGTATAAAACTGAGATCTATCACCTAAAGACGCTTTTGAAAATTTAATATAGTTTACTAGTATAAGTATAAAAATCCATGTTTTTGTCATTTTTTGTACAAAATAAGGAGCAGACGAATTGGAACGCTCCGACGCCCGCCGAATTACTGAAAAAGAATTATTAACGATGTTTTTATTTATATCTTATGGATTGTCGCTAATGAAGAGATATTTACTGTTATCGACGCAAAAAGTTAAATAATAGTTTACGTTATACATTTAATTGATCATTGTTGAAAAAACATTTCATTCAAGGATACTATTTTTGATAAAAAGTACAAGCTCTAAACGATGATAATGTAACAATCATCACAAATTTATATATTGACAGAATTTCTAGGCAAACTACTTATATTGTGTATGTATGTATGTATGTACATACATACATATGTCTGTACAGTAAATAGACGAAAGCTTAAATTGAATTATGGTTGTAATTTGATTTGTTTTCAGAGCTGCAAAAGTGATTGAATTAAAATCATGACATTGTGAACATATTTTAAAATAGTGTCATAATATGTAATTTGAGAATTTTCTTCTTGCTTGTTCATTCCCATAGCCCTGAGAATGGCGTGATTATTTGTTTATATGATCTACATGGTATTGAGTAAAATTAGGTGGAAATAGGAAATAAGGCTACAGCAATTTGATATATCAAATATTTATTAAATCATTCTCACTTACAAAGCTTTGAAAATCATCAACTTCTTAATACTGCGTGTTCAATTAATTATAAAAAACCGTAGCATTTATAAACAGTGAAAATTTTATTTTGAATTCTCATGTATGTACATACAACGCTATCTTTCATTCAATTCATTTGTATAAATCTCAACAAAAATATGCTTGTTACCCTCAATATACATTTCATTATATTTTTTCTTTTCCCTAATCGTTATTACATATTTACAACAATGGATCGGTCTTAGGAAGAAATTTCATTATCTTAATTACCAAAGAGAGCTGTCAGTACGGGCACTTAAAAATGTAAGTTACACAAATAGTAGTTTTTACAGCCATGGGTGCCATGAAGGATCCATTCGACAAAGATTATCAGGACTATGAGCAGCATTAACGAGAGTGCTGACTTTGTTATCTGTGCCATCGAAGTGTGCAAGATTATTCAGCCTATTAACAATACTTGTGACAGCGCGAGTCACTGTTTGTATCAGTACTTCCGCCTTCATATCACTGGGGCCTTCTGTAGTATTCTTTGAGTCTTCTTGGCGCTTGCTATGCTCTGCGACCACCTCGTCCCGCAATATTGCTCGAAGAATTGTGTGAACTTTGAAGGACGGTTGAACTAAACAACGAGCAGTTGCAATAGTACTTGCGATGAGCGGGCCAGAAACTCCTGGAAACATGAATTATACATGATATTTATAATAATGTTGAATTGTATGTAAACATAATTGAAAAACGAACGAGTTGTATACATAGAATAGAAATTTATTTTTAAATATATTGTTTATCCTTGATTCATAATTTATATAAATCGTTCGTACCCGTGAAATAATTAAAATATAGTAATATTATAACTATTATGAACTACGCAACTACTCTACCATGCGTTATGTCAATAGTTCCGTTAAATAAAAGGTTTGTGTACGCAATTTTCATAGACATAAAACAAAATAAATTTAAATAAAATATTCCGATCTATTACATTCCTTATGAAATAGAATAACAGTATTTAGTCCCTTACCTGTAGTCGTTAAAAACTCTGAAATATTCGGAGTCAGTCGGAAAGGAACAGGTCGATTTACATCTAAATCTCTATTACTATCATCAACATCAAACTTGAAATAAGCAATATTAATTAGACCAGAGTCTTGATGAACATACATCATATCTGGATTCAGTCTTGTTAAATGCAGTACATATTCTGCAAAGCAGGCTAGGGATAGCTGCAGTGTAAACTGAAAAAATATTATTCCGAAAACATTAATTAAAAAGTTCAACATTCTCAGGAATTTATCGTTAGTATTAAAATGCAATGAAGTACCATTTTTCTGAAAGTCCAGTAGTCAGTAGCTGATGGGAAGGTCTTGGCAGCCCAATCTTTGAGCATGGTTCGAGAGACCATATTTGATTGTACTTCTTTGAGAATGTCTCGAAGTACTTGATGACTGGCTTGAGCACCTCTAGCTTGTACCGTTGCTAGTCTTTCGTAGTATCTCGCAATAGGTGCATCGTGCTCAATGCCCAGTTTTGCGCAACCCTGTTTGTAGATGTCGAGCAGCGATATGGAGGCTGGATTATCTTCGACTAATCGCATCTGCGGTGAAACGGCTACGACGCGCGGCACTGTGAAGTGCAAAAAGCGTCGTGACGTCTCTTTCTGCTTGGCCAGGTAATGATTGAGGAAACGCAGTAGTTGGAGAACTCGCTCTTCCCGCCTAGCATCTCCCAGCCCAGCATCGTTTACTACCAGATACGGATACAGTCGACCATTGTGCCCACGAATTCGGAGTCGGCGAGCGGCCGTATTGTGACGCTGTACAACTTCGACTCTTGGCATGAATCGAGCTATTTTCACGTAGTAGTGGGAATGCTGCACAATTTATACAATTATTTTTTACAATCAATTTAAAATCAATTTTTCACTCATGAAGATAAATTTTTCTGTTCTTACTTTCGGCAAAAGAAATTCGCCAGGTAGCTCCACTTCAGCAGTTTTCAGACTAAAGTTGCTTAGGAATCGACATTTTTCTTCTATTAAGAAGGACCTGAGAATTAAGGTGATTTTCAGTACTTTCAATTCTTTCGTTTTCTTTACGAACAAAGCTAATTTTTTATTTTTCAAATCAAATAATGTATAATCATCAAAGTAACTCACTTTGGCAGTTGTTTCGTTTTTCCCTCGAGTATTTTGATCCATTTCTTGAATTTGCTAATCAAATTATGTAGAAGACGTGCACCAGGTGTATTGAAATCAAAGTCACTGATGAATTGACTTTTCATCTTTTGGAAATCGGGATCCTGAACTGTCGCTTGAGCTCTCCGGGCTAACGATTCATTGCCAGCAGATCCAAACGTATTTGTTATATTTTGAGAAGACGATATATTTTCTACAATAAAACATCATTAATGAATTACTAAAACATTAATTTCTTAAAAAAAAATAAAATCCAAATTTATGATTATTACCAAATGTTGAGACAAGTTTCTTTACGAAGTTCAGTGTGTGAGGAGTTATTGTAGCTTCGCTTACTGCTCCACGATTTTCAAAAGCTATAGCGTAGCATTTTGCTAGCCCTTGCCGCAGCTGCCGAAGTACTTCTTCATACCAAGTTTCACGGAACCAGACCATCTGCATTTTTATGGAGTTCTCTCATTAAACATCAAGAATCATCACATCATTTTAAAATAAGAGAGTTTATAGCAAAAACTAAATAATGAAACATATTATATGAAAAATAGATAATGACCTGATCGACAATGCCTTCCAAGCTGGAAAGAATCGTAGGATGAATTTCACGTTGGATATGCATGATTTTAGAGCACATCCACATTGGTATAGTTGCTTTTGCTTTGACCTCTTGTTGTTGTGCAGCCTGTTGCTGAGCACCTGCTGCTCGATCTCCACTTTCATGGCTTTTGGCTGATTTTGAAAGAAACAATAAATTTAATGTAAGCAACATACTGATCTAACTAAATTCTCATTGTTAAATGAAAAATATAAAATTACCTAATTCCGTACTCTTGAATCTCTCCCTTTGTTCTATTTTCAACGTGAGATAAAGCGTTCTAATAGAGAAGTACACAGCTTGCGGGAACATCCTACCGACTTGGCTTAACAAATTAAGAATGACGTTGCCCTCATACCGTACGAGGCACATGAGCAATTGAGGTATCCAAGGCAACCATTGTATGGGAGGCACTCCGACTGCATATTTATCAACAACATCCATAAGCGAAGATTTTTCATCGTCATATGTTAAAAGCCAGAGAACCTTTGCGAGATACTTTCTCGATTTGCTTTCGTTTTGATGTCTACAGGAATGTAAAAAGCATGTGATAGCTGATACACCGTTGGATATTTGCCTCGGATCTCGGGTGAATATTGTTTCTAGATAATCTCCCCAAAGGGCCCAAGCTTTAACTAGAGTATCATGGAGTTGAACCGCCGCTGAGAATGCCTTATTTGCGTCATCAGATCTGCCAATTTGTGACAGTAGCATTCCTTTAAGAGCATAGAATTCTGCTGTCATTTCCTTGGTGAAGTACTTCAAATTAGTAGATTCAATAACTTCAAGACCCTCTTGCAGCTCATTCTTACTCGAGAGCGAGGCCATTTGTAAATAACACTTAACTTGCTGGCGTATTTTTTGGAAGCAGTCAACAATAGGTACACTGGGAATGGTGTAAATTCTCGATAATGAGTCTAAACACACGCCACACAAGTTATGTTTTCTAGCAATTTTTCCGAAATGTATGATAGCCTGAGCGGAGGCGTGTACACCGAGCATCGAGTGATTGGACGTTTGTTCCGGTTGACATTCGTAATGGCTTGCAATGAATGTGTAGTGGTGTTGTCGCCAGGTGAAGATGTCGGACCAGTGACTAAGATCATCAGCAATCACCGGTAACCGGTTGCGCCACGTCTTAACTATGGCTTTCATATCATGTAAGGATGAGCTACGACCGTGAAGTAAACCTTGATGGATTTGCATTGCTTCTTGAAGTTCCATTATTTGCTGCGCTGCTTGAAGGAGCGGTAGATGGATGTGACTGACTATGTGAGGGAGTCGACGCCATTCTCTCATACAAAGACCAGAAGCTGCAATAAGATGGCAATAATTCGATATGAATACATATTTTACATAAATAAAAATTGAATAAATGAATATATAACTATGTCGATGATAACGTGAATTAGAGAGAAAAAAGTATGGAAGATAAACGTTTTCATCGTACCTAGCTCAACGTATCGTTCGACTGCACTTAAATGCTGATCCTCACTATGGCAGATTGCTAAGAAACCTCTATACAGATTTACCTTCCACATCATTTCTTTGGGACAGTTCTGCTCAACTTGAGCTAAAGCCTCCTTCATCATTTGCCAGTTGGGTATTCGCCACGAGCTTTCCAAAATCAAGAATGGATTTTTCTCACTTTTTTTACTACCATAATCTAGTAACAAATCCCATTGATTGAGTTCCTTAGCACATCTAATCCAATGCTGCTCCCAAAGCAATGCTTCTCTCTGAGTTTTAAAAGGCACGGGTGTAGAAACGTAATCCTGCTTGAATTTGGTCATAGCCAAGTCATAAGCGCCCTGGGCTTGCTCAAAGAAACCTTGCTGCTCCAGAGAAGTTGCCTGCAGCGTCTCCTTATATTGAGCGTGTTTTTGCCACAGTCCAGCCCACATGTCTTCTTCACACAGCAGCGAGTATATATCCGATAAAGAGTCAAGGATTTCAGTATGAGGATTGTTTTCAATCGGCTCGAAATCGTAGCAGTCAGATTCGCGTTTCTGCTTTAGCTGACTACTACCATTTTCAAATGCCATTTGTTCAAGGCTTAAGGTCATTCTGTGCCATAAGTTGTGAGATCTGCCAAGATATTTCATGAGAGCAGGTCTCATGGGTACAGCTGGGTTGCAATGCGACAAGGCTTCCACGAAGGTTGCTATTGCACTTGGATGGCAGTCCTTCTGAATGACGTGAGTGCCACTACACACAAAAGGAACTATCTCGGCTATGAGTGTGTTTTGTTGATTCTCATCAAGAATGCTCCAGAGACGAGGGAAGGTGTCAAGCCAGACTCGCTCGGCCAAACTTGTGTCCATGTGACAGAGCTGGGCTGTTGCATTTAACAATTGCTCAGTCTTAATCTTTTTCGATTTTTCAAGAAATTCAGCCTGATTAGCGATTAGCTGAGCCAAACTTGTCTGTTTGCTACTGCTGTCTTCCTCTGGAGCCGAAGCCGAGTCAATGTTAGATAGATCTATATCCATTATCTCGTCCTTGACATCACTCGATTCCATCATATCTTGAGGTTCTTCTTTGACCATTGAATACATAAGAAAGCTCTTATGCTCCTCACTGTCTACCGTATTGATTAACGAATTTACACTGGGCAAAAGAGTATCTTGATTCGACATTTGAACCTGGCTACTGGAATTGGCCGTTACTATGAGTAGCTCAATGCATTGTTTGATCCAATAATGAGGTCCCATTGCATCCCAGCTTTGACTGCATATGATGTAAAGCAATCTTTCATGTAACTTCCGCCGCATGGAAGCATCGAACACCTCGAAGAATTTGGCCCTAATATGTGGTTGGATGCAGCGTAATCCACTAAGAAATGCAGGCTCAAGTTTCGATGTTAATTCAGAAGCTTTAAGGGCTTCGTCTCTGTACACGTAGTTTACCAACTCGAGGAACTGACCATTCAGCTCTAGATCATCAGGGAAACGCTTTTCAACGTACTGCATCATTTTAACAAGAAGTATCGACTTCTCTCTTAAGCTCGGTGCTTGATTGATAGCGACAGCATTTTTGTTTTTCATCCATTCCTCCAGCATTTTTGTGATGGCTTTCATGACCTTGATATCTTGAGTCTTTTCAATAAGTCCAACAAGAATCGAACCAATAAAAGACTTGCGCATATCAACTCCCATGACGCCCACTCTATTCTTTACAAGGTCTAAGCTCATGATGAGCAACTCACTGCCAACCTGATTATTCTCTGTCTGAGTTGGATGCAAGTGATCCTTTGCCATGCGGTGTAGTACGCGCATAAACGGAGAAATAATTCTGTCTATGTAGCTTTGATTATTAGTGCAAGCGGCTTTTAGCATCATAAGAGTGCCAAAAAGTGAGCTTGGCTGTGCTGTGGGATTCTTTTCGTAAGTAGTAAGACCGTCGATTACGAATTTACCAACGGTAGCATAAAGAGTTTCCAGTTCTTCGTGTTTTGAAGCCACCGTTGAAGTAGTAGCCTCAGTCGGGAAAATGGTCATAAGCCGAGAAAGCAGCCCATGAACGAGCCTGAAAAATAAAATTCATAATTCATGATGTGATTTCGGGGGCAAGGAAAACGAAGAATGAAAAAAATTATCAGTACTGACCGAATAACTTTGGTATTTGTGTTGGTTATACAAGCTCCAAGACCCCGCTGAAGCGGCTTAAAGCTTGCTAGAATCTGTTCTCTCTTCATTACGCCCAGCAAGAAAGTGACAAGTTCAAGGGCCGTGCATATGTTTCCATAATTAGGCTGTGGGGTATCCACGCTCCCAAAGACCTTATCTAACCAACCGAGCTTGAGATCGCATGACTGCGGCCAGATGTCGGGTTTGAGAGCCATTTTCAGTAGAGCTACACAGCGTCTTGAAAGCTGCTCACCTGGATTTCCCTGCGTGGTCGTTGCGTCATTCACCTGGCATGCGAGCCGCAATAGGAAGTTAAGAATAGCGTCTGCATGGGCACGCTCTATTGGCTTTGTAGCACCAGGTTCCATTTTTGGTGAAATCAGTACCCCTTGGGAAGCTGACGCTGATGACACAGCAGTTTGGTTCAGCCCCGCCTGCATGGCTACACGTTTTGCGTCCGTCCCCTCGTCCACAGCCGTACGCTTCAGACTACTAATCATCAGACCTGTACCTCCAGTTTCTACATTCTCGGCTTCGTCCTTTATAAATTAAAATTGAATTGTTACTTGAACAATAAAATCATATTTAGCTTAAAATATTCGTAATCTTAACGAGAGAATTACTAACCTTAATACGATGCAATTCCCACTTTATGATAACTTCGGCGAGATCGACAGACAGACGTCGATGATCGATTGTTGCTGTAGGGCTGAACCCTAGACGCTGAATGGAATTGACCATGTGTTGCAACAAATGATGACGAACTGGGTAGTACACTTTGTAGTGACGGACCACCAATTGCAGAATGTGGAAGACCTGCTGCATTGAATGACTTTCTTCAACGATAATCTTTTTTGTCCAGTGAGTAAGCATTTTGAAACCATCTTCCATGCGAACCGGCATTGCAGGAGTTATGATTTCGAGAGCTTGTTTTACGACAAAACGAGCCTCAACTGCATGAGCTTTCAGAAGACTGTGGAATACCTGAAAAAAAAAACATTAATACAATCAGTAACATCTAAAAAGCTTATTACTCTGAAAACTATATCAACACTATGTCGATAAATATATATTAAAATGTATGAAAGAACATAGCAATAAGTCCTGTTTACCTGCAGCACAATCTTCTTATGAATCGCGAATTTGGCTATAACATGGCTAAGCAGTAAGTGGCCATGATATCGCGTCACGGGGTCTACGCAATTCTTTCCGAGAAGACACGGCCAAGCAAAAGTCATCAATCTTCTCAACTTGTTACCTTGGCGTTTGTTTGAACCATCGTGAATGTATTGAGGTGCCAATTCCACAAGCAAGCATGAGCATTGAAGTAAGGCGATTCTCACGCAATCAGTCGCTGTTAACGGATTTTCTGGATCGATTATTTTGTTAATGAAAACCGATACGACATTGTCTGGGCTATCTTGATACGGCACTGGTGAGCTACCGACGAGTTTTGTGTCTTCACCCTTCTCGAAACTCACAGCAAAGCATGGTATTATGATCAATTGAACGATTTTCGCCTTGAGTTCTGGGGACATTGTTGTTGGGAAGTGTTCAACGAATCTGAATATACAAAGGATAAAAAATTTGAGAACCTTCATATTTTTGAGAAACTGATATTTTAATAAAAATGAGATAAATATAGAACGGACCTGAAAAATGCATTTCTCTTCCAATCGACCGTGTACTCTTGGGCAACGGTATTCTCGAGGAAATCCCTTAAAAATTGAAAATCAGGGACATATCTACCACAAGTCGCTCTTAGTAGCTGGAATAGCAGATCTATATCACTTGTGTGATGGCAGAAGAAATGGAGTAAAATTTTAACAATGAGTTTCGGCTCTTTCCAATGACAAAAGTCAACGCTGTCAACTTTTTTGTGCAGCGCATGATAATCATCATTGCACCAGATTTGTCTGAGAGCCGCAACCAGCTGCGTTTGTGATGACAACCACTGATCATCAAATTTGATCAATACCGAAATAATACGGATAGCCTGATGTTGGAGTTCGCTCTTATCATTCGGTGTGAGGTTTGAGTTGTGATTTGTGTAAGCAAGAAGCATAGTTATCAGACGAGGTGTACTTTTCTGCAGAACATCTCGGAAAGGTTTACCTTCTTTATGCTTGATAAGGAATTCCAGGTAGCGACTCCACTGTTGATCTTTGATATTATTGTCGTGTAAAAAGAGATTCAAAGTTTCTGTCGGGTACCTTGAGACAAAATTATGCATTTACAATAATGGGTGTGGAAAAAAATGCGAATAGATTAATTTCAATGTGATACTTCATACATACCTCAGTAAAAATTGCATTAATGGTACTCTAAATGGACTAGATGCTTCAACCAGCAATGATTTTTCAGTTTGCATTACTAGTCTACAAAGCACATCGATGAATTTGGGAGTAGCTGCCGGTATTTGGTGGAATATCCCTATTATCGTAGCAATTTTCTGTTCATTTTCTCCAGTTTTTGAAACTCCTTTGTGCGCCTGTATGAGATTCTCCAATAATTTTTTAAGGTGTTGCAGCAACTGTTCGCATAGTGTTATACTAAAAGTGCTTGGGAATAGCTGTGTCAAATATGACAATCGTTTAACGCAAATAAGGCTCAGATTTCGATGATCACCTAGAGTTAGCAGCATTGGTCGCATGATTGCGTGGACTGATTCCATATCAATCTGGAAACCTGCTATGAACTTTTGCATACATTCAAAAGCCGCTTCTTGTAATTCTGTATTGGGTTTTTCAAGAGCGGCATATAACACTTCAAAGATATTTTGGCGTTTATCAGTTATGTAATGACAGGCCGCAAGAGCTCTTAGAGCGGACTTTCTTAGAGGTATTAGATTCGGCACTGATTTGTAACAAGGCAGTCTGTTAAGATTCATGTCTTCAGCTTCATTTAAGGTCAATAGTTCCTCAAAGAAAACTTTATGTTCAACTGTTTTAAGATCGATTGTGAAAAGTCGTGGGCTAAGTGTAGTACAGAAAGTATTTCCATCCATCAAACCTATTTGATAACATTGCTCATTAAATTATCAATTATATCTTGATCGATCAACATATTTGAGAAATATAAATTGTAATTTTTCAAAAAAAAAGAAAAATTATCAGGAAACGTTGTTCTACTTACCAATTTGAGCATTTGCTGGTTGATGCCTAAGCAGATGCTTTTTCGGTGGTATCATATCAGCCAATACTTCTTTGTGTGGTTCCATTACTTCAGTTACAGTTTTATTCTGAATTTCGCCCAACAGCCTGAGCGATGCCATTGCCTGTTCTCTTACGATCGTATGAGGCGAGGTAACTTGCCGGACCAGTTCGTGAGTTACTTCGTAAAGAGCTTTATTTTGTGCTTCAATCAATTCAGTATTTCCTTCTTGCGCTCCTGGATTCACGCAGACTTTCAACATTTTTTCAAGGTTCGCTTTGGCCATGTCAATTGCACCGTTTGATACCTCGCCGGTCAAGTCCATCATGACAAATATAAGTGCGCGCAAGAAGACAAATAAATGATTAAGTACCCATTTAGTGGCCATCCGTTCGAAAAGGAACTTGATGGCCATGCATCCACCGAGCTTAGCATACCAGGCCCGCTCGTAACACAGAGAGCACATCCTGTCAGCAAGATACTCCATGAGAGGAAGTTGGCAAGCTCGGTCCTTTGAGCCAAGAATATTACTGGCTGTTTCGAGAATTAATACGAGTGCGAGATTGCCTGGTTTGCACAGCTCCTTTTCTTCGTGACCCATTATTACAGCTAGGGCGTCGATCAGAACTAGAGGATCCTGGCCTTGAGGGCGATTTGGCTTGTTAGTAACGCAGAAAGGCCCAGATTGCTGAGCAATAGCCACCATTGTGTAATGCCTCACGATACTTATCATTGTAGCGAGGGCGGGTTGACGCAATTCTTTCGTAGCTGCAGCTACAAATAGACCTATAACAAAAATCAAATATATTTTCTAAGTAGACGAATAATAATAAGAGTTATTTTTTTTAATTATTGAGTATACTATTTTGAAAACAAATTGAGATCTTCAAGAATTTACCTGTGAGAGCAGTTTGTTGAACAGTCCGAGCTACAGTATCGGGACTTTTATAATGTGGGCCCTGTTGATGGGGTATTTTGCCCTCTTTGAACGATGGATGCGAGAAGAATTTGTACAGAGTCGCTCTGTCGTCATCGAGCTTTATAGACGCAGCCAAGTAGCAATGAATAACCTCCCAGCATTGCTTTCTATAAAATGTATCGGTGGTGTTAGATTTGAGAGCAGTAAAAGCTGTGTCTATGACCTTCTCCACGGGAAAATCAATGCCTTTCAGGGAACCATCTTGGAAATATGCTACTATAGCTGGGGGATTCGTTTCACGATCATTATACTCAAGCTTCTGTGGCTCAATCATCATCTTCCTGTTGCCACCGCCAAATTTACCAAGCACACGGAAAGCAACATGCGCGACCTAATTTATAAGAAAAAGTTAAGTTTTTATACTAAAGTAAAATTGGAAGAAAATAAAAGGAAACTGACGAAAAATATATTTTTACCTGGTCAGTTGGGTTGCGAAGTGTCCTCCATAGAGCCTGCATGAGATCAGCTCTCACTGGTTGTATGTGTTCATACAAAAAATCTGGTTGAAGATTGTCCACACACAGTTCGAGCGTTCTTAACCCCTGACTGACCAATGTATGACTTCCGTTCAGTGCTGATACTAATGGATCCATCAACATTGGCAAGTACGGAAGTAGTGAGCTCAGTCTTACAGGCACAGTGAGGCACAACTCTACGAACAAGTCCTTCATATGTTGTTTGTGCAGTCCCGACTGAAGTCTGTTAAGGCCCTCTAACAGATTCGGTAGAAGTGGTAAAAATTCTTGATACAAAAGATCATGAGAGCCTCCTCCAATCGACCTAAACAAGGCTCTCAATAATAGGAAATAGTTGTATGGTTCTTTAGCTGACATAGCAAGTTCCATCGATCTATTGACTATCTGGTGTAAATGCGGTCTCAACATGTGCTCATTCTCTGCCGGGAACAATGACACGCTTCCAAAAACGAGTTTGAAAAGCCTCAAATAGAGATTGCTCCTATCCACGTTGGAACCCATGTCATCCATTCTTTCAAGCAGATACTCCACGAGTACCGTGGCGAATATCGGCGACGTTGTCGGATTTGCTAAAAATGAGTTTCCAACAATTTGTAAGGCAGCGTTTTTGAAAATTCGTTCAACCATATAATCAATCATGGTAGAGAATATTTCTTGAAAAGTCTGTGGATTCATCATTGAAAAGACTCCACTGAAATGCTCAAGCACCTCTTTTTCCTCTTTACTTCGGACAGTTTGCGGCTGAGCTGGTCTCCCCGGTTGAGCCAATGCTCCTAATGCTGGTGGGCCTATCGTGTAAATATCTAGTGCTTGCAAAGCCCACTTGACTAAACGTATAAAAACTAGAGTTTCTTTTGGTTGAAATTGTTTTGACTGCGTAACTTCTCCAGACTTGCAATTTGCACAACCCCACGTTATGGTCTTAACGCCACATACTAGTGTTTTTACAAGGCTTCTATAGTCAACGACGTTGTAATTTTGATTCTGCGCGGAGGGAAATCCGAATTTTGTCTTGGCGCACTCTTTTTCTTCTTGCAATTCGGTAATATTCGGCTTTACATCATCGGTCGTATTGGGTTTCACATCTGTATTTGCCGCAGGCAACTGTTTGGCTTTATTTAAAAGTATGGGCATCTGTAGCTTTGTTATGGTTTTGAATTTAAGAACAAAAACTTCAAGCATTCGCATGAGAAGTTCGCGACCTTGATTGCTGTTTTCGGCATCCGAACGCTGACGAATGCATTCAACCAAATTTAGAAGAAGCTTGCATGACATCGTTTGTATAGAAGTAGGTAGACTTTGATCGTGGACGTTTTTACTGAAAGGAGCAGAAAAAGATTTGTGAGTATAATCTGAACTGTAATCGTCCGTTGACTGTAGGGCTAATCAAGTGATACCATGATTGGGATAAATTTTGAAGGTCAGTCAATAGTTAGTTATTAAATAATTGAAAATACCTGAACAGATGTACAGCTCTAGCAAGATCGGAGAGTGGTAGCATCTGCCTGACATGATGAACGAGATCAGCGAGGGTGGAGTAGGCGAGTGGTCTCAGAGATTCATATGTCGTCCAGCCGTGTCCGAGCAGTACGTCCTCGTCGAAGAGCCTTTCCATATGAGGAACAAACTTAGTCCTAAGGTCTGTGGCAAGTATGTGTCTCGCCGCGATGAGCAACTCTCTCCTAAGGTGGGTCACCTCCATTGGGCAGAGCGAAAGAAGCCCCAGCATGCCCGTCACCATTTTTTGACTGTGCTGAGCCACTACGTCTTGATAGATGCGGATTATGTACGCGAGAAACGACAGGGTTTTAATTTGCGCCCCCATGAAGTCTACGAACACCTCCTTGTTGAAGCCAGGCGAGGCACGGTGCTGGGGACTAGGCTGCAGAGTTATTGTGTTCATTATCAAGGGAATGAAGTCTGATACGTCCTGGTGCACGTTCTGCTTGTAGATTTGGTACATGAGTACCACTATTATCGGCAGTTCTTGCAGCACTTTCAGAGACAATACCGCCTTTGGTATCAAGTTGTACTGAAGAAGAAAGAAATACTCTCAGGAATTTGATTTCACTCATTTTATCTATGAATTTCTATGTTCCGTCGTATTATTCAAGTCAATATCAATCATTATAAATTATTATTGTTGAATGAAATGAGCAAACGAATAACATTTATGAATACTTACAGAAAGCACTGAGCCGTCCGCGGCTTTTTTCTCGCTTTGAATTGGAGTTATCGTGAATGTCTCTTTCAAAAATAACTCCAGGTTTATTTCCGACAAGTCTTTTACTCGTATCGGTGGTCGTGGCTCAAAAATTTTTGGCAAATTTTTCGGTAGTTCGCTATATATCGACTTTACGAAATGTAAAAAATGTTGAATCTGGAATGTTTAATTGGAATTCAAATAATTTTTCTTTTTATACGATTTTCTTCTGTTTTTTTCGCAATAATTTTATACTGACCTCTGGATTAAAAGTTGGTCTATACTGTTTATGTAGCTCAATAATAATCCTCAAACAAACCAAGATATTTTCTTCGTTTTCAGTCTCTAAAAGTTTTAGCATAAGACTCAATATTTGTTTCACGTATGGTCTTAGATATTCGTTTATAGGAAGTCTATGAATCATTTCGAGAATCAATTTTCGCACTTGCTGGATGTTATATTCCGATATAAAGTGTGGCTCTCCTTCTTGAAGAATTTTCAAGAAATTCTTCATCAAATGATCCAAGAACGCAGGATACTGCGCTGAACTTGTGATGACCTACGGAATGTGAGCTATTTATTTGTGACGAATAAAATTGATATATTATCTAATCAACATGTCATTATAGAATTGTCTTATTGAGAAAAAATATGCCCACTATAATCAAAATTGTAATATTTTGTTGTTGAATCAACTCTGAATGACTTTTTCAGAGACATTTTGGTATAACTATCGGTGCAATCTAATAATAACGTTTGATCTTGGCGGAATTAATTCTCTAAGTATGTAATTATTTCTCAATACCGAGTAGTAAGATACTTTTCATCAATTTTGTTGAAAGGTTGAAAATTAAATTTTATTTTTCAAAACTTGCGCATAAATCACCAGTTTTGCACCAGTGTTTAAAACTACTATAATTATTGAAATGAAATAAGTTCTATAGTCATGACGTATTTATTAGATGCTAATAAAAAAATTATGTATTTCTAGCCAGATGAGGGGAGCCTAAGCTCTTGAAACACTAATAAAGAGAACCTCTCGCCAAGTAAAGATCAATAGTGTCATCAACTTTTATTCAATTATAACTAAGAAATGGTCTTTTTCTGAATGTTTTGAAGTAGCCGCAATCACGTGAGAAGGACGGGTGGAACTTTGAACTCAGAATCTTATAACTTGGAGAATACAGAGGTAGAAAAACGATCACATGTCACTTATGATAATCAATGAGCAAGTTAATTAATTTTACTTTTACCAGTAGAACCTGAATGAGTATGAGAAAAAAATGTAGATGTAATTAGAAGAGAACGTACCTCAAAATTTTCCGACATTTCTTGAGCTGCCTTCAATTTTGACTCATCTTTAGCATTTGGATCAGCGAGCATGGTCACGTACGACCGGTACGTGTTCATTTGCGTCATTGGATCTGATGGAGCCATTTTTCCTTTGTTTTTTAACCGAACGGTCTCAACTTATGGTATCCATCAAAGTGCTGAAAACAAACGACGAATAATATTTATGGGTATCGATCGATAAACAATGAATTTCGAGCGTACATTGCGCCAAACAATCAATGTTATCTTGTACGAAAAAGCGTTTCCTACTTTGGCCTACATTCTAACTTAGCAGGGTTTAAGCAATCAATTCGCGCTCCTATATGCGGATGGTAAACAGACCCTAGCAACGCCAAGTATTTGAATTCCTGCATGAATATATTTTCTCATACTCGGTAGTCTTGCACAGGTGCGCGACTGACTAGTCCATCCACATTACACCTACTGATACAATAACAAAGTAGTGGAAAATCACAAGTTATTCGTGCAGAGTAGCAGTGATTGCGAGTTAGTCGTGGTTTAGTTGTTGGGGAAATGTCCTGGGGCTGTCCTATAGTATAAGATAGACAGAGCTTCAACCTTGGAGGGTATTCAAATGCAAGGCAGGCAACTGCGGTGGAAGCTCGCGCGCGCATGCACATCGTTCGGATAATAACTGCATTGCGCCTAAAGTTGCTCGAGTACACTTGAAAATAATATAAAAATGGATGAAAAAACAATAGATTCGATATTTGCGGGGTCCTTGAAATCCTTGCCCCCAGTCAGCTCGAAAATCGTCCGAATTTTCACTAGTTCAACTTTCACTGGTAAATTAATTATCCCAGTAATTGATTATGGAATTTTTAATTCGATTTGTCAATGACTTTCCACGCAAAATCGATTTCAGATACAACGATGGAGAGAAACACACTAATGGCTCAATGTTATCCAAAAATAAAAGATTATTGTAGAGAGAAGCATGGTTTGGAATTCCAGGTAAATTTTATGAACTATATGAACTAAAATAAGAGGATGAATGAAAAGAGTAGTAAAGAAAAAGTTTTCTTTTTCTTTAATAAACTGACGAATTGAACCAAATGTCTCAATCTGATATGTCGCTTTCCATAGAAGAAACAATGTATTTGAAGGAAGCTACAAATTCAATAATTTCAAAAGATTATCCGCAGTAATATATAAAAAAACCAGCTAGTTTATTTGAATATAGACACATTTTATAGTAACCATTCGAAGTATTCTTCACTAAATTTGAGGAAATACTTAAGTTATAATAAACTTAAGTATTTCCCCGAATATTCTAAATGTTGCTCATTGTGGCGTAAGGCATTTGAACTCGTGGCTGTCTGACATTCACTTGGATGACCTTGAAACTTTGAAATCGATTTGGTCGGTACCAGGCGGTAACAACACAAAAAGCAGAGCCTGTATAGATACATACTACTCCTTTTTTAAGCGATGTAACTCACGAAAAGTTATTTACGAGTTGAATTATACACTGAAGTTCTTTGCCTCATATATATGTGTGTACGTGTACGTGTGTGAGTGTGTGTGTGTGTGTGTGCGCATTCTATATATATTCTCTTCGTGTTCAGGTTGTAGATATGAGATGGGGTGTGCGAGACGAGGCAACCGACGATCACATGACTACCGAGCTTTGCATGCGCGAAATCGAAAATTGCCAACGCTTATCTATGGGGCCAAACTTTGTGGTATGAAATGATTTATTACTTGACTTTCTCCATGATATCATCCATGTTTGAAATTTTTTAAATCAATGAGAGTTTAAAACATAATTTGAAGTTTCCGTTCGTCACGTAATAAATTAATAGAGAACACGCTAATTTTCTCATCTTAGAAATCGAAAGAACGTGCAAAATTAATTAGATCGTATTTTTCTGTTTGTCGATCCAATCCAAATTCGAGCTAATACGGGAGGATAAAATCCTTTTCGTTAGTAACAACATTGTGTCATTTGTATTTGAAGTATATCTATATCTATATCGAAAACGCTAAATCTTTCAACGTTCATATGTTTTAAAAATTGATTTGTGAAAAATTCTTCAAGCCTATTAATTACGCGATTCATGTATAATGTTAAGTTATAATGAGTAATAACGAATTATAATTAGATGTGTAAATAATACGATAATAATTTTGAAATTATGGATGAAAATATTGATTTAATGCAGGTATTTCTTGGTCAAAAGTATGGATACAGACCCATACCTACGTACATATTAAGCTCGGAGCTTGAAATGTTGAGAACTGAACTGGATAGTCAAGGTATGGATGTGAGCGTACTTGATACTTGGTATAAAAAAGATAGCAATGCAGTACCACCGACAAGTATTCTTCAACCGATTTCATCTATTTTGAAGAATTTTAACAATAAAGTAATTAGTTAACTGAATGTAATTGCCAACAATCATGCGGCATAAGAAAATGTTTATTATCGGAATTTTATTTTAGAGAATACCTAAATTGCAACAAGAAGATCAGGCAATATGGTGGGATACCATGGTGAAAATGCAAAAATTATTCAGAAAAGGCGCACAATCTTTATTCAATAGTGGTAAATTTGATAAAGATACAATGCATAATTACTTCATGTCTGGTAAGTTAATGATATTTGAGTATTCATGTTGTATCGTTTGAACTTAAACCGTAAACATTACTTATGGCTTTGATAGTTACCGAACGAGAAGTGATAAATGGACTTCTCAATGTAAAGAATACAAAGAATCATTGTTTGGCTTACATACGCATTATAAACAATATTAATTTACAAAATCTAAGGAAAGCTAGTCTTTACTTGGATATTATGAATAGAAGCTTGGATAATGAAGCTGCTAAATTACTCTCTGATCTCCGAGATTCTAGGGTGACAAACAAAATTGAAAGCGTAAATCTCCAAAAGTATGAATTCTCAGATTTGTATACTCTTTTTATACTCAATAAAATTATTATCAAGTTTATAAATCGAGGAAGTTACAATGATAGAGTTTAATAAGAAATAATTTTTAATTATATTGTTTTGCAAAGGTATACCATTGAATGGATAGGAAGAGAAGGTTTAGATCCAGAAACGCATGGGGAATATCTACAACATTTCATTACGCATTTCTACAGAAATATAGTGAAACTCGTAGATCGAGCTATGAAAAAAGAAGATAGTTCTGCTCAGGGCCAAATTATCACTGAGATCCTCCAACACTTACATGCTTGTAATAATTCCGTTAAAGTAAGCCTACTGTATATCGACGTGTCTTACGAAGAAAGACACAACTCGCAATCTAGCCACGAAGAAAGACACAACTCGCATATCCCGTAATCTCCCGACGTGAATAAAAGTTGATAGAATGGAAAGTTGTAATTAGTAGTTTGTTAAAAAATGAAACAAGACTTATGTCATACAGTACGTTCGATTGCGGTTTAAGATCACCTTCAAGTATTATTCGTTTTAAAGACTGCAGTTACTTATGATTGATTATAGGAGCAAAGTTTTGTCAAAATTGCCTCCATTTATATATTTGAAAATAAGATGCACGAGTCGACGAGCAGACGACAGTTATTCTTTGCTCCGATTCTCCCATAGTGACGTTTGTTATGTTATACCTCGTAATAATACTCGTAACAATACTGTAACAATACTCGTAATAATAATAATAATGTGACAATACTTGTCGACTCGTGCATCTTATTTTCAAATATAAATGGAGGCAATTTTGACAAAACTTTGCTCCTATAAAACGAATAATACTTGAAGGTGATCTTAAACCGCAATCGAACGTACTGTATGACATAAGTCTTGTTTCATTTTTTAACGAACTACTAATTACAACTTTCCATTCTATGAACTTTTATTCACGTCGGGAGATTACGGGATGTGCGAGTTGTGTCTTTCTTCGCGGACAGATTCGGATATGTGTCTTTCTTCGCGGACAGATTCGGATATGTGTCTTTCTTCGCGTACAGATTCAGTTATGTGTCCTTCTTCATAAGACACGTCGATATATAAAATTTTAAATGTTCACAAGTTGATTAATCGCAAAATTATCAAGTGTTCCGAATTGAACCAAAGAATTTTATTAGTAAATATTATTCATTAAAAAAGGTATTCTACGGACGTGAAGACAATTTAATCGAAATTGAGAAATATATGTTGGGAGACAGTGACAAGCCGTTAGTATTGTACGGCGAGGGCGGCTGTGGCAAAACATCTCTTCTAGCAAAAAGTGCCGGACTCTCAAATACGGTTTGGTTAGCAGGAAAAAAACCTATCAGCATAATTAGGTTTCTCGGGACGACACCCGATAGTAGTGCCCTAACTCCTACACTAATTTCAATCTGTCAACAGGTCAGAGATTCCATGCAGTCTTACAAATCAAAAAATTAAAAAATTGTATCTATAGCAAAAATTTGATTTATTCTGCAGATATCCTACAACTTAGGTTGGGCTTTCAATGACATCCCGGACGAATTGGTGCCGTTGACATCTTATTTCAAGGAATTGCTCCGGGAAGCGACTGCAAGCCAACCAATCATCTTGTTTCTCGATAGTGTCGATCAGCTAACAGGTGTGCAAGGAAACAAACTATCCTGGCTACCCACAAGACTACCGGCCAATGTAAAAATGATACTTTCGTGTGCTGCCGAGGAATCCAACCCGATAATTTCAAGGGACTACCATTTATTGAGGAGAATAATAGACACGGACGATAACTTTATCGAAGTTACGGCACTCGGCGAAGATTTAGCAATGGACGTTATCAGGTAAGTCGCTGTTTCGGTTTTGATGCGGGATCCAAGAGGCAAATGCTAATGTACCGTGTGCCCGGGGTAGGATGTGGATGAAGACGGCGCACAGAGATCTGAACAACTACCAGTGGAGGCTGGTGGCTAACGCGATATCCAAGTGCTCGCTGCCGATCTTCGTGAAGCTGGTGTTTGCGGAGATCTGCAGGTGGCGGAGCTACACGAAGCCGGCGGAGACGCACCTGGCCAACACGGTGATGGACAGCATAATGATGCTGTTCGAGCGGATCGAAAAGCAGCACGGCAAGACGCTGGTGTTCCACGCGCTGGCCTACATAACCGCGGCCAAGTCGGGCCTGTCCGAGTCCGAGCTGGAGGACCTCATCTCCCTCGACGACAAGGTCCTCGACGACGTGTACCAGTACCACTTGCCGCCGGTGCGCAGGATACCGCCGCTCCTCTGGACCAGGATCAGGAACGACCTGCCTAACTACTTGAGCGAGCGCGAGGCCGACGGCGTCAGCGTGATGAACTGGTACCACAGGCAGTTCCGCGACGCCGCCAAGGAGAGGTACTTCAAGAACATGAACCTCGCGACCTACTTCCACTCCATGATTGCCGATTATTACTTGGGCATCTGGGGCGGCGGCAAACCCAAGCCCTTCAAGTACACCGAGATACAGAGACACAGGTCATCTAGCCCGATCCAATATTGTCTATTTATTAGCTTCCCCATCCTTGGCGATCGCGCCGCTCATTTATATTATAATTATGCGTGTAGGTTCAATCTTCAGGATAGAGAAGGAGTAGCCGACCGAAAAGTGCCCGAGCAACCATTGGCGTTCTACTCGAAAGACGGCAAAATTGCCAGATACAATCTTAGAAAAGTACCGTTTCTTCCTCGCGCATTTTATATATTTTCTTTTGGCTTTTTCTCCATCAATCGGGATATTTTTTAATATTTTATTTACACATTACGATAGTTTGGCGAGCTGCCGTACCATCTAGTTCGTGCGCACCGATTCAACGATCTTTTCGAGAATGTACTCTTCAACTACAAATGGTTACACGCAAAACTGAGCTCCTGCCCTCTGCAGGCAGTTCTATCGGATTTCGAAGACGCCTGCTGTAACATTGAAGATCAAAATTTGGTCAGGTGAGGGTGAGGGGCAGCAAAAGTCGATCACTGACGGACTGCAAGTGCAGCACAAATTATTTTTTGTCCATGTGTCGATCAGGGAATTGATGCTGGTCGCGGACGCACTGCGCTTGGGTGGGGCTATCCTCGGCAGTCACCCAGATATGCTGGCACCACAGTTGATCGGCCGACTTCTTCCCGAAATTTCAAATAACGTCAACGTACGAATGCTACTGAAAGCATGCGATTCGGACGGCGCCAACGATTGCGCTCTACTCCCTCTATACCATTGCTTGCACACGCCCGGTGGCCCACTCAAAGTATGCACTCTAATCTTTTGCGCGTAGATTTTTTTTCATTAGCTCTAATGAGACAATTAGCAAACGTTTTTCATCACACATAGAGAAAATGTTCAGTTAATCAGTTGTTTTTGACGGCAGATGCTATGAATTTTGACAACGGTAACAATTGTTTTTCTATATAGGCTCTTTTTGGGAAAAATCTTCGAATGTTTTATGCTGAAATGCTGCAAAAGTTTATTGAAGAGAAAAATATCTCAAGATTCAATTAGCTATACTTGGAGCACATTGGAATTCATTAAAGAAATTTAACACGACATTAACTGATATGACTATTTTACCGCATTAAACACTCATTTCTTATGATGTTAGATTTATTTAGAATAAAATAGATGAATAAGGGTTCTAATGCACGTTTAAGAAGAACTCAACTCTTCCAATCACTATTATTTCCATTAGATGTTACGGGATTATACAGTTACGTTACAGTGACGTTTAATATTCAAATTCACAGTACTCTTTGGAAGGACATCAGTTCGCAGTTTTTGGATTTTGCTTGACGTCGGATTACCGTTACGTTGTTTCTATATCTAATAAATTCATTACTTGGGATCTGAGTACAAGTGATATGGTAAAAGATGTGCTCCCTGAAGAAGGAAAAATGGAAGGAATAATGCAACAGTTAGTTTTGAGCCCTGATAATAGATATGCTGCGGCATATACTAATGTTAACAAGGTATAATATAATAAACGTAAAATAGCTTCTTTTCCGTCACTTCACGGAAGCTTTTTAATTTTTAGTTGGTGATTCTGAATACCCTTACAAGTGAAGACATCACAATTGCTCATCCATTGCCAAATGAAGAAATAATTTGTGGAGTACACTTGATGAATCAGTTTGCCTTTGTGTATGGCGTATCTGGATGGAGCAGATATGATCTTCGGGGAAATTTACTTGGTAATCATACTAGTCCAGTAGATACAAATCAATGGTCTATTTTAGGCAAGTACTTTAGGCTACATAGTTGTTTTTTTTTTTAATATTGGCAATCTGCTCAAGAACAAATAACTTATTCTAATATTATTTTTGTTTTAGAATTGGAATATACTACCCTGGATGATTATAGAATTATCTTTTGGTCAGGAAATCTTGAACATTCCACAATGATGCTTCACACTTATAAAAAAAATATACTTTTAAACCCTTTCCAATTTCACAGGTATTATGGTTATTCTTCTAATTTGATAATACAATCTGTTTTGATTCAGTTATTATTAATTGCAAACAAGCTTATTATAAAATGTTTCATAATCTTTGGAAACCAATTAACTTGATTTCGCCAATAAGATCATCAATTAACCAAATCATCTCTTGGATTGCAATATTTTCAATCTTTATTATTTTTAATGATAATTGTAATTTATACATGTTTCTTCTTATTTTTTTCTTCAAAGTGCCATGGTTATGACAAGAGATAAGAAAACACTGTATGCTTGTACAACAAAAGCTAATTTTCAAGTAACCAAATTCACACTTGATGAAATAGCTTCATCTTGGGAAGAAGTTTTTGATTTACCAAGAGCTTACAACGATGACAATGAATGCATGCTACAATTGAAACTTGGGAAAGAAGAGGATGAATTATTAGCTACAACAGGAAATGGTTTTGTTGTGTGGTTTTTAGATGGCAAAAGTGATGCAATGGTTTTAATTCTTCCGAAAGGAGTAAGGAACATAAGTACAAAATTAATGTATTCTAATTCTGTGATGATTGATGGTACCAAAAAATATGCAGTTGCCGGAGTGAGGTGAGTGTTTCAAAATTCAACATTTCTAGAGTTGACATCTTTCAACATGAATATTTTGAAAGAGAAGATTCTTCATAAATACAAATAAAAATGTATTCAAAAGTATGCCTTACTATGAATGAAAAGGATATTAATGATTGTGTATTTCATCAGGAAAAATTTATATGTATGGAATTTGAAAACATTGGATCTAGTTAAGATTTTAGATGCTCATTTCGCAAGGATAATTCAGTTAGAAGCTCTTACCATTGGCAACTGGAATAGTGTAATAACATCTAGTATTGATCGAAGTGTCAAGGTATGGAATATAAACAACATTTTCGAACAGGTTCATGTGATTGACAGACATGAACTACAAATTGACTCATTAAGGTAAGTATATACTTTATAATATATTCAATATATGACACGCAAGAAACAATGTTTCTAATAAATCATAAAATTAAATTAAACATTTACAGTTTAGCTAAAGATTGCAACCTGTCGGTCACTGTAACTAGAGGTTGCATTGGGGTATGGGACTTGCAGTGTGGGAAATTGATAGCAAAATTAGCTGACAGTCCTTTAGGAGCTATTGTCACTCATGCTTGTATTACTCATGATGGAAGGTCAAGTATTGAAACAGAACATTGCTTAACTAAGAATAGTTGAAGCATCAAAATTATTTTTTTTTTTTTCAGATACATTATATCTACTGAATCAGGAAAAGTTTTGATCTGGGACTTTTCTACTAAAGAAGTGATTTTTAAAGAAGAGCAATTGGATGTAAAGCAATTGATACTTGTCCAAGATTGTTCAAAATTTGCTACAATTTCTAGACCCACCAACCCTGCTGGTACAGAATCAATGAAAACTACAGCAACATTTGTTATGAGGAGTATACCTGGTCTGCCAGAAGTTATTCCATATATTTTCTTCTACTACTCATATAAAAATTATATTATTGTCAAACATTTGTTCTCAGATGGCGCAAAATTATTCACTTTTGAATACCCAGTAAAGAGTAATACCGGTACTCCATTTAGAGGAGCTGTTATCACATCAGACAATTCATATATTGTTGTACCATCCGCTGACAAAGGAAGTAAAGATTGTGTTATGGTGTATAATGCAAGAACTGGTATTAATATAAATAAAATACCAATAAAGTTACCTGGATTCAAAGTAAACAATTCATTGTAATTGCTATACATTTTAAAATTGAAGTACTTATGCACATGAACTCATATAACAAATATTATGTCTAGGATATTATTTCTCTTGTTTCGATGCCAAATAAAGCTCAATGGATTGGTATTATTGAACCAGATAAAGGTACAATTTTAGACATATTAAAAAAGAAAATAATAAGAACCATCCCCAAATGGAGTGGAAACATAAGTAAAGATGGAAAATATACTTTATATGCTCCCAGCAGGTATTTAACACCAAAGTATAAAAAGAAGAAGGTACACAAGGTTTATTTCTGGTCTTGCTGTATGCCATAGTTAATGATGTTCATGTTTATGTTCATCACCATACTTGGGAAATCTACCAATGCATAAATAATTTGAAAATTGAAATAATATACAATGGATGAACTGATTTGCAGGAAAATCAATATTTTCTTTTTCAAACACTTAAATAATCTGGATTATCCACATATACCCAAACATGTAACTTTGAATACTGTAAAATCATTTGTTGCCACTTTGGATTTTTTGTTGATTTACAGCTTTAAATGAGTGCATCAATCATCATACTATCAATTTATCATGAAAAAGTAATATTGATAAGATCAGTATACAGGCAGCACTATTCTTTAATTGTTAAGGTGATTTATACCCTTTTAGGGTAGCTACTCATGAACAAATAAGATGATCAAAATATTTTTGTAAGTGCTAAGATGATTTTAGATTAAAATTCATTAGATTAGCCAGGATAAAATTTATAATTTGTTTTCAAAGCATTGACCTATACATACATGTATTCGATTACAGTCAATTTGAAATTTCTAAAGCAATCCTTGTGGACCTTCTTGCGAGGAATTTTTTTAAACAATTCAAATGTTGTAATTTCTATAGAGGAGGATTAGAACTCATAGAACTGAAGAAAGGAACAACTGTCAAAACGTATATACCAAAAGTGGCTGAGGGAGTTTTCACAGTAATTTCAATGTTCAATAGAACAGACGAATATGTTCTCTATTATCACAGTGGTCGAAAAACTATCAGAGTATTCAGGTGAACAACTTTGATTTCCATGTTTTATGAAACAAATCATTTTCAATTAGTAACTGTTGTATTTTTTTCAACTTGACAGATCCTCAGATTGTGAAATGATTGCAAATTATCGAGTCCAAGCTGAGTTGAGCGCTATCGATAGCACTTATGATGGGAAGGGAATTGTTTTGGGAACAGTTGATGGTTGTGTTTCAGTATTGGCAATAGCAGACCCACATAAATTAGAAATGGAAGAATATCTTGAAAATTTACCCTCACGAAATGAACAGGTTAGTTTATTAAGGTCACGAAATTTCAATTTAAAGTATTATTGTAAAATAGGTGTAAAGTTAAAGATATGTAGAATTCTTCTATAAATAACAACATACGTGAAAAAAATATTGAACCTAGTAAGTTACAAGCAAAACCCCCAATAAAATGCGAAAAAAACAAACCTGTGTTAGGTTAAGTTTCCGGCATACGGCAAACGTTGATTTCAGGATGTCCTGTTACTCGTCATGATGCACTTTCTTCATTAAAAATTTCTCCATTTTCTACTATCACTCCACAGAAATTATCAATAATAAAATTTTTGTTTTTCCGCAAAATTTTGCGACACTCGTGGTATAAGTGAGCGAAAAAATACAGTCGGCTTACAGTGTATAGGTAGTATAGCGTCATACTTATCTTCACAAGATGGTGTCGTAGATGAAATTATCTCAATTGATTTCGAGTATTAAAAATAGGTGCACCAACAGTAGGACACCGGGCACATGAAAAATCATATCAAATAAAAAAGAAAAACAAAAATTGAATTTGTTCCGTTAATATAGAAGCTGGGATTAAATGGATGAGATTTACGACACATCTAGATACTTCTATCTCAAACATCGAAACGGCATCGGCCTTTCGACTTTTCATGAATTTTGATCATGAAATCACAGGCATTCTCGTGCAACTTTTAAAAATCTCAAATTCATTCGACAACAATCATTCAGTGGCTAGGAAATTTGTTTTCAATACGTTTTTCAACTGAAAAAATGAGAATTATCGAAAGCCAAGTGCAGTTTCGACTTATCGAGATAATTTAGCTAGATCGTTATATATCGCCAGCGTTTGTATTTTACTGGTATCGAAATTGATGCCGATTGTTAAGAAGATCGTGATCACGCAATGAATTGTAAAGATATTGCCATGTGCATTTGAAATTACTATATTTTTCTCAAAATACGATTTCCAATTTTTACGAAAAATTTCAAATAATAATTAATATAAATAAATTGTTACTCAACAAGTTACTTAACAAATATATTTCAATCAAAAATTCTGTATTAATTTTACGAATTGCTGATTCATTATCAAATTTTCTTTTAAAAATAAAAAATAATGAACGTGATTCGTTCATTTGTGAATAATCTTGCAATTCCAAAATAATGAGCTCAAAACTTAATTCTTTCAGCAGTATTACTTATATCTTGTTTCATAAGCATTTTCCCTTGCAGAAGAAAAATCGCACGGGAAAGAGTCAAGCGGCGATAAGGTTTAAGGTAGCGGCTCAACTGGCACGTATGATTACACGTGACTCGACGAGAACAGAGCCGTCAGAAACAACTTCTGATGCAGATAATATTTCAAAAAATCAGAACGTTTTGAGCATAGAATCTGTAGTTTAGGATTTTCGTTGTATTTTAATTGATAAGAGAAAGACAAAAATAGAATGAAGCATGAGGTTTTATGCATAATAAATAAATAAACAAATCGATAAAAGGTTTAATCGAGGTTTATGGAATTTATATTACATTTCTCTTTTTTTTTTTTGATGCAGTTGTTTTACCTCTCTATTTCTCATAATTCTTTTATTTTTTTTTCAGACATTTAAGTGGTTCGAGGCACGGGGCTCATTTACTTTGGGTTAATTACTACTTGATTCTTCTGATTTTCATCTTAAAAGTTCCAAGTTAAAGAATTATGAATTATGAATAGTACTATTGCGAAGGCTGGAACAGAGGTTTTCTTGCTTGATACAGTCGGTTCTCACCTGCGCAAGGGTAGTTTATATTATTAGATAAAAAATCTTGAAAACTCAGTCCCTTGAGCGTGAAATGCGCCTCGTGCCTTGACACAAGCGTGGCGAAGTCGAATGGAACAATCCTCTTCATCCTTTTGTTACCCATGTTTTCCTTGTATTTTTCCTCTTCGTTCCTTCTCTTCTCATATTTTTCTCCTATCGAATTTGGTAAACGAAGCGATTCAACGAGCTCCGACGCGAAGCTTCGTCAAAGTCATTCAGGTGGTTGACGATGGTATAATATAACAGCTTTCTCACTCTCTCTCGCGCTCTCTTTCGCTCTCGCTTTCATCAGATCATATTTGCATTTCCTTTTTCTTCACCTGAATGATCTTTAAACAACTAGTATACGCATTTTTTCGTAACAATGTACAACTAAAACTAGCAAACACGCCTGCTTCAGTACTCATACACGCATGATCGTATAACGCCAACTTGTCGAGAACCTCTAGTAGATCTGTTTTATGTCGAAATCAAGCGTTCAGTAGCTAAAAATCGTCGTAAAATCCTTTACAGTTTGTATTGCATGATGACGTGTTCTGGTATCGTTGGTCGTACAAATAATGCTGCATAATTAGTACGATCAAAATGCAACATAGAATAAATCACGATTCTTGATAGGCTCATAATATTGTTTTGCTCTTCTTTTCTCAATTTCTTGATTGTGGTAGACTTCATCTAGAGTTTTTTTTGTTCTTGAACAAAATTTATCCCTTTTTCAATATCTCCCCATTAATTATAGTGAACACCGCAAAAAGAATGTCGGCTCTCCTTTTTACGGCACATATTTCATTTCCTATTGCGTGCTGCTTTTTTGCATTTGCTGCTGTGATTGCGATGGTTGGTCTTTTTGTTGGGATTCTGCAGCTGCCGAATCTCTTAAATGTTTTTCAACCTGGATGGGGATCATAATATTATATTACCAAAGAGAAATAATAAAAGTATACTGGGAGAGTGTAATGTCTATTGAGCAGTAGGATGGCAAGTTCTTGACAGTCTTGATTGTTGTATGATTAGCAAATTCAGAACTGGAGTTTGAGGAAAAAGAACAAATGCGTAAAGTCTGATGCAACAGCTTGTTATGGTGAGAGGTATGAAAGTATATATGCGATTGCCATAGATAGAACTGATACAGTAAGTTGAAAAATTGTAGACTGACATAAATAGGTGGGTTATTATAAGGGAGATGCAAGGGAGACGGGATAAATAAGCAAGTTGGCAGAGAGGGGAATAATAATAAAAAAGATTTATTTAAAAAGAATGGCGACTAACCACTTTTCTAATGTGAGTGAAAGCCTTATCATCCGAGTTGCCCTGAATATTTTCAACTTTGTAAGGTGGTATAATGGTGACTTTGTCCCATACGACAATGTTAGGGCCGTTCCATGTGATTTCATTGATGGTCTTGGAGATGGCAATGTAGAGCTTTTGGCCCTCAGGCGACACTCCGGCCTGCAGAGCCTTGACCATCCTCTTCTTCTCCTCGATCTGGTTGCGCACTCTTGTGTTTAGCCTCTGGAGGTTGAGGCTCTGTGGGGGCTCGCTGGTTGTGGGGCTCACTTCCTTCTTGACCTGCACGTCTGAGACGAGCGACAAGTTGACTATGTGCACGTCGTGGAGCGAGGGTCTGCCGCAGGACGCCGGGCATTCTGAGATGTCTGTAGCTAAGGAAAAGTATTTACAAGAGCCAAGACGGAGACAAGAGAGAGAGAGAGAGAGAGAGAGAGAGAGAGGGAGAAAGAGAGAGAGAGCACGTGTGGCAGCGGCGAGGGTCGTCGATCGGAGGAGCGCGAGCTGTGCCGGTGCAGCTCGCGCACGTCGGCAGGGCGGACGGGTGGGATTGGACCGGGTATGGGACCGGGCTAGAGGACGAGGAGCCGCCGCGGCTAATCGGGGAGACGGGCGACGGCGGCGAGACCCCGCGAGACGGGCCTGCGGCGCGAGAGCAGCGAGTGGGAAGGCGCGAGAGCTGGCCGCGCGGGCTCCTCCACCGCGAGTCGGCCAGCCAGCCGGCCAGCCAGTGTTGGCTTGGTATAAAAAGGATACTCAGTATCAGCATCTTCGTCTGCTGATCGAACGCCAGTACTTCGCCTTCGATTTCCGTGTCATAACATGTTTTACATGCTACCGTACTCCCGATGCTGAAGTAATCGCTGACGCCGGCCATTTTTCACTACACACCACACACAGTGCCTCGAACGCTGCCGCCACCTGACGGTCTGCGCCCTCTTCAGTCTGTGACTGCTCACTGCAGCCAGCACAGCCCAGCCTAGCTTAGTCCCGCGCAGTCCCGCGAGTCGCCGCCCGCCCGCCCGCGCGCGCACCATATAACATGTATATAGCTCGTTCACCCCTCCCCCCTCCATCCGTTCACTCTCTCTCTCTCTCTGTCTGCCAAATGTGCTACTCTCGGCACACTCTACAGCAGTTTGCGCAGCAGCACTCAGCAGTTTGCAGACTGTGGCGCACACGGATACTTACATATAAATATATATATATATATATATATATATATATACACACACACCGTACTTGAATTATTACACGCATTTTAAACCGCGCGCACGAGACCAGCTCTTCGTGCGCACTACCCGCTGCTCATTGTCTTTATTTTTTTGCCTCTCGAACAATCGCTCAAATAATTTATCGCAAATTGGCAAAGCTTTTTCGCCGATATATCTCTTCGGGGCATCTAACAAAGCTCCAACCGATTTTTACAGCTCGCACGTGAAATTTAATTTTACACACTCGTGTATATGTATGTACGTGTAAACCCATTTTGGCAGCATACTCCTATCGAAATATTGCATTTCTTCGAAAGAGGTAATTAATTTCTCAAGTTCATCTCTGAATCGCTCGCCCCGCCAGGTTCGGGTGACTGCAATCGCATATATGTGCTAACAAGAATCATCTTTCGGAAGCGTGCGTCCATTATGACTGAAAGATAGTGCATAACAATCAGAGGAAAGTGCGAAATTTATTCCCACACGTAGTGCGGAAGAAAACTGTAATACAGCATGCGTATAATAGCGCGCGCACTTTGTTATTGAAGCGCTCTCAAACACGACAACAATCGTGCTGCGCACGGCTGCACTGGACGCTCGTGCGTAAAATCCCGTTTTACGCACAGCTGTAACAAAATAGTACATTCCGACACTATAAAGCAAAAGTTGAATTCTAGCCGCGTGCAATGAGCTGTTTGTCGCCCGCAAGAATCACCAATTTTGTTCTAGTATCGAACAGTATTTTTCATCACGAGCTTAGAAACCTAAGGTTCAATGATCAACTTTTCAACACAAGTGATGAGTAATGCACTATACTCAATTTGAGGTGAGTTCCGCGCTTTGTATGATTCCAAAACTTGTAAAAATCGCCACTTTTTTCATTATTAATTTATTTTCCCCAAACGCACGTATGATTCAGAGACGTGAAAAAAACCGCTGCCAAGTGCCTCAGCAGTATGATTTCTCAAAGTATTGCAATTGAACCTCAATTTGCATTAATCACCACTCTTTGAGAAAGCAAAATGAACCTCTAACTTATTTCCTCCACTCCATAGTAACGGTTGCTATGGTAAATGTCGGAGCTTCGACGTCATTACTTCTTAGTCATCAACAGTTCCGAAAATGGACCTCCAACTGACTTTTCACACTCCATAGTAACGGTTGCTAAGGACGTAAACAATGGTTGCTATGGTAAATGTCGGAGCTTCGATGTTCTTACTTCTTAGTCATCAACAGTTCCGAAAATGAACCTCCAACTGACTTTTCCCATTCCCTAGTTACGGTTGCAAGCGATATAAACACCGGTTGCTAGAGACATCAGCAATGGTTTATACGGGAAAGGTCTCTTTGATTGTTATAGAATCCCATAAATATACAAACCCAAATGATCATTTATCATGAATTATATGGGAACTTATCGAAAACACGCTAGCAACGGTTGCCATGGAATCAAACAACGGATGTTGCTGAACACCGAACTCGGTTCACATCTGCCGGAGACCGACCTGTGTGCAAAATTTCAGGACGATCGGACCATTCCTTCGAAAATTAACGTACGACAAAAAAAGTCAGTCTGAAGCTGAATTTTGTATCTCCATAGCAACGGTTGCTAGGAGAATAAACAATGGTTGTTCCAAAATGAATGTCTTATCGATTCTCATCGATCGTCGTCGAAAGAATTGGAGACCCATCGTGCATTGATGATGATTTTCGGAGCTTTTATCAAAAACACGTTAGCAACGGTTGCTAGAGAAATAAACAACGGATTTGGCTGAAAATTGAACTCGACCGAGATTTTGCAGCGACTAAACTGTGTGCAAAATTTCAGGACGATCGGACAATTCCTTCGAGAGTTATCGTACGACAAAAAAGTGCACGTACGTACGTACGTACGTACATACATACAGACATTTTCGGATTTCCATGTTTTTCGACCCGTAGATTACGAAAATCGAGGTCCCGAAGTCCGATTCGGTGGGTCGATTTTTACCCCGTTACAAAGCTTTCTCTTTGAGAAAGCAATACAGAATAAGCTTAAGATTTATCCAAGTCGCATCAAAGTTAAGTAGTATCTCAAAATCGTCTCCGGAATATTATCTCTCCCAACACTTATACTGCTTGTAATACCTTTCGATTTTTCATATTTGCATTTTTTTTCTTTCGATTTTTGCTTTCTCAAAGAGAAAGCTTTGTAATGGGGCAAAAATCGACCCACAGAATCAGACCTTGGGACCTCGATTTTCGTAATCTACGGGTCGAAAAACATGGAAATCTCAAAGTGTCTGTATATATGTATGTATGTATGTATGTATGTATGTGTGTATGTGCGTCCCGTTTTTTTTTCGTCCACGATAACTCTCGAAGGAATGGTCCGATCGTCCTGAAATTTTGCACACAGTTTAGTCGCTGCAAAATCTCGGTCGAGTTCAATTTTCAGCCAAATCCGTTGTTTATTTCTCTAGCAACCGTTGCTAACGTGTTTTTGATGAAAGCTCCAAAAATCATCATCAATGCACGATGGGTTTCCAATTCTTTCGACGATCGATGAGAATCGATAAGACATTCATTTTGGAACAACCATTGTTCATTCCCCTAGCAACCGTTGCTATGGAGATACAAAATTCAGCTTCAGACTGACTTTTTTTTGCCGTACGATAACTTTCGAAGGAATAGTCCGATCGTCCTGAAATTTTGCACACAGGTCGGTCTCCGAAAGATGTGAACTGAGTTCGGTGTTTAGCAGCATCCGTTATTTATTTCCATGGCAACCGTTGCTAGCGTGTTTTTGATAAGTTCCCATATAATTCATGTTAAATGATCATTTGGGTTTGTATATTTATGGGATTCTATAAGAATCAAAGAGACATTTCCCGTAGAAACCATTGTTGATGTCTCTAGCAATCGTTGTTTATATCCCCTGCAACCGTAACTAGGGAATGGAAAAAGTCAGTTGGAGGTCCATTTTTGGAACTGTTGATGACTAAGAAGTAAGAACACCGAAGCTCGGATATTTACCATAGCAACCGTTGTTTACGTCCTTAGCAACCGTTACTATGGAGTGGAGGAAATGAGTTAGAGGTTCATTTTGCTTTCTCAAAGAGTGGTGATTGATGCAAGTTGAGGTTCAATTGCAATACTTTGAGAAAGCATACTGCTAAGGCACTTGGCAGCGGTTTTTTTTCGTTTCTCCCATCCATGATAACTTTCGGAGGAATGGTCCAATCTTGCTGAAATTTTGCACACCGGTTAGTTGTGGCAAGATCTAGCCCGAGATCAATTTTCAGCAAAATCCGTTGGTTATTTCCTTAGCAACCGTTCCTAACGTGTTTTTTCACAAATCCTTATGAGTGCTCATTGGGGCAAGCCGGAAAATCAGTTTAAGTCACACTCGATGGCCAAGGACACTGAATTGTTCTATTTTCTCCATAGCAACCGTTGTTTACATCCCTAGCAACCGTTACGAAGGTTGGAAATTATTAATTAATGACCTATTTCCATCATTTTTGACGGCAAAGGACACAAAATCTTCCCAATTAGCTCCTTAGCAACCGTTGCTAAGGGAAAAAAAATTCATGTACGTTTCGTTTCCAGTATTTTCAACGTGCTATAGAGAAAATTGGGAAAATTTGGTGTCTTTTGCCCTCGAAAATGATCAAAATGAGTCTTCAAGTGTGCTAAATACGGACCGGATCGATTTTGACCGCCATTAAACCGTATGACAGTCACAAGATGAATTGATCGAAAAATTAAGCAGGTCTAAATGTCTCGCATCGTGTAGAACCTAGAACCGTTTGCTTTGTTGCATTTGATCAAATAATAAGAGAGCCCGGGCAGACATCAATACTCGCGACAAAGTTTGGTCAATTGAAAAAGAACGACACTTTCCACAGTCACAAAGATACGAATTGAACTGATTAAATAATTTTTTGTAATCTTTGAAAAATAAATGATAGTATCTACGCTAGTGGAATGGTGAAAATACAGGTTTGAGACGCGTTTGTGGGTGATGTTGAAGCCTCTTTGAGAAAGCATACTGCTAAGGCACTTGGCAGCGGTTTTTCTAATTGAACCGCTACTTTTACAAAACTTCATTGTATATTTCTATTTTGTCACTTGAAACTCAAAATAACAGTTATCTGGGTTTTATAGCAGAAAAAAATTTCACAGAAACAAACTAACATTTTCTACAAAATATTACTTTATGATTGATAATTACATCCACAAGTTTTAACGATGAATATTTATTTAGCGTGCTCAGTGGGCCGGATTACAAGTTATTGAGATCAGGAAGATGCTGGTTCGCGAATCCAGCCCGGGGAGAGTCAATTTTTTATCTCGCAATCTCATTTTTCAACAATTTGGAATAGTCCACTCAACCCGATAAATAAATGTTTATCGTTTATATTATTACTTTGTTTAACTTCGATAATATTGCCATTTTTAATTCAGTTTGTCAACAATTCTACGATATTTTGTCTGTTATTAAAAATCCCAAATGCTGGATCATCAAGAGCCTATACGATCTCTTAATGTAATAAGGTAAGCTCTGCGTGACATCGCTGAAAAACGTACTGCATAAACGAGTTACTTTCATTTTTTTCCATTCAATCATAAATGATTATGTTCAACTGTGGCGCATATCTACTTGATTTTAAATACTATATTCTTATTGGCATCTAATACATCATATACACTTAATTCTTATGTAGAGAAATGTCACAGTGGGCCCATTAGATTAGAGAAGTTCCATCATTTAGTGGTAAGCAAATGGTTGTTGTATTATTTTTCTCAAAAATACTTGTTTATAATACTATGTTTTTTCTTGTAAATTATTTATTAAAAGTTTTTAATATAGAAACAGACAAAATATACCGTGACTCGAGGAAGTAATATTTCGCAGAGGCGTAACGGATATAATGCTACAATACAATTACTGTCTGATATCCTACCGTGCATATGAAGTAGTATTGTGATTGAAGTCAAAGACCTCGTCAATTTTACTCGCTTGGATTTTTTATGAAAAATCACTGTACGAAGGTGGGTAAATTATTGAACGTAATGCGGTTAATTTTTCATGTATTAAAAATAAATTTTCATTTTATTCCATTCATTTTGATGGAAATAATGTTTACATAAAATTCGTTGTAAATTTTTGGTCCATCAAAACTCATGAAACTAAAGTGACGAATTCACTTTGATTACATGAAAAATTCACTCAAGTTCCATTCAATAATTCATCCATCTTCGTACAGTGATTGATACAGCAGTTTTTCACTTTATGCTTTTAAGAGAGCAGTTATGAAGATCAAGCTAGAAAATAGGCAATAGACAATATTCGAGCACATCTTGAATAAACCGCGCATCTATCAAGCTGAAGAAAATGATAAAATGATTAATGCAAGTTTCTGGATATTTTAATACTTGATTAAAATAATCAATTGGCAAATACAATCTTCTTCAGCTGCAATTACACAAAATCCTTGTTGTTGTTTGCGCTAATGGCGGTACCACGGGCTTCTTGTTGGAGCTGCGACTTTCTAGTTGCCACAATTATTAAATTGCAAAGTTGGTTTGTCTCTCTCCTTCTTAGGGATATTGGTTGAAAAGGGAAGCAAATGCTTTTATGCACGACCAATACGACCAATAGACACAGCTGTCTCGAGGTGAGATGCTGTCTAAATTGCATACAGTGAAATTTGACAGTACTCCAGGGGCTATTCACTGTAAGGACTGTTAGGCAGATGTCGCTCACTTTGACACACAGTGAAAATCGGTAACTGCATACTTACAATTATAAATATTCACTGTGACCGGCCGGATCCTGTTTACTGGCAACTGGCGACAGCGAATAAATTAGTGTAAATGTAATGAAAAACATTTGTCTTGTGCAGCTTACAGCGAGATGTTTACTGGGCGACGTGAATTTGAAGAGTGGATGCGCGCGAATATGGAAAAGGAAAAAATGTGCTCGAGCTGCGAGCGTAAAAATGGATCGTGGCTCGGTGTACTTGGACCAGCACGGGCTGATAACAACTGGCTGCAGCGCAAAATGGAATAACAGTTTAATGGATGAGTGGCCGGTGATGGGGTTATGGTATAGTTATGCGGTCTGGCCGTATGGTATGGGCTAGACTTTCAAAACCGCAAAGGCGCGAGTGGCGCGCGTTTGTTATTCATTCGCGCGCGGCGCGTCGCACACAGGCGACGCGGAGTAGAGGCCGAATAAGTGTCGCTTTTCATGGGCTGCTCTGCAGCAGAGGGGCCTCGATCAAAGTGCGGAGTGCGTATAGAGGGGCGGGGGCGAGTCGAGCCAGTGGCCCGTACGGTACCGCGCGCGGAGGCGGCGCCGATCATCGTCAACGGAAAAACGGTAAAGCGCGCGCGTGACCAAAGGGGCCTCGAAACTCCACGACAGAGGCTGCTGTGCTGGGACAGAGAGAGGGGACTGCAGAGCGACCGCAGCCGCACGTTGGCGCGCGCGCGCGCGCGCGAGCACATTAGTCCCCGAAACGTCGCGGGCGCGCGTCCTCTCTCTCTCACCCACTCCGCACCTGCGGCGTATTCGTTTTTTCCCATTTCGTCCCCCGCGTTCCATCGGTTCCAGGCCCAGTAGCTGCGCAGGATGCACCTGCACCGCAAGCTCGCAAGCCTCCCACCTCCTTCCCCGGTGAGTAAGATTTTTACGCACTTTACGCATTTTATACGCATTGAGCCGCGATGATCCCTGCGTTGAATCACCAGCTCGTGTCTTTCCCAAACATCATCCAGATAAGAAATTCAAGTTTTGTTACGGCGCGCTGAGACCCACCCACGCGCCCACTTACAAAGGAAATACTCAACAAAGATAAGTCGACTCGAACAATACTAGATTATTCTACTTTGATATCTATCTATACGTAGAGTACGTTTAGAGGTTCGAGAAATGTCTGTGGTAATTTCCATCAAGTTCCACCGAGTTTTCTTACACAAACATGTGTCTTACACATTTTTACTTTCCACCAGACCACATGGTTTATTGTCACACCGCGCACATTCTTTTCAACCAGCGCATACCTTGGCTCTAAAGTCTCACGCGCGCGCCCGTCTATTATACGTATGAGGAGTAAGGTCTCAAAAGCCTTTTCCTCCCTAACTTCGGATACGTTCAAAATATGAGTGCGCACTGGGAAAAACCTATAGTAGCCGTTACTACATTTTATAACAGAGTAGTCTATTTTTAGTAAAGATTCAAATTTTAAATAGTAAAATTTGCTAATACCGTTTACTATGTAAATTTTTGCGAATTTCACTATATTAAAGTAGTAAAACACTATACTAGTAGAATGTCCTATGTATCGAACAATGAATGTGATTTTTTTCTAATTATGATTACTATGTTTTGGATAGTAAAGTTTACTAATTTCACGTAGTCCCAAGTTATCCCCGTATTGCACTATAATAGTATATGATGCAACTAGTGCGTGAAATGCGATTTCACGAATTGTATATATATATATATATACACGCTAGTACTATAATACTCGGGCTGACGTACTAACGCGCGAAATCGCATTTTAGAAACGAAAATCGATGCGTTTATATACACAAAAACCGCTGCCAAGTGCCTTAGCAGTATGCTTTCTCAAAGAGGCTTCAATATCACCGACAAACGCTTCCCAAACCTGTATTTTCACCTTTCCACTACCGTAGATACTATCATCTATTTTTCAAAAATTACAAAAAAATTATTTAATCAATTCAATTCGTATCTTTGTGACTGTGTAAAGTGTCGTTCTTTTTCAATTGACCAAACTATGTTGCGAGTGTTGATGTCTGCCCGGGCTCTCTTATTATTTGATCAAATGCAACAAAGCAAACGGTTCTAGGTTCTACACGATGCGAGACATTTGGACCTACATAATTTTTTGATCAATTCATCTTGTGACTGTCATACGGTTTGATAGCGGTCAAAATCGATCCGCCCTGCCCTTAAGTCCGTTTTTGATCATTTTCGACGGCTGAGGTTGGAAATGATCAATTCAAAATCTATTTTGATCATTTTCGACGGCAAAAGACACCAAATTTTCCCAATTTTCTCTATAGTACGTTGAAAATACTGGAAACGAAACTTACATCAATTTTTTTCCCCCTTAGCAACGGTTGCTAGCGCGGGGAACAACGGTTGCTAAGAAGCTAATTGGGAAGATTTTGTGTCCTTTGCCGTCGAAAATGATGGAAATGGGTCATAAATTAATGATTTCCAACCTTCGTAACTGTTGCTAGGGAAGTAAACAACGGTTGCTATGAAGAAAATAGAACAATTCAGTGTCCTTGTCCATCGAGTGTGACTTAAAACTGATTTTCCGGCTTGCCCCAATGAGCACTCATAAGGATTTGTGAGAAAACACGTTAGAAACGGTTGCTAAGGAAATAACTAACGGATTTTGCTGAAAATTGAACTCGGCCGAGATTTTGCCGCGACTAACCTGTGTGCAAAATTTCAAGAAGATCGGACCATTTCTTCGAGAGTTATCGTGGACGAAAAAAAACGTTACATACATACACACACACACACACACACACACACACACACACACACACACACACATACATACATACAGACACTTTTGGATTTCCATGTTTTTCGACCCGTAGATTACGAAAATCGAGGTCCCGAGGTCCGATTCGGTGGGTCGATTTTTGCCCCATTACAAAGCTTTCTCTTTGAGAAAGCAAAACTATTAAAAATGTAGTTAGCATTAATGAAGCTTTTTCTCAGTGTGTACTCTGTATGGTATATGAACGCGCGTGGAATCGAGTCGATTTGAGGTGCAGGTTTGACATGTAGCATATAGCGCTAATCATTAGGAGGTTGAGTCGAGGGATGAGAATGAGAATAAAGATAGGGGATTGAAATCGGGAATTGTGGGTGTAGTATTGGATGAGTGTGCTGGCGCTGGTGGCTGTGGGGGCTGTGGTGGCGGAGGCGCGAGGTCCGATCCAGGACGCGCTGGAGAGCGGAGCCGCGGAAGCGTACAACAAGGACGACTGCACGTGGCGGCGGGACAACGACCGGGACTACTGCCCCGACCCCGACGTGCACGTGTACCTGTACACCCCTGGCAACCCCCGGCGCAAGCTCGACCCAGCCCACGTGGCCGACTGGCTCCGACAGGACTACGACCCCACCAAGGACAACGTCATCCTCATTCACGGATATGCCGGTACGTCGAGTTTTCATTAGAGTTTTCAAAATGTAGTCATCAAAATGTAGTGCTCGCGGCGCATGGGGGATGATTTTGGGACTTTGGGATTTTGGGATTCAGGGGGGGTGGAGGAGCTGCCGATGTCGGTGCTGCGGGACGCGTACCTGCGCAACGGCAGCTACAACGTGCTGCTGGTGGACTGGGGGGCCCTGTGCGCGGCGCCGTGCTACCCGGCGGCCGTGTCCAACATCCGGCCGGTGGCCCGGTGCCTGGGGGCGCTGCTCACGAGCCTGCGCAACCACGGGCTGTCGGTGCCGAGGACCAGCTGCGTCGGCCACTCGCTCGGGGCCCACGTCTGCGGCGTCATCGCCAACTACCTGCTGTTCCGCATGAGCCGGATCATAGCCCTCGACCCGGCCAGGCCCCTCATCAGGCCCGGCCTCGTCAACCGCCTCGACAGCGGCGACGCCGACTTTGTCCAGGTCATACACACCAACGCCGGATACTACGGTACGTACCTCCACGCATCAGTCATGCTGCACGCATCACGCACTACTGTCGCGAGCGACTCGCAAATCAATCATCCATCGATGTAGTTTTTAAGCGCGTTCTCTCAGCTGCTCAGAGTCATCATTTATTGAACTCATGTTGGCCGAACGCGCACATTACATGGGGAATTAACAGTTCAAGAAAACCGACTCGCCGTTCAACTACAACTGTGCCGAGCAGCAGCTGATAAAACTTGACTCTATATATCTCATCGGTAGAATTACACGGAAAAAAATAAAAGGATATAGATTCTCCAGATTTCATAAGGCCATTACTATTTCAACATGCTCTCTCCTAATGCCAAAATATCATTTAGCGTTATGCTGAATAAGCATGGCAAAATGAAAAGCTCATTCTCACTTGGACTGGCTGCACAATCTTTGCAAACCACCAATCGCACGATAAAACTTGGTGAGATAGTTGTTGGATACTCTGACAGCTTATATTTCGAGTCAATTGCAATCTAACCTTTAGTTTTCTCAAATATATCAGCTGACAAACATGTTGGATCTTGGGCATGAACCCTGGATATGTATATCCGTATTTACAAACAGTCATATAAGTATAGATATACTGTAATTAATATATAAAATTGATTAAATTGACAGAATATCGATCCTAATTCATGGCTGTAAATATAAGCTATGACAGGATCTATGAACCATCTCACAAAGTTTCATCGTGCAATCGGTGACCCAAAGGTTGTGCCCCGACTCTCCTGCTTAGTATAGAAGCGAGTTCGATGTTATGTTTATAACAAATAAAAACAAATGTGCTATGCTCCTCAACCATATTATCATTTATTGTTATTAAAACTATATATCACCCGTATGTTCGCACAGTAAGTTTAACTATATTCACTCAATTTTTACCATCAATGCATTGAAATAGATTTTGATTAAAATTATCAATCGGTTACAAGGATCCAAACAATTGTTTACATTAGATCACTCGTACTTTGGCTACTAGATATACATTACAAACTAGGAAATCCTAATCTAATTTTAAATTTTAACGTACGAGAAAATGTGGAAACAGTATTTGAGTTTTTCCCTTAAACATTATGCTGTTGCGTCGGTATATCGATCCTCCCTATTCATAAGGACGTATCTCGGGTGGCAGAATAATAAAGACGTATCTCGGAAAAGCGCAAAATAATGTCGCAGCACGGAGAATTGCGAATCAATATTGAATCTCACTGGTTGAAAATTATAACCGATCACTGGTTAAAAATTATAACCGATTATAACCGCAAATAAATCTCAAGCATAAAATTAAAACTCGGCAAACATGAAAGCGAGAAGGGCCTCATTCATTGAACAATGAAGCGACCATGGGCGAGAGTCAAAACATGAAGCATCTGATTTTTTTATTCATGAGTCAAAAGCACAGAAACGATGCACAGTTAGATTTTTTTTTCTTCCAAAGGCTATCACTACCGGGGTATGTGCCTAAATAGCAGTTAGATACGTGGAATCACGGTGGCTCTGTGCTCGCGACTGCGCTGGACTGTGCTAAGACTACAGACCTATAGCTGCTGAGCTGACTGCAGTCGCAAGTCGCGAGCTGTTAGCAACAATTGTAACAGGACGTGCAGTTCACAGTTGATCTTCTTGGTCGTCTCTCGTTACATTGGCTTGTAGTTGACATTGAATAAACTGGCCAGCCACAATCATATGTGTAATGCTCACGGCGGAGCGTGTTTTCATTTTCGGTTTACATATAAAACTGGCCCTATCACAGGGATTCGAACCCCGACGTTCTGGGCGAGAGTTAGGAGTCTTAAGCCACCGGCGCGCGGCGGCTCATTCCACAGTTGATCACTACAATAACCAAATAACCGCTGGCAGACTCGAGCGCTACCGTCGACTTCTCAAATCAGGACCGTTTGTTGTTCGATATTTCCAAGCTGCACTTGGAAAAAACGCTCACTCAAGACAACTCAACTGTAATAAATCCTATAATCAATTAAATAATAAAGTAATTGATGCAAATAGTAATTAATCGGGAAAAATTTTCCGAAAGCTCATGTTTCCGCGAAGCTTTGGTCTTAGAATAGCTTGTTCATATCGATAATAGGAATTTATCTTCATGTGTGAACTGCATTAGTTGATTTTAAACCGCTGAGATACTTCCTTACTTCGCAATTCTCCGAGCTACGATATGATTTTGCGCGACCCTCCGAGATACGTCCTCACTTTGCGCTCGTCCGAGATACGTCCTTATTTTCCCGCGCTCTGGCGTCCCGCGAGATCCTTATTGACAGGGAGGATCAATATATTAACTCGAAAAATGCAATTTGGTCTTTACGAAAACTGGGGAATGTACGTTGTACGTTGTTTGTTCAATCACAACAGTTGATGTAAGATTTGGACGTAATCGCAAATGGCGGGTGTTTTTCAGGTGAGCTGGGAAAGGTGGGCCACGTTGACTTTTGCGTGAACGGGGGCAAGTCGCAGCCGTTCTGCGAGGAACGGGAGAACCGGGAGCTGTGCAGCCACGTGTGGTCGGTGTGCTACATGGCCCAGAGCGTCGACGGGGGCAGCGAGATGGTGGCGGAGCCGTGCTCGCGGCGCTGCCCCTCGGGCCCGAGGCTCGCGCCGCGCTCCGGCGAGCAGCTGCTCATGGGCCAGCACACGCCGCCCGGCTCGCGCGGCTCCTTCTGCTACAACACCCCCCACCCGCCCTACTGCCCCCGCTTCAACCACGGCCGCGGCGACGACAGGTGCTGCATTTGATCCCATCCCCGCAACTGTCCAACTTGATATACGCAGTGTGAAAATGCGTCCCAATTATTTCATGTCATTTTCGCGTTAATTTTAGTATACCTACAATCGAAATGCGATGCTTTTTCACCAGCGTGTACACAGCAAAAACGACTCTTTGATTCGAGTGACAAATCGTACTTCATTTGGAACCGAACAAATTTCAGTATTTTCGAAATTATATAACCAGATTTCAGTACTACAGAAAAATCATATATTTTAATGGATTAAATATGAAGTTTACTCAAATTCCAGCTTGTTTGAAATTTTTTCGAGTACATACAATCGACTTTCAATATTTCAACACTTTTAAGAAACCGTTTTTGCTGCTATATTACGTGAAATCGAACATTATTTGTTCCAAAGGACTGCTGCGCGCGAGAAAACGCCTACAAGTACACCGTGTGGATAACATTACGCTTCACTAAAAAAAGAAAATAAATGTTGAATGAATCTGTTGCGCAATTGATTGTATACGAATTTGATAAAACGGTTTCACGTGGATTGCTTGAGATTTACGAGATGGAAACGCGTCGTAAATCCAGCAAATTTTTCAACTTGTTGATGCAAACGCGTCAATTTGTGTGCTGGTTCGATTTTTAATCGTTGATATGTTATAGATGTGGCATCCGACTCTTTTCGACGAGTACCATGTCCTATATATGATACCTGATTCATGTTCTGCACGTTACCAATGACTGATTATATAAAGTAGAGTATAAACTTATGTTTAGGAATAATATATGCAAGATCCAATGTCAATATCATGTGAGGGATGAATGTACCATGCATAACCTTGTGAATTTAATTTTAATCGATTTGACTGAAATAAATTTTCAAAACGCTCATAATACTCAAAAATCTATCTAAAATTTATTCCATCATTCATCAATGGATATTTTTCATTTTTTCTTCCAACATTTGAAATTTAAAACTTTTTTAATCTTTAGATGAATTGGAAACTGATACGTAACTCAAAAGCCGTTGGTGAGTGTCTCAATATATGTGTTTGTGCCACATTGTATTATAATACAGCTTCAAGCGTCGTGACTGAAATTTTAGGGACTTTTACCGCTGTCAAAAAATGGACAGTCACGGAGACTAAATTGAATAGGAACAAAACAAATTGAGGTTTTGGATAATCATATAATAAATTGACGATTCAGTTATTTTTATATCATTATAAATTTATTGTTTTCAACGATTTTATATCAATGAAAAGCATAAACGGTAACTTTTTCGCTTCAACCGTCGGTTGATTCAACAATAACAATTTTACAATCATCCCAAAGTCGCTGGTGAGTTATTAATGTTCATAAGGCGGTTTCTATCAAATACCTATACCTAATTTCTTAGACCTACATAATAATTTCCTTGGCGCATCTATTTACACATTTAAGGCGAATTATCAGCTCATTGAACTGTTACAAGAGAATTCCACATTGATTGTATAAAAATATAAAACTGTAATTTAAAATGAGTCAGCCTAACTCGTCGATTGTTCTTCTCGCACACTCGATAATGTATCTTAAATCAACTATATGTACATACAATACGCGCTATTCTAAAAGTAATAGAATAGTAATCACAAATTTGAGACGTCTTTACGTCAGACCTACTGTACAATCTTATACACGACGAAATATGTGTGTGTGTGTGTGTGTGTGTGTGTGTGTGTGTTGGTTAATAAACGTTTACAACTTTACAAGGATAATTTGCTACCAACTGTGAAACGCAAAAAATCATACATGCGTCAACTTTCTTTTTTCTTATCTCTTCACTAACGCATAAATTTTGGATGTACACGAATGAGAGGGAAAGAAGAGAGTGTAGTACATTGTTCTTAGTCAAATACAGCCTTCTCTGTTTTCTTTAGAGAAAGTACCAAGTACGTGCGACTTCCATGACAGTATAACACGAAGTAAAAGAAAATTGTTTTGAATTTTGAATAAACGCGACACTTACGATATTATTGCAAAAACGATTAATCTATGATGCGATTAAAATATCATTATCATTGCAATATTACAATCGTAATTAAAAATACTCTATACGCTTCTTATCACTCTACGTTAAGATTTCGTTATCGATTATCCAGGCAAGTAACTTAACACGTTGAAAATCTGAAGCTTTGCATACAGATTTGACATTGACGCATATAACATTCGATACAAAAACATTTCTTGTAAATATTAATATCATTGGCTGTCTTACATGGTGTTGTCGTCGGAACCTGAAGATTTGAAATCCACCACTTGCCGAGTAGCACAATTTTGGCATTTGTTCAATTGATTTTCAAACCCGTGAGTTTGAAACTTTGCGGAGGGAACGGCACCTTCATTGAATGTATTTTTACTCTCATAAAAATACATTAAAGAAGGTTTTCCCCGTGAATCCTTGTTTGCCGTGTATGGCACTTGTGTGTGTATATGTACAATTAACTTGAGTATACGCGACAATTATGATAAACTCGGTTGTATACCGATAAACGTTTTTTCCAAGGCACGAGCGTGACAATGAGAGTCTGGGTGGATTCATGCAGAACGCGCGTTCATTTGTACAATTTCACTCGCAACTTGTAAGAATAGTCAAAAGGGGGAAAAGGTGCAGATATGTACAGAGGGGGCGGGGGGATGAGGCTCACAAGTGCCGGAGGAAGTTGCGCTGGTGGTGCATGTGCCGGAGCCTGGCGATCTCGAGGGCGACGAGCTGGTAGTGGTGGTGGGCGGCTGCGGCGGCGGCGGCGGCTTGGGCGTCGTACAGGCCGGGGGGGTTGTTGGGGGGTTGTCGGGGGGCCTCGTCGTCGTCGGCCCACGGCCTGTGGAACTTTGGCTGCTGGGGCTGCTGGGGGGCCGGGGGCTGCTGGAGGACCGGGGGCTGCTGGGCCGGCGAGGCGGAGGCGGCCCGCTCGGAGCCGGAGCCACTGCCACTGTCCGAGTCGTCGAGCCGGGCCCGCTTGGGGCTGTGCGGCTGGAGGGGACTGTCCGAGTCGGAGGCGGAGGCCTCCTCGTCGTGGGAGCCGGCGCTGCTCGAGTCGCCGTCGCGGCTGAGCCGCTTGCGCTTGCACGCCGACTGGCCCGACTCGCGGAACCCCTTCGCGAACGGGTTGTTGTTGATCTTCAGCTTCGTTATGTTCTCGTTCTGAAACACACACCCGAGTCAAGTTATTTATTGGTTGCTTGCGCACTTGACACGTGTCTGCAGCCGCGTACAATCCTTACTGCAGTAAGAGAGAAATAAATTACGTGTTTCATGCTAACCTGATAGGCAGTGACGGCGATGAACTCGGTCTCCCGGAAGCTGAACTGGGCCGAGGGGTTGGCGTACAGGTCCCTGATGCCGGTCACGCTGTCGCACCGGACCACTCGGATCCGCGGCACGTACTTGTGCATCGACGTCAACAGTACCTGCAACAATCACCGCAACACGTGTTTCAATTACATCGGCCCAACAAAAACTGCGCTACTGCACGCAGACGAGACTTGGACGAAGTCCGGGGGGGCTCGGTGCCGGAATCGTCGCGTGGGGATGAAGTTGGAGCGACGCGGTTCGGAGGCATGGCGGCCCGGAGTCGCATGAGAAAGTGGAAACCGAATCCGTGCAGGGGACAGGTTGGCCGCGTTTGCCGAGTGACCGCCCACATGCGGAGGGAGGGCTGCACTGCAAACGGCCGTCGACACTTGACACATTCGCCGCCGCCGCGGCGCAGCTGGCTCGCGCGTAACAACAGCCGAGAGGGAAAAAAACGCCCCGGCAAAGCTGTCCAAACACACGGGCCTCTCGCCTTCGCACAGATAAATCGAGCCGCCGCCGCCCCCCAAGCCCGGCCGCTTTCAACTCGCGCTAGCGGTACACACGCTTTTCCCAGACTTATCTACACCCGCTCGAGATACCTTTTTTCCCCCGCTTGTTCATCTTCCGCGACCTCTACACTCTTTACCCGCGCGTTTTTTCTTCGTTTCGTAGCACAGAGTCAACTTCAAGGGCGCACATTTCGATTCCGACGCGGGATACTCCGGCCAATAATCAAGTACTCGCGCCAATATATACGCGACTACTGGCTGGCCAGCACGAAATCATGGGCTGTATACCTGAGATGGAACGGCCCCGATTATGATGGGTAAGCGCGTTAAATCCAAACATTTTTTTGCCCCCCTGGAGGTTGGATTGTATATATAATGATGAGTCGAGAACGCGGCGCCAAAAATCATGTGAAATGTCAGGAATGCCCCGTCGCGTCTGTTCGAATGAACAGATTACTCAAGATTTGGGGCCAGGCGAGCGCCAGAGGGACAGCGAGCCAGACGAGCGAAGAATGACAAACGTGCCGGTGCGCTCGCGGGAAAGGAAAAAAAGGGTATAATAAGGCGCGTACCCCGTCCGCCGTTGACATTGATGAATTTGTCTGGGTGATTAACGCGCGCGTCGCCACGGTCGACAAAACACGCCTAACAGATTCCTCGCTTCCACGGCGCCACTACACCGCGCGAGCCTTGTTTCCATCCTCCCCAAATCAATATATATTCCCAATGGCGATCGAGTCGCGCGTTCTCGTCGTCGCGGCCCAATCTCACTCTCGCGTCTCGTTGATGCGTAATATGTTCGCTACTCGTGCGTGCGGGCCGTTGCACATGATAGTCGAGTGACCGAATCGGTATGGGATCGACTTGTATGTTATGCAAGCTATGCGGGTCGCGCGCGAGTGAATCGGCGCCAGTCGGGAGCCACAGCTGGAACTACCGGTGGAAATAGTTAACGGTCGCGCGCGCTTACTCATACTGCTCGAGAGCCGATCGGCTTCTTATGGAGATAAATTGCTAGGTAAGATAGAGTGCAGTATACTCACGTTGCTGTGGTGCTCGGTGACGTTGTTGGTGAGCTTGAGCTTGGAGAAGCTGATGGGGTGCTGCATCCAGTGGGCGCCGCTCGCGGGGCTGTCGGGGTGCAGGTAGATCCGGCGCTCGAGGGGCGGCTGCGGCTCGGCGGGCCCGGCGGTCGTCCAGCCCTTGGGCCCAGGACCCCTTGGCTCACCAGCGCCACCGCCACTGCCACCGCCACTGCCATTGCCGTCGGCTGCCCCGACGTACTTGTGCCGGCGCTCCGAGGCCGGAGCCAGCTCGAGCACGACGCAGTACTGGGCCCGGCGCTCCAGCCCCGACACCGACAACTGCACCGACGGGAACATGCGCCTGAAACACACACAACGTCCACGTGTAACTCCTCCAGCTCTCAAGTGCTCAACGCGAGACAAACATATATGTATCGGTAGACGATGCTTCCGCTGCAGCTCGAGAAAGAGCCCAAAACATTTCCCATGATATCGTATCCCGCTGCGCCCCGGTGATTTATCAAGCGCATAATTCCTCTCGATTTTCCTACACACACACACACACACACACACACACACACACACACACACACACACACACACACATTTAGCTTGTTCTACCCCAGCAGATCCCGACAGTAATTACACATGGTTGATTCGGTTGGAACATAATTGTGTGTCCTTTCTATTCACTCCCGACCACAACTTTGCTGCAGCATTGTTTTCTCTCATATTTCATTATGGTAAAGGCGCGCGCGCGCGCGCGAGCCGAGCGGGGCCAAAGGTATGTAAGCTGGCGATCCGGCAAAACAGCGGCGCCCGCCGGCCGATGAGTCAGAGCTGCGCGCAGCAAATCATATAGCCGCGCGCGACGCGCGACGTGCAGTAAAAGTCGAGCTGATGAAAAATGAGCGGCTAACGAGTTGGGCCCTTACACACGGCCGTGCAGGAGCAATTAAAATTTTGTGGAGCTTGGGGCGGGTCATATCACGCAGGGGCGACGATTTGGCTAATGGGCCGCGGCCGGCGCCCGCGACTACACGCATGTATACGCAGGCGCCACTGTGGCCGCCCGCGCGGCACACTCGAGAGAGCAGCTCGCGTGATGCACTCGAGGAATTTCCGGGGCGCCGGAGAATTTGCCCGGCGCCCCGATACTCACGCCACTCACGCCGCGGCCACCGGTCACGTACTCGGGCCGGGGCTTATGTCGGCCGCGCGACAATGCCCCTGTGTCGTTCTCGGCTTTTCCCTCACGCTCCCGTGCTGCGCAGCTCCTCCGATACGTGCAACATGCGTTGCGACTCTTGCCGCACGCGCATTATTGCACGGGATTACGCGTGCGCGCGCGCGGCCCAGATTATGTACGTCGCGCGGGGCAAACTTTGAGTTGCTTCCCCGTGCGAGGGCTCATTAGCTGAGTATACGAAAACATTGGGCAATGTCGGGCCCAGAGTGAGAGACTCGAGTTGTTGATGGGTCGTGACGGAACGATTTGCGCAACGATTGCCCGCGCACGTGCCACTCAAATCTTAAGAATTATTCTTCTTCTTCTTCGATTCGACCGGGCCCCCACGTGCAGGGTAACGAGCTAAAAACGCATTAGGGGCCCAACGCCGAGACACGTGCAGATTTTAACTATACACACACACACACACACTCGAGGGTCCGAGCAGTGACTTGGCGAAGCAGCGAGGCTCCTCGCTCGAGTGGGCTGTTACTGGGCCCAGAGTCAAAAGTCGGGAAAAACCACCGCGCGACGAGCGCCGGGATGCAGCGGCCAGCAGATCGTATCTGCAGCGCAAAGGGACAAAAGAGATATACGACGGGCTATACCCTTGCAATTATCACTCAAATTGTTGGCGAAGCTACGTGTCCGAATGCGCGCACATTGTTCCTCAGCCACACCAAACCAAGCGTGCGATTATATTGCCTGATTCATCTCGTTACATCCGCAATACAGGAACAATCGATGTACTCGCGCGGATTATCCTTTGGCTCATTAACGTTCTCCGCGGCGTTTGAAACAAAACGAAAGGGAATAAAGAAAAAGCGGAGAGCCCTCGAGAGCGGCGCAGCTATTACAACAATGACCGGGCGAAAGTGAAGTGGAGCCTGCGTATAACACGTCGGAGAGTTTAGGCAGAAAAGTCAACGGGGCTAAAGGGGAAAAAAGGACTGGAGCTACGTTGGGTGACGGAAATACGCGGGGCGAATGTAGTGCATGTTTGGGGAGAGAGAGCAAAGTAAGTCGGCCGGGGCCGGGACACGCGGGGAAAATAGGTGTGCGCAAAAGAGCAGCAGCAGCAGCAGCAGCAGCAGCAGCAGCAGCAGCAGCCGCTCGACTTCCGAAAGCCCATCTATACGTGCAATCCTTTGATGTTATCGGGGGCGCCCGACTCTCCTGGGTAAACAATCGCGCGCGCGGCTAATCTGCAAGTCAAGTTGCCGAGGATGACCCATTTTTGTGTTGCTCGGGGGCCTGCCCGCCAGATTTTCCCAAGCTATACACGATCTCGAGAGGTAGGTAGGAGGGGCGGGGCGGGGCGGGGGGGGGGGGGGGGGGTTTGAGAAAAAGCTCGCTCCACCTGAGTGCTCCTAATTATGTTTGCTCGCGCATCTTCTATACACGTGTTGCACGCTCCCTCATTCGCCTTGTCCGCATGTGTCTGTCTTTGCCGGCCTCGATGGGCCCACGGGGATTTGGCCCGTGTGTGCAGTGCATTACGCCGCCCGCACAACAACGCGCTCCTCCGCAAGCTTACACAACGCGACGGCTTTGCGGAGCGCGAGCGGCTTAGCCGCTGCTCCCATATACAGATGGGCCTTTTGTATTTTACTCGGGCCGCCACACACGCTCGAGGGCACTAATCGCTGCGTGTGTTTTTTCAAGCCTCAAGCCCGCGCGGGCGACATTTGCGCGGGCCGCAATTCACTCGTGCCCCGGTCCCAGCTAGCCCACGTGAGTTTTGAGTGCAACGACGGGAAATTCGGATGACTAATCGGAGAAATATCGACGGCGCTGCAGGATGAAGCTGAGATTGGGGAAAAGTGAAATATAAGACAGAGAGCGAGAGAGTCAAGTGTATAAAAGGTGAGCGGCCGGCCGGGCGGCTTTGGCGGCGCGCGCGCGCGCGCAGGACGAGGGAGAGGCAGGGAGGAAGATGAAGAGGCTGTTTGGGCACGTATACGCGCGCGGAGCTCGAGGGAATGCGCGCGAGATTAGGGCTCGGTGGCGCCTCGCCGGTGCTTGGCTCCAGACTGTGACGATTCGACTTTTGGCCTGGCGCGCCGCCGCCGCCTCCTTTTTTTCCTCTCTCTCTCTTTCTGTCTCTCTCTACTCCGTGTTCCGTCTCCCGGCGCGGCGTATGGCCCTGTGGCCGTATCTCGCGCGTACATCGGCCGCCGGCAGCTACCGCCCGCCCGCCTAATCACGACCGCATGACGCGCATCCTCATCCCAATACTACTCGCGAGTATAAGTATATATGTGGGTATATGCGTATTCCGAGATAGCGGATCTCGGTGGGCCTCACCGCGCTACGCGAGCCCCTTCACCTCTTCTCCACCTGTCCTCTATAGGACCAGTCTGACGGGCCAATCGATTATACGTACTGTCCAACTCGATGCGCGTCAGCATTCGTATATAATCTCGGCTCGGACGGGCCGTTACACGTACGCGCACGCGTGTAAAGGGGAATACAACGTCTTTGGGTATGTTCGGGTTTTTCGTACACAAGCCGACTCGGGCTCTGATAAAAAACGACGAGAGGCGGCCGCGGCGCGGCTCGAGGGAGGAGAGTGAAAAAATTAAGGCGCGTGCTCGCGCCAACACGTGTGAGCAGCCGCGGGCTCTTGTGATGTCTGCCAGCGATCCGACGCTTTTTCGGGAAATTAAACACACGACGAGTGCTTGATCGGCCGCCCCCCCCCCTGCTATGGATCTGGACGCTCGTCTAGACTCCGGCGCGCCGTATCTGATTAATTCGACCAAAAGGGCCCGCTCGCGGGCAGCTGAAATTTCGACAAGTGCCGCGTCGAGAGAGAGAGAGAGAGAGAGAGGCTACCGCTCGAGCAGCGAGGGACAAAAAAGTCGTACGAGCGTGTTATCTCGAGTGGAACTGCTGGGCTTATCTGCAGCTGGGTGCGGCACGAAAAGTGCATTTCCGGTGCGGAAACGGCGCCGCGCGCGGCAATATAATTCGAGTGCGAAAAGTGGAAATGGACGCGCGGCGCACGCCGGGGAATACCGATGCAGCGCAGCCGCGCGCGCGTTCGCACATGCGGCGCACGTGGCCTCCGGCCCGGCGCGCGGACAAACGTCATATTCACGCCTGGCCTGCGCGCAGCGAGAGCCGACCGCCCACGGCGCCCCTTCTCCCCCCAGCATACCTATATTGCTGTTTTGGCCGCCGCCGCCTCGCCGATTGTTACCCCCGGCCTCAGCCCTCAATGTGCTGCTCATCTGTTGTGTGGACGTGCAGTGTTTTGACGAGTCCCCCGATTGCACACCCCCGCTTTCTAACAACTCGACTCTCTCTCCCTCTCTCATTTATTCCCTTTTTACCTTTTTGCCCATCGGCTCAACACGTGCTCCTCGTCTTTCAGCAGAAACCCCGCGCGTCCACGAATTCCGCCGCCACCGCCTCAAAATTATATGCTTTTCCATTGTACGCGTGCACATCCTTCCGCCGTTCGTCGAGTTCCTCGACAGCCGGAAAAAGGCTGCGCAGCTCTCTCTATCCCCCTGCAGCTCCGCTTTGTCTTTCCTACGTCCCGATAAATTGACCGCGAACGGGCAGTATCTCGACTGCCCCAGTGCATTCGCGGAATTCGGTGCAGTTTTTAACTCGGCAGATATAAACTGTCCGAGTCGGATATTTCCGCCCGCCGCGCTGCACAAATACCACTGCGCAGTATCAATTTGGCGAATTTCTCCTGCATGATATATACACAGATTGCAACAGCGGCCCGCGGTTCTACGTACAGATATATCTATCTGTAGAGCGGATGAAAAGTTTCGTTTATACGCGCGGTGGCGCCGATAAAAGTGGCCGCGAGCTACGTATCGCTCGAGAGGCAGAGAAAAGATCGAGCGCGATATCATCTCTCAATATAATACTCGAGAAATTTCTTTTCATCTCGGCGCGACGATCGGCAGGCAGTATATACACGCGCGAGCGCGAGCGATAATTTACGGGCGAACGCGAGCCGGCATAATTTAGTTCGCGCGCCATCCCCTCAAAATTATACGGGCAAGCCAGCCGGCCCAAATATTCAAATTCACGTAATACTCATAACGCAGCAGGACATCACGATTTTTTCCCCCTGGGCCTCCTCTCGCGCGCGCGCGCGCGCGTCACTCACGTTTTTAATGAGCGGAGCGAGCTGAGGAGCCGGTCGATCGGTCCCTTGCTCCACGGGCTCGACCGCCACCGCGATATAGTCTCGATTCACGCCTTTTCTCCACGGCCGACAACTAGCCGACCAGAGAGAGCGGCTGTTAATGTTCTTCACATGTCCTCAACGAGCCATTCCGATTTTATGTTCTCAAATGATGCTGCGATTCCCATGCGAGATAACACTTTTTCGCTTTTCAAAAATCCTCGGCTCGAGTCGGATAAAACTAATGGCCGTTGAGAGCCTATAGTGTTTTACGATCGCGCGCGTCATATATCGGCATCTATGGATTCCATTTCGAATTCAATCGGCTATTATCGGCTCGACAATATAGCCGATTAGCTGTTTTCGCTCGCGAGCCACGCGTTCACATTTTAATTATGGAAAAATCACAAGTACTATAAACGCAATTGTAAGGAAATGAAAAGCCAAATGGGTATATTTGGAAAAGTAGCAGAGGTGGCACCAAGTCGGTCGGGGGTAGATAAGTCGCGCGCGGTTCAATTATGCGGCAGAGTGAGCGTAGCTGTAATAATATATGCGCAGAGCTCGAGGAGCTGCTGGAAAATTGGTGGGCGGGAGGCGGAGAGAGCGAGAGAGAAAGAGAGAGCGAGGAAGAAGAATGGAATGGTAATCAGGTCGATTTGAGGAGGAATTGGGCTCGTAAGTCGCGGCTCGTTGTCTCGGGGGCGAGTAAAGGCAAGAAGCCAGAGCTTAGCTAATGCGCGCGGGCGCGCGGGCGCGCGGATGGGCCGCCCCCCGTGTCTGGTGGTAACCCTTGAGTTGCGGGCGGCGCGGCGCCCGACAGGCGGGAGCAAGTGCACATCAGTGCAGCCCGGCGCTCCTTAATTGGACGTGAAATCATAAGTCAGCTGCTGCGCGCGGGCTTATCGGCCGAGGCATCTTGTCGCGTATAGTAGCTGAGAGATGCAGGCTCGACTGCTGCGGGGCCGAGAGAGCGATTTGTGCGGATGATGCACGAGCTAACGCGAGTTGACGCTCTACTACGAGCTCTGGCCTGGCCTGGCCTAACACGGGAGAGAGAGGCGACGACTCGTCGCGGGCGGCGGCAAAGACAAAGGGCCACACGCTTGCTTGCCAGTGTGTGCGAGAAGGGAGAGCGAGCCGAGGCGCCGGCCGGCCGGCTGGCCCCGGGGACCCGGACCCCCTCGGCGTGGGACAGCTCACCCGGCTCCTTTTTACATTTTTTATCCCGCCGTGTGTATATACCCACCGGCGCCGCGCGCGCGCGCGCGACCGGCCCGCATTCGAAGGAATTCGAGGCGCGCAAGCCCGATCGCCAGCCCCGCCAAACTTGCCCGCCGCGACAGCTCCCTCTCCGCTAACTAATAACCGATTCGTCTCCAAGTATATGCTCGCGCGCGTGCCGTATTATTTTTGAATGCTATTGAAATTGGAGATATCGAGCTCGTAAACTCCACAACTGTCCCCGAGTGTTTTTTAAAGAATCGTTAAAAACGGGCTGCGGGAGCGGTTATAAAAGCGTAGGAGGAACAGGAAAAAAAGCGTAAGCTTTGGTAAACATTTGGGCTATAAAATTTTAATACGCGCGGGCCGCACTCGACGAGCGGCCGGGAAGTAAGCCGGCCGAGCGTGTGTATGGGGGGGGGAGGGCACTTGTCGGTGAGAAAAAGCTGGGGCTGCTGCTGGGGTAAGTAAGTAAGTAAGTAAGTATATACGGACGCGGCAGTGAAAATGCGAGGACGAAAGAAGAAGAAGAAGAGGAGCCGCTGTTCGGTGGCGCGTGCGATGGAGCGGTGCGTTTAACAAGCTGGCCTGCAGGCGCTATGCAGCGATTGAGGGGCGCGCGGCGTGCAGGAGGAAAAAGGTGCTTATGGCGCGGAGGACCGACACAATGGGCCCGTCGAGGGCTCGCTCGCGACACTTGGCTGCTGTCGCTGGCCGCAGTTGGCCGCAGTTGGCCGGGCCCGGTAGTATCGCTTACGCGCCCCCGCCGCTCATGAGATTATTGTGCGCCGGGGATTATACGCGCGCGGCCGCCCGTTCTTCCGCCCTTGCTCCAGCTAATGAACCGCTCTCACCGTGCGCTCTCTGCCCCGCGCGAGCATTGTCAGCTGCACCTCTATGTGCTGCAGCCGCGCGCAAGTTGAATGTTGAATGTTGAACGAGAATAACTCACCTTCCCGATTTGGTTATTATCATCTCGGTGTTCTCCGCGTGGAACTGCTGCCAAAGCTTCTTGTTCTCCAGCTCGACCTTGACGTCGTCGGGCAGGCTCGGCCCTCGCATCTCGACGCTCCCCGGGTTCAGCATCGACCACCCGTAAGAGCTCGTCATCTCATCTGCAATCAAACGACCAGAGTGGTTTGAGCCGACTGTTGCTCCAAGCTGGCGGGAAAACGCTCGCCGCGATCAGTGCGTCGAACAGCCTCGAGTTACTTGCTAATGCCGCATTCAGACTTAACAATACTTAATGCACATTACAAACGGACTGCCAACACTGCGGGCTAATTACAAGTCGAGTCGAAATTAATAGGTATATGGAGAGAATTTATGACGGCTTAGTCACGTCGAAGCGTCACTGTTTTCTCTGTGCGCCAGCGCTCATTAGCTGCCGCACTGCCCCAAGCCTATTATACATCAGGTCACATCTTGTGCGCTTAATACCAATTAACAAATTAGCTGCAGCCAATGCGGCACAAAAGGGCGGGCGTACATATTGAGCTGTGTGTATCGATCGATTAAAATTTGCCCGATCCCCTCCCCTCCCCGAGACTTTTCTCATTTTTCAAAATTGCAGTCCTCGGCGAGCAATAAAATGTGAGGGTCGAAAATGTAGAAGAGAGAAGAGTGAAGAGGGCGGAAATGCGGCAAAGAAAGCGTGCGTGCGTATAATCCGGCGTCGTCTCTCTCGGCTGGTCGAGTATGGGACGGATGTGTGTCCGCCGCGCGCGCGCGCGCTTGCGCTTGCGCGAGCCGAGTCGAGTCTGGCGCGCCGCGGGAGAGCCTCTCTGGGCTGCAGGGGGATGCAGCGATGAGCTCGAGAGAGGTGTCGATGGCGCGGATTAACCCGCGGCTCAATGGAAACGAGAGCAGCCGCGCGCGGCTGGCGTCTGCTTGGCGCTCGCGCATTATCCGGCTCCGCTCGCGCGCATAATTGCCCCCGCGGCGCGACCACCTCCGGAGAGAGCTCCTCTCACGCCGCCCTATAACAGATAACGATTGTCCCGTGCGGCCCCTTTCATCTCCCTCGCCGACGCCGCCGCCGCCACCACAGTCGCCATTCCTCTCTTGGCCCCTGCACCGTCTGCACTTTATACACACTCTCGCCAATCGACTCGCATTCATTCCCCGCCAACTATATCAACTTGTCTATTTATTCCCGATATACGACCTCCGCCCAATTAATCTCTGTTCTAGATCGGATATTAAACCTCGACGGCCATTCGGTCGAATCCGCGCATCAACTCGACGCGTCTAGCCGCGCCGCGCGCATTCTAACTCTTTGCGCAACGATTCTCAAAGAGGCGACGTGGATCGAGAGGCAGAGAGAGAGAGAGAGAGAGAGAGAGAGAGAGAGAGAGAGAGAGAGAGGAAAAAAAATCAGAATGAAAAGAGCGCCGATTCCCTCTTTCGAGAAGTCATCAGCTCTTCTTCGGTGGTCTTTTTATCTAACTTGTTCGCTCATGCTTTTTTTTCGCTCGCTTCCAGGCGGCGGCTCCACTCTAATATATATGCCTTTTGGCAACGCGGACGATTCTGGAAATCGACAAGTTGGCCGAGATCTAATTGACTTTAATCCCATATGCCATGGCAGCCGATTCGAGAGGGGAAAAAAAAGGCAAAAACATATACTACAAAAATTCACACCTTCTCGGCCCGCTGAATTTTTTAGCCGCGAACAAATTGTTTGTTTTGAATTTTTTAAAGATTTTAACATTTTTCCCAACGCGGACGAATGTTTTTTAGCCAACGAGACTACAAAGGGAGCCGCAAATTGAACCGAAGTTACTTCACTGGCTCTGCTTTGAAGTTAAAAGGTCAAATAAGTATCTGGAGAGAGGATCGGCTGAAAAAAAGAAACGAGAGCAGCTTTTCGGTCTTGAGCAAACATGCCCGTCCTGCGCAGTATTATTATAGACCGCCGCGAAAGACAAAGAAGTCGATCCAATCATGGCGTCCGATGACAAACAAGCCTCTGGGAATGGACGTAAAATTCACGGCTCCCGGAAACCGCAAACTGTTCAAAACTGGAGCTTGTTGTCAAAGGACCGAACCCCATTATACGACGACTTTTGATTTTTGTACGCTGGGACAAAAAAGTTTTGCTCTTACAACTGCAGTGGCTGCTCGCGTTTACAAAATCAATTTGAAAGCATAAATGAGTTTTAAAAAGCTAACAAACATCTGATAAACTTCAAATAGGATTATTGTAAAAAGAGTTTTGGGTGTTGACCGGGGGCAACAATCAGATTCAACGGCTTCTTGGCGATGCTAGTGTTAAAATTCTCATAGCCACGGCTGTTATCTGGGTGAAAAATCTCTAGCTGTTTTCACAAAAAGTCACGGGTCGAGAGAGAGAGAGAGAGAGAGAGACCGTATACCTACTGGATTCTTCGTCACGTAGCTCCAGCCTCTGTCTACGTTAATGAGGCCCTACGACAAGCGGCGGAACACGAGGCGGGAATCGGGCGACGGTACATCAGCTTGTCGTATATATCCTCGCCTTTGAAAAAAGGCCGAACTAGCCGACAAGAGTGGAATATAATATAACGTTGGGAAGAGGCGACGACGCGTCGGCCATTCGTCCTGTCTGTGTGTGTGTGTGTGTGTGTGTGTGTGTGTGTGTGATTCAAAATCTCACGCGCCCCGAGATAAGAATCGAACGATCTGTTCTTAATTTCTTTCTTTATTCCTTCTATTCCTTCTCTCCTCGAGGCAGTCGAGGTAGAATACAAATTCATCTCTTCCTCGACATATATATACTTTGACTAATTTTTCTTCTACTTATATATAGTACAGGGGGAGAGCATATCGTACAGGGAAAACAATTGACCGATTTCGATGCAGGGTTTAAAAATAAAGTGAATTCCTACATTTATTCTTGAGATTTAATTTAACCCTCCTGCAATTCTATACATCCACGTTCGTATACGCATCTATTTTTTTTTTCATTTGTCCGGCGATGATTTCGCACGGATATGGTGATTCGAATGTAATAGGCGAAGAGATTAGTCGAAGCTGGCGAAGCAAATAGCGCGAGCGGGCGCGAGAGAGATAATGTAGGTAGATAATTACTCGAGCCAAAGGAAATAGTAAATGTTTTATAAAAAACCATAAAAGGGTTTGGGGGCCAAAGGGATCGGTTTGTTTGTTGGACTGGCGGCGTAATATACGGCGGTATAAATGCGCGCGGCGAAATTCCCCCGGCCGACAGCTACCCTGCCATAAACATGGAATTTTGGAAACGGCTGTGAATATTTAGCGCGCGTTTTACAATCCGAGGGAGCTGTCTCGAAGGTATAGTGGCGTGAAAACGAAGGAGCGAGAGACTAGCGAGGCGTGTGCGCGAGTGAGCGCGACAATAAAGAGAAAAAGAGGAAGGAATAAGTGCAGCCCCCCTACCCGAGCGAGAGCTGCTAATGACAGGTTTGAGGATGGCCGCGACGATATTTCCGGCTGCCGCTTGCGCGCGCGCGCGCCCGCGTCCAGTTACGCCGCGCGGCCAAAGAGCGAGAGGTACAACTTTTGACGGGCGAAACGAGCTGCGGCTCGAGGAATTAGATGCGGCGGCCCGAGTCGATGAGGTGATTATGAAATCGCGCCTGATTGCACAATATAAGCCGGCCGCCGCCGCCACGGCTAATTGAGGGGAGGATGCTCTTTCCTCCATCCTTCGTTTTTTCAATTTTCGAACCGGCTGCTGCTGCTGCTGCTTCTGCTCGCCAGAGGCATTGTTTGCTTTGCTCATATTGTTTTTTTCCCTTGGTTTCTCAGCGTGGCATAAGAGGCGCGGCGAGGAAGCGAATTGGTCACTTGCGCGCGCGCGCGGAAGGCTCGAATTACGGGCGAGATGGAAAACAAGAAGGTCGTTTGCACGTGGGAGTCGCGCTTGGAATTACTAAACGCTTCTTCCTTTTGAGATCAAGCATAGCAAATTATGTTACCACGTGCAAGTTAGATTATTTCACGTACGTATAGAGCGTTCGCCAAACCGATGACTCGTTGAGCCACGCATTAGATCGAGCGAGGATAATATACGGGTCCAGTCGAATTCCGGTGAATTCATTAATCTCGTAGCAGTAGCCGGTGCAACCGCATGGGTGGGTCGGGCTCACACATGCCCTTTAACGAATCACACCCCGTGTATCGACATTACCTGTTGACTAATTCCGCACGCTCAAGTTTTCCATTTTATTATCAACCATTTTATAAAATTACCAGCGGCTAAACCGTTGTTTGTGTGCGTCATTCGATCTAACTTTGGAAAAAAAAACAAACTGTCACCTCGTTGAATTTGACAAATCTAGTGGGATTCGCGATTGATGCGAAGATAGGGCATTTTTATATGCGCCCGACCCTCCGGCGAATGTATATGCGACATATAGGCGTGAATCGTTGTGAAAATGATCGTGTCAACGGCCACGGGCGCGAGTTGAATTATTCTACACACGTATGTGAAAGAAGTACAAATGCCGTACTGCAGCGTATAGCGATTATATTTGCTCAAGTATTGTGTCTCACCTTGCTGATACTGGCGGCAGGCCATGAAGTGCTGCTGATAGGCCATCTGCTGTTGCATGTGCAGCTGCATGATTATGGGGTTGCCGAGGTCGGTTGCCATGATCGCGCGAGAACATGAATCGTCGGTCGGGAACGTGTCACTGGGGGGCGGCTACACGTACTGTAATGTACCGCACTTACGTGTAGATCGACTGACACACACGTGTGCAGGAGGATCCGAGCCGAGGCTAGCGCCAGCACAACACTGAGCCCTCGAGTATCGCGCCGCGGCCGATCCTCTCTCTCGTCGAAAAGCTCTGCCGGTCGGTGTGCGCGTGCGCAAAGCGACGCTCTTTGGCCCGCACGTGGGTGGACCCGAGCGCCCATTGGCTCGCCCGCTACCACTCCCACCGGCTCGCGCGCTGCCCAGCGCTACCCTTCGCCCGCGGAGAGGGCGGTTCTTCCGAGCGCGCTTCCCTGCATCCACCTCACATATATAGTACTTCACACTCTCCTCGTGGCGCGCGCTCGAGATTTCACGCGTCCTCGAGGCCTTAGCGCGCGAGTTTACCTTTTCGCATTGTCTTCAGGACGCCCCGCCCGCCGCAAGTACTTTACTTCAGCGACAACAACCACCTTTCAACCTTTGCTCAAACATTTCAATGCACTATGCTCGCGTACGTGTATGCTCACTCGCGAGCTCTGTCTGGCCGGGAGCTGGCTAAAGTATATTATTCTTGAGGCAATAATACAACAAGTGCTTCTCTTTGGCGCAATTCCTTATGACCGATCGTTTCCAAATTCATCCTACTTCTACAGATCTTACCTCGAATATATCGATCCTCCTTATCCATAAAGACGTATCTCGGGCGAGCGCAAAGTAAGGACGTATCTCGGAGGGTCGCGCAAAATCATATCGTAGCTCGGAGAATTGCGAAGTAAGAAAGTATCTCAGCGGTTTGAAATCAACTAATGCAGTTCACACATGAAGATAAATTCTCATTATCAATATAAACAAGCTATTCTAAGACCAAAGCTTCCCGGAAACATGAGCTTTCGGAGAATTTTTCCCGATTAATTACTATTTGCATCAATTACTTTATTATTTAATTGATTATAGGATTTATTACAGTTGAGTTGTCTTGAGTGAGCGTTTTTTCCAAGTGCAGCTTGGAAATATCGAACAACAAACGGTCCTGATTTGAGAAGTCGACGGTAGCGCTCGAGTCTGCCAGCGGTTATTTGGTTATTGTAGTGATCAACTGTGGAATGAGCCGCCGCGCGCCGGTGGCTTAAGACTCCTAACTCTCGCCCAGAACGTCGGGGTTCGAATCCCTGTGATAGGGCCAGTTTTATATGTAAACCGAAAATGAAAACACGCTCCGCCGTGAGCATTACACATATGATTGTGGCTGGCCAGTTTATTCAATGTCAACTACAAGCCAATGTAACGAGAGACGACCAAGAAGATCAACTGTGAACTGCACGTCCTGTTACAATTGTTGCTAACAGCTCGCGACTTGCGACTGCAGTCAGCTCAGCAGCTATAGGTCTGTAGTCTTAGCACAGTCCAGCGCAGTCGCGAGCACAGAGCCACCGTGATTCCACGTATCTAACTGCTATCTCTTGCTGACCATCGTTTCTGTGCTTTTGACTCATGAATAAAAAAATCAGATGCTTCATGTTTTGACTCTCGCCCATGGTCGCTTCATTGTTCAATGAATGAGGCCCTTCTCGCTTTCATGTTTGCCGAGTTTTAATTTTATGCTTGAGATTTATTTGCGGTTATAATCGGTTATAATTTTCAACCAGTGAGATTCAATATTGATTCGCAATTCTCCGAGCTGCAAAATTATTTTGTGCTTTTCCGAGATACGTCCTTACTTTGCGCTCGCGCGAGATACGTCCTTACTTTGCGCTCATGCGAGATACGTCTGTATTATTCTGCCGCCCGAGATACGTCCTTATTTCGCGACTCTCCGAGATACGTCCTGATATGAATAGGGAGGATCGATATGTGCATCGTCATGCACAGTTATAGTTTTTTTAAAAATCCTATAGGACTTTTACACCATTTCATTACAAATACATTTTCTTATCCACAAAACTTTCACACATTTCTATCCAAATAATCGAAATTCAACACAGGATTTTTTTTTTCGATACAGTAAGAAAAAACGTATAGTACGAATGGTGCGTTCGGCAGTTAGTTAAGTTGCCGCCCGAGCGAAGCGAGCTGCTAGTAAACACACAAGCCTACAATCACCTTTTCCTACTCTATCCAATGGTTAATTTTTATCACGTTTGTGGAAAAAGTAACGTCCAAACATCGAATCCGCACAAACTGGAAAAAAATACATTAGCGTTGTAGACAAAAAAGATTAAATCGCGTGATTATAATGTAAACCATGGAAATTTTAATGAAAATGAACCTTGTTGAATATGCAGATATTGATTCAGCTTTCCGACTTTTTTCGTTGACTGTTTGACGTTCAAAGTTGAGTTCGAGTTTCATAGTTGTGAACGGAAAAATAGATCAGATGCGATTCATTTTTATAGCGTAAAATATAATTGATTCAAGCATGCATTCGCGCGCATTTAATTTAATTCAAGATTAGTATCGCCACTGCACTCGATTCAGCTCACGGGAATATTCAATACTTTTTCTTACATCAATATCAATTGTATTTTTCCTGGATTAAATTTACTTTGCCGCAAGTAATAATTGTAAACACAGTCTATAGTAAGTAGTTATAATGTTATATGGAAATTTCGTGAAAATTCTATTGAACTTTCATGAGATGGATTTCGTAGATTATTTATATACGGAATCATAGTATATACAACAGGAAACGATCGAAGCACCTACTGCTTTGCTGATTATCGCATGAACCTGCCAAGAGAATTGAATTCGAATGAATTGTGAAACCTACATTTCAGGATCAATTTGGTATTTTATGGAATGAAATATGATGATATAAATGAAGTTGTATTGTACAATAAGTTTAACATATGTTTTAATCTAGATAAGATGCGACTTTATGTAATTAACTCATTACAACTAATTTGGAAATAAAACTGTCAGTGGTGCGTTTACAGTAAGAAAAGTGAAAAGTTCATAATGCGCACGACACTCGTTTAGCAAATAGGCGAAAAAGAATATGGTCAAAATTGTAATAGTCGAATGATACGTTTTTTTGTTAAACTCCATCGCCAGTTATGAATGAGTAGTTGAAAGATAAATATATATTGTGATTGCTAACCCGTCGAATCGAATTTTGCCGGTCGTTCAGGCTCGGAGACGTCGGAAAAGAAAAAAAGTTATAAACGCGTTTTTGTTACTCGAGTGGGCCTCTTTCAAGAGAAATATCTCGCGACGAAATAACTCATTCGTATATCATTCGAATTTGAAGCGAATCAGAAGAGATTTGCCGCGCGTTGTAGCGTATACTCGTATCCGCGGCGATAATCACTCTGGGGTGCGCATCAGCTGATGTGCATTTCGATTATTCATACATTGTCGGACATGTAATTAGCAAAAGAGGCTGAGCGTTGAAGTGGCCCTGGACGGTGGCGAATAGGGAGCTCGAGGGTGTGTCTGGAGAATCAAATTCTGTGAACCGCTCAGAGAGAGAGAGAGAGAGAGAGAGAGAGAACAGTATCGGAGCCGCGCGCGAGCGAGCCATCGGAAGTCATCTCGAGGGAAATTTGTGCGCTCCCGGCTATTTGCCGTACAAATGATTGCAGCCGCGCCGGACGACACGTATTGCTGCTGATGGGGCTGCAAGGCACACACTGTACATATATCTGTGCGATATCTGCAAAAGATAAAAAGCAATTGGCCGTGGGACGGTGCCGTGGGACTACTGTTATTACGCGGGCGCGGTGCGACGGGACGCTTGACGAGGGTCTCTCGACACGAGGCGCGCGCTTGGCGATAAGGCCCCGGGGCCACTGCATCTCTCGGGGTCGAACGAGCGTGCATAAACAGTCGGCCGCGCCTCATCCCTCCGCTGCAGAGCTGCTCTCGAGTGATGTTTGTCATCTTTGCTTGTATGTGCGCGCGCGCTCGGTCTTCCCCAAAACGCCAAACGCACATAAATTCGTAGGCCTCTTGGCCACTCGAGCGTACACACACGCTCACACAGGCTGCAGGGACGGCTCTCCAAACTTCATTATGGGAAAGCCAAGCTTCCCTTTCACCTAATTCTCATGTTTGACGCGCGTGTGAAATTAAACCGTGCACTGCTGCCGATGGCGCCTGCGCACGCACACTTTTTACCCTCCGAGCGGTGAGCTTGTCCAGCCCTCGAGTCTCGACCCGCGCGCGGACCCAACCGTCTCCCAACCGCCAATACAACCGATTCGACCGATTTACGCATCGGATTTTTAATGCGTACCGCGGCGGCAACCAAACACCCGATAAAATATATTTCCTGAAAATACTTGTAGGTTGAGGAGGCCGATTTACAATGTTTTTCCTACACTTTGCTCTCGAAATTCACAAAATAGTAGATATTCACTAAAAAATAGTGAGCTCTTACTAAATTACTCGGGAATATTAGTAATATTTTACTATTTTTTTGGGGAATATTTACTATTCCGCGAACAGTTGTGCAATTTTTACTATTAAATAGTAGTTTTTTACTATTTTAGACTTGGAGATCGTGCCGGACTACAAACTCATGACTCGACCGAGTCAGTCATGCGTTTTACAATCTTTATTCGAAGTACAGTACGAGCAGCTCTGAAGCTATAGCTATATCTGCAGAATTGTTGAGCGAATGAAAATTTAGATTCAATTTATCACGAGTGGTGAACTGGTTTATGGAATAATCGATACTGCAGTATTGTTAGAGACGTTGGATAACTGCGCGTGTTCATGGAAAACAATAACTAGAGCCAACTGCAATTGATTGCGTATTGTAAATTTGTACGAAAGAAATTAATTATGCGTAACAAGTTGTGTTTATGGTCGTGGTGGGGAAGCTAAGTCATCCAATGCGACAATTGAGTATTGTTAAAATTCTGGTAATTACATGCGTCTAGACTGGCATACACTTGTATATGTCATATCCGATTAAAACTAACCATTAGACTGTGTTATGGCGGCGGCAGAAAATCTCCATTCTTGAGCTGTATTCTCTGTCGTATATAAGGATCGCGCGCGCATCGCGTGACCAAACGACGGAAGCACATCGTGAAGCCCATTTGCTCATTTCCCGGCTCTTCTACATTAGATCCCCATTAAAGCTTTCTTTTTTGACTTCTTCATACGCGTACATTAGGCGCGTATTGTTGGATATTTCGTACTTGACACTTTGCTTTCGCCCTTACCTTTTTTTATACGCAACATCGCCGAAAATAATGAAGAATACGTACCGGGACAGACGGTTTCGCCGCGTAAGAGTTTGAAGAAAATGAAGGAGGTGAAAACTGGGGAAGAAAATTAAGTACACAAGAAGGGCTCATCCCCTATGGTGGGCTGCTTAAAAGGAAAAACAATCGCGGCCCACCAAGACTATGTATACAGTTATAGGGGAGAGAAACTCCGCGTCTGTCGTTTTTTCTTTCGACCGCCGAGCCGACATGTGTGTGTGTGATGCGCGCAAGACGCGCAACGGCGCGAGAAAAGTATAAGCAGAGGTTGCCGCGCGCGCGGCGGCGGCGGCGACCACACGTCTTTATTTATTTGTCTCCCTCTCGAGACTTCTGAGGATGCAGTCTAGTGCACGCAGTATAGGACGGAGCCGCCGTTGGAGCGTGTATACAAGAGCTATGGGGTAGACACGCATATATGAGAAGAAAGGAGCGAGTGGGTGGAGCAGTGGTGCAGCTCGACTCTTCCTGCGCGCGCCAACCCCTTATTAGATTGTATAGACGTATTACGTTGTAACACAGTGCAGGCGGACCGCGCGCGCGCGCGCGAGACACGTGCGAGATACGAACAAGCTTCTGTTTATCCATGCTGTATTCGGTTAACACAGCTCAAGTCTGCTCGCAAAGATATATGACTTGCTCGCTTATCGGCCGACACACGTGCGTCCCCCGTCCCATCTTTTCCTGTGCCGATAAAAATTTTCCAATGCATTATTTCGCCCAGCTTATCTTCGCGCGTATATGCGCGCGCATTTCTGGTGATTGATGCTTGCGCGCACGGGACTGCGAATCTAAAAGTCAGATGCGCACCGAAACCGCAATTCTTACTTCGCGACTATTCGCAAAATTATTTGAATGGCACGCACAACTGAGCACGTGCGGCATTATTTATTCTCGGTATCAATCTAACAGTTATTGGCATGCGTTAGGGAAATGGCTTTTCACGTATTAGGGCGTTTTTTTAATGTTCGTTCAAACGTATACTAAAACCTTTTGATTGGACAATTTTTTTACATTTAAACATACAAACTGCAATTAAAAAAGTTGAAATGACAAAGAATAATATTCAGAAGAAATTCGATCCTCCCTATTCATAAGGACGTATCTCGGAAAAGCGCAAAATAATGCCGCAGCACGGAGAATTGCGAATCAATATTGAATCTCACTGGTTGAAAATTATAACCTATTATAACCGCAAATAAATCTCAAGCATAAAATTAAAACTCGGCAAACATGAAAGCGAGAAGGGCCTCATTCATTGAACAATGAAGCGACCATGGGCGAGAGTCAAAACATGAAGCATCTGATTTTTTTATTCATGAGTCAAAAGCACAGAAACGATGGTCAGCAAGAGATAGCAGTTAGATACGTGGAATCACGGTGGCTCTGTGCTCGCGACTGCGCTGGACTGTGCTAAGACTACAGACCTATAGCTGCTGAGCTGACTGCAGTCGCAAGTCGCGAGCTGTTAGCAACAATTGTAACAGGACGTGCAGTTCACAGTTGATCTTCTTGGTCGTCTCTCGTTACATTGGCTTGTAGTTGACATTGAATAAACTGGCCAGCCACAATCATATGTGTAATGCTCACGGCGGAGCGTGTTTTCATTTTCGGTTTACATATAAAACTGGCCCTATCACAGGGATTCGAACCCCGACGTTCTGGGCGAGAGTTAGGAGTCTTAAGCCACCGGCGCGCGGCTCATTCCACAGTTGATCACTACAATAACCAAATAACCGCTGGCAGACTCGAGCGCTACCGTCGACTTCTCAAATCAGGACCGTTTGTTGTTCGATATTTCCAACCTGCACTTGGAAAAAACGCTCACTCAAGACAACTCAACTGTAATAAATCCTATAATCAATTAAATAATAAAGTAATTGATGCAAATAGTAATTAATCGGGAAAAATTCTCCAAAAGCTCATGTTTCCGCGAAGCTTTGGTCTTAGAATAGCTTGTTTATATCGATAATAGGAATTTATCTTCATGTGTGAACTGCATTAACTAATTTTAAACCGCTGAGATACTTTCTTACTTCGCAATTCTCCGAGCTACGATATGATTTTGCGCGACCCTCCGAGATACGTCCTCACTTTGCGCTCGCCCGAGATACGTCCTTATGGATAGGGAGGATCTAATTGTTTGACCGTTCAGTGGACGGCACAGTCGCTCTAGCCGTTGTTCTCTTGCGATTTATAAAGAAATTTCAATTTTATACAGTATGCCGCAATATGCTGTCAAACTTTTCTGCCTACTAGCCCCCATTGAATAAAATGACAATGAATCATACTAAAAAGAAACTACTGGACCGTTCCGAAAATCTCTTTTACAGAATTATAGAGATTGTAAAGCTGCACATGGCAAATTATTAACAATTATTGCTTACCAATTGAGTTTAAAGGAAAACTAAATTTTCTGAACAATTTCTTTCTTCTCTGAATACGTTAATGTATGGTAAACATAATTAGCGTCATATTTACACCTTAGGTGAATTGAGAGATATTCATAGTTCAACCTTGCCGCTTTCTTCACACACGTAAACAAAAGTTTATTATTCTATAGTTCTTATTTTTTCAATGTATTTTAACTTGAGTAGTAAACCCCTTATCAAATCGTAATTGATCTGGAACATTCTTCAGGTATAATCCATTTTGTTTGTATGAGTACGCTCAGAGAATATAACCGCGCAATCTCCTGCGATTTTACTATATAGTGAATGAAAAGTTCTTGGTGAAATGTAAAAACGTATCTAAGCAAGACTAATTTTGAAGTGGCGCTCTCGCACGTTTGAGGAAAGGGTCACGTGTAAAATTGTACAGCGTTCGATAAGATCGATAGATAGATGTTGCGTTGTGATTGAGAAAAGCGTGCTCGAGCTACCGAGATGCGCGCGCGCGCGCGTCACCGGAAAAGAGTAGCTCGGCCGCGGCACGTAGCAAGTGGATGTGGGGTGCGAAAGGAATAGCATAGGCCGATCTTATTTTGTGCTCCGATCACGAAGGAGACGTAAAACGCGCGCGAGGCTTCCAGGAAGGACAGTCGGGGGGCGACTTTGGTCGCGTGGGCGAACGGCCCGCTTTGAACTCGCGCTACTTACTCGAGTCGTTCAGCCGCGCGATCCTCCATCCTTCCGCGAGCAGTGGCTGATGAAGTATTCGCTTCACGCTATACACTTGTTGTATTCATGTGCAGTGGATCGCTGGGTAGATCTTTAAATATTGAGATGCGACGCCAGCAACCCAATTCGTGCCCTTTAATTTTTTGAACGAAAACCAAGAAACGTATCGATATTTGGGACACCAGAATCCTCCAGAAATCGGTTTACAAATCTAAAACTATTGAACGGCCATATTTAAAACGCAAATACTCGCGCGCGCGCATTGGATCGCTTTTCACACTGCATTTCTTACAACTGCGATACAACTATAACGCCAAAAAACTCACGATGTGACCCTTGACTGTGTACTGTGCTGCACATCCGCCACTTCGTATTTAGAAGAAAAGTTGATTAAAAGCCGTATAAGACTCGTAAGAGGATTCGGGTGGGGTATACAGTTGAAAAATACAAATTGAATTAACAACAATTCTGATTCGCTCGCTCTACCATTTCCCATTTGCATAAATTGATTTTGGGATTTACCCGTCCTCGACGGGTCCAACGTGCGAAAAACAATCTAAACACAAATCAATTCTGACCTATTTAAGAATCTGACCTTGAGCCTTGTTAATTGTAGTAGCGAAGGAAACAATTCAATAGCATTATTCGCTGCACAATTTTAATCTATAAACAGATACCATTACACAGTTTTAATGGATTTATATCACGTTTTAGCATTATAGGAATTCTCACTTTTAGTTGAAAATTGTATGGTAGAAAACCGACCAGGTTGCGAGTGAATTCAAAAATTCTTGTGAATAGTGGACTGCGCATCTTCAGTATTTATAGTACAGTATCGATTGATCTGCGCTATTTATTTTCTCATTTTGCATGACTCAATAAACAATATTATATTAATTTCAAACCCAGAAGTGTTCCTGAGAAGTGTAATAATAGCTCTCTTTCACATAGCCACTATAAAAGGTTTGTATACAATATACCATACTAAAACTAAAGTATCTCTGGATAAACTTGTGAAATCAAAGCATTTTGCATTTTGCACAATTTCACCTAGTTATTCGTCCCCTGCCCCTCCACCTGGATCTGCTCGACTTACCTAGACCTGCTCGTAATCATACGCGTATCGTATCCCCTGTTGCACTCAAGCAAATAGGGCATGCGCCGCTATAATGTATATGCGTGTAAATCATCCATTGTCATCGTCAAATTTTTCGCACATCGTTACGTAAATATAGTATACGTGCAACTCGTGCGCGCGCACGCAGGTGAATCCAGCACGAGTGGAGTTTGGCAACCGAGTATAGAGTGTCATGACAACAACACTAATCACGTAATGTTCTATTTTGAAATCCCCCGGCTGAATTATTACCCTAACAAAATATTTTTCATTACAAGTAATTGTGATGAGTGTTTCCGAAGATTTCAATGAAGACCCAAGTCCTGCTACAGAAAACGTAATTGAACTTTTGAGTGATTTTCTCAATGCGAACACTAATATAAGAGTGAGCTTTTAGCCAATGGATTGGCATCAATTTTTTATCCCTCAACAAATACCCTGCAAGTGATAGTCCTCAGGGGGAAAAAACGTTCCGTATTTAAGAAGGGGTGATCCTGTGTTTAATCTCGAAACACTCCTAGCAAATACAAAAAGTCTGTCAGAAAGCTTTGTCATTGTGAAACCCACCAATCAATCAGAAATTTTTTCAATTTTTTTTTTCTTCTTCAATAAATCTAATGATTAATGTCTGCGAATTATAATAACTCACCAACAGTCCAGTACCAATAATTAATTACTTCGACTTTTTCTTTCATTGAAAAAAAACACGTCATGTTGCACTCTCGGAATCTTAGCTACCGTGAACTCCGATTCCAATAATTAGACGATAGATACATCGCCAATAGTTTATGAGTCAAATTGGTGAATAATGGTTATAAGCAGTAATACATTATGTAGTTGTCTAGAGGCTAACTCTTGGCACCAAAGTGAATTCTGAAGCGAAAAACGTCTCTGAAGTCGTAAACTCCTAGATATTTATTACGATCAATTTTTTGGTAATGATGTCGCTTTTATAACTGGATTGGGGCAATCAGCAGCCAGAGTTCTCGCGCTGCCTTGATGCCAACAGTGCATCTTCACTAATAATTGCTATCGACTAGTGAAGTATCTTGTCACCAGCTACTATTTCACAATTGGAAATTTGGATTTTCAAAATTTGGTCAGTACTAGTTTTCTGATCTGCTTACACTCAGCTTTACTGTGAGTGCAGATCTGTCTGTCTCTCTTTTTCTACAACTTAGCACTTTCCATTCAAAGCAAGAAAAGCAACAATTAGAAGAACAACCAACAGAACAAACAGAAACAATAACAGAGGAAAAAAATTGTAATAAGAAATTGACTGCATTAAATGAACAAACAAAATTATATGATGAAATATACGCACAATTAAAGAAAGAAGAACAGAATTGATGGAGAGCCAAAATTGAGAAAGAGTTGAATGAGAACATAATAGAAGAAATGGCGTTGAAAAAAGAGAGAGCTTCAAGGAAGCAGACAATGACAAAAAAAATGGTAACGATGATTAATTATTATTAATACTATCATGATTTTAGTTATTGTGAATTTATTCATTTATAGTTATTTTTTATTTATAGTTATTTATTTATATAGAGCGTTTTATACGCCGGTTCTGGAGAGTTGACGTAAAACGCCTCTTACATAAGTTGATATACTGATGATAATATAAACTATATATCAACTTCAAATAAACTTTTTAACTTTTTATTTATCCATCGTAAAATTATAAAGATAAAATCTGGAAGTTGTTTTGAAGTTTTTATAAACTTACGATGAAGTTCCGCTGAAGATGAACTTGTATGACACTATATATGAAGAAAAAAAGGGCCGAACCTTATTGGGTTGGCTCATACTACTTTATAAAATCTTTTCTATAAGCAGTAAGTCAGTATATACCTGCAGTATGTGCAGCAATTTCTAAACGCATATACCCCGGAGGTCAAAAAGTCTGTAATATTGAATTTGTCCATTACTAGGAATGTCATCCAAAAAAATTAAGAAGATGTGATACGAAGATTCATTAGTATCGGTAGTACATGCCTTGAAAGGAAAAAAGCCCCCCTCTAAAAAGTAACACATGTTGAGGCTTATTTTTCTCGAAAGAATATTAAACGTTCTTAACAATTTTTAGGTTAGCTTTGCAGTTATATGACACTAGGTGGCTACTTCCAGCTACTTCTTCTTCTTCTTTATCGCTATATTCCCTGGAGGATCACTATATCGCTATTGGCTGTGGGCTCCATCTAGGAGCTCCGAGTTGCCACAGTTCAAATGTAATGCTCACAGCGGAGCGTGATTTTTTGTTTGTTTTGTCCCTATAGTTGCAATGCAATGCATTACAACTGGCCCTACAGTTTTAGGTGGGTTCCGAACCACCGAGCCGCGGTGTGAATTTCAATGCACATGAGAAAATCAGAGGTGCACGCCGGGATTCGAACACAGACCCTCATAGACGAGAGTCAGGAGTCTTATCCTCGGAGCCACCGCGGCTCTCCACTAGGTGGCTACTGTGGTGAACTTTAGTACTCGCAAGTAACCAAAGATCTTACCAGTTCGTATATAAGGACGCTTGTCTCACAGTACTATTTAAGGAGTCACGATGTCGAATGCGTACCATCCCGCACTCCATATTACTGTCTTGAGGACGGCCCAGGAGTGTAGGTTGAAATAACCCAAATAACTTGAAAGCGAATAAGAGTTATCCTTTGTCGTTTGGGTTCTCTAAAAACGTGGAAACGGCCGGGTGCGGTATCGGATCGTGGCTTCAATTTTTATTCGATATACTCACTATCTTCACAGATACTCACTGTATTTTTTTTTTCGCTTTAAATACTACTGTTTTTACATAAAACAGTAAAATGTTCACGGGACGATATCTCAGGTTGTAGTGAGCAGATCCTTACTCATAATAACTCGAAGTAAGCGACAACTCATGTACTCTCAGATGCTTTTTACCGATTCGGAAAAACAGTTAAAACACGTGAGATATTCAATTCATTTATAAGGTAATTTTTTAAATGCGATTTCACGCACTAGTACATAAAATAAATAGTAATGAAATACTAATGCAATAAAAAACTTCATTTTATTCTATAACATTTATAAAATTAAGAAATTTAGGTAGTTGGATTAATTATGTTGATACAATCAGCTTATGAGCTTGAAGAGCATTCGTATATGAATAAAAAGTAAAGTGAAGATTGAATTACAACTTTAAAATTAAATAATTTGCTTAAAAACGATGCTTTTGACAAGAAACAATTCAAGCAGAGACACTCACAGTGTATCACTTCTGCTTGTAAATAAATCTTACATATATTACAATTCCACTGCTACGGCCTGAGAAAGCATTGTTCACTCCATTTTGTTGATTCATTCTGATTTTAATTTTTCAATTTTGAGTCATTAGTTGAAAATTGATTTCCAAGTTAATTACTCAACTACTATAGAATGTATCCTTATCATACAGAATTATGATTGCGAGCAATTGCAAATGGAGTAATTTTGGTTGTAAAGATGAATATTCTTCAATATTGCTGAAAATTCAACTTTGTTGAATAAATGTCAAAAATTAGAAGAAAAATCAACGACCATGGAATCATACATTTATTTTAATTCATCTAAAGTGTGGAATGAACGAACTCCTCAAATCAAACAAAAATATTTTTTGTAGTACATCTTTTTCTTCCCTAGCGACCTTATTGTAATTGATTACTTTTGATTCTTTCACTCATTAACTCAAAATTAGCGTCGTCTTTTTCTCGTAATTGTTGGATGAATCTAAAATTCTATTCTTGCATATCTTCAAATGTTTGGCCAATTACTTCCATTTCATATAGAAGAGCTTCTTCCTGCAACCAGGTACAATCCTATTTAGTGTTAAATCACAGTTCAAGTAGAAATAAGAATATTAAATATTAGTTTCAGAAACCCTTCATTTTCAGCATTAGTGATTATTAGTACACAATTTATCAATATGTAAATAAATAAATAGAATAGTTGAAAATTACTAGCTGGCGCTCATAAAAAATATTTGTAAAAACAATAGTGATTTTATCTTTTGAACGAGTCAATGAATACTAAATAAACAAATGAATAAGTAAATTGATTGCCAGTAAATTGATAAATTAGACATTTGAAAATTTAAGATATTCTCATAAAACTCAGTAAATTATGAAATTTTGATAAAGTATTATTATTTGTTAGGTGCTTAGTAGAAGCAAGACATGAATCAATGTTGTAAAATAACTAGTAACAAATTACCTGTTTCTGGTCGTTTCCTTGAATATTGCATAAAACTTCTTGAGCCTCCTGTACAGATATCTTCATGGATGGTGTAGCATGAATTATATTATAATTACATGTCTGACAAAGAATCGAAAATTTCTGATTGATCTGTTTTCCAATAAGATGATCACTGTACCATAATGCGTTTCCCCGACAATCTATGTCACCAGAGGCATCTTTTCGTGCCTGAGGAAAAATTAGATCAGCTCGTATCGAATATATACTTCTTCCATTGAGCATCCACCTACACTATACTGTATAATGTTATTCGAAAAAGCACTCTGATTCTTGAAATTTTCTGCGTCAACTTGATAGCATTCAAAATTTGAGAACAGAAAAGCATTCAACTCAACGACACTGTCATGAGGGCATGTGTGGTAAAATTTGATTATTTCTCCATGGAATTTGATTTTACTTATTACAATTTTTCTGTTCTTGTTAAATTTTCTCTTTTTTTTGTCTTGTTGCTTCTTCAAACGATCTTGTAGAATATTATCACGATGCATTTCCAAATATAAAGTCTTCCATTTTATTCCAGACAATTTTTCTTGCAGGCAGGCTCCTTGCCAAACTGGATCCAATTCTTTCCTGAACTTTCCATTGGAATAAAAAATTTTTGATTAAACTCTTTTAGATTACTAGGAGTTTTCAAATCAAAATCATCTACCTTATATTTATTTCTATTTGCATGCTCACTGAAAATTGGACAACTTGTAAATCTTCAAAAAACAACATTGGAAAATAAGATGTTGTTTGAAAAATAGTACTTTTTTGAATATAACATTATCATCAATGAGAGAATTAGCACTTATTAAGATACTTTGATCTTACCTGTACACCATCCACTTCCTCGCGTTCCATGAAAACTCGGCTTTTAGTGCGATCAAAATTTGCAAATTGAAATATATTCTTCCATAATCGTATGGCAAATCTTCTTTGTTATCCCAGAAAGTATTATGAAATCATTCTAAGCCATGATATTTTTGGAACCTATTTCTAGCTGACATTTCATGGGGAGTATCAACTTCATGGAATCAAGAGTCGAGCTTGGCTTCTGGAAATTGAAATAATCAAATGAGTTAAAAAATGAATGAAACTTGAGTTTGAGAGAATTCGTTACTTCACCTTCGAATTTCAACATTGCTTGCTTTTCTTCATACATATCCATTTTTTCGTTGTAACACTGTTCATTTTGGGTCTTTTGAAATAGGTGATTGTTTCATTTTTGTCCATATCTCCACCATCCGCATCTGCATCACTATTTTCTTCAGATTTAGCATCTATTTCCATCTCATTATCTTCATCTTCATCGCCATCTTCAGCAAAAGTGTATACATATATTATTTTAATCTGTTTCAATTCAGGATATCAAAGTCCAACACATAGATTAAGAAATAAATAAATAATGATTGAAACAACTGTACAATCAAACAAAAATAACAAACCTCCATATTCATCCATGGAATCCAAGCTGCTTATGATATTCTGATGTACCTTTTGGTACTCGTTTGATGATTTACTTTTGGCTTTTTGCTTCGGCTAAAGCTAATTCTTCTTCTGTTGGACATGTTTGTTCTGCATCTAGTGGATTCCATACATTTTCTGATTCCAATGATTACTTAAAAAATCATACATATATTAGAAAACTATTGGTAGATAAATGTTCTAGAAATTCTATCATTTTTCATAAGACTTATCCAACTTCAAGAGCTATATTTGGAGCACTAGCTGGTATATATAGTGCATAATGAAAAGTTTTTCTTTTCATATCTAGAGCATATACCACTTCAATCAAATCACCATACAATACAGCTGCCATTGGATCATTGGATCATCTCAACAGTAAAATCTAGTTTGACAAATCCCGAATACCTCGAACTGTTCCGGAGAAGAAAATGCTGATGCCCAGTCGCTGGTGCACTGGCTGGGTGGCCGGGACAGCAGCTGACAGCAGCGTCGGCGGCTATCGAGAGGTGGGCAAGAGGAGTGTGAGGCTGCCTGTCGAACGTCATGACATAAATTACACTTCAAAAAAATTGTTTACTGAAACTCGAGGCAAAAACATTATAATGACTTATTTGGTTTTTATGTTGATTTTCAAAACATAATTCGTAATGGGCCATTGACAAAGGATGTATACTTACTACTTATTATTAAAGTTGTGTGCTGGCGCGAGCTGAACTTTTGTGACCGATCAAACGCAATTTACAGTGATAAGGGAGAGAATTGATGTACACGTATGAAGTTACACACACACACACACATATATATATATATATATATATATATACATATAATTTCACGTAAACTGCACTATTAGTATAATTTACAATCAAACATACTAAATATTGGACACCGGTCGCAATTACCATTTACCAGTCACTACTGATGCAAGATATAGTGCGCTCGCCGCGGCCGGTTGCTTACTTATATATACAATTTTATACAACGCGAGTGTCGCGACACTCGATGACTTGAATTGAGGTGTTATACTTAAATGGGCGCGTATGTGCGCACGCGCGTGCACGAGAAAGAGCAAAGAATAAAAAGCTAGAGAGAGAGCAAGTTGGAGCAAGTGACCGGAGAGAGAGGAGAGAGAAATATTGAGATATTTTATTGTTACTGTCGTTATTAGGTACAGTAGTAGTGAGTAATTAAGCGCACGAAGGGGAGGACATCGATGGAAAACGTATAATACTCAAAACTATACGAAAGCCGGGCGCGAGAGCCGAAAGTTCGCGGTCGCCCGCATATCAGCGCGCTGGCGCGGACGCAGTGCGCAGAAACGTGCAACGGTATACCGAGTGGCGCGGCGGGCGCGCGCCAGGCAGCTGCAGCGTGCTCGGGCAGCCCCTCGCGGACGTTGGGAGTCGCGGGAGCAGTTGGACTTGGAGCAGCGCGCCTGAGAAGGCTAGGTTAGTGTGCAGCAGCAGCGGCAGGCGTGCGTGCGCTGCAGCCCAGGTCAGGCCCAGTTGCAGGCCAGGTGCAGCAGCAGCCCGGCGCTCAGCTCGCGCGAGAGCAGCGGACACACACACGCAAGCCGAGAGCGCGAACTGCCGCATCCGAAGCCGCCAGCGTACCGCAGCTGCAGCACGGCCGCAAGCATGGGCGCCTACCTCTCCGAGCCGATAACCGACAAGCTCTCGAGCGACCAGGACGGCAAGCAGCTCGCCTACGGCGCCAGCTCCATGCAGGGCTGGCGCATGAGCCAGGAGGTTAGCGCCTTTGCAATTTATTCAACTCCAACTCCATCCGCGAGCCGGCCTGCTGCCGCCTCTCCTCGCTCCTCTTTCACCGGAACCCGCCCCGGCCGCCGCCGCCGCCGCAAGCGCGGTTCGTCTTCTCCCGCATACTAAACGTGCAGACAAACTCCGCTTCTCGCGCCCCATCTTTCACCCGCGAATCTATACCCGGCTACGAGCTTTCCAACCTCCTCCCCTCAGTCCTGCTCTGCTCGTCCCATCTACCACAGGCAATTTTTACATTTTTCTCAATCAACATTGTTCTTCAAATCTCAACTGTTCTCTTCAGGACGCTCACAATTGCTGCATCGACTTTGACGAGGATGTCTCGTTGTTTGCTGTTTACGATGGTCATGGTGGACACGAAGTGGCTACGTACTGCTCAAAGAATCTACCCGAATTCATAAAAAACACAGAAGCCTACAAGAGAGGCGACATTAAACAGGCTCTCATCGATGCTTTCCTGCAATTTGACGCCACGCTTGCCACTCCAGAAATTGTTAGTATATTGAAAGAAATCGCTGGAACCAAATTACCAGATGGTAACAAAAATGAAGCAGACGATTCTGGTATGATTCATCTATATTACCTCAGAAACGTCTTCTAAGCCTACATCTTCAGAGCATAAATTATTTTCCATTATTACCCTGTATTAATTCACTTTGTTCTGTTATTTCTAATCAATCTATGTCTTTGTTAATCATTATTTCCGTTTGAGTTATTAAAATTGATATGATATATTTCGTTCAAACTATAAATCGAATATGATCATAAATTCAAAATTTATATGTTCTCTATACACTTCTATATTTCAACTTGTGGGCTATTCTCAAATTCTCTATCTTGCATTTGTTAATTACAGATGAAGAAAATGTGAACAATCTTTGTATGGAAGCAACCATGCCATTAGATCAAGTAATGGCCAAATATATATCGGAATTTTCAAACCCTAATGTAAACAAAGTTAAGAATGAAAATAGCGCTAGTCGATCTAACCTTCCAAGTCCTTTTCTACACAGTCGAAGGAATAGAGATAAAGGAGCATGTTCTTCATCTGGTGCAGGTTGTTCAACTTCATCCTCATCATGGAACACTAATGAAGCAGATGTAAGCAGTTCCAGTCAACCTTGTGAAACTTCATCATCAAATCAAAAAATTGGGGAAGCTGCTGGTAGTAGTGAAGCAGATCAAGTATTAGATTCTACTACAAGCAATGGCGATGTTCCTCAAAAGTCGCTAGTAGACTCTTCAGCTGATTCAGGACCAGTAAAGTCAGTAGATATGCCAGACAGCTCTGAAGATATTAATGATGAAGTGTCGCCAAGTAAAATAACTCACTCAACTACTACTCCAAATGAAGCTGAAATGAATGGAGAAAATTCATCAAAGAGTTTTGAAGTTGCTGACAGTAGTAAAAATGCAGGTGACAATGAATGCAGTAGTTCTTGTACACCATTGGAAAATGGTGAAGCTGAACAGCAGGAGAGAATTAGCAGCAGTAAGAGTAAACGAAACCAGATTATAAATCTTTACCAAAATTTATTGAGTAGCGCAGCAGAAAACAATTCTGATGACGATGACGACGATGACGACGACGATGATGAAGAAAATGATGGAAACTTTGATGGTAAACCAGAAAGGTACATATTAAATTCATACATTTATCAGACAAATCTTAATTTAACATGCAACTTGAATGTAAAACCACTGTTGAATATTCATCAAACATCTAATACAAAGTATATTTTCAATTTATTTTTTTCTTACTGACATAAATATCTTGTACAATTCAAATTGAATATCATACAACAATGTAATATTTTTTATTTTTATATTCAAGTGACAATGATGAGGATGTTGAGAATGATGACAGTATAGATGATGATGATGATGATGATGATGACGATGATGAAGATGATGATGATGATGATGAAGATGATGAAGATGATGAAGATGATGAAGCTTCAATGGAAATAAATGAAGAGGTTGGTTTGTTCTCTTCAACAATATCCATTATCTGGTTATTCAATTCTTGCTTCTTTTTACTTATTGAAATTTTTTCAGCCTGGCTCCGACAGTGGATGTACAGCAGTAGTTGCTGTACTAAAAGGGAATGAATTGTATGTAGCCAATGCAGGAGATTCTCGATGTGTGTTGTGCCGAGATGGAGAAGCGATTGAATTGAGTCTTGATCACAAACCAGAAGATGAGCCTGAAAGGGAACGTATTGTCAAAGCAGGTGGAAAAGTTACTCTAGATGGTAGAGTAAATGGTGGGCTCAATTTATCGAGAGCCCTCGGTGATCATGCTTATAAAAACAACAAAGATCTACCTCCTGAAGAGCAAATGATATCGGCATTCCCAGATATCAAGACTATCACATTAGACTTGGAAAAAGATGAATTCATGGTGTTAGCATGTGACGGAATTTGGAACTTTATGTCAAGTCAGAACGTAATAAATTTCATTCGAACACGCTTAAACCAAGGCTATGAAAGTATCTCGAAAATTTGTGAAGAGGTACAGTGTATAAATTATCTAAATATTTATAGTAGAACCAAAGTTAGTTAAGACTAGATTTAAAATATTTTCACACAGATTATTAAGAAATTTCGACCACATTATCTAAATTTCAATTTATCTGTAAACACTCACACTGTAAATATTGTATTATTATTATATATTATTATAATATTTTATTTACGTTATTTTTTGAAATATGAACGGAGTACTTAAAAATCATCATTGAGTTCCATTGATTCTTTTTATTAATGCTTGAAGACTATTTTCTAACTCAAACATTTTTTCAGCTTTTTGACCATTGTTTAGCTCCAAACACGTTTGGCGATGGTACAGGTTGCGACAATATGACTGCAATAATCGTTCAATTCAAATCATCAAAATCAAAAAAAGGGGAATCTAGTATAGCAGAAGTCACATCAGTCACCAAAAAAAGGCCGGTATCGCCAAATGCACCTACCGAATGCAACACTGACGATGCTGTAACGGATGAATGTAAGCGCTTCAAATCTGAAACTGAAACGTGCTGAGGACATGTTTGGTATGAAAGAACGTGAAAAACGATATACGAGAGCATTGAATGTGAATTTTTGTAAAATTTAACTTGTAAAGCTGTGAATTTTTTTACGTTCATAGCTACTATAATGTTATAGTTTTATGTATAAAAGAATGTATCAGCGTTGAATATTGGTGATGGACTGACAGACATGTGGAGCGCATGAGGATAATATGCTTCTTATTTTAAAATAGTACATTATGCACCTAAGTGCATGGAAGCAAGCGAGGTGCATACAGAACTTTTTGTTACTTGGGGAAAAACAGCATTTTTCGAGCCAGGCACCGGCTATGAAGCGCTTGTTTTACTCCCGAAAAACTAAAACCATATTTTTCACTCACTGCTCACTCATGCCAATAATCTTTTAATCAAACCATGCAGAACACTAATTGTAAAAAAGTTATACATTGAAAAAATATCAATTTTCTACAAGAAATTTTTGATGCGATCGGCGACGATGTGTTAATTTATATTTATCACATAAAATTTCTTTTCTAAGAGTCATACGTTATACTTTTTTGATTGAATATTTCATAAATTATTAGCATAATAGCTCACAAAAGCTTATGCATTAGTAAAATCTAATACAATAAATAACAGAAATTCAGTTCAACTGTACAGATTATTTTCATATACAGTAGATTTCATTCATTGTAATCGCGTGTGGACCAACATTTATTAAATAAATTTTTTAATTTAAAAAAACATTCAGTTTTCTATAGAGAAATTTCAATCAATTCCGTTTTGTCATTTTCTTTTGTCAATTACAGACGTGACTATTTTTCATAAGTTTGATGATGTGGTTCGCAAAATTTCTGAAATTTGCATTACATTATACGTCTAATCGTATTGGCCGTTGTTACAATGATCGCAATCACTGTTGCAAGTTTGTAACATTTGCACTTACTTTTATATTCTTATGATAAGTTGGAGTGTTACTTTCATCATATCGTTTACATTTATACCAAGTCTTTACATCCAACGATTTTTAAAACTCTCATAAACTATCCCACTCATATATATTATAACAAGGCTTAATTCTACAGAAGGTCACATCATTTTTTGACTTACTTTCAAATCAACATTTCATCTAGTATCCCGTGTAACTGAGTAAACTGTGCAAAAAAATTTTTGTTGTTGAATAGAATGTTATCAATTTTTTTGAATTATCGCTCTTTTTGGCGTGTATATGTACATATTTATAAAACTAGCCTGTAGAATTTGTACTTGTCATTTAAAAAACAAGACCATTTCCTATCTTTACTGTATTAAAATAAAGTTTATTTTTGAATTTCTGAATATGGTTTGTGTGAATGGATAACAATAAATGTTATAATGACTATGAATTAAACATTATTTACAACAAATCTTCATTGGTTTCTTCAATTGAATATATATATATATATATGTGTGTGTGTGTGTGTGTAAGTCTAACGCTTGTTTCTGCGACATTTTATAGTGTATAATACCACTTTCTGGGCTTTTTGTTGATTTTCGCGATATACCGTCAAATTAGTACGATATCCCAAAAAACTTTCTAGAATACAACAAATAGTATCTGTTGATTGTTTCTGGGACATCTCAGACAATACTGCTGGTTGCTTCTGGAACATACTAGAAACAACAACACTGATGCATTTTAAAATCAACTTTTCGAGTACTATATTATATGGACATATAAAAAGAAATGTAGATAAGGTCCCCATATGAAATATATTTGGACAAGAGTATAATTAATGCTCACGGCTACTTTGGTCTATACATTCCACTCAGCATGATACTCAGATTTGCTGAAAATTATCGCTAGATTGTAGTCAACACCAAACATGAGTTGGTACTCCGAAAATCAAACACTGATCTCAATATTCTCAATGCAATCGTACAAACATCTTATAGAGAAATATGTCAAACTAAAGATAAATGGGAAATTTTATTTAACTAAAATTGAGTAGCTCAATGTGTAATCCAATGAGTATAAAATTCGCTTGCGGTCAGTTGCAAAGAAGTAAATCTATTGTTATGAGTTTTCGATCGTGGGAGCTTCACGAGTACCCAACTCTTCCTGCAGCAGTAGACTGTGAAAACTTGGAATCAATTGGAGAAACCGCGATTCATCATTCTTTGTTTTCAAACGAATCGAAAAAATCGTAAGGACACCGATGCAAGTCCCTTCGATTATTGTCAAATTAGAAATGTGAAGCTATTCCTCAATTATCAATGTTGTGGACATCGATCGTAATCATCAATATAACATCCTCTACGATATGCTTTGCAATTCCCAAAATTCATATTACAGTAAGGATTCAGAACCGATCTTGAGTAGAGAGTAGCTCATCACGAAAATACCATTGATGGTTCTAAATTGTTCGAAGCAAAACAAATCTCAAAAACGCTCCTGCAGTGGATGTTCGTTTGGAATTCAAAGCTATAAATAATTTCTCCGAAAACACATCAGCTTATTGATTATCATACGCAATCGAATAGTCGAGTATAATTCAATGAATGGGGATGCCAGGAAAGTCATTTGAGCATTGTAAAAAATAGCACCTTTATCAATCCCTAGAGATCATTCACTCTTGAGATGGAGTACGTGGTGGAGATGCAAGGCTTCAGCAGCCAGGATGCAACGATTACATCCTAAAAGAACTAGCGATTCTTCCACTCAACAAAAAGGCTGATCCTATCGTATTTTTGTTCGAGATTCCATCCCTTGGAAACGTCTCACCGAGAATTACAAGAGTATAAACACTTGGCTTGAACAATATCTTCACGGAATACCGTAGGGTACAGCTACTAGACCCATCCTCAGGGAAAATTTAAGTGGTGAGTTAACGGAAGGAGAAAAAATGACTGTCAAAATTCTTCGTAAAAACTATTATTTTCTTATTATTTTTCCTTGACAACGTGAATCTCGATAATTATCTGTTTGAGGATGTAATTCAATTTGATGTTAGATGTTCAATTGTCTCCAAATGTTCTAATTCAGTTTTTTTCAGAGATTCATATTGAACTCGCAATCTTTCCAATTCCATAGATTTTTCAACTAATAGTGCCTAGAAAGACGGGACATCCGATTTATAATCATTTCCATCCTTTTATACTTATATGTATGAATATGTAGGTAAAACAAACGAGATACCTCCAATTGTTGTTTTTCTGCATCGTGTTCTTTGGTCACAGAATGTAATAAATTTCGGATTCCAATCGCTCTCATTTTTTCTCTTTCAACTTCATCTGCTAGATGATCCATTATTTTTATAAACTCTTCGGCAGATTTGTGAAAATCTCCAATTCCTGCAATAATTTCATAAATTGATACAATTATTTATTGAACATTTATTAAAAAATGATATTGAATCATTCAAAACAATCAAAACTCTTGAGTTATGAGCATCAGTTTGACAAATTATTTATTTCACTGTTTAAACAGCTCCGAAATTTGTTGGAAAACATTGAAAACACAAATAACATAAATTAAAATATTCTTGATTATGCTCCACGTCTCAATGTAAAATGAAATAAAATGTAATTCATATTCAAGCTCTGAATAATTTTTTTCCAACCAAAAGCAATAATTTAAAAAAATATATTTATCAAGATAAATGTTGTTGATTGCTAATATCTATAATATATGGGTGATTCTGCCGGATGAAAAAAATGAGATATCGATCAAATATCACCGGAAAATCGAAACATTAGATTGAATGACGTATTCAGTATATAATAATGCTGTATTGAGGCATCCAAAAAGGATTTCGGAAAGTTTCGTCATGATAGGTCACCCGAAGTTTGCAACATCTCCAAGTCAGCCTCGCAATCGAAAAACCTATCTTTAAAATATTTTTTAATTTGGTCAATTCAGGTTTATAAAAAAATTCTTTCAACTGTTTAAATCGTCGGTTGATGCATGCGCTACGAACTTGTCATTCAAGACCTGTTTCAATTTGCTCGTGTCGGCCAAACTCTTATACAGCTCAGGGGTATCAAAGATTATGTGTAAGAACACGCTGATTCGATCATTGGGATCTTTTTCTTCTCACATAAGTACTAGTGCAGTATTGAGAAACACACGGTTTCACGAAGTTTACGTTTCGACCCTGATTTGTTGATTTTTTTATGTAAAAATGTGAATATTACTAAATTCTGATGTATGATTGTGAAAGAAAGCTAAAAAGTGCACATGTTGTGATTCTGAAAATAGTTTTTATCAGACGATAAAAACTAACCCTATACGCAAGTCACGGTAGTTATACTGCAGATCTCAACCGTTATGAATTGAAACAGTACTAACGTATACACGTATCAGTTTTGTCCTATGAAAACACATAACTTTTATACTCACTCGTAATAAAATTCTGACATTCTTCTCTTAGCTTTTCAGTTTGTGCAGCTACTTCTGGTTCAAGGACGCGTATTTTCGCCAGTTCATCAATAAAAACTCCTTGCTTTTTTAGAGAGTCTGACATATTGGCTCCCTTGTTGCTATCCTGGTTACTAAGTATTCTAAAACCACAACAGAAACGTATATATACATATATATGTGTGTGTGTGTGTGTGTATATATATATACTGATTTTAATCATTCACGTAATCTAACTGAAAATTGAAGCTAAATTTTGAGTAATGACAATAAATTATATATTATACACATTATGCGTTTCATCAATAAATTTTATTTTTAATTTCAATTTTTCAACTCCAATCAATTGCGGAAAAATAAAAACTTTAGAATAAACATACGGACATAATATAGCAATTTATTTTTCACATTTAGAGAATTTCTGCACTTAACGATACAAGTGCGTAAAAGACGATTTTACCCACACTTGTGTCCGCGGCAAAGCCAATCCGCGAGTGTTTCTCGCGCACTCAAACATTGCGAAAAATGGACTGCATGTTCACTTATAACGAAAAATGCATATGGTGAAATGCTCTTTCCGACACTGGTGGGAAAGCGCATTTTTCAAAACACAACACACGGATCGTTTGACTTTCCGCACGCCGCACGCCAGAGAGAATTAGTATACGCTTACTATATGTGTAACGACGAGTGCATGCCGTTGACAATTCACGCGTTGCTCCAACTATTTTTCATCATATACGAGGAATGTAGCTATTGATGATCGTGTATACGCTTTGAGTATTGTTTTCTATATATGCGACATACTCGAAAGCGAAACGCACACAACACGCGGGTATGCGCAACAAGACTCGGAACGTGCCGCGCGAGAAGGTGTTCGACTTTCCGCACCTTCTTTTATAGATTTGGCTTTGTTGGAAGAAGGCTAGTTGGATGGGTATAGTCAGTTTCAGTAAGTGCTACGTCAACCAACTTTTGGAACCTGAGAATAATGAGTTTTAGACGCTTTATATAATTTCATTCATTGTATACTGATCCATATTTTACGGATATTAGCCCTCAGAAATTGTAATTTACAAGAATATATTCAGGGAATGGCCGCACCAACGGTCGATCAGCTGCGAAATCGCTTCGGACTGAAACCGTCTCAATTCCTGCATGAGAGGAACAAAAGCAGATTTTCCAACACGCAAATTCGTGCGAGACAAGTGGGCCGAAATCTAGGTGGATTCTCGAACGACGTGTACTTGATAGACAAGGCTTGAAATCACGGCCGATCTCCGATCATTGAATCGTGACGAAACCTAAAAAATAAGAAACAGAGTGAGACATTCTATATCTGCATACAGACATCGACAACCAGAACAACGAGGCCGAGAGGGACCACAAAAAACGGTTTGTTCCAACAAGAAACAGAAGGAAAGAAAATTTTGAAAAAAGGGGAGGCAAACTCATAGAAGCATCTAAGTACGCCTCACCACCGCGGACATTAGCTCCTAAACGCTCACTGCACAAGGGACCAAAACAACATTGGGAACAATCAAACCTTAACAAGAGCCAGTCTCTATCAATTGTATCTCTTTTGCATTGTTAATATCAAACCTAGCTTGGTGGAAAAAATTGGACACGGTGGGTACTATAATTTAAACAGAGCTTATTACGTGTATACCTATGGGTTATGTTACTTCAATCATTAAATTTCCCGTTAAAAAATATCTATAGGCATTTATACACTTTTTTAATACTATACGATTCTGACAGAAATCGAATGGAGTAACAAAACTAACTTATTTTAAACTCAAAAACTGAAATATATTTGGTGGCCAAATTGAACTCTACCGCCATTCACCGCGAGCGCCTGATTGCACAATTGTGCACGCATCCTGAACTTGCGTCTGCGTCTAAATTCTAAACGCACAACGCTGAATTCTGAACGCTCCCTAATATACGGTTCTGCTTTCTGCTATACATATATATATACATATATATATATATATATAGGTATATACATATATAAAATATACATCTATATAGATATATCTACATGTTAATCATCCATCACTTCAATCAACTTCAGTGATCAGCATCAGCTGGCATTGAACTGCAGATTGAGCTGCATTCGCAGTTAACATACTTAACCTCAGCAAGTTGTCGACATAATAATTGTGTCATTATTCAATTATGTCCGTCTTATATGGAAACAATAAACCGGTGATTTGAAAAATAGGACAAAACAGACATCAGCGGCGAATAAAATCCGAAGTTATGTGTGCGTGACAAAGTTGCTTAGTTTTTCAGCAGCCATTCTTCATAGCATTTCTCATGGAGTTCTTGACGATTTTTTAGTCTTCTGATCGATTTTCACTTGTCTACACTCGTTAATATTCAACAATGACGAATAAAAAGGAAATGATCGAGGTGACTTGAGCCTTGACAGAGAGCCCAATAGCACATCTGCACAGCAGCAGCAACTCGTCTTTGCCTGTCCTATTGCATGGATTAAATGTTGAGCCTTGCACTCACAAAAATCGATACCGCATCGTCATCGCCATCATCTCCAGCACTTCCCCATCCGTTGGAGCCACATTTCTTTATTGAATCATTCATCATGTCTGGCAATCAATCAGGTATCAAATGTCCCTCTGAGTATGTCAAACTCAATATTGGTGGATCTCTGCACTATACAACGATAAGCACACTTAGAAAGCATGATACCATGCTTCGAGCCATGTTTAGCGGTCGTATGGAGGTCCTCACTGACTCCGAAGGTAAACAATCAACTCGCCATCAACATTTTCTTGATCATGACTAATTTTCATTCTTGTCTAGGCTGGATATTGATTGATCGGTGTGGCAAACATTTTGGGACAATATTGAATTATTTAAGAGATGGCACTGTTCCTTTACCAGAAAGTAAGAGAGAATTAGCTGAGCTTTTAGCTGAGGCTAAATATTATTGTATCACTGAATTGGCAGAATCTTGTGAACAAGCTCTTCAAAAAAAAGACAAAGAAACTGATCCCATTTGTAGGGTGCCGCTCATAACATCACAAAAAGAAGAGCAAGCACTCATAAGCAGTACGACAAAGCCAGTTGTTAAACTTCTTGTTAACAGACATAATAATAAATATTCTTACACCAGGTATATATTTCAATACTTTTTGGTTTTAATCGTGGTATAGATTAAATCTATGAATTTACAAACTTCTCTGTTTTCTTACAGTACGTCTGATGACAATCTTTTAAAAAACATAGAATTGTTTGACAAAATGTCCCTTCGATTTAGTGGTAGAGTTCTATTTATCAAAGATGTCATAGGTTCGAGTGAAATATGTTGCTGGACTTTTTATGGACATGGACGTAAAGTGGCTGAAGTTTGCTGTCATTCTATAGTTTATACAACTGACAGAAAGCATACTAAGGTACGATACGTATCTGTTAATTTCTTAAGATTATTTACAATGCATGTCAATTCAATGAATAAGTTACTAGTTTTACTTTTAATCTTTGACAAATAAAATCTTAAAATTATTACAGTTTCAAATAATACTTATGAATAACATATAACATAGTTACAAAATTCTTTGAGAGATGGACAGAGTATTATAAATTTAATCTAAATTTTTGTCTCATCTACATAAATTATGTCTACTCAGGTTGAATTCCCAGAAGCTCGCATTTATGAAGAAACTTTGAATATATTACTGTATGAGAATCGAAATGGTCCAGACCAAGAACTTATGCAAGCAACATCATCGAAAGGTGCTGCTAGTGGAGCCCCAGCTTGTACATCAGATGAGGAAGAAGGTGAGCGTTCTGGTTTGGCACGTCTACGCTCCAACAAGCAGAATACTAACTGACCCATCCTGTTACATACACACCCAGCAATTCGTAATGTAGTACGTTCGCTTAAAAATCGAGCCAACATCAAATAATTTGCCTTACAATCACTTAAGAAGGGAGCTTTTAAGAAGAAGTTCAAATTAAAGTAACTATCATTTTTAATCTGATAAATTGATATGAATTATACTCTTTCTAGTTCCCTCCAGATTTAATTATGAAATCTCCATCAGTTTTTTATTAGAGAATTTGATCCATCCAATTTTTTATCTGTTTCTTTCATCTCTTTCTTCTAGAGAGATTTGCTAGTAATGAGAGTTATCATTACATGATAACATTTTAGATTATTTTGATGCCAGGATAAAATAAAAGTAAAATTGTTCCTGAATTCTCTTTTATCTTATAAATAGCCATAAAATCATAGGAGTTCAATACTATTGAAATTCTAAATAAAAGACAATGAGTTATAGTAAACAACAAACATGGAACGAATATTTATAGTTTAATACAATAAAATACTTCTTTCTATTATCTTATCTTCTCACAAAATATATAGAGTTGCCAAAAAATCTTCTAATAAAATGTACCTGGTTAAATACTATTATCTCGATTGTCAATTCATCTAATGTGCCAAATCTTTGTATTGTGAGATGTTAAAAAGTGTTATTTAGATGCCATTTTGACCGGAACAATACCATGAATTGGATAAATTTTTAAATTGAAGAAGAAAGTTTGATAGATGCAGACTATCAATAATCTAATTTAAAGCACAACATCCTATTTCCTGTTTCGTTAATCCTATACTGACTGTAAAATTGCATTGAAAATATTTATGATAACTTGTTCACATTTGTTATAATTTTTTAACAGGTTTAGTGCTAATTGACACATATGTTTTATGATTTGCTTTCTAAGTATACAATGTGACACATGTACATGTGTCATGAATGTTTTGTTGATTATTCTACTCATGTAGAATGTCAAAATTGTTATTTAAAACGTGGTTATTTGTTGCATTCATAATTCATAACTCAATTGACACCAGGACCTACATCCGAGATGCCTAAATTATGTTAACACAAACTTTGACACATCGAAATATACGTTCAAGAATATAAAAATATGAAAATTGAAAAAATGAAACTCATAACAATATGCTTTTATGTAAAACGTATAAAAAATGAAAATGGCGTGACAAGAGAAAAATAACCTTTCATTTCCACGAAATGAAAATAAAAACAAGGAATCGAATGACTTTCTCTGAAGTCACTAGACTATCAGTTTATATCACGAATAATAGTTGTCGAATTGATTAACCACCACTTGATGACTTTTATTAAAGTTAGTTTTATTAGCAACATTATGGTGGGGAATATATGTTTTATCAGTAAAAACTCATTTGAAATCAATTTACTGTAGAAAATGGTTCAATACCTTGTTTTTATTCAGTATAAATAAGAAACTATTCTTCGTTCGGTAGTAAATTTATTTTCTATGTATTTTAGTTGAAAATTTTTCAAGGTCAATATTTATTTTTATAAAATTTTTCTGGCCACATATATGTTGTATAGTACATACCAAAAAAAACTTATTCTGTACTTTATAACTCGAATACGAAACAAAAACATTTTTTATGATCATAAAAAATTATGCAAATGTCATATTGAATACATTACTTCCTAAAATTCAATAACATTTTCTCTGGTTTTTTTGTTATTTATTTATGATTCATGAAAATAACTTTCTAGTTTCTCACCAAACACTGAACCTATTAATAATTAATTGACAAACAAATCAAACGATCAAAACATAAATTGATTATTTTAGATAATTGAAAAATTTATGATTAAATAAACTGCCAATATAGTATCAACTATAAGACTCATTACTGTTGATATATTTTCACTTAGATCTAACGTGTCAATTGTATAGTGAAAAAAGACTATTCAAAAAATCACTGGACACAAAAAAGAAATTTCAAACTCATCAAATTCTGTTTATGAAATTTCTATCTAAACTAATGATTATTTTCTAGACGAATTTTCGATTAACTTTACGAAGAACATGAGTAATCTTTGATTATCGAGGGACCTTTTTGTCTCTCTAGTTTGACTCATTCACGTTCAAAAATTAATGAGACGAATCATTTTTACCGAAGCATAATATATTTAACTAATGATTATTATATTTTAATAATTCAATACCATTGAATATGTTAGGGCATGTTTGAAAAATAATTGTATAATGTTTTGGAAAACTTCTTATATTGTAAATATTTCTTTTGTACTTATTAAAAATGTTCACTCGAAAATTTTCATAATAATTTTATTGTGATGAAATTATTTTTGATGTGGATCAAATATACTTCGAATGAAGCATGACTTTTGTAATCATACTGTTCTATTGTATTCAATGTATGTCTCATTTTTAATCAAGACTGTTAATTTATCAAAAGAAAGAGTTAATGTTGGATAAACAAGAAACGAATGTAGTTTCAACTAGAAACAATATATTTAGAATAGTCAAATATTATAACATTGACTGTATTTGATAGTATGAAATTTAAAAAGTAAAAGTAATGCGATTAGATTGATAAGCTAAAGTTGAATCAATAAATGTCTGATATATAACAGGGTAAACGTGAACACAATCAATAAAAGTGTGGCGTTGAATTTAACATGTATTCACGAAAAAAATTTAATATTCTTTCAATAATGTTGCATTTTATTATGATAATGGATTCTCTTGATGGAGTCTATGCCAAGAAACGAAGAATTGAAACTTGAAGGACTGCTTAAAGCGACAGTTTATAGATACATACAAAAGCAAGGATATCTATCCTCATTCATGGTAACGTGAGAAAGGTGCGGATCAATCATTTTTTTCTTGTATTTTTAATGAGTATTTTTATTCATGAAACAAAATCACTGTTTCTCTTTTACAATAACATTGATACAAACCATGAATAACAATATTCATCAATGAGTGATGGTTTTTTTTTACCTACATGTGTATGATACACGTGTAAAACTAAACAACTGTATAATACAATTGTTTAATGCCATTCAAATTGATTATTATAATCGATTGGTAACACATTATCCTCCTAATTGCTGATAGATGGTATATGAATCATTTTTTTCAATCCGATCCGTAGCTTACGTTTCGTAGTTCATTGAAGGGTATGGATATCGCCGCGTTTGTGTATCTATGTAGCCTTTCTTGAGGGCCGCCTTTCATGAACTTTTATGTTGGGGCATTAAATTTCAAAAATACTACGAATTTTTTACTAGATTTATTTATATATGCGTGTGTATTGTATGTATTTATATTGGAAAATTATTTAATTGTATAAATGGTACAGATCTACTGTAAATATTGTTTATTCGCCAATATATTATCTGCTAACATTATTTCTAATATTATTTATTTCTGATCCATATTTTAAGTATTGAAAATTCCCACTCAGATTTGTTTTTAATGCTTTTTCGTAGATTTTCTTTTGAATTCTCAAAACTTACAAGGCGAAGTTTTGTGCAAACCTTTGGGTCACCAAGTCTGCTTCTGAAATGTATGATTCCTCATACAAAAAAATGAGATGTGTATTTCAGCGTTTCGTCTTCTGAATCATTCTTTTCGATGTTACATTTACAGAGTCGTTGAAATAAGTCTTGTAAAAGAGTCCATCCAGGCTTTAATGAGCTCATTAAAGTCTTTTTTTCTACCAGTAGCAAAAAAATGAAGGGAACAAACAAATTGAAAAATTGTTCGCATGGGAAATATCAGTTATATTAAAAATCTATCAGGTAAGGATAATATATGAGTTTCGATGATCATTATTATTTTGCATTTTATTTTGACCTATATAGTTCTAAAATTTTTTGGTAGAGAAATACAATACACAAAAAAATTATTTTTTTTTCGTATAGGGCTACAGAATACATAATTTTCTTTCAAATCGTCATTCTCTTCTGAAAAATTTGAAAAAGTGCACAATTGCGCATATATAATTTCTCTGTAAAGTGACCTCTATTGGATACAAGTGAAACGTATAAAGCATGATATTTCACAGTGATGATCTAACTACACGTAATCTCATACTTTCTTGCAGTTATATTTGTATATGTGCAGTGCAGTGCGAAGGTGTCCATCTCTCAGCAGTAATGGCGAAAGACGATGAAACTTCGGATGAAGATGCTATTGCAGGTGAAAATGGTTCCCAATTTATTATTCTCTTCAAATGGAAAATCTTTTTTGATGGATTCTGTTATATGTTTGGTTGTTCATTGATCACAGAAATATTTTTGTCATAAACTAACTAGCATCAAGATTTCTGTCGATACTCAATATTTTGGTTTACGCTGTACGCAACGCCACCTATAGTATACTTTGAAAATCATGAAATATTGTGAGATGTAAATATTGAAATTGAATTGAAAACCAAAATAACATTTTTTCCAGAACCTAGCATTAGCCCCTCGCTTATCAAGAGGCATAAAAAGCACAAGCACAAAAAACATAAGAAAAAGAAACTTTCTCTTGAAGCAGAAAGTTACATACATGCTTCTGAAGAGTCGAATTTGAGAAGAACATTTAAAGTTAAAATAAGAAAAGAAGAAGATAGAAGGTAAAGTTTACACATTTAAACAATAAGCTTATATTTACATCCGCTCCAAAGCTAATTAATTTTACGATTTAGACACATACTAATTGTATTATAGAAATTGAATTTTGATATCATGTATTCTCTACAGCTCAGATAAAGTGAAAGAAAAAGTATTCAAAATTACAAATCCAACTATAAGCAATCCAAGTACAAGTCTTTCACCAAAAACAGCAACGAAAAAAAAAACTATGAAAACAAATAAAGGAAAAGATAGTGGTACTAGTAGTGAGGAAGAAAGGTGGCTTGATGCCATTGAATCGGGTAAACTAGAAGAGGTAACAGCTCAAAAACTTGAATTTAAAATTTCACTATTTTTAACTTGAATTTAAAATTCCACCATTACTCGTTCATAATGCATTTTGGTATCCATATCAGGTTGATGACGAGCTTAAGAAAATCAAGCCCAAAGATCCAAAATTGATGACTGCTAGACAGAGGGCAATGTTTGAGCGGAAGACAGACACAGAACCTAATTCAAGTATGGAGCAATTAATGTCTTTGCCAACTGGTTACAAAGAAAAAGTTATGACAGCAGAAGCTATCCAGAAAGCAGCACTTAAATCTTTGAAACGTAAACAACTTGCTGATGAAAAAAGAGAAAAAGACAAGGTGAGGCGTATTACCTTTTGAAAATAACAAATTTTTGTTGACATCAGAGTTGTTTTATTATGATATTTTAAACAAAATATTACAAACTTTAGAACTATGTGACATTTACAAAATATTTGATGGTGTATTTGGGGCATAAAGGTTTATTCAACCTCCAAAATTTTACAAATTACATGTATTAAGTTAATTGTTTTCAACTCATTGACCATACAGGCTATTTTATCAGCAAACCAGTACTTAATCATAATGCAAATTATGTTTTTCGCAAAGAACAGATTGATTTATTGACAAAAATTCAAAGATAGTGAAGGATAAGTTTCAATAGTACTTCCAAATCTATTGCTTGTCATTAGTATACTACGTCACAACATCAATTTTAACATCTTCAATTTATTGAACAGAAAAAAACAATGGAACGATTGCTGAAGAAACAAGAATCCAAGACATCAAAAGTAGTAACTAAAGGAAAAGTAGTTACAAAACGTCAAGTCCCATTAATTACTTATAAAATAACTCTAGAAGGCAGCTCAATTTCTTTACCACCAGGAGAAAATTTTCCTCTGCCATCCATGAATGTGTAAGTTTGTTTTAGTACTGCCTTGTATATGAATAATTTTATTAAATTTTCATTTTGATTTCAGAGGGAAACCACCTGAATCTATCTCTTGTGGAGTACCACCTTGTTGTAATCCAAAAAAGTATTATTGTTCTAAGACTAATGTACCCTTATGTAGTTTAGCTTGTTATAAAGCAAATCTGATTGGGATTGTATCATAAGATTTATTATATTGTAAGATAAGATTTTTTTTAATTTGTATATAATATTTGTAAATGTTATTTATTTTTAAAAAGAAAATGAACAAAAAAATGAAATGGTTTATTTACACATATATTTTTTTGATTCATGATGTACATATTCATTCATTGGTTGCTAAACAATTATTCAATTACTTTCATTTCAGAAAACCACATTATATTATAATTCTGTTCTTAATAATTAACATCTAACTGGGTAAATATAGTTGCAAAAGTAATGTATGTATGTAACATACAATTATTAATTTCATGCTACTTAAGCTATTCTATAACTGATACTTTGGATTGAATACATAAACGCATCTATTATTTAAATTTTTCTGTCCTTATTTGAAACATTTTTAATCAATGAATAATTTCACTAGTTATAAGCGTAACAAGGAGTGATAAGCTATTCTATTGAACATTGAATAAGTTTGTTCTACCGTTTCAAATGTATATATAGAAGAGAGACCCTAGTACTATCTAACTTTTTAAATAAACAAATGACAACCTAACTTTAGCTACTTATTATGGCTAGAAAAATTGAAAAAACTTGAATACAAGCTTCGGATATTTAGAATCCAGATCAGTAAGTTTTATCTCACGATTTGAAGAGAATGTATTTTAAACTAGCGAGAATCACTCACTTGCTCGTGTCTTTCATATGTTCTATAATGAACGTAAATAAATATTGATATTTTTATTTGATTTATTGGTGAATAATTCAATCAAAGTATAATGACTTGATTATTAGCATAGCAATAAAAGTCACCCATGTTTTATGATGTCATTTTCAATTGATCCTACGGATTTATTAAAAGACGTTTTTGTTATTCGTTATTTAAGGAGAGGCTCTCATCTAGCACCTCGAAAATGACCCATTTTTCTTTATTTTTTTTTTCATAGAAGGAATTAAATAATGGTATGGAACTTTTTCACACGTACTTATGGGCAATTCTCTGTGGGATCGAACATGAAAAAATTTGATTTGGCTCAAAATTTTTTTGTAAGTTCTAGGGCATCAAGCCGATTTCCCAGAATTTTTTTAGATTTTTTCGAGCACTTTAACCCCCTTTAATAAATAGGCAAAGTTGCTGATTTTGCTGTTTTTGCATTTTCAGAGGCATTTTCAACCTTCATTTACACCCTGAAAATGACCTCTGAGGCAAAAAATGAATGGCACACTTTTTCCTGCAAATTGCCTGAATTTTATAGAAAAATTATCTCCAAGGTCATTGGAGCACATTAAGTACTCCACATTACCGCAATTGGAGCCTCTATTTTTGAACCCTGGGAGTTCGCTCGTCAAGCCCCACACCACATGGGTACTAAAAGTTGTCCCAACTCATACCACATACAGCCTATATAGTGAAAAAATGGGCCTGGACTCTGGAAGCTACCAAAAAATTAATATATTAACTAAAATAGGGGTAAAAACAGGCTAAAATGACAATTCAAGGAGAGCCTTGTACCGCCAACACTTCCAATTTTTGCAAACACTTGTCTGTGGTATTATTAAAATTATCCACTGTAAAAACTCACATTCTATCATACTAATACATATCCTGAGTTGTCAATATCATATTTATATAGATCAAGCATTACTATACTACTTGACGCCACCTAACTTTCAGTAGTTACATGTATTGATGGTCAATATATTGTCTCTATTGTGTTAAAATGTACAAGAAACTACTAATAAAGTACATTGTCATGAATTGCATTCACTCGATGAGAAAGATTAATCCAGAAAGTAAATTGTAAGCTGTGCATTACACGTACACCTTATAACACACTAGGCAGTGCATAGATATCATATGATTTTTTTAATATCAACAATAAAATGTTGAAGTTCACTAAACATGGGTAATATTCATGAATGTGGGACTCATGAAATCCACTCATATTGTATAAACTGCATAGCTGAGGTCCAGGCAGCTATTGCCTGGTGGGCTCAAACTACAACTTCAAGTTATTTACTCATGGAATTAGCTAATATGAATCAATCCACTTGAGAGTATGATCACTAAATGCGCAATTTGATAAGGAATTCAAATATATATAGTTTGCCTGTCCAGAAATGAGTTTGGAGCTTCCAAAGTAGCTTTGCATGTCTAAAAGTCTATGGCCGGTAACCTAACCTTTGCTATACATGGGTCATATATATCTCCAGTATAGGCAAGTATAACGTTCACAAAGTGGTTTATAAATTCATTTAAACGCTGGCAAACCATATATATTTGAATTCGTTATCAAATTGCGCATCTAGTGATCATACTTTCAAGTGGATTGATTCATATTATCTATTTTCATGAGTAAATAACTTGAGGTTGTAGTTTGAGCCCATCCGGCGATAGCTGCTTGCACCTTAGCTATGCAGTTTATACAATATGAGTGGATTTCATGAGTCCAATATTCATGAATATTATCCATATTTAGTGAACTTCAACATTTTCTTGTTGATATTAAAAAAATCATATGATATCTATGCACTGCCTAGTGTGTTATAAGGTGTACGTGTAATGCACAGCTTACAATTTACTTTCTGGATTAATCTTTCTCATCGAGTGAATGCAATTCATGACAATGTACTTTATTAGTAGTTTCTTGTACATTTTAACATAATAAAGCCAATATATTGACCATCAATACATGTAACTACTGAAAGTTAGGTGGCGTCAAGTAGTATAGTAATGCTTGATCTATATAAATATGATATTGACAACTCAGGATATGTATTAGTATGATAGAATGTGAGTTTTTACAGTGGATAATTGTAATAATACCACAGACAAGTGTTTGCAAAAATTGGAAGTGTTGGCGGTACAAGGCTCCCCTTGAATTGTCATTTTAGCCTGTTTTTACCCCTATTTTAGTTAATATATTAATTTTTTGGGAGCTTCCAGAGTCCAGGCCCATTTTTTCACTATATAGGCTGTATGTGGTATGAGTTGGGACAACTTTTAGTACCCATGTGGTGTGGGGCTTGACGAGCGAACTCCCAGGGTTCAAAAATAGAGGCTCCAATTGGTAATGTGGAGTACTTAATGTGCTCCAATGACCTTGGAGATAATTTTTCTATAAAATTCAGGCAATTTGCAGGAAAAAGTGTCCCATTCATTTTTTGCCTCAGAGGTCATTTTCAGGGTGTAAATTAAGGTTGAAAATGCCTCTGAAAATGCAAAAACAGCAAAATCAGCAACTTTGCCTATTTATTAAAGGGGGTTAAAGTGCTCGAAAAAATCTAAAAAAATTCTGGGAAATCGGCTTGATGCCCTAGAACTTACAAAAAAATTTTGAGCCAAATCAAATTTTTTCATGTTCGATCCCACAGAGAATTGCCCTTATATATCATGTAAGTGGACGAAAAAATTTTTTTTTATTGAAAAATAATCATCATATAATAAGTTTAACACACATTTATGGGCACGCCTCTACAAAAAGTTTCCGCATGGTGGGAACTCTAGAGCCTCCAATTTTTATCTGAGATTAAAAAACGAAAGAGTTTCAGAAAATATATAACATTTATGGGATATTATACCGATAATACCGGAAAAAAGTTGAAAATTAACAAAATGGCGGACTTGTAAAATTTATGTACCGATTTCGCACTTTTTTTTTGCTCTTAAAATCAATATATTGACAAAAAATAATAACAAAATTGATGGTTTTATAGGTATAAGCTCCCAGGAATTTAATTGCCTTTAGAATAAAAAAAGATTCAAGTCGATCCCTTGATTAGTTTTTGAGCTACGGTTCCCACCAGTTTAAAAAAAGTCGTTTCGAGATAAACGCGTTTAAAGATTCGGTTAACCGTATCAATAATCGTTAATCATCAGTTGATTATTATGCTATAAGTTTTTGAAATGAACTATTGTGGTCACACGCTTTTAGAGGCATATTCTAGACTTCATAAGGTATCAAAATCAGCAAAAAAAAAATAATTGATTTTCTTAAATTACTTGATGAGAACCTCCCCTTAAGATTTATTTTTACGTTTCGAAATCATTATTTTATTTCTTTTATGGCCCCACAACCAGAGGAAAAAAGTAGCTCTCTGTTTTTTATACAATTTATCGGGCCTTATCATGCTCTGGATTTTAATAATAACTTGAGAAAAATCATAAAAATTAAATTGAACAGTAAGCAGATTAAATTTTTTATTATTGAAAAGTCATCCAAATAACTCAAAGGTAAATCCCAAAATTGAATAGTTGACCGCATTTCCTGGTTTTGAAAAGTTAATGTAAACCTCGAAACCAATCACGAAATCTGTCGCAAAAAGATCACTGGATTTCCGTCTACATTTTTGATGTGTATTTGAAATTCAATAGATTCAATAGATTTTTCAGACACCCGAATGAATTTTCCAGACGATTCTCATCGGTTTCTCTTGCAACCTGGAAGGCTTTCCCAGGCGATTCTAATTTGGCAAAATCGGAGACGGCCAATTCCTGTATAGCAGTATTATAACAGTAGTCTCATGCAACAGTAACGCGTGGCTGCAGTTTTTGACTCTTGACTAGTCTTGACTGGATTTTAGCTTCATGTGTGGACCAAATTTGCTAATTTTCAACCGCTGAGATACTTCCTCATTACACGATTCTCCGAGCTACGATCTTATTATTCTAACCCCCGAGAAGTATCAACATGTGATTGTCGATAAAACTTAATATAAATAGCGAAGCTGCTAAATTATAGTGGTTAGTTAAGAATTCCATTCTTAAGGTATCTATAAATCTGCAACAGAGTTTGATGTAGGCTGATTTCGCCAGTTAATCGGCTATCTCATTCCAACTATTCCTCCGTGCACTCGAATTCAGAAGAAATGAATATTTTTGATGATGTTTTGATGAGTGTTACGTATAAACAAATTGAAATTGTCAATACTGTTTTCAAATCTCTTGTCGTTTGAGTCTTTGTGATCCCAGTTCCAGGAAATATTATGCGCATGAAAGTCACCAAAAAGCAGACTTCTTATTGTAGATTTGAATGAAGTCTGTCTTTTCGGAAAGATATATATTCTGGAGGAGTGAGCCATGATTCAGCGCAAATAAAAATGTCAATATTTTGTCATAATATAGAAAGTTCGTTTATTCTTCGATTCAGCGAAGAATTCGCGAATCTGCGAGCATTCTAAAAGACGACCCTAAGACTTCCGTTATCTATCCTCCGTCTATCAGCCATTTTTTCTATAAAATAAGAAGCTAAGAAGCAATAAAGATCAATTGTTATTAAAAATCGGCGGAAGCTTGATTCATACTCTTCCTATTGTTGATTATTTTATGGAATCGGTGCTTCAAATTCTCCTTGATCATTAGTTGGCTGATGTTGAGAAGCATGTTGGAGTAAGAGCATAGATCAGACGTGAAGATGCTCACTAGTTACTACTTCGGTTACACTATTGCTGCCCCAAGCTTTGATTAGGGACTATGTATGAGCTTGCCAGAAGGAAAGGGATTCCGTTTTTTTTTTATTATTATAAAACTTATTCAACCCTTTGATAGGGTTATTTAGTTATACATAGTTGCTTACTAAATCAAATTAGTGTATTACATTTTTGGAAGAAATTAAATAATATTGTGCATATTGACTTCGTTGGATTCACAAGTCAGGATCTTATTCTTAGTGGCGGATACATGTGCCCACACAGCATGAAATATTGCAATGAAATATTTCAAAATATTTCTATGCAGCCATCGAGAAACGGATTTTCCAATCTCGCAATGAATTATTTCTGTAATCTTCCTGAAATATTTTTGAAAAATTTCAGGAAGATATTTTTGTGAAATTATTGAAAGGCAATGGCTGCAGTGGAATATTTCAGAAATATTTCAGTGAATTATTTCTTGAAATATTTCACTGCAAGATTTTGAAATGACAAATGCTGCAGTGGAATATTTCAGAAATATTTCAGAAATCTTTCATGAAAGATTCTTTGATTCCCGGTGAATGGTCATTGAAATATTTCAAAAATATTTCAGAAACCTTTCAATGAAATATTTCAAACTATATTGCAAAAATATTTCAAAAATCTTTCATTGAAATATTTTTTTGCAGCTTTTCGCGGACATATTAATATTTCAGAAATATTTCATGCTCTGTGGGTGGTGTTTTATCCTAATATCTCGTTAGTAATTTTATTCTTTCATCATTGTACAAAGAGCAGTGCCATGGAACGTGATCCAAGTCCTGGTATTCATACCCACATGGGCATTGAGAGCTTGGTACAAAATTTATACGTGTTAAGGAGTTTGCGAGATTATAATGGCTCGATCGAGCTCGGTTTATTGACACTATTACTTCTCTTTTCCGATTTGCAAATTGGGAAATTCTCCTTGCAAGAGGATACTTACAACGAGAATTATATATTTACTCTAAATAAATCATAATTTTATATATTTTCTCCTTCCATGGATGATACTGTTTCGATACTGTTGAGAATGATCGGACGTACAGACGTTGGATAATATTATTTTCTTGACTTTCTAGAGCATGCGAGTGAATGTTTACTAGTGTGAGATAGGCGAGACAAACCTTATATTTATCGGATCGACTAGATTCGCGATCGCTAACGCACATCCACCAATATATCTATATTTTCAAATAAATCTAAGCTTGATAAATATTAGGCTTTGTTGTGTCGATTCAAACAATATAAATCAATAGATTCTATGTACAATTGGTAAATTAGAGTGAGGAACGATGATTACATATTTGATGTCAGCTGGTGATCCCTAGTGTATTTGATTGCTTCATCGAGTACACGCAGAACTAAATCCACGTGTCCTGATGTTGCATTTACTCCCATCAGCCCTATACGTATGACTTTTCCGACAGTTGGCCCCAAACCTCCACTAAATTCAACATTGTATCTGAAAATGAAAAGTGCACGTATCAGATTTATGAACAAATTAATTTTAAATGTATTCCCGTGTAGCAATCGACTGACAATGCAAAAACCATGAAAACATAAAAATGTCTAGAGAAGAAAAATATTTAGGCGATTCAGACAAGCTACAATGAGATTTAGCTTGTTTCATTTTGGTACGAAGAACACGATGAACAAAGAAAAAAATTACTATTTTTATGGACTCTTATTTATTCCAAAATGAACTCTACAAAATGCTTTTTTTTTTCTAGAGAAAAATAAATCAATTTAAATAAGGGGATAAATGACGACATCGCTCCCAGAAGAGCCCCGTCATAAAAAGTAGTTTTCTGTAAGCTTCAAGTCAAAATGCTAACATATACGCCACTCAAATGTATAATTACGAAAATCTCATTCGAGGATAAGAGGTTGAAGAGCAATGTTCAGCAACTGCAATACAGTTTGAATTGGCGCGGACGATTCGGGTAAAATTAATTCGCAGATGCTCGTTCCATAAATTTCTTGCAGTAAAGTCGCACTGTACTACAGTGAACATTCAGTGCAAGTTTCAGTGAAAAGTCATTGTAACAATTATGCGTTACAGTGGACATAGGTAATTTTATATTTATTTAAAATTCACTGTAGTCACAGTGAAAATTGATTGTGATTACAGTGAAATTTTACTGTAGCTACAGTAAACAATCCATTGTTGGTACCTACAGTGAAAAACGTTTCACTGAATCTTACAGTGAGATTTTGAGGGTAAATAATTTTGAGAGCGGAGCTGCGAGCCTGCTTGATTTAGCTCGTGCCGCACTTGTTGATCGCTCGATTAAGTATAAGTATGAAGTAAGCGGGGGATGAGTTAAATAGCGGTAAATATACCTGTCCATGGCGTAACGGATGACGGAAGGGGTGTCGACGTGTGGAGGCGCGAGGATGGCGGTGACGGTAGCGAGCCTGTGGCGAGGCTCGGCGACGAAGAAGCCGTAGCCGCGCCTGGCGAGGCCCTGGTGGAACTTGTCGGCGACGCTGGCGTGTCGCGCCCAGGACGCGCTCAGCCCCTCCTCCGCCAGCTGGGCAAGCGCCTCGCGCAGGCCGCACAGCAAGTTGGAGCTTATTGTGTGGTGGTACACCCGCGACTCGCCCTCCCAGCAGTTCCAGTACCTGCCCAGCAACTTCACGTCCCAGTAGTACACCGCCGTCGCCGATCTCCGCCCACGGATCTTCTCCCTGCAATCAAACGTTATTACACCCCCCATTCGTTATTCCTCCGCCCAATTCTTATATACCTATATCTGCGCGCAACGAGAGCATGCTACCATGTTGCTGCACTATAACGATTCGAGCTCACGCACGTACGCACATGCCACGCATACACTATAAACCTGAAATTCAGTTGAAAAACTGCCGTTTAAGAATAGTACTTATTCCGACTAAAACATAGTAAACATTTACTACAAAATAATGAAATTTCAATTGAAATATAGTAAACTTTTACTAAATTACTAAAATATTAGTAAAATGTTACATTTTTATTATTAACAGTTGTGCCATTTACATTATTGAATGTGGTCGTTATTCACTATTTTAGATTTATAGTGTAGTATTGAAAGGTAATTTCCCTTCGCTCTATCGTTGTCGCATGTTGCACTCAACAACCATCTGTTCTGGAACAGTTTCAACTGTTACTCCCTCCTTTTTTCATCATTTTCTCGCTTCACTCTGCTAAAAAAATTTCAATAAATAAGACATTCTTATTTCTTCACCATCTGACTGCTATATTTTATGAAAAAAAACATCTCACCTTGCCCTTGGGCATGTGCGAATTATTTTCTATCTTACTCAAAATGCTCTTTTTCGCGGATGTAATAAAAGTGAGTTGCCAATGCGCCCCATTCGGCTAATTATATGGGAAAGCTCGAAAATATCTCAAATAATCACAATTCATGAATATAATTTGTTAAGATATTCAAACTAATATACAGCTCTCATGAGCTACACCGAGTTGACAGTCGTAGCGCTGCTGCGTCGACGAGACTGAGAGCTCACTTCTTTCCGAGCGGCCGTTCGAGTCGGAGGTATAAGTACAAGTGACGGATCTTTTTGCATTGGAGGTTAGTTGGTAGACTGATTTGGTGTTATATCAATAAAGTATTTGGACCATACTCTGTTGCTCAGTCTTTTTCTTTCTTCGACCAACCAATTTCCCTTCATAATTACTACATATAGATGAAAATATCAATGCAAGTCGACTTTCCACACTTCAAATGGTGAAAATATACAAACTGTTGGAAGTGAGTTATGCTGGGAGTGCTGGGACACGTTAAAAGGGTTGAATTATATAAGAGAGACGTATTGACTACACTTTTACAATAAGGCGCGCGATTTGAGTAACATTGGTTAATTCACATTTTCAATGTGTTAAAATGCGTAAATGATGGTTACAGCGGTGGCTTTTGATAGCTCTTGAACTAACCTTTTATAACAAAATTATGAAATTTTAATTGTATCATATCCAAATTCGCAAAAAACTATTACGAGGGGCAGGGGGCACATTGTTTGAACTTGCCTTGTACATTTATACACAATCATAGGTATAATAACAAGAACAATAATGATAAATAAATAATAATAGTAATAACAATAAAATTGATAGTATAATCAAAATTCACATAAGAATTCAGAATTCTTCGCTATAGATATGTGATCGAACTCTCGTGACTCACTCTCCAGCACTAACCTCTCGAATAATGCATAGTCACGATGCGCACAAGTAATTGATCTCTTTGCCCACAGGCAATTCTGAGCGCCAAAGCATTTTTCTCTAACTGCAGATTATTCGTGTCGAGCTTACAATTTACAATGCTTTCTCATTCACTTACCTCGAGCCCAATATGGCCGCATCGTTATTCGAGATAATGTTATTCAACGTTTATTTCCACCTGCATCTAAAATACTTTTCTATGCAATTCTTACCGTCAAAATAATTTGAACTTCATTATTTCTCACGCAAATAATTGTCGAATCTCGAGAGTAATCGTTGTGTCGCGCAAATCTAAATGAAAGTCGACAAGCGATGTTTGCTCATGAATAATGCAACGCTGATCTGAATCTTAGCCTGTCGCTTCTTCGAAAGTAGATCAGACGAGGGATAACAAGTGGCGTATCCCAAAACAATAGGGAAGTTGCATGGAAATTGTTGTTTTTCAAGCTTGTAAAAATAAGCGAGTACAGGTGGATAGCAGTGAATTTTACGTGTAATAAAAGTGAATTTTCAGTTCAGGCTCATGAGTTTTGATACGAGAAATTCTTACACAAAATTCGCAGTAAATTTTTCGATAATAATTCAACTCTGTAGTTATATTATTGTTAAATCAAGAAATGGGAGAGAACGTCATAGAAGCTCTTGAAAATTCGAGTGAATGATGAAACTGACGAGAGCAGTCGGTATATCGAGGTGGCGGGCGCGCAGGGAGGTCAAAGTGAGTGAGAATATACAAAATTTGCTTGCAGGAGCTGCAGAAGGGAAGCCGCGCAGTCGTGGCCGGTGCAGATATACATATAATAACAGAGCGTGCGTATGCAGGGAGCTGGAGGATTGAAGCGCGCTAGCATACTTACTCGGCGAGCGGACTGAAGCTTATGGGAGTGATGCCGGCCGGGGCGCCAAGGACCTTCTGGCTGCCGGTGTAAACGACGTCGACGCCCCAGGCGTCGGCGAAGAACGGCTCGGCGCCCAGAGACGCGACTGTGTCGACGATCAGCAGAGCCCCGTGTCTGCGCAACAACAAAACAACAGCTCGCTGCAGTTAATTCGTCTGGTGCGCCAGTCAGACCCGTCCTTTATAATCACATTCAATTCATCCCACTTTGCTCTTTTCCCCTTTCATTTTCACGCATCGCCATGCCAAGTTTCTCTTCTCGCGCGCCCGCGCCTATCCAGCTTTCACTGCGTTGTTTCAATTATTACCATCGTCAACGCGTCCAGTTCACTTCTTAAAACATATTGTCGCGTGGATTTGTTACTCGCGCGGCATTGCGCGTTCAATCAAACACATTTTTATCAAGTTTTTACCAACTTCGCCGCCTGATTTACTCTTAGACGAGTCAATGAATAAAAAGAAATAATGAGAATATAGGTATACATAGCTGTAATTTATAACAACGTTTACTCTCGTCATTTTGCTTTCTCATTTAATGACTCTTTCATGAGTAAATCAGACCCCATGCAGAGTTGCTAAAAACTTGAAAAAATATGATAGTATACTGAAATTGAGGGCTCCGTAAATTTTTCCATGCATGGCTATGGAAAATCTGAAAAAATCCAAGAGTGCTACAGAGACTACTATCAACGAATTGACCGAAAAAATTTTAAAAAATAATGTTGATTTGCAGTTTGTGTAAAATTACCCATATATCGACCCTCCCTATTCTTAAGGACGTATCTCGCGGGACGCTGGAGCGCGGGAAAATAAGGACGTATCTCGGAGGGTCGCGCAAAATAATATCGTAGCTCGGAGAATTGCGAAGTAAGAAAGTATCTCAGCGGTTTAAAATTAACTAATGCATTAAAATTAAGTAATGCAGTTCACACATGAAGATGAATTCCCATTATCGATATAAACAAGCTATTCTAAGACCAAAGCTTCGCGAAAACATGAGTTTTCGGAGAATTTTTCCCGATTAATTAATATTTGCAGGACTGTATTTTACATTTTACCTTATTTTTCCATTGTAGATTAAAACAATGTACGCATTACTTTATTATTTAATTGATAGGATTTATTACAGTTGAATTGTTATAGCAGTCTTGAGAGAACGTTATTTTCCAAGTGCAGGTTGGAAATATCGAACAACAAAACGTTCTAATGAATGAGCCGCCGCGCGCCGGTAGCTTTATTCGTGGATAAGACTTCTGGACTCTCGCCCAGAGCGTCGGGGTTTAATTCCCGGCATGCACCTCTGTAGGGCCAGTTTTACCAAAAATAAGAACACGCTCCGCCGTGAGCATCATATGATTGTGGCTAGTCGGTTTCTTGAATGTAAACTACAAGCCAATAACGAGAGACGAAAAACTGCGTCTTGTTACTAGTTGCTAAGCGCTCGCGACTCGCGACTGCAGTCAGAGCAGCTTAGTCTGTAGTCTTAGCGCAGTCCAGCGCAGTCGAGCACAGAGCCACCGCGTTTCCACGTATATAAATGCTCTTGACCATCGTTTCTGAGCTTTTGACTCATGAATAAAAAAATACAGATGCTTCATATTTTGACTCGCCCCCATGATCGCTTTCATGTTTGCCGAGTTTTAATTCTATGCTTGAGATTTATTTGCGATTATAATTGGTTATAATTTTCAATCAAAGTCAGATTCAATATTGAGTCGCTATTTTCCGCGAGCTGCGACATTATTTCGCGCTCGTCCGAGATACGTTCTTACTTTGCGCTTTTCCGAGATACGTCCTTATTTTGCGCTCGTGCGAGATACGTCTTTACTTTGCGCTCGCACGAGATACGTCCTTATGAATAGGGAGGATATATATATATATTACGAAAATAATACCGAAATAGAGAAAAAAATACTAATCGAATACAATTCTCGTATCAAATGAGACGACAGTCGATGAATTCATTGTTTTTTTTTATAAAAAATCGAGTATTATACAGAGCGAAAAAAATGACGAAAAGCCGTGCGTGCGTTGTAAACTCACCGGTGAACAATATCGCCAATCCCTTCCAAGGGCTGTTTCAATCCGGTGGATGATTCTGAGTGTGTCACAAAAACAGCTTTTGGTTTATACCTTCGCACGGCCGCTTCCAACTCTGCGAGAGTGAAAGATACACCCAACTTTGTTTCCAAAAAGTCAACCTGTGGAAAGAAACCCAATATACTCATTGTTTTGCGTATGCTGGCAAGCGGGAATGATTACTCTCATTCTCCATCAAGGAAAATATTCATACGTGAACGCATTGCCGTATACGGTTCATTAGTTTTCAATAATCAACTCGAAAACGTAAATGCGCCGCATTGACTCGAAATAAATTTTTCGTCGCTTGTGTTGAAAATTTGATTATTGAAGCTTAAAAGCTCGTGATGAAACACACGGTCCGCGATTGCTGTTGCCTCGTTACAGTACGCATAAATTTCAGGGCAGCGTCGCGGTCGCGGCGCGGCAATCTCAAATGTGACATATCGTGCTGGTTTTGCGGTGCGTTTTCGATGGAGGCAGCGATAAATCGCGCGCACAAGTGCGCGCAGGGGACACGCCAACATTCATCAGCGCGCGGACATTGTTGTGCGCTTGGCGCACTATAGCTTACATTATAGCATATATATAGGTATACTGCACACTCACGTGAATGCCGAGGCGAGCAGCAATATCCGCGGCCCGTTCGCCCCATTGACCAGCCTTGACAATGAGGATATTTTCTCCCCGCTCGAGCACGTTTCCTATCGAGGCCTCCATGCCCGCGTGACCGGAAGCGCTTATGGCCAGGGTCAATTTATTCGATGTTTGAAATGCATACCGAATGCCGCCCTTTACCTCGTCCATCAGCTGAAAACACACAAAACGATTTATCAGCTTCATTTTCGTTCGTAACGCAGCACAAGCGTATCTGCTGAGCACGTGCCCCCATACTCTAAATCTAAAATAGTAAACAACTACTATGTTCAATAGTGTAAACTGCACATTAGATAAAAATAGTAGAAATTTAATGTAAACAATAGTCATCTATCACTAAGTTACTAAAATATTAATAAAGTTTGACTATTTCTTTTGGTAAATATCTACTATTTTTACCAATTGACCAATATGTGATATTAGACAGTACTCTCTAAATCTGAAATAGTAAAAAACTACTATTTAATAGTACAAATTGAACAACTAATAAAAATAATAGCTATTGACTAGAATAATAGTAAAATTCTACTAATATTTTAGTAATTCAGTAAGAGTTTACTCATTTTTTAGTCAAAATTGTACTATTTTCGGTAAAATTTTACTGTTTTTTAGCCAAAAACTACTGTTTGTATCAGTTGTGCAATTCCTACTATTAAATAGTAGTTTTTCGCTATTTAAAATTTAGAGTGTAGCTTTGTTTTGATATACGTGATCGGGATACACGGATATGCACACCAGAGGAGAGTTAGATGTATAGCGGAGTTACCTGAAAGACCTCGGGATGCATGTGACCTAGAACTTGGTGTTGGAGGGCGCGCAGCACTCGGTCGGAACAATTGCTCGGTCCGGGGCCCGTTAAAATCCTCGTCGGCAGCTGGAGCGGCTTGAACAGCTCGTTGGGCGGCTGCACCTCCATGGCTCTGCCGCTACTCTCTCCCTCGCGCGTGTTCGATCTGCAATCACAAACAATTACATTTGCAATGAATGCATGCCCTCGCGCCGCCGCGACTCTCTATGTTACCTACGTATGCGCGCAATACTATAATATAATTTATGGCCCCCCGAGCGCCGTGTAAGCTTCTTTCATATATATATATATATGCACATATGCACCCTTTGTCGCACTCTAGCGCCGCATTCATCGTTATTATAAAAACACTAACACGTATTCGCCCTTTGCGACACCCTCATCTGTATATATACATATACTCTCTCGTGTATGCAGAGTGCAAGCTCCTCGTCGTCGCACAAGTTCCTCCAACTCCATTTCAAACGCATACACGCAACCATACGGTTATTTGCAATTGCTCATGTGCACCGAAAATTCAATCACGCGAAGACGGAAATTCGCGATCAAAGACACAGGCTCATGCACTCGTGGAGAAAAAAACTGGGACAAGTCGAGCATTGCTTGAGACAATTTCAATTTTATCTGAGGTACACATGTACCCAATATGCGAGGAGGTCACTACACCCCGTCAAATGAAAGATCTACTCAATACCTTCAAAATGAGTTAGGTCTCATTTGATTTGAACAGTTCTACGCTGAGATACAGCGGAGTCTTGACCATTACGATACGCTACCCCTTCGGTGTGTGTGTGACACCCAGCCCCCTCCCCTTCACTTAGCGTAAACGGTAAATTGTATTGAAGTTACGTCGAACCGACTGATGCAGTGCATTAGCTGCAACGACAAGCTCGCTAAATGCGATTACTACATACAGAACCGTCAAGATTACGGAGCTACTGATAAAATTCAAGCCGCGATATCAGTAAAAAGTGGGGTTATATCGCTTTGTCACTCGAGTTATCCGGGCGAGAGTTCATTTTTTAGATGATGCGCTTTTATCACTAACTTGAAATACTTCCAATGTAATCATTCAAACTATCCAAAACGGACGTGTTTAGTATCGTTTCAAAGCTTACTGACCGTATACGCTTCCTGATGAACGGTTTTTACGCTCAATTCAAGAAGAACTAGTGCTGCATTATTTATTAAGTATGTAGATCAAAAAAAGCCTTCGGGTTGGCGCTATACATTGGAAATCACATCGATTCTTATTAGAAAATGATCTACAATGTCGAGCACGAGATTTTGCCAGACTTTCACGGTGAAAATGCCAAGTTTGGCTTCGTGGACAACGCAAGGCCTCAGCGATCCACTTTTGTCCGATTTCTTACACTAAATTCTACTCGATAAAAAAAAAATATTAAGCTGATGAAAAATGCGCTCAAACCTTTGATTTTATCTTGGTATATCAGCTATTGCTTTTCGTTAGAAAAAAATCGCACACAAAACTTTCAAGATCACTGAATTGTTATAGGACTGGATTGGAAATCCCAACGCATTCTCGTAAAGAGCCGAGGCTGCTTATATACGTGTTCGAAACAGATAACCTTGTGTAACCCCGAGGCGTGGAATTTTGTCGGCAAAAATAGTGACGCATCGCGCGTTTGTATCTCTATATTCTTTCCTGATAGGCCGTTGCATAAAAAAAAAATCTCATAATATTGCACCGTCTTATCTGTAATTTAATATTGTTAACTCACGTGGATGGAGTTACTGTATATATACTAACGTTGAGGTACTGGAATTCCGTTCAATTAGCTTGCTAAAAAGCACGTATAAGGTTTTCACACGCAAATGGATAGAGGCTGTAGAAGAACCTCCTGAAATCCATGTAAAATTTATCAGCTGACGATTGAAGCTGTGTGTGACTACTTGTAAACAGTTGGCAAGCAAAATATTCTTATGTGTTTGTTTGTTTTTGAAAACGAATGGAAATCAACTACTAGTTTTGACGAAAACTGTAAACATCGCCTGATCATTCAACGGCATTGCATCTTTTTTGTACGTCAATCGAGTTTTTTCAATCCTGAATTTGAGTTACAATGCGTAATCGATTTTCTATTACACTTGGACTATACTATATACTATGAAAAGATATGGGAATATACATATACATATGAAGAAGAATACGGAACTTTTAACTTTTTACTTTAAAAAAATGACTTTTTTTCAAGGCACGGTATTATAATGAAACATAGTACATCCTACGTTGTATAGAAGAAAAAATATATATGGGCCACTCGTTCTTTCTAAGCCTCGCTTTTTTTATTTTTAAAGATAATGATATTTTTGGGAATTTTGTTTTAATGTTACAATAACAAATATAACAAACTCTTGAACGAATGAAAATACATACTCTTAACACGAATAACATACAATATACAAAAACACAAGTTCCCTAAAGAAAAAAAGAATTTGATATGTCTATTGTTATTCTGCGCTTACACTCACAAAAATGAAATCTTGGTTCAAGAAGAAAAATCAGTTTGACGCTATAGCAAGAAGATTTTCTCTAAAATTGAGACTATATTCTTGATATACTTTGTCATTTCTCTTTCTCATAGTCATAAGTGTTCTGCAATTCTTTCTATAATACGTGAGATGTGTTTCAGCGCTGAGCGAAGGAACAGCCGCTGACGAAAAGGTAATGTAATAGAAGAGACGCGCCGGGCGACGAATCAAATTCACAACACGGTGTGGGTGACATCATACGAAGACGGCCAAAACCGAGATTGCACTGTGCAATAGATTAGTTTATGCCAAATGTCGCCGCGCCAACAGGTGTTGAGCGGCTCAACATGATACCACATGATACCGCTTTACCGCGCATGTTTGCATATATATATATAGCTGTATACTTTACGCAGATCCAAGCGCAGGCTCTGCAGTTCCGGAGCTGCTGGGTGTTTTCTAAGCTTCACCAAGGTTTTTCCCAAGTAATTGGTTATATCGAAATATTTTATATCGAAAAATTAACTTTTCTGAGGAAAAAATACCGTCTTATTCTCCTTGGATTTTCGCACGAAAAAGTCCTAATGACATTTTCCACGAGAAAGCGCCGCGGCACTGGCAAAAACAATAAACTGCGTTTACTTTTTTTTTTTCATTCTACCTGCATGATTATTATCTGTCGAAACTCTTTAGTTATCTCTATGAAACGGGTCATTGAACTGCAGCTGAAAAAAAAGTACGAAAACAGGGACATAACTGAAAAGAAAAATATTATGCCGATTTGAAAGGGCCGCAACTAGCTTTAGCTCGTGTTGATACCGAGTAACACATAAAAAATCCAAGACGATATGAAAGAAATATACATGGCATTTTCACGAGAATGAGCCATATGCAAGCTGATGAAGAGATATGAACAATCTACCGGGTTTCTAGAATACGCATCCCAATTCCCGTGCCAAACTATAGTATAGAGAACGGCTGGATATACAGAATCTGTGATGTAAACTCGACCGAGCGCAAAAGCCGAAGAACGATATAAAAGAGAGCTCGAGCTTGTTCGATCAGGGGGCTGTGCGTGCGTGTTCCGCGCGAGCGGCTAGCCTGCACCACATAGATAAGCCTCGGGGGCAAATCGCTAGAGTACATATGGCATATAAGTATGCAAGGGGCGCGGGACGGGCGCGGGGGGGGGGGGGGGGTAGTCACGTGCGCGCATCTACCACCTGTTGCGTACGCGCACACCCATACACGCATACACGAGTACTTTAATGGGTATGTATAGACAGACAGGCAGCTCGATCGCTCGAGACGGGAAGAATGCCGAAATCTCGTGCGGCAGACTCCCCACGACAGCATCCGCGCATGTCTCACGTGATCGTTAGCCAAGCCGACTGTATAATACACAATTACTCACGTACGCTGCGCGTTGATAGGATCGATTCAGCCACTCACTCCTTAATTATTCTTTCTCCCGCGTATACCTATACACTCGAGCGTCACTCGAGATCCCATCGATATATTTCCTACTCTACTTATAGCAGCTGTGTTAATGCCTCGCTCTTATATCTACGCTCCCTATCTCAATTCCAGATTACCTCGCGCGATTGCCTCGAGCGAGTATATGCGCGGCGATGAACGTCCGCGCGGCAGGGATACCAACATTTCAGTCAGAGATATTTCAACTCTGATGCGCCATCTGACATTGAAACAGAGCAGAAACAGCAACAATTATTGTCAAAACCATCCATTGCAGGCCCAAGAAGAAAATTTAATTGTTTTAGGTGCTCGCGTGTACGTTATACTATACATATTCTACTAGTACGATGGTATATATGTTTGTAATAAATTTCAAGCAAAATTCATGAGCTGTGGATTCAATTCCAAGATGCAATTTGCCAAACTTATCATGACTATTTGATTCTTGGGATAGTTGGTGAGATAACTGCTCGCACGGATTAGCCATATCTAAACAACGATGTAAACTTGTTTTTCGAGTGCTTTTGAGAAAAATCATAAAAATAGGCAAAATCTGTGAACATAAAGTAAGTGACACGGATTTGCACTGAAAATACAAAAAATGTGAATTGCAATAGAAAAACATGGAAACATATATCTGCAATGAAAACTAAGAGTTTTTTTTTGTAAATAAATCATAACATCTACGCTATAGCGGCAAGGTCAAAATTTGGGTTTAGGATGAGTTGATATATTACGTCTTTGGCCTGTTTCGATCCACTTCAGTATCCTAAATAACAACTTCTGTAACTTTTTACTGTTCAACTTTGAAGAACATAGCTGATTCGAACTACCTGCAGCCGTTTGGGATAACAAACAGTTCTTTTCGACGCTCAAAATGTCGAGAACATAGAAAATACCGTTTCGTGAGAATTACCCATATATATATATATATTACGATTCTTTTGATTGCACGTGGCATTTACGTGATTTCGTTAATAAATCAAACTATTTCCGATGATGAATTTGTTCGAACATTGATTGCGATAAGACAATAGCAGACTATCAAATCATTTTCGTTCATCAACTGACCGGGACTGGTTGGCGCTCGCATTTTACTGCAGTTTTGCTCGTAGATTGCACCCACACCATGAACATAAAAATCTAACTATATCCATAATTCATCGCACTCCGGTCGAAGATTATGTTGGAATAATGAGTAGTTCTTTAAGGATAATATATCCTTCATAGTGTAATTTTTTGGCCAATTTACCACGGCCGAATACGGGGCTTAAGGATGAAAGTTCAACATATGATTATTCATAATTAATATGCATTATTTGAAAATTATTTTTCACTGATTATGAAGATGGAAGGTTTTACTACAGAATGCTATATGATTTATAACTTTCACAGATATTATGTATGGTAAGAGTTTTTATTCCTTCCAATTTTGAAAAATCACTTCAGGTACACGAAAACTTGAAGTCTCATCTGTTGTCGAGACAAAGCCAGCTATAAGACTCAGATTCACAGCATATCAGGGGGCGCGTCAGCGCCCCCGACGACAAGTATGCGCAGCAAGCGAGGGGACGCGACAAGCTATATATACATCTCGTTGTCGGTTTAACCTGACATCTAGAAATTATTTTCGTTTTAACCCTGTCCTGCAATTTTACAATGGTTATCAGCGAAAACTACAGTTCATTACGACTGATTACGTAAGAAAGGTTTTATTGAAAAAGTCTTTGTTATTCGAGACTAAGAGGTATAAATGGGTTAGCAGACGACAGCTACTTTTTCCTCTTGGAAAATTCTCCAAGAAAAATTCTCCAAGATGACGTATATTACGTCCGAGTGATTCGAGGCATAGTTCGTGTGGTTCTCATCTCGTGTTTACTATCGAGTCTTGGAACATGTGTTCTCGGATAAAAATAATACTATAAGATAATAACATCCTAAACAACGTTCAATGGTTTGCTTCTATAGTCATCAGCAAGGTTATTTGCAGACGAAAACATATTCTCATTCTGAGGTTAGTTACATTAAGTTTTTCTATCCTTCAAAATAACCTGTAATCATGTAAAACGATTGTTCTTGAACGTTGATTCTTGATTAAAATTATATTTGATTGGATTTTTTTTCAGTAGGGATCAACTTATTGTAACATACACCAGTGGTTCCCTTGAAACAGGCTCCAAGCCAAAGCTTTGGGCACATTAATACGAAATACACCAGGCACATTGACCAAAAGCTTTTATTCATTACAGCCAAATCATCCTTTCTGGTAAGTTGAAATTGAAACTTACTAACTTGATTAATTAAAACATAAGATATAAGAGCTTTTTTTTGGAGAATTATAAAAAAGAATAATTATTTCTCATTTCTATAATTAGCTTGAACTGCTGCAGATATTTCATAATAAAAGTCTTATGGTGCAGGAACCATATAATTTTATTCAATTTAATATAATTTAATGTTCTTTTGCAGACTCTTTCCGAAAGTTTGACTATGGAACGACAAAAAATTTGAAGCTTTATGGAAGGACACAGCCTCCAAAATTTTGATTGGAGAGAGTAAAAGTTCCTGTAGCAGTGTTTAACAGTGAGAATGACTTCCTCACCCACCCAGTGGACATTACAAGACTTATCGAAAAACTTCCAAACGTCGTTGTACAGCACAAAATCGAATATTCAAAATTTAATCATATAGACTACCTCTGGGGTAAAGAAGCTAAACCGCTTCTATACGACTATATTGTTGATTTTATAAAAAAACTATAACTAAAACGCTCTCCCATGACGAACTTTACAAGCGTACAGTGAAGTTTCTCATGTAAGTTATATTATACATAAATGAGATCATCGTTGAAACGAAGTATTTAACATAGCAACGGTTTTTCAATCTACAGAAAAATACTTGATTTGAAATATCTCAAATGTTGATCTGATCTTTGGTCTAGATACAACACTGATCTGCCAAGATTTTAGTCACTACCTGTATTTATGAGATCGATATTTTTTTTATTTACATTTGATAAATTTCTTTTATTACAATTATGATTAGTAGGATTGTTATCATTATTATTCAAAAAAGACTTATTGTGTTTTATTTACTTGAGTAATGAATAGTGCTTTTAGTTGAATTTTCCCTTGTGACGAAAAGATTTCATAAAGAAATACTAATGTCAATAGCAAACACATAGATAAAATTCATACTTCACGTGTCAATTAATCATCTTCAGTATTATAAGAAAATTTTCTAATGGATAACAATGGAAATTGAGAACGGATGCGTGATCGCAAAAAAAAGCGCAAGATTGGTTTGAATCTCTCAGTACTCGATTGGCGAAGAAAATCGAGGTCAATCGTTTCTCAATGTGAATGTTGATCCAAGTGCAAAAGAAGAAGATATGGAAGAAATAGAGATAGAGAAAGATGCAAAACATCAAAAATGTCGAAGAATTTGATTGCATCTTGTCCAATCGTGTCAAAAACTTGTTTGAAAGATTTCAAGTGAAAATAAAAAATATAAGACTCATTCTTTTGAACCAATTATACTTAGATATTTTATAGTGTATATATATTAAATATATTAAACAACCGAGATCTATGTGACGGCGGTTTAAAAATTATTCAACGAACTTGAGGCATCAATATTTGTAAAGTCGTTTTCGTTAGAACAATGATATCAAATTAACGGATTAAAATGATATCTTCAAATTCTTCAACCCTATTCTCCAGTACAGCATATTACATATTTCTTATTACAAGATCTGTTATTGTACATTCAGTCAGGGAAATATTGTAATTGCATATAAGAAAAATAATATCTATTACAATATGGTAAGGGTAGCCGACTATATTTTTATTTTATGTTAAGTGATACTAGTAATTAGCGTCGAAAGAAGAGATCGAGAACTACAATTTGAATTGGCTATGTGGTCGAAAATGTTGATATTGTGAGGGCGTATTGAACATAGAAACATTTGATACTATACTATAAATAAGCGTTACTATACTATAATAAGCGTTGATTCAATACTATAAATGGGTTATTTATTCAAAATCTAATATTGCAGATTGATAGAAGAAAATTTTATCGACTCAACAAATTATAATATGCATCATGATGTCGATCGATATATTTATTTACAATAATTTTCAATAATATTTAAATTTATTTAAATATTATCTTAAATATTATTACCTATATTTTTAAGATCAATGTATATATATATATATATATATATATATATATTGAGTTATTATTAATTAAAAAAAATATCTATTCTCGGTACTTTTGCCCCGGGTACAGAGCACTGAGCATAGCAGTTCAATGCCGGATATATATTATATATATACCATCAATGTTGAAAAAATTGCTGTGAATGAGATGCCCAGGGATAATGTGGAATTAGGATAATGGTTGCAGGAGTTTTGGAAGCAAAAATAAGAAAAGTTGAAAGATTTTTATGAGAACATAAGATTTCCAGGAAAAATCTTACCTATATCTGGGAAAGTAACGAAATCTTAAAAGAGTATGTACTTGTATCTTAAAAGAGGCAAGTATGCATCTAACATTAATGTAGTTTTTACATTGTAATTTGAGATCCTAATAAAATAATGTTTATCATTTTACTAGTATTTTATATTACACGTTTATGCACTAGTTCCATAATATATACAATCATACTATAAAAAATGAAATTGATTACGTCGAGTATTTCAATTCATTTCAACCATTTATAATTTTTATACTATAGTACTATAATTAATTACACTTGTCATAGATTTGTGATTTCACTACTTTCCAATCTTAACGTTAGTAAATTGATCGGGAGTGTTTTTGACATTTGATAACAGCTACAGCAATTAAATAAGTATTCATTCTGCAGTAGAATAATCATAATAGTTAGATACTTGGCATTCAATGTTATAGATTTCAGTACTTTCTTGTGCCATTAATGATAAAATAAGCTATTGTTAGTTTAATTGAAAAGCCCATGGCCGAATACATTCGAATAATACTTGTCATTGAATGTTAGATTTCAGTACTTTCTCGTGGCGTTATTGTCAATATGAGTTTTAATGAATCATCATGTTAGTATATGAAAAATATACCCATGAATACATATTTTAATTGACTGTGATTAGAGAGACATTTTTATAATTCTTTCAATTAAAAAAAAAAGAATTAAAAACAGAAATCAAACATCGGATCAATGGATAGGTAGGAACATACTTGTCGTCAATGTATACCTTTTTCAAATGTAAGTTTTTTTAAGATTCATATATACAGAATAAAAAGTACATGGTGGGGGTATATATTGTGCTGCTGTATATGGGACGTTCCACGTCAAGTGAGCATGGTCAAAATTTTGTTCGCAATTCTGCATTGACAAATTGATTGGTATCCATCCCCAGAATACTCAAAAATTTTTTCAGATTTTTAGGTGCATGTATGTGGAAGTTAGTCTATGCACTCAAAACCTGGATTATTCAAAATTTAACTTTTTTCTCAATTTTGAGAGCCCAAATAATCTTGTATATGTGTGAAAATGAAAAAAAGTTGAGAACAAAAATTATGCTGAATACTACAAAGATTATAAAAAAAAAATGTTTGACACCAGAATCCTCCATCCGGATAGGCTACTCTATTAATTAAACATGTTTCAACCAGTTTGGCTATGTTCGCCCACTTATTTTTGACCTTTCAAGTTATACGTACAAACCTTTGTTCGATAGCTTGAAAATGGTCTCATACATTTTTTGGAGAAATTCCAATATCTCCTGCAATTAATTGTTTAAATCTGCAATATCACAATCCCCTTCTTGTTAGTTTCAACATATCAGGTCCACGATGAAGCTCACAGTGAGGATATCATGCCTTCGGGTCATCAATCTCAGCCAAACTCTACAGATATGTTCCCTGACACTGGATCAAGCTACCGGTAGAGTTTGGAGTTCCAGCGCTGCCTTGTTATAGAACTTTTTATGACTTTAGACTGAGGCAGCTATATATAGATATACATATCTGCCTTGATTTGTCTAAAATCCACATAATTTTCACAATTTCATCAAGAAAATGATGTATTTCACCTTGTTTGGTACTATGAATGAATATTAACTTATGGTTCCACTTATATTGTGTGAACAGCTGTTGACGGGTGGTCTCAAATCACATGCAAGTTATTTACACATGAAATTATAAACATTAACCAGGAATGTGATTTGAGACAACCGGTCAATAGCTTTTCCAACCTTAGCCTTGCAGTTCACACAATATAAGTCAATCACATGAGTTAATATTTATTCATAGTACCAAACAAGGTGAAATACATCATTTTCTTGATGAAATTATGAAAATTATGTGAATTTCAGACAAATCAAGGCAGATATGTATATCTATATATAGCTGCCTCAGTCTAAAGTCATAAAAAGTTCTATAACAAGGCAGCGCTGGAACTCCAAACTCTACCGGTAGCTTGATCCAGTGTCAGAGAACATATCTGTAGAGTTTGGCTGAGATTGATGACCCGAAGGCATGGTATCCTCACTGTGAGCTTCGTCGTGGACCTGATATGTTGAAACTAACAAGAAGGGGATTGTGATATTGCAGATTTAAACAATTAATTGCAGGAGATATTGGAATTTCTCCAAAAAATGTATGAGACCATTTTCAAGCTATCGAACAAAGGTTTGTACGTATAACTTGAAAGGTCAAAAATAAGTGGGCGAACATAGCCAAACTGATTGAAACATGTTTAATTAATAGAGTAGCCTATCCGGATGGAGGATTCTGGTGTCAAACATTTTTTTTTATAATCTTTGTAGTATTCAGCATAATTTTTGTTCTCAACTTTTTTTCATTTTCACACATATACAAGATTATTTGGGCTCTCAAAATTGAGAAAAAAGTTAAATTTTGAATAATTCAGGTTTTGAGTGCATAGACTAACTTCCACATACATGCATCTAAAAATCTGAAAAAATTTTTGAGTATTCTGGGGATGGATACCAATCAATTTGTCAATGTAGAATTGCGAACAAAATTTTGACCATGCTCACTTGACGTGGAACGTCCCATATATATGATAGATTACGAGATGTAGTCACTGCGCCAACTTACCCGGGTAAGCTAACCAGCCCCGGTCTCTCCTACTATTCTCGTGATTAAAATATATACGATTCTGATCTTCAATCAATTTGTAAAAAATAATACATGATTTTTAAACAATAATTGCACCTTGATAACACGTCACGAAGGAAAGAGAACGAGAACTGGTGTACTTTTTGATTCAGAACAGCTCAACACAAAGGAAAAGTGATGTGCCAAAAAAAATGAGATACTGCGCCCTGTTGTACCGTTCTGAGAACGGGCGCGAATACATCAAAAGCGTTTCACGTATACGTAAAAATATAGGAAGCGAAACAACTAAACATAAGGAAAGAACAAAAATGCTATTGTTGCTTCTATCTTTTCTCGTCAATTTCGACGTGGTTCAACAAAATAAGAAGAAAAATAAATACTGCACTGGGCATTGTATCGTGGGGTTGTAGAATGTTGCAAATTATGTCGGCAAGACAATTGCCCCAAGCAAATATGATGAGCGAGTGTTTCCGGCTCGGAAAAGCAAGTACACATGTATACGAATCAGTGCAGTAGTGTTTTTGGTGGACTGCTTACAAGTGAATAGTGCAAGTTTCCTAATTTCTATGGTGTTACTTTCTATTCAATGGTTAGCCATATGGTTTAGTCTACCAGAAAATGTCGCTAAGTAATGTACGTGGTCATGAAAATCTTAATGTCAAAGCAGTACATGTTCTATGGAGAAATGTGCAGATAATTCAACGAGGCTGACTATTTATTTCCCGTTCAAGGGTTATTTCGAGAGAGAGAGAGAGAGAGAGAGAGAGAGAGAGAGAGAGAGAGAGAGAGAGAGAGAGAGAGAGAGAGAGAGGCGAGAAGGAATCGTGGAAATGCTCGAGACGAAATAAATAGAATATCGAGACCTTTCGTTCTTAGCAGTCTTAAAATATCCGAATTTTATGAACGTTGTTCCTCGTTGACACATATGCGTAGCGCGCGTGCAAACATGGGAAATGAATAATAGCGAGTGACACAATTTGCACGACCAAGTTTTCCGAATTACTTTTCCTTCGAAATTCGTTGAATTAAACTCGAATTATAAGACATTAAGTTAATTAGCCTAATTAAAAGATTAAACAGTGTAGGATGTTGAAAAAGACATGTGTTGGCCGTGGAGTGTGTATGTATATACGGTTGGAGTGGTTGGAGTCGCGCTCGAATAATTGGAGCCGGGCTGGAATGTTTTCAAAGAGTAGTTGACGAAAGTGTGCTCATCCCAGTTTGCGGCAACATCTTCTGCAGCAAAAAGAAACTATGCACGTGTATACATATATATACAGTGGGGTACATCAAGTATCGCCGCGCGCGCGGAGAATAAGCAAGACTCTCTCGTAGTCCGGATGTTTTCCGCACCGCAGTCTGTACTCCCCGAGAGCAATGACACGTTACACGTCGGTTAAGCTGGCAATTCAGCGAATTCTTATAAAATTATAAAATGAGAATTGAAACTTTCACAGAATTTACCTAGCACAACCAACTTTCAATCGCAACAAAGAAAATCATAGGTCGCATACCATGTTCCCGTTTTCATATGATCGCGCCATAATAAAGATTACATTTTTCACATAGGCTCTTATGGCTCGAGAATCGATTAATCCCTTTTCAACTGAATATGAAAATGTGGGAAAATTTGAAAAAATTCCAAGTAGATTATAGTATCCTGGTAAAACTGAAAAAAGTGGATTTTGATGTATTTAACAAGTGTTTATGTGCAGATCTTGACTTGGTTACAGTTAATTTTTTCTTTTCAAGCATCCAAGTAGTCTAGGATAAGACTGATCTATTTAAAAACGATAGAATCTTGGAAAAATAATTGACGCAGCCCCAGTAGGGCCGAATACGCTGGCGTTTACGCTACGTATAGAATGTTTTTCGATTTTAAAAGTAAGCGAGTGAATTGGCGAGCCGAGCTTGGGAGGTGCGTGTGCGAGTGGAGGAGCTGACGGGCGCGGACGTCAGTGCTGATTAGCCCGCGCGCCAATAACCCTCGCGTATATGGGGGCATAGCAGAGAGAGAGAGAGAGAGAGAGAGAGCGAGGAAAAAATGAAAAAGGATCGCGCGCGCGCGGGCGCAGGGGAGAGGCGCGCGCAATAAAGCAAGGAGGGTCAAGTTCGCCGCTCCGCTCTCTCGACTGTTATCCGATCTCTCTCTCTCTCTTTCTCTCTCCAAGCCCACTCCTTCGCTCCCTCATATCGTATATAGAAGCAGCGCCGCGCGTGATTCAAACTCCCACTCGCGCGTCTGCAGTGTGTCGTGGCGCACGTGCTTTTATAGCTTAATTTTTATATACTCGCGCGATTCGGCCATCCATAGTGCAGTTGTCGCTGTATACGCACAGATCAACGATTAGCCGGGCGACGTTGATTTGTTGCAAATGTTGCCGAATCTGGACGATTGTTGTTTGCGCGGTCGCGAGCATAGGTGCAGGCACTTGACTATAAGCTCGTCGGCAAATATCAATTTGGATGCTCGAGAACGAACAAAGACGCGCGCAGGCTTGCTTGCGGCGAATTAAAAAATAACCGGCCGCGCCCGTTGAGCTGCTGGAGACCGGGGACAAATATACGCGTATACGAGTGTGTGTCCCTGCAGGCTGGACGCGCGCGGATCGGCGCGGAAAAGCGGCGCGGGCCCCTCCGAGCACGTATACTACCTGCGCGGCTATATCCTATTCATGAGGGGCGCGCTGCAGCCCCCTGTGCACACCAAAGCGCGGGAGCGCGGCCGGCCTGCTCCCCCGTATATATATGCCGGCGTAGCGCGACTCAATTGAAATGTTTCCGGCGTTTTCGGCTTTTGCCCTTAGACGTGGCCGCGCCCCCGCACGCATACGGCTCCTTTCTTCGGCCCGAGATTAAAAAGCCCGAGCGACGTGAAACCGACTGTATCGCTAGCTCGAGCTCGTAGACCAAAAGACGCGCGCGCCCGCGATATTTATCGGCCGCGTTTACTGCAGCCTCTTCGTTCCACCTGCCACTTTACCCTCCGATGTATACCTATATGTGTGTATACTCGTGGCCGCGCGGCCACGCTTTACGTCACACTCTATAACGCGCCCATTCGTGTGTCTTCTTTCGGCTTCGTTTCCCCCCGAATCGACGCACAAGCTCGTCTGTTTCGACGGGAAAAATCACTCTTTACGAGCATCTTCATCATCGACGAAACACCCACGAAATCCTGTATGGAGCAGCGTGGCCCACTAGCGTTGAATTATGCATGAGATTTATTGAGCGATTTACGAATTTTCTGATCAATCAATCCAGCACAAAAACGAGCATCGATTTATCCTCGTTCCATCATCGTTTTATTTCAGAATCCCTCTCCGAGACGGACACGCCAATCCTCAAGAGCCATGATATGAATCAAAACATAGTTTATTTACATATAAATATGTATCCTAAGCTTGATCGGATCCAATCTACTTCTACCCATGTAAAAATAAATGTTTGATTTCTACACGAATCACGAAATTTATGGAGATCGCTGCAGTAACTTGAATGCCCATATCCCTTTCTTACCCCATAAGGCTATATTGACAAAGTTAATGCTTAGCGAAAAATCAAAACGCGACTGAAAAAATATGAATTATTTTGATGGCCGAAGAGCATTACTCCAGAGCCTAATGTACAAGAGGGGGCAAGAGAGGAAATGTGCAGTAGTTGCAAGCTCTTCTTTAAATTATGGAATCAAGAGCCAAGCCAGAGAACGAACCTTCATAAATCTCGACAAATTTCGAGTGCACACACACGCCCATGGCTTCTCCTCCTCTCTTCCTTCGGGTGCAGTCCACCGCTTACCAGATAAACCAGCCAACAGTACGTCTATTGGACAGGCCCTTGAAAATTACAAGCTCCCAAAAAATACTCTGGCGTTTCCTATTCATTTTTTCAAAAGTAGATCAATAATATTTTTGTGTTGGAGTAGAAAAATTGGGCAATTATTAACAATTAAAGCTGCAAAAATACAGATTTTACAAGGTGTCCTGTCTTATTCGCCATTGCCATTGCTCTAGTTGCCGAACATTTTCATCAAATTCATTTGAGATGAGCACTTTCGATATAATTTTACGGTATACTGCACTCATATATTACAACACGGATAAATGTACCTTGCGTTCGCGATCTATCAACTCTCATTTTTTGTGAGTATAGGTACAGCGTCGTTTTTGATGAGTAATCTTATTCATGTGTGTTTTTCAGATCAATCACTGTTCAATCACGATTCAATCACTGTTCTCCTTTATGCGGGGCATCCACGTAATTGCAACTATTATCAATTAAGCAGATTGTATTTGCCAAATGCGATCATGTCAATAATTTAGTGTGGCATTGAACATAAAATGGTTTTAGCCATGCGCACAGTGTAAGTACCTATACCTATGGATTTTGGAATATACAGATATATACTGTACATGGGGATAAGGTTGATAATAGTTTACGCATATCTCAGCAGGAAAACGAAACGTACTGGACTGCGCGGCTGTAGATATGAGCTATTAGATTACTCATGGACCATCTCTGACAATGTTTCATCATGATTGGACACCCGGCCGGACGTAGCGTCCTCTCCTTGTCAGATTAAATGAATATACTGTTTATTCTATACAGTTAGTGTCAAAATTACTATTTTAATTAGATCTGAATGTGATTAAGCTGCAGCTCAGTTTTTGAGGAATTTTGAATTTTGAAAAAGTATAAAAAGATTAAATCTTGCGGCATAAACACGGTTCACGATTACCTGCAGTAGTTTTTGACAGCTATAATGTGGATATCACAAAAATTGTATGTAAAAAATATTGAACGATAATTTTCGGCACATTAAATTTGATTTCTTTTTTGTAAACTGCTTAGTTTTTGAGTGGTTGACGTAACAGTTGAGCATGCTCAAATGCCTGTAGCCAATTATAATAGACTATCTGTCTGCAGCCGCGCTATACCATACCAAATGAACCACCAGATAGGAAAACTATGAAACTGGTTAATAGAGACATAAGGTAACTGTACCCAATGTGCCCCCCCCTAAGGGTTTTTCGCGAATTTGACTATGATAGACTTCGAATTTTAAAATTCTGTGAACGGCATCTCAAAGCTTAGCTCAATACCTATTAGAAACCATCTTCATAATCATCATTCGACTACTTTAACCTATCGAAAATCGCAATTTAAAAAAAAACGCAAAAAGGCTAAATGCACAAAACGTGTACCCAATTTGGCACAATTTTTTAATCATTAGCTACAGCCTATATAGGCCTACAGGGACGATCCAATTGGCATTGAAATAAACTCTCAATTGTGTTCCCAGTGATATTTATACAAAATTTTTAACATACAACTCAAAAATACGCGTCTAAATCATCGTAATATGTCTATACAAATATTCAATGATTTCACTCAGTCTTCCCATTTAAAAACGCGTAGAGGGGCACATTGGGTACACTTTTTTTTGATGCGAAAAACAGCAATTTGAGTAGGATAAAAAATAATTTTAGGAAAACTGATGAGACCAATCGAAAGCTGAGATGTTTTTACACAAAAAAGAGTAATGACACTTTGAGAGATAAAAATTATTGACACCTGATTTTTGAGGTTGAGTGTGAAAAGTGAAATAAGAAAATGGTGAAAAAATGAGTAAGTGAAAGTTCAAAGTGTTGTAGGAGAGTGGTTTCAAGGGCTAAATGGGCGGGGAAGATACCGAAAATTTTCTTTTAATTCCCCCAACATAACCCAAGAGCGACTGATGCTCAGAGAGCACCGGAAATACGAAATCTGACGATTGTGCCAAATTGGGTACAGTGCCAAATTGGGTACAGTTACCTTATATTTTGTTTCTCGATACTTTCCATGGATCGATGTATTTTATTGCGAATTTCATCCACCGATGCCGTGTTAACTAATAAAAATAAAATTGTTACCTTCAATGGTTATTGATATTAAACAATTTATTTTTCACTATCGGATATTGTTGCGAGCGCATCGGGTGATTCACGACAGCTATATGATGTATCCGAGAAGGAAACACACTCTGGCTCAACATTGGTTTGCAAGTTTTCTTGAAATATACGCATGTAGGAGTGTAAGCTAATGCGAACGAAGGAACAACGTAAGTATATACAGTCGTAGAATTTTAAATAACATTTGTCGAGTTTGGCGCGGGGTCGTAGCTGCCGCTTCCCGAATTACTCGCGCGCGCGCGCGCGTCCTTCAGTTGCGCGTCGAGCGCGGGTTCGACGTGCGTATTATGGCTTAGGCGCACGCGCGCCTGATGCTAAGCAAACCCGACGGTTGGTTTACGCATTGGCGCACGCCCTTCGTTGTTAACTCGGCCCGACACACGTCTTGAGACATTTTAATGCGATCGACTGAGCGGTTTCCTTCCTCCGCGGCGACATTATTGCGCGATTCGATTGATCAAAATAGTTGCGTATGCGGCCTCACGTGTCGTACAGTGGAGTCACATTTTAATTGCTGGCGTCGAAACCATGGGACTCGCGGAAGAATCGTTGCGCACCGATGTATGCGGGAATTGAGATAAATTCCACCACGCATATCGCGCACTAGATCAACCTTATCCGAATCCGAAAATTGAAGCAGCGAGATGAGAGAAAGTTGGCGCGGATATATGTTACTTACATCTGCCGACTTACGCAAGCGCGTGCGTGCGCTGGGTTGAGCAGATATTTGCGCACGTGCTGTACATTTTGGCGCGTGTCTGACCTTTCACCGAAATCCAATCTTCCAGCACGCGCAACATCCCAAGTCTACAATTATTATTATTGTTATTCGCGGCGCGACGTTCGAGTGGCCGTCGGTACGTGGCCGGCTTTCTTTTCCGCGTATCCTTTGGCTCGGTTTTTCTTTCTGCCCCGACGGCTGATGCTTGGAATCAGATATATTTGCGGGCCGCGCATTATTGTTACGGGCAAGGTCGAGGAACGTTTGCGCCAACTCACAGGGCGCGTACTTACGCTAATTTATTATGACAGCCGCAACGAATTCTCTCAACTTCTTTCACTTCAAACTCGCGCGCGCGCGCGCGTTGCAATCTTTCTTTTGCGTAAGATACTTATATACATGTGTCGTTAATTAAACATCTGTCCCGCGTGTTCACATTTTTACATTTGCCGCCGCATTCCATCAGTTGAATATGGGACGGTTAAATAGTCGTTGCGGAGACTTGTCTGAATGGACAAGGTTATACGTATCGTTAAAATAGTTCGAATGATATATATATATATATATTCCTCATAGTTGCGCGCCAACCTATTGAATTGACTTTATGTTGCTCGGTGCGTGAAATGTCATTTTACGCACCGCATGCGTTTTTCAAATAGCCTTTAACGAGCCCTCGCAGCATAAAATATTGTACATTCAAGTGATTCTAGCAGCATTCTCAGATTAATGTTTCTAGTTCTAGAGACTAATGCAACTTGGTGACAAGATTTGGTGAGGATTATTGTTAAAATATTATCTTTTTTTCACACCTTTGAGATTGAAGATTTATAATGTGTATGATGAATACATATGAGTGACTTTTTGAGAAAATTATTATGTAAAGATAGCAATTACATGGATAATGTTTATTGATTGAACAAAATAATTTGAGCGTTTCACGAAGTGAACAAATTATGATCAAATGAATGTTAAAAACAAAATATTCAGTGTTTGGTAACATCGAGAAAAATAATGTTCCAAACTAATTTGACTGTTTTTGTTAAAAAAAACTAATCAGCTAGATTATCTCCAGTTTCATATCTTTGTTTTTGACTTTGTTTAAGGTTGATTCCACCTAACAAAATTTCACTGATGATTCAGGTGGATGTCTAGGACGAAACGCTTAGGTAATTTTGTTCAATCACTAACATTATTGATATCATTGGTATGCTTAGATGAATAATTTTCTCAAACACATCTTACTATACTCACTCATCATGTATTCATAACTATCAAAATTAATCATACACATTATAAATATTTTGAAAAGGATAAAAAACCTATGTTTCAATAATCTTTACAAAGCTTGTCACCAAGTTGCATTAGTCACTTGGACAAGCTTTACTATGGAAATACTGATAGAATCAGTTAAATGAATCAAATTTCATACCGGAGGATAGTCATTCATTTTTCGATATTGCGATATTTGTAAGTTTTTTAATGGACAATCGTCATTGGTTAAATATAATTTTTCTAACCGTTGACGTTGGTTATAAACATATAAAATTGATATTCATCGGGAAAAAAAAAACAATAATATTGTATCCGACATTTAAACGTATCGACGAGTGGTCGGTGACGAGTGTTACACGTTCACACAAGTGTGTCAATACCATAGCATGTACTGATCATCTAGCATTTGATATTATAAATATGAAGAAAAATGCCGTGAGGGGGGGGGGAACAAAACATCGCGGCTGAGTAAAGTTTAAGTGTTATTGAAAGGAGTTGACTGTTCGTTTGACATTCCCAAATCCCCCATTTGATTATATCTCAAAAAAGTATCAAGGTTTTTGAAAATTGATAGCAGTCGGGTGTATATACATAAGCACGTTGGAGAAGTGGAGATATAGCGGTGCAGGGAGAGAGAGAGAAAGGAAAACGGAGAGGTTGAGGAGTGGCTCCCGTGAAAAGGTCAAAGCGAAGAGTACATGAACGACTGTGAGGCAAACGAGAGAAAAACAATAGGGAGCTGAGAGTAGGTGAAAGAAGAAAAGGGAGAGAGAGACAGAGAGGAGGAGGTAAATAGGTGGGCAGCACATGAAGCCTGTCGTTTGGTTTAATTCGGTGGGCAGTCGGAGCGTGAGCGCCGCGCGCAAACAATAGACGCGGCGCATATAACTGACAAGTGCGTGCGTGCAGCACACGCTGTGCTTATATGCTCAACTATATAAGCGCATCGCAGCGCACGCGAGAAAGAGCTGAGAGCTCGAGTCCCTTCTCTCCGCGCGCGACGTCTTACGTAATCAGCATCTGCCCTGCGCGCCACAGATTAAACTAATTCCACGGCTGATCTAATTGTGTTTTCTCCCAAGCCCAGCTTATCGTATGTATGCCGCGAGCTGACCTGATCAACACCGAGTAGTCCCGTTTCTAATACACGCATACTTTGACCCGCCGCGTATATGTTTACATTTTTACATTCATCCGCACGTGTTACGCGTGTATTGATCATTTTAGGATAATTCATTCCGATCGTTATTTGCCTCAAACGAGGTGTACCTCTCATGGCGCGGCGCCTGATGCGCAGCTGACGTCAATCTGGATATATTCTGTAACTGGATGAAAATATATATATATAATCAAGCATTACCAAACACTCATTACAAGATAATGAAGCACAACAGAATATTGAATCGCAACCCGACAAATACCAGCAAGATTTGCGATTACGAAAGTTTCCATGGTATGCATAAGGTTCGCGTCCGGCCGTTTAAGGATTAACTCTTTACTCGCGTGCAGCGGGCGAGATGTGTCGGAAAGTTGTATGAAGTTTGAAATGAAAATGTCACAATGCTTTGAACCGTTGGCTCAGCGTAGCGTTGGAGTAATCTTGAAAAGCGGTGGTACAAAAAACGAGGATGTTTACTTCAAAAGGGCGGCTTGACAATGGGCAAAACGTCAGAAAGAAACAGGTCTCTCTGATAGAATAATACACGTGCGATGAGCTACAAGCTACAATAATTAAGGCGTGTATTGTACACGTGTGTGTGCGTGTAATATTCTCGTGCAAATCAACTAACTGTGTGGCGCTATGCGTGCTAATGGTTAGAAGAAGCGAATATTTCACTCTCTAAATTCCTTGCGGTATGAGGATTCCCTGTAAGCTTTGGTGAAACGTTTTTCATTGTACTATACAGTTAATCAGTTGAACCATAAATATAAAATGAAACCGATTTTCACTGTGTAATACCCAAAGACATTTGACCGGAGCTCGTACACAACAGTGAGATTTGAATGGGAGGAATTTACAGGTCACGCGATACACTGATATGATTCGATGGGGAATTGGAGAGATTGTATAATCAATGGGTACATAGCTGCAATAATTTTCTATCAACTCCACTGCGCGGCAATGCGGGTCGACGTATTGAACAGGAGAAATATTCCGAGGAATAATCAAGGATTGCTGGGAGGAATTGGCTTCGAATTGACGAAGAAGAGACGGGGCCCGTGCGTGAATATATCACGGCGGCGGCGAGGAGTCTCGGGTCTCTCGGGGCAAAGCGAGTTTTTGGAGGCGCAGGCGCGCGGAAAGAGGCGCGCAGGAGAGGCCGCGGGAGGCTGCAGTGCAGCAGGAAGGTCCGGTTTGGGCCTGCGGCGGAGGCGGCGGCGGCGGCGGCGCGGCGGCGAGCCATGCGGGAGAGCTGCAAGACCGCGCGAGCTGGCGGGGAGAGAGAGTCGGCTAAGCGAGCGGCGCGCCAGTCAGTGCCGAGCCGGCGCGCCTCGCTCGTCGTTCACCAACAGCTCCCCGTGTACTGTGTGCGCGCACGCGATCGCGCCTATACAGTGTATTATATACTGCCGCTTCTCTTTTTTCCCCGATATACCGCAGCTTGCGCAGTGTATTGTGCGAGTGAGTTTGGGGCCCCGCTGCAGTGAGCTGTCGCGAGCTAGTGCGCGCCTGGGGACCACCGCTATACAACTAGTGCCAGCTGTATACATATACATATAGTGCACCACGCCAACAGTGCGCGCGCGCGCGCATTGTTTATGCGCGCGGCCACTTGTCGCGCGCCCCGACTGTGCCTCGTGCTCGCCTCGACTAGACTGCCTCTGTTTCTATAACTGCCACTAGCTGCCCTGTACCTACATCGTACACTCGCAGGTTTGTATATACTGCAGACAACATTGCCAAGTCGTGCATTACACTCGGCTCGCGTTAATGTATACCTACCATAAGAATACCCCACGATCGATCGTGGCTTTTTCAATTCTCCATCACAAATTCTGTCTCTCATGTTTTCTTGTCGGATCCAAGAAGCGTACTACCGCTCGCGTATACTTACATCAAACACCACACGTACGTGTAATATCATTACATTACGCTCGTCGCCGTCTGCAGCTCTGATTCGTTTTTAATTGCACCCGGTTCGCCCTCGTCCTGCAATCTTCTTCCAGCCCAACTGCTTTTTCCCTTTCAATTCAAATGTACAATACCCTTTTTATCCTCGTTTGATCTACAAATTTCATTAAAAATCACGAGCAAGCACCGCCAAAGATTTCACGCCTTCAACTTTTCTGCCACCCAATCTGCAGTCTTATTCAACATTTCACCGGACACTGATGAACTCGGGTCACATATATACTTACACGTATAGCGCAGAGTATTTTCCGACCTTCGCGCGTGAGTAGACTTTCGAGAAAAAGTGTGTAAGTATATTCGTTTCCAGACCCTCACGGCGTTACGTGGAATTTAAATTTCGAATGGAATTATGTGCATCACGCGCAGGATAGAATAGCGTTTTGAAGGTTAAATATTCAAACATACGTTTTAATTGCAAATATATAATGTCCGGAGTAATGAACTTTGGCGGGGGCAGCCGTGAACTCTTGTTCCGAGTTTGGTGTGCGCGCGCGGTCTGATAGTGCGCATTGTATTGGCGGGCGCGCCGCGCGCATATTCATCGCGCAAAATATATACACCGCATGTGCGCACGTGCGTTCGCCTAAAACAACTGCATGAGTAAGTTCGCGCGGGGGGAAGAGAGAGTTTCCCCCCTAACTTACCTTGGCTCAAACTTCAACAATACCAATTCGACGGGGGGCAGGCCAAAGTTCCGAAGCGCGACATTGTTCTAATGTATACACTTACGACGACGCAATTAGCTCGCAATCCTCATTATTAACTCAAAATCACCGGCACCTAATGGCTTTGCCGCCGCATAAACTCCCCTTACTTGACACTTTGTTATACGCACGGTTTCCCCTGCAATAGACCGCCGCGAGAAAGCATATATATGCTTTAGGCTTTGAGATTCAAATCAACAGAGTGTGTATAGTGGAGGATATGAGGAGATCGGCAATATGCGCCGCTGCGCGCAGTGTGTGAAGAATTTTACGCGCCTCCAAACGGGATATTATACCGATATCATGGGCAGCTCGCGAAATAATCCAGCTGCGAAGGAACAATGTGTGCCGGGAGACTGGAGAGTAGCTTACGCAACGCGCACACACACAGACGCGTGGAGCCACCTGTAGCCCCGTGGGTGAAAAACAGCTGCGCGCACGGCACGGGTGGGTTGTGAGTGGGGGGCACGGGCCCGCATCCGAGAATCCGCCGGCCATCGAATCGAAGGGCATAAATTGCGGGCGAATCAGAAAATGAACGACGCGCGCGAGCCTCGGGGCAGTGCGTCATTGCAGTTGAGCTCTCGGACGAAACATGGAATTCGGGTGAGCAGGAGCAAAACGAGAAGCACCGGTCCGTCTGCCCCTGGGTTTTTCTCTCCGTGGCTGCTGCTGCAGCAGACTCCTTTTCCCTTCCTTCCTTCCTCCTCCTCCTCCTACTCCTACTCCTTGTCCGGCGATCCCGAGATGCTTTATTCGATATAAAACAGCAGTGCTTGGTGCGCGGGCATTCCTCTCGGGCGCGACGCGCGGCGTCTTTGCCGCGCCGCCGCGACTGCACTGCTCACTCAAAGAGCTGTTCTCTCGTGAGTTTTGACAGAAAACGTAGGAACGCGCGCGCGCAGGGGCTGCTTTCGCAGCTCGCTCCAATTACTTTACTCCGCTCGGCCAAACCGCTTTTGAGCTTGGCCATGTTTTACATCTGCCGCGCGCACGTGCGGATGAGCTGCTTTTCATACTACAGTGCGCGCGCGCGCGCGCGCGACTATTCGCCTCTCTGCCGCAGCCTCTCCTGCCCCTATATAAGTAGTGTGTATACCTATACCTGTGCGCCCCGGCCGAGCTTTTTTTTTTTATTACTGCACGAGATATATTGGAGATTCTGGGCAAGTGATTACGAGCCACCGGTAATGTTACACGCTTGGAATGCCGATAAATCGACACTGATATATGCGTCACAAGCGTATGCGCCAAATAGAATACATTAGGCTTTCACGGCCTTCCTTCCCCGCGTTATTTCGATCATTCCGCATACTAGGGCTTCCGCAAGACGAGAAAAATTTCTCGTCTCGTCTTGGTCTCGTCTCGAAAATCGAGACGAGACCGAGACAAGATTTTTGAAAAAAATTTCGAGACGAGACGAGACTTTTCTCACCAAGAGTACGAGATTTTCAAGACTCTCGATTCGAGATCTCGACGAAAAAAAAGTTTTAGTGAGTTGGTTAGTAATTTTTGAGCAAATATAAAAATGTTGTTTTTGTAAGGAAAACTCGACTGAACCCACAGAACGATAGTAAGTATATTAGATGGAAACCAGTGTGCGATGGGAGACAAATATTATAAGGTGTCTATAAACAAAGCGCGTACTTATATTCATACATCGGTAGTTTCCGTTCAGTCTGGTCTTCTAGTTCATCGTGCTACGTTCGAAAGATCAGACAACACAACTATACAATATTTGCATCGACTAGTGAAACCGATTGTTACTGTTGTTGAATATAAAATGGACCATTTTAGTCGGAAGAGGAAAAGAGAATCAAAATCAAACTACGAAGAACATTATCTTTATGAAAAGAATGAATTTGGGGAACTACAAGGAACGTGTCTTTTATGCGAGAAAAAGAAAATAAAGAGAGTTATCAAAAGAACACACGGAAACACAAGTGGATTGAAAAGACATCTTGAAACCGCTCATCTTGACGAGTATAAGAAAATGTTTCCCGAATTTCACCTCGTGCCGAGCCAACAAAAGACAATTACTGAATGTTTGCCTGTGAGTGATTATTTATCTAAAACTATTTGGTTATAGTTTGTGTAGTTGTTTCAAATAATAGCAGTTATTGAGTAAATTCCTAATCAATATTTCTTCTAATTTATTTTAATAATTTCTTGAAATGAATTCTACGCTACCATGAAAAATCATCTACTTGGGTGGCGGAGAGATACATTATATAACGCATGAGATTTTTTTATTTTTCAAAATTTTCATTATGTTGTCAGAAAAGTATGTTAGTGATAATCTAATGCGTGTATACATTAAATCTCTTGAAAATGGTAAACATTGATTATAGTTTTCATGCTTTCTCAGTCTGAACGTTTGTTATGATATTCTGAACGTAAGGTTTCCTTAACGAATACAATATTTTTGAATATAAATTGAAGAGCGTAATATTTCCTTGGAATTGGATTTGCGTTACAGAAATCATCAAACAGTAATTTTTAAAAATAATAGTTCATTTCATATTCAACACACTTTGATTACCATTTATTATATAAAACGAAAATACCTGATTTATATATACATTGTGAATATTTTATTTTTAGCAAAATAAAAAATCAGATGATATGGATAGAATTCTCGTATGTTGGCTGGCACATAAAAATTTGCCTTATAGTTTCTTCAACGATTCAACAACACAAAATTTCTTCAAGACCTTCAATAGATCGTTGTCAGTTCCTAAAAAGACTGTCATGCATGATACAGCAATGGTACAATTTTTAAAAATGCAAACAAATTTGAAAACAGTTCTTGCGAATAATGATTCAAAGGTGTCTTTTACTGTAGATGCATGGTCATCTAAAAATTTCAAGTCCTATTACGGTATCACGGTGCATTTTGTTGATGAAAATTGGGAGTTACAATCTATTGCTCTCGATCTTATTCAGTCGGAAGGTAAACATTCTGGAAAAGATATTGCTAGATTATTTGAAACTGTGATTATTTCCTTTGGATTGGAGAAATGTATACAAGGCATAACAGTTGATAACGCTTCATCTAATACAACTTTCTTGAAAGAGCTCAGTTTACTGTTGGAAAAAATTAATATCAAATTCGATCATGAAAATCAACATTTTCGTTGTATAGCACACATATTAAACCTTGGAGCGCAGGATGTTTTACGATTAATTAACTCACCCACAGATGAAGATTTTAAATTAACTGTAGATGAGACCGATGGGGTTGAAAATCTTGATTATTCTGATAGTGATGATTTTGATGATCTGGATGAAATTAGAGATCGAACATTTGGTAACATAATATCAAGAGTGAAATCTACTTGTAAGAAAATACGTAATTCTGAGGTTTTGACAAGTAGGTTGAAATCTTTGTGTGAAGCTGTCAATATTGATTACGTGAAGCCAATACTGGATGTTGTGACTAGATGGAATAGTAGCTTTGATATGCTCGAAGTGATAACCAAATTGAAACCAGCAATTAAAATGCTCTGGGAAAATTGTAAAGAAATTACAGATTACAGACTAAATGATTCAGAATGGGCGATAGTGCAGAAAATAACCGAGTTTTTAAAATATTTTAAATATCTTAGTAAAATTGTATCCACTGAAAAAACAGCAAACATGCCGTCTGCTGTCGTTGGTTTTAACATCCTTTTAGACAGAATAGAATCGATCGTGAAAAACCTAGACGAAAAAAATAATCGCAATGCAGATGACGAAAAATTATTACTAGCTTTCCAAGCTGGAAGAGATAAACTTGTTAAGCATTATAAGAAATTTAATTGGATGTATGCCGTATGTTTGATACTGGACCCTAGACATAAAGTTTATAGCTTTGATCTAACATCTTGGGGAAAAGAGCTGAAGTTAGAAGCTGAGAGTAAATTTGAAAAAATTTATAAAGAAAGTTATTTTGATGTATTTAATACAGATATTGAAAATGAAAAACTCAACAAATCAGGGGATCCTGATGTTTTAAATTTCAATTCCTTTTATCTCCAAGAAACAGAGCCTGTGAATTGGAAGAAAGAAATCATAGCTTATACAGAAACTCCAAGAGCAAATGTCGAGATAAATATATTGAAGTGGTGGAAAGATCATGAATGTTCTTTTCCAATTCTTTCGAAAATGGCAAGAGATTTTTTGAGTATAATGCCAAGCTCTGTACCAGTTGAACGTCTTTTCTCGGATGCGTCTTTGATTGTGACGAAACAACGATGTTCCATGAAATACGAGTCAATAAGAACCATGCTTTGCATACATTCATGGATGAAAAGTGATTTAAAAAATAAAATATGCGAAGTCAGTATTTAAGTTATCTATTTAATAGATTATGTTGAAACGCTTACACGTTATGGAAAATATACAGATATATATGTATATAAAGTTATGTAAAAATAATAAAATATGAGTATGTAAGTACGTAAAGACACAATGTAAAAAATGTAATTACTGATTGTTTATATTTATACGACCTTAATTGGACATTAATTTTGATTGAAATATAATAAATATTATTATTATTGCCAAATAATTGGAACTGATTTTTCATTTTCTAATTTTCTGCTGCACCAACAAGTTTAGACATTTTTAAAATTCGAAATTTCATTTGAATTTTGGAACATAGTTCATTATAAATTAATAGTTACTTCTTGATGTAATTAAATATTAATGGGTATTAATGGGGATGTAATTAAATATTAACGCAATTATGGGAATTGCGTTCTTCATTTTTAACTTAAAATTCTTCGTTTCAATAAAAAACTTAATCATAAAGATTATAAATTTTCTATGACCAAGAGTCTTGTCAAGAGTCTCGGTTCGAGACGAGACCAAGACCAATATTCTTAAACCAAGACCGAGATCGATATGAGGTAAACCAAGATTTTTCGAGACCAAGACGAGATCGCTGAAAATATCGTCTTGTCTCGTCTCGCGGAAGCCCTACCGCATACCCCCGCGACTGCGCGACACACTCTACACTTTACGACCTGTAAAAATTCACTCCCACCTCCCGCGTATAAATTTACACCTCTATAGCGCCGCTCACACCGCTCGTCGTTCTTTCTCTCCTCCTCCTCCTTTCCTCTGGCAGCAAAAACCGAACCCAATTTCCTGATAACTTTTTCGATAGGCTTTACTAGAATCTCACGAGTTGCGCAATATCAATTCGGAGAGAAAGAGACTTGCTCGGTTGCCGCGCGTTATTCAACAATCATTCGTTCGAAAAACCTTCTTCGCCGAATAGGCTCATAAATTGAAAAGCTATCTCTTAGCTCGCGCTTATGTAATCCAAAATCATAATGCACGTAACAGCAGCTCCTTTGTCCCCTTGGCTGCTCGTTCACGAATCGTTGTTGAGGAGCCATTAAATGTTTCATGCGAATTTCACAAATTTACGGATTTTGTTGAACACACGTTTCGGCAGAGGTCGCGCGATTTTTTAATTCGATTCGTAACGCGAGACACATTTGACCAATCTGGTTTGTGCAATACGACACGTGCGATCGTTTGACTGTGTTTCAAGAGGTGGAAAATGGCGGATCGCGAAAATGTGGAAAAAGGTGTTGGTGGGTATAACTGCACACTCGACAGTGGGGCGCGCGAGAACAATAAACAGCCGGGCAATTATTACACGGGACTTCGTTGCATCCCGGCGCGGCGGGAGGAGAATTTGAATCCGGGAGAAAGAGGAACCGGCTCGTTGGGGATTATTGCGCGGGGAGAGACAAAAATCCCGGGGTGTAAGACGACACTGGCCGGCGCGGAGGGTCAACTCGCGTTTCCGCGCACTGTTCCCGGCAAACATATATATATAAACACACCAAAGAGCTGGCGCTCGAGTATATATGGGCAATTCTCTGTGGGATCGAACATGAAAAAATTTGATTTGGCTCAAAATTTTTTTGTAAGTTCTAGGGCATCAAGCCGATTTCCCAGAATTTTTTTAGATTTTTTCGAGCACTTTAACCCCCTTTAATAAATAGGCAAAGTTGCTGATTTTGCTGTTTTTGCATTTTCAGAGGCATTTTCAACCTTCATTTACACCCTGAAAATGACCTCTGAGGCAAAAAATGAATGGCACACTTTTTCCTGCAAATTGCCTGAATTTTATAGAAAAATTATCTCCAAGGTCATTGGAGCACATTAAGTACTCCACATTACCAATTGGAGCCTCTATTTTTGAACCCTGGGAGTTCGCTCGTCAAGCCCCACACCACATGGGTACTAAAAGTTGTCCCAACTCATACCACATACAGCCTATATAGTGAAAAAATGGGCCTGGACTCTGGAAGCTACCAAAAAATTAATATATTAACTAAAATAGGGGTAAAAACAGGCTAAAATGACAATTCAAGGAGAGCCTTGTACCGCCAACACTTCCAATTTTTGCAAACACTTGTCTGTGGTATTATTAAAATTATCCACTGTAAAAACTCACATTCTATCATACGAATACATATCCTGAGTTTTCAATATCATATTTATATAGATCAAGCATTACTATACTACTTGACGCCACTTCACTTTCAGTAGTTACATGTATTGATGGTCAATATATTGGCTCTATTGTGTTAAAATGTACAAGAAACTACTGATAAAGTACATTGTCATGAATTGCATTCAATCGATAAGAAAGATTAATCCAGAAAGTAAATTGTAAGCTGTGCATTACACGTACACCTTATAACACACTAGGCAGTGCATAGATATCATATGATTTTTTTAATATCAACAAGAAAATGTTGAAGTTCACTAAACATGGGTAATATTCATGAATGTGGGACTCATGAAATCCACTCATATTGTATAAACTGCATAGCTGAGGTCCAGGCAGCTATTGCCTGGTGGGCTCAAACTACAACTTCAGCCTCAGAGGTCATTTTCAGGGTGTAAATGAAGGTTGAAAATGCCTCTGAAAATGCAAAAACAGCAAAATCAGCAACTTTGCCTATTTATTAAAGGGGGTTAAAGTGCTCGAAAAAATCTAAAAAAATTCTGGGAAATCGGCTTGATGCCCTAGAACTTACAAAAAAATTTTGAGCCAAATCAAATTTTTTCATGTTCGATCCCACAGAGAATTGCCCATATGTATGTATAAGGTAGTACTTAGGAGACATATCCGAGGGAGCGACAATGCTATATTGACACGCGAAACTATTTAGCGCGGATGCGCCACTGCCGGCCATTCTCCTTCTCGCCCACGCTACGCATCTCTCGCGTGCCGCCGACTCATTAAGCGAGCGGCCCTCGTTGTTGCACTTGCGCTTGCGCCTGCCTGCATACGCTCGCATACATATGACTGATTACGATTTCTCCTGGTGGTGCTGCACTGCACCGAGCCCGCGCGAGGGTCACCCTCAATGGGTCATTGGGTTTTGCCCGGTTCTATACTCCACACACATACTTTTTCCTCGCTGTTGCGAAAAGTTTCGCGCAGCATCTCTACCTCTCTAAGGAGTATCTCCTGCAGTTTGATTACGTTGGTTGCGGTCGCGCGGGCTAGACCAATCAACATCGTACCGGACGATACTGCACGGAGAGAGAATTATTCGAGCCGTTGACTGCAGTATGAGGATTCGGTGTGTCGATGTTGCAAACGATTCTTTTTCTCCCAAAATATTTCGTCCTTAATCTCATTCTACGCTCAAGATGTTACCCAACAATCAGCTTTTGTTGTTCCAACATGAATGTTTACCGCGCGAGTTTCAATTGTCAAAAACTCAAAGGATCATCAATTTGAAACTAAATTATTCACGTGAAAGATGGATACAAAGACACGTGTATCATTCCTCAAATTTGTGGAACGCTGATAAAATGAGTCACCCTTGAAAATTATCAGGGGTAAAAACTAGGAAAACGTACGTTCGAAATCGAAATTCTATATATCGAGGTTGACTTTGTGAAACGAATTGAGTTTGGAAAAATGCACGTATTTATCTCTCCATCTGAATTAAGTAAAAAGAGTAAGTTGTTGTGAGCAGCCATTCCCCTATTGAATAAACCAAAAAGATCCGTGAAAATCGACGTATACGGTAGTGGAGGAAGTTGAGTGATGTATTTGCGCTGTAGCGTAAAGAACACATCAATCAGAGTTAAATCGGGCGTCGACAATGAACTCAAACTCGTCCCCGTCGTTGATATATATTTTGTGAATCGACGCAAAACGAACGACGATATCCCCTAACATGTCATTGATCATACTTATATATATCGGAAAGTATTTCGTAACGATGGGGTACCGCCAGGCGCGCGTGTCTCGGCGCTTTACAAGTCGCGCGCGCGAGGCGCGGCAGCGGAATTCGAGGTTCGAGCTGCGAGAGACGCAGAGCAGCTTGCGAGTAGTGCTATGCGCGGAGTCTGTGGAAAGATGAGCGCGCTGAAATAACAGCTAGGGGACCGCGCGCGCGCGCGCGCGCGAGTCGTACGGGGGAAGAAGAAGACGGAGAGAGAGCTAGCCCGGCCGCGCGCGCACCAAGAAAAAGAGCCGAAGCAAGCCGAACCTATGCGCGCATCGGAGGAACGAGCCTCGCGCTTGGCGTCTTTCTCTCTCTCTCTCTCTCTCCAGCTCCGATCGTCTGTTTCACGAGTTGCTCGCGGTTCTGGTCGACTCTTGTCGACTCGCAGCTCTCTGATCTCGGCCGTCCGCCCGGCAAACTTTGCCCTCCGGATTTTTCATCGTGGCCCGTATCGGAGAGTCAATGTCGCTGCTGCTGCAGGCTTGCAGGTACACACAATGCGCGCACGCGACTTTGGCTGCAAATTTATGTGTGGCCGTCGCCCGACGATCCCCCCGGCGCACCGTCAAACCTACTGCCGCGCGCGCGGCTACCTCAGTTTCACGCTGTTTTCCTCACAGGCTTCGACAACTTTACGGCTGCAGCGGCCGCCACGCTTAGTGGCTCGCGCGCAAGGATTTTCGCGGGATTGTCTCTCGGTCGCTCCCCGAACGCGCGGATCTTACACTTTTTTCTTGGCCGCGCGTCTTACGTTTCAATTTCGACGGGAGATGTATCCCCCACCTTCAGGCAGACCACAACTGACACTGTTTGAGAATTATTTCTCGGCAATTAGAATATGCCACGTCTCCGATTGATCTAATGTCGCGTGGATATTACTCGAGTTTGGTAGAGTGTGGGGAAAGGAAAAACATCGCGCAAAATAAAGCTGCAAAAAGTTGACGACTATGCTGTGTTCTTTACACTTCACCAAAAATAGTTTCCCAAAAATAGTTTGCCAAATATTGTGTCAAAACTGCGGAGGCTCCTCGATCAAACTCAGCTGAAGCATTTTATTATGTTCAGCAGCTACATCAAAGACACAAAAGCTATAAGTATTCTGCTGGTTGCAGTGAATCTAACAGTATTGTGAAAGAAACAGGAAGCGGGCGCGCATTAGTTTTCGTCTTCGAATTCGTGAGGAGGCGGGACAGAAAGGCTATATGCTAATTACTATCTTACGAGAAGGTAAACGCGCCGCGCTTGTTTATCTTCTGCTTGTTTTACTCGAGTTTAAAGGGAGCTCGAGCGACCGCTTGTGCATGCATTGAACGCTCGCGCGTGCAGCTCGAGCCGGAGCCGCGGAGAGAGCTCGAGCTGCGCCAGCGAGTTTTCTTTGTCGCGCTGTGCCGAAGGCGTTCTTTCCCTCCCGCCGCCTCACGCCGCCGTATACACCAGCCCGTGTCAGAATGAGGAACCGCGCAAGATAGTCAACCAAATGGCAACCTCCGTCTTTTGTTTATTCACCAAAAATTCAAACTCGCCCAAGAAAACACCCAATTTTACAAGAATTTCGTGGATAAATAATGTAAGGCGAGGCCAGTCAATGTGCCCCACTCGAGGCAATTTTTCTCGCATTTCTGGTGATTTCCGGGGACTGTAGTGGTACTCGAGCTATACCTTGGTAGCACAATTAAAAGAACATTTTTGGTTACTCCGTTGTCCCATGGTACCGTTGTCGCATGTTGCACAATTAACAATCACTATTCTCAAATAGTTTCAACTTCTCATTTCCCTCTACTAACTCAATTACAATGAATAAACCATTTTTATTTTTTTCCATCTACATCTACATCTTTCCCCCTTGGTCATGCGCGAACCATTCTCTATCTTACTCAAAATGCTCTTTTTCGCCGATGTAATACAACATCCTCGGAAATATTTACGATCCGTGTGTAATTAATACATATCCATGGGAATGCCAGTGCAAGTCAATTTTCCGCACGTCGGATACGCACATCACCCTGTAGAGGGTTGAATTAGAAAGAAGATCCAATGTCTGCACAAATTTTAATGAGTTAGGATAAGTAAATGATGGATATAGCGATAGTATTGGCATGCCTTGAACTACCCTTTAACATGTTGAGTTCGCAAAATGATGAGATTACAATTTCATCATAGCCGAATTCGCGAAAATTCCTTAGGGGGTGGCACATTCATTGCAGTCAAATTACATCAAATCAATTCAGGGTTAATATTACATTAAGGGGGGAGAGGAAGGGGGGATTGAGGTTTCGTGGACCTAAAAAGAGCGGTTTTTGCGAAGTTTTTCGATTAAAAATGTTCATAATTGAGTTGGTAAGAGCCGAGGAAGGGGTTTTGAAAAAAGGCATTTTGCGGTGCATTCGAAAACTCGTCACCAAATCATCCGCGAGACACAACAACTTGTTTTTCAAATTTTTGGCGGTCGATTAAAGTCTAAACTGCACAATATTTAACTCTGCGTTAAATTTTCATCATCAAATACGGAAGGTCATACACGTTTGAGCGAAATCTCAAAAATCGCCAGTATGAATAAAATGATCAGTGCGTAGTTTTTGAAAATTCACAAATTCGAGCTGGGGGTATATAGGATCAGCTAATCAACTCTAGGCGATTCCAGCTGGGAACGGGCGCGCAGCAGCAGCGGCAAGCGACAGCAGGGATGCTGCAATGGGTGGGGGGGGGGGAGGGGTCGAGTGGATAGTCGCGCGCCGGGGAAAGAGCGAGAGAGAATTCGTTAGATCAATCGCTCCCGCGGATTACCTTTCCTCGCGCGCGCGCCCTTCCCCCGAGCTGCTTTTACACGAGCCAAGGTCTCTCTCGCGAGTCGTGCGAGTCCGTCCCCGATCTCGCGATGCCCTGCCGCTCGCGCGACACGTATATATACATATACAATATAGTAATGCAACGAGCTCGAGGTGGCACACCTCAAACGGCTAGATTTTCCCTCGCGTCAAAGCGGCCTGTGTTTTTTGCTCGCGCTCGGCCGCTGCTGCAGTCTCAGAGCAGCTGTGAGCTCGAGCTGCACGCACCGGCCGACACATACACACTGCGCTCTGTGCAGGTAAGAGTCTTATAACGCTCGTAAACTGCAACGGTCGCACGCGCGCGCGCGCGCGAGAGAGAGAGAGGCCTTTTGCCATTAATTAGCCTTGCGTGCCTTTGACTCATGGGCATAATTAAATGTTTGTAAAGCCTTCTGATTATTCCTCCTCGCGCTCGCGCGGTATAGGTACTGCTGCTGCTGCTGGGCCGACATTATCCGCCGCGCGCGCTCGCGCAAGCCCCTTTAAATTGGAGCAATTTATTAGGCCGCCCAGATTAAAATGCAAATTGGCCAAGCGCGACCGACCGACCGACCGAGAGCGGGCAAGCGAGATGAGCCGCTATACCAATTCTCCGCTCCATCAATCGCGCGCCCATATACACATGCCAAATGTTTCGAGCTGCGCGCGATTCCGCCGCCGCCGCCGCGCCATAATTGCGCTTTCCCTCGATTACTTACTTATATATATACTCGACTGATTCATCTCGAGCCGCTGCTCTCGAGCCCCGTTCTTAATACTCGTTGTTCAGCTAGCCATACACTCTTTGCAGTTCATCCACTCTGCGCGGCCATGTTCAGTATATACTTAGGCGGCCGCGATGTAATTCACTCCTGTTGGATCAAAGTAATTTGTCGTGATACGCGTATAGGGTATCGAATGCGCGAATCTTGCGCGCGTTTATTTCGCGATAAAATTTATCCGCGGCCAATTTGTTATTTTTACCCCCATTAAGTATATTGGTATGTGGTTGGATTGCATGGCTTGAAATCACTGCTGCTGCGCTGCTGCTGCTGCTGCTGCTGCTGCTGCTCGGACGACGAGTCGATGACCGGTTATGCCCTTCCAATATTACCGCGAGGAGAAACTTTTCGACTCTAATTTGCATTACGGCCGCGCGTTCGAGCCCCACAAAAGACTCAAGAAATGACCAGTCACTGCTGGTGGGAACATCCAAGCTCGAGCGTGTATATGTACTATTTGCTCACTTTTTTTTTTCACCGTCTACCTATTATAATTTCAGACAATAACTGATTGTTCCGATCGTAGAGGGTCAATCCTTGTGGAGAAGGAATATTAAATATCTCCAACTCTAAATCACAAATTGCAACGTTTCGCCAACGTGGGCTATAGTTAATTTTCACCACCGCGTACACCATGTCGGTTACAAAATTAATTCTCCATGATTAATTATTTCCTCGACAATGAATTGCGTTTCAAGTAATACTTATTTACTCCCATATACATACATTTCGCGTCCGTAATTTCAAAAGCAAGTTGGAGGAAAAATATCTAATAGTCGAGATCGGGCATATACGTATTTCACAAATGCGGATAAGGAGGGATAAGATTAGTATACACACACACACACACGCACACACACACACACACACGCGCGCGCACACACACACACACACACACACACACACACACACACACACACACACACACACACACACACACACACACACACACACACACACACACACACACACACACACACACACACACACACACACACATATATATAACCAGTTTAATCTGGTAATTTATTCTCAAGTCAAAGAACGAATGGTTTTAGAATGAAATAAGGTAACTGTACCCAATTTGGCACTGTACCCAATTTGGCACAATCGTCAGATTTCGTATTTCCGGTGCTCTCTGAGCATCAGTCGCTCTTGGGTTATGTTGGGGGAATTAAAAGAAAATTTTCGGTATCTTCCCCGCCCATTTAGCCCTCAAAACCACTCTCCTACAACACTTTGAACTTTCACTTACTGATTTTTTCACCATTTTCTTATTTCACTTTTCACACTCAACCTCAAAAATCAGGTGTCAATAATTTTTATCTCTCAAAGTGTCATTACTCTTTTTTGTGTAAAAACATCTCAGCTTTCGATTGGTCTCATCAGTTTTCCTAAAATTATTTTTTATCCTACTCAAATTGCTGCGTTTCGCATCAAAAAAAAGTGAACCCAATGTGCCCCTCTACGCGTTTTTAAATGGGAAGAATGAGTCAAATCATTGAATATTTGTATAGACATATTACGATGATTTAGACGCGTATTTTTGAGTTGTATGTTAAAAATTTTGTATAAATATCACTGGGAACATAATTGAGAGTTTATTTCAATGCCAATTGGATCGTCCCTGTAGGCCTATATAGGCTGTAGCTAATGATTAAAAAATTGTGCCAAATTGGGTACACGTTTTGTGCATTTAGCCTTTTTGCGTTTTTTTTTAAATTGCGATTTTCGATAGGTTAAAGTAGTCGAATGATGATTATGAAGATGGTTTCTAATAGGTATTGAGCTAAGCTTTGAGATGCCGTTCACAAAATTTTAAAATTCGAAGTCTATCATAGTCAAATTCGCGAAAAACCCTTAGGGGGGGGCACATTGGGTACAGTTACCTTATGCAAGATTCCACAGGCGGCGAGTATATCAGAGAAATGTTCATGATCGATACAGCGCGAGTCAAACAGCGTAGCAATTGATTATGAACGCGTGCGCGAGCGAATGAGGATGAATCATCGGGAGATTTCAAAATATTGATATGTTCACAAGTCGAGACGAAGAAACGCACAAGCTGTTGTGAAGGGGAGATTATGGAGAGCAGATGGGTGCATTAGGCGCGTCGGTGGACAGGACGGGCGGCAGGGTACGGGCTGGCGCACGGGAAGAAAAAGAGAACCTGCTCTCGAAGCCGACACGACATACAATGAGTTTTTCCGGGGGCGATCCGCGTAAAACGAGCGCTATACAATTGAGCGCATTCGGATATCGGTGTGTTGCGCGTCTCCAACCGAGGAATGTCCATCTCGCGCGTGTGTGTTCGTGTGACAGAGCCCACCACTAAATTGGTCTCGTCTTTCCAGCCTATATATGCGCGCCTCTCACCGTCTGCTCGTGAAGGACACGCGCTGTTGTGCACACGCCTACACACAGACACAGGGCCGAGCTTCGTGGTATCGGAGAGCCGGGAATATAGCGAAAACGAGCCGGAGGCGAGAGGAGTCGCGGCACACACACACACACACACACACAACCGCGGCAATGATTCGACACGCTTCCAACCTCGCGCGCGCGCGCGCGCCACCACACCAGCTGAGAGAGTATAGTTTGGGCCTTACCCAATGGCTGCACGCGCGCGCAGCCCCTGTATTTATACTCGTTTCTTTCTCTCGCGTATATATTCGACCCGCGGCGGACTCTCTTTCTCTCCTCCGCTTCTTTCTTGGTATCGACCATCATTAAACTGGTAATTGGAAGCTGATTGAAAATTTGCTCGCCCAGGCCCCCTTCGGATCCCCCGGCTTTCTCAAAACTCCCGCTATACTCTTCAACCAAGATTCTAGTTTTGTCAGTGTGTGACACGGCTTATAATCCACCAGTTTCAAATTTATGTCGATGCAAATCATTATATTCTCGCACTCGGAGAATTGAAGATTTAAATAAAGATAGATTTGGTCTGGAAAGGTTTGCATATCCAAGCACTGGATAACAAATGAAAGAATCTCATGAAAAGCAGGTGAACTACGCGAAAAAGTTGGAAAATTATAATATACGCAAAGATAAAAACATGCCTCTAATTATAGAGGCATACAATTATTATATTCCTCACGTTTAACGTAAATTCATCAGTCTTGAGCCAGAAATACATATATAAGACATAACACGCGAGTTCGAAGAATACCATTGAATAAACCGATTTTTGGGGACGGAAGTGGCACGGGTTTCCTTTCACAGATACACTTCCTTTACTCTCGCGTCGCGTGCCTTTCGCCTACCTACAGCTTTTTTCTCTTTTGTATACGCGTCAATCACTTGGTTTTGGAATTAAAAAAACTACATGTACAATAATAATAATAATAATAATAATAATAATAATAATAATAATAATAATAATAATAATAATAATAATAATAATAATAATGATGAACACAGGGTCACCAGATTGGGCTCTTTCTTGACAAATTATTGATCATGAAATGGGGGTATTTTTGTGATTTTTAACAATTATTTTCTCGAAAGGAAATTTCATACAAAAAACGATTGCTAAAACACAATGGATCCCCGAATCTTATGATCACTAATTTGTGAAAAATCGCTGCCAAGTGCCTTAGCAGTATGCTTTCTCAAAGAGGCTTCAACATCACCCACAAACGCGTCTCAAACCTGTATTTTCACCATTCCACTAGCGTAGATACTATCATTTATTTTTCAAAGATTACAAAAAAATTATTTAATCAGTTCAATTCGTATTTTGTGACTGTGTAAAGTGTCGTTCTTTTTCAATTCGACCAAACTTTGTCGCGAGGGTTGATGTCTGCTCGGGCTCTCTTATGATTTGATCAAATGCAACAAAGCAAACGGTTCTAGGTTCTACACGATGCGAGATATTTGGACCTGCATAATTTTTCGATCAATTCATCTTGTGACTGTCATACGGTTTAATGGTGGTCAAAATCGATCCGGTCCGTATTTAGCACACTTGAAGACTCATTTTGATCATTTTCGAGGGCAAAAGACACCAAATTTTTCCAATTTTCTCTATAGTACGTTGAAAATACTGGAAACGAAACTTACATCAATTTTTTTCCCCCTTAGCAACGGTTGCTAGGGTGGTGAACAACGGTTGCTAAGGAGCTAATTGGGAAGATTTTGTGTCCTTTGCCGTCGAAAATGATGGAAATGGGTCATAAATGAATGATTTCCAACCTTCGTAACTGTTGCTAGGGAGGTAAACAACCGTTGCTATGGAGCAAATACAACAATTCAGTGTCCTTGGCCATCGAGTGTGACTTAAAACTGATTTTCCGGCTTGCCCCAATGAGCACTCATAAGGATTTGTGAGAAAACACGTTAGGAACGGTTGCTAGCGAAATAACCAACGGATTTTGCTGAAAATCGTTGGATTTAACTCGAACTAGATCTTGTCACAACTAACCGGTGTGCAAAATTTCAAGACGATCGGACCATTCCTTCGAGAGTTATCGTGGACGAAAAAAAAACGGGACGCGCACACACACACACACACACACACACACACACATACAGACACTTTTGGATTTCCATGTTTTTCGACCCGTAGATCACGAAAATCGAGGTCCCGAGGTCTGATTCGGTGGGTCGATTTTTGCCCCATTACAAAGCTTTCTCTTTGAGAAAGCAATAACCACCGAATCTGGCAAGCCTAGATGAACACCGTTTGTTCATTTGATCGGGTATTTTTCACGGGCCACTGCGAGCATGGCGAAAAGTACGGCTCGGATGAATCTGGCCGAGACGAGCGCGGCGCGATTGAACGTTTGATGGGTGCATCGTTCAATGTATATGAACGGGCTTGTTGCGTGCAGAGGTTGAGCGGCAGAAGTGCAGGTGAAATATTGTGAAAATGGTCGATCTTTGAGTGGGGCCAATCCAGAGTGAAGTGGAAAAAGAAAAATCACAAAATCCACCACATATTTAGTTGATGCGACGACGTTTCTCCACTAAGCAGCCGCTTTTAATATAAGCCGAACTTTATATTATGATTTTATTCAAAACTGCCTGATCCGAGGCGAGTAAACCTTGCTTGGGAAATGTTGCAAAAACTAATCATTGACAACTAGATTTTTTAATTTTTCCTTTTCCACTTGACTCTGGATTGGCCCTCAAAGTTCGACCATTTCGACACAATATTTGAATAATGGAGCCGGTGTACAGTGCAATATGCAGGTGAAATAGTACAATGATGTGGTGGGATACGAACTTGTGGTGGGCGGAGGCGGTGCAGCTGCGTAGGTGGTTGCGGACGAGTCGGGCGTCGCGGGCCAGCCGGGCCCGGCAGAGCTTGCACCTGAGATGGGCTCGGGCGAAGGGCGCGGGCCTGTTGCTGCAGGGCAGCCTTCGCTCGAGCAGTGCCTCCTCGGCGCTGCGGCGCACTACACTTCGCGGGGGCATACTGCTCGTTTTCTCTCTATCTCTCTCTCCCAATTACCGCCTCCGCCTCTTTCTCTCTCGCGTCTACCGCGCGCGGGTCACTGTGCTCCGGCTGGCACATCCGCGTGCACTGCGTGCAGCCTGACTCCGCTGCTGCGCGGCCGTACCGAGGCGGTAACGGCGCGACAAGTCCGTGCGAGTCCAAACCAGCAGCCGGTCGATCGTTGCGCCGCGCCGCCGCCTTCAGCTACAGCCTGCGCCCCTATGACACATACGCACACACACACACACGTATATTTATACATAGGTGGGGTTTAATTTGGGTTCGCGGTTGAAGCGAATAACCAAGTACGATTAACACTCACTATATCTATTTTATTAATATTTCATATACTCTACAATAGGCTGCGAAAGTCTCCCAGCCGGGTCTCTCATGGGACTGACCATTTGGGCATATATATAATAGGCCCAGGTTGCGGGGTAACCGCCGTTACCCTGTGCCTGTACTCATACATCCCTGCGCGTGCACGACACCATCTCCAATCAATGAATCTGTATAGCCACACTCTTCATCCATCTACACACACTTTTCATACCATATTCCATGTCTCGCATCACATCCTCACTCGTCATTATCTAGGGTTGAGTTTATCTTTTATTATTTTCGTAATATCTTTTTGTTGTATCCATCATATGCTCTCATTCTAAAACTGATCCCATAATACACTCTTAACCTGAAATAGTAATTAACTTGAAAATAGTTTCATCCTGTATCATCATACGTCTCTAAATTAATAGCATTTATGCTTAAAGATACGCACATACTTAAAGTTTTACTATTATTTTTTTACTATTTGAACCCTTTTTAGTTCATCCCAAGTAAAAGTTATTTATACAATTTGTATACGAATTGCATACAACTTGTTTCGTACAGAACTAGTTGTATACAAATTGTGTATGAATTGTATAATATTAGAAATCACTTCAACACTATACAATCTAAATATATATTCCATTCGAATACAAGGAATTGTATTCAATTCTATTTTCGATCACAATATCTTTAGTTTATACTATAACCATAGTAAAAATAATTAGTTTTAATACAGTAGCTTTTAACGTAACAGTTTGGAACATTTTAGTTTAAAGAAAATATTAATAGAAAAATGGATATGAAAATAATGATAAAATGAAATCATTCTGATTACAATACATGAAATAGATATTACACGGCCTTTGAATGGCTTTGATTTTGGTGAACCCTCAAGCCACAAAAGTGACTCCTATTATTGGAAATTGGCTTTCCACTATTTGACAACACTTTATGATATCGGATTACTACTCTTCGACGCTTCGGTCGTCGGATCTTCCGGATTGGTAGATTCAGAATACTACAAGACGCGAATATGACCAAAACTTTTTCAACCCGGAAGAATTAACAGACCTAGTAGCTCAACTTATGGTTATTGAAGAACAATTTATGCAGGGAAATGTTGCCCCAGCAGTTTTTTAACGTCATGGTACGTTCTATGGACGTAGAGGAGATCGGGATAACTGTGGCCACTCTGTATTTTCAATGATTCTGATGAAATCGTTCTTCATTTACAGATTTTATGAAATTTGTATACAGTTATTATGCAACCAGTACTTCACGAAAATTGAATACTGCCTGTACGAAACAAGTTGTGATCAAACATTGGCAATCATGAACATATTTCTGCCATATTTCATGAGCATATTCTGTCTATCCAAGATCATGCTAACTTAACTGACATCAATTGCTTCTTGCGCGGTTCCGTATCTGCAAATATATATCGGCTCGACTTACCTACAGATCGAAGAGGCCTGTTGTGAACCCGCTCGCAGCGCTTTCCGGGTAGAAAACTCTCGTTGTCCATCTAGCCAGCGCCGCGCTGCTTCTTTTAATGATGTTTTCACAGCTACGAGTATTTGAGCCGGAGAACACTTGTAAAATGCTGCCTCTGCGTCTGTTTTCCTCTTCAGCTCTCGCTCGTTGGAAAAATCGCCTTGCCTGTGTTCATGATGAGCTTTTCGCCGCCTTTCTGCTCCTGTGCGTTCAGCCTGATGCAATCCTGTGGGGGAGGTTTCCACGGTAGTGGTTTAGGACAACACCAGCTGCTCTTCAATGACTCTTTTATGAGTGAATCAGGCCAAAAAATTGATAAAATCTCATATATTAGTTGACTTTATTTTATTCAAATAGTTGTACTGCACACTGAGACATAGCGCATTTTGATGATTTTAAATCAAGGATTGAAATAGAGTTTGTCCGGTCTAAATTCAAGATGGTAAACAAGTCTATTTTCATGTACACATACGCATACATACTCTACCAAATAATTAGGAAAAGTGTATTTCAAGGCTAGGAAGTTATATTTTATAAAGTACAGTTGATTCATAACAATTTTTACTCTTGTGATTTTTCGATTTGAGACTATTTAATGAGTAAATCAGGCCATAAAGATGACAGAAACGGGGAAAAAATTCAAATTATCAAAATTAAGCGCTCAGTAAATTTTATTTTATGTATAGGCACAAAGTTTTAATGTACTGAGTTGGTGTGAAATGACTCATATTATACATGAACATATCCATGCCGTAAGAAACATAATTTCATTTTATATGTAGTTATTAATAAAAAATTGATGTTTTCAAATTTGGATTCAAAAAGTGTACTGTAAATTTGTAAGATAAATTCTGTCAAATCCATGTTTTAACCGAGCCTGTTTTTTACTTACCTTGCGCGTTGAGTATACGCCAACCGTAATCGTGGACACTTCGGTGCCACTCTGAACTTGGATTGCTCATGGCGCCTGCATAGCAGGGGCTGAGACTTTGAAACTCGGGCGGCGTTTCCCTCTCCCACGCAACTTTTTTCAGCTAGAAGTACCGGCACCCTCCATCTGCTTCGTAGAGAGTTACAAACTGAAATGATAATTTGGCTTGTCACTGAAACGACCGGTTGAAGTGTTAATGTTGATTTTTTTCCATTTTAAATTGTAAAAAATTAAAATTATGCGATTCGTATTTATCGATTCATCACTAATAAAATTAATATTTTTTATGAAAATATAATAATGTTAACGCTACTGTTTTCTTCTACAGTACTATAAAACTGTACGGTATAACGGGACGTCCTTTGGAGATTATATACGAAATATTTTGATCTATAAAACATCTCTCATAAGTAGCGGAGGTCATACCAAATGGGTAACGGAAACAATAGTCAAGACCCCCGTAATTTCAATAAGATGTTGTCTTAATTTACGCCAAGTCATCATTGTTGAAAGATGATTCGGTTGACAACTATGGAAGGGACTGCTATTAATACTTCTCTTTTTATAATTTAATCGATATTATTAATGTTATTTGGACAATGATGTTCATTTTCTTATAGCTTATGTTTCCCTTCGACATGACCCCCGTCTTAATACCGGATGTGTGTATTACAAGCTTCCTCCATGTTTTAAACAGTTTTTCAAATACAATATCAACTATTATTCTATCAAATTCCATTGAATCCCGAGGGATTTCTCACTCCAGTACTCCCAGAGGGAGTGCCACGAAGTTCTTATAGAGTGCTGCGGGCTTATGGGTGGATATTGTAGTATATCTTGACAATATTAACCAAGAGTTATTCCTCAGATCAGGAAAAGCTGGAGTTTATGCTTCCGAGATAAAAACTTTAGATTATCAAATTTAGTACCATGGAGTACTAAAAAACGATGGGGGTGTCGAAATTTGGAGAGAATACGGGAGTGTAAAGCCCCTCGTTGGATCCGCTAACGATCAAAACGGCACATGTAAATTTGCTTGAACTTTATTCTCCGAGATTATTTTCATTTCCATCATTGCTCAAGTATCTTTTGTGAATAATATATATATATATATATTAAAAAGTTTTGCTAAAGTTAAAACATGAATTATTGGATTTCTTCCTCATGAAAATCAGTTGGACAGCCGAAGACCCTTTCTCATGCACCTATTATAAAGATTGAGCCAATATCAGTTGAGATTGAAGTATAGGAAGAATCATGTGATGTGAAGCTTATAATCTGAATAGCAACATTCTGTTTTGAATAGCTCACATAGAGCAAAATGCTAACAAAATAATATTCAACGAAGTTATTATTTATTACACTATTTTCTATGTATGTATGAACATATATATCAAATGTTTCAATTGTTTGATGAAGTATTTTTCACTGCATTTCTAGTTTATACATGAGCTCCAAGCAAAACGATTTTCAAAATATGTTCATCACTATTTGTATTATTATTCCTGAAAGGCATACAATACGATTTATATTTGACCGACGAGATCGAGTACTTTATCAGAACGATTGCGTAACTAATGAGCGTGTTACTATAGCTGAGTCGAATTAGGCTTAAAAAGGTTGAGGTTGGATGTTATGGACAATTTAGGGAAAAAATTTCCAAAATTTCTGTATTTTTATTTATATTTATCAAAATTACTTAAAAATTACAAGGTTTAGCAATATACTTTATTGGACCTAATTTGTTCCTAATGAAATTTTCTATAAGTTATCATTTGTTTGATTTCAAAAATCCCCAATTTCAACCCTCGAACCTCCAAGTAACATTGAAAAACTGGTTTTCACCAAAACAAGTTTTCACGTATCAGTTATAAGTACATAATATCAATGGAAATTCATGCAACTCGAGGTTCTGGAACTTGAACTAAATATAACAATGCATACGAAATTTGATTGAAATCGGTTGATTAGATTTTGCTACTAGAAACCCAGGTTCTGGAAGTCGAGACGAGTTATTTGAGAACTGGTGCGGGGCGCACTCGGTATGGACACGCGGACTGAGCTGAATGGAAAGAGTGTGATTGTTATTGGACTACGAATATTCCCGTGTCAATTACAAAATGGTCGGGGTTGGTAATGTTTGGTGAGATCGCGGTAATATAGGTGCAGGAAGCGCGGAGTAGCCTCTCTCGGCTTGCTGCTTAGCACCGAGGGGCAGCGCGCGCACGATTCCATCAGATACCGATCTAACATTCTTGTTCGCTCCGAGTAAAAACCGCGCGCGCGTGCCCGTTTGTTTTGACCCGGCCCGTTCGTATACGTTTCTTTCGTCGAAACAAAACGGCTAACTGTTCCCGCGGCCGACGATTCTCCTTCGCTTCGTGCATATGTATGTGTATATACTAGCCAGAATCACTCACTCGCCACCGCTCGTTCGAGCCTTTCATTAGTTCTATCATGAATGTAGGTGAAAATTGAGGTTATTATTCAATTTATTTACAAAGGAAAACTATTTTGAAATTCGTTATTCAAAATTTCTTTCTACGGGTCGCGAAATATGTAAGCATGTAAGTATGTCCGGATGTATACAATTTGGACGCGATAATTCTCAAAGGAATAATTCCTCATTGCCGACTAGTATTGTCCAAATTTCCTGAAATTGTGGACAAGTATTGGTTTTGGGAATCTGTGATCTGAGTTCGATTTTCAGCAAAATACGTTATTTATTTCTCTAGCGACCGTTGCTAACGTGTTTTTGGGAATTACCCTATCATTCCTCGTAAATGCTCGTTAGGGTCCGAATAGACACGAGGATCGACAAGAATCAACGAGATATTTCCTGTACACTAAGAAATCTGGTTATGGAAATTTACTAACACAACTTGATAGAGGAAAACCTGGTAGCCGTTACTACAACACAGAATACTCTATTTTTAGTAAAGTTTCAAGATATAGATAGTAACATTTACTAATACCACTCACAATATGCATTCTAGTTTACGATACTGAAGTAGTAAAGTACTATACTACTAGAATTTCTTATAAATCGAAAAATAAATGTTATTTTTTTTTAGTAATGATTACTATGTTTTAGATAATAAAGTTTACTAATATCAGTTAATTGTCCCCGTATTGCACTAGAAAACCTATCAAAAATCTAGTAACCATTACTATACTTTTCTCTCAGTGTTAAACAACCGTAGCTGATATCCCAAGCAACCATTAATTATACATCCCTAGCAACCGTTGCTAAGAGAATGAAAATATCGAGTTACAGTTCATTTATAGTACTTTTGAGGTCATGCGACACTGTTCACACAAAGTCTCTTTGAAAAAGCATACTGCTCTCTCTCTCTCTCTCTCTCTTGTCTATAAAAGAATTCGCCCCGCAAAGTTTGAATCTTTTGAATGATCGTTTGCGAATTTTTGAAATTGTAGCTTGTCAAGCAAACTCTCCAACATTTTGTCCCTTTTAAATGTTACAGATCGTCTAAATTATCATCCCTATTTGTATTCTTCTCCCATTTGTATATATATATATATATATATATATATATGGGCAATTCTACCAAATAGTACGATTTTGCTTGGAAAAAAAATGAAAATAAATTTGTGGGCACGTTCTTGAAAATTTCATATGTGGTAGAGGATACTCCGAGAATAAGTATTTCAAGTGTGTGCACGACTTTCGCATGTTGCTAAAAAAGCTATACGTAAAAAACTAAAGGAATATTTTTTGGCCTGAAAAAAGTCTATTATTATTCATCGAACAATATGTATATGTACTGTTCACACATATATACTAGCAAACTTATGCAACTAATAAAAAAAAAATGGGACAGAAACAGTTTTTTAAGATACAATCTGTTTAAGGTTTTTTTTATGAAAAATAAAAATTTTCAAAATCTAATTTTGCCATCGAAAAGCTGAGGGAAATATACATCGGTAACATATTCCACATTATTTCGATATTCATTTTATACAGTCCAAAACAAGTGACAAAAATGGGAAGTTTCAGTATTTCTGCGCACCGGCCGCAAAGAGTTAACGTGAAACGCCCCATATATAAAGAATATAACTGCAGCAATCTCTAGGCACCTTCATCAGAACCTGAACAAGGATTCACAAGGCTTTTTGTTTGATTTCAACATTGTTTCTGAGTGTGCCACGAGAAAAACCAGTAATTTTAAACTGTTCACGTTCTTACTTTTTAACATGATCGATTATTTTATGGTCTTTTTACGGGTAGCACATGAATGTTCCATACTTTAATTTCTTCATTTTCGAGTGCTTAATCGAACTGTATTAACACATTTGAGAGTAGTCGATCGCTGAAAAAGCTGTAGCTTAAAAAGGCTGAACATAATTTCATACCAAAATTTCATCACGAAGCTTCACTTACATGTAAGTAGTCTTTATATGGAGAGCACATTAATGAAAATTATCAAGTATTGTTATGCTGATCCCAAGGTAGATTACAGGTAAAAAATCTGACCTCTTACTGAGATGCTCCAAGTGTAAACGAAGAAGTTACACGCAGTACATATGAATATCACAATTAAATTTTCCAATTTTTGAAAAAAAAAATTTCAAAGTTAGTGTTTTTTTTTCATTTCCAACATTTGGGTATTGAAAAAAACCATATCACATAAAATCGTCCTAGTTGGTAGAATTGCCCATATATATATATATATATATATATACAGGAGATTTCGTGCACTTCCCTATTTTAGATTCTTGATGTAATTATTTGTATGCATTATTATCGTCAATTAGCTTCTTTTTTTTGCCAACACAGGAATATTTCTGCAATGATATGCGTTCAATAGTCCACCAGCTCAACTAACAATAAGTAATTCTGGGATTGATCCTGTAGTGATATGACAAATGTTTACTATTCAGTAATGTTTCTGGAAATATATAAGATATTCTCCATATAAAACTTTTCTGAGATCTTTATAAAATCTGTGATTTAACGATTGAAGTTTCGAGCGTGTTTTATATACGTCGACGAGCATTAAGAAGAAAAGCACATTTCAGTTTTCTCGACTCGATAAATTGAAATGTGCTTTTGTTCGCGGTACATTTGAAATGTGTTTTTCTTTGTAAGTGCCGTCGATAAGTTCTGATCTGAGTAGCCGTAGTATATAACAATGGTCTCACTTCAGCTAGATTTTACGCGACCATTTTCGTACGACGCTCTTTTACTTCTTTTATTCCTCCTATAGTTATGAAGTGTTTTTATTTCCAATGAAAGGACGGATTTGATTAAAACTCACTAGGAGTTGTTGTCGTGTTCGGGCACCCAATCTTGATTGGACTGCCAGAGGACTTGTTTCTGGGTGTGTGATGGGACACCCGGTGCAGCCACTCGGTCTCCCGCAATAACTTGAGTCACGCGTTGAGTCGATCGTCTTGGCATCCGGCCCTTGCATACAAACCGACGAATTATCCATAAAACAAAAATGACCACATCTCTTTCTGGGTCTTCTCAGCTCTTCTAAGCTGCCGCGCGCAACGAGAGCGCGATTCATTATATCAGTCGCCGCGGTATTGATCGATTCCATGAATCGGTGCTGGCTGCGCTCTCGCGCGGGCGTCTATACTGCAGTGCGCGCACGATGTCGAAGAAAAAAAATTGAAAAACGAACGGCAGCGGAAAACGGAAGCGGCCTGTGATGCTGTTGGTGGGACTGCGCTCGACGATGCGCGCGCGAGCCGACGAGGACGATAACGCGCGCCCGAGAGCACGTCTGATACGCGGCTACTCGCGAGCTATGCGCGCGCGGAAGGGGTCGGTTTAATTTATCAGGCTCTCTCTCTCTCTCTCTCTCTCGGCGCGAGAGATAAGCTATTGCCGCGCGCGGCCGCACCGCAACCGCAACCACGCGACGGCTCTCCTACAAAGGCGTGCTTGTGACGTAATCGAGAGAGAGAGAGAGAGAGGAACGCGTTACCCCACCACTCTAATTATCCCCAATTGCTTTTATTCAAGAATCACACGCACTCCCGTTGTCGTCCTCACATATATATATATTCAGCGTATATATTCTCTCCTCCCTTGGCCCAACTCGCGCGCGTCGAGCCTTTTCAAAATTAACTCTGCAACACGTAAAAGCAATTTGAATATTTATCGCTTGATCTAGTACTCGTGCGTACTACCCTACGTATGTGTGTGTTTGACCCGACGAAATAATTGTGATAAATGCTTCGGATTTTCTTGTCTTAGAGTTTGTCGTATTCACGTTTTACTGCTGCGCCGCGCCGCGGCTCTCCCGTAATTCCCAGGGGGATATATGTTTAAGAATGACATATTGTTTGTCGACAAAGTACACTCTTACTCCGAGGGATTTGTATACGTCATCTCGTCGCGTTATCTTCGCGATCCATGCAGTATCAATTTCACGTTTTGCATGCGAGCAATTGTATATTATTAGATGCGGTCGCATTGCACACGTTTTTTTCGAATCGATCGAACAGGAATGATTGATTGTCGTATGAGTGAATTGTACATTTGTAATAGAAAAACATATCAAATGTTGTGGATGTTGTGCTCGGCATAAACTGTCTTGTGATGACATTTGAGAATCTGTATTGAATTTCTCTGCGGATAGAAAGAGCGATAGATTTATTTTTTCTCACTCTCCTCGCGATTAGGAGGCTATATATATGTCATGCGGTATAGTATAGCTTCAGATGGGGTTAGATCAGCGAGTAGCGCACTTTTCACTCGCTCGTTTGTTCCATGTGTGGTGGGTGAGAAAATGAAATTTTTACGAGACGATTGTTGGAATAACAATTTGAATTGTCCACGAACGAAGTGTCTCTGGGCTGTAGAAGCAGGGCGAGTAACCGCGAGTCGAGTTTGGAGGGCAGCTGCGCGCGAGCTGCTTGTTGCTGCTGTGATGCTAATCCCCCGGGAGTACGTGTTAAAGACCGGGCGACGGCCGCGACGACGGCCCGAAGCGGCGGCGGCGGCGGCGGCGGCGGCGGCGGCGGCGGCGGCGGCGGCGGCGTCGAGTTAAGAGCTGGTATAGCCGGAACGAGCGAGTTTTATTTATAGCTCGGTGGAAACACACAGGCACTCTGCAATACAAGCAAGCCCCGAGAGTCGCGCGCGCGGGGTTTTTGATAATCCCGCGGCCTGGCGGGAGCTGGCCCGGATGCGCCGCGGCTGCCGCTCGTTGCCGATCGCGCCTCCACGCCTCAGCTCGCCTCGCTCACTCCCCTACCTCTCACATCATCTCGCGGGAGGCTGGCGCTAGCATCTGTTCGTTTTCTCGGTAAATTTATCTGCGCCGCAACGGACATTGACGCGCGCGCACGCGCTTAGTTATGTATATAATGCATTCCTCAAATCGCACAGCTTCGCTGGCTTTATGGGAATGCTGAGGGAACTTGGAATGATTTAAAGTGCGTAGGGATAAGAAGCTAATGTGAATCAATTCCGAGACACGTACATTCAAATGTTTGATTGATTGGGCTTTGATTGGCGATTGTAATAGAAAATCGGGATCTCTTCAATCGGGAGTAGCTGAAACCCGCGAAAAAATAAGGAATGTGGGCAATATATTGCTAATATATGGCCCATTGCTATTGTCAATATATTGGCAATATATTGCACAAATATTTCAATAATTCAATGATTAATCATTATTTGGAAGTCAAATAATACGTACGAGGTATGTTAGTGTAGTAACTCACACTGCAGCCAGTACCAGACCGCGCCGCATTTCAATCACGAGAACGACTCGTTTAGTGGCTCGCGTACCACCTAGTGCAGGCATGAGAGACAAGTGCTGAAGCTGATATTGAACTTGTCCTAATCTGTGCAACAGCTCTTGGTCAATATTGGCGAAAAAAAGAGTACTATTCATCCATAAACCCTCAGTACTCCGTGATGTACTTCCTCTGGGAGTATTGCCGTGGAAAGTCATCACTCGTCTTTTATGCATACCACAAATACACTACCACCAAAGCCGCGCACCTATAAACGTTCAACGGGATGCTTTGTATGAAAAACAGTTACTATATAAAAACATGAGTCAATTCTGTGTCTTTTGCCACCGGCAAATGGACCTAGTTACAGCAGGAAAAGAAACAATAATTTTGCTGTGCCGCATTGAGCTTACGTAAACACGCGTATACTCGAGTTGTATAGCGCGAGCTTGAATACATTGCATACTTGTACGGAGAAGACGCTCTGAATGTGGTAAAAGCGGAATACGTTAAACATCCTGGATTTTCATGCGTCGAATCCCTTATCCCGCGCCTAGCACTGGCTCGATATTTGTGCTGCAATTAAGCGATAATACACGAGGTCGGTTAAACCAAAGTGGCGTTTTTGTGTTGCAGGTGCCAGGAGGAGGAGGAGGAGGTGGGAGATGCGAGGGGAAACGAGGCCGGGGCGGAGATGAGCGATGGCGAGCTCGTCGACGCTAAGCTGCGGGCCGGTGAGCGGGAGCCCGGGGCCCGGGGTGGAGCAGGAGCGCCGCGCCAACATCGAGTTCCCGCCGCCGCCCTCGTACCCGCCGCCCCGCGCCGCCGCCGCCGCCGCCGCCATGTACTGCGGCCAGGTCCAGGCCCAGGCCCAGGCGGCGAGCCTCGAGCACCAGCTGTACCAGCAGCACCGGGCCCTCGTCCACCACGTGCCCCGGCCCGATTACTCCTACGCGTACCACCACCACCACCACCACCACCAGCCCCACCAGCTCGAGCCGCACTACCAGGCCTGCCCCAACTACCACACGGTCCACGCGTACCAGCTGCACGAGCTGAGGCGCAACCCCCGCAAGCGACACACCTACGTCACCCGCTACGGCACTGAGGAGAACATCTACGAGGAGATATCCGACATCAGGTCAGTACGATTCCTACTACCCCATCTCTCCTTCCTTCTCAACAGCAATATTCAACTTTGGATCGCGAAGCATCGCGAATAAATGTGCGCAGTATACGCTTCGGAGGAGAGAGACGTACGGTTTTAACTGGGGCGCGGGCCAGATGATGGCCAGCAAAATACTTTCCATTCATTCCGAGACTCGTCTGGCCGACGAGCCACTTGACGTTGACGCGCGCGCTACGACTCGAGCGAGCTCTCGAGAGTTGAGCTGTCTAGAGACCCGCGCATCATACTACTGGTAATTTAAGCCAATACGACGCCGATTGAGGAATTCGTCCCCCCTGCCTGTGGCATTCAAGTGCGCGGCGATCGTCATTGATATGGCCCCGCGGGCACATGCGTGAATTTATTGGAGCGCTCGAGACCGCGGGGACATTGTTCGGCCGGCGCGCGAAATATAGATCGGCCGCCCAATTGATCTGCCGTTCACCAGACTCGCGCGAGTCGCGCGAGTCTATACAGTGCCGGCTGAGACGAGGCGACAGCTCGAGCGGGTTTAATTAAAACCAAGCCTCTCTTTATTTCTCCAGCGGCTGCTCCACGCGCGCATCTATTCGATTCGATTTAATTACTATCAGCTATTACCATCAGCTCGCACGTTCCATTCGCGCATATCCGCGCGCGCGCGCGCGCGATCCTGCAAGCCCAAGCCAACGCACCTGCCACGTCGACTCTTCTGCCACAGCTGTTGTTGGCTAGCTCGAGCCGGACAACCTCACTCCCATCCCGCAAATCACGTACATTATTAACTCACTCGCCCCGGACACACGTTTTTTTTTGTTTTCATCCGAGGGTCGAGTTTTCGCCACGTGTCTGACCAACAATTTGCCCTACTTTTTTTCTTCTTCTCCCCCATTTGCGTCAAGCCTTTTTCGTCTTTCCTGCGTTTCGTGCGTTTCAAAAAGCCAAACTGCTACTATTCCAAAGTGAATCAGCATTCAAACATTTCAAATCATCATTTTTCTTTCCTCAATACCAATGGCAAAAAATTCGCTGTACGAATAAGTAGTTTTGATTAACTTCTCAATCGGATTTTACTACTATTTGTTATTAGTGGAAAAAATATACTGTTAAGGGGGTCAGAATAGTGAATATTCTGCCCATTCTTCAGTTGTGCAATTTTCACTCATGAATAGTAGTTTATAAACTATTATAAATTTCGAGAGTATAGGATTACACTTGGATGTTAGCTTCGGAGCTTCGATGCTGACAATAAGTTGCGAGACACCTACCGCAGCTGGATCGGGGCGTGATTACAAACGCGGCTGGCGCATCATTACTGAAATTTTCGTGTGGCCCTCACACATGCGCAGGTGATTCGGCTCGTTTGACATGAGCCCTCGCGCCATTCACAGTATAGAGTGGCCGGCCTCCATGGCTATTATTTATGCGCTATACACAGCTGCCCAGCATCGGCTCCTCCTCTTGGAGCGCCGCGGCCGCATCAAGCCTCCATTTTACGAAGCCTTTGTTTACTTATCTGCACTAAGCAATGCTCGTTAGTTCGGTTATATATACGTAGCGGATGGGACTAATCGACACCGCGACTATAGTTTTACGGCATCAGTTGATCCACTCCGCATTTTTATACACGGATAATTGTCTTTGATTCTTTAATCTCGTGCTCTCTAAAATCCTCACAGTGAAAAACTACTGCATTGCGGTGAAAAATCACTGTCAGAAGATGCATGATATTTACACTAGAATTGCAGTAAATTTTTCATGCAAATAAAGTGAATTTTCACTTTACTTCCATAAGTTTTGATAGAAAACATTTTTACATCAGGATTTACTACACATAAGTATGGTGTAGAGTGAATTTTTACTCTACTTACTGTGAATTTTATGTAAAAATGTTTTCTATCAAAAATTCACTATTTTGTTACATAAAGAATTCACTGCAATCCAGTGAATTTGTCACATCCACCTTCTTGCAGTGATTTTTCACTGTGAGGATTCTAAGAGAGTAGCTGTTTCGACTGCATGCATGCACACTCGGATTCGTTAATCCCGCGGATATATGCGCGCAGATTACCTGCCATATTCGAATAAACTTTAGAGTATAACTTCCTCCCTGAATTGAGATCAACATATCGCCGTGGTTTTGAGTCGAATGAGCTCGAGCGAGATCAAGGCGGATGTGATGTAGAATAAGACTCGCGCGTCTCCAATCTGAATCACTCAATGCTCTCGGGTAATTCAAGAGCTAACTGCTAATGCGTGATCGAGTGCGCGAATCGGTAACGAATTGATGCGAGTGTATGCAAATGAAGCGAAGCACGAGTCGTTGGCAAAATTGATGAAGAGAAAGCGAGGAGTTTGGGGGGCAGATAGGGATCCTCGCGCGCGGGTACGGCACTGACAATGATTGCGCGCTCGCGCATGGAGTACCCAGAGCGAGTGCCGCTCTCCATATCCATTTGAGTGGGCGTGCGCGCAAGTTGATTGAACAGCGCACAGCCAACTCTCTTCCTCTTCTGCCCCTCTTTAGTTTCGCTTGTATTAGGTTATATAAGGCGTACATGTGTTCGTTATGGGCCACCTAAGCGAGAATCGTCACTACTTCGCGTCTAGTGTGAATTTTCAAAAGAAAATATCGGAGAATAATGTTCGAGTGTACTCAATACGGACCACCCAGTGAATACTTTCTTCATTCGGTCTGAAGCTTGAATCATGACAGGAATTTGATATGATTTTATTAAAGAAAACTTTGTTTCTGATTTTATCATATTACATAGACTATATGAACATTTGACAACATAAATCATTTAAAGTTTTCAGATGAAATTCATGAATACATTTAATCTTTGAATTAAAAAAAAAAATTAACTTTCCGACTTATTTATTTCCAAATATAATTGTATAATTGCGTTGATGATCCCTTCTCTGTCATTTTAACTACCGACCCAGTTAATTGAGCTATCACCCTATTCTGATCATTTTCTCTTACCATTGAAAAGTATTGTAGAAGGTATTGCTACGCCAAGTGCACTGGCCCGTCCAACCACTGTAATATTTTCTCCGTGTTCGATTTCTAAAGTGTGAACTTGATGGGAAGCTCTTGCAGCTAACACTGCTTCTTTTGCTCTTTTCGTTGTAATTTACTTCTAGGAAAGCGAAGACTGCTAAAGATATAAACAGTAACGACGACAACCTTTTCCATCCATTTTGAATATCAAACCAATTCTAAAACACTTTTGAATTTGTCAAAATGTTGTTAAATGACATGTTTATTGGTGTTTCACCATAAATGATTATTTTCTTCAATTATACGTCCTTTTCATCGATTGTTTCAATGGGCCTTTGTTTATTTTTCTCAAGGATATCCCAAAATATTACTTACTTCCTGAAGAATTATTCATTCTTCATATGAACTTGACAGGTCTAACGACCGGAAGAGATGTTACTTGTGAAAAATGATGCTATCTCGCGGCGTGAAAAATTCGAAATCCAATGAAGCGTTTAGCTGATATAGAAGGTAAAATGCGGGCCTTCCATTTGTTACAATTGCAACATTAGGAAATTCGCGTTGAGCGCAATGTAGTGTCTGTTCAAATTAGGCGAGCCTTATTGGGGCCGGGTACACTCGGCTTCGTTTGCCCCGAAGAAAGATGATTTTTTTAAACTGCTACTCTTGAGAGGCTCATTTTAAAGGTATTTTATTAACGTTTCATTTGACTCGAGAGCCGCATTAGGAAATTGGCGTTGAACGTGATGTAGAGTGACAATTCGCGCTTTGAAGCTGGCCTTGTATGGTTCAGCTATGTAATATTCGAGCAAGCGCAGCCCGGATGATTTTGAGTATAATTTGTTGCAGCCGACAATGCCGTCGAGCGATGCACGGCTCCCGGCGCTCGCTCGTCGCGGACGAGGTGCGCGAGGTGCAGTCCTGCCACCAGCGCGTCCTCGGCGAGCTCAACCTCAGCGTCGAGGCGATGCTGATGCCGACGATGGCCGACCAGGCCCTGGGCGAGGCCGCCGGCGCCGCCGCCGCCGCCGACGAGCCGGAGCACGGCCAGGCCAACGCGAGCGACGAGCTGCTGCTCTCCTCGGCCCACGAGCGGCTCTCTTCGCCCCTCGGCTGCCCCGGCGACCTCGACAGCGGCTTCAGCGGCAGCTCCAGTGCCAGCTACAGGTGAGCCCCCATATCTCCTGCTGCATCTATGCCGCGCCGCCGCATTACTCACCGACAATTCGCAATTCAAGTCGGGGCAACAATTAATTATTTATAATAGCGATATATGCATTCGAACACCGGCTTACCACGACATATACCATACAAATTTTTCTTCACGCAACTCGAGCAGATTGACGTTTATTTATTTTGTGATGCACCACGAATTGGTATACAATATAAATTGATAAAAAGGCTGATCAGTAGGAATATCTCTTGGAATAAAAAGAAAAAAGCAAAAAAAAATCAGTATAATAATAACTGCTTCTCAAAGAGAGTCGAGATAACATTTATGAAATGACCAATCGCAGAATCGCGAAATAAGGACGTATCTCGGGGAGCAGTATAATAAGAACTCATCGCGGGGGGACGCTAAGTAAGGTCGTGTCTTGAAGAATCTCGCGAAATAATATCATATCTCAGCAATCGAAATTGAGCGATATAAATTGGTTTTTTATCAGCTTCATGTTGAGCTGCGGCTCCCAACTTGAGATCGATTATGGGTACGAAGTCTCAGAAGCACTCGGTTGCGCAGCCAGACACATCAGCTGTTTGGCTGGCCAAAAAGCATCTGATGGAGTTTCAGCAAGATTGGACATTCTCCTTGTGAGAAACAAATGGAATTGCTTATTCTTGCTGCGCAGTCGGATTTCCAGTATAACAGCCGCGCAGACAAAATCATTTCGATTTATATTAGGGTTATCATTTTCACACACTACATCGTGGGTAGTAGAACTTTGCACAAGCTATTTTCCTCTTTCACGCCACCCGTAGTCGGGAAGTACGTTTTAGAATACGAAAAAAAAGCTATAGCAGCGAGTCGAAGATGCTAATCGAATAAAATGAATATTTTAGGTTCCAGAAAGATCTACGAAACAGTATGCAGGTGTAGAATGTATTTTTCATAATAACGGGAAAAAGTATATAATTTTATTTTCTGTACATGAGTTTTTGCAAAAAAATATGCACTGGATATCGCGCGGGAAATCTTGCAATATTTCTTTGAAGGTCTTCTCGAGCATTTTTTCGAAAAAACCACTGCTCTAGTGCACTCACTGCAGTATTGTATGTGTTAAGCAAATGTTATTGCATGTAAAACTGAATCGCAAGATTCATGGAGTTTGGGAAACGGATGAGGAGGGCGCGGCGGAGCAGACATTGCTTATATTACGGGGAACGAGTAGCAGGCGAGTTAGATGAGCAAGTACAGCTAAGCTTATCGAGGAGGAATATAAGCGAGGAGAGATAAAGTGTTTTGGGTTTAACAGGTCGGGGCTGGGGTCGCTGAGACGCGGCCTAGGAAGAACGAGCACGCCCGAGCTGCTCACCAATGGGCTGCATCATCACCAGCAGCAGCGCGGCAAGACCAAGGCTGCCATGATATGGAAGAAGGGCTGGAAGGGCTGGAAGAAGCTGCAGGGACTTGGCACCGGCACTTCACCCAAAAATGGTAAGTCATCCTACCTTACACTGCAACCTATTCTTCTCCTCAATTTGCTTTCGCTTTTCCTACACAATTCGCATTTTTTTGTTTAAACAAACATCCGATATCCCTCTTTTTTCCTGCGGCTGTTTTCGTTACACGAGTAAATGAGAGCTGCTTCGACAAATCGGCCTTTGGTTAGCCCGACGTCGTCGTCTTTTCAATTCTCCCCTGACTTTGGTTGAGAGAAATGTAAGCTTGACAATTGACACAAGGAGTAATTGAATCGTGGTGGGAGAACATGGGAGAATCGAAGAAATGCAAAAGCCATCGTGGCGGCGGCGGCGGCGGCGGCGAATTCAGGAGGCGTACGCACAATTAGCTCTTTATATTGAATATATGTGCCAGTTTGTATCGACGGATTTATCTCCCAATTAGGCTGAGTCACGCGAATCGGAGGCGAGGCTGAGAATATTCGCCCTGCACGACGTGATCATTCATCGCAATACGATAACCTATTAACCTTCGCATTACTCATGTACGTCTTTTTGTTCAAGGGCACGTACTTATTTTATAAACATCAAGCCTCGATGCGATGTTTACATTCCTACCGTGTATTATGAATCTGTATCAATCATAATCCAACGTAACTGCAATTATCTCATATTACTAGATGTGGGGGGTGCAGTTATATTTGTCGTATCAAGACAATCGAGAGCATTGGTGGAGTGTATAATATGCACGATGTGTTGGTCGAACGGTTTTGTCAGAGCTCGCGGAGAATAGAAAACGTATACACGCGGTGATTGGATTGATCCGCGGTGGAGGTATGGCTTGAGTCTATTCGAACGAGGGACAAATTGCTTTTGAAATGTAGCGCATACAAATGGGAGAGCGCGACCTCTGACTACACGGACGCTCGCTGTTCCGTTATCGCAACTGCAAATTGTACGATTTGACCGGATTCATTTCAACTCTGGCCGCATCGATGATTCGTCTCGCGCTGCGCTTCGCTTTTTAGTTGGCGCGCGAACGCGCAGCTGGAAAACGAGGCGCAGAAACGCGCGCGCGTTTGGAGGGGACCCAAAAAGTGTATAGACGAAGATGTTGCAGAGTGGCCCGGAGAGAGAGAGAGAGAGAGAGAGAGAGAGAGAGAGAGAGAGCCACGTGAGTAGGTGGACGCATGTGGTTGCACATCGCGTGGAAACAGCCGTGCTTATAAATCAAGCAACGCTCCTCTGGTCGGCCGTTGCGTTTACACTCGAGCATCGGGCCACGCGAGAGGCTGATAACCTCCAGCTATCCAGCAGCTCTTTTCTCTCTCTCTCTCTCTCTCTCTCTCTCTCTCGCGCGCGCGCGAATTAATTATAGCGCAGCTGCGCACAGTATGCGTGGCCAGTCCAAACGAGGAATCCTCTCTTTGTCTCTCTCTCATTGATTGAGATTCCGGTGCTGGATGATTTTGTCAACATCGAGAGGCTGCTGCTCGAGAGGCTCTTCAGACGCTGCAGCTGTCAGTGGATGCGCGCGCGCACGTCAAACTCTCGGCAACTCCATTGGGCCCCCCATTCGTACGGCGCCAAAAGTACTCGCGAGCACCGCCGTTATCACCTGCGTATCCGCGGATGGTCGCGACGAGCTGCTGGATAATCTATATATGTGAACGGCGGACAACGGCCTGCACGGATGCAAGTGCAGTCACGTAGGTGATTTGGCTGAGTTCGCGTACGCACCGTAGGCACACTCCTGAATCTGTTGGACTTGCGCGAGTCAAAGCTGAGGATGCGCACCGATGCAAAAATGCTGCTCTTCATCACTTCGTGCGACTGGGACCAAAAGATCCGCGAGCATATAACGCCCCCGTATACGCAGCTTATGCGTAATATGTTGATGCCTTTTTGAAGTTCGAACAAACTTTTTGTGCCCCTACGTGTCTCTTTTGGGCCATAATGTGCTGTGTACCGGCTGCGATTCGCGTTATACCTCGTAGCGACGACTCATCGCACCGTTCGTTACACGACCGATTATTGTAAGTACTCGGTTTTTTGTTGGTCCTGCGCGAGCTGCATTCCTTGTTCGGTGATAATCAGTGCTATACGTCGTGATATTTCTTTCCTCCTCGTTCCTCATTTAGAAATTTGCTTGTACGCGTTGGTGACCGGTTGCGTAACCTTCGGCGCCTCATATATTTGTTAATCCGAGTCACACTAACTCGCGAACCCTCTGCGTTATTAAACTATTTTACCTCTTTTTAATTCAAGTATTTTCAAATGTTCAGCTATATACTCTCCGAGCAGCCCCGCACGGTTCATACACGACTGATGAGTAAATTAAGTAAAAGGCAGAAATGTGAAAAATCGAAAGGAAAAAATGATTCGACGATTAATACTTGTAACTTGCACGGAGAAAGTGATTTTGGGGCCATCGCGAGCCAGAGGACCGTACAAGGGGATCGACTGATGCCCTGCAGATGGGTTTGCTCGATAGTTAACACCGTACGGCGAAATCTCGCAGCTTGAGGCAAAAGGAAAAAATAAAAAATAGGGTAGCTCGAGTCGGTGCAGAGGGAGCTGTTCGCTCTCGAGTGTCCCCCTGGCTGCAGTTGTTGCCGGCTCGAAGCAAGCAGCCCGTGAATGAAGCTCATAGCGGTATTTTCTTTCGACAGCTCCGCGGCGCATGGGAAGCCCCATTTGTGCGCGCCCCAGAAATCGGATATATCTCCGCGATCCCGTGGCAGCCGCGGCGGCCGTCTCAACTGCGCCCGCCACCGGAAGTACACCGACTCGCTCCTCGGCCAGCTCGCGCGACTATCACAGCCCTCGATAAATTTCTTCCCTCTTACTCTCTTACTCTCACGCGCGCGCGCGCAACAATATGCCAATTCCCGATATTTCTAAAGTGCAGCTGAAGCGCGAGCCAACGGAAACAACCCGGCTGACTCGACTTTAAAATCGCAGCTTGCCCTTGATGGATACGTGGGTATATTTCGCTGACGTAGCCGCATTATATAAGGTGCAGCCTTCTAAGCAGCCCGACATTGTTTTTAGGATTTTGGACTTGATCGATTCGTTTTGGTGGTATCGGTGGTTGCTTTGGCTCGCGGCAAGCTCCATCATCCACCTCTCGCGCATGTGTATGTATCTCCGAACTCGAGTGCGGACGAGACTCCCAAGCAGCTATGAAGCTTGCGAGTACGCATTAAACGCGACTGCTCTGGCTCTTGTGCCCGTCCGCCGCGGAGACTCTTCTCGATCGCGATCTCTCAAGTGGCAATTCCGATTCTCCCTGCACGGTTTTGACCGCCCCCCTCGTGAGAGCAGCTGCCTGCATTGGCCCGCCGGGTTAATGTCCCCGTGTCTCGCTTCGATAACAGCTGCCAGTCCTTGGGCCTACAACTATCGCGAAATAATGGAAACGACGCTGGTGCGCGCGCGAGCGTGATGAATTCGCAAGTGCGCGACTGCTCGCTAGCCGCTGTTCCGCATTTGGGTCGCGGAGACAAGAAAAACACGTCGTCCGTACGCGACAAGCCTTTGACCCGCGGGCTCAGCTGTCGCGACCCGTAATTAATCAGAGCCACGCGGGGTGGCCAGATCAAGTTTGACTCGAGAGAGAACAAGGGCCGCCCGGGCGACGGCCGGCCAATTAGCAGCTGACAGCTGGCGACTCGAGTCAGGCTTAGCTGAACGCTACTCAATTTGTGGACAAATTCTAAATTCTCAAATGAATCTTTCTCGATAGCTTATGCTCTTGAACTAATAGATTCTCGTCTTTGTGCAATATCCCCACCTTCTTTTGTTCAAAGAAGGCCCAGGTCAATCGGAATTCACTTGAGTCATTGGAAAGCTTCTGAATCTAGAAACTGGTTTTATTATATGTCTTTGGTGATTTTAAAAGATATTATGGACAAAGATTATTATGAACACCATAAATTGATAGTATTAGGAATGTATTTACTAAATAAGTCTATTTCTATAGATACGATTCAAACAGTGTCAAAAATATTGAATAGATACGTATCTCAATTCGAACGTCTATATGGAAAAGAACACATGTCATCCAATGTTCATCAAATATTGCATCTACCAAATGTTGTAAAAGATTTTGGGCCTTTATGGACTTTATCTTGTTTTTCTTTTGAAGATGTTAACGGAAAAATTAAAAATTTAGTACATGGCAGCAACTCCGCGCAGCTTCAGATATGTAATTCTTTATACATGCTAATGGAAACGTTCAACTTGAATCAATGTTTGACGGAGGGCACCTCCGCTTATGCTTTTTGTCAGCGGGTAAACTCAAATACTAAGCAACTGAAAAGCTTCAAAATTGAAAATTCATTGTATATAGTAGGTACAATGAAAAGACTTATCAATATTACAAACTATGACGAAGCCAATTTGTTATCGAATTTGATTACCGGTAAAAATGTTTTTAAGTTTTTACGTTTTCAAAAAAGTAAATATTTATTCACTTCTGAAGAATATACTAGGCAAACGGTCACGTATTCAAAATGCGTTAAGTACCATTTGAACAATTCTCCATATTATGGAATAGTGAAATATTATTTAAAAATAACAGAGTGCGAATGTGTAAAGTCGTGTTTATGTGAAGGTCAATATTATGCTGTAATTAAAAACCTCAAGATAATAGATAATCTGCTCAAGAATCCTTTTCGTGAGATCAACGATTCGTTTATTTATAGTTGTTCGATCGATGAAGAAATTGTCACTATTGATATTCATAATATAATATGTCTTTGCTTTTTTATGTATATTCGAGATAAAAACACTTCATATGTTGCTGAGCCAATCAACGTATTTGAAGAAAAACATACGTAACACTTTATATTTCACAGTATCTCGTTAGTAATTTTCAAAATGTTGTTAACATGAACGTGAAAATAAAGATTTCTGCACAAAAATCTTGAGTTCACAAACGTTCCTCTTTTTCCATTTTTCCAAATAAACTTTATAATGAAAATGCACAAAATGAAAATCTCATGGGAATTTCATTAGTTTAAAAAATAAAAATTGCATGGGTAATTCCGTTTGTTTCCAAAATGAGAAAAAATTGATATTCATACATTTTTCATCCCAAAATTGTGGGATTATGTTATCGCGTGAAAATTATTTCATGGAAAAATCATTGCTCCGATCATGGCTTATTCATTGGAAAATTGTTGCTCCTGATCATTAGCAAGAATTTCCCAATGAATAAGCCATGATCGGAGCTATGATTTTCCCATGAAAAAATTTTCCATGATTTTCCCATGAAATAATTTCCACGCGGGTCGCGCTCCGCCGAGTCTGCACAGCCAGCCCGTCGAATAAATCCCGAGGGCACACACAGAGCTGCTGCAGCTATCGCTATACGCGAGAGCGATACGCTGCTCAATCGAGATCAAACAACGATCCACGCGCGCGACTGCCACACGAATTCGATGGCTGCAACTCAGCTTTTAATCCCTCACCTCATGTGCCTTTCTGCTCGGAGTTTCTAGAGGGAGCTATTGAGCCGCGATATACAGCCGCCCCCGCGACTCGCTTTGCCAAACTTGTTCGACTTATCCAAGACCGGATCGATCTATTCAGACCGAAATTGGAGCGCGCGAGTTAACGCCGACAAGCAGCTGTCCGTATATATACTATCGAGCTGCCGATGAGCGATTGGAATAACGACAAGCTTGAGCAGAGCTTTGCTCAATTTACATCCCTTATATATACTTTTCCACGCACGTTCAAGCAGCCCATTGTTACGAGGAGAAAAAGTTTAACCAGCAGCTCTTCTTATGAGATTCAGTGATGAAACCATCATGTCAGTAGGTCTACAGTGAACAGTGGTGCACGTGGTGCTACTTCTGGAGACGTATAAAATACTTTGTATTTGGAAAGGAAGAATCCAAGAAGAATAGCCACATCGATGGAGCAAGAAATCTTTGAAAATGGAATAAAACATCAACACAAAGTATCGGTTATTCCAATAATTATTAAATAATAAACTGCACCTATCTGATATATTGCAGGTGTTGTTCAGAGTCTCACCGCGACAATCATATATTTATTGAACCTGAGCGAAATAGTATATTATGCAACTAGTGCGTGAAATGCCATTTCACGAGTTGCATACGATATTTTATGTTATGAGTGATCAAACGCGAATTTCACACACTAGTGCGTGAAATCGCATTTCACGCACGGAAATCGTAGCGTGAAATGAGCGTTTATGATCACGTATAACATAAATGTCTTTTTCATCAATTGCTTATCGAAAATTTGAGCCTTATAGTTTATAAGAGAAAATTTAGCCTTATAGTTTTATACACTCGTGATGAAAAATACTGTTCGATACTGGGACAAAAGATGATTTCTAGGCTCGTGAGATTAGGACTAGATGCTCGCAGTTCGCTCGGGCGACACCTCACACGTGCCTATACAATTCGTCTTCTACTCTAGTGTCGAAATGTACTATTCTTCATTTTCTTGACGTTACGAAAGAATGAAGTATGTCATAAAAATTGTCATAAGCAATTCGACTCTGTTCCTCGAGGCGAATAATAGAATTCATGAGGGAAGATTCAAATTAGCTCGGTACGACTTTCAGCAAGTTCCAGTTACACGAAACATTCACGCGGTTTTGCATGTACGAAAATGAATGTATATGGATTCGAATCCAGTGGAATGAAGAGTTAATAATCAAAATTTTGCGGGGGCATTAATTTGATGATCATAAATAATAATAATATAATAATAATAATAATAATAATAATATCATCATAATCTAAATCGATTTAGAGATAATCTTTACCGCTATGGAGAAAAGAACAGTCGAATATCAAAGAAGTTTATGGAAACTTGGTAGCCAGCCTGAGATGCATCTATTAATAACGTTGTATCAGCCGGCCGGCGGCCGGCTGCGGTGATAAGAGCACGAGGCGATCTTAGCTTTCCACCGCGCGTCACTCGGTGCATCGTCACTCGCGCGAGGGCTGAGTGAGCAAGTCAGCTGAGGACGCGGACGTTTCTGCCGGTTCCTCTGCTTGATAAACTTGATGAAATCGGCTCGAGGCTCTAATTGTCAATAGTCTGCTTGGTCCTCGTGGATGGTCGCCGTTAGCCGCGCGGATCGGTTCGATGGGAGATCGACCTGATGTTGAACTTGGTCCTGCGTGGCATCCGCGACATCAGATCCCGACCCCCCTCCTTCTCCCGGTGCCGCCGCCGCCGCCGCTGCACCGGGCAGCTCCGCTTTCTACTAACAGCTCATATCGAGTCGCTCGCCCGCCGCGCGATTGACAAAATAAAGCCTGTGTTGAGTTAATGTGCGCGATTCTCCTGAGCCCGACGCGCGTGCAAGTCATTCATGCTCGTTTGGCAGCCGTCCGTGCGAGCACACCCACTGGGGCCCCGACTGCTTCTGCTCGTGTGACCTCTACACGGCTCAAGGGGCTTCTCACGATCCGCGACACTCCCTTCAAATTTCTACGGTAATCCCATCGTTTAATCTCAGCATAAATTTATTGTGTTTTTTGACCCAGCTTGTCCTAATCTAAGCAACACAGTTCTTGGTTAATATTGGCATTATGTAGTACTCCCTCTGAGAGTACTAAAGTGACAAGTCCCTCGATACGGCCCTCTATCCGGACGCGTTCGCCTGACACGTATCCATACTTCAGATTAACAGAGCGGAATATCTTCGGTGCTGTTTCGGCGCTAACTTGGATATGCGTTGTTTCTACTACCCGTATAACTAATAATTCGCCTTGTCCCCGGCCTGGCCGCGGCGGCGGCGGCGGCGGCCTCGTCCTCCTCGTCTGACGTGCCACCGACACGCGTAGAAATTCCTGCGGGTTCAGATCTTCCTCGCCTCCTTTCTCCGCCTCCTTCGCCTCTTCCCCCTCTTCCTCGATGCTGGGGCAAGGCCGTCGTCCTGCAGCTCGAGCCTATACGGCTGCTCTTTCATGAAGCTCGAACGGCAACGCCGTCGCGGCAGATACAAGTTTCCCAAATTGTCGCCGATCGCCATGTAAAACGTTGTTCTTCTCGCCATCCACCGGATTCTCCAGTTCCTTCCTGCAGAATACTTACTCTATCGATTTTCAAATTCATTATTTTTTTTATTATCAACTCCTTCAACGAAGGGTAAAATAAATTTGCTACCAAATTCGACCATTTCTTGTTGAAAACTCTGTAGTGGACTTCAGCCACGATAGATGGAAATTCTTCTCTCATCTGAAGGAAAATATATTTGTTTAAAATGGATTGTTCATAATGTTATTTTGATCCGATTTGTATTGTATTTCATTTTACTGTATCGCATGACCTTGAAAGTACTGTGAATGAACTTAAACTCGATATTCATTCCTTTAGCAACGGTTGCTATAGAGAAACAAAGTTTCCGTGTCGTTTACCATCAAAAAATTAACTTTAAACTGATTTTCCCGTTCTCGTAGCGACGCTTACCAACGATATCAACAAACGTTTCGAACTGCAACGCGCATTTATGAAGAATTGTAGGGAACTTGCAAAAAATACTTTAGCACAAGTTGCTAAGGAAATAAACAACAGATATTGCTGAACAATTCGCGGGCTACAACTTTCTGCGACAAACCTGCAAAATTTCCGGAAAATCGGACGGTCTCTTCGAAAGTTATCACGCGTCAAAAAATAGCGTTACATACGTACGTACATACAGACATTTCTGGAAATCAATGTTCTTCGCCCCTTGTATTACGAAAATCGAGATCCCGAAGTCTCATTCGTCACAAGTCTTTCTCTTTAAGAAAGCAAAAGGTGCAGCTTATACGGCGACCTTCGTAACTCGACACCGGGGTTTATATATATGAAATCAAAAAATGTTAAAGATCTCGTTTAAGGAAGAGGTTTTTTATGTGCAATATTTCAGATGCAATAAACGCATTGTGGGGCACTGGTGTCAACACATCCAAGCATGGGTGTAGTCCAAAGTCACAGGCACTTATGCTAGCGACAGCACCGATGGCATCGGGCCATTATTTTTCTCTCCGTGTGCGAAGAGAAAATCGTAAATCACGTTTTTCAAGAGAAGACAACACTTTTGATAATTACCATAAACAATTTATCTTAATGAGAAAACATTTTTATCGACTACCTCGAGTTAATTAATGAATAATTAAGTACAGCTTACAAAACTTTACGAGATGTTGCGATATTTTTCCTTTTTAAAATTTTCTTCGAAATATCGTTTTTCATAGATATTATCTCAAGAAGAAGAAATTTTTTTTTTAAATAATTTGTACGCGGTAAAATCTGGTACCCTGTATACTCGATTATCTATTGATTAGCTCGAGGTTAGTAGTTAAAACCAGTTTCTTGTCAAGACTTTGCCTTTATCGGGAAATAGAATCATTTGAAATAAAATTTGAATCATGTATCTAGTACTGAATTAGGTTTGGAATGACAATTATCATAAACAGGTTGCATAACATGGAACGACGACTCGGTTATGCCAAGAATTGATTGGACGAGGGAATTTTCACGCTTAGAATGACATGTAAGTCGGTATGTTGAATTGACACGTGAATTGGCTCATGCATAATGTCAAACTGGCGGTTTTCCATTAAGGAAAGAATCCAAACAATTTCGTCCAGGATAATCATAGGGGAATCGGATTGAGCATTGCATATATAGTATGAACGGCTGTTATGGCAGGTTGATTGACACACAGGCTTACAATTGGAATTGGCGAGTCGCGTTACGAGCGTCGCGCAAACAAAATTCACTGCAGCTTTGAGTCGCGCGCGGGGTGTGCTTTTGATCTGGTTCGGGCAAATCCATCGGCGCATCGAGCATTACCGACTTAATGAGGGAGTCTCGAGCCCTCGACTCCGCTCGGATTTGGCTTTGGCTCGCTCTCGGGTGGCTTTGAGTCGCGCACCACACTCGAGCGGAGGAGCGATATAGGCTTGCCGCATCGCAGCTTACTCGGTGCGTATTTCGGCTGATGCCGGGCCCGCGGGCGGCTCTCCTGGCTATTTTTGCTTTTTCCCTCGCCGGCAAACCGGTGCTCGTGCATGCGGGTGTAATTCGCGACGCCGCGGCCGCCTCGCTCGCGCGCAGCCCAAGCTCAAGCTGCAAATTAATTGCACGCGCGCAATTATAAGGAGGAGGAGGAGGACGGGCACGACTAATTTCCACACGCCCCCGCGTTTTTCATCTCCCTCGCACCATGTCCCTCTCTGTATGGGCTAATGCGACGCGATCCCCCGGCACCTTGCGTGCGCGCGTACGTCTTATTACACATTTCACACATAGCTGTACGTACGCAAATCCTCTTTCGCTCCTCCGGGCCACCTCTCGCGTATACTATTATTAAAATACATAGTCGGCGTGAGCCGCGTTTTGTACAGGCCACGTTTTTCATCTGTGTCTATTTTCATTTCCGGTAATGCCGGAGTTTTGAACATTTTTGAAGAATATCAAAATTCCTCCAATCCAACTCCATAAGATCTATTCGACAGATGCGTAATGCAGTTTGCACTGAACTTTGTGCAAAATTTTAGGAAGATTGGACGCGATTATCACTTCCCAAAACAGCGTCACATACATACATACAGGCGTTTTTGTGATATTCCACGTTTTTCGCCGTCGCAATGGTTTCTCGTTGAAAAAGCACAACCTCTGCCAACTGCAATAACAATATGCTTCCTGAAAGAAGTTTTACGTTCTATTTTGAGTGATTTAATCGATCTCAATATGTGATTGTATGCGCTAAAAGACTGAGTAAATGAATTAACATTTAAGAGATAAACGTTTCGTTTTTATAGACATGTTACGATGATTTAGGTATGTATTTTTGAGTTGAACGTCAAAAGTTTTGAAAAAATATCAATGGAAACATTATTGAGAGTTTATTTCAATACCAACTTGACTGCACGTGTAGCCAACTTGGCCCTGCATACGTTTTTTTTTACATTGACATTTTTAATAGGTTAAAATGGCCGGAGATGATAACTATATACATGGTTTCTGATAGGTATTGGGCTAGTCTTTAAGATGCCGTTGACAGAATTCAAAAATTCCAAGTTTATCATAGTTGCAAATTCGCGAAAAACCTTTAGGGGGTTGCCATTGGCTGCAGTTACCTTGGTTAATGATGTTATTTTTTGCTTTCTTAAAGAGAAAGCTTTAGACGGGGCATAAATAGACCTTTCGAATCAAACTTTGCGACCTTGATTTTTGTAATCTACGGGTCGAAAAACGTGCAGTCGAATCCAAAAAATGCCCGCGTGTACATATGTACGCACGTACGTCCATTGGTGGATAGAAAAAACACAGAATGTTTATTTCTCCATAGCAATCGTCATTCATTTCCCTAGCAACCATCGCTAACGGAATGGAAATTGAATAAAGACATATTATCCGAGATCAATTTTAAGCAAAATACGTTATTGGTATCCCTAGCAAGCGTTGCTTCGAGAAAGGGAAAATCAGTTCGAGGTCCATTTGTCGATAGCAAAAGACACGAAAATTTCGTTTCTCCATTGCGACCGTTGTTGACACGTCTCCTAGCACCCGTTGCGAAAGGAATAAAGGATATATAGTTCATTCAAGTTCATTCAAGTTCATTCACAGTACTTTTGAGGTCACACGACACAGTATCTCTGTATTTTCCATAGCGATTGTTGTTGCTGTCCCTAGCAAGCGTTGCTAGGTAGTTTTGAAAATCAGTTCCAGGTCCATCTGTCGGTGGCAACGATTCTCATTCCTACATGGCAACCGTTTTTCATGCGAAGCTTTTCTGAGAAAGCATGCAATTGATGCAGTTAGCAGCGGTTTCTTTCTCATATGTCGGTGATGAATAATACCAAATGATTGAAAATTGTCCGAGTAGATGGGTAGATAATGTAGTGGGAGCACTAGTTATAGTGTGGCTGTAGGATTTATAGGTGTCGGAGCTGCATAAGGCGTTGATTTAGAGGCCCATATGCTCGCTCCCATCCAACTTGGGCCGAGTACTTGCGTCCCGTGAACAACTCGCCATGCTCCTTCCTTAGCTGCAGGATGAAGCAGCAGGTGAGGTTCTCCGTCCCTGGAAATGAAAGAGATGCGCTCAACTGTATAGGTATTGATGTGCACGTAATGCAACACTCATGCACTCAAGATATATAACACACACACAGTCTCGAAATCGCTCAGGAAAGAGTCAACATAATGGACGGACCCCGTAGAGTTTTTGATTGTGACCAATAGTGCGAATTCACTGAAAAATAATTAAGAGAAAAAATAATTGGTTAACTCTCTGAAAATAATTAGTTGTATGAGAATGAGAGTTGATGCACAAACAGCTGATTAATCTGAAAGAGTTTTTGAGGAAGAACGTGGGTAAATTCATCGCAGATGTATTTTCACGAAACAACTACGCCCTAATGGAACTGCACAGTTCATACAAGTATTGTTCTCTGTGTTTCCCGAAACGGGTGTCGGTAATTTTGCATTACAGTTCGGTTTCTCATGGACAGAGTCACATAAATAATCAAATTTCGTTTCAATAATCATTTTCATCGTGACATTTTCATCAATAAACATGGAAAGTTTGTCAAATTTACAAGCAGCGCTTCTTTCTAAGCAAAACTGTTTATTTCTTTGTTCGGCACAGAGAAATTTACTATCCCTTTTTCTCTCTCTCTCTCTCTCTCTAATTTTTTCTACATGCCAAAAATAGGAGGAGGGCCAAAAAGCAGGAAGGTAGGCTTTTCTTCACGCACGTCGTCTACCTGCGCGGGGGCAGACGTACAGCAGCCCTCGCTTATTGCAGCAGCCACCAGAGGCCAGATTCCCTGCTTCGCCGGGGTTATTGGCCCGCTCTCGAAGTATAGCATCTTCGACTCGCTGCTATACCTTTTTTTCGTATTTTAAAACGTACTTCCCGACTACGGGTGGCGTGAAAGAGGAAAATAGCTTGTGCAAAGTTCTACTACCCACGATGTAGTGTGTGAAAATAATACCCCTAACGATTTAAAGTGATGCGGCATTCCGAAATGCTCGACGAAAATCTAATTCTTCTGTTCAAGCCATTCAAATACTCAGAAATATTGGGCATTTGAATGGATTCATCTAGGATCTCATGATTTTTTATTCTGACAAAATCTCCAATATTTCTATTACTGAATTCCTATTGATTTCTATCATCAATGTATATACATAACAGCGTCTCCCTTTGTGGTTTCTCCCTCAGTCCCTTCAAGTGTTATCATGTGCACATGGAACTTTTTGCAAGCTTACAATCGTTAGGATGAATTTATTTGAATGATTGAAGAATCATTTTCTCTATGCCAAAAGTGCAGCGAGGCTATCTAATTTTCGTGACTGTTTTTTAATTTAGTTGGTTTAGTTATTGTTCAATACTCGACTAAATTTTGAATTGTGCACCATAGCATGTTTGAAACGCATGTGCAGTAGCAGGTCAAACAACGTCCTGATTTATACATTCTTTTTTTTCGTATTTTTTCATAAGAAAAAGTTTTCTCTCCCTCGGTCTCTCAATTATTACACGTGCGCACATTTTTTCGTACTAGGTTCAAGTCCTTATTTCGAATATTATTGAAGTTAAGGGCTCCTGAATATGCTAAAGCAGCAGCGGGATACTGTTTACGCATCATTTTTCTTTTGAATCTCGGATTGTGAACGAACAAACAAGCGCGCAGTATTTTGGAATAAGTCGATTCTATCGTAATTGACTTGAGCTGGTCTCTTCTCCAAGGTTTCATATTAGGGTTGAGGTCCTGCAACTTGCTATCTGCTGACCTGTACGGCTGTGCTCGAGCCGCCATCTGGTGCAGCTCGTCGGGGCCACTGCCACTGGGCACCGCCACCACACCACCGAGGCCCGAGCGCAACTTTTCTCGCCGAAGCTCGACGCGAGGCCTGCCTTGCCGACGCACATGCTCCCATATCGACAGTTCTTGTCTCGAGATCGAGAATCGTCATCCTACGATCCTATAGCTGCAGCCGCGCATTTGCAACGTTAGTTAGTCTCTCGCAAACACCGCAGCTCAAGCCTCGATTGTCGTCAATTACTCCAGCTTTCTTAAAATTCAATTATTTCCGTGTATTCGAGATTCTCTCACCTTAATTCGCCTGATATACGCATGCAGTTGGAAATGCAATGTGCAAGCTCAAGTGAAAACAAACATTGGCCCCGTGCGCTTCTTGTTTACTTACGTACAAGTGCAGTTGTCCTAGGTCCTCCAAATGTTTAAGTACTATAGACACGCAAAGTAGGTACACGTTAAAAATCACAAAGACTTTGATCAAACGACGGCTATTGCGCGCGTGCATTATAAACCGTGATTGAGTTCGACGAGCGGCGCAAATGCGTGAGCTCAGTGCGAAACGCATCTCGGATTCCATTGTATTGAAACAAATATCACGTGTGCCGTGCTATAAGTGCGAGTGTGAGCCTGGACAATGGAGCTGTGTGTCCTCATTGCGCGCAAGCTTACAAGTGCCACAAAATCCTAATGCCTCGCTCGGGGAAATTATGAAATGTGGACAATGGAACTCGCTTCTTCGCTCCCACTTGTCGATCCTCCTTCGTCCTTGCTCATGTACGCGGATTTTCGATCCTCACGGGGTAAGGTGGAAAAAAGAGAGAGCTGCGCGTGTAAAGCAGGTGAAGAGCTAGTCCCCTGCACCTGGCCTGCCACTCGCCACTTGCCCAAAATTTATTCAATCTCTCTTCTCCAGTGCAGTGCCCGCTCTTTCAAACTAATAGTGTGTGCACACACAAGCGAACCCTTTTTTCGTCTGACACGCTTAAAAATCGAGATGCAAGTCCTGAAGTGCTCCAACGGCCCACTCAACCGCCTTCTCCGCTGCAAATTTTTAGCTTCATTTGTGTGCAGCCAAAAATAATTCTTTCGGTCACGGGAAAATCAGTTTTATCATCGGTCATTTCGGCCTTCGATATTATTCTCTGATGACGGATTTGAGAAACGCTTACCACGCTTCCGCGCTGAGTGGAAAAGTTGCGTTTTTTTCGAACAATAAATAATAGAAAATAATAAACTTTGTTAGAATTCATTCGTGTCCAAATACGCAGTTATCAATTTGGCAAAATATTTTGACTTGAATAGTTTCTGTACAAATGTCCATAAATAAATTTGTTCATGATTTGTTCATGAGTCAATTTGTTGAACTATTTTCGAGAATTATTTGTGTAAGCTTTATATATACAAATCAGTTGTCAAATTATCCAATAGTCTATCATATTAGATAGAAGAATCTATCATTCAGCTAGAAAAATAATGTTTGTGACTTGAGGTATAAATAATAATCATTCCATTTTATTTGTTACAGGTAATTTACAGTTTTTATACCAAGTTTGGCCCTCCTCATCATGTGAGTTTTTAAAAACCGTAATTTTATGAAATCGAGACACATTGCCCCAAGTTGTTGAGGATAATAATTCATAATTATATGAGTCGTATTGTGAGTTACAGTACACAGTGCTCAAATGAACGTTTCAACTGATTTCGCAAATGATTATGCATCAAATAATTCATCCATCTCAAAATTATTTTGAGAAGCAGCTCTTTGGAAAACAGCTAAAAAAATTTGCAGAGTATAAAACTTATTGGTTTTGGGATACTGCACTCAAACAATGTATGATTTACAGCTGGAAGTAAATCACGCAACAGTCCTTGGAATGAGCAATAAAAATGTAGGGTAGGCAGTGGATTTTTTTTTGTGGAAAGTTGAGAAAGTTGGTATAGGTACAGCGCGGAAAATAGGAACCCCGAGTCGAGTGGGTAAAGCAGGCTGGAACGCAGAGTTCGACCCTGTCCAATGCCCATCCTCCTTCCCTGTCCTTCCCTATTGTTCTCTCTGGAATGCTCAACGCGCGATATGCACTCTGTGCAGCCTCCATTTCTTCTCTCCCTCCCTCCCTCTCTTCGAAACAAAGCATGGAGTAGTTCTTACTTACAGGCAGGCCCCGCAATCGAATTTACTACAAACAACTAGATCATATATTACTACGGTGAGGTGGAATTGCGAGACGACGAGACTGGTGTTGTCACGAAGTCAAAAGCATACGCTATCCGCTACCCGATGACATAGATGAGGTTAATCGTTTTTCTATTAAAAGCCTGGTGTGGTCAGAGGGCAAGAAAGGCTGAACTCGGGGCGCCAGGCCCGTTTTCGTCGATTTCGAAGGTCTCCAAGTGAGACTTGGTTTTTCCTATACGTATTTTCACCTCTTCAACCCGATTTTTTAAGTAGAGTTTGCCAAAGCTTCAGAGCGATTTTTTATTAACAAATTATTGTAAAGTCAAGTTAATTTGGTTTGAAATTGTTTTTTAGTTTCTATGGCTGATTTTGATCAAGAAATTTTTTTTGATTCTCCGTGAAATGAATAACTTCCAAGAAAAAATTCTTGAATTTTGCAAAATTATGATTTTTGTCATTTTAATCTTCAATAGCAGTAATATTTTTCAATATTTTGGAACGGGGTTCGAGCCAAAAGTAACCTTAGATATCATATTTCAAATAATTTTTCAATTATTTGTTAATAGCAATTCTCTCCGCGGTTTATGTGACCTCCTACCTTAGAAAATGAATTTTTGGAGGTTTAAATACATAGGAAAAACCAGGTTTGATTTTGGGCCCTTCAAAATCCACGAAAAAGGGGCTGAAGCCCCGAGTACTGGGCAGACGACTTTTCTTCGAATACGTCGGATAACGTATAGTCGAAAAATTAATACTCGACCGAATGCTCAGGGCCTAGACGATATACCGCAGTGACCTTTCTCAAAAACTGCTTCCAAGCTGTTATCCCAATACTAGTGAACATATTTAACGTTTTATTGCAAAAAAGCGTTTTGCCCATCAGTATAGATGGAGGCTTTAGTGTGGCTAATCCCGAAATGCTTACCTGAATGAAAAACATTACAATCTATTGTGGCGAAGCAAATAACAAAATATATTTTTGATCGAAATGTAATTGAGGAAATGCAGTCGGGATTGGGGCCCTAGAGGAAAATAGTCGATGACATACGGGTGAAGTGGTGCTAATGGTTAGCATAGATTTTCCAAAAGCGTTCTCGGCATGATCGATGTAAATATTTTGATCGATAAAACTTGAATTTATCGTATCTGACTGACAGATCCAAAACAGTGGTCACGAACAGTGGTCGAAGAGCGACCGGAATCAATCGTCCGAGCGGAAATCAGGCACAGCTCTGCGAAGCACTCGCTCGGACCTTCAATATTTTTCTAATATTTATTAATGCGATGCGTCGCCGCGGCTTACTGCAGATTACTCGTCCGCGGAAAAATCGTCCGAGCTTCCGGATATTCTGCACAGGTTCAATTTTCATCAAAATCCGTTTTCCAATTTTCCTATAGGAATCGTTGTTAAGGTGTTTTAGGTATATATGTTCGTTGAGGCCTGAATTATACTTACGAGAATCGACGCGAGAATCTCAGCAAGATAGCGTCAGTTCTTGGGCCATGACCGCGACCGAAATGCAAATTTTAAAATTCAACGTGAAAATTGAAGTGGAAAAAGCTGGATAAACAAAATTGAGAAGTCCGTAAGCTGAGATGCGTCTCTCGTGGCTGCAGGCACAGTAAAATACAAATCATTCAAATTTGAAAGAGAGCAACGTGATTGATGCCAAGTCGACTGGCACAGATATATGTCGGCTATTCAATGCGTCCAAGTGACGTAATATAAGAATCATCGACGTAGGTATATATAAATGTATGTATATGCATGTATGTGTATCTCGGATCGGGAAGGTCAGGGAGCAGAGCAGCAGCAGCAGCGCGAGCCGATCGGAAAAAGCAACGATTGCATGAAGCGATAGTAACATTGTGTCGGTGCTTTGCGGAGGGTGATCCGCGGTTTTGGTTTGTACAATGCCGTGCGCGCGCGGCACACAGTGCAGTATAGTGTTACTACTGCAGCAGGCCGGATAGCTGAAGATAGCTGCGCGCTGCACGCGCCCGAGCTCAAGCGCATTTGCTGCATACCTATACTTACACCGGTACGTACATACGAACACATGTGTGTGTGTGTGTGTGTGTGTGTGTATGTGTCTGTGCGGGTTTGTGTACTTGGCTCGGCTTGCATCGGCCGCGCGACTGCGTCACGATCCGGAGGCCCGTAGGGAGCACCACTGGCCCCCTATACCTATAGGAATACTGCAGTAGTATACTGCACCTCTCTCTCTCTCTCTCTCTCTCTCTCTCTCTCTCTCTCTCTCGCTTCCCTCTCTTTTTTTGCCTCACTCTCCTGCCCGCGCTCTCTGTGATACAAATATATATATATATATGTATACGCCGACTGCTCTCTACACCACAAAGCCTCCGACTCGTTCTATATATATATATATATATAATACCGCGCTTCATATAGCCCTGACCAATCCTATATAAACACTGTGCGCGAGCTGTTTCACCTCCATTTCCACTTCAATCCGCACTCGCGTGTAAAATGTGAATAACCTGCACTATTCAAATCTCAATTATTTTTTAAAACCTCCGTTTTAAGCATCTACATAGCGGTTTACTACAATGTCAGTTAAAATGTTTGTTCCCCCGCCGCTCGTTGACTCGAGTGATTCGCTTATTTTCGCAATCTGACGCATCGATTGCTACGAATTGTCTATAGAAACGTGATTTCACCAAAGTGTGAGCCGGAGTGTCCAAACTTACCGTCAGCCTCGGTGCAGAAAATAATAATTCTCCCAAGGTACTGCAGATAATTGACTTGATCCGATTGGCTGGTGGGGATCGTGGCGAGCGTTACATTTTTGCAGCCCAATGTGATGTTTGGATCGTTGAAGCGATAAGTAGCGTTGCCGAAATAAACGCTGAAAGAAAGTGGTTGGAGCCATATAAAGGGAAGCCGGTGCAGTAAGTATTGCTGCGGGCAAAGCAGCCAGCGGAGAGGAGAGGGGCAGAGCTGCAGCGCGCGAGTGTGAGAGAAGCAACTGCACGACGCATCGAGCGTAGAAGGGGCACCAGAGCCGAGGGACCGCGCGCGAGCGAACAGAGCAACAGAGAAAGAGAGAAAGAAAGAGAGAAAGAGAAAGAGAGGGAGAGAGACCACAGGAGCGGCGACGGTGAGCTGTGCGAGACGCAGAGAGAATAGCAGCCGTAGCGGGCCAGCAGCAGCACAGTGAGCCTTGGCTGCCGCCGCTCAGCTCTGCAGTACAAGCCGAGAGCTGTAGCCCGCAGGAGCTATCGCTCGCGCGGCGTAGCCATGTCAGTCGCGCACGAGTGGCCCAGTGCCCGTACCCAATAACTCATCGCGCGCAACAGTGCGTGTTTGACAGTGTGAGGCCCACGAATTGCCAATCTAGAGTGCCGGTCGTTGGTCGCGGGGAACGCGCGCGCGTATGCGGCTGCGCCGTCCCCAGCTCCCCTCCATATTCTAGCTGTTGTAGTTGTTGTTGTTGTTGTTGTGGATGAATAGAGTGCTCGGCCGGTGAGGTGAGGTGAGGTGAGGTGCACCGCGTACGTGTGCAGTGGGTCGGGGGCAATACAAAGTGCAGAGAACACCGGCGCCGAGCTGCACGACTCGTTTGAGGTTAAGTGCTCGGCCCTCCGGCGGAGTTGGCACGCTCCCGGGAGGGCGCGGCGCTACTGCTCGGCCAACCTCGCACCGGTCGCGCCCCAGCGTGCCATGGACGACCTCCACAACGGCGTCGTCCTCATCAAATGTGAGTCCCTCCACCAGCGCCATTTTAACCGTGCGCGCGACTCCCTCCTCCCTCCTCTCCTCTCCTCTCTGCAATGCTGCACAGTACACTGTACAATCCACCGCGAGAATCTCGCGCTATTCGCTACAGCACACAGCACTTGTTGCGCGCACCGGGTACCCCCCCGACTCCGCACTCCCCTCCTCTGTGCTCGCTGCGCGACTATTAGATATCCGCATCTCTCTCTCTCTCTCTCTCTCTCTCTCACCCCCTTTCGTCGTACCACATATAGGTATGTAATATACACACAACGGATGTGGCTCGTCGGACAGCTGCTCTGCAACGCGCCTCGCTCTGTTACTATATACACTGATGCATAGCCTACTCCTCACGTGTGACTCACGTCACTCGCGATTCGTCGGCGTGCGCGTTAAAAATATTTTCATTCACCTCGCGATATATACGTATTCGTCTCTATAAGTGACAATACGTCAACTAGTTAACTAGCCCGGGCGTTGAGCCAGTTGTCAAAACACATCACATCCACTCGTGCCTTCAATTTGTCCAATATTGTACTTAATTATGCCGCGTTAGAAAATTTGTTTTTTCAATAAACATTTCGGAGCCAACTTCGTTAGAATTCGGGGCTCTACAAGTTCTTAAATAGAACGCGACGCGCAGAAATATCAATTGCGCACAACAGCCGCACGCGGTAAAACGTCCGGTGCCAACCTCTCTCTCTCTCCCGTGTGTTATTTAAACAAATTTCCGTTCGAACGTGTTCTCTTTCACCCTACGCACGACGTTGTTTAAGAGCTGGTTACAGAACGTAATAGTCCTAGCAAACTACAGCTAGCCCGTCCGATTCTATACAGCCCGGATCTTCAAACCGGAAGTGCATCGCGATCGTTTTTTTATCCTTATCTTGCGGCCCTTTCCGGAGTGCCAGCGATTCACGTAAGCTGCTCTCCTCAAATCCTTGCGGATCATAGCCCTTGGTCCGTGCTAACACTACTCGAGACACACCACAATCCCTTTTTATATATTTTGAAGCTTCTCAAATGAAACTTATATTCTTATATTTTTGAAAAAATGGTTCATTAACCAAGAATAACTGCTAAACTTGACTCTATACATTGAAGGATGCTCAAGGTTACATTTAGGCCTAGACCCCGTTGCAAAGTATTGCAAAATATTATTGTTATCGAGGCCCAAACATTACCAAAATTACGATTTTCAAAATGTAGAAATTTTCTCGGAAACAATGCATTTTACGAGAAATCTTGCGAATACAATTTTCGTTTTGAATCGAACAAAGAATCTAAAAAACATGTTCAAAGTGAATAAACATTAATTTTCCAACAGTTTGTCGATAAAAATTCACTCTACCTTAAAACATCGCGGTTCAAGGGGTCATTAAAGTAAAAAAATCTCGCTCTCGATAGGTACTGATGAAGAGTTGGGCTAGAATAGGCATTAAGACTCACCGCCAGAGAAATCTTTTTTCGGCTACGCGTTGCGCAACAATTCTGACTATCTCGTTGAATTTCCTGATTGCCCATGCCGTATCCTAGTCGGATACGTTCACACGAGCCTAATATATTTAATATTGAAATTACACAGTTCTAGCTGCCCAAACGGTATACATCGAGTAAAAAGCACTTGTTGAAATACAGTGAACGAACGTGACACTGGAATGAATATGTATATATATACCGCGAATAGACGTGACATTTACATAGCGCACAGCTCTCGTGTGCCCGCCTTAATAAATATTGACATTGTCAGAAAAGCATACGCTGACAACTGCATGGTTCACATTTGAATTTCAAATTAGACTGATTGTAATTATAATTGCTCGCGGGGAAACAAACTATTTGTGATTTTACGCAAAATGTGTGACGCCATCCGATACTGAGAAAAATCTTGTGCACGCGCTCGTTATACTCGCGCCATCTCTGCCTCAGTTCTGTGAGCTGTAATTATGTTTTCGTTGTTTATATAAGTACTCACAAGCCTAACATGCGCGCGCGCTCACGCAGCAAATGATTTGCGCGCGGTCTCGTCATACTCTTTGTAAAAGCTGCTAAAAGCCATTGCATGGGATTAATGGAATTTTCGTAGCCCCGTAGTCCCGTAGCTTTGAAATCATGTTCCAAGTGACACGACTACTTTTTGGATTTTCTGAATCTTTGAACTATCCCGTCAAGATACAATGATTTGTCGATAGGTAGGATTCAGCGAGATATTCGCAAAACAAATTTGTGATTCTCGGGCGATTTCTCGGGAATCATGAGATGTAAGGGAACCACACCGTATCTACATTTTTGACATTGAAATTTTACGCAGATTGGACCTATCCCCGAGCTCCTACTGCAAATACTCTTGTAATAAGAGCAATAATTCGATTTTCCGGAATTTTTCCACTAGTGTGAAACACGCACAGTCGTAGCCAGAGCAGCTCGTCGGTGTACTGCACATGGGCGCCTACACGGAAAGCAGTCCGCCCCGTTCTTATTGGCGCTAGTGCGGTTTTTTCCCGTCCCAACCAAAACACGCCAGTTATCTCAGCTGCTCACGGTGAGCTTGAAGGTCGAAGAAGTTTGATGAAAATGGGCACAAAATTGGGTTACGTAGATTGATTCTACACCTAAAGTAAATTCAAAATCCATGAAATTCAAAATCGTAGCTGATCATATTTGGATTATATAGAGCTTTTTTGAAAAACGTTTTATCGTGATTTTTTCGTAACACGATTTCTTGAGGTTTCTTGATGAGAACTTCATAGATATTGATTTTAGCAAAAAAAGTTATGAACAATATTTGTGTATCTTTTCATTCTAAACAACTTTGGTATCTTGCCAAATTTCCGAGAAATAAATATTTTTCAAGATAATTGATATTAAGACATTCGTAAGATATCAAGTCCATTCTTAACCAATTCAAAATTCAGAATGAAATAAGAGGTAGATACATTTATAGTGGATATACTTATATCTTCTACTATGCAACTTTATGTATGGATACGGAAAATCCTTGTAGCCACCTACCGATGAAAGGGGGTATCTTTGGTTTTCACTAATCAAATATACATATATATACATATGATGTAAACTTAAAAAATGACAATTTTCTGGAAAATATTGATTTCTCGGAAATTTCGCAGGATATCGAAGTTGTTTAGAATAAAAAAAATTAACAAGTTTTTCTGAAACATTTATTGTTAGAGTTGATATTTTTCAAGTTATTACGAAAAAAATAAAAAAATGGAAGAAAAATTGAAAAATGACCATTTTCTAACAAATTGTGCTGATTTTCTTAGACAATATTGATTTTTCGGAAAATTATAAAAGTTTTTCGTAATAAAAAGATACATAAATATTGTCCATCACTTATTTTGCTAAAATCAATATTTATAGAGATTTCATCAAGAAACCTCAAGAAACCGTGTTACGAAAAAATCACGATAAAACGTTTTTCAAAAAAGCTCTATATAATCCAAATATGATCAGCTACGATTTTGAATTTCATGGATTTTGAATTTACTTTAGGTGTAGAATCAATCTACGTAACCCAATTTTGTGCCCATTTTCATCAAACTTCTTCGACCTTCAAGCTCACCGTGTGCTATTGCTCAGAATCGCTTGAAAATTTTTGAGCATATGCGGGACACCCAAGCAATGCTGACAATGTAAATCCCTCTGACGAAAATTGCAATTTTTTTGGAAAAAAAATGAATCTATGAAATCATCTGTTTTTCAACTTTGACGAAAAAAACTGTGTGAGGACAGTCGAACGACAGAAAACTTCTCGCGACAAATCATTGCTTCTTGATATTTTTTTGAGGATAGTTTAAAAATTGAGAAAATCAAAAAACTAGCCATGTCACTTGGAACACGACTCCAGCGCTTGTTTTACGGGACCATTAAGGTTCTGAGGGCTTTCGAGTGTGCTGCAGTGTGACCTTGGCTGCTGCAGCAGCAGCTCTGATTGGAACACATGCGAGTGGCACGTAGCAAAGGTAATCCGACGCCGAGGCTGTAAGATATGCTCGGGTCATGTCCAGCAGCAGGCTGGCGTCCTTCCAAGAAGCCTCGGGAGCTGCTTTGTTTTCATCGGTAAAACGATGACGAGAGACTGCCGCAGCGGCGCAAATATCGAAGCGGCACAATCATCTTGCCGATCGCGGATCAGCGTCAGGAGCAGTTATGTCGGTCTTACATAAGCTATATAAGTATTGTACAGTACGTATTACTCCAAAGCCTAAAAAGTCATGGGTTGCTTATCAAACCGTTCCCAGGCAATTCCCCCGTGCCTTTGCCATGAATATTGTTTCGTTGAAGTTTTTGTGCGTCTCTAACAATCTATTTTGTGCACACCGCAAATCAGTATTTAAATGCTCACAGTCACGCAGGGGTTATTTGGGTTGTCCATTTTCGTTGCGTTCAAGTTCGAGGTATTTACTATACTCTGGAAAACTAAGGAATAAAATTCCTTTGATTATCTGTTATGGTTGTTTTTCCTACGCTGAGTGCAGTTTAAAATATAACTCATCTGACAAAATACAAAGCACCCTAAAGGGCCCCAACCGCTGAAACTACCTCAATGAGTTATTGAGTGGATTTGTATGTAATATAAGTGAATCTTCACACTTAAGTTCTATGAGTTTCATTAACAAAATTTGAAACACAAAAAATTGGTTGCAATTCCATCCATATAACTCACCCATCTGCGTAGGGTGATTTTTCACTTTTATTAAGCGGTTTTTCACCGTAAGCATTCGAGAGAGAGTAGAGCACGTAGTCGTTACGAGATTGACTGCAGTGACGCGACCATTGGTGCAGCTACGGGAATAGACGAGTCACTAATTTTCGCGCTCGAACGGGAATTCCGATCGGCTTGAGATCGGTGAATCGAAGGAAAAGCTGCGTGGGAGCTTGCGCAGCTTGGTGGAGCATTGCTGGAAGGGGGCAACATGGCGCGTTGAGGAAAACACGCATCGTTGCCAGTTGATAAGGGGCTTTTCCTCCAACTGCACAGGCTGCACGGCGACACTTGCCCAAATAAGTATATAATTACGAGCTGCTGCGCACACGCCACATGAATTTCCGCGTCGCCCAACCGCGGGCTTGGCTGGGTCAGCCGCGCGCGAACTGCCGGGTATGCGTGTCGGTGCAATTAGAGCGCTCGCACAAACGCGGCTTGCGTAAGCTCTGCGAGCGAGTCGTGCGTGCTGCTCGTGTGCGCGTACACAACACAGGGCTCGGGGTATAAAGAGTGGGAGAGTCGATTAAACGGTTCAACATTCGCAAAGAGTCCTGCGCGTTCAAGGACTCGAGTGCGCGCGAGCTCTATTGACTACGCCCCCCTCCCCCCATTGTTTTTCACCAATTGCATTCTTCGCGCTTGATTCACCGCTTGCCTATATACTTAGGCTTGCTTGTTTGCAACAGTCCGGCCTTCGCGCGTCTCTCCCAATTGTTCGTCACTGCACCCGATTAACCGCCGTCGAGCTGCTCACCTCGTGTCGCGTGTGCACGAGTCGATCTTGGGAAAGTGGATGCGACCAGGCAGAATTTGTCTGATTGGTCAGTTTTAAAACGGTACTTTTCACTGTTCAGTCCAGAGGTGAATTCGTGGGTGATTCTAGCGGTCGAAACTGCCCATACAATGCAAAAAATGGTTAAATTAGGTACTCAGACCCATTGTATATATACACTGTACTTTGGCGGTTAAAGCAACCTAATGAAAACCTGAAATTGTTCAGGGAAAATGGTAGAACACACTCAAAACGTGTGGGAGGAGTCCCGGAATCAGCTAAATCGAATTTTTAATATTTCAAATTAGATGCATGTGTGTGTTTGCACGCGTAGCGGCACTCCATCAAGATGCTTATTATTCGACGCAGTATGTTATTACGTAGGTATCCTCCAGCAGTTGAGCACGTGATAGGATGCAAATACGTATCGTATCTCGCGCGTATCCGTGACATATACTGATCACGCATTAAAATGCAAGTAGCCGTACTTGCGGCATTTCCGCCCAGCTAATCTATTAGAATTTCAATAAAGCGATGTTTGAGCATTGAATCGCGGAGCGCCAGCGTCACCGTACACGCACAGCAGTCAAGCCCGCCGGCTACTGCAGCGATGACGAGATTTGATGAAAAACAACAAAAGTCATAGCGCGCCGCTGCCGCGGCAGGACTCGAAGAGGCTACGTTTCACTGGAATTGCCCATATTGGCAAGTCAGTTTCGTACCGACACATTGGACGTGATGATCTGCAGCGCGTGTACAGGTACTGCGTCGTGCAATTTCCCCCAGCAGCAGGGCGCTCGACCTGTTGACTGTGGCTGCGGTCGCCGGTCGCTCGTGCAACACGTGCAACACGTGCCAGGAGAAATAGAGCAGATCACCGCCCAGGGAAGGCACGAGCCACGCGCCGCGGCATTGAATAAAACAGCTGCAGCCCCCGAGCGCGTGCAAAATCAAACGGGGGTTGACGACTGGCCTGATTCGCCCTAATTTGCCTCACCAGTCGTTGGTTCGATCTGCCACCGCGGTTATCGCACGCAGCTATAGCAGCATCGGTGCGAGCATCGGCGCCAAAATTGGCGCCAGCATCCGCGGCACCATCTGCAGCAGCCCTAGATCTCCGACGCCGGCGCGATTTCAAAAGTTTCTCTATATGTTGGCTCTCATTAGCCACGAGGAGCTCCATGCGATGACGGAAGGATCTCTGCACGTTTACCAGCATTTCGGGTGTGATTGTTCTAAACACTTGTTCGATTTTCGCTCGGAGCTCCTCGAGGTTTTGTGACCGAACAGCATAGACATTCGTCTTAAGGTATCCCCAAACAAAGAAATCCAGTGGATTCAGATCAGGCGATCTCGGTGGCCAATCGATTGGGCCATTCCTCGAAATCAAGCGGTCTTGAAAAAACGTATCTGAAGTTTGCATCATTCATAGCCAACGTGTTGTTGGAAAATGGTAGGTTTCATTTTTTTTTGAAACCGTATCAGTGACTCGCGTTTCCCACGTGGAGCATATGTATGATGCGGAGAGTCAAAACAATTCTAAAAACCACCAAATTATCCCTTTTGCGAGATTGAGTTGTTAAAAATTTGTTGGTTATCAACGATGCAAACTTTAGATACATTTGAAAAAGTCCAGTAAGGATTTCAATCGACTGTCGAGCTGCATGGATGAGGGCACCATCCTGCTGGAAATACATCCTTAGCCGTTCTTCTTCATCTATATGCTTCAAGATGGGCTGGAGATCATTCATCTAGAATTCCCGATAGATTTCGCCGTTGATGTTGCGCTCGAAGAAGAACGGTCCAAGGATGGTGGAATTGTAGACACCAGCCCAAACATTAATTTTTGGCCCTTTCTCGCCTTTTCTATCATCCACATATATGTAGCACTGTCGTTACTACACACACACACACACACACACACACACACACACACACACACACACACACACACACACACACACACACATTTCACATATACATACATACATTTCACACGTATTTCATATATATGCGCGTCTAGAGTATAGCCGGGCACAGGATCTTATCAGCAATACTAAATAATATTCTATTAATCTTTAACCCATAATTTCTTTAGCAAAATGTGAAAATCTCGCCCGCACTTGGAGTACTAATTCTCGGAGTATAAGCTGTACCACATATACTTACAAAATTATTATTATTATTTTTTTAAATCAAATTTGCCTTGGTTGGTAAAATTGCCTATATCATATGTATAAATGTACGTGTCCCTTACTCGAAGCGACTGCTCCGCTCGAATAACAACCCAATGTGCGCAACAGGTATCCGTAGGCGTTACTCGGACGGACTTTCATGTCCAATACCTACAATAGCAGCACTCAGCTGCGGCTAACATGTGCAGTTCACGCACCCGAGAGCTGCGTGAAATTTCCCCTGCCGGCTGCCGCGCACCGATTTACGCACCCGACCATCCCAATATCCATGTCCCATCGAATCTCACTCTCACACTCGAGCGTACGAGGAAATTCGAGAACATGTTACATGAATCACTGATAATCTGATATCCAATGCGTTCTACTTCCTCAAGTTCAACTGGTTTTTTCGAAGTTCGCGAGGTTGTTTTTCGTAATACCCAATGCACCTTGTTTGAACTCAAACTTTCGGTCTAAGCCTGGCATTATGGTTTTGCTCCCCTCACTTCATGCTACCCAGCTAATTGCCATTTGTGGTGTATATCTTGATACTGGTCTAAATTTACTCAACCGGAAAAGTTCAATTTCATGCTCGGTAAGTTGAGGCCAGATGTTTTTTCATAAATTAACAGTGTAAATACTTATTTGTAGATGAATATTTATTCGTAATAAATACCTACTGGAACGAATTAATGTTTCACACTGAACTAGGTATTTAATTTGTCTGGTACCGCGCGCGAACAGTAAATATAAAATTGATTAACTAGTAGGATCTGTGTTGATAATACACAAAAAAGTATGTATAATTAAATGATAATCGGCAAAAACTTGAATGAATCATTCGAATCGACTTGTTACGATAGTTATTTTTTTGTCGCGCGTATATCTAGAACTAATTGCTGATCGTAACTTCAATATCGCAATTTAAAAATGTACGGAGAAGTTGAAGGAGTAAGGAAAATTGTTGAGATATCGCGCGCAGATGCGACCAAGAAGAAATGAGTGCAGGAGTGAGACAAACTGTCTCATGTTGCGGGCACGTGCGGCCGGCGGATCGACGTATAAGCACTCAAGTATTAGCAAGCCGCCGCGATATGTCTGTTACGAGTTGTGTGTCTGCTTCGAAACCCGACAGCCTTCCCGAGATACAGTATAGAACGGCTGATAATGGCCCGAATCGCAGCAGAGTGACGCGTGTCCGGTATAAGCTACTTTTGTCTCCTGGTATACCAGCTGCTCTCTCCATTGCCATTTGCCTGCAGATTTACCTGCAATACTTGAACTCGATCGTCTCTATTGCTAGATAATATTAAATGCTCACGCGCGTATGCCCCGACAGTTTCAATTACATTCTCGATATCGCCTTCATCCATAACTCGCATACTTGCATAACTTGACACTTTCCATAATCTATTCGTGCATCGCTGCCTGAAGAATTAAGCTAATAATTATTACTCACGCAATTAGTCTTTTTATTTACAGTTTGTGTGGTTCGCGAGTCACGAGCACAACATTTGTTCGCGCAAACATTTGAATGAGCGATCGGACAACAGTGTCGCGCGCATTAACATCAGCTGGTGGTGTATTGAGTTTCATAAATCGATCGTGAACTCTTACTTTCTAAAACATGTATAAGTATCGCGACGCTGAGCGCGAGCGCATTGAACGAGTCACCGCGCGGTCTTTTCTAATTTTTAACTTGGATAGCCGGGCCTTCAACACGCGTAGCGGGGATAAAGGAGCATCAGAGGGGAGAGCATTATCGGCTTGGGCGGCAAGAGAAAGAGCGGATACGAAAAGCGAAGGAAGAATAGTTAACAATGAATTGGTCGTCGCGTCGGGCTCGTGATTGTCGCTTTCGATTGAGCGAAGCCGCTCGTTGCTCATCGCCGCGAGCAGCTGGCCAGCGAGCAACACATCCGTCGACGCATACACGCGCGCGCGCGCATCAGCCTGCATGCTAAGCCAACGAGGCAACGTCTGCAATAATTGTCGCACGTATACGCTAGTATAAGTGTGGAGCCGTATACCTCCACGAATTCGTACTCTTGGTACTCGTCGTCAAAACCAAGCCGAACGCTTACGCTCCACGACCACATGCGCGGTATGGAGCTCGATATAGAGGCGGCCGACCCGACACACGCAACGCGCTCGAAATTCTATATTTGGCGCGCGCGCGATCCTGCAGTGGGATCTGAGCAGCAGCAGCGCGTTTCCCCGAGTCTGTTCTCTCTGCTACGGCGTCGACGAGCTGCAGTTGAATATGCGCACTCGTGTGATTTTTGGGGTCTCTAGAGCCACTCCAAAGTGGGTCGCGGTGCACTGGTGAAATATATATATATTTGTATATATACAATAAGTATAGGCTGTGTTGGTCGGTGCGCACCGATAGAGAGATAAGGCACTGTGGGTCAATGAAGAAGAGGTGAAAACCGGAGATGCTTTCACCGAGTAAATTTTCGCGCGGAAATTCGCGAGCACCGCACCGCAACTCGGGAAGATTTGGAGAAAATATTTTAGCGTTAGAGAAAATATTTCATCGGTACCAACACAGCGTTCAGTAGATTCAATTAAGCTTGATAGTGGAGGTCTGCAATATCAAGTCGAACTCAGCGTATTTCTCCATGCGGAGGCGCCAAGCGTCAGGTGCACGAGCACGGAATGTCCAATACGTTACATAGCAGGTGCTCGGGCCCGAATCGTATAATCTGGCGCGTGAACAAGCCCATCCAACATATACGAGCAGCAATTCGCGAATCTTCAAGCCGCCTGAATCGGCAGATAAGTCGGCAGTTGCGCTCTGTCTGCAGTCGTCTAATTAATCGACGCCGAGTGTTAAATTTGTTTTGCTCTCGCAAACAGGGTAAAAAATAAGCGTCACACGCGCGCCACTAGCTGCTGGCCATCCGTGCCCCTTCAACCCACTAACGCCCGAAGACTCCCGATTTTACAACTCATTTTCAAGTTTCCGTGGAATCCGTGGTGAATATTGAGTTTCACCCAACAGGGCTTATTTTTCTCAGGTTGAAATAGTGTTGAGACGCAATTCTATTTAAGGTGATAACTGCAGTATACCCAATGTGCCCCACCCCTTCTTGGTTTTTCACAAATTCGATTAAGATAAAATTGTATTTTCATAATTCTACAAACGGCATCTTAAAGGGTAGTTCAATACCTATGAGGAACCATTGCTAGAGTCATCATTTAACCATTTCAACTCATTAAAAATCAGTCAATAAACTGTACGTTTGCCCAATGTGGCGCACTTTTTCATAATCGCTAGTTACAGTCTCTATTCATTCGAATTCATCCTTTTTAATTATAAGAATAGGGCTTGAAAATGAGTTGTAGAAAATCAGAAGTCTTGGGGGTCAATGGATTTATAGAGTATACGGCTGCTTGGTTCTATGAAAATTCGGCGTGGCGCTGTTGTTGAGCGCCGCGTCGAGCAGGTGCAGCTCTTCATCCGCGAGTACACCCGTCCGGCGCGGTGCGATCGCTGCGATTCACATTTATTCTCGTTATCAACTGCCCCTCTGCTTCCTCAGCCAACACCGCTCCATTCCTCGTTGAAGATGTGAATAAAAAAAAATTTACTAAAATTGAAGGATTCTGCTCCAGTCAACATTATAATGTACGAGAATAAACGATTTGCAAAAATGAATGATACTCCAAGCAATCGTGCCAGAATGATTGACTTAGTGGTAAAACCCACTTGGCACTTTCTTCACTATGATTTATTGCCAACGATTAACTTGGCAACGGTAACCAACATTAGTCGTATCAGCGGCCATTCAAATGAAAGATTGAAGAGTAATTATTCCTTTGCACAAAAAGCTATTTCGCTTTCAGTAAGCAATACGTCATTGTTAGTTGCTGCGGATATTTTTAAACACAATTACACTGGGCGAACGAATTTGTATGTATGCGTGCGATAAAAGAAGAGTGAGAGACAAAAGAGAACGTGGAACAAATGCGGGATCGGTGCGTGAGAATTGGGATAAAGGGTGGCTACTTGCATTAGATAATGATTGCAATACTTGTAATAGAGCATTTCTCTCGGGCGCGCGGGTGTGTGTGTATGCGGGATTGAGGATCTGATCTCCCACTTGGTTCCGACGTGGACATTCAACCACTTCATCTGCATATTGGCCCGACATGATACAGTCCTATTATTTATTTAGTAAAGTCCGGGCGCAAGATCGGTTTTCTTAGCCGATGGATGTCCCAAGCTCCCACAAAATTCTTTATTCTTTAAAAATTCTTTATTAATAAATTGATGATTTCAGGTGAAACTTTTGCCTTAATACAAGACTTTCTTTCTGAGAAAGCAATAATGATGCGACGGAGCGATGTCTTCTGCCATCGACAGATGAATTTGAAACTGATTGATCGTAGCTCCGTAGCAATGATTGATAGTGATATAAACGATGGTTATTTTGAGAAATACAAAGTTTCTGTGTCTTTTGTCCGCAAGAGTACTTGAACTTCAATTTAACTTTCATTTCCTTCGCGACGGTTGCAATGAGAAATAAAGTTTCCGTGTCGTTTACCATCGACAAGTGGTGTTACTTCGAACTGGTTTTTCCTTTATCGTAGCAACGGTTGCTAGGGATGTAAACAACGGTCGCTAGGGGTATCAACAACGGTTACTGTGGAAAGTATCATGTTGTTTCCCGTTGATTCTTATCAGTATTCGAGCCTCAATGAGCACCTATCTATGAAGGATTTTAAGAAACTTCCTAAAAACACGTTAACGACGGTTGCTAGGGAAATTAACAACGGATACGACTGACTCGGTCCACATCTTGTCACGACTCACTTGTGTGCAAAATTTCAGCAAGATCAGACAAATCCTTCGAGAGTTATTATGTGACAAAACGCAATACATACATACATTCATGCATGCGTACGTATACACATACGTACATACATAGCTGCGTCGAGTATAAGATTTTTTATTGGAAGCGACGATCATGAATTGATGTGAAGAGGCCAAGACAATACGTGTAATGTAACGAATTCGATGCATCAGACTTTGAGTGAGAGTCGGAAGAGAAAATCAAAAAGGCGAGCTGGCCGCAACAGTTTGGATATTAATAAATGAGAGCTAGGTGCGAAGAGAAGAGCTGCACATGTTGTGCGATAAGCCATTCGCTCGGATTTACCGTTGGCCTACGTGAGTTGGCTTAGCTGCCACGAGGTCGTTCCCCGCCGCCGCGCCGTGTAGATAAACCAGCCGAGCGGGAGATGGGCCGTATAATATAAGTCTTCTATGATCTCTGAATTTTGAATAATCATGAATTACTATATATTGGTGAATATTTACTACCATATTCGTTAGTGAAAATTACGCAACTGATAAACAGTGAATATTCACTTAATTTAAATAGTAAACTTTCTTTTCTTAATAATAGTGAATATATCAATATACGAAATGGTTGAATGATTCATTAGTGATATTTTAATATTTGTTAATTGAAAAAAAATGTACCATCCAATGTAGAAGATGAATATTCGGCACATTTTTGAAGGAATATTTTGTTAATGAATATTAGTTTTTATTTATTCCAGATTTAGGAAGTACTTTTCTGATACACTACTACCTCTTTCACGGCCTGCGCTGTATCATTTTTAAACTTCCTTATCGAATGAATTTGCCACCATCCACAAATTTATACAATCTTCCTACCTCGACTGTATATATACCAGATTATGGTAGTCTCTTGTCATGCTTGTGCCATTATGTTATTCCGTATTATGAACTTTCTTGTCATATACACAAATGAAACTCCTTTATCTGTCATTCAATCTCAACTATACAACTATAATGATTCAAGTTATTTTATTTTATCGTTATTTTACTTTTTGTTTCAGGTGAGTTTCGTAAATCAGTTCTTGTTTGAGTCTTCACTTCGTTTCGTGAGTTGATAATATATAGAAGTTCATGTGTAAATATTAATGAAAATTCCACTTTTGGTAGAAGTGGACCAAAAATAACCAAAAATAATTATCTAGAACAAATACAAATTAATCAATGATTGATAATAAATTATTCAAAACATATGAATAATTTATAAAAACTCGAATAATGATAAGTATAATAATCTAGCAGTCTCGACGAAGAACCCACGTCCCACACATTGGCTCAGTCGTTTAGCGTCTCGCCTTGTATGTGTGGAGGTCTTGGGTTCGAATCTCAACGATGTTGACGAACTTTTTCGTACCTGATTTTTCGCAATAATTTTGGCTTGTCTTAAAAGTTAGACTTGAAAATGATTCAGAAAATAAACGACGAGACTAGAGTCATTTACTATATCTTTCTATGGATAGTGAATGCTACAGAATTCTCGAAGAGTAAGATCTCACTAATGCCCTGTATACGTAATCATACTGTTCAGGTACCTCGTGAAATACAAGAATTTTTTGGTTTTCGAACGAAATTTTTTGACAGTGTAAACATATTGAATGCTTCTATTGCCCGATGAAGACAAACCACATTAAGGAAGCAATTTTATCGACCACCTCGAACTGTTAAACAGATTATCAAGTAGTAAAATTAAATTAAATTCCAAAACTGACGTTTCAAAAAAAATATAATACTAACACTCAAAAAATACTGCGATGTACGTACATACGTGGAGTAGTCAAAAATATATTCACAAGTTTGTCGACGGCACAGAACAGCGCAAGTTCGTTAAAAAAATTCGTGTGTATGTGACAATTTGAAGTTTTTACCGTACAGAGGAAGAGGTAATAAATTGAGGGGAAAAAATATCAAACATGAGTTGTAGATATTAGAGAGATTGATAGGTTGAGCCAAATTTTATCTTGATCTAAAAGTTTGTTTATTAATAAGCCGAGAAAAACCGTGCGGAATATTTCGTTGATTCTCGTGAATATTCAGGCTCCAACGAGCATTTACGAGGTTAGTTACGGTCGCTAGGAAAATAAATAACGGATATCGCTCAACTCCGAACTCGATTTACGCTCTTGCTACGACTAACTTGAGCCTAAAATTTCTGCAAGGTCAGACAATTCTTTCGAAAGTTACATTGCGACGATAAACAACCACATTCGTACGAATACGTACGCGCATACAGGCATTTTTGCGATTCACCCGTTGATTACGAATATCGAGGTCCCGAATTATGATCTGTTAGGTCGATTTTCACCCCATCACAATGCTTCCTTTCATAGAAAGCGAAAAGGAAGCATTTCAATTAGAAAGGGGAAAATTAAGTATTACAGCAATAAAAAAAAAAATGTTTGAAACGACTAACAAGGGAAGAAGCTAACTACAGGGTGAATACTTTTGAATAATTCTAATGATAGTAAGAGGATCTCATTGATGCCAATGTATATTTATCATTATCTCCATACAATCCGAATCATTCCTTGTTCTTCACTTGAATTAGCTGAATAAGCCAATACACTACCCGAGTCTCATTCAATGATACGTCACTGTAGCTTGTCAAAACTATAGGATAATGACATCAATTATGAACAAGTTGTGTAGCTAGCAAGTAGTATTCGCACGCTCTTTATGGAGCAATGAACTCGTATTACGAAGGTTGAAAAATATAGGTTGAAATTGGTAATTTTAAATATATTATTTCACATCCGGATGAATTAGCAAATTTATTTTGATTACAGAACCGATCTTATAACACATACGGTATATGCCTGACAGTCACTATAATAGCTCTATTGGATCTAGCAAAATCTGAGTTTATAGATCATTCGTGGTTTTGAAAATGATGTACGAAGTGACTCATGGCTGAGTAGTACAAATGGAATGAGAATAAAAAAAGTAATGAGTTAATGAATATTTGAAAAGTACTCTTATGCGAAACACTAAAACGGAGAAAATAATTTTCATTATACGAAGTAATCTTAAACGCTCCTTCGCTAAAGCTTGAGCGTTCTGTATTCATCATATGTAATCAAGTAACTCACCCTTCTACAGAGGAGCGTTCAGGATTACTTGGTGTTTAAATAGTAAATTATGCAATTAGTACGTGAAATTTTGAAGACGCGAGTGGACGTGTCCACGAGTGACCGGTGACGAGTGTTACTCGTTCAAACGAGTGATTGAAATCGTACTCACCAGTTGGATATATTATTTCGTGTTACGAGAGCTCAACGGCCTTCTAAGATGCGCACTTGTGCGTGAAATAACATCGAGTAACATGAAATATATTTTTATGTTATTAGCGGGTGAAATCAGGGTAAATATTCAAGAATTTCATTTGTGAAAAATTCAAGTAAAAAGGATCCTATTTTTAGATAAATAATACTGCAAACATGTCAAGCTAGCATGACAATAGTAGCATATAACACGTCAAATGATTCATCAATCACGTATGATGGATTATGATGTAGTAAACTTTTGGTTTGAATTATGCAATTCATAAGAATACAATCAGTTATTGGGTCAAGATAGAAAAAATACATTCGATGAATTTTGAATAAATTTCAAAAATCCTCGTTGAAGTGTGGGAAAATAATGTTCGTTACCTTCATTTAAGGTAGTTCATGCCATATAAAGCTCACGCACACACGCACGGTACATGTACACGGCACACGCACGGGCGAACACAAGCTCGCCCATGCTCTGTCTCACTTGCTCTCGCTGCGCTCACGCGTTCGCGACGTGAAATCATCAACTTTGCATTAAAATAACTCAGAAACGGTACGGTTTAACATGCTACACTAAGCGAGGGAAGTTTTCGTTACTATGTCCTCTATAACATACTGTTTTTTTGTCAACATTTGAAGAAGCATTTTCGAGATATCAATGGAAACGTCTTTTTGAGCATCCCCTGAGAGGCTCGGTATAGGACTTCACGTGTTAAAAAGTGAAAATTTGACATTCAATATTTCATGATTGGCACGGCTGAGCTCGCTCAAATTTTGAGAGATGGTGTAAAATATTGTTATGAATGAGTGGCTAAAATTTCAAGACAATTGTAAGAAAACGCAGTTTGGCATGAACTACCTTAAAAATCATCAGTTTGCATCAACTCTATAAATAACTATCTGTGAATAGCAATATTGAAATATTTTTTAAATAAGCATGTTCACTCTCAAAGCTGAGCGTCCACACATGTTTAAGAGTGTCGAAATACTCTGTTAATTTAGAATAATGAAGAATATATTCATGTTGAGGTCTCAATTTAACCGTTGGAAAATACTCTATTCTCAAATGGACATAATCCTCTATATAATTTTTCATAAACGCTACCTGGCCTTCCGACAAAGAAGGGCACATATTAAACAACAAAGCTCTCCTAAGGACAAAACCATTCTCCAAACTTAATCCTCGTATCTATTATCCTATCTTCAATAGCTAATGGAAAGACCATGATCAACCTTCAAATTTGACTTTCTGAAACAGTCAACGTGTTATTTTTATTATCCAATTTGATACGTAGAAACTCAGATGATCCAAGTACTTTGATGCTATTCAATCGACAATTGAGTAAACCCAGTCTGAACCATTCCATTTTTACAAAATATTTAATACTTAAAAACATAGCAACTATACCCTCAAACAGATCATGTCCTGCGTATGGCGGTAACCTTGGACTATAAACATGGTAATGATTGAACTCACTCGGAATAGAATTTTTTTTTTTTATTCCTTTAATAATTTTCTTGGAACGCAAAGCTTTTAAAGCACACAGATTATAGATTTCTACATTTCTGAGAGGCTTACAAACGAACATATTAATCTATTCGTCTTTCAGGGTTTTTTCACAGTACCGACAAACGTACAAGTTAGACCTAATATTTTCAGAAAAACCACCAATTTGATAACTTCCTAAATTCCTAACTTCCTAAATCGTCGCTAGAAACAGATACTACACTTCCAACAAAATTTATTACATCGTTATTGGCACTAATTGAAATCCCTGCTGTTTTTAATATTTTCATATCTGAAATTACAACTTTCAACATTTGATCCCAGCCGCAGTTGGTTATATTTATTATGGCAAAGCAAAACAAGTCTTATGTTTGATACTTTTGAAAGAAGGTGTGGAGGTAGATTTAGCAGAACCATATGAACACCTATCATTTTTTGTTTGCCTTTGAATCTTCCTATAGGGTTTCATACTATAAATGCATCTTGATAAAGTAATCATTTTAAACAATTTATTTGCTCGAGAAATTAATTTTTTTTAATGATATAACCATCATTTGTATCAAACAAATCATCTGTTACGTTTTCGTTAATGTTTGCGCAATACCTTCTAACAATTTCATTTGACACCATTAATTTACATGTCTTTGAAATTGGAACAGAAGTGAAATACAATCCAGTATCATCATCACTATCACTATCAATTATTTGTAATTGCTGAGGTTCAACATAATTCAAATTATTGCAATAATATAATTTTCATGAATCAGTCAGAAATTATGGAAATACAGGACATTTACAAGTGGTTAATTATAGTAGGTCTTGAAATCTAAAAACACCTGCAAAATTTCAGAGTAATATCTTCAAAGAAATTCATTAGAGTTTCAAATTGGAGTGAACATGATGTGAGAATTCTCATATTTTTACTTTTGAAATCAATACTTTTTCTTTTGAAATCAGTCAAGCTACCAAACAGTTGAGATTTTGGTTGAAATTGATTCCTAATGTGTGATTGCTTATCTAGACATCTCTACAATTCGTTTTTCTTGACAATTTAATGGTACTTTATCGTGCCTCTAAGCTAGCCGTATCCTTCGTTCTCGATCGTTTTTTTTGTATTCAAATGGAAACATTGGTAGCCATCTATTTGTTTCATTCTATCTATTTCGAACAATTTTTGTGAATGAATATCACAAAAAAAAATACAATACAAGCATATTTGCAACTAGAAAAACAGCAGAATGAGAGACTATCCGTAGTTCTGTTCTATTTGATATATGCAATTGTGTGAACTTGATTGGTTATACACATTGGTTATAAAAAAAACGTTTTTCTTTTAGTATTTTGCTTATAAAATGATGAAGTGAAAACTATCATAGCAATCTTGTTGCTCTAAAATGGAAATTTGTAGAGAATAAAAATACAAATAAAATGTGACTTGATGTGATCCGGTCCGATCATCAAAAACGGAGAATAGCCGGAAAATATAGCTTTTTTTAAAAAATGCATAACTGTGTTGTTTGAAAAATTGTAAGCCTGGACGTTCGCATAAAAGTAGCGAACCACATCGATGCCTTTTACGAAGAAAGACACATGTCGCAATTTGGCCGCGAAGAAAGTCACATTTTGCAATCATTATCTCGCGAAAAAAAACTAAGAAAGAACCGCCATAAAAGGCTTATTTGTTTTGTAAACTACCTACCCATTCCAAGTTTTCATTATACGTATCTTCTTACGTCGGGAAATTATGGGGTGTGCGCCATGTGTCTTTTTCGCGGGCAGACGCGACAAGTGTCTTTCTTCGCGGATAGATTGTGAGATGTGCCTTTCTTCAAGGAAGGAATTGCATGTGGCTTTCTTCGTAAGAGGCATCGATATGTTCTTCATGTGTGTCCAAAATAGGCACTGTTGGACCATTATTTTTGGCACAATCGCAATTTAAATTTTTTGTCAGTGCATCGTAGATAGTCTGGTTGCGATTTATCGAACAGATTTTGAAAAAAAAAGTAAAGCACTACAATCCCCTGCGTCATTCCGACTTGTCTCAGTCTAGAAGTGTTTAGTAGATAGTAATAAGATGTAAGGTACCTGTACCCAATATGCGCCACCTAAGCGAGAAAGGTCACTACACAGCGTCAAATGAATATTTTCTAACATAATTGGTGTCAAATGAAAGGTCTACTCAATATCTACAAAATGAGCTAAGTCTTTTTCAATTTGAACAGTTCTACGCTAAGATACCGCGGTTTTAAAAAAAAAAAAATTTTCGGGAAAAAATTTTTAGTGTACCCAATATGGCGCCACCCTGAAAATACTTCTTTTCATCCAATTTGAAGCATGAAGCATATGTCTGGAATGAATAAAATACAAACAAAAAAGTATATTTCTGATATAATTTTATTGAAAAATACATTTTGTCTTTGATTGAACCATAGTACATAGATTATATGAACTTCTAACAACCTAAATCAAATCAAGTTTTCAGTTAAAATTCATAAAAAACCGTTGTTTTTGAATCAACAAAATTAACTTATGCAACATCTAATTCCAATATTAATCTCTCAAATTGATGAACATTCTTTTGAGTGTAATTTCAAATATAATTGAGATGTTCTCACTGAAATGGAAGAGTTCAATTTAAAAAATGTCCGAGCCTATTTGAGACTAGCTATATTGTCATGATGGTAGAAAAATTCTGTTTGATGTTTTTTCCTAAACAGTACTTATAAACGCATAACCTCATGATTTTTCTCGTTATAGGATAGCCAATATCTGCTAAGCGTTTAATTCGACTACATAATTCTTCGTTCTGTACTGTCGTTAACGCATATGGTCGACTCATTTTCCTTTTTTCGCATATGTTTTGTTTGACATATCGTTGAAATGTTCGAAGAGGTATCTTATATATAGTCGAAGCCATCCTCTGCGATATCTCACCTTCCTTGACCTGCTCCAAAGCTTGAACTAAATTTTCTTTCGACCCTGTTTGGCGGATATTTACCATGAATGGGTTGATTGTAGCAGCTGGAACAAGAAAATAGGGGTGGCGCATATTGGGTACATTTGATAAAAATAACGAAGAGCTATTGAAACGGTTGATAAAAATGGCGTAAGATGAAAAAAAAAAATTGGATGATGTAGATGGGATGTCAAGGAATCAAACGATATATCGCTCGATTTTTTTGGCCCAGTTTAAGGGTATTAAAAAAATTCGCACTTACCTGAGCGAAATTAGATCGAGAATGAAAATTGGCGAAAAAATGGATAAAACGAGTTGTAACAAGTTGGTGTAAGGGTTTCCGATCGGGGAAAATGTTTTCTTTCTTCATTATTTAGTATTGCCGACAAGATTCTGTGCCGCGGTGATGCTCTAGACGCGCGTATATATGAAATACGAAGGGTGGCGCATATTGGGTCCTGGCGCATATTGGGTACACCTACCTTATAATATGTTCGGTTTTGTATTGCAGATGAGCCGCGCTCAAGGTGTAGGTCGTGGGATGACGTAGGTCCAAACTCGAGGATGGAGGCGGCGGTCGCGACAGCGTCGAGTGGATCTGGAGTCGGGCCCGGTGCCGGGGCCCCACAGCCTGTCCACCACCAGCACCTGCGTCATCCGTCGCTCGAGGCCACCAGGTCCAACACCTCCACCCAGTCGGCCAGGAGCGAGGACTCGTGGTGTTCCGCCTCCGACCACGACCTCTCCTCCGATGACGAAAGCGAGAAGAGTAACATCAGTATTAAGTAAGTACTGCAGTGTTCATTCAGTCGTGTGTTCCTGTCTATAATTAAGCGTTAGATGTTTAGAGATTGAAGATAGCGAGAGATGAAACTCTTGTTCATTCTGAAAGAAGACTTTTATTAATATCAAAATTGAAATGATACACGTGCTCTGGTCAGAGGCCAAAGTGAAGTAGGAAGGGGACTCCGCCGGGCCTTTCCATTTAGGTTGTTAGTAGAGTTGTTAGGTGCCTCACATATAGCATAGGAGCGTCAAATCCAACATTCAGTCTGCTGCGAATTGCAATCTGACTGCTAACTGTATCCACGTGACACGCACTTGTCGCAACCTTGAAGTTAAGAAGGCATGATACGCTTACAGGAGCAACTGCCAGCTCAGGAACACGCTGCACAAAGCCCGAACGTTCTGCGACAAGTGGCGGGCGAACAACATAAGGTTGGGTGGGGGCGGCACGGGCATCGGGGTGGTGAGCACGCTGAGCCCTGTGGAGCCATCTCTCGAAGCCAACCACGCCAGCCAGGGCAAGCTGCTGTCCAGGTGGTTCAGCATGCGTCGTGGCTCCAGCCACCAGTATGACATCGACACCTCCGACTCCGTCTCCCTCGCCAGCCCCGTCAAGCTGCCGCAGATGCCTCAACTCTCCGAGGTAATTACATTTCATGCCCTACTGAATTATTTTTGTCCTCCCATCGATACCACAACCAATTGTAATACCTATACTCTGCTGAATTCACAGCTTCCGTAGAAATTCATGTAATTGCTTCTATTATCAACTCCGGGACAAAAATCCAACTCGTATACCATGATATCGTAGGCCGAACTAAACTTGATTCATTCCTTAGGTTAAGAGCTTCAGTGGTCTTTACCTAGTAGTTTATGGGCATACGCTTATGAACATTGACTTTTACCTCAAAGTTTAGTTGAGATTCCTTGACGACAATTGAAATTTACAAAAATCTATTATTAAATAATGTGTGTCTTGAGTTGTATTCACACAACAATAAAGATTATTTCAACAAAATTATTTATAGAATGTGCATTTACACACCCATTAGACAGTAGATGAATTTCCATAGTTTTTGTAATATCCATAAGATAATGTTGTAGTTCACTCCCTTTGGTATCATTTATAAATATTGACACTTATAAAATTCACTTATATTGTGTGAGCTACATGGCTAGGGTTCGAACAGGTATTGAAGGGTTGGCTCAAATTGAAATGGCAAGTTATCTATTCATGAAATTGCCTAATATAAATCAATCCATACAAAGGCGTTTCGATTGGATGCGCAATCCCATATACCAACCTCAAATGTACAGGGTTTTCCTATCCGGAAATGACTCCGTGAATGATTACGCGTCGTTGAATGGTTCCGCGATCACTGGATTTTTTTCGTTATTACACGATATTGACAAAATATATTATATACGAGGAAATTGATGACCTGAATTTTGAAAAAAAATAGAAGAAAAAATTCAAATGTTCATGGAATACGTATACTTATATGCATATAACATATCCTCCATGGAAGGAGTGTTCTAAATCGGAGCTACACCGAGTTAGACAATTCGATCCTTGGGGAACGGTGTGTGAAAAAACGTCGGCTTTGCCAGAGAGCCAAAAAAATTAAGAAAATTGCGACAATTAGAAACATTTAAATTACTGTTCAACTTGCAGGTGGAGGAAGAAACTGGAGCTATGACGCAGTTTCAATGCATGCAGCAACGGAGACAGGCGCCACCCTCACTGCCACCTTCCCCACCGAACCTCACGCCCCAGCAGCTGAAGCGGCGTCACATTGTCGCGGCCATCGTCCACTCGGAGAACAGTTACGTTGCTACGCTCCAAAGGCTCGTCAATGTACGTTGATTTTAATTTTCGTTTCCTTCAGAGCACATTTTTTGTTTCCACATTCAAAGCACTCCAATTGTGGATTTCGATCACCAATATATTTCCGTTTGTTAATTATAATAGTATTAACTTCTTGATTTTCCCTTAACAATTGGTCAGTTACTGCGCTGATCCATTTCTGGTTCATTCTATATTTTAACTTTATGATTAAGTTATAAGATAAGTTAATTTTTTTAATTCGTTTAAATGTCAAAGACATAAATATAATCCGTTGATTGATTAATTGAATATGATGAGTTCAATGTTAGTACTGCAATATTATTTAGATATATTTATCAAATAAATTCACCTTTCACATGAAAAGTCCTCAATACATAGACAATTTCGAAGTTCATTCGATAACGATGAGATGAACTTTAGAAGTGTTCTATCTGCTTCAAATAGACAGTAATACAAGAGACTAGCATCCCCCGTCACGGCCCCACCCGCGCTATGCATAATTTGTGGTAATAAATTTACTTTTTAAAAATATAACGTCAAAAATTTGCATGAAGTTTGTGTTTCTTCTATTAACCAAATTAACGTTCGACATTGACAATTTAATGTAAACTGAGACAACAGAACGAGAATTACTCGAACAATTGTCAAGACCTCAGTAATTTACATGCCCCTAAAGGGTCATTTTTATTGATAGAACATACTGATTCTTGTCCACATGATATACATTCAACAGTAAGTTGAAAATTGAATGAGCAGTTCTACCTCCAGTAATAAGTGTAACAGTATTCCCAGACGATTTCATACCGAGAGTGAATATTGCTTCACTCATATTAAATAGGTTTTCCCAGTATTTCTAGAAGCGTAAAAAAATACTTTGCCTCTGTTTAAGATTAGTGTCAATATACTGTATTTATCTTTTGTACAGCTTTTATTTTTTCAATTTAACGCCCACGCATCGATTTTTTGGAGTTTTTCCCTATGGAATATGGATGTGCCCTCGAAGCTCTATCGATTAGCTAGACCCAAATTGGAACCATACCAACGGTTCAAAGGGGGCAGGGATATACCAAAGGGATAACATAAATTTACATAGCCTGAGTAATTCTCATCCTGTTCCCTTAATTTTTATTGAATCATCTATGTTGAATGTTGATTCTGTTGATAATTGTCTTATAGAAAGCTGTGAAAACTTTGATTCTTGCAGTTCGTATCGGCTGTATATGTTATTTGGGGAATATTATTTATTATTATAACCTTAGTTATGTGTACATGAAATATAAGTAGTATCCTATCCTTATATAATACGTATATTAATGTATGTTATTTTTTCAAGTATAGTTTACTATGATTTGGATACTGTCGCCTAGCCGTGACCACATTGTACAAAGAAACATAGTTAAAATATAGTAATTTTTCTCAGTGTAGTTTTGAAGACTTTTTCGAATGAAAAATCGACTTGTTCTTCATACAATAAGTAATATTGTGTTACTTTGGATTGCAGGATTACAAAAAGCCCTTGGAGGAATCGTCACCGCCAATCCTAAGCCAGTCGAAGATAGCGATGCTGTTCCACAGGCTGCCGGAAATTCTGCAATGCCACACACTATTTCGAATCGCGTTAGCGGAATGCGTACGCTCCTGGGACAAAGACGAGAAGCTCGGTGACGTATTTGTCGCGAGCTTCAGCAAGGCCATAGTACTTGACATCTACAGTGGTTTCATTAACAATTTCTCCGCGGCAATGGATCTCGCCAAACAAGAATCTAAACGGAAAACTGCACTTGCTGACTTTTTTAAGGTGAATAAATACTTATATAGCCTGCATGCATATTTGCAACTCTCATTTGGTGGTTCTAAAAACTACGGATTAGGTTTTAAGGGTCACTACTTTTACCAGGGTTTTATGGGGTTTAGAATTTTTTGTCACGTAGTCAGCTCGCATTTTATTGACTCTAGAATTGTTCGCTCGCACAGAATGATTTTTTCGACTTTTTTCTTTGGGTTTTATTTGGTCTAAAATTTGTTGCTCGTGTGAAATGAGCTTTTCGCATTAATAAACAATGAGAAAAGGTTCAGTCCGCAACAATTCAAATCGTACATCGTCAGAATGATTTCTCAAAGTTTCATGAAAATTCTCCAATATTCTAAATTTTTATAATGTGAAAACCGTCAAAAAGTTATTTCCCCATTGCTATCCATTCATCGGTAAACAATGGAAAATGTTTTGCAATAATACGAATCGAACTATTTGGCGCAACACGGAGAATAATTTCTCTAAACTCATCAGAATCCAGTGATTTTCCAATTAGTTACAGATAAAAATCGGTTATTAACTAACGGCGGGTAACCTCTCATGCGTATACGGCCCTGGATTGCGCGCGGTATGGCGTTGCGTTCCGGTCTTCGGTATATCCATAATGTACGGAGCGGTCTCTCAGTAAGAGTATTCTCAGTAACCCCAATACTCTTTTATTACAGAATATCAGATTATTCTATCTTAATTCAAGTACACGCATACATTCCCTTGGGTAGAACTCAAAATACTAATAGAATCATACGGGACATTTTTCGCGTATCTAATTGGTTTATATTTTGGATTCAATTGCACTTTATTCTTAGTCTACATAGATAGAATAATTTTATGTCAATCACAAGAATCCTTGAGTGATTACAGTAATAAATGATTTTTTTCGCGTGTTTAAATAACGAGATACTTTCCTGAACACTGCAGGCTTATAGACAATTACTCTGGATTCTTGCAGCTCGCGTCGAATACTTCAATTTCAAGCTCCGGCACATTTTTTCGTTGATTAGAAGATGGACGAAAGTAGATATTAGACTTGTCATTTTTCACAAGAAAATGCTTTTTTTGCTCGAAAAAAACCTTACTCTTCCCCCTCTTCCTTCTTCCAAGGGATTCCGTATTTTCGGAACTGTATCGTGTCTGATAGGTTTTTTTTTATAAGAGCCGAGTTTCGCAGGTCCGAACCGTGTCATACTTGATATAAAACACAAATGGCCGTTTTACCTGTAACCACCTTAGGTTACAAATCGAGCGACAATTAGATGATACTAAATATTTTAAAAATCGCCATATCAAATAGTGATGATTTCATTCTCATTTGTCAACAGGTTAAACAGATAAGTGCCCATGACAGGCTGTCTTTCTTCGGATTGATGGTCAAACCGGTACAAAGGTTTCCACAGTTCATATTGTTTTTACAAGTAAGTTTTCACAATAGTTGCTACATCACATGAATATCATGTGTTTATCATGGGGAATAACTGCGTGTGTTCTGAGCGCGAGAGTTTTTGAAAAGTGTTTGAAGTGTTTATTTCCATTTTTATGATAATAGAAATGATAATAAAAATGGAAATATCGAACAAAACTCAAAACTTATGGTTGTAATGATATGTCTGATAATCACGGACATTTAATAAATTGATTAATTAATTAGTATCGTGATACTCTTCGGTATTCTGTGAAGTAAACCAAAGGGCCCCGCTCAAGAGCCGATGTTTTTGACGCCCGGTTGAGTTTTTCTAAAAATAAATATGTTATGGATTAAACTACAACTAGAAAAGCTCTCATGCTCAAAGTTTGATAATGTATTTAAGAAACGTGCGGGCATGTTATTAAGTCATTGTTATGCATGTGGTCGAGCGCGGTTGTCGGTTGCAGGTGTAATCAGAGAGGCAGTTCTTGTTATGTATCTGCGTGAAAAGAGATTGATACATTGTTTGGGTGAATCTTAATTCGCCTCGCTGATTGATCCTGAGTAACTGCTCACCAGCGAACGCAAAGAAGTGTCGGCGTGTAGAGATCCCAAAAGTGAATGGTGTTCCAGGTTCAGCTGTGGTGTAATGGTCGATGATTTTTAGGGATCTAATAGGGAAGTATTGCATAGAATATAGAGAAATAATCAGATTGTACTTTTCTTATTTTGTTCCCAACTCAATAACTAGGGAAATACAGATGTTGAAAGTTTCCGTGATTGCGGTACATATAGAATACTATATATTATATGTCACGATGAGTGCGACGCCAAATCGTTACTAACGTGGGCTGTGGATGTGCCGTGTGCGATTGACGCCCGGACAACGAAAACTACTATTCTCGGCTTCGAAATCAGCAAGAATGGAACGTGAGCAGCTTCGATGAAAAGCCGTTGCGGTGCTGTATTTAGCTATTCAATTCAACACTGCAATTGACATGTTCGTGGTCCAACTCACATTTGCCCTCCTACGCGCTAAGATGAATTATCTCGTCCCAAAATATATTGATTTTCTATTTAACGCTTGCGGATGGGAGGCTGATCGATGAGACATCTTTGGAATCACTCTATATGCATAAATCGTAACATGTATGGTTTCGTGAGGCCATTCTGGTTATGGAAACCAACCAGTTTTCCGAAGATTCCTTCCTCTTGAATTCGATGGAAAATATGTGTCACAGTCCAAGAACGGCTGGAATAAAATCATGTGAATTATGAAATATTAAAAAAATAAATTGTAAAATTGGTAAATATGTACTATTTTTATTAGTCGTGCAATTTGTACTATTGGATAGAAGTTTTTTACTATTTTAGATTTAGAGAAAAGACAGGGCTGAAAATCGATTCGATATTAAAGAAAGCATATGACATCTTCCCGGCTGCTTATCCAATGCAATTTATTTTTCATTATACCGCAGTTTAATCTGTGACACCATTGCATTCTCGCAATGTCCACACGCCGATACTTATTTATGTCCGCTGGTGAGAAGCTACCCAGAAATAATCAGCAAGGTTATTTTTAAGATTCATCTATACATCTACACGCCGATACAAAATGAGATCTACCTCCCTGGTTACCTAACGTTTACAAACTATTTTCTAAATTGGGAACATGCTCGTCAAATCTCTCAGCTCATGCTGCTGACAGTATTGGGAAAAATTAATACATGCTCATTAAATCACGTAAAATTGTACGATTTTTAACAATTTATAAGAATTTTTTTCTGTATTTTTTTGTGAATCCAAGAATTCAGGGAGAATTATTTTTCACACTTTTCCACATTTGTTGATTATTAGCAATTTTTCAAAAAATGTCATACTTCGTAATTATTTGTGTTGAAACGATCAACGAACTGGAATGGTGAAATCGGGGGTATTTTTGGTAATTTTTTACGACCATTCACAAACATTTTCTGATTGTCATATTTTTCCATAAAAGTATTCCCACCTGGGTAGTACAACAGAACGTGTTGAACCAGCAGAAATAATATTAAAGATTCAATTCAATAACTGCTTTGATTTTCTGTAGGATTTATTGAAGCACACTCCACACGGTCACCATGACCGGATGTCGTTGCAATTAGCGCTCACACAGCTGGAAAGTTTGGCAGAAATGTTAAACGAGAGGAAAAGGGAAGCGGAGCAATTACAAGCATTTAAGGAGATGCTACGTCACGTCTCTGGTAAACTCTCGCATCGACCACTTTCTTCGTCCTCGAGATACCTAATAAGGGAAGACAATGTCACGCAACTGGTAAGACTGTCACTCTTGTCCGGTATATATATCCCCTTGCTATTATTATTCAAATTTAATTTCCCCCTGTCTTGAATACATCTACGACAGAGTGTTATCTTAAAGATAATCGATTATCAAATTCACGATTGATCTCACCAATAAAATAGTATATTATGCACCTGAGCAAGGTTATGCGATTTCGATACGACAAACGACGCGCGTTGCCGAAACAACCTAGACAAGTGAGGTGCATATTAGTACATTGTGTAACAAGCGCGGAAAGTTGCCAATTGCGCACGTGGGCGCGTTGACGTACGAGTGAGAAATGTCGTCCAAGAAGCGCCATTGGCAGCTGCACCAAACGAGTGGCTCATACTATTTCGCATCCCAGGCATAAATAATTCTGCATTGCATGATAGTTTCGCGGGCGCAATATAGGCGATTGTGCAGTCCTCTGCGATAGTGTCAATTCGTAACGGAGTGTACAATTACCCATTTTCCGCCCCGAAACAATATGGTACATCTTTCGTGGCCCGTGAAGAAATATAATGTATCATGCACCCGAGCGAGGTCAGGCGATTTCGACACCAGAAATCTTTATACCGAAATTGTCTATTGTCGCATAATAGTACATCATGCAAACGAGTGCGTCTAGTATACGACCCGAGTGAGGTGCATATACATAACTTTTTGTTACTTTTCGTTTTGAGAGAGGAAAAATCACTTTTCAACCGGGCGCTGGGCATAAAACGCTTGTTCTACTCCCAAGCAACGAAAGATGCTAGTTAGTTTCTGTGGGAGAAAACTAGTATCTCTTATATACACTTCGCCCACCTTAGCTATTTTAGCGTGCTCAAACTTGCTAACGCATGAACGTTTTTCGTGACAATGTTACCTGACATTGCTCTGGTGCATAATGTACTATTTGAGTAACAGTTTTCATTCACATTCTCACATTTTACAATAACGATAGTACTGAAGATTTTTTATGTCACTCCATTGTGCAGGAATTCAACCAGAATGGCATGATAACAAAATCAAAAAGACGAAGGCTGCTGCTTTTAAATGATCTTGTTGTATGCGTATCGGTTATACCAAGATCGGCAGAAGACTTTTCTGGCAGCGAACGACTCAGATTGAAATGGACGTACCCAGTGTCAGACGTCGAGGTAAAGAGATTATGAACATTATAGCAAGCTCAATTAAAAATACGTTTTGGTGATATTCTAATGCCGCAATGTGTAAATAGATACAGGATACGAGTACGTCCCCAACGCTTAGTCGATTGCTGACAGCAGGATTGAATAAAGGAGGCAGTTTAAAGTCTGACAGAAGTGGAGAAGGTGGTCAAGCGGGTGCCGACAGTCTTTGCGCGGAAATGAATGATCTCATGCACGATTACGAAGTCATGTCGAGGATCAGTGACTTGGCTGCTCAATTGAAGGGGACATACGTGGTACTTATTCAATTAAGCTTCTTCATCCCCCCAATACTTTTTCTATCAGATTTTTTACCAATAACTGGGAAATTAAAACAAGCTTGATTGCTTCTTTGGCTGTAAATTAAATTCGTTTTTATTTGTTCAGGGAATGACTGCAGGAGCGACAAAACAAATTTTGCAGGATATTCAATCATCTATTCAAGCAAAGGATGAAGAAATGGTTTGGGCAGACAGTTGCTGCTTGCAACTAGTTACAAAACAAGGACACATGTACACGTTTCAGACAGAAAACCCTCTTGTGAAAAAAGACTGGATTACTGAGTTGAGACTAGCGCAATTGGCATTAGATCCTAATAATTCACCATCCTGGGAAGTACCCGAACAAGAACAAAGGCCGTCCACGAAAATGCCTCTTTTTGTTACTTCACAATCCGTTTATCATTCTCAGCATCAATCAGAAGTAAGATGTTCGCTTATATGATTTATTCAATTGATATTATACAAAAATCATTGGGAGTTAAACTATCTGATCAGCTTTTGTCTGTAGTATCAATCCATTGGGTAAACACGCATGTAGATTAACCGTCATATTTTGAGCTCGTTCTCGTAGAAAGTACTGAATCGCAGAGAATACTCACTGGTTTTAAAATGAATGTATATTTTTCTTGTCAGGTTCGTTGTGGGTGCTACTATGTCACACAAAATCCAAAACCGACGAGGCGACGAGGAAAACAGCAGAGTTACTTGTGGATCTGCACAGACGATGGTGTCTCGACGCATATCACAGTATTTGGCCAGTCGACCACGACTAATGCAACTTCCCTAAGACAAGTGACTTCGTTCGATTTAGTGGAGACCCGCGTTGCGGCAATTGAGTTTGTGAAAGGCCTGGGCAACGATGAATCGAGCCTATCAAGTGACCTCGTCTGGATGGGCACTGACTCTCGCAAAATTATCATCTATACAGCTGCTGAGCCTGAGAAACAAGAGGAACTCGGCAGCTATCCAGTTTCCGGCCCAGTTATACAAATTAAATATCATTACGACAATATATTTGTGGCATTGGGTACGGGTTCACTGCTCGTATTTAAAAGACAAAGCAGTGGTGCGTGGAATTTGAAAGACCCATCTGTTATTACATTAGGTAAGTTATAGTTTTACTCAATTTATTTCTTTATTTCTTCTGTTTGGAATATAAAAAAAGACCGCTAGGGGCTAGTTGGTAACTCTTGTTACTACGTTAGTCGAATTGCCCAACAGTTTTATATAGGTCCTAAAAAGTCAGTCAAATCATCATAAGCCACGAATATATGTTTAAGCTGAGATATCAACTTATGACCAGCATATTTGCTTTATTATTGAATTATTACGAAATCACACCTAAATTGGTTCACAGTTTGAGCTGATGAACTTCTAAAGAAGTATAAAATAAAAAGCAAATTTGTGCAGCAATACATTGTGAAATATTAACATATGTCATATTTTGTAACAGGTTCGGATGCAGTGTCTTGTCTGATGCCAATCAACTCATCAGTGTACGCGGCATGTGGTAAGAAGGTGTGGGTACTCAATGCAATAAGCGGCGAGAACACGAAGAGCTTCAGTGCGCAGCACGAACATGTAGGCAACGTAAAATTGATGGCTCATTCGGGGGTCGGACTATGGGTCGCTCTGAAGAATTCAAGCACTGTCTGCCTCTACCACACCGAGACGTTCAAACACCTGCAGGACATCAACATAGCGTCAAACGTACTGCGAATAACAAAATCGAACGGCGAAATATTGAACCAGAGCCAGAACCAGAGCCAGGTCACGGCGGCGGTGACGGTGACTGCGCTGATGGCGTGCAAGGGTCTGCTGTGGGTCGGCACCAACGTCGGCATCAGCCTCACCATCCCTCTGCCCCGACTTGAGGGTGTGCCCATCATCAGTGGCCGCGTCAACATCTCCTACCACGCTCACTTCGGGCCGATAACTTTCCTTCTAGCGGTGCAAAACAACAGAAGCAGCTTCAACTGCGCAAAGGACGAGCAGTTGCCGGACGAGCGCGACGAGCAGCCCCAGCTCAGGAACAAAGACCCGGAGCAGAACGGTCACGGTTCGAGAGCTTGGCGAGCTGATCGCGCCAGTCTCGACGCGTCCACCTCTTCTAACATGTCGACCAACATGCTCAAGTTCAAGCAGCAGCTTGCCAGCAGTCCCGTCCTCCTCAGGCGTAAACGCAGCAAAGAAAATGAGTATAGAGGCTCGAAAACTCTTCCGCGTGGCCTAGGTAAGAAATTCATCCTCTTGTAACTATATAACGACTAGATTCAAATTAACCAGATTAATTGAAACACTTTTAATTCTACAGGTTCTGGAGGTGGTTTCTTATTCAGTTCAATGTCGAGTTCTCAGAGTTCTGGCGAAAACTGTGACGTTTATGGTCTATACGGTGAGCTCATGTACGTGAAAGACTATGAAAACGAGAGCGGCACCGCTGTCGATCCTGTGTACGAAACGCTGAGGAGGAGTGATCCGGAGCTCGCACTACCCAATAAAGTGAGCACGTTGGATCGTCGGCTCAAAATGAAGATCACTAGGCCGAGGTCGCTTGATTTGTCCAATTGGTCGGTCGATTCCCACGCGAGCTCGCTCTACACCTCCTCAGGCTCGGAAGAGAATCTCTCGCTTAAAGCCGGAAAACTATCTCGAAACAGTAGTACTGCTAGTAGAACTGGGCACCAGCACGAGCAACATAATATTATGACAAATAATGCCAACAGCAACTCCACCCCCGTCTACGATACTAGAACGCTCGGCAAGCAGAAATCACAGAATAAAAAAGGAGCCAATCCGAAATTTTTGCAGACTGATCAGCCGAGACGTACGGTTCTCACGCTCATGGGGGGCAGGGGTTACGTCAATTGGAGGCACGTCGGAGCTCATAAAGAAGAGAAAAATCAAAAATCTGCATACTCCATCAAGGACCCAAACAGCAATGATGCCCACATTGTCCTGTGGGAGATGAAATTATGATATCGAATCAAAGTAGGCCTACTTTACTCGTACCAAAAAGAGGCATTATTCACTTCCCTAATTGTTAAAGTGCTATAATAGTGTAGAAAGACCAAAAAATTCATGCGTGGTTTGACTTCATCAGTCTGGAGCCCCTGGCCCCCATCGTCTAGTTAATTCTTTTTTTCATTTTCTTAATTTTTATGTCTCTACAATATCACTTGAATAATGGTCTGGCTACGTGTACTATAATTGAATTACGTAAAGTACTCATAAGTCAGTTATATTTCATTGTTAAGTAAAAATGAATATTAAAAAAAACGGATTACCGTCGTTATTATCTCAACATATACACGCAAGTAGTAACAAATTTTTCTAAGATCTTTTGATAATATGGCATTTTCATCAAGTCCAACAATATTACGTTGATGGCAGTAATATTGAACAAGGTGGTGCTCAATTTACTTGGCGGCAACGCTGTTTTATTTAAAGGTTATAGAGAGGAATTTCAGAAAGAATTTTCAAATAACGGATTTATCAATAATTATTATCAGCCGTACACAAAACCTTTGAACATAAAAAATGCATCGGTGTAATCATGGAAATAATACACAGACAAGAAAAAAACTTTCAATAAATAATGACGTTCGTGAGGACTTAGAAATCTATAGCTTAATTATCGATTTGATAATTTTTTGTAATGCATATTGAATCAATTAGGGTTCTTGGAAATACTCTGAAAAAAAATTAATATTTTTCTCATGTTTTTAAATTACATTTTCAATGTTGGATTAGACACTTTGATCTTAGAATGACCTCATATCATTCAATTGATTTATCCATTTATCGAATTTATTGTTATTAATTTAACTAGAAATTTCTTAATTTAGAGATACATTTTTAATTAATAATATAATTATCGTACAATGTCTCAAAATTCGATAAAATAGTTGTGTCTGAAAAGTATAGTAATGTTAACTAATTAGATACGTGAACCAAGAAGGACTTGATATGTGTCTGTATAAAGACTGTACTTATTATTCGTTAAACTTCATGTAAAAGGGAAGATGCATGAAATTGCTATAAAAATTCTATTCGATTGTTTTTCTCAAGATCTTAAAAATAATCGACACGTGGTTTTTGCTTCTTGATTTGACTAAAATTCAAGGAGATGCAGCGAGTTGAAATATTGTCTAGATGTTGAGAATCAGTGAGAAGTTGCGACATCTTCCATGCGTTGTATATCTATATTGTGTGAAGCTCTGACGTCGCAGCGGATTTTCAACCCGCTGTATTTCCTGTAATTTTTGTCAAATCGAGACGAAATAACATGTGTCGATTATTTTAAAAAGCTTAACGAAAACAACCAAACAGAATTTTCATACATGTTCCCTATTACAGATATGTAAACAGACAAAATTTCCACACGATTCCAAAAATTTTATTGAAAATATTATTAAATTAGAATTGTACAAGGGAATAAAAAATCCTGAAAAGAAAGATAATGTTCACGACCTTCCTTAGAAAATCTACTGTGCGAAAAAATCAGTACATTCAAAATTAGTTCATTCCATGATTTTTCATGCAGTACTTTTCTTCTCAACACAGTAGCAGTATTGTACAAATTAATTCTTAAAAGATTTTGCAGGAAAATAGGTAATAAATAACTGACATTATCAAACAAACATCAAAGAATAAATTATAAAATTTTATTACCATTGTGATAAGTTTATTGAGAAAATTGTATATTGTTACCTAATGATGAGGTTCCATGCAAAACTTAGAATGAAGTTAATTGTAATGCAAATATACTTGTAAATATTACTTTATATACATTTACATATGATTTCATGAATCAATTTTATATTTTGTAATTTACTCTAATCTTTAAATCGTGTCTCACACAGAGGCATTCTTTGTTATATCTATATATTTACTATTGGATAATATTGAGCCTAATTTAGTTCGTCACAAATACGTATTATTGAAGAATCAATTTTAGAAATTTATAATTGTATCCATCTGCAACATTAATATTCAAGATTTATAAACAAATAATGCTTTCCCTTGTGAATCCGTTCTCCAAAATGATATTAAGGCTTTTTTATGATTAAATTGTAATCTTTACCATTTTTTTCTTGAGCTACAAATATTCTCTGTCAATGATAAGGTTTGAACTGATACGAAAATTTGCTGCTATTAGTTACTGCTGTTTTGTATAGAAATTGATACACAAGCATCTAATGTGTAAACGAAGACAAATAAAACCAATGTAAAAAAATGTATCGTGAAATAGTTTTATTAGTCACAAAATTTATCATATAAGTCTGTAACAGTTTTGCGAGATAAAATCACATTATTCTAAAATACAAAGTCTTTCCATCACATAGAATACAATTTTTCTTGAATCAAACGTTTTATAAAATTTATTTGTAAATGGTTATTTATTATAATTTAGTTCTTGAATTAATTATGAAACCGATTTCTTTAAAGTTGGAAAATATTAATCGGTGAATAAACCCAACTTTAATAGTTTTTCTGAAATAAAATCTGGTCGGGATTCAATCAAAACACAAACACACACGGAGTAACTTACTCGGTGTTTCTAAGTATCGAAGGTCCTTACGAAAAAGAGCGCATTTCAAATCTTCGGCAAAGAAAATCACATTTCGTTTCTCAGCAAAAAAAAACACATTTCAGTTTCTCGGACAAAGAATAGTACATTACGTGACTAGGGTGACAACACGAGTTCTGGATTCATCTACGTGCGCACGAATTGCGTATTAGTATATTATGCAACTAGTGCGTGAAATGCGATCACGCACCATTGTGACAAGCCTGCACAAGTCGCCGGCAAAGCCGACACGATTTCACGCACTAGTGCTTTAGCCCACTTTTTATATCACTAGTGCGTGAAATCGCATTTCACGCACTCAAATCGATGCGTGAAATTCGCGTTTGATTACTTATATCATAAAATATTGTATGCAACTCGTAAAATCGCATTTCAGGCACTAGTTGCATAATATACTATTTTATTATAGCGCTCATATGGAAACGAAGATCCATGATTATCTTTGGTGCAATTGAAAGTTGGTTGTGCTAGGTATGTATAACATTCTGTGAATGTTTCAACTCATTCTATCGTATTATCAAAACTCGCTGTACCCGCCAATCGAATATGAGTATATTCGAGTATATATATTCGAGTATATATATTCGATTATAGATATTCGATTATAAATATTCGAGTATAGATATTCGTATAGTATAGATATATTCGATTATAGATATTCGATTATAGATATTCGAGTATATATATTCGAGTATATATATATATATATATATATATATATATATATATATATATATATATATATATATATATATATATATATGGGTTGCTCATTGTTATCAATGCAATAGTTCTGCATATGCGGATCGAAATGCTGCATCGAAATTCTGATGCAACATTTGAATTTCGCACTAGCACGTATGGCTGCCGATATACATATATGGGAGAGTGTGCGTGTGCAAGCAGGGATTCTCTCGCCACAATAAGAAGAGGACACTTGGGGTAAAACTGTATTTATTGAAAAGAGAAACTTAGATTAAAATTACAATGTGTGATACAGGGACGCAGCGTGAAAGCTATCTTGGCGTGTGTATGGAGCTGAGTCGACTGACTCAGCTGGCGGTGTGATGAGGACTGGCTCGGCTTGGCTTCGGTTTCAGGTAGCTTGGGTCGCCCGTCTACCTGGGTCCGGATCGGGGCGGATTAGCATGCTGCATGCTGATTGGTCCGGATCGGGGCGGATTAGCCTGCTGCATGATGGGTGGTAATGAGGATGACTCAGAACAGCTGATAAGTCCTCGATTTTCTTATCGAAAACTTTCAATTGGTCGTCCTCTTGTGACTCCCGATACTATAGCGGTGTAATCGATTGTCTAAATAATCGAACTCGCATGTATTTTTTTAAGGAATTATTTTTAACGGCTGAAATATGCCTTAATTGAAAATTCCGGCTTCTCTCTTTGACCACTAGGTGCACAATAAACAAGGTTCAAGGTCAGCCTTTAAAATACGCGGAATTGATTTACGCTCAAATTATCTTTCACACGGGCAGTGTGAAAAGTGTGTATGTTGGACTTTCTGACGGGCAAATCGGAAAACCAATTCCGATTCTACTTCCAAAACCAAAAATGTTGTTTATTCTTGTAGTACTTTGAAGAGTAGAGACTGTGATAGTTTTGGAGAATTTCGCTCATTGAAACTCAAATATACTGAGACTGTTTCGTTAGCCAATCTTACAAGAGAATTTTCTGAGTTATAAACATGATGAAAAGATTTGACTGAATTATAATTTGATGTTTATAACTTTCATCTGACAAATTCATTCGGCGCGAAAAATACGGTATTCATCTGGCACAGACATTGAGAGTTGGTATACTTTCTTCTGTAAACAGAAACAAAGGTAACAGTACCCAATATGGCACTCATAAGGATTTTTTGCGAATTCAACTACGATAAAATTGGAATTTTAAAATTCTACGTACGGTATCTTACAGGCTTTAAGATCTATCAGAAACGAACTTTATGATGATCATCTGACCATTTTAACCTATTCAAAATGTCAATAAACGAAAACGACTCATGTCAGGCCCACCGGATACACGTATACCCAATATGGCACTTTCTCTTAATAACTTGTTACAGGCTACATACGCCTACAGAGTACAGAGACGATCACATTGTAATTAAAGCAAACTGATAATCTTATTTCCATAGATATTCATCAAAATTTTCTGACATCTAATCGAAAAATACGTATCTAAATCATTACAACATGTTCACAAAAACTTGACTTAATTTCTTAAATATTGAACCACGGTCGTACTACGTGCCAGTCCCGAGAGCCGGCCCTCACTGCGCCGAGCCTACGATCTATTTTTATCGCTTTTAATCCATTAACGTCCAAAATGTTATTTCTTGCACGTTTTCAAAGTGATTTTTTCCTATGGTAATTGGCGTTAAAAAAATTTTTAAACCACATATTCTGATGTAAAATTTCATGCTCTTTCAGAATCCGTTGCCAGAATCATGATAAAACTCACAGGAAAAGAGATATGCTCGATTGAAACATAAAAAACACCTAAATTTTTGAAAAAAAAAATTTTTAGGATTTTTTTTCGAAGTGTTACGGTGAAGATATCACCTTGCAACCGTGATCAAAGGTGATCATGGGAGTTGAAGTTTAACAGGGAATTTTTTTGTTGACCTTGAACCATCTCTTCTTTACAAAATGGCGGAAAAAACGAATTTTTTTTTTCAATCTTCATCAATTTTTTTCTCAAAATCTATGGACTTTAGAAAGAATCGCTCGAGGAATATTGTCAAATTTTTTCAGAATTTTTGGAGACATTTTTGAAAATTCCATTTCCCAAGTTTCCCGGACAATCAAAAATTGTCTCAAAAAATTCTGAAAAAATTTGACAATATTCCTCGAGCGATTCTAAGGCATTTTTGTTCCTATAAATTTTTTTCTAAAGTCCATAGATTTTGAGAAAAAAATTGATGAAGATTGAAAAAAAAAATTCGTTTTTTCCGCCATTTTGTAAAGAAGAGATGGTTCAAGGTCAACAAAAAAATTCCCTGTTAAACTTCAACTCCCATGATCACCTTTGATCACGGTTGCAAGGTGATATCTTCACCGTAACACTTCGAAAAAAAATCCTAAAAATTTTTTTTTTCAAAAATTTAGGTGTTTTTTATGTTTCAATCGAGCATATCTCTTTTCCTGTGAGTTTTATCATGATTCTGGCAACGGATTCTGAAAGAGCATGAAATTTTACATCAGAATATGTGGTTTAAAAATTTTTTTAACGCCAATTACCATAGGAAAAAATCACTTTGAAAACGTGCAAGAAATTTTAACATTTTGGACGTTAATGGGTTAATGCATCAAATGCGAAAAGTGCTAAAATACTGCAAACAAAATTTGTCAAATTGATTGCTCTTTTGATCGGTTATTACTTACTCAATGTTTTTTTTATTGGGTGGACCATCCGATTTATATCCATACCTATCTATTATGGTCATATTTCGCCCTTTGTTGTTGGTTGGGCGAGGATTAACCACATCTTTTTTCTTCAATTGAAGTTCTTGAGCTGATTTCTTGCTGTAATTCTTGCTTTAGGCGCATCTTTGTCTAATTGCAATTGCATGCACAATCATAGCGCTATTTTGCGTTTCGGCGGAAAGTCGATTCGGCGTATTGTTATATACCCCCTTATCCAGGCCCTTATCGCTAGCAGCATCATCTTTTACAGCACCTTCCTTCTTGTCTGCCTTTTGATTAGCCTCCTTATTGGCCAAGCGCCGCATGTTTCTGGCTACTTGGTTCCCTGCTCTCTGCCTGTACGGTCTATGGCCATGACCTCGACCACGACCACTGCTGGCTGACACCGAATTTTCAGCAGCCTTCATTATTGCAGAGATAAACTCTGTCATTTTGGTCTATAAAAAACAAAACACAGAAGCATCATTATTAGCATCATATATTACTTAATAATTATCCTAAGAATAAGAATATTTATAAGAAAAATACATACCTCAGCAGAGGAGCAGCTCATGGTGTTTACACCAGAGTTGCCCGCCAATATGGTCCACCTCGGTAGGGCCCCGCTGCATCTCTACCAGCACCTCCGTCCCCTCTTCCTCTTCCATTTGCGACATTTTCGTTCAATTCAGCCTGGACATTTTTGTTTTGATCAGCAACATCCTTCTGAGTATTACTCAGTGGCATGTCGGTATTGGGCATGCTTAATAACAACTCAAAGAAAAATATATAAAGTAATAAATGAATACCTAAACGACTATTGAGCAGCTGCAACTATTATATTCAAATAATTAAAAAATGTACTACAAATTAGTACATTCATGTTCGCAGGAACATGGAGGTACCTATCAGAGTAAATTTTCTAATCTTTTCAATATAATAATTGCAGCTGTTCAATAGATATTTTTTATTGATAAAAAATTAAGTTTTCACTTACAGATTTCCTAGATGTTGCTCTTTTCCGTCAGCCGTCAACGCAGCGAGTGCACAATAATTGAAGAATGAAACAAGCGATGGGTACATCTCCTATAGTGAGAAAAAAAAATTTCCTTAGAAGAAAAAAAATGAAACAAGCGCATATGAATTTAAAACGGAACGGACCTTGTGAAAAAATCGAACGATCTGAATATATCATACTAATCGATTTGAATATCAGATTTTAAATATCCTGAATAATTAAGAATAATTAAAAAACCGCTGCCAAGTGCCTCAGCAGTATGCTTTCTCAAAGTATTGCAATTGAAGCTCAACTTGCATTAATCACCACTCTTTGAGAAAGCAAAATGAACCTTTAACTCATTTCCTCCACTCCATAGTAACGGTTGCTAAGGACGTAAACAACGGTTGCTATGGTAAATATCCGAGCTACAGTGTTCTTATACTTCCTAGTCGTCAACAGTTCCGAAAATGGATCTCTAACTGACTTTTCCCACTCTATAGTAACGATTAATAAAGACGTAAACAACGGTTGCTATGGTAAATGTCTGAGCTTCGATGTTCTTATTTCTTATAAGAGTATTTCTTATTTCTTATTTCTTACTATAGTCATCAACAGTTCCAAAAATGGACCTCCAACTGACTTTTCCCATTCCCTAGTTACGGTTGCAAGGGATATAAACACCGGTTGCTAGAGATATCAACAATGGTTTCTACGGGAAATGTCTCTTTGATTCTTATAGAATCCCATAAATATACAAACCCAAATGATCATTTATCAGGAATTATATGGGAACTTATCAAAAACACGCTAGCAATGGTTGCCATGGAAATAAACAACGGATGTTGGTAAACACCGAACTAGTTCACATCTTCCGGAGACCGACCTGTGTGCAAAATTTCAGGACGATCGGACTATTCCTTCGAAAGTTATCGTACGACAAAAAAAAAGTGCACGTACGTACCTACGTATGTACATACATACAGACATTTTCGGATTTCCATGTTTTTCGACCCGTAGATAACGAAAGTCGAGGTCCCGAAGTCCGATTCGATGGGTCGATTTTTACCCCATTACAAAGCTTTCTTTTTGAGAAAGCAATAGAGAAGACAAATTAGTTATATAGAAGATATATGTCTCAAATCAACATTAAATTAATATTTATTAGGAAACACAGAATCGACTTAACCCATTAAGTCCCAACAGGACACTTTTTGACCGCATTTTACAACTGCTATATTTCCTATGTAAAAGACTGTAAAAAATATGTCAGTAAGCATTTCCAACGTAAAATTGTCTGAACTTTTAAATGGTGACATCAGATTTACAAAAAAATGCAATTGTAAGAAGTTATACATTGTTTTTTCCAAAAAAAAACAGATTTTCCAAAAAAGTTTTTTTTTCAAATCATGTTTTCACATTGAAATCACTTTGCGATTCCTATTTACACTGAAAAAAAAGTGTCCGCGAATCTTAAACTAAAAGTTGGCATAGTTTTAATTGTTCAAATTTATTTTTGGAAGACCCAAAATGGCGGCCGACCGAAAAAATTGTAGCTTTCAACTTGGAATTGTTTTTCTCAAAAACTATGGGTCAAATCAAAAAATTCTTAGGAACAAAAAAGTCTTAGAATCATCTGAAAAACACTCTCAAATTTTTTCAGAATTTTTTGATGAAATTTTTCAAAATTTTGATTCTTTGAATTCTCAAAAAAACGCAAATTGCTTAAAAACTTCTGAAAAAAATTGAGAATGTTCTTTGAGTAATTTTAAAACTTTTTTGTTCTTATAAATTTTTCGATTTGCCGGCTAAGAAACGTACAGAAAAATTTCTAAAAAATAATTTAATTATTTTTTTTCTCAAAACCTATAGATCAAATAAAAAGAAATTATGAGTACAAAATGTCTTAAAATTACTCAAGAAACATTCTCAAATTTTTTCAGAAGTTTTTAAGCAATTTGCGTTTTTTTGAGAATTTGGAAAATCAAAATTTTGAAAAATTTCATCAAAAAATTCCGAAAAAAATTCAAGAGTGTTCTTCAGGTGATTCTAAGACTTCTTTGTTCTTAAGAATTTTTTGATTTGACCCATAGTTTTTGAGAAAAACAATTCCAAGTTGAAAGCTACAATTTTTTCGGTCGGCCGCCATTTTGGGTCTTCCAAAAATAAATTTGAACAATTAAAACTATGCCAACTTTTAGTTTAAGATTCGCGGACACTTTTTTTTCAGTGTAAATAGGAATCGCAAAGTGATTTCAATGTGAAAACATGATTTGAAAAAAAAACTTTTTTGGAAAATCTGTTTTTTTTTGGAAAAAACAATGTATAACTTCTTACGATTGCATTTTTTTGTAAATCTGATGTCACCATTTAAAAGTTCAGACAATTTTACGTTGGAAATGCTTACTGACATATTTTTTACAGTCGTTTTACATAGGAAATATAGCAGTTGAAAAATGCGGTCAAAAAGTGTCCTGTTGGGACTTAATGGGTTAAGTACTTTCTACTAAATAGATACTGTCATACAGCATTTATATATTAATGCAATATCTACTAGTTATTGATTCTATTATCTGGTTGAATTAGTTAGATGAGCCTGAAAACATGAGCTTCATCTGGAGATGGTTGCGGAATCGCTTCATTTTCACCTCCACATTAAAACTGGATATAAAAAAAATCCTGAAAAGTTGCAGAAAATTGTAAGAAAAACAAATAAAATTTAAAGATTACTTTTTTTGAACATTTGAGTGCATATAGCTTTTTTAAGAGATACTTTTCGAAAATATTTGTAGCCAAGGCTGGATGGAGTAATAAAAATATTCTGCATTTTTTCTCTTTCCCTTCGAGATGGCACGGAAACCATTGATTTAGATTTATATTAAAGAGGAAAAAAGTTTCCTACGATACAAGTTTTCTACGAAAAAAGTTACATACAATTCTGAGATTGCAGCTCAGAGAAACTCATATTACGCGAAAACAGTTACACAAAATTTCATCACGACATATCCGAAAGTTTTCGTAGGAGAAGCTAGTAGTCAACTTCGGATGACGAATAACGATGAAGCGGTCTGAAATTATTTTTGGGTAGCTGCATGAACTATATATACAACTATTATCCACTCTGATATTTCATAAATAGTATCAGATTCTTATCATGTACAGCATATTAATACCGATAACTATTTGTGTAAATTCAATTCTCTGTGGAATCAAATTTCAAAAAGTTTGATTGATCGGCTTATAAACTTTTTTTACGTTCTAGTGCAACATATACATCCAGAATTTTTCAGATTCTTTGGAACATTTTAACAGTTTTTAATCGCATTACCAGAAATATCATCATTTTATTTGTCATACAAAGTCGATAAGATATCCTAGTCATTTTATTACGTAATTGTACGGTATATGCATATAGGGAGGAGGACAACATTTTAGAACTCGCATGATTTATACAATTCCAACTGTTTTAAACTCTGGCATGTCTCATGAGTCAGAATCCGCATAACATATTATACTATACTGCAGATCCTTACCGAAGAAATTCGAAGGGCAAATTTGTAGGTTGCGACACTCGCGACAACGGTCGGGCGCACACTTGCATTCGTATAAGTAACATCTGATTGTGGAGCACATACTTGTATTTTCCATGCTCTCACATTATTTCTGTAATCGTAAAATTCTTCAGATTGATTCTATTCAATAGAGACTTGATCTTCTAAATTCAGTCAAGAGTTAACTTTCAAATTTTTGAAATCTTCAATTATTAGTTGTATTCTTTTGGTTACGAAGGAACTTGTGCGAAGCACTCTTTATCTAGCAATGGATCTAGATTCCAGAGTCAGAAAATCATTGGAAAGTATCGCGTCGAGGAGAATTTTTGAATATTACAGGACTGATGTGAAACAGGCCATGTATACAGCCCAGTCCATAACATGCTATATTAGTGCATTTTTCCCACCCACCGCCCACTGGGCACCACTGGGCACCCTTTCAGTTTTCACCCAGAGGTCGCCCAAAACAGTCCATAAGTTAGAAGGATAATGTCAATGATAATTGAAAATTAATCTATCAAGAATCATTTGTGCAGATCTTCAACAAATTGTGTACTGTTATGTCCTTTAGAAGTCTAGAATACTCGATTTTCTGTATTATTAACAATTTGTCAAATGACCGGTTTATTTTCTAGGTTAGGTTAGGTATGTAAGTTACCATACCATAATAGAAAAAAAGCTAGGTGATTGTGTCTACATTTATTTCAAAATACCCCTTTTGTACTCTTCCAAAAATGGACGAATTGAGAAAACACTTAGGACAAATTAAAATACCAGGCCCAAATGATAAGGTGTACAAAGATGAGTGTGTTTTATCTTTTGATACCCCGGTAAACAGTTTTGTTAATTTAATCCTAACTAAGTCATTTCTTGAATCTCTAAATTTGATGGAAATCTTTTTATGTTCGATCAGGAAACACCATCTGGCTTGTACATAAGTTTAACAACATTTTTAGGTTTTGGAGCTGATTATGTATTGAAATATTATGAAAAGAGTGGAAATGCAGTTTTCTTACACATCAAGAGGAATAAACAAGAAGTCTGAATGATTATGATATCCTGCACTAGCATGTTGAAGCTTTATTCTCTAAAAATTCAATAACTTTTACAGATTCCAGTCGATAAAAAAGATGATGGCCCAGATAATAAAATTACTCGTCTTGCTATCGGGACTCCAGGAGGATTCAATCCTGATTCACAAAAGTATATCTATGAAGAACAATATCAAATAGTTTTGATGCCTAATTTTACAACTTTCCCATTCAATGCTGATTTACCCAAACAAGTGAGTTTTTAGTACAAAATTTTTGTTGAACAATATTATTTTTGATTTTCCATAGATGTGTTGTTTGTTTCCAAAAATAGATTTACAACTCAGCTGAGACTGTGCTGGAAGCTGAGTCTGCTTTGAAAGTAGCAGAAAAAGAAGCTCTTGCCGGTACTTGGGATGGGGAGGCTAGGATAATAACAAAGTGAGATTAATAATTAATTTACAATGTATAATCACTAAAAAAATTCTATAATACTGATTTAACTAAAAATCTGAATGTTAATTCCACACTAGGCATACGAATTTGACACAATTAAATAATGGGAAGAAAATACCACCCAGTGGTTGGAAGTGTGAGAATTGTGATCTCACAACAAATTTGTGGCTAAACTTAACAGATGGTTCAATTTTGTGTGGCAGAAAGTTTTATGATGGAACTGGAGGCAATGATCATGCAGTAATTCACTTTAAGAATGCTGGCTATCCATTAGCTGTTAAATTAGGGACTATATCTAGAGATGGGAAAGCAGATGTATATTCATATGATGAAGATGATATGGTTGAAGACCCAAACTTGGCTGTTCATTTGGCACATTGGGGCATTAACATTACTCAAATGGAAAAAACTGATAAATCAATGGTTGAATTAGAATTAGAATTGAATCAGAAATTTGGAGATTGGATTGCCATGCAAGAAGGAACTAATAAGCTTAAACCTGTGTATGGTCCAGGTTTCACAGGACTTGTTAATCTAGGAAATTCTTGTTACATGAATAGTGTTATCCAAATGTGCTTTGTGGTTCCAAGCTTTATTGACAGGTTTTGTACATTTTTCAGAATACAAATTGGAAATACCATTCAATTTTTTTCAACTAATCGGAGAATGTAATTTTTCTATGTTTAGATTTGTCAGTCAATCCGATGAAATTTTTAACCAGTGTGTAAATGATCCTCCAAGTGATTTTAATACACAAATGTAAGTTATACAAAGTTTCTTTGCTTATTGGAAACCTCTTCACTCGTCAGATTAATTTTATATTCTAATTTAAAAGGGCAAAATTAGGTGTGGGATTATTATCTGGAAAATATTCCCAACCACCAGAATCTAAAACAGATGATGAAGGTCGTCAAGGCATACCTCCAAGAATGTTCAAGAATTTAATTGGACGGGGTCATCCTGGTTTCTCATCAAATCGACAACAAGATGCTCAAGAATTTATTTTGCATTTGATTAATATACTAGATGTGATTTGAAATTATTATATTCGTCTTTAATGATTAAAGTAGTTTACCAATTGGATTATCTTTGTTTACAGAGAAATAGCCGCCATCAAACTAATCCAGCCGACTGTTTCAAGTTCAAAGTTGAAGAAAGATACCAGTGTAGTTCTAAAAAAGTTAAATATACAAATAGACCAGAATATTTATTACCTCTACCTATACCAATGGATATGGCATTGAATAAAGTATACTTAAAACCTGTACCTGATATTTAAATTGATAGTTAGTAAAATTATTAACATTAATAATTTGTTGAAAAGGAAGAAGTTGCTAATTACGAAGCTGAGAAGAATAAAACTGGAGAAGACAAAGCAAAATTTGATCCTAATCTAATTGTGAGACCACGTATCAAATTATCTGCATGCTTGGAAAGTTTTGCTAAGCCAGAATCTGTAGAACAGTTTTATAGCTCAGCCTTGAATGACAAAACAACTGCCATCAAGTAAGTTAATCTGATTCGACTTATTCAATTACTGATAATAATACAGTCAATAAGTATATAAGCTCATGAAGAATATGTGATGCAGGACTACTAGATTAGCTTCATTTCCTGATTACCTTCTTATACATTTGAAAAAGTTCACGGTAAAAGAAGATTGGACATGTGTCAAGTTAGATGTGGCTATTGAAATGCCTGATCTACTGGATTTGAACTTCCTAAGAGGTCATGGATTACAACCAGATGAAGAATTACTTCCAGAAACAAATGTTATCAAATCACCTCCTCTAGTTTATGACCAAGCTCTCTTGAGTCAATTGACAGATACAGGCTTTCCAGTTGAAGCAGGCAAAAGAGCCTTATATTTCACAGAAAATCGTGGAATGGAACCTGCTATGCAGTGGTTGATAGAGCATATTGCTGATGAGGATTTATCAACTACGTTTGTGCCCCCAGGCATGGATACGAAAAATGGTAACAACTTTGAAATATCTAATTCCGAGTATGATGTAATCAACAGTTTAAAGAAAGAATCGAAATGAATAGTTGATATTTGAGTGAATTCAAACTCTTTTTCATTCTCAGATTCAAATACTTTCATACCAAATAAAGAAGCATTAGAAATGGTAATGAGCATGGGTTTTACCAAAGAACAAGCTACTAAAGCTTTAAAAGCAACCAATAATAATTTAGAACGAGCAGCCGACTGGGTATTCAGTCACACCTCTGAGCTTGATAGCGTTGATATGGAAGTTGATGGACAGTCCCCAGAGCCTTCTTTCAAGGATGGAACTGGTCGTAAGTTGGAGCAAAAGTAAATGTCATACTCTCTAGATTAAATATTTTTGTATCTAATTTTTTCTTTGAATAGAATATAAACTTGTGGGATTTATAACTCATATGGGCACATCAACAATGGTTGGACATTATGTAGTTCACTTACTAAAAGATGGACAGTGGATCATTTTCAACGATGAAAAAGTAAGTATTAATATATGTTTGATGATCATTTTTAAATAAATTAACTTTGTATTAACTTATATTTTGTTTCTAGGTATATATCTCAGAAAAACCAGCAAAAGAACTAGGATACATCTATTTATATCAGCGTTTGGATAAGTAATTAGTTTTTGAAGTGTTTTTGTACAAATGATCCTATCACTTTTTCTATATATCAAATAAAACTGAACAAAACGATAATATGAAGTCACGTTACTTAAGATTTATTAATTTCTCACGAGCTGTATGTAAATAAATCCTAAAATCAAACGAACTATTTTTGTTCTATGAAGTATAGATTTTATTTCCTTTTCTGCAATGGCACAAAATTTACAGTAAATGCAAAGAATACAGTCTAACATTTGCACCACGTCATAGATTAATAACTTGTTAATACTTTATTTTGTATAAAATAAAATAATTTATTATTAAGTACTTCACAATAAACTATAAGCTGCTCTCAGACTAATAATAGTATAATACATTCATTCATTCATTCATTCATATACTCAGCAACATTAATGTGACCAGCCATTACAATGTTTGCCGAGTTGAATTTTGAGTCGCAACACGAGGCATCGATTTATTTTGCAGCAACTCCACCAAAAATATTCAAAGTCCACATATATGTATGAAATCAATAGTCTTATGAGCGTGTTATATCAATATCTGATAGTCTATTTCGTCCCGGCGGGAGCAAAGTGCCAACTTCGCGTCTTGGCGTTAGCAAGGAATAACACTTTCCTTCCGCGGGTTACGAAAAACAGTATATGCACCTCACTCATCTAGGCGATTTCGGCACGAAAAACGTTTGCGATTCGAGTGCAACGAAGCTGCAAACCTCGCTCGGATACATAATATACTTTTGAGTCATAGCTATTATCAAAATTAATGTATAATTTCTTTAACAAATGAAGATGAGTTCCATCTTATACCAAACAATTAATCAATAGATATTCAATTGAAAACTCGAATTTTCGACGTGGTATAACTTCTTTTAATATTTAGTATTGTTTTCTGAATTAACAAATGCATCATCTAAAGTCATTAGTTACGTCAATTATTATGAAATTGTTTTCCAACTATACAGCTCTTACAAACTATCAAAAAAATACTTGAATGTATCTAAGAACAAAGAAAAAATAGAATATTCGTGTAGACACTATTCTATTAAGTTTTCAATCGCAGTCAAATGATTAACTTCCAGTTTTGATTTTTAATCTGTTATTGGCACTATCATCAATAACTCCAATTGACGAAGGTACTGCATACAAAATATATTCTCCATCTTTCTTGAATATGGGCTGTGTAGCTTCAGGAACGATCTCGATTCGTAAGATTTTCCTCTTGTTTCCAAGCATACATTTAAACTTGGAATCCACAGTTACTTGTAAGTCAGACTTTCTTAACCTATAAAAATAAAATTTACCTATTAATATTTTCTCACCATAAGATAAATATTATAACAATTTAACAATTGACTAAACAAAACATACTTGTAATATGCATTACTCAAAATTCCAACTAGCTCTCCAACTTTGTCATCAGTTGTAACAATAGAAGCAATAAAGTCATTTCCATGATTTGAATGGATTATAATTAATTGATCTTTTCCTGGAGAAACACTAAGACCTGTAATTTCTGCTATAGTCATGACTTTTTTCATGTTTTTAAATTTTACACTTTCTAATTTATACAGAGCCTGCTCTGTAACTAGAATAACACGATCTGCTTGCTTATTGAACCTGTAAATAATTGACAAGCTATAGCAGATGCAAAAGTGATTATAAAAGATAAAAAGTAGAAATAGACTTACTTGTTTGTCTTTTTTATGAAGGCACTGAATAATATAGTCTTGAAGTGATCCGAGTTTTTTAAATTATTCATTGATGTATTATAAATATCATTATGAGGATTTTCTTGAAATTGAGACAAGTAATTACCCTCCCATCGTCTATCTTGCCCATAATGTAGCCGTTTCGAATGTAAAACTGCAGCAGCGGACATCTGTAACATAATTTGTTGAAATAAAATTTCTAAAATGTATGTATACCCTAGTAAAAATATTTAATTTATATCAATGTACAAAAGTGTACAGAACAGTATAGAAGTGTCCCATTTGGAACACTGAAAAATTGGAGTGAATACTCCTTGTCGAAAATAACGAGATGGATTTCCACCTTGATTTGGACTGGATCCCAGCTGGGTTTGAATTGGATTCCACCTAGATTGGACCTGAATTCCAGCTGGGTTTGAGGAAGTCGAGAATCGATTTTGGAAAATCCAAGTGGGTTTGGAATTTAACGAGCCAAACTCCAGGACAAAAACTAGATGGATTTCGAAAGAATCTAAGTGGATTCCGGGATTCAATACCCCAGGATTAATCCAGGCGGATTTTAAAGAAATCCGGTCGGATTTGAGAAGAATCCAGGTGAATTGCCCCAAACTCCATCTGAATTAGGCTAGGGGTCTGACTCGTTGATTCCCAAAATCTACTTGAATTGGTCCTGGGATCCGGTTCGTTGATTCCCGAAGTCCACCTGGATTTCCTCAAAATCCACCTATTTTTTCTTGAGGTTTGGCTCTTTAAAATTCAAAATCTACTTGGTTTCCAAAATCTACTCTCGACTTTCTCAAATCTAGCTGGAATCCAGCCCAAATACAGCTGGAATCCAGGTCCAATCCAGGTGGAAATGCGAGTGCGACATGTCACCCAAGTATGCTATTGGCAACTGTACCGTGCGAGTTGCTCATACTATTTTTCATCACGAGCATAAAAAATGATGTATCGCGTGGTAGTTTCGAGGGTGCAAAAAGGGTGATTTTGTAATCCGTGATAAAATGACACTATAGTGGCAACGGAATATACAGTCGCTCATTTTGCATCCCCGAAACTGTTACGCAATATGTCATTTTTCGTGCATCCGGGATTAAAAATTATTATGATCAAGTATTCAACAATAACCCAGATAACCCGAAAATCAATCATCAAAATTGTGCAGACGTTACGCATAATATTTCCAACCATCTATCTGAAATTGGTGGCGCGAATAACCTGGCGTAAAATATATTGACCCACGAGTTTATAGCACATAAGTGTTAACGGGACATTCCCAGAACCCGTTAGCGGGCACTCGCATATATTGAAGAGGTCATTACATGGGATGATGGGGTTTTGATGATTGGTTTTCTTGTTCACAGTTTTAATCAAAATGTTCCAGTGCTAAATACACTGAGAAAAAATCTGGTGAACCCTACTATATTTTTTCTATATTATATGAAGAAAAAAGGCGACAACCACACGTATATAGCGAATCCTACTTTACAAAAGTTAGTGGATTTATGATGCCAGTAACTATACATATTATGATTATTTACTATATAATATACTTTAAACTAGTGAAATCTTACGAAAATATAATTACAGACACTATATTTTGTATAGTGATATCCTGTACTGAATTTTACTATAAATGGATAATAAAATTCCCTGCAATATACTGCATTTCAAATACAAATATGGTATTATTTACTATATTTTTCTTCCCTATATGATATAGTAGGATTCCAAAACCAAATTTTTCTCAATGTAGGTTAGATTATAAGGTTTTTGGAAATTATGTTGAACTTTGACATGCAGGGGTTATTTGGAGCTCAGGTTCGGATTCAGCGACTCCAAAAACATAAAGTAAATAAAGTATGGCTCCTAGATTAAAAAGCAAATTTTTTTGTATTCTAATTCTTTAAATATATTTCTGAACTTGTTCCCCACCATTGACTTTTTTCTGTTTCTGATTTTCTACTCCTATTTTTCTCTTGAACCGATGATTGGCGAGCAAAGCAAGAAGGAGTAAATGTCATGGGATATATTATAATATAATTATTCATAACATATACCTTCAAACGCAGCTGAGGCCAGTCTTCTCTGGGTATTCTCCTCAAAATCATCCAACTGTACCATCTTGCATACATCATCTTGAGTAAAGGTATTACAGATTTGATTGCGTAATTTTCTTTAGGCCATGGCAAATTTTTACCATAATCATGCATATTCTCCGCATTTTGGAACGTCTGTTTTAATGAATTGATATAGGCACGTTTCTTATACTGGCGATAATGAAGTATGATGACATAAGCTGCCTTTAGTCTCCTAAAATGTCTGCGAGCCATGAATCCTCGAGCTATTTTTTGAATCAATATAACTATGCCAGGAATCAAATCACTTCGGGCCTAAAAAATTTTTTATCAAGACTCATTATTGTCCTTATATTGAAGTTAGTATTGCGACTGGCCAAATTTATTAACAATCGTGTAGTTCTCGACTCTCTTCTAAACACATTCATGTCTATATCGGAAGCAATCCGGAAGTGCGAAGTAATTGTAACTAATTGGAAGTAATCCTGGAACTCAGACCGCTTGAGTCTGCGTCAACTGAATCATGAAAACATGATTCAGGGCATTTATCAAAACGAACACATTTCAGGATTCCAGAGACAAAAAAGAGTACACCTCGCTACAGTATTTTTTGAGAGTTTCATTTGAACTTGCGCTATGTAAACTAATATAAATTCGAATGTTATTATGCACTTATTCGATTACATGTAACATGCACATAGCCAGTGGCACGTCGTCAATTCAACTAAAAGTTATAGAAGCGTATCACCATGGAATGTCCTAGCTTTCATCACGAGATTCGAAATGTGATGGCATATGTCACGAAATAAAAAGTATAAGTGTTTGAAGAAAGCATTTGGATAAACCATCATATTGTACTTCGAACACAGCTATCCGAATCTCAGATGATATTAAATTATTACCTTTTCAAGAGCAAATAATGTTCGAGGAGAACGAATAAAAATCTTTGTATGTCCATATTGCACATCATGAGAGAAACCTTTGTCAGTCATTATCATTTTTACACCATCTTTATCACTTCCACCTCTGAAGTTAGGCCAAGTGTACTGAGATATCATTTTATACCTAAAAAAGAGTTTAATAAATTTATAATAAATATAATTTTTTTCATCACTTGTATCGAAAAGTTGATCATTAAAACTTAGTTTTCTACACTCGTGATGAAAAATACTGTTCGATACTAGACCAAAAGACGATTTCTAGGCACCTGTGATTACCACCCTCACTTTGCTCGGGCGGCAAACCTCCCACGTGCCTAGAATTTGTCTTTTGGTCTAGTATCGAAATGTACTATTTTTATACTGTTTCCAAGCTGATAAATTACCTTTTCAAAAATTTATCGTATCGTTGTCTGTAAGCAAAACCAGCTCGTCTGACTAAAATATTCTCAACAAGTCCTAAATATCGAACTTGATGAGTCACTATATCCTCATCAAAAACAACAGGAGATTTTACTTCATTAGGTTTTATACACCTTACGTAAAATGGTTCCTTACTTGTGAGATTTTTTATTAGTGCTATCATTGAATTCCGAAAAAGTGTTCCAGCTGTTAGCGGTCTTTTTGTAGTCTATAGAAGCAAATATTTTCATTTTACAAAGAGTTTTATACCAGTTAAAATTAATTTAAAAAAATATACAATACCTTTGTAATATCTTGAGCACCTTCGGGCCACATTCCTTGAATAACAGGATTTTTGCTCTTGAATAGTAAACGCTTGAAATCTTGGAACAATGTATCTTTGTTTTTATCCAAAAACCCATTGACACTATATACAACGTCACCGGCGTAATGCTTAATTCGAAATTGTGTTTTATGTTGGAGCTCCTTATCAGTAGGCTTCAACTGGCGTGATGTATAATGCTTATGGTCAAATAATTTTTTATCCATAGCTTCAAGAAGCATCTATACGTAACGTAAGAAAAAAAGTTGCGAATGTTAAAACTATTTGAAATGTATAGTTAATATGTATTTGTAGTAACTGACTTCATCGGTCACTTTTCCAACATTGAGACAAGCTTCGTCCATTATTGATAGAATTCCCTTGTGGTTTTGTTCAACAAGATCGCAAATGATTCGATTATTGAAATATTCTATATTCTGCCATTTTATTCCTTCTTTTTTATACTCTTCTTGTTCCTGCTTTAAAACCAATTCTGAAAATAATCAAAGTATAAAACTTAAGTAATAGTGATTGTTTATATTAATGATAAAATACAAAGATTACAAAATGTATTTACCTATGAATAGTTGTTGTAACTTTTCATTACAATAATTAATGCAAAATTGTTCAAAACTGTTAGAATCAAATATTTCGAAACCATAAATATCTAATACTCCAATAACGGTTCTGTACCGTTTATAAGTATTGTTAGACGTTACGTTGATACTATCATTTATTCGAGATACGATCCAAGTAAACAATCTGTCATATACAGCCTGAAATGGAAATATACATTTTTAAGAGCTATTTTCTTAATGACTGTACAGTAAGGGAGCTGATTAAATTGAAATTAATCTAATTCGTTAAGACAAATATTCAATTCACCTTAGCTAAAGCATCTCTTCCATATTCTGCTTCTGCTAAAGTGTGTGTTTTCTGCATTACTTCTCCTCCAGCAGCAATTATTCGCTGAGTTAAAGCATCATTTAGTTCGGTGGGGCTCACAGACAATAAATTGGCAGCATCATTCAATGCTTTGTCACTTTTGATGCTGAGTTTATCTTCTTCAAGGCTTAATGTAATATTACCCTGTAAAAATATTTCACTAAAAAATCCTCATTCCTCATCTTTACTTTTTTTTATATGAAAAGTGATGGTCAGTATAGTGAAGCTAGTTAACTCGTGATTTGATCCTAACAACGTGACATGAGTGAGATATAAATAAGCAGATAACTATAGATTCAACAAGTGAGAGAAAATCTGAGCAAGTAGTTAGGTTGCACGTTAGAAACCCGATCGTCAGCGGGGACTGGGATGAAAGGTGCGGGGTAAGAAAGGTTGTACAATTGAGCCTCAACCGCAGCGGTTCACGGTACCATATGGTTTTATAGTTCCCGTAAGTTATGAGACCAATAAGGAAATATAATCCTCCAGTTCTACCAAAAGGTACTTCATTTGATTTGAATACTGTAGATTTCTAATAATTTGTAGAAATTGTAGAACTTTTAGCTTTGCCGATACCAACGTGCCTCGAAAAGGTTCAGTTGGGGGATTACAAGTGTAGGAAATGAGTTTTCTCGGCTATATTAATGCGTTCCGTCCTGGGTCTGCCTGTGGGCTTATCGGTTAGAGCGGAATATGTATAAACCGCGACTGTTCATTGCCACTTGATTTTTGATCGGTGAAAACGGTTTAAGCAACCATTTAAACCTGTTTTAGGAGTACTTTTGATAAAAATCGTAAAAGTAGGCAAAATATGTGCACATATAATAGGCCAGCTGATAGAGAAATTAGTTTTTAGGATATTGAAAATGAAAAAAAAAATTAAAAGTTGTGGGGTACATATTTACTTTGAAAATAATTCTTATTATAAATGCGGAACTCACAACCATTCTAATTTCTTTTTTTCTATTGTTTATTTCTAGAAAACTAATTATTCTATCAGCTGACTCGAGTGGAATGTTGAGGAACGTGTGGACTGCTCACTTGAACTTTGATTTACAAAAAATTCTATTTCTAAACTCGCTCAAATAATTTTTGCCTGGAACCTGATACTTCGAGGTTTCTAAGTTGGGGTGTATTTTTCAAATTAACTTTATTTGACATTGTCACGGAAAAAACAGGTGGCAGTCCCGCGGTGGCTACACCAAGCCACTAAGTTTTTACTAGACTGCCTGGGACTGCCACGGGATGGTCTGGTGGAAAGCCCCCGGTGTATTTCCGTGGCGGCATCACTGCGCCAGTCCGTGACAATTATTTGTGTGTAGATATTGATGAAATGTTTTTAAAAAAAATTGCTTGAAAAAAAGTTATTGATAAAAACAGAATATCAATATGTTTTACCAAATGTAAAATGCCAGCAATTATGTTCCAAATGGTTTGGATCTCCATTTGCGTAAATCCAAGTGTGGCCATGGCACTCATAACAGCTTTGTAATCACTTTTATCATTTGAACTTGTTTGATTATTACCTGTGCAATTTTTAATGTAATTGTAACTAGATGGCTCCCTTACTAATCGCATCGCTTTCAAGTCTGATTCATTACAACCATTGATTAACTGAAAACCAAAATTAAATAATGATAACGGAAACCTATATGGTGGAATCCTATGTAATAATACAAGTGTTAATTGTTTAGGGGTGTCCATAAACTGCGGAGCTTGATTTTAGGGAGTTTCCAGATCCTATTCCCCAATGTGGTTCAGCATACCGTTTTACTCTACCCCATCACTCCCCCTCACTGGTGCTACGTAGCTTTTTAAAAGAGTTTGTACAGTTTAAAATATTAAAAAAATATCAAAAATAAAAGAAAAAAAAAATTTTTTTCTCAAATTGTTCTATTTTAAGCCATCTATCTGTTCGAAAGGTGAAATAGGCCATTTCTGCAACTCATCGATCACAGGAATTTTGTCTTCACAGTCGGCATTGAATATGGATTCATTTTCTTTTATCCACTGCATCACTGATTCAAGCATGTCTAATTAACACAGAGCTTCCGTCGGTCTTCTGGAAAATATTTTCTTTGCTCGATATTTTTTAAGACTGCAACGCCCGAGTGCTGCGGCTATAGTTTGATGTGTGTGGTCATTTGAAAAGTCAATGTAGATTATTTTTTTAATCTCATCAAATGTAAAAACTACGTAACTAGGGCTCAAAGCCCCCCCCCCCTCTTTAATAGCTCAACGTAGCCTTCTCCTTCTAACCAGACTACATGGTTTATGGACGCTCCCTTATTCACTAAAGATTGATTAATAGTATTGGTACATTGTAATATAATCATCAAGGACTATATACTTCCATTATTATATATTATTCGAAGAAAAACTTGTTTTTTTTTTAATTTGAAATGACAATTATAAATAATGACCATTGCTTTAATACTTTAGACAATTAGAACTATCTTATCAATAATATTGATGGTAAGCATAATACATTCATTTGTACCTGATAAAAGCAATGGAAGTTCCTTTCACCTTTTTGTTGGTCAACAACCCTAGATTTTTCCAATAAATAGTTTGTAACATCACCACCAACAGGATCACCTTTGAAGTCGAAATTGATGTCCATGTATTTACCGAATCTCGAAGAATTATCGTTTCTATTAGTTTTGGCATTCCCAAATGCTTCCAAGATGGAGTTTGATTGAATCAAGATGTTTTTGACCCTATGAACACATTTGTCGTATTACAGCTTATACTTTAAGGATTTTAGCTATACAGCGTGCACTAGTTCTTGGCAGTGATAAAAAACTATACAAGAGGGTTTGCACGGCGACTTTTATTTATTTGCATTTTATTAGAATAAATATACTATGATTGCCATTGCAAACCCTCGCCTATTTTTTTCAACTGACAGGAATTAGTACACATTTCAAGATAATTGTGAGCTAATTTTCCTAGACTAGCTCTTAAATTTCACAGATTATTAAAATAGAGCTAGTTAAAACGCCTTCAAGTATGACGTGTCGGCAAAAAAAATTAAATAATAAATGTACGATTCAGCGAGTATTCAAGCACCTTAATTGTATGCGAAAATCGGACTACCACGATTGACACGTTAAGATAGAGATCAATTTAAAATTTGTTATCGTTCAGTGGATAATCTATAGATAATAGAATTAGCGCGTTTGTAACACATGCATTAAACACACGTGATAGGGAACTATTCATCTTTACTACGCGCGATAGATGTTGCATCAATAGACTAGCTAACTTGGGCACCTTTCGATCTCTTGCTGGCCGTCGATGTTGGTGACGGCGGCTATATACTTCATTATGATCTTACTGGCCTCGGTTTTGCCCGAACCTGACTCGCCACTTATTACAATGCACGTGTCCCGTCCTTGCTGCTTCATCTCTTTATGTACCGCATCCGCCACCGCGAATATGTGCGGAGGGTTCTCAAACAGCTCTCGATCTGCAATTCGAATTCATCATCAATGCTATTTCATCTGAAACTCAAATATGTTCTTAGAACTTTTGGCTCCTATATCAGAGGGTTCGAATAACTCCCCTTACATTCGACCCTATAGATGAAGTATCTTGAGAGAGGACATCAAAATCAAAAATTTGATAAAAAAATAATAGAAATATAAGATTTTTCAACATTAGCAAATCATCTTCATGTAGCAAATTATCCAATAATATCAGTGTCTAGCATTCAATAATATTCAGAGTCGACTAGAGCCGAGCATGAAAAATCCTGCTGCCAACTGCTTTAGCAGTATGCTTTCTCAAACAGGTTTCGTGTGAAATAATTGAGTTTAAACTGATTTTTTTCTACCATAACAATATTTGCTAGGGTGATGAAAAATGGTTGCTCTTGAGTGAATCTAAAGATTCTGTATCTTTGGTCGTAGAGATCGTTGAAAATTGACCTCAAACTGATTCTATCTTCCACGTAGTAATGGTTGCTAGAAAAATAAACAACGTTTGCTAAGGATATCAGCAATGGTTGCTATGAAAAATATCTCGATGATTCTCGTCGATCCTCTTGAGTATTTACGAGAAATTATAGGAAACTTTCGAACAACGGATTTTGCTGAAAATCGAACTTGGTTCACATTTTGCCACGATTAGCCTGTGTGCATCATTTTAGGAAGATTAGACAATTCCTTCGAGAGTTATTGCGTGACAAAAAATCGGTACATTCGTACGTATGTACGTAAACCCAATGTAAATATATTTTCGACGACCTGTTGCAATCTCGGCTAGGACTGAATGTTGTGTAAAGTAACTTCATGCACTTTCGACCGACCCGTATATTACAAAAATGAAGGTCCCGAAGTCTGATTCGAAAGTGCGGTTTTCGCTCTATCACAAAGCTTTCTCTCTTTGAGAAAGCAGAAGTATATTGTTGGATTTCCATTTCTTCAATCTCACATTTCACAGTGTGTTCTTCAACTATTCATGAATGATCCCTAACGAAAATGTATAGTAGACTCCAGTGTAACATTAAATAAAAATAAAATAAAAAATTATCGATCAACATATGCACCCATTTACTGTTAGGTATACTTTACGCATAAACGCAATATGCAACTACCTCCTCAATGCAAACCATGTCAGTAATTTTTGGTGTTGTTGAATAAGAATAATTTTATGCTGTCTTTACGTTTGACATCAGAAATCTATCTACTCTTTTTCTTCAAATGACTCATCACATTTTTTGTGCATTACATAAGCTATTATATCGATAAATATTGATTTATCGGGCTCAGTAAGCCTTTCCATTTTATTGTTAAGTGAGATTGCGAGAGTAAAACACGATTTCTGGACTGGATTCGAACCAGCATCTTTCTGATTCGAATCCAGCTCGATAAATCAATATTCGTCGTTAAAAGTCATGAATATAATTAAATAATTAAATATAAGCTATTATATATTTTATTACAATTACCTTTATACTTCTCCACATAGTCAGAACTATAAATATTTGAACTTCTGTAAGGATTAATGCTGACACATACTTCTCCGATGTAGGTGTAAATTCTTCCTCCATTGAATCTGTATCAGAAAAATATATCATTTATTAACAATTTACGATCATATGAAATTTTTTTCTTTATGATATGAGTAATATGGCATCAACTAAGTTTTACAATATTTTGTTTCGGTTCCCGAAATGGGGCGCACTTTTTAAATTAACTGCTTTTTGACAGCATGAAAATTATTTATAGAAAATTTTAAATGCTCTTTTATGGAATGTTGCACCCCCAGCGAGAGGTCACGTGGTCTGCCTGTCACGTAATGAAAAACCACTGCCAAGTGCCTTAGCAGTATGTTTTCTCAAAGAGGCTTTAACATCACCCACAAACACGCCCCAAACCTATATTTTCACCATTCCACTAGCGTAGATACCATTATTTATTTTTTCAAAATTTAGAAAAAAAATTGTTTAATCAATTATTTATCGCTTCCTTAGCGACCGGTAAACAACGGTTGCTAAGGAGCTAATTGGGAAGATTTTGTGTTCTCTGTCATCGAAAATGATGGAAAAGGGTCATAAATTGATCATTTCCAACCTTCGTAACGGTTGCTAGGGAGGTAAACAACGCTTGCTATGGAGCAAATATAACAATTCAGTGTCCTTGGCCATTGAGTTGTGACATAAAACTGATTTTCTGGCTCCCGAAGCAAGTAAACAAACGGTTGCCAAGGATATCAATAATAGAATTTTCTCTTTGGTGTCAATTTGTACTCTGGGCACAAAAAGTAAGTAAATACTGGACCATACTATTACAAGGCAATTGTGTTGTTGATATTTCTGTAGTGAGATATAAGATTGAATTCCCAATATTTATTTTAGCAATCTCATTATGCAAAATTGTATTATTAGGTATCATGATTGTGGCGAATAAGTAAAATTTATGTTATTCTGATCATTTCTATGTACCATTTATGAGTCATAGTGGCTTCGATCAGATTAACTTGTATGATGTTGTTTTCAGTGTTTCTATGTAATATGAAGAAACACATCAAGATTGTTTTTCTTTGGAAGCTGTGAACAATTAAAATAGCTTGTACCTGCCAACAATTACATGAGTTATTGGGCACATTAGACTAAATGGCTGCACCAAGGATCTCAACACACCCAGAAACAAGTTCTGGCAGTTTGCTCAACTGACAACCTCTCCTTGTAAGTGTACTTGGAATAAAATCAAAAATAATGTTAAAAGCAAGCAAAATTGACGGAACATAGCAAAGTAATTGCACGGCTTTTCTGATTCTAAAAACAATTAATTTTTCAAATAGGTGTGCCAAAAAGAAAATATTTGAATTTCTACACTACAATTGGAAAAAAACTTTCTTCTTTGCAAGATACATGAATAATTATATCATTCTATAAAATTATCTGGTATCTAATTCACTATTCCAGAATTTCCCTATATAGTATTAGCAAAACTTTCCAGCTGACATTAATTCTACAAAATAGTTTGTACAATCTATAGAAACAATTGTCAAATATTCAAGTTATTGAGCATTAGAGTGAAATATTATTTACAGTACTTGTACGATCAAAACTTGAATCTTTAAAATAAAAGTACTTTGACTTGATATAATGTTTCATCATGTTTATTAGATAATAGAATTCATGAGTGGTGAGGTAAAGATAAACGATTATACAGGTATGATAAGTAACTTGTGTGAAAACAGCGAGAGTTTTGTGTCGCGCGCGCGCGCGTGTGTGTGTGTGTGTGAGGGAGAGAGAGAGAGAGAGAGAGAGAGAGAGAAAGAGAATTGAGTCATAGCAAAAGATAATGATACATAGAGAATTGCAAATACTGCCAAGTGCAACCGTGTGCCGAATAGCTAGTGTGTATAGTGTACTGACACATTTTAAATTATAGGCGCGAGAAGAGTCAGCAGGGCGTGGTCATTGCAGCCTGGTGAACGCCGTCAGATATATAGGTCGGTCTTATGCGTGGGCACTAAATACGTGCTGCCAGAGCCGGGACGATAGATTGGTGGGCAGAGCGACCAGGCCACCTGTTCGCCGCATGCAAGTGGATGCAGTGCACGCGACGGTAGCCGTTGCCCGTCGGTAGCGCAGAGGGTAGGTACTTTTACGAAGCAAGGCTACACCTACCTGACTCGCAGGTTGTCCACCACCTTGTCCAGGCTGATCTCGTCCAGAAGGACGAAGTCGCCAATGCCGACATCATCGTACGCTACCATCATGCAGCCGGGTGGTGCCGGGCCGCCAGCAGAATACCGACTGGTATAAACAGCGCTCAACTCACGCGCTACGTGTGTTGCCTCGGTGTACTTATCTACAGGTACGTCGCACCTGTTCGGGCTGTTCCGCAGCTCGCGAACGCTCTACCCATGTCGGCCTGCAACATTTAGACAAACTGTAAATCCTCGTTATCCGCGGCGTTCTCCGCGGGCTGCATGCGCGGCACACTCTGCAACCAACGCACTGTATATACACCTATACATTGCACGACTGCACACGGGGGCGCCGAGCTGCTGTAACTGTATGGGCTGTATAGTGTGTGTATATATGTATATATTGTACGCAGCAGGTCACTGCAGAGACTGTCAGACTGCACAGCCGACAATATATATATATATATATATATATATACGTGCGTGCGTGATGCGACTGGAATTTGGATGCGCGACTACGACTACAAAGTTACGTGTACGTACACGGTCATCCGCCGCGCTGTTTTCTTATAATGGTGGAGACCGTGGAGTATATAAGTATATTAGAGAAAAGGCCAAACTTCAGCGGTGAGCGGGCTCCGGCGGCCGCCGGCTTCCGACGCACAACACAATAGATATATATAGTGCCATGAATCATGTATAGTGCAGTCTGATTGTTCCAAGGAGAATTCGGCTGACCTAACTGGCATCAGAGCCATCGGGTGGCACATGCTTGAAGTGCTCGCTGGAGAAAGAGAAATGCAGTGCTCATTGGCCGGTGGTTAAACAAGGATGAAATATCTTGAGTCATGAGTTTAATAATGTATAAAACAGTCAAGAGCATAGAGAATCTGGGGGAGTGATGGAGCCATGGAGGAATTTTCCGCGGTACTAACCGTAAATAGAGACTTTCTTGAGAGAAATGTTTGGAGATATGTAGAATAACCTTGCTCAAACTAGTCATATTAATTAGATAAAGAAATGATGAAGCTCAGGAAATTACAAGAAGTAAAAACTATTATCTCTCAAATACTTTATACGATATAGATAACAAATACTCCACTCAACGTGCTTAGACAGTTGGAAAAGCAATAAAATAACTTCTAGTTGAAGTTGTAAAAACAATAATTTTCGATCAGGATAAATTTTGAGAGATCCCTGAAGAAATAGTCCGCGGACTGTGCTTTTTGACTTTAGCCAAAATACTATTGAAAAAAACGGATGTCGGTCTCGGGACCCCCGACAAAAGTAAAACTTCAATGTAGCATGTCACCGTTAACGATTGATGCCGATATTGCCGATAAAATTTTCAAAAAATTAATTCATTCAGTATGCAAGTGATTAAAAAATATTTTGTGATAGGTATTCATTAATCATAAATAAATAACAATATTTAACGCCATCTGTTGTAGAATCATGAACCTGGGGATTTCTGGAGACTCATTTTTACATGCAATAGCATTAGAAGCGCACAGAAAACCATTACTAAAGAATTAGTCCTGGAGCTAGCCCCCTTCCCGTTGGCCAGAGGAGGTCCCCGGTAGATAGATAGTGAATCTTATGTATTTTTTTCCGTAGAATCCGAATTTGTTGGTTTGAAGTCTGTAAAACTGGTACAATTTGTTGAAACCGCGATTGTTTAAACAAATAAGAAAATAACACTTTTTTGGTTCGGAAAAATTTTTTTCTTAAAATTTGGCTTATTTCAAGAAGAAAAGTTCCTATGCACTATCCATGAATAATGCTTGTATCTAAAGTTATAAATTATCACAAGTTGAAAAATACCACTTTTCGGTGGTCTTTGTTGCTCTGCCATGGCAACAACAATAGAATATTTAAGAATCTGAAGGTGTTTTCTAATGCAGTTTTTAACGTAGAATCCGAATATAAACTTGGTTTTCCCAAAAAACAGCGAGAAAAACCGAATAATCAAATGATTCACCTTGCCATGTTTTAGCTCATTATCGCTTGACTTCCGCTACTGGACTAGTGCACTGAATATCATACCCATGGGCTAATTATGAATAAACGAATGTTTTCTCATGTATTTTATCCCGTAGAATCCGAATTTGTTACTTAGAAGTCTTTAAAAGTGGTACAATTGGTCTAGAATGCAATTGTTTAAACAAATAATAAACTAACTAGGTTTTGTTCAGAATTTTTTTTTTCAAAATTGAGCTCATAGAGAGAAGAAAGTACACATGCACTATTGTTGGAGAATGCTTACATAAAAAGTTATAAATTAATTCAAATCAAAAAATACCACTTCTCTCGGCGTTTTTTATTGCTCTAGAGCTGGCATAGATAGAGAATACCAGTATATACAGGTTGAATGTTTTGTCTGAATCGTTTTGGACAATTCATGAACAGAAGTACTGTTAATTTTAACTCCATTTATTTTAACATTAAGAAAGAATATTCAAATCTGCGGGGCAAACTTATTTTGACACGAATTCTTTTTTTTACATGCACAAAATGAGCAGCATGATATTTGGGTACGTACACAACAGCATGTAGCTCGTACACATACGCGGCAAGTACATCCAGGGACAAATTCATCAGTCGATGGTATCAAAATCTTTGGCTTTTCAGGCAAAAGTAAATCATCCCGAACCTCATAGCCAAATTTTTGTTTGTTTTTTACACGACAGCTGTAAAGCAACAAAAATTTCCGAGATGTTTTTTCTAAATCATAAAATAATTAATAACTGTCGATATGAACATTATTCATGGATAGTGCATAGGAACTTTTCTTCTTAAAATGAGCTAAATTTGAAGAAAAAATTTGTTTCAGAAACAAAAGAGTGTTATTTTCTAATTTGTATAACAATCGTGTTTTGAACAATTTGTATGGCTTTTACAGACTTCAAACCGACAAATTCGGATTCTACGGGAAAAAGTACATAAGAAAACATTCGTTTCTTCATAATTAGCCTATGGGTAAGATATTCAGTGCATTAGTCCAGTACTGGGAGTCAAGCGTATAATGAGCTAAAACATGGGAAGGTGAATCATCAATTATTCGGTTTTTCTCGCTGTTTTTTGGGAAAACCAAGTTTATATTCGAGTTCTACGTTAAAAACTGCATTAGAAAACACCTTCAGATTCTTAAATATTCTATTGTTGTTGCCATGGCAGAGCAACAAAGACCACCGAAAAGTGGTCTTTTTCAACTTGAGATAATTTATAACTTTAGATACAAGCATTATTCATGGATAGTGCATAGGAACTTTTCTTCTTAAAATGAGCTAGATTTTAAGAAAAAAATTTTTCCCGAACCAAAAAAGTGTTATTTTGCTATTTGTTTAAACAATCGCGGTTTAAACAAATTGTACCAGTTTTACAGACTTCAAACCGACAAATTCGGATTCTACGGGAAAAAGTACATAAGAAAACATTCGTTTATTCATAATTAGCCCATGGGTATGATATTCAGTGCACTAGTCCAGTAGCGGAAGTCAAGCGATAATGAGCTAAAACATGGCAAGGTGAATCATTTGATTATTCGGTTTTTCTCGCTGTTTTTTGGGAAAACCAAGTTTATATTCGGATTCTACGTTAAAAACTGCATTAGAAAACACCTTCAGATTCTTAAATATTCTATTGTTGTTGCCATGGCAGAGCAACAAAGACCACCGAAAAGTGGTATTTTTCAACTTGTGATAATTTATAACTTTAGATACAAGCATTATTCATGGATAGTGCATAGGAACTTTTCTTCTTGAAATAAGCCAAATTTTAAGAAAAAAATTTTTCCGAACCAAAAAAGTGTTATTTTCTTATTTGTTTAAACAATCGCGGTTTAAACAAATTGTACCAGTTTTACAGACTTCAAACCAACAAATTCGGATTCTACGGAAAAAAATACATAAGATTCACTATCTATCTACCGGAGACCTCCTCTGGCCAACGGGAAGGGGGCTAGCTCCAGGACTAAATGGTGCTCGGAAAAAATAGTGAAGACCAAACTTATAGATCTTGAGAAGATCTGTAATAAAATATTCGAGTTACGTGAGTTACGTTAGAAGTTGTTCAAGATTCAAGAAGAACTGCACTTTTTAAGATTCAAATAAACTTTTCACGGCTTTATATTATGTATGCCTTACTTTTTAGAAACAGTTTCATTTGTATTTTCAACTCTCGTATACTATTAGAGTAATAGATTTTTGGGTATATGCTGAAATCTCATTATTAATCTTATGCGTATATGTATAATCATTTATTATCACAACAGTGTTTTGTGATAATAAATAATAAATAGTGTGATTATAAATATGTGATAATAAATGTGATAATAAATAGAGATAATAAATAGTCTGATCTATTTATGATTAATGAATGAAGGGTGAAAACACAACCATGTATCACTAATTATAAGCTGAAGTGCCATGTTCCCCGTATAACACTTGAATCTATTGATTTGTTGTAGATTCAAAGACTCAATTCAATCAATATGGAATTTCAAAGGGTATCTCTATTTTGGTGATAAACGTAAAGATCCATTAATTGCAAGCCAGAATATGCAATAATCCATCAGAAAAATAAGAAAAGTGCGAGACTGCAACAATTCTCGAAAATAAAGAAGAAGCGGAAAATAGCTAGCCCTTCAATATTGGTCGCTTCTTTTGACTAGCAAAAAGTTTTAAATCTTCCACATGCTCCAACATCTTCATTTTTCTATAAAAGGAAAATTTCAGTGTACAACTTGACAGTTTTCGAAATAAACAAGGAAGAGATTACATGCTTTTTGTGGAACGAAACAACAGCCAAAAGAGTTGCTAATGAGATAGCTAGCTGTCTCTAGAACTATGTTAACGAGGAAAGTTTGGTAGGTACCTGAATACAAATGATTTTAGATTTTGCAGTGACAAATACGAAGGCCAAAAAGGAGTCATATATGCATATATGTTCATGTATGCAAAGGACTAATTTATCGGTCACAATTACGCGTAAGTGAGAAATATTTTTATTTCCATGCTATCTGTTAGAAAAGACTTTAATTGTCTAATTGTTTCTTCGTCATCCATTTCATGATAAATTCTGAAGTTAATACGAATGATCCCACAATATTTTATGAGTCTCAAGATGGAAGACGTTTTGATAGAAAATATAATTTCTTATAATATGTTTAGTATCGAATGAGAATCAAATTCGAAATGAAGGGCAGATTAATCTAAAATTATTTCACGAAAAACGATTTTTATTTATCATCAATCACATGGCTTTCTGAATGTTTTCCTTCATGTTTCTAAGGTAAAAATATACTTTCGATATTATGATCTTTTGTGAAGTTGTTCAATGTAAATTCTAAACGGTAATACTTGCTATTTCCGGAAATTTGAGTATTTTTTACTTATTTATCGAATAAATAATCGTAGCAAAGCTCAAGCAACTTTTATGCTGTTTTTAAAATCTGATAATTTGATCACTTGGATTATTAAAGAAGTGTTAACTGAGAAAAAAAGAAAAATAGCAAAATGTAATAATGAACGGAATACTGATTGTCACAATATCGATGCTATTAGAGGGAGGTGCCTAAATATTAAATGGAACAGGATGATTTTCTCGGTTTCAAGGTTATTGCCATAAAGGAATTCTGGAAAAAGTACCGATATCTAGTTTATCTGAGATAAAAATTCTACAAGATAAGACAATGACGTATGTTCAGCGTTTTGAAGAACGTGAGGATCTTTCCATCATATACGATGAGACCATGGTATGTACTTAAAAGATGTTTTAACGTTAATCTGAAAATTGATTCGAATAAAACTAAAGATCTCCTTTCACTGATGAAGAGCATAGCTATTCCAGAAAAATATCATCAGTTTTATGCTGAATAAGGAGTCAAAGAATCTATCCAGAGAAATCGTTCTAGCTCAAATTATTTTTGCAAGTAGAAAAATATATCTTTATTCGAAGAAGAAAGATTAGTTTATTTAACTCAGCTGTTCTATGACCGTAGATAGGTGAATTCTATGTAATATAAGATAATAAATGATTAGATACGAGACTTATATAAAATGCATTTCTGTCATTATTATTGAAAAAACTCTATCGTAAATTCCATTCATTCTTAATCATGAAACCAGGGTTAAAATACTGATTTCATGAATTCATAAAAGTATGAAATTGGATCATTTCGAAAAGAATCGAAATTTTCGAAAACGTTGATAGCCTTGAATAAATTGTAGAACGGATAAGAGTATGAAAATTGAAAGTTTGACTGTGCTCATTTTATTGAGGGGACATTGCTATTTGCTTTATTGAAGTGTCATAAACGTATCAAAAGTTATGAGCAATTCCATCACGTTTGATATTTCGTCCGTAAATTCAAAATGAAAGAGAAGATTAGAACTACTTGAGTTGTAATCTTTTATATCGCTAATAGGGCAGGTAACGCTGCCGGGGGAAAGCGTCGATTTGTCGCCCGCGTACGCGTTTTTGCCCGGGCACGCCGAATAGATAGAAAAACCCCGTTGCAGTTGCATTTGTTTATGGGGTAATTTTTACGGAAAATTTTTTGAAAATTCTAAAAGTTGTTAAAATTGATAAAATTAATATTTTTTCGCAGGGGATTGATAGTTAGTATCTATAAAAGTACGTAAAAGAATTGACAGGTTTCGGAGAGGTTCATGAAAGACTCAATTACAATTATAAAATTAGCGATGTTTTGAAATTGGCTTACTTAACAAATAAATTGTGCGAAAACTATCAGAGATATCGAGATGAATTTTTTTTTGTATTTTTATTACTATATAAGGTACTCTAAATTACAAACTCATCGTAGTTATGATTTGGAAACTTGAAAAAAAAATGACAAAAATGGCTTGTTTTTAGGCATTACTTTTTCCTTTATAACTATTTTGCAACAACAACATTCGAGATTGATCTTTCGGAATACTTAATCTCCATACGAAATTTCATAACGAAACTTTTTTTCTTTCATTTTACTCTAGGCTTGATAGTGTTCATACTATCTCAAAATTAAAATAGAAAAATGTGAATTTTTTAACATTTTCATAAATAAAAACAACAAAACATACTTTTCAGATTTACGCACATGTCTCATATCATTCCTATAGTCATTTTTCGGAGACAACCCAATAGGTTTCAGAGAGGGGCCATGAAAAGTTCGAGTTTATGAGCCCTGGGCGGGAAAGCACTGGTGTGAAGCTGGTTCTGCTCGAGCGTGCGGCAAATTCAAAAATAGCTCTGCGGCGAATAAAACGTATATACAAATATGAAATGATAAAAGCATAGTCCACCAAGCCCGATAATATCATGAAATGATAATGTTTTGTTTTATACTTTTTGAATTTTGTTTATAAAACTACAAAATTCTGTATCTATACAAATTAGTAATTACTCTTGTATCAGCTTTGAAAAAGCATCTTGAGGCTGCTTAATCGCACTAGTTACCGTCCTCATCTTATCGAGGAGCTGCTCCACTTTATTTTCTAACGAAATATGCCATATTCTCTAATTATCAATTAACCCATTAAAAACCAGGCAAAACCTGGCAGAGATATCGAGAAACGAACTATGCCATCCTTTGCATAACCGAAAAAAAAATACCCGTGTTTTTTCTTTTGTCGATTACAATTGTTTATAACAAATTATTTAAACGAATAACCAAAAATGTCGTAATTTTGCAAAACTGAAACTGAACTGTTCCTGTTTTAGACTAACAAATTGAACTCTGACAAAAAAACAATACATAGGTTTTTGTCGTGTTTTTGCCCGTAGAATCGACATCCGCATTCAGTTTTACAAAATTACGTCATTTTGGATTATTTGTTTAAATAATTTGTTATAAACAATTGTAATCGACAAAAGAAAAAACACGGGTATTTTTTTTTCGGTTATGCAAAGGATGGCATAGTTCGTTTCTCGATATCTCTGCCAGATTTTGCATGGTATTTGGCGTGGTCAATGCCCTCTTCCCAGAGTACGACTGTTTATCCTCATTTTACACTAACAAATTGAACCCTGACAAAAAAACGTTACATAGGTTTTTGTCGTTATTTTGCCCGTAGAATCGATATCCGCGTTCAGTTTTGCAAAATTACGACATTTTGGGTTATTTGTTTAAATAATTTGTTATAAACAATTGTAATCGACAAAAGAAAAAACACGGGTATTTTTTTTTGGTTATGCAAAGGATGGCATAGTTCGTTTCTCGATATCTCTGCCAGGTTTGGCCTGGTTTTTAATCTTACTATTATATAAAGAGGAAGCCGTTTTTTTGTTCGCATTTGGCTCCAAAACTACTGAATCGAATGTTACCAAATTTTGACAGTAGCTTCATTGCACACGCCAGATGGTTATAGGCTATGCAAAACGTTGAAAAATACATTATTTAAATGAATAAATAAATAGTCGAACTATTACTTCTTGGCGTATTAACCGCAGAACCCCCGAATGGCAGGCACGGCGCCTGCGCGGAAAGTAGTCCCTCCGCCCGCCGACCCAGGCTACAGCGACGAGCTTCGCGCCTTCTCCACTAGGCGGCTGAGCGCTATCCGCAAGAGAGTTGAGCTGCTTCACTTATAAGTAGAGCATGAAAGTGCATAGATATTGTCTCTCCCTTTGGAGAAAATTTCTCGCATATATATATATATATATATATATATATATATATATATATATATATATATATATATATTATTATTATGCCGAAAACACGATTGAGCGGATTGGGTCGTCAGACTCGGTCTGCAAATCGAATGTCAGTATATCGTAGAGCAGTCCCAAAGCAAACCAGAGTCCATGTGGCAGGTTACAGAACTGCTTTTGAATATAATTGTTTTTTGAATTATATTGATTCAAAAGATGTGCAAATTGGTTCAATGGATAAAATATGCAATCATTGCTTTGCCAAAAAATGGAATGATGAAGCCGCAGGCATGTGTTGTGCAGGAGGCAAAGTTTCTCTTTTACAACTTGAGGAACCTCCAGAACCTCTTAAAAGTATAATTTTGGGATTCCATCCACTATCAGAAAATTTTCTCAACAATTCGAGAAAATACAATACGTTATTCCAAAATGACACTCAAGTTAAAAATTCATATTGCACTATGAAAAATATACGAATGTATGCATATAGTAGCGAATACACCTAAGTTTAAGATTGAAATGTACAAAGTATATTCAAAATCTTAAATGCGGACAACACTCACTTTCAGCTACTGTTCAACATGTTTTGAGAACATTGACATGTGCCTGATGAATGAATTCATCTTATGGTAGAAAATCTCAAAGGTGTCAATTAAATCAGTAATGGTGGCAGCGTCAGTCTCCAGGACCCAATTGGTCGTCTCTCTGCCCCGTCTGCCGGTTCTGAACCGTGGCTTGGCACCTTTGGCCAAGTCCTCAGCCGAGATGCCTCCCAGATGCTCTGCATTTTGCACAGCCATATGCTCAATCAGTTCCTTCTCACTTAGACCTGCCGGCACGTCGAAAACTATGACCTTTGGCTTCTGTCCCTGCAGCTGTTGGGTCACCAAGCCGGCCTTCCCAAGCTTGCTGCTGTTCTTGATCTTCTCCAGGTCTTGCTGGGTCGCCGTTTCAACGAGAACGGCCCCATCCCGCATCTCCCGCACACCTCGAACGTGTATGTTCTCGGCGGACGGGTTTATGCAGGACGTCAGCCTTTTCTTGACTTCCTCGGCTCCCCATTTATTGCCCTGGGGGTCCGTCTCTTGTTGTGGGCGGACCACCAGGGTATACCTCTTCTCTGACCTGATAGTCCTTCTTCCTGGTGTCTTGACTGGTGTTGGCCTTGCCTCCCCCACCTGTCCTCTCACTGCCTCGCTGTACGAGACTTTTGTCTCCCTCTCTCTCGATACCATGCCCCTCAGTGAGCCTCTCATTCTCGAGTATGATTTTCTTCACCAGGCGGTTCATCAACTTCATCGACTTTGCGATTTTCTTATATTCCTTGGTCTCTCCAAGGAATATAAGGTCTCTCCGTGGCCTTTTTGATCCTCTGGATGCTGTCGAGGTCACACTCTTGGTGTCTGAATCACCACCCTGGCTACACTTACTGTTGGTCCTCGAGAGCCTGGTATGCGGGCTCACATGCACCTTCGGTATAGCGCCCTGTGCTGCACCCGATCCCAACATTGCCGGTGGCATCGGGAACACGCCGGTTTTCATGGCTCCCACTGATAATAATCCTGGTGTTGGTGCTGCTGCTGCTCCATCCATTGTGCTTGTGGTGTCGTCAATGTTGATGACAAGCTCCATCTTATCTGCCTCTTTCTTTTAGCTCCTTGTCACCTTAGGCTCCTCAGCCGTCTGTGTGTTCTTCTGTGGCGCTTTCTTTGCCTGAGCGTCCTTGCTCACCTTGGCGCTCGTTGTGGTCGCAGGTTTTTGTTTTTGGAGATCCTTGTCCGTCCTTGTCCGTCCTTCGGAGCCTTACCGCTCGTCGAAATCGCAGATTTTAATTTTTGAGATTCCATAAAATCTGAAAGTTAAAGTCTACGCCACCGTTTGTCTCTGACTGTAACGCCATGCCCAAAGGGTTCCCAACGCCGACGCAGGGCGCGGGAGGGACTTTTAGATGACGTAGTCGCTCCTCCAGCCCCAAGTCGCCGATGTCGACCGCCCTACACTCCCCCGACCTGCGAGACATCGAGTTGAATGGAGTGTATGAATGAACGGCTTCCCACCGGTCCCCCGAGACTCTTGGAGCTAACCTGGGCCGCCGTCGAGCAACGACCCTGACACCGAATAGCCCTAGCGACTACTAGGGCCCTTTGGCCGCGTGCACACGGAGAGACACATCGCGCCGAGGGGCGATTCGATCGAGCAACGGGACGAAAGCAATGCGCATGGGACTTGTGTAATATTTCTATGATGGATGATACGAGACGAAAGCAACGCGCCTGGACTTTGGCGCCGCGTCGTACTTCTCACAATGTGCCAACCGATGCCGAAGTAAAGTACCGAGCGAATAGTAAACGGCGTGAGTCGATTGAGGTTTCTTTGGTTTGGCAAGGGTCCAATATATGTTGAGGACCCTCGTTTTCATGGGTTAACCAGATTTCGACTGTCCTTATCTACTCCGAAGTGCGGCATAACCAGTTAGGGATGCCTGCGAAATAAAAACTTGTCGTTCTCACGGACCGATGGGAAACAGACAGAGCGGCGCAGGCTTGGACTGGTCCTGAGATACAGGCAGAACGCCGCCCTTGGTCCGTAACGTTTAAGATCCGCATTTTCTCGTTCACCTGGTAGGCCTGGTGGCGGTATTTGGTTTCCGCCGCTGATCCTCAATGAGGTGTTTGAACGATAGCTAGACCCTCCTCGGCAGGTGGATCACAAGATCTCTCCTGTCGAGGTTGGGCACTAAAGTGCTTTGCACATAACTATTGAACATAAGTAGACTCCGCGTTCCAACCCGGTTCGCGATAAAGTTTGAACTAAGATATTCTCAACCAAAGAGACAATCTAACGTGATCAAGCATCAAGCTAAAATTAAGTCTAATTGATGGTTATTGCGTGGGGCAGGTGAATGAAAAGTCCGTTCCGAGTAGTTTTGAATATTTTATTATATGTACGCGCCTCGCCTTACAAAAACCCGTGCGTAAGCGTCTGTGCTTCTCGGCAGTCGCGAGACTAGTGACGATCGGCGCGACGGCGCCAGCGCTCGCCGTGTCCGGCGGAGAGGGGAGGAGAGCCGAATGATATATATACATATCCAACACTCCCTCCCATGAGATCCTCCGGTTCCTCACCGTCTTTCATCTTTCACATCTTTCTTATTTTCTGTAACATAACGATTAATAATTAATATCATAATTCATTACCTTAGTCACTAAATATTTGTGAGACTCAAAAGGAAGAGGTTTAGTAAATATGTCTGCGATTTGGTTCTTAGACTCTACCCAATTTACAACAACCAGTTTCCTTTGAACACACTCTTTTACATGGTTTTCTTTCGCATCTATCAAATGTCGCAGTTTATTCCCTCCACTCGTCTCAGTATTTGTTTTCGCAGCTTTATTGTCGCACCACAGGATCATTGGTAATGGAGGTTCGATTAAAATTAATCTAAGAGAGTTGTATACAGAAAGCATTTCTTGACTCGCCTCACTCATCGCTACGTATTCTGCCTGACAAGTCGACAGTGCCACGTATGACTGTTTGTGGGTTCGCCATACTATCGCATCTCCGAACAGTTTTATAACAAAACCACACGTGGTGAGTGAGTTTCTGCAATCAGCGAAGCTTGCATCTGAAAAGGCTTGGATATCTTCTGTCTCACCTTTGTATCTCAAGCTCAGATTTTTAGTTCCCTTCAAATAACGGAACACTCTCTTAACCATTCTCCAATCATCCTCGGTTGGACTTACTTGATGTCTGCTCAGAATGTTCACTGCATATGAAATAGTATATATAATACTGCATATGAAGTAGTGATCATAGGTGTTCTTTGCGGATGTGATTCACTGAATCCAAACCTAGTAAGGATATTTTTTATGTATTTCGTTTGGCTCAGCTCGATAATTTTGTTTTCAATATCTCGCCTTATGCTGATGCCAAGAAATTCCTTGGGCTCACCTAGAATGTTCATTTCAAACTCTTTACTGAGCGTTTTTGTGACCTCTTTCAATTTTCTCTCATCGTTACTCGCCATAAGTAGGTCGTCGACATAGAGAAGTACAACCAGAAATTTTGTATCTTCTCGCCAAGTGAACAAACATGGTTCTAGCTGAATTTTGCAAGCCTAGATCTTTGGCTGCTTCAGTGAATCTATTGTTCCATTTCTTCGGGCTGATGCGTAATCCGTACAGGGCACGCATCACTCGACACACTTGGTCTCGTTTTTGCTCCTCTGTAAATTCCGCTCCTTCAGGTATTTCCATATATATTTCCTCATTGAGGACGTCGTTTAGGAAAGCTGTTTTAACATCAGCTTGACATACAAGTAATTTGAACTTATTGATAATACCTATCACAGCTCGCACAAGTGTCAACCTTGACACAGGTGCGTAAGTCTCGCTTAATTCATAGAAGTTTTTATCCTTAAACCCACGGATAACCAATCTCGCCTTGTATTTGGTATTACCTTCTGGATCCATTTTTCGTTTAAATACCCATCTTGAGTCAATTATTGTTGCCTTTCTTCCATCACGCATCTTTGTAGGTCTTTTAACTATTTCCCAGACATTATTTTTCTTCATAGAATTTAACTCATCTTTAATCATCTGATCATCTGAATTCATCGCATCTTTATAATTAGAGGGATCAGAGTTGATATCAGCAAGCAAGGCATGAAAAATCTCATCATTAGAATTGATTTTACTCTCATCTATCTCATCTGATATGTTATAGGACAGCATAACATTTGCTCTGATATTCTCATCAAGGGGTAGATTCGAGAAACTGACATCGTTAATAAGCTCACCTTTCTCATCTGCTTTTTTAGTAACAACAGTTACAGTTTTACGGGGTCTACCTCTTTTTCTCTTGATCTCTCCCTCCGGTTTTAAAGTTTGTATGGATTCTCCCTCCTGTTTTGAAAATTCTTCGCATCTTTCATTCATTTCAGATTTGATAAACCACTCATCTTTATTCAGATCATTGCTTACAACAGGAAAATCTTTTATTCCATTTTTGTTATATTTGTCTCCGTAAACCAGTTTTTCATTAAACCTCACATCTCGGCTTTCATAAAATTTTCCTTCTTCTGGTTTCAACAAAATATAACCTGTTGGTGTGTAGCCCACCAGGATAACTCGCCTTCCTTCATATCTGAATTTTGGGCCTGTTTTTCTCTGAACTTTTACATAAGCCAGGCATCCAAATCTTTTGATCTGATCAATACTGAAATTATGTTGGGGAGCAAACTTTTCCAGAGGTGCCACCATTTGGTTCGATTTGTGCGGAATCCGATTATATGCGTATACAGCAGCTGTCAATACTATATCTCACAGATTTTCGGGTAACTTCGCATCGTAAATATATGTTCTCACCTTCTTCTGAATTGTCTGGTTAAATCGCTCTGCCACACCATTGTGTTCAGGCGTGTCTGGGGCTGCTAGTTGTAATTCTGCGCCCAAATTATTCAATACTTCTATAGTGTATCCACCTGTATACTCAGTCCCTTGGTCCAAGCGCAAATAACACACCTTTGCGTCGTACCCTAGAAGATTTCTTGCGCTCCTTACATATCTTTCAAGACAATACCCAGTTTCATTCTTATGGGTCATAGGATAAGCTATTGCTAGTCTTGAGAAATCATCTATGAACACAGATATAAATCTGTATCTCTTGGGATGAGAAGGCGGTGAGATAGGACCCATGGTATCAGAATGAATAATTTGTAGGGGAGCAGTAGCCCGAGTACGTACTGATGGAAAAGGCAGTTTGTTTGATTTGGCTATTAGACAGATTTCGCAGTCTTTTAACGCCTCATCGAAAATCGCATCTTGCAGTTCTTTATTTTTTGGGAATTTAGCTTGCAATGCCTTGAGATAGGCAATTGAAGCATGACCAAATCTTACGTGCCACAGCATGGCTTTGTTCTTTTCGAGAAACCTTTTTGTATCCAATGAAAAAGGGGATTCGTCAGGATTAACTTTTGTTATGGGGGCCTCATCTATATTGTAAAATTTTCTATCTGTGATAGATATATCAAAGTTCGATAAGTCAAGTAATTTTATATTTTTCTCAATTATTCTATTTTCAAGATCATTCACATCTTTCATTCTCACATCTTCACATTTATACTCATCTTCTGTTAGTTCTTTTACCTTTGCCCTATCACTCTCATCTATTGGGATTTCAAACTCTCCACTGCTACCAGGCACCTGAACAGATCCTGGTAAGGACTGAAGCTGAGTTGTCACACTTCGTGTATTATATCTTTTCGCATCTGGATTCGCATCTACTGTATTGCCAAATATTTGCCTGTTTATTTTCTGTGTGACAGTCTCGCCATTGGGCAAATCTTTACTAATTTCTAGTTCTATTAGCCAATAAGGTCGTCTGTATATGCCTGATAGGAGTGTTTCGTTTGAGCAGGAATCAAAGATATTTATTTTGGTACTGTCTAAATATATAGCTAGTCCCATATCAGCGAATTTTCGTAACGACAAGAGATTATCTTTTAACGCGTTGGCGAAAATGACTTTATCAAATTCTAGAATTTCTCCGTTATTCATTCTCACGAATATTGTACCCGCGCCTTCTGTGTTTATGTCAGCTGAACTGTTTTTGTTAGCGCATTTTATCACGCCACAATCGCTTTCATCAAGAGACGTGAAGATCATTTTGGAATTAGTAATATGCTCCGTAGCACCGGAATCCGCTAGAAACTTGGAGAAAATTTGATCTTGTTCGCAACTTATGTTATAAACGCTCGCTACTTGGTTCTCACCTTTCTCTTTGTTTTGTTGCTTATTTTGATTCTTTTTGGTGCCTCCGTTGTTGCTTCTATTTCCGGTGTTTTGGTAGTTGGATCTTCCACGTCCCTTCGATACTCGCCCACGTTTCGCACCCCTCGCATTCGCATCACTCTTACTCTTTTTTTTTCGCACCACTCACCGGCCCACCACCACCATTCGAGTTAAGAGATCTACTAGTCTTATTGACATACCTTCCTCTTTTTCCAGTGTAATTTGGACAATCAAAAGCCTTGTGCCTGAATCCGTTGCAGTTGTAACACCGGACACCTTTCCCTTTGTTGGGGCAGTCAGATGCAATGTGCCCCAAACTCTGGCATTCATAGCATCGAATCGATGCTACGTCGGCCTGATTTACGCTCCTTGGGATGGTGTTAACATTTGCTCTTCTCACCTGCTCTTCCTGTACAACAATTGCCTTTAGTTCATCGTATGAAGTACTTTCGCCATTATGTCTTTTTGAAACAAACTCAATAGTTTGAGCTGTAGACACTGATACCATAACAGCATTATAAAACGCATCTCTTTTCTCGTCTTCCGATAATGGCTTGGCACCGGGAGAGTTTTCATAATTTCTCACCACATTTTCAAATCTCACAAAATTCGACAGCCGTTTCCTTTCCAATTATATATTCCATGTTATACAGCGCCTTGCGTATGGTGTGAGATGCTAAATTTACCTTGCCTGCTTTGATCTGCTTCAGTTTTGCAATAATCATCTTAGGATCCTTTAAATGCATTATCTTAGAATAGTAAGATTGATCCAAGTGATTTATTAGGATGTCACAAGTTCTGAACTTGTGATCCTCAAAAACTGTCTCATCCATACGCAAAGTGCTGTGCTCATCAATAGTATGTGAGAGGTTACAAGCTCTCAGTTCTGACACAAAATAATCCAAGAAATGTTCAAATCTCATCTCATTTGTTAGTTTATAATCTCTTTTCATATTAGCACTTTTAATAAATTCTAGTTTCAAAGTATCATGATTGTCTCTACTTTGGAAGTTATCTCTATTTTGTGTCCGAGCCGGAGTTTCCTTATCTGAATTTCTCGCATCTGAATTTTTACTTTGTTCACTCATCTTTACTGAATTGGAATTTTTGTTATTATTCCTCACCTGTTCATCATCTTCAGAAATACTTAGGCTCTCATCTTCACTCTCCTCTCTGTTGTTCAGGCTTGTCAAACTCTTGACAATTTCATTGATCTTGTCAAGTTGTTCTGCATAGTCCTCTCTGATAGTATTCATCAGGTCTCTGAACTTGATGCTTTGAGTCGTTCTCTCCTTTTGACTGATCTTTAACTCCTCTTCAAGTTTTGCTAACCTTTGATCATTAATGGCTTCTTTCTTTTCCATTATATCCATCAGCCTAGAGGTATTGTCAGAAAGACCCTCAACAAAGTTTGATGTCCCCGAGAGTTTGGTCTCGAGTACGGCAATCCTCTTTGCCGTATCATCCACTATTTGGGATTCAAGGGACTTATTATCATTATGCTCGAATGATTGGTGTGCTTGAAATTTGTTAGATTTCAAAAATTTGAGGTTAGGTACAACCTTTTGGTTGCTCACTATTCTCAATTCATTTTTACCTGTTCCCTTGACGCTCTCGACCATGGACTCAATTTTATTGAGCTTTGCCATGATGGTATCCTCCGACTCATCTTTCTCCTCTTCTCTCTCATCTTTCTCCTCTTCACTCTCACCTTCCTTCTCATCTTTCTCTTCTTCATTACTCTCATCTTTATTCTCATCTTTGGAGGTACCTTGTCCACGAGTCGAGTCGTCCTCTGACTCCGGCCTTGGCATAACGGCCGGTAACTCTGCTAGGAAGAATTCATCATACCACTTGGTTATGTCATTCCATTGGTCCTTGCTCAACATCCTTTTTCCTGCAGATTAATGATACACTTAGCCAGTAATTTTAGAATTTTTGTACTCGAGATTTTGTTACATGATCATGTTTGCCATAGGTCGTCTTCAAATAAGTTTACCGAACAACAAGCATAACTTAATTCAAAGATTGAATGAACAAACAAGAGTGGCTGAACACAAGACATTCCGAATGTTCATTCCAGTTAAACAGCTTATGCGTACCGAACACAAGCACACATCCGCCATCCAACCGGTCAGAGATATATTTATATAATATTGTAAATTTACATTAATTGGATTTTTCCAGCAAAGGAGATATTTATTTACACTGATCAGGTGTTTATTTTTCAAAAGTGCTACCAATTATTATGTACGTGTATATAATATATATATATATATATATATATTGTAACGAGTAGCGCTCATACTCGTTATGAGCCTCGCGCCGAAAATCATATTTAGCCGGCGATAGCGCCAAGCCCGGCATAAGCCACGCGAGCGCCCGAGCCCCGCATATCGAGAGCGAGTGAGCGGGGCCCGCGCGATACTTGATACGCCGTGCGCGACTCGCGGTCGCGCACAGGCCGGCCGACGCGCGCCAGGCCGAAACAATTTGAACGCTACCGGCTAGCGAGCAACACGCGACCCGCGCTACGTACGACCACGTTTTCCAGGATTGTCAACCCCGCGCTTCTTCCGGTCGAGGACATCACCCGCGATCATCGCGACGCCGCGCCCGCAACCCCGTCGGCTGTGACAACTCGTCTCGGAGAGCTCCGAGAAACGTGCGTGCACTTCGTGAAGTGCCATTGTGCGTGTCCGCTGGCCAGCGACCCGCCGCGACGACCGAGCTTCTCCAAGAAGCAAGCGTGCGCCCGCCGCCTGTACACGAGGAAGCCACCACAACCCAGCCGCCATCCACGTGAACAGGACAGCGCCGTAGCAGCATCGCAACACCCGTAAATCCTATCTGTACGCCCAAGCTTTCGCGGGCAAGGACGCAGCGCGCCATTGTTCAGCGGTCGCCACGCGGGCGACATCCGCGAAATCGGCCCTCAGCTCACGCGAGCGCGCGAAAGCCCTGGCAGCTTTAGCACTGCCAGGCACTGTAGTTTAGTGTTTTCTTTGTTTAATAAACTTTATCATTTTAATCAAGCCTTCCGTTTTTCTCGCGTGTCGAGCCTAGCTTTTCCCCGATTAAACCCATCCCCTCTCCGCGGTCTCGGTGAGCGCGCAGCTCACCGAGAAAGAACTGAGCTACCCGGACGAGCATCCACGGGGAGAGCCTGCAGCGGCGAGCGCCAGCAAGCAGGTAAGGGGCGTGCATTGCACGGCACGAGGTCCGGCCGCCCCCAACGAGCGCAGCAATACGCCGGCAGGTCGCCGAATACTCCCCCGACGATAATCCCCAATATTCGCACGCGCCTTGTAACGAAGCGCCCCGTTACATATATATATATATATATATATATATATATATATATATATATATATATATATATATATATATATATATGTATATATGCTAGCCTATATACACACATATGCACTTTTATTTATAAAACTGTCTCATCTCATCTTAAATGTTTAACATTATTTACCTGAAGTATAGGGTTCACCCTTTTCAGGTATTAAAGTGAGATCTTCCCCATCAATTTCAATCAAAATATCTTCCCCCTTGTGATTTATGTCAAGGTGGAAGAAGCTCGTCAGCACCTCCCACGCCGACATTTCTTTCAAGGTAGCTGTGGATAGAAAATCAAGTTAATTTAAAATCAATTATATTAGACACAACTTATCATCTCGTGCAATTGCTTAATTAATTACACGTATACATATGTATATATATTCGTGTATATATATATGCACGCGCATATTGTGGCGACAAGGCGATGCGGATACGCCTTTGCGACGACGCCACTAGATGGCGAGGCGGTTGAAAGGGCGCTCGAGGCTCGGAGCTCGCGGCTCGGCGCTCGACACGGCAGTGTAGCTCTGGCAGCAAAGCAGAGCAGTCGGCTCTCAAAGGAGAGCGAGAGTTGTACCGACATTTACTTATAGAATAAATTATATTCCAGAGTAAACGGCTTTTGGCATATTCCTTCCTCCTTGAACACTGGAGCTTGTGGGGGCTCCTTCATCCTAACGCACATCCCCACAATATGTATAGTGTAAATCGGTCAACACTCGTAGCGCGCCTCTATTTGTTTTCGAGATCGAGCGGCGACAACGAAGCTTGGTTATGCGCGGAGAGTCAGGCGCGCCGACACCGTAAACCGTTTGTTTACGTTCGCCCCTACGCCCTGGCCAGTAGCGCGAGCGAGAGTCGAGCGCGCCCCCTTCCCCTCCGCGCGCGTGCAAGAGTGCCGGCCGGCAACACGTTGTCGCGCGCTTCCGAATTCTCGGAAACTTAACGGTCGATCAACAGGGACCGACTGTCCCTGCGCGCCGCTCATCTCGTCGCACCGAGGACCTCGCCTTCCTTGCGCTCTCGGCAATCACGCCTTTGAGCGATCTCGTCTTTCGCCCCGCGACGATTGAAAACGTCGCGCGGCGGAAAGCCTCGCGCGCCTCCTTGCTCTCGCGCCGCGGCAAAACAATCGTCGCGCGCTTCCGAGCACTCGCGCCGCGGCAAAACACTATCGTCGCTGTTCACCTGTCGAACAACAAACGATCGCGTGCCCCCGCGCGCGCCGCTCGCCTCACCGCACCGAGGATCTCGCCTTCGCCAACGTCCTCGAGCACGTGCCTCGACACCACGATCCGCAACGCGCAATGCGGAGAACCCGAGCCTCGCGCTCCGACGGACGCAATCGTCGCGCGATGAACGGGCCTCGACTCGGCGCCGATCGCACGTCACCGATCGCGCACCGCACCAGTAAGCACTACTACTTACTTGAGCTTTCCGGGGTCGGCATGCTCGATCCGCCAGCGTCTCCGCCGTCCGACATCCTCTCGACCTGGTTGCTCGGTGAAGGGAGGGGGCTGTCGGGAAATTCGTGTCTCTACTCGTCTCGCCTTTCGCACCACACAGCTTCACTTACCACTCGGAAAACACTTTTACGCGCAGTGGACGCGGGCCTTTCCCATAACCTGATGGTTATTGCGTGGGGCAGGTGAATGAAAAGTCCGTTCCGAGTAGTTTTGAATATTTTATTATATGTACGCGCCTCGCCTTACAAAAACCCGTGCGTAAGCGTCCGTGCTTCTCGGCAGTCGCGAGACTAGTGACGATCGGCGCGACAGCGCCAGCGCTCGCCGTGTCCGGCGGAGAGGGGAGGAGGGCTGAATGATATATATACATATCCAACACTAATCAAGACACAATCGACGCAAGTCATTAGACAGCACTCAGCTGCAGGCCAAATCAAGGCAAAACGTGATAAATCTAATCAAAATCAAATCGAAATCTAGTAAATACTAGTCTTTTGGCGATCGATGCCGTGATTGTTACCTATTGAAACTTAGAATTAGTGGTAAGCTAAGGAAAGTAAAACTAAATCAATTTTCAAGGTTCGCTGGTGGGCTTCGGCCTGGCAGTGGTCCTTTTTTATGCAAAAATTTTTAGCGAGTAAGAGTAGAGTAAGACCTTACTAGTCAGATCAGACATTAATTACAGAGAAGCCTTAGGGTGACAGTAACTCGGCACTGGCTCGCCAGATTGTAAATATGCTGCCGTAAAACGTAACACGAGCCTGAAAGATTTTATCTCGCCCGCTCAAAGCCAAGTAAACTCGCAAAGCTATCAAACACACACACTCATCCCTCTCTCTCGCTCGTTCTCGCTCTCTCTCTCGATCACTCTAAATATCTAAAGTAGCTCGAATATAACTCGAAAGTTCGGCGAAGCTCTTGAAGCAAAGCAATCCGCCTTTACGCGATGAAACCCAAAATGAACCCGAACCAGGGCAGGGAGGTTTTGAAGCGGCCAGCCACAGCGCTGGCCGGCTTCGACTGCCCTGATAGGGTCGCGAAGCGTCGGAAAACGCTGGAGCACCACAAGTCAGTAAGAGTACTGCTGACTAGGTGCGACAGGAAGAGACAACACTCTCCTTCAGAGACCCCAGGTGTTGCTAGACTCCTCAATAACGATAACCGCGACGCGGTAAAGGGAATCAACGACCCCGCCGATGGCGGAGGTACGCCCAGAAAAAATCCTCGTTTAACTTCTCGAGGTGCTCGACCCAAAAATCCGAACACAATCAGATTCCTGCAGCTAAATGCGTGCAGGAACAAGACGTCATCGGATGAACTACGACAGCTAATCAGTCCTCAGCGTCTAGATGTAATTTTGCTCCAGGAGCCGTACTCTAGAACGCGAAACGAGGGCGACCATTGGCTCGCAGGGCTAGGCCTACAAAACAGAATCCTTGCTTCGCGCAAGGTTAAACCATGGGCGGCTATCATCAAAGCAAATCCTGAGTTCGAGGTACTCGAACTAGCCCACCTATCGAACGCGTACTGCGTGTGCGCTGAAATTATCACACCTCGACTATCCTTCTACGTAGTCTCGCACTCTTTTCAGTTTGAAGACGACGTTGAGAGGCATCTTGATCATCTTGAGATGGTACTAAAAGTACTCAGAGGTCGTATGATAATACTCGGAATTGACGGAAACATCGAATCGCACCTATGGAGCCCTAGGGACAAAAAAGGCGTACAACAAAGACGCCACTGGCTTGGAGAGTCTAATCTTCAGACATGATTTCCACATCTTGAATAGCGTCCACGAACCACTGACATTCGAAAGAGGGAAAAAGGTTTCGTTCATCGATGTAACCTTGACCTCGCCATCAATACAGCGTTTAGTAGGTGGTTGGAAGGTGGTGAGGGGCATGACGTGTAGTGACCACAACGCTCTGCTCTTCGAGGTGGGGACTCCGGCTATAGAGGTCGCTCAAAAGACGGCCCAGCTCAAATTTAATACAGGTAAGGCTGACTGGGACCTATTCGCTGAGCATCTCGAAACCTTTGAACAAGAAAAGCCAAACGTTGCCGTCCTGCGGAGTAGGGAGGACGTCGAGAAACAGGCGTCGGCTCTGGCGGGGGTCCTCCGGGAGGCCTGCCGGAAATCTATGCCAGTCAAACGAAAGTCTAGAAAAGTAAGCCCATGGTGGAATCCCGACCTTATGGAGCTGAAAAAGGCGAAGAACGCGGCTCACCGTGCACTCAAAAGGAGTAAAAATAATGACGTTTCTGCGCTAAAATCTGAATATAAACGTAGACTGATGATCTACCGGCAAGCCATCGATTCGGCTAAGACCAGCTCCTGGCGGGACTTTGTCACGGTCGAGGGCAATAAAGATCAATGGGGTCCGGTGTATAAACTTTCTGCCGGTAAGCTACAGCCGCATGCTACCCTGGCTGCTATTAGAAGTAGCAATGGGATAGTGAAATCGTATGATGAGGCAGCCAGGGCCCTTTTGAGTGTACACATTCCGGATGACCACACGGAATCGGACACCCCTGAACTAAAACTAATAAGGGAAAATGGCAAAATCCCACCGGACACGGAGGATTGCTCGCCGATTACGGTCGGTGAAATCCGCAAAAAAATTAAAACATTTAAAAACACTTCGGCCCCGGGACCCGACAGTATAGAGGTGATAGTGCTTAAGAGAGCATTCGGACTTATTCCGAGCACGTTCCTCAATCTCTTTAATGCCTGCCTTGAGTTCGGAGTGTTCCCCGGGTCTGGAAGCAGGTTTCCCTGAGATTCATCAAAAAAGGGGACGACAAAGACCCGACGAATCCGAAATCCTATTGTCCAATTTGTCTTCTCTCGGTGATAGGTAAACTCTTCGAAAAGGTCCTGATGCTCAAGCTTTTAGACTCAGTACTGCTGGTCGATAATAACTCGAGCCGGCAATTTGGCTTTACTCCTCGACTCAGAACTGAGAACGCGCTCATGGAACTGAAAGAGGCAGTGGAAGACTCCAGTTCAAAGTACGTCTACCTGATGCTGTTTGACATTAAGGGCGCCTTTGACAACGTGTTGCACGAAACTATTTTGTCATACATGAAGGATAAGGGATGCCCGCGAAACGTCTTTCTAGTGTTGCGGGACTACTTCACGGGGCGTGTTGTGAGCATTACTTGGTGTGGAGGAAAAGTTTCGAAAAGACCAGAACGCGGCTGTCCGCAAGGGTCAGTCCTCAGCCCTCCGGCCTGGAACACGTCTTTTGATGTGCTCCTGGTTCGACTAGACCGGTTAGCTCAACATTTGCCTCTGCAGCTCATCGCGTATTCCGATGACTTGGGAACTGTGATTCATGCCAATAATCGAAAGGAACTAAAAAGAGTCTGCCAAGTAACAGTCGATGAAATATCAGAGTGGAGAAAGACGGCAAAGCTTGAAATTTCCGAGTTGAAATCTGAAGGAATTTTCCTCAGATGCAACGGCTCGATAAACCCGCGAAGCCCTGTAATAAAGCTTAACGGTAAAAATTTAAAAACCAAGAAATCGGTTCGCTACTTAGGAGTAAACATTGACCATAATTTCAAAGTCGCAACCCATATAAAAAGGATGGAGAGTAAGGTGCTCCCTCTATTCGGTAAGCTTAGAAGGCTTGTGAAAAATAAGTGGGGACTCAAAAATCGAGTTCTCGTTTCACTATATAGTGGTATTTTCGATCCTATTGTCACCTACGCTGCTGCAGGATGGGTCAGCCTGTAACGTTCACGTTTGTTTAGATAATCCGCGTTATTTTGTGAACGCACTGACACGGTCGCCAGATGCTTAAAGCGCATCAAACTTCTTTAGAAAAAAAAGGCCATTTGCAAATTCTTTAAATTAAATGATTGTTTAATATCGATAAGTTCGCATCTATTCTACTTTATAATAAAAATTTCAAAATTCAAGATTCTACTGAAGTTGAAAATAATATATATTTATATTGGCCATAAGAAAATATAATATTAATTAATTGAAACCCGGCGCGAACTCGAGAAACCCTGTACCACGCTCACGACCGCACTCCTACCCGACACAATGCAGGTAGAACCTTGGACGTTATGCGTAATTTGGACAGAGGAGCTATGATCGCACTCTCATCCGACACGATGCAGATGAGACTTGATCATCGCTACACTCCCGAGTTATAAAAAGAATATATTTAATTTGACGATTACGCCCGACGAGCCTTAGGATCCTTGCACTACGCGTTCAGTCGCACTCCAACTCGACACTATGCAAGAAGGACCTTGACTATGGTGGCTAACTACCTTGGCTAATTTGTGTGCAAGTGAGCCACGATCGCACTCTTATCCGACACTATGCAGATAAGACTTTGAACGCTACTACACTCCTTTGGCTTTGTTGATTCGGCATGAAAATAATATTTTACATTGATTTTACATTGATGATAATTGAAAAAACATGAGTTATGGAAACATAAATAATTAATTTATTTAATGATCATCATACATGTTCAAAGCTTGAACATGTCGCACGATCCAAAAGTAACCGTTAGACATAGTGAGCGAGGCTCATGTATGTCATAGCGCGATGTGTTCGCTTCAGCGGCTGGTGCAATAATGCATGCGCAGCTCTGAATTGCTCCACTTATATAGGAAATGGTCGTATCGAGTTGTGCGACTTGTTCTACAAATCTCGTGGATGGTAATGATTATTTACAAATTTTTCAAACAGTGTGCACATCATTGATATTTGTAGTATTGCACACTGTTTCGCTTTGTCACATTTATTGATTAATTCACAACGAAATTCCGCGAACAGCGCACCGACGGATTTCGCACTGCCTAGCGTGTCATCATGTTCGCGACTTTTAGAAATGAAATAATGAGTTATTTCACAATATCTCAACAATGTGCACATTCCAATTAGTTATACTATTGCACACTGTTGCGATTTTTGCGATGTGAATAATTTTTCTCGGTTGAAAATCGCGAACAACGTGTATTTTCACAATTTTTATCAATATAATTCTTGTTTGCGACTTTGCGTCGAATTCGCTCGCGCACAAAAGAATTACTTCAACGGGTGAGGTAAATCTACTCGTGAACTTGTGCACACTGTTGCGATTTTAACCAAAAATTATTAATAATCTTAATTTTATCGATATATAAATCACGCCATGTAACTACGCTAAATCAAATTCCGGTTCGGCGTTTTACTCGTAAACGAATATAATCGTACAATATATATATATATATTGTAACGGGGCGCTTCGTTACAAGGCATATATATATATCAGGGGGCGCGTCAGCGCCCCCGACGACAAGTATGCGCAGCAAGCGAGGGGACGCGACAAGCTATATATACATCTCGTTGTCGGTTTAACCTGACATCTAGAAATTATTTTCGTTTTAACCCTGCCCTGCCATTTTACAATGGTTATCAGCGAAAACTACAGTTCATTACGACTGATTACGTAAGAAAAGTTTTATTGAAAAAGTCTTTGTTATTCGAGACTAAGAGGTATAAATGGGTTAGCAGACGACAGATACTTTTTCCTCTTGGAAAATTCTCCAAGAAAAATTCTCCAAGATGACGTATATTACGTCCGAGTGATTCGAGGCATAGTTCGTGTGGTTCTCATCTCGTGTTTACTATCGAGTCTTGGACGAGTCTTGGAACATGTGTTCTCGGATATAATAATAACATCCTAAACAACGTTCAATGGTTTGCTTCTATAGTCATCAGCAAGGTTATTTGCAGACGGAAACATATTCTCATTGTGAGGTTAGTTACATTAAGTTTTTCTATCTTTCAAAATATTAAAATTATATTTGATTTGATTTTTTTTTCAGTAGGGATCAACTTATTGTAAAATACACCAGTGGTTCCCTCGAAACAGGCTCCAAGCCAAAGCTTTGGGCACATTAATACGAAATACACCAGGCACATTGACCAAAAGCCAAATCATCATTTCTGGTAAGTTGAAATTGAAACTTACTAACTTGATTAATTAAAACATAAGATATAAGTAATTTTTTTTGGAGAATTATAAAAAAGAATAATTATTTCTCATTTCTATAATTAGCTTGAACTGCTGCAGATATTTCATAATGAAAGTCTTATGGTGCAGGAACCATATAATTTTATTCAATTTAATATAATTTAATGTTCTTTTGCAGATTTACATATACTTTCGAATAATTAACATTATCACACATACAGTATATGAGTATATGAAAGAGCTAAAAAATATTACAGTCGGAGTTTCATTTTTGGTTTCGATTAATCAACTCCAGGTACCATGCCAATTGTAGTAATCGGAGCTATTATAACTAATGAAAGTCAAGTACGTTGCCTCTACCGCATTTTCACTCTAAAATAAGCCAACGAGGTTCCTTTTCCTCTCAAAAGTACTTTTACTTCATTCGAAACTGTATAGCCGTATAGTCATGGGCCATATAAACAGGTCACCAGAATCCATACCGAGACAATTCACCACATACCCCAAAGTAATCATTAATTTTGATTAGTAATTTGTCGTCAGTAGTAACAGTCGAATCCCGTCAGATATGTCGATATCAATATGGATGATCAAATCACGTTCCCTCGTATATTCTGTAAATTCCACCCCCGACTTCGGGGGAGAAAAATTCTTCTCGATTCCAATAGATTTAATACGTTGCCATTTAATTGCGTGCAGATTTAATTGCGCGCCGACAGGCACTTCGGGAGTATATATAATTATTCAATTTAATATAATTTAATGTTCTTTTGCAGACTCTTTCCGAAAGTTTGACTATGGAACGACAAAAAATTTGAAGCTTTATGGAAGGACACAGCCTCCAAAATATTGATTGGAGAGAGTAAAAGTTCCTGTAGCAGTGTTTTACAGTGAGAATGACTTCCTCACCCACCCAGTGGACATTACAAGACTTATCGAAAAACTTCCAAACGTCGTTGTACAGCACAAAATCGAATATTCAAAATTTAATCATATAGACTACCTCTGGGGTAAAGAAGCTAAACCGCTTCTATACGACTATATTGTTTATTTTATAAAAAACTATAACTAAAACGCTCTCCCATGACGAACTTATTCAAGCGTACAGTGAAGTTTCTCATGTAAGTTTATTATACATAAATGAGAAGATCATCGTTGAAACGAAGTATTTAACATAGCAACGGTTTTTTAATCTACAGAAAAATACTTGATTTGAAATATCTCAAATGTTGATCTGATCTTTGGTCTAGATACAACACTGATCTGCCAAGATTTTAGTCACTACCTGTATTTATGAGATCGATATTTTTTTTATTTACATTTGATAAATTTCTTTCATACAATTATGATTAGTAGGATCGTTATCATTATTATTCAAAAAAGACTTATTGTGTTTTATTTACTTGAGTAATGAATAGTGCTTTTAGTTGAATTTTCCCTTGTGACGAAAGATTTCATAAAGAAATACTAATGTCAATAGCAAACACATAGATAAAATTCATACTTCACGTGTCAATTAATCATCTTCTATATAATAATAAGAAAATTTTCTAATGGATAACAATGGAAATTGAGAACGGATGCGTGATCGCAAAAAAAGCGCAAGATTGGTTTAAATCTCTCAGTACTCGATTGGCGAAGAAAATCGAGGTAAAAACTGGCTTCTGTTGAAAAATCAGTTAAATATCATCTGAAGCTGGAACGTTTGTTTCTACTACAGAAAATAGTGATATATAAATAATCTTGACTAATTATTTTCTATGAATAAATGGATGAAGAAAAGTTATTGATTGACCTTTTCATTTGAAAAATTAAAACTACGATATATATATATATATATATATTGAGTTATTATTAATTAAAAAAAATATCTATTCTCGGGACTTTTGCCCCGGGTACAGAACACTGAGCATAGCAGTTCAATACCGGATATATATTATATATATACCATCAATGTTGAAAAAAATTGCTGTGAATGAGATGCGCAGGGATAATGTGGAATTAGGATAATGGTTGCAGGAGCTTTGGAAGCAAAAATAAGAAAAGTTGAAAGATTTTTATGAGAATATAAGATTTCCAGGAAAAATCTTACCTATATCTGGGAAAGTAACGAAATCTTAAAAAAACTTACCTTTGAAAAAGGTATACATTGACGACAAGTATGTTCCTACTTATCCATTGATCCGATGTTTGATTTCTGTTTTAATTCTTTTTTTTTAATTGAAAGTATTAAAAAAATGTCTCTCTAATCACAGTCAATTAAAAATATGTATTCATGGGTATATTTTTCATATACTAACACGATGATTCATTAAAACTCATATTGACAATAACGCCACGAGAAAGTACTGAAATCTAACATTCAATGACAAGTATTATTCGAATGTATTCCATGGGCTTTTCAATTAAACTAACAATAGCTTATTTTATCATTAATGGCACAAGAAAGTACTGAAATCTATAACATTGAATGCCAAGTATCTAACTATTATGATTATTCTACTGCAAAATGAATTCTTATTTAATTGCTGTAGCTGTTATCAAATGTCAAAACACTCCCGATCAATTCACTAACGTTAAGATTGGAAAGTAGTGAAATCACAAATCTATGACAAGTGTAATTAATTATAGTACTATAGTACAAAAATTATAAATGGTTGAAATGAATTGAAATACTCGACGTAATCAATTTCATTTTTTATAGTATGATTGTATATATTATGGAACTAGTGCACAAACGTGTAATATAAAATACTAGTAAAATGATAAACATTATTTTACTAGGATCTCAAATTACAATGTAAAAACTACATTAATGTTCGATGCATACTTGCCACGGGCCCATTGTTTTGTAGTTTATCAATGGGCAATACACTTGTTTTCTTCTAATCTCACTTTTTAACAGAAATTGATTCTTCACATATAAACTAGATCTATCTCTCGGTGTATATATTGAAAATAAGAAGAGATAAGAAATAGTTGGTATTATTTCTGACTCAAAATTCTCTATTGAATCATATTTAGATTTGTCATGTCTTGAAACAATAGCAGTTTCAGTTTGATTTTCATCAACTCTTTTTTCAGAACTCACTCTCGGTTTTCTGATTGTGGCGAGATGGGTCTTGGAATATATACAATTTCAAACATTTATCTACATCAAATAAGCCTGTCAAAAATCTAATTTATCTAGCTCGTAACTATTGTATTTTTCTAGTCCAACAAAAATAATCATAAGAAATCATTTTTTATCATTTATTAAATTTATATATTTATTTGCAAATGACAAAAAAAGTATGTATAAGCTTACACTCGAATAGACCCTGGACGTTTTATCATAGAAGCGTTGTATCTCAATGTGAATCGAGGACACATTCGAGTAATGAAAATTATTTTTTTTTTTGTTATCCTCACATGAAAATAAATTACCGGAAAATATTTTCTACGCGTTTTTTTCTAATAATTTTGTTATTTGAACAGCATAATTCTGGACATCGAAATCAAAGTGGCAAATGAAGTGGATGTAGAGCAAATTTGTATCTAAAAATCCTGTATGTTGAATGTATCTCATTATAAACTGCAAAACAATGGGCCCGTGGCAAGTATGCATCGAACATTAATGTAGTTTTTACATTGTAATTTGAGATCCTAGTAAAATAATGTTTATCATTTTACTAGTATTTTATATTACACGTTTATGCACTAGTTCCATAATATATACAATCATACTATAAAAAATGAAATTGATTACGTCGAGTATTTCAATTCATTTCAACTATTTATAATTTTTGTACTATAGTACTATAATTAATTACACTTGTCATAGATTTGTGATTTCACTACTTTCCAATCTTAACGTTAGTGAATTGATCGGGAGTGTTTTGACATTTGATAACAGCTACAGCAATTAAATAAGAATTCATTTTGCAGTAGAATAATCATAATAGTTAGATACTTGGCATTCAATGTTATAGATTTCAGTACTTTCTTGTGCCATTAATGATAAAATAAGCTATTGTTAGTTTAATTGAAAAGCCCATGGAATACATTCGAATAATACTTGTCATTGAATGTTAGATTTCAGTACTTTCTCGTGGCGTTATTGTCAATATGAGTTTTAATGAATCATCGTGTTAGTATATGAAAAATATACCCATGAATACATATTTTAATTGACTGTGATTAGAGAGACATTTTTTTAATACTTTCAATTAAAAAAAAAGAATTAAAACAGAAATCAAACATCGGATCAATGGATAAGTAGGAACATACTTGTCGTCAATGTATACCTTTTTCAAAGGTAAGTTTTTTTAAGATACATATATACACCTATATATCGACATACATACACATGTCTTGGGGTTACAAGTCAGTGCCGCTCAGCTGAAATGAAGACCCTTAAGACATTGCAGAGGAAGGTGCTCCTCATGGTAACAGGAGCCTAACGTACCACCTCTACTGATGCTCTCAGAGTGATTACTGGTATTCTTCCTATAGATATTCAACTTGACCTGCGGCGTATCCTAAGCGAGATTCGAATGGGTCGTTCGGTCAGGATCAATGGAAAATTGATATCTGCCGACGATTGCCACAAAAAGTGGCAGTCTCGCTGGGACATATCGACAAAGGGGCGCGTAACGTACGCTTTCATCAGGGATGTCCGAACTCGATCAACAATGGGGTGGGTGCGGCCGAACCTCGACACTGTACAGATGATGACCGGACATGGAGCGTTCAGCGATAAGCTGCACGGCTTCGGACTTCGCGAATCGCCTGAATGCGGTTGCGGGGCGAGGCAGACATCTCTCCATCTGTTGCTAGAGTGCCCGTACACACGCAGCAGGTCGAGGGCAAATCTTCAAGCAAGCCTTGGGAAACCCATTGGACCCGAAGAATTACAGCATTTGCTGTCGAACCTTCACAGCTTTCCAAAAGCACCGAGAACGAAAGTAGCGGCATCTCTTGATCCTGTCAAGAATAAGCTAAAGATTATTGCCATCAGGAAAGTGAGGAATGGTGTCGTCATTGTAGCGGCTGATCAGAATGACTTAGATAAAATCCTAGCGAATCCGGCACTTACAGATAATGGAATAGAGGTTTCTGAAACCAAGAAGAGAAAGCCGAGGATGATCATATACGATGTTCCATCGTACTACACAGCTGAATAAGTCACACAATCAGTCCTGCTGCAAAACGCCCAAGTCCTGGATGGCGAGAAAGCAGAGATCTTCAGGAAAGAGATTAACTTTAGATTCAAGACAGGAAAGAGAGATGTCGATACGGTGAACTGTGTGGCAGATGTCACTCCACGTCTCCGGAACATTCTCAAGGACACTGAGAGATTGTACATCGGACTAAGGCGGTGCAAGGTAACGGACTTTAGTGCCATTACTCGCTGTTACAAGTGTCAGGGGCTGGCAGGGGTTTATAGCAAAATTCTGCAGAGAGGAGGTTCAAACCTGTGGACATTGCGCTGAAACAGGCCATAGTTTAAAGGAGTGCAGTAAAAAAAGGGAGCCAGCCAAATGTGCTCTGTGCAAGAGGGCCAATAGGCCTCATACACACAAATCGGAATTAAAATGTCCGACGTACAAGGCAGCTACGGAAAACATGCAGTCAAACATAGACTATGGATAAGGAGTCTACTCTCGTAGTACTCCAGGCGAACCTTGGTAGAGGCAGGATAGTCACCGACGAACTCATGGAAGTTGCGCAGGAGTTGGACGCGTCCATATTGCTCATCCAGGAACCAAATGTAAGCAGAAACATGGTGGTTGGCTTCGGCAAATATTCGAACTGTGTATTAACTGGAAATAAAGCGGACGAAAATCCATGGGCTCACATCGTCATAAGAGATAAAAGGTATACGGCGGTCGTGCTAAAGCATCTTAGTAATGCATTCTGTGTCAGTGCACATATCACCGGCCCAAATGGATCTTTCTTCGCAATTTCCCAGTATTACAAGTTCTCGGATAGTGCTGTTGCACATGCACAGCATCTCCAGATGGTCCTCAGTGCAATACGATCTGATAAAATTCTCATCGGAGCGGATGTCATTGGTGTCTCTCCTCTATGGAGCTAAGGGCAAGAAACTATTTACGAGGCTCAAAAGCATCGTAAAGGCCAACTGGGGAGTGGCGTATGACTGCATGAAAACACTCTATAGGGGTGTCTTCCTAGCTATCGTGCTGTATGCCGTTGGTGGATGGGGCGACAAAATAGGAGTCAAGCAGTCTCAACGTATGAACAAGGCCCAGAGACATGTTCTATTAAAAATGACTCGAGCGTACAGCACAATATCGACGGAGGCAACTCTCGGGGACCAAGACGGAAATGACCCTGCTCAAGGACAGAGGCATGCAGTCAGGGAAGGCCATCGTGGCTTGGGAATGGGGAAAGGTCACCAGTAAGAGATTGTTGACGCACGGGGCGGCCACTAAGTCCATTGTGAAGACTGGCAAAGGGGGGATCAGACCCCCCACCATCAAGATAGAAAGAAAAGGAATCAAGTACGCCCAGAACGTCAAGTATCTGGGTGTGAACATCAGCACCAGGTTAGGGATCAAGAATCACTTGTGCACTCAAGGCAGTAAGATGAAGCAGCTGTACGGCAGGCTCGGCAGAATCGCAAGGGCTAACTGGGGACTGAGCAACAAAACTCTGACAGTGCTGTACAGAGGAGTGTTCCTTCCCACGATGCTCTACGCTGTCGGGACCTGGCGTCACCTGTGCAACAGGACGCTCGGCGATCTGGCATGTGCCCAGCAGCGTTTCGCGCTGCTGCGCACATCCAGAGCCTACAGCACAGTGTCAACTAGTGCACTCCAAGTATTGAATGGACTACTTCCCTTGGATCTCCTAGTGAAGGAGAAGTACTATAAATACAAGATTAGGAAAAAGGAGACCTTCGAATACGACAATGTAGTGTTTGATGGAGACTCCAACTTGGAGGAGATCGAGACCCGCGTTAGGGAGGATGCACTGGATGAATGGCAGGCCAGATAGGTCGCGGAGACCAAAGGCGCCGTCACTCGGGGCTTCTTTCCGGACGTCCGGGACAGGCTTGCGAAGTCTTGGCTGAGAGTAGGCTTCTACAGTGCCCAGTTCCTGACGGGGCACGGGGATTTCAAGGCGAAGCTGCAAGAGTTCGGGTGAGTAGAGGATGGTCACTGTGAGTGTGGGGAAATGGAGACATCAAACCACGTTCTATGGGACTGTCCGAAATTCGCCGAGCAAAGGGCCGGCTTATGCCGTGTTCTCGAGGAGCGTGGTCGCGTCCCTCCCTATGGCTCCAGCCGCCCTGGATCTTAACGTTTTCTTGTCAGAGTTACAAAAACATAGGTTTTTGTTGTGTTTTTGCGCGTGGAATCGATATCCGCATTCAGTTTTGCAAAATTACAACATTTTGGGTCATTTGTTTAAATAATTTGTTATAAACAATTGTAATCGACAAAAGAAAAAACACGGGTATTTTTTTTTAGTTATGCAAAGGATGGCATAGTTCGTTTCTCGATATCTCTGCCAGGTTTTGCCTGGTTTTAATGGGTTAAGACGACGCATGCCTACTATTGGCCATGATTTTGGACTCAGATTCTATTGGCTGATTCTAACACGCCTTCTAATAAGGCAGATGTATATTATTCTAGTTAAGAACGATAGTAAGTAAACAGACATAATAAATTGACAGTTAGGGATTGGGGAAGCACACCTACAATGGTGCGTCATAAACTAAGAGGTGCTTCGGGGAAGTACAGCTCAAATTGTGTGTAATAAACTAGTAGGTGCTATATGCACCGCTCGAATCAAGGGTTTATGATGGATTAAGGTATTTTTGGTGACGCACAAATTGAGAGTTGTATTCTGAACGCTATCCCGGATTTTTGGTTAACGATGTTGATTTATGAGCGAATGCACAGATTCTTAACACCAATAGCTGATTGACCTTCGACTACATGAAGGTTTTTTGTAGAGTTAAATTAAGTTGGTTCTTTGTCAATAGTACTTTGTGTCGAATCATTATCATCATCATTCTCAATATCGTCTAATAATCGAGCTCGACGTTTTGGTATATGTCTGTCTACTTTATTTGAATTGATTTTACAACGATTCGAATGTGTTTGCCGACTTCACATCGTTACAGACCAAAATAGACTCTTTCTAATCTTTTCAAGATGTTTCCGAGCCGTGGAGAGACTTTAGCTACCCAATTCGTTGTATCCATGATCCGTTTTCCGGTTTTGAACTGTAATGTGAGCTCTCTCCTCAGTATTGAGGCATTTTCAGTTCCGAGTGCCTGATCATTTTGCAATAATATTGTGATTCCACTGGCAATTCCCATGTCCTCATCTAAGTCCATATCTTCCATTCGTTCGTAATAGTTTATGTCACTATTACATAACATACCGAAGTATGGAACATTTTGTAATGTGGAATTCCAAGTTTCATCCGAGTCAAAATATTTTCCAAGTAAATATGCGATCAACGTTTGGTACGGAATTTTTATGGTGTTAAAATGTTCTGATAAAATTTTGAATGTCATCAGTATAGCTCCAATGTGGCTTGTAGAGTACGCGGGGTGGTGGTGCCAGATCTTAGCAGATTTTTTATCGCTGCTGAATCCAATGTTGTACTCTGCTACAAAAGCTGCTTATTTATGTTTGTTGATTTTTCTTTGTTACCCATATATATAATATGATTCTTGTTGGAAAGCATTTCAACAAGACCATAGTTATCCGCAGGCTGTGGCTAGGGTTGGTCCATAGGGCTACTCTGGAGCAAAACCGTTTAAGACGAACTAACGGGTTTGCCACTCAGGCCCCTAAATCCTTCCGTCGCACATGAGTGCTAACCATAATTAGTGCTATGAGTCAAAGCGAGTACTCCGGGTCAGTGGGCCGTACCAGACACCCAAAGGGCAAAAACCCTCTCGGCCAGCGTGTGGATCGGGATAGTCGGAATTCCGTTTATCCATGGAAGGAAGTGGCTGTGAGTGGCCGTTTGCAAAATAAAAGAGAGCAATAGCAAACCCCGCCGCTTACCCCCCCCCCCTATGGTAGTTTATCGTGGTACCCGTCTATACATTTCGATGAAATCCGCGCGAACAATTCCCATGCTCATTGTCCCATCAGCTTACAACAACCAAGCGCACTGCTTTTGAGTTGATGCGGTACGCGCACACTTGAGTGCGATTGTTCATATGCATGCGTGTGCATGTAAGTACACATCTGAATATAATATGTCCAGTTAACAATTTATGTCAAACAGTTTTCACCTCAATGGTTTCTTATAGAAATCGGTATACATGGATTTTTGAGGTCGCTAATTACGAATCCGGCCTCTGATTTTCAAAATTTAAATTAGATCAAGCCTCTAGGATGGCCGACCGAAAATTTGAAAAGATTTCGGATTTTAATGAAAATTGGTATACATGGGTTTTTGAGGTCGCTCATTACGAATCCGACCTCAGATTGTAATGAGCTCAAACCCTAAACACGGTTGACTGGAAGAAGGAAGCATCCAATCCGTCGCTTTTATCAGTCGTTTTTTATTTATTACATCAAGAGTGGCTAATAGTAAAAATGAAAACTAGAAAATTCATATACAATGGTTCGAGTGAAATAACGTGAAACTATTTGCGTAACAACCTCTTGTACAATTATTGAAGATTATACTCGTCACAAACATTTTTGCATATTTTGATTCAGGCTTATGACCTTCCAACATAAGCTTATTTTTGATAGAATCTTCCGAATCTCGATGAGACCAGAGTCAAAAGAAATGGCTCTTTATTTAGGTAACCATCAAAATTGATGCTTCCTTGTTACAATCAACGACGTTGAAGGTTTAGACTCATTTCTATCTGAGGCTTGATGTGTAATCAGCGACCTCAAAAACCCATGCATAACAATTTCCATTTAAATCCAGTATCTTTTCAAATTTTCGGTCGGCAATCTTAGAAGCTCTAATTTGAATTTTGAATATCTGAGGCCAGATTCGTAATTAGCGACCTCGAAAACCCATGTATACTGATTTCTAGAAGAAACCATTGAGGCAAAAACTGTTTGACGTAAATAGTTAACCGAACATATTATATTCAGACGTGTACTCACCACACACATGCATGCGTATGAACAATCGCGCTCAAGTGCGCGTGTATCGCATCAACTCCTAAAAAAATTAATCCTGAAATAGATCTTTCTTTAAAACTCGATTCGAAATAGATCTTTATTTAGCATTTTTTTGGAATCGATCCTTTCTCCCTCCAGGCGACAATATACACTGAACCTTACAACTATAAGTATGACACTTCCTTACAGTGACTATTTACTATTCTGTACAGTGACCGGTTCATTTTGCTCCTGGAGTGGATGTTCACAGCGTATGCAGGGAGAATGAACTGTATTTGCAAAAAATATTTACTTCATATGCAGAGAGATTTGAGAATCGGTACATGCTACCGACTAAATAGTAATTAAAATCTTATTTAATTAAATTAATTTTTCTATACACATAATTGAATTACTATAGTCCTTATACAGTAAAGTTGGTATTTTATTCAGAACATTAATAAGTAGATTGTCTTAGATGTATAAGTATATATTTGAATATGGAATCCTCAACAATACGGCTAATATGAATTTATGTTTGTTGTTTCCTCTAGTATACAATTCATAAGAACAGTCCTCTGTTTATAATTACCAATAAAATTTGATAAGTTTTTTTTTTAACAGAAATGGACTCTTCTAATGCTTATTTGTCAAAGATATTTTGTAACTCTTTAACTATTTGAGACAATTTTCCCCTTCAAAGAATAATTCAGGAATATAATTCGCATTTTTCTTTGGCATGAATCGGAAAAAAAGTCAGATAGAATAAGCGTTATTTAAAGTCTTTTTTATAAATAATATTCATTTTATCTTCTTAATTTTTCAACAAATTGTGTTAATTATTTACCTGACTGGTTTTAACGCTTCTCATTAAAAAATTCAGTTTATAAGGTCAAACATGGAACTAACGTGAAAATTCACTTTAGTTGCATAAAAAATTCTCTGCAATCCAGTCAACATTTCATCTACCTTCTCACAGAAAATTTTCACTCCAATATAGCGGGTTTTCACTATAAGCTTTTTAAGAGAGTACGTAGTACGTGTGGCAAGATGTGCATCAATTTCTTTTAGTTCATTACAGACTGGTTTTTATGTGTTTCCAATCCTATAAGTTGATACTATTTTGTATGTAAAACTAAGTCCCAAGCAATCCCAAGATTCATGGACTCTTCAATAGAGGGCGGGATCAGACTGCACACTCCGGACTTCCCCATATAGTCCCAATCCAAACCCAAGACAAATCGCGGTTTCCTTATTGGAGAGTACATGTGAGTCCATGACCCGCCCCCACCTCGCCAGCACTCGCGACATTTTAGTCTTAATAGTGTATACCTATATTTGTATACATATTATGTATACATGAACGTTAAATAGAGTATTGTCAATTATTACCTATATTCCTGCTTTCGCGTCTTCTGTCAGTGCCCGCGTGCTGAGAATGTTATGCGGTAACTTCTGCATATAGCCCTACAGTGAGGATAAGCCCTGGAAGGATAAAAAAACTTCTGCATAACTACTTACCGCCGCTAAATTATATAAAAGTAAGGCATATACTTATATTGCAAGTGTGAGACAAGAATCGTACGCATATAAGTACCTATACCTACTTCGTAGCCGGTGCAACGCTCATCCTGCGCCCTGTGCAGCAGTTGTTCGTAGCAGTCGCAGTTCGCAATCCCGGCCGGAATAATGGCGACGAATCATCAACTTGACAAGGATCTGTGTGACGGCGACTACCTGGGCGCGTACAGGCGCTTCCTCGAGCACTTCGTCACCAACGTTTGTGCCCGCGATGATCAGCTACCCGTTAAAATGGGTCGCAGGGACGTCAGGCAGTGTGAACTCATCGGCGAAATCACGGACATTGTCCTGCAGCATCTCAATCAAAGGTTCGTCTATGACACCACTTGTGCTGATTCATACGCCGTTCTTCTACTACTTACCAACAAATCTTGGCATGCAAATTTCCCTTCAACCAACTATTTAAGCTACTCTTTCCCACTTCATCCCTTTTGAGGTTAGGTTACTGTATACAGCTTTTCCCCAAGATTTGGTGTGCCTTCACTATCTGTTTAGATTTCCAACTGTAACAATACACTATACCATGAGTATTGAATCTTCTCCATTTAATGCATCATCGCTGAGTATCTTATCAACTATACCATTTGCTTATGCTGTTCTTTATTAATTGTGCTCCTGGATAAATAACTGTCCGTTATTTGAATCTGGTCATTTGAAAAACTTGATCCATCTTTCAATCATATATACTTACATGCATGTCAGTTCCAGCTGCAGTATACATTTCACTATGTAACTTGAATACTTACTGTTTGGATTTTATTTAACCTGAGTCAAGTAAAGTATGATATAAAGGATAAATCTGGCATGCCACTAGACAAGAATAAATTAATATTCACCAATAATTATATCTTTAGATTGTTTTTATTATGCAAACAAAATTTTCAATGTCTATAATAATCCATAAGATCAATAGCTAAAGTATCAGAATGAGAAGCTACTTGCATTGATAGTCTGTTCAGAGCAATTGAATCATTTCTCTCGTTCTCATTACTTAACTCATATACAATTTGCACATACATTTATAAAGAAGAGATTCATCGTCAAGGATGCTTGTGAATAGTTGATGAATGCATGGTGTACCACACACCTACACTTACCTAAAGACTCTGGCATATCAGGGTATGTGGGTAGCATATACAGGTACAGGTACTGAAATTGTACAAAGCTTCTGGCTGCCCAAACAGGCAAAAACAAGCCGCGCTTTACAAGCTGTTGACAAATACTTACTTTCACTCATTGCGCCACACCCAAGCACCAATAAACTGAATAAATGATTTACTATAAACTTGACGTTATATCAATATCTTCTTGTTAGATGACTTGGTTTGAACATGCGTCTTTAACAGTTTCATTTTTCATTAAACTATCGAACTTGATAGTACAAAGACAGACTGATTATTTATCATGGATTCCTTACTGCTATACATAAATTTTTAGTCAAGTTTTAAAAACTTTGATATGTTATGACTATTATTTTACTATACTAAGCTGAATTCAGGCATGTTTCATTTTCACGTTTCAGAGTTTGAATTGACAAGTGATTGAACTCTTCTAATTCTGACTACCCCCCCCCCCCCACCCCAATCTATCTTTTTATACCTGCTGTCTGGCTCATCATTTTTTTTCAAATATTATGCAGTATTATATCAAAAGCATAGAAATGTTACTGACTTAATAATAAGATAAATGGCATGCAGAAGATTAATGCTTCCAAATATATTTTAAATAAATGAAAAATTTTCTTGAAATAAAATTCGTCTTGTTTCACTCTTCTTACAACAATGTAATGAAAATTATTTAAGAAACATCAGACTGAAGGTCCTTGTGATATTGTGATTACTCGAAATTGTATTTTAATTATTTTTTTTGCATTTCATTGTCGATTATCTTTTTTATGAACTCATCAATTCATTTGAACATGTGAAATTGCTTTTCTTCTTAAAATAAGCTAAAATCAAAGAAAAACAAATTTTCTAGTAATATCTAAGTTATTTTTTTATTTGTTTGAATAATTGCGTTTTAAACAAATTGTTCGACTTTCAAGGACTCCTAATCAATAAATTTGGATTCAGAGGAGAAGTTATAAAAAAAAAATCCGTACATTTATGATTAGTCTATACGGGTATGATACTAGTCTAGTAGCATGTGTCAGGTATATAATAAGGTAAGATGACATTTTGGCATCGTAGAGACGAGTTGAAAACGGCATGATTTGGCGCTCGCGCGCATGCTGGGAAGATTGAGGCGAAACGCCCTATATATCTGTCTGGTTGCAGAAACTTCCTCTAGGTAAAAAAATCCAGATTTAGGTTTAGGTTCTGGAAAAACTATCTCTGAAAGTTAGTTTCCCAATACTGTGTGATGATTTATAGAGATAGAGAACTTGCATCATTTTCAGAATAAATATTTTCTGAAAGATCATTCCAAAATATGCTTTGAATCGCGAGGGCTTTTGAACGTGGTCTACGTAATGACTAGGTCGAGTCTCAAGGTGTATAGACCTTTAGCTGCTTGATACAATAGAGGCTAATGTGAGAGAGGAGTAAATTCCAATTCAACCCAAAATATTATTTATTTACTAGCAATGGTCTCTCGCTCGCTCGAGTATTTCATATGGGATTTCGAAAACAGAAATTTTGAAAAAATGCATACATATTGATTAAAATAACTATATCGATAGATAGATATAAATCGGCTTTTGGATATGCGCCTCACCAATACTTCCTCGTCGTGAGAGACGTGCAACATTCTCAACTAAAGTAGAAGGGCAAACATTGGGTGGCTTAATTTCTTTTTAAGAAATTATAATTATACTGAAATTAGAATAATTCATCGAAAAATACCACCATATCATAATTACCATATCACAAAGTAAACTACCAATTTTCAAGTAAATACTTCACGCCCGCGCATCGACATATTTCAGTTTTTCACGATGGAGAATGAAAATGCTCAAGCAGCTGTACCGATCCGTATTATCAGAATTTTCATCACGACGCTGATTCTTCTAATAATTTCCTAAATTCGATCATTAGAACCACAATAACCTGAGCAAATTAGGCAATTTGGTCACGAAAAACGTTTGCGACCCGAGCACAACGAGGATTACAATCAAAGAGCTGAGATGAGCAAGGTGCATGATAGATATTTCCGTATCAAGGGTGTAAGTAAAGTGCAACTTCAGGCCCACGGGTGATCGGATGTGGGGCAGAGGGCTGAGGGACAACCACAGTCTCTCGGAAACTGTAATATTCCCTTGCAAGTTGCACCCTACGCCCGTTGTGCGAACATAATTGAACATCATTTTTTGTCATACTAAGCTTAGAGTATGCTTTTGGTCTTGTTTTAGGTGTAAAGAATTTTACGCCCAAAGGCAGATGCTGTGGTAACAACGTAAAACAAGGCCACATTACTACAAAGCTAAACTGAATTACGTACTCCTCTGCTTGGGTACATAGTAACGGCCTAGGGCGTAAAAATGAAATTTTCATCACGGGTGCACGAAAACTGACATATTGCGTAGCAGTTTCGGGGATGCAAAATGAGCGATTATGTACTCCGTTGCCATAGTGTCATTTTGTCACGCTCTAGCGTTACAAAATGACACTATCGCAACGGAGTGCACAATCACCCATTTTGCATCCACGAAACTACCACGCGATACATCATTTTTTATGCCCGTGATGAAAAATAGTATGAGCAACTCGCACGGTACAGTTGCCAATAGCATACTTGGGCGACATGTCGCACTCGCTGCGCTCGTGCACCAACGCGCCCGCGTGTGCAATTGGCAACGTTCCGCGCTCGTTACACAATGTACTATTACGCTTATAAAACATGACCAAAAGAAAGAGAAGAGTACCATTCTTCGTAAATGCCAAAAAAATCGGATTCTTTGGCAAATTTTTAATGAAAAATGTTCCATAAAGGTTTTTGGATCAATAAACCGTTTCCAAAGTTTGAAAATTACCATGTTGCAACAAGTTTCAATTCTCCTGCGAAAGCCGCGTTAGTTAGTTAGGTTATACGCTGTCACACACAAGTTGATGCAGGCCTTCAAGGTCCAACTTCCTCATATCTTGTGTCAAAAAATATTGTGTGCAGCTTTTGTATGATTGATGATTCTGCTTTCACACAAGCAAACTAGTTGTACAATATGTTATTATTAAACTTTTCTCTAATATTATTTCATTCATAGAACAAAAAAATATTTCCCATTGATTACTAAATATTCTCTCACTTTTCTTTGATTTTCTTTGTTAGTAAGTACTCTAAAATTTAAATCTTATAAAATATACAATTTCTTTTAACAGGATGTGTCCACCTAGCTTACAAGCTTACTTGGTGAAGTTAGTAATCGATGAATTCAATTTAATGTTCCAAAAGCAACCAGAAGACTGTGGCTTCAGGACTCCAGATAGAAGTAGGTGTCAGAACTGATATTATATGATAACATTTTTGAATTCTTAAAAATGCTTTTAATAAGAATCAGTTCAAGGGACAAGATTTAACTAATTAATTTAATGTATTTTTCATTGCAGATTTTTCACCTTTGAAGTTAATGCAAACTGTTACAAATAAAGTTAATGAAATATGTCAGCGTTATTTGGACAATAGCAGACTAGCATTACTGCCTCCACCCCCGTCCACACCTTTACCATTAGCTTCTTCATATGAAATTAAGAATAGAAGGAGGAAAATGGAAGATCGTTCTGTAGTTTTATACGATTTACATACTATGTACAATATTAAGGTAGAGTCAGAATATGGAAAAAACTGTTGATAAACATCAAATTATTTGCATAGTCTGGTAATTGGTATTGAAGATGTTATAAAAACGAAGCCTGGTAGTAATTTAAACTGCTCAAAGTTAATTTTTCAAATGTTGACATTATTTAATTTTCTATTTTTCATGAGATTTTTTATTGGTATGTACATACAGGCAAACTAAGCCTGAATTGATTGTGTAAGGTTTTATTTTTGAACATGTTTTTATAAGAAAAGTTTGATGCATTAGGCTCACAACTGCTCTACAGTGACCATTTTTTAAAAAAAAAAAAGTTTCGTTGCTCAACAGTTCTTCACTCTAATTTTTTTTATTATAAAAAATTCTTTCATATTAATATATATTCTATAACAATGAAAAATTTAATTATTGTCAATTTCAATATCTTGATGTTAATGAAACCATTTATTTTCTTTATAATTTTTTATTCAGCAATAAGATTTGAACATACTGCCCATCTTTAATTAACAAAAAAATTAATAAATTTCACTAATCTATATTATTTGACAGAATGATGCTGTTGTGAATTATTATGCAGTATTTGATGGTCATGGGGGACAAGAAGCTGCTACTTACTGTGCGGCTCATCTTCATCAGTATTTGATAGAAAGTTCATATTACCCTGTGGATCCAGAACTTGCCTTACGCGATGCTTTTAAAACTACAGATTCTCATTTTATAGAATGTGATGATGTAAGGCTTTTGTATTATTAAGGAATTTTATTGTTTTCTCAATTAGATAATTATATATTTTTGTGTTTTGTAGACAAATAATAGCGGTGCTACTGCTGTATGTGCTTTACTATATGATAAAACTTTGTACATAGCATGGGCTGGTGACTCTCAGGCTGCATTAATTAAAAATGGAAGAGGTATCAACTTAACGATTCCTCACAAGCCAGAAAGACCAGTAAGCAAAATTCTTGATTTATCCATAATATGAGCTTTGTGAAACATTATGGTCGTAGAGAACAATGTGACCATACATTTCACTATAAATTGTTACCCTTGCAGGGTTTGTTGCTAAAGTCAATGCAGGATCTACTATTATGAGTTCAGAATTATAAAAGCTTTGAAAGACAAGACCTAATTTGCCATAAAAGATTGGCTTGAAGTTTGTAGATTCATTTAAAATTGACGTTCCACTTTTCCAGTTATAGTATGAAAGATCACTTTTTTTTGGAGCTATTTTTCTACTCCCTTCAAAATATGTTAGCCAATCTTCTGATTTTAAGCGGGAGTTGTAATCGATGTATCCAGAGATTTGAGATTGAGTTTGGCCAAAGTGTCTCATAAATATGATGGTATACAATTCCCCAGTGCGGTTAGCATTTTCTCGAAGAGCTAATTCTTGTAGCAGGATATCTTGACAATCTACAGATTCAGAGCATAAAGCATATGGATTCTGGGCAAGATATAAATGTCTCTTAGCAGCTTTTACACGATCATAAAATGTTTCTCTATCTAATGCTTCTTTGGCGTGGTTGCCAAATTCAATAATTTGACGAACTAGAGATTTACTTCTTAAATGATATAGATCTCTTGATGTTATGAATGAGTCTAAATAGTCTTCATAATTTTCAAATTTCAATAATTCTTGGTTACTAAAGATTTCAACTCTGTTACTAGTCATTTTTAAAATGAAAAAATCTGTGTTTGGTTATATAAATCAATTGACAGGTGTCATTAATGAAAGACAAATGAACAACCATCAATCTATATACAATTGTTTAGAATACATATACATATAGATACATATATATTGTATTGAAATTTGAAACATTCATTTTCAGGATGAAAAATTAAGGATTGAAAAACTAGGAGGAGAAGTTATCTTTTATGGATCATGGAGAGTCAATGGTATTTTGAGTGTTTCAAGATCTATAGGTGAGTGAAAATATTATTTTAAAATATTTGAAAAAGACCAGAGCATTGGGCCATATGGAATGACACTCAGAGCATAGAAAAGTCTCTAAAGTTTATTTACCACGATTAGTAACGTAATTTTTGAGTGGCATTGAATAAAACGTGTTCATGATCATCTGACTAAAAAAATTATTCCAAATCAATTTATAGAATTAACTTTTTTTCAAAAACATATTCAATTAATCCTTACTGAGTTTTCCATTTTTATATTGACACCTCTTGGAACACAAGAATATGAAAGAGAATCATCTTTTACATTCATAATGTATAGAAATGTAATGCTCCACAAAATAAAATTCTGATTTTATTTTGCATTTCAAGGCATGCATCAATATGACATATCTCAAGTATTATTATGAGTATTGGAAATATGTTAAATGTAATCTAATTGTAAGGTCATAGAATAGAAAATGACTTTAAATCTGGGTTGCAAATGGAATATCTAAATATCTTGTGAATAAAAAGAAGTATATACAACTGGAAATATTTCTGATAGCTAATAGAAGGAATCAATTCATAAATTGAAGGAAGTTCCGATGGCGGTGGCCATCTTGAGGAACTTTTTCGGATTGGTCGATTCCTAACGGGCTCAATTTGGATTGGTCGGGAGCCGGAGTGAATGGAAACACGAGTGAGTGAAGTGAGATGGGAGTTTAAATTTTTTTTCTTTTTTTCTTCATCCACAGGGGTTATCCTTAATGTTTACTATGCTGTCAGTATTTCGATGTGCTAAGGTTACAAAAGCATTTTAAATCAACAATATTCCAAGTGTTTTCTTGGAATATTGTTGATGAACAATAAGTATTTATCATCCACGTGTTCAGCCAACCAATAGACTCAATGCGCGCGCTCGCGCGCGCAGTGAATTGCTAGTATTTCTAAACAAGATTGAATCAGAAAGTGTTCTTCACTAGGAACCTGCTATCATAACTGGTACCTTTTGGGTACATTACCAAGTTAATATTATCCCTGAAAAGGAAAATAAATCATAACTAGTACCATTCTTTCATGAGATTTTCCGTATTCGAATTATTTCCAAGAAAAATTATTTTTTTGGTCATCATTTTTATCTTTTAAACGATTTTTTTGTTGAGAAAATTTAAGAATGAAAAAAGTGACCAGGTAGTATTTGAACTCACTTGTATTTCAGACAGGTGTCTACCGTAGATTCCCGTTACTAGATTAGTCTATACACGGATAGGAAAACTATATGCTTCTATTGTAGTAAGTTAACCTATATGATTTACGTCTGTGATCTGCAGCGTATTTTTAACAATAAAAAAACTATTTACCCACAGTTTTTAGAATTCAAGATAGAACTTTTAAAAAAAAAAACATCTCGCTCAATTTTTACTGGTCTGTAAAAAATGTCGGTCCAAAAACAATGGGGCATTCTATGCAAAGAAAAGATGATAGAATCCCAAAATTTTCGCATTGTCAAATCAAAAGCGATTTAAACCATCACATTCGTTAAATTTTTTTCAAGTTTAAACCATACATATCGATCCTTCCTATTCATAAGGACGTATCTCGGAGAGTCGCAAAATAAGGACGTATCTCGAGCTGCAGTATAGTAAAGACGTATCTCGGGCGGGCGCATAGTAAGGAAGTATCTCGGAGGGACGTTCAAAGAAAGGACGTATCTCAAACGAGCGCAAAATAATGTCGCAGCTTGGAGAATCGCGAATCAATATCGAATCTCGCTTTGGTTGAAAATTCTAACCGATTATAACCGCAAATAAATCTCAAGCATAAAATTAAAATTCCGCAAATATGAAAGCGAGAAAGGCCTCATTCATTACATCTTTTGCTCGCGGCCATTGAACAATCAAGCGATCATGGGCGAGAGTCAAAACATGAAGCATCAGTTTTTTTTTATTCATGAGTCAAAAGCACAGAAACGATAGTTAGGAGGCTATGTGGCATTTATATACGTGGAATCGCGGTGGCTTTGTCCTCGACTATGCTGGACTGCGCTAATACTACAGACCAAGCTGCTGAGCTGACTGCAGTCGCAAGTCGCGAGCGGTTTCCGCGAACCTTTGATTTTAGAATATCTTGTTTATATCGATAATAGAATTTTATCTTCATGTGTGAACTGCATTAGTTAATTTTAAACCGCTGAGATACTTTCTTACTTCGCAATTCTCCGAGCTACGATATTATTTTGCGCGTCCCTCCGAGGTACGTCCTTACTTTGCGCTTGCGCGAGATACGTCTCGCCCGAGATACGTCCTTATTTTCCAGCGCTCCGGCGTCCCGCGAGATACGTCTTTATTATTCTGACTCCCGAGATACGTCCTTACGAATAGGGAGGATCGATATTGGGAAGTCACATCAAGTCACGTGGTATCAATATGGCTTCCACTCCCGGTCTCATAACATTAGAGTAAAGGGGAGTGAGACAAGTTTTCCATAAGTATGTTACAAATAAACGATATTTGGGATTACGCAGGGGAAAACATGAAGCAGAGGAAGTTTGTCGAAGGTTAAAGGCATATTGTAACATGTGGGAAAATCGACACTCTCAACAACACTTCAAGAGGTTATCCAAACATCAACATAGTAGCTTTATGTATCAAGACCACAGATTTAAAGAATTTGCACGGGATAGAGGGAGAAATTACTCCAAATGAAAAAGTATTATCTTTTAAGTGCTCATGTAAGGCTGGTTTGTCCGGACAGTGTAAACATATCATAGGCACATTGTTATATATTTGCAAGTGAGCATCAATTTGCCCAATCATTGACTACTAATAATAATTTTTTCAATGGATAAATAAACACCATAAGTCTCGGCTTAATTGTTTTCAATCCCAATCTGCGTTTCCATGCCTCTAATCTATTGACTTTGTTTGAATTACCGAAGTAATCTGTCATGTAAACAAAACGCTGGTTCGGAGCAGGCAATTCGTGAAATCTAACTGTCGGGTTGTCACAATAATTACTATTGCAACCTCTTACTGCACAACTGGAATTGTTTATTCTTTTTTGAAGTTTCTTTGGCAAAACGTAGCAGGCTTGGGATTTTCAAGTGTTCGAGTGTCCATTCTCCAAATCCGCTATGCTTGCCTATGCTGGCCTGCTAAACTGCAGGCAGACTACCGGCTACAACCGCCATGTTGGATTTCTCTTACCCCCACCACCGTAGATGTGACTTCCCAATACTTACTTTGAGTCACAGTGGTACTGCCAGAGTACCAACTTTTTAAACCGCTGTCAAAAAAGTTCCACTGCATATTTTCGTCTGAATTTTTGTACTCGGGAGTTTTTGGAGTCGCTGATCACGAATCTGAGGTTAGTTTTTCAAAATTCAAAATGGCGAACCCAAGATGGCGGACGAAATTTTTGGAAGGCGACCAAATTGATCAAATTTGGTACACAGGGGTTTTTGAGATCGTTGATTGAGAATCTAAAGTTATATTTTCTCGCGTCATTGAATGACGCTCTAGCGTTACAAAATGACACTATCGCAACGGAGTGCACAATCACCCATTTTGCATCCACGAAACTACCACGTAATACGTCATTTTGTATGCCCGTAATGAAAAATAGTATGACCAACTCGCACGATATAATTGCCAATAGCATACTTAGGCGATTTGTCGCACTCGCTGCGCTTGTGCACCAACGCGCCCGCGTGTGCAATTGGCAACTTTCCGCGCTCGTTACACAATGTACTATTCTCATGGAAAACTTTAAATTGGTTGTCCTATTGTATCCTGATATTATAGTGGTGTAATCGATTGCCTAAATAAACGAACTTGCATACATTTTCCCAAGGGATTATTTTTAACGACTGGAGTATGCCTTAATTTGAAGCTCCGTCTTCTCTCTTTGGCCACTAGGTGGCGAACCGCTGTACGAGCCGTTCACGCGGTTTCTTTTGCTATTACAATAAACAAGGCTCAAGCTCGGACATTTAAATATGTCGGAATTGATTTACACTCAGATTGTTTTTCACACGGGCAGTTGTAAGTTGGACTCTCTAGGACGGGCAAATTGGAAAACCAGTTCATCCTTATGCCGAACGGTAAAGAGAAAACCAAAAATGTTGTTTATTCTGAAGTACTCCAGTGGTTTGAAACTTTAAACACTTGAATGTTACGTTTTTATTCCTATGCACAGTAAATAATTCTTATTTGAATTCTATTCAGTGAAAGAGCGGGCGAAGCCGCGACGGGGGATGCTAGTGTATAATACATTCAATAACTTCGAAATTAACAGAGCTACGTTCAGCCATGAAATCGTCTACCTCCTAATCACCATGAGTATCATCTAAAATTTCGTCTAATTTGAATTTTATTCTATTAATTACTTCTCAGAAACAATTCAATTTCTATGTTTAGGTGGTTTTATGATACTTTAGATGGATAATCGTGCGAAGCCGCGACTGGGGATGCTAGTAGTATATGGGTGATTCTCTGTCAAATGAGAGAGTGAGAATAAAAAAAAATTTTGAAATTTTTTTCAAGAATTCTAGGAGACTCCATCATGTCCCCTAAATTTTTTCAGAATTTTTTGGACCATATGTCCTGTCCAGCCAGAGGCTCAAAGTGGTGAAGTTTGCAATATTAGACATTTTATGAGGACCTTTGACCTCAATTTTGAGCTATCTAGAGATGTTTTATAGTGAAAACTCAAGAGAACTTTTTTCTGGAAAAATGCCAAATTTAAAAAAAAAATTAGTTTCAGGGTCATTGGTGAACATATAGCTATCACCTAACTCATTTCCAGGCTTAAAACAAACCAAAAAGTGGTTTCGATCACGCGGACTATAATGTGATACATACCAAAAGAAAACTTACTTTATTAACAAAATATCCTGACTAGTCCCAGAGTGCTGCATTTGATCTATTTTTTTTAATCAACCAATATATCATGAGAATTAATGAAAATAGTCTAAGAATGGGTGTCCACATACTTCACTTATATATATGCATGTTACTCTAGTTTTCTCTTCATACTTTTGATTCACCATATTGGTTGACTGAAATTCTCACTCAATTTGATCCTATACTCGAGCCTAACACTTGTCGCCAACTCAGAAATGGTTATTTTATTAAGTGTTTTTCACTCACCAACAGACCCACTACAGATTTAAGTTACTGATCATGACCAAACTTTTTTTCATATTTGTTTGAGTCAAGAATAGGTGATATCCAGAGCCCCAGGGTCTAATAATCCAATACTTCCAAGATATTAATTATTATATCTTGGTTGGAGCCGTAGTTCTTGCCTTTAATCAGAATTTCCCTCATGAGGTGTATTTCCTTTGAATGAACTTTATATTCACTAGCACTTGTCGGATCCAACTGCATTTAATATCCTGCAAGACACATAGAATCACTCAGTTCAGTTATATTACTCAAATTCACAAAAACATTGCACTCGAACAGAATGGAATATAGAATAAATTGATGAAAAAAGACACGGTTCACGATTTCCCACTCTGGACTTGGATGATAAAGTAATAACAACTTTCATCAAAGTACAAGTGACACAAATACATTCAAATTCTATGATAATTCAGTGTCTGAATCGAATTTCAGTTATAAGCACTTCAGATCACTTGTTGTCACACACTGGTAACCTAAAATAATATTCTGCTTACATTTAATTAGCACCCAACTGACATTCCAATTTCAGTCCTGTTCGGCGCACCTGTAACAAAAAATATGAACAACAAAGAATCATATTCTTAGAGAAAATAGATAGGGTAAGAAAGTACAGGTAAAAAGTATAAACTTTAGAATTATAAAAAGTATAAACTAGACTCGAGTATAGGATCAAATTGAGTGAGAATTTCAGTCAACCAATATGGTGAATCAAAAGTATGAAGAGAAAACTAGAGTAACATGCATATATATAAGTGAAGTATGTGGACACCCATTCTTAGACTATTTTCATTAATTCTCATGATATATTGGTTGATTAAAAAAAATAGATCAAATGCAGCACTCTGGGACTAGTCAGGATATTTTATTAATAAAGTAAGTTTTCTTTTGGTATGTATCACATTATGGTCCGGATGATCGGAACCACTTTTTGGTCTGTTTTAAGCTTGGAAATGAGTTAGGTGATAGCTATATGTTCACCAATGACCCTGAAACTAATTTTTTTTTTAAATTTGGCATTTTTCCAGAAAAAAGTTCTCTTGAGTTTTCACTATAAAACATCTCTAGATAGCTCAAAATTGAGGTCAAAGGTCCTCATAAAATGTCTAATATTGCAAACTTCACCACTTTGAGCCTCTGGCTGGACAGGACATATGGTCCAAAAAATTCTGAAAAAATTCAGGGGACATGATGGAGTCTCCTAGAATTCATAAAAAAAATTTCAAAATTTTTTTTCATTCTCACTCTCTCACTTGACAGAGAATCACCCATATATAACTGTTGAAAAGTTAGGCAGGTTGGGTACTCATTTGATCCTACAGTTTCACGGATAGTCCCAAAAAATGCCTATAGATAAAATTGATAATTAATCACACATTGTCAGTAATCAAATATTCTCAATATTACCTGAAGGTTATCTTGGTTGACTTTACCAGAAAGTAATCGTAGTATGATAGCACCCGCTTTTTCTAATAAACATATATCTTTAATAATTATTTTCGTAAAATCTTTACCAGATACAGAGTTTTTTGAAGCAAAAGTAACTATAGGTCCACCAAGCCAGAATAATTCTAAGATCTACTATTAACTATTATTATTGATCTACTATTATTAGATCGACTTCCTAAGATGTATTTCATGATGAACTAATACTCCGTTTCTATGCATGGGATTTTTCGAAAACATGTTTTTCTTTCTGACATTTGAAAAATTCATCATCAAAACCACATTTGCTGTTATTGAAACTTGAATACTTCCGTATGGTTCTTGCAAAGGCAAGGGTAATATTTAATTTCGCCTTAAAAATTCATAGTAACCACCGGCATACAAAGCACAATGAAATAATGTGAGTATCTTCGTCCTTGCGGATTTTGTAGTTAAGTAGCAGTGACGATTTTTCTGATGATCGTCTGTTGGTTCTTATTAAGTCGTAGAACATCTTCATTGGTTATGAAATCTATTTTTTTGTCTGCAAGACTTTCCTTCAGCAAATTGACCCTTTTCTTAAAGGCCTTTTTCTTCTAAATTCATGCCTTGACTTTCTCTGAATTGTTGTAAATTGTCACAATGAGCTTGAAGGTGGAAAAAGTTAGATGAAAATGTGGACAGAATTAAGCTGTGAAACATGACGCGTTTATGTGTGAATTAGATTCTGATATTTTCGTCCCACCAGCAGCAAAGTGCCAGCTTTGCGTCCTGGCGTTTGCAAAGAATGACCCTTTGCTCCCACTGGGTACGAAAAATAGTATATGCGACTCGCTTATCTAGGCTATTTCGGCACACGCAAATTTGCGATCCTCGCTGCGCTCGGGTCGCAATGTCGCAAACGTTTTTCGTGCCAAAATCGCCTAACCTCGCTCGGGTGCATAATATACTATTATGTTAATTTTGTTATAGTTAGATTTATAACAAAAAGGTTTGCGTTTTAGTGGGTGTAAATCCCACACTAACACAGAGTGCTGAACTTCTGTAGAGTCTTTGGGGCTTTGTCTATTTTTCATAACACCAAAGAAGTGAGAACGCCCCTATCTGAAGATTTACTTAGTCACCCTCGTAAAAGTAAAAGAAAAACGTTCCAAAAAATCTTATTACCTGCAGTGTTTCAGAAATTCAATCATTTATGTTGAATGATGCCCCATTCTTGGTATCCACCTGCTATCATTGAGACCAGTGTTAGACTCTTCTTTCACGTCATGAAAACAATTTTTTCCTAACTCAATTTCACATCATTTCTGCCTGTTGTATGCTCTTTTCTGTTATCACATCATTCTCATTCTCATTAATATAATTATTATAATTTAGTAATATTAATCTAGTATATTTTATCAATTTAATTTTATTATAATTATTATTACAGGAGACGCCAAATACAAACCTTATGTATCGCATGAGCCTGAAATAAAAACAATAGAATTAGACGGAACAGAAGATTTCCTTGTTGTTGCCTGTGATGGATTTTGGGAGCGAGCAACTGAGGACATTGTAGCTTCTCTCCTGTACGAATACGTTTCTTCCAGCAGTTGTGAGTTATCAAAAAATGCTTTTCTGCCATTACCTTATTTGTATGTGTATATGGAAAGTTCCACGTCAAGTGGGCAAAGTCAAAATTTTGTTTATGATCATGTTTGAACGAATTTAAATTGTAGCTCCTGATCTCTTTCCATCCGCCTGACAACATGTTTCTCAAAGCATCATTTTCCAAGTATTTTCTTCTTCAAAGAGAAATACTTTTGACGAGGCAAAAATCGAACATTTTTACTTAATCTACGTGTCGAAAATGATAGTATTCTAAAAATATCTGTATGTAATATACGTACTGGTTATGTAACGCTGTTTCTTTGGAACTTAATAACTTTCTGAGAAATTGTCCGATATTCCTGAAATTTTGCATACAAGATGTGGACCGAGTTATATTTTCAGCAAAACCCATTGTTTATTTTCATAGCAACCGTTGTAAAGGTGTCTTGAGAAGTTCCCTATGATTCATCCCGAATGTTCGTCGAGGACCATATATCCATTTCCATAGCAACCATTGTTCACATTCGTTTACATTTGCACAAAGCTTCATTGAGAAAGCATACTGTTAAAGCAGTTATTGACGGTTTTTAAGTTATTCTGAACAATTTACTATCAAGTTCTAAGAAACATAAATATCATTTTCTATAATAAACGGAATGAATTTATCACTAGATTTTGAAGCAAAAACCGCTGTTAACTGTTTTAACAGCTTTATGCTTTTCCAAAGAGGTTGTGAGAATTCTGTATTTTGCCACCGACAGTAGGCCGAAAACTGCTTTTTCAAACGACCCAGCAATGCTTGTTAGGGACATCAACAACAATTACTATGAAAATAACAAAGATACTGTGTCGTATGACCTCAAAATTGCTATAAATGAATTCGAACTCGATATCTCATTACCCTGAGCAACGGTTGCTATAGGGACGTAAACCGTGCTTTCTAAGGAGAAACGAAGTTTCCGTGTCATCTACCATCAGTCAATAGAATTTGAACTGCTTTTTCGTTTCACGTAGCAACCGTTACTAGGGATATAGATAGTGGTTGCTAGGGATGTCAACAACCGTTATTACGGAAATTGTTTCACCGATTCTCGTGTATTCGGACCTAAACATGAATGTACGGAGTGTTGAAGAGAACTTCCCAAAAACACGTTAGCAAAGGTTGCTAGGGAAATAAACAACGGATTTTGCTGAACAACAAACTCGGGTTACATCTTTCCACGACTGACTTGTGAGCAGAATTATTCATCTTTCAGAAAGATCGGACGATCTCTTTGAAAGTTATCGTGCGCTAAAAAACAGTGTTACATACGTACGTACATACAGACATTTTTGGGATCCCATATTTTTTGACCCGTAGATTACGAAAATCAAGGTCCCGAAGTCAGATTCGACAGTTCGATTTTTGCCCCGTCACAAAGCTTTCTCTTTGAGAAAGCAGAAGGTATTGAAGGATTGTGGATAATCATGCATATATATGTATATGTCAATTTTTATGACCAAATAAGAACACGATTACAGGAGTTGAGTTCGACAAAACATGAAAAAAAATTGATAGTCGTCGTTTACTTCCTTGGCAGCCATCGCTGAGAAAATAGGAAAATCCGTCTAATATCCATTTTCGGTAATTCCAACGTCAAATGTTCCAAAATCTTCTGATTCTCGGTCGATAATAGATCACGTATCACCCAGTCGAAAACCCAATCTCTTTTATATCATGAATATTGCGGTTACGACCTAGCCCTCATAGAATTTTACACCCGAGGGCAGTTGCTTTGGTAACAAAGTAGAACAACACCAATTTGATGTATGCGAATTCAGCGATTTACTGTCGTCGCTGGCATCACACAAGCGCGGTTTGCTCGGCTCGCTCCGAGCCAATTGGTTGATATTGTTCCTTATAGCACTTCTCCATTTTTCAGATTTCATATGTTCATGCATGAACAAATTTACAAAGCACTTAATTTAGTAGTATCAATTTTCATAAAATTTTTATCAACGTTGTGGCCATATTTACTGATAATATAGTCATTGAATAAAAAAAATGATGAGAGTAAAAGTTGTTATGAATTAACGATATTTCATAAAAATAACTTCCTAACCTCAAAATTGATTCTTTTCAAGTATTCGGTAAATTAAATACACGTACAAATAAAAATAGATTCGTTCATCATTTTTAATTCGAACCGAACAAATTTCATCTCAATTCTTGGTTCAAAATGATGTGTGTCTCAATGTGGGTCATGGCTCACAGTTCACACACATATGAAAAGACCACTGCTAACTGCATTAACAGTATGCTTTCTCAAAGAGGCTTTGTGGGATAAGAATTCCAATGATAGAAGTCTTCCGCCATTGGCAGACGCGGGGCCCTACTGGAGGTAGGGTAAGTTTGAAGATCTGTGCATAAACACTTGTCAAAATCCACTTTTTTCAGTTTTACGATCTTATTTCAATGGTGATATACGATTTTTGCAAACATATTATAATAGATATACTTATAGATACCTATTACTTAGAATCTTTTCAAATTTTTCCACATGTTCATATTCAGTTGAGAAGGGATTAATCGATTATCGCTATAAAAAAATGTCATTTTTATTATAGTACCCATTATTTTCTTCACCAGAACATGTTGGTATCAAAAAGCCAGTTTAATAGATAGATCAGTTTTACTTTCAGGTACAAGTTTTCACATTGATAATGTTAATAAAGTTAAGGTGAAAATTCTATAGCTACCAGACTCAAATAAGTGTTTAAATTTTGTTCTATTCAAATCATTATTATTCACTTTGAAACCCCTTACTAAAATATTATCATGACTTTTCAATATGGTAGAACTTTGTTTGAGAGTATATATTGAAAAATCGAAAGATTCACCCGTCACTATTCTGACTAGTCTTTTCTGGCAGTAAGCTGGCGCACATAAACACAGCAACACTGTAAAAATCGGTTGCAGTTAACCTCTACTCATTTTATCGACTATACTCCTACGTTACCGACATCATTACACGTTGGTCAGTTGAGCGCGGTACACAGTGTTGCCAGATTCCTCTAAGTGCACAACGAACATGTTGGGCACTCCCGTTAGCGGGGTAAAAAATATATTGTAACAGATATAGCGTTACCATCAGTCCAGATTGCTACATATATTTCACCGGTATCGGATTCAAAAGATTTCAAAGTTTTTTCTCATATATTTTCTTTCAAAGCAATGAGTAATTAGATTATCCAATTTTAACAGAAAATGCGTGAGCTTCATACAGGTTCATTAGTCCCGTGTTAAAGTTCACGACTGAATAAAAATAACTTTTCCAAAAGCATGGATATGACTATTTATTTTGATTCCATTCGAAAGAGCGAATTGCAAAATATTACACATTTCAAAATGAGCAAGAGTTTGAGTTAGGAAGGGTCATGGAATTAAAAAATATTATTGGAGAATGATCATCCAAAAAAATTCATAGATTTATGTGTAAATGACCGACTTCGTTCGATCAGATTCTCTACAAAAAAAAAGGCAATTCCAATAATAAAAGTTCTCTTTGTAATTTGGCTATACGTTTTTAAAATACTTTTTAAAACAGTGTCCGGTTCGTTCGTTTGTTGTTTTGTCGATGTCTTTCGAAAGTACACTGAGAAAAAAAGTCAGTTGAAACAACAGCCATTCGCCAATAAATATGCACAATGATTTTTTTCCGTCAATTCAATGGACGTGGCAGTTAACTTGACGATTATAAAGTGTTGATACAACCATTGAACGTATCCAAGACTGAAAGGAAAAATGTTGATATATATATATATATATGATGCCCTTAGACTCGGTAAGGTAGCCGAATCACCAGAAATTCAAAGAAGCGCCTATTTACATACATTGGTTATTATTATTATTACTATTATTATTTATCTTGATATTATTTCGCTCTCGCACTTACAACGCAGTCGCAATACTGACATGAGACACATCTCGCAGATACATGTACATATATACACCTATAATGTTCGCATACGCGTGTTGAGGGCCATATACTTAATTGGCCTTATATACAAACCGTCCTCGTTTCCCGTCACTTGCGAGAAAGACGCGAACCCTGGAACCCTGGAACGATCAACCCGCGAATACGTTGATCGTTCCAACGAATACTTTGTCATTTTAACCAAAAAAATCAATTGTTACAATTGATCCTCACCTATTCAATCAAAGTAACTCGCTTCAGTCAATTCAACATACATAAATACTTTGGATTAACTAAATACTCATTAGTCCAACTGATACTTCTTTGTTTCAATATCATTTTCTGTTAAATCAATGGCACCACGGCAGTTGTGCGTATTCATTGGCAGTGGCAGTTGTTTTGACTGACTTTTTTTCTCAGTGTATTATGAAATAGTACGATAAAATTTTGAACTTTATAAAAATTTACATAGCAAACTTTATTATCAAATTTTACTATGCAATGATTGTAACCTTAACTTGATACGAGTACTTTGGCGTATAAATCGTGGTAACGACTGTTTTTCTCTACTATGTTCAAATAGTGAACTATCGTAATCAGATTCCCCTCTGTGTGTGACTCTGTTTAGATAAATTATGTGTATCAGTAATATTAAACTTTCGCTTGCTGAAGAAAACATTTTTTTTAATAAGTGACTTTTTCAAAAAGAGTTGTCGTAAACTAAAAAATCAAGTTCAATCGATCATTTGTTAGATTCATGTAATAATCAAGAATTTTTATAAACTCAGGTTCAACTCATGTTTTCGGGAAATTTCGAATCGCTCGAAGATAACCATTTTATTTTATCTGTTAATGGGTGAAAGAAAATTTTCGTGAAACTTCAAGCAAACGACGCTGAATTATTAGAGCATCAGCATCGCTACCTATAGCTCGCTTGCAGTAAATCGTGTTGCTAGCAGCGGTTCTTTGCGGCATTGTTACGCTCTGTTTCATCAAGCAGGGACGTAACACTTGAGCAAAACTAACCACGCCACTATCCAAAATTATTCATCTACTTCTTTACACCTCTGTATTTATTGCAATAATAATATATTTTATGTCGCGGAAAACTATCTGGTTAAAAATAATTCACAAGTGAATTAGTTATCTCATATATTCTTTATACAGGACATATTTGTACGTGAATAATCGGGATAAGTCTCTTTTATTTAACCGGGTAATATTCGTCAAATATAATATAACTACAGAAGGCGAAAATGATAGTTGCGAGGATTCAAAGAGGAAAAACCTCATGTTATTGAGAGCAACAAGTAATAGAGAAACAAGCGCGTAGTGGGATGCCCGACAGAAGTGAAACTCGAATTATCATTGCTGGAAGTTATTTTGTTTGTATAAACTATTCAATTTGCACAAAAACTCAAGAACTAAGTTATTGGTAATAAGGTGAGATGTGAATAATTTGATAGTAGAATTCATAAAATGTTTTCTTGTTTGGTTAAAAAATTGGAATACGGTATTGCAATCTCAACATATTAGAAAATATAGCATGTGATGTAACCTGTTTTTAAGCTCGGCTCCGTTTTAGAAAAAAATCAATGAATTTCTTAGGTCTACCCTATCCTATCATTCTTTTTACTCATAAGTGTATCTTGAAACGTGTTAAACAAGAATCTAAATCGAATAAAATAGGAACGCAAGTCCTTCAAAAGTTATTTAGGAAAAATTGAATTTTCCGTTTGAAAAGTTGCGCTAAAGAGGAGTAGATAATTCTATGAAATAAAGAAAATAATTTTTCTGTAACTTAGACTATAATATTATAACACAAATTATAAAAGCGATGATATGAATCTGATGTTTTAATCAATATGCAGTAAATTTTTAAAAATAATTCAATAGAATCTTCTTGTAATCTAATAAAACATGTTATGAACATTTGCAATTTAAATTAGAAAAAAATAAGAGAGAGGGAGGGGGGAGAGAGAGAGAGAGAGAGAGAGAGAGAGAGAGTGCTTGTGTGTCAGGAAAAGAAAGGGAGAGAGATGAGTAAGCGCGTGCGCGGTGATGACGCACCGGCCGCTTGCTAGCTCACACCCTCCCAGAAAATTCTCTCCGAAAAGTGGAGTAGTACAAGCTTTGACGACGGAACAACGAGACTCGTGCTTATCGACAGTAAAGTGCTTCAATATCTTGTCGAATCGGTGTTTGTGCAGAAGCGGTGGATATATCAATCAAGTGGGTAAAAGAAGCTTGTTGAGTTGATTAAAGGACGTGCGGGAGTGTAGCGAGAATCCGCCGCGCGATCAGACTAGCGGCACGCGCTGCTCTGTATGCGCAAGCGTTCGCCGAGTACTATACTAGTATCCCCCGTCGTGGCTCTATCTGCGTTACGAATGATTCGTTATAACAAATCCGTATGTTAAAGACATGGAATTAAAGCTTTCACTAAATTTTTTTTTCAATTCAAAAGACCTGTGGTTAAAGAACGTGAGGTTAGTCGTGATTTCATTATCTGGCAAACAATGAACTGATTCTCAGATTTACAGAATTCGGAGCATTGTAACGACCTCTGTATTGATTCGTAGATACACGATCAGCGTGAATTGTTTAGTTTGTGTTCATGTATTGATGCATTCTATGAATTGTATTTCTGATTGAGGTGGCTTCAACGTTAGTTGCCGTACCAATGCGGGGCCCTGCTGGGGGCCCTAAATAATTTTTCGAAATTTTCCGAATTTATAGTTTTAAAATAAATTAACCTTGATCTAGACTGACGGATACTTATGGATGCTTAAAAAGGGGAAATATACTGTAACAAAGTCATGATATTAAAATAAACACTTATCAAATTCACCAAATTCAACTTTTTTCTGTTTTTTCTTTGGCAACATACAATTTACTTGGGTATATTGTAAAGAATACCTATAACTCCAAATGTTTTTAGATTCATCCTATTTTTGAGACCTCTGTTCAAATCTGAAACGATAGTATAACGAAGTGAGAGATGATCGCATCAGAAACAAAATAAATTTCCTTACATAAAATTCTCAGTAAAATGTTGGTATTAAAACTCATGGAACAAAAGTGGAACTTCACTTTTATTATAAGAGAAACTAACTACAGTTACACTCAATCATTAATCCACCTTAATTCAGTGATTTTTCCCTGCTATACACTGGTTTTTCACTGACAGGGTCTTAAGACAGGGTATTGACCCATTGTATCGAGCTATTAACCATCGAGCGTGTGCAACGAAGCCACTGTTGAAACTGAGTTATATTCCATACGGTAGATTTTGAGATTCATGCGAGCGAAAAACGGATTTCTCTTTATATATCAGTTAGATTACTTACGCCCTCCTTCGCTTCTAAAGTTTGTCGTCAAGCCCGTTTACTCAGGACCAATACGGTGACTCACCAAGTCCCCCCCGCATATCAGACCAGAGCGGTCTTCATTGTGGGCTCATACGCGTTGTCATGGGCTTCCTCACTTTTTTTTACCCTAAGTGTATAATAAGTATCAAGAAATTATCAAGATACGAATACAACTATCAATAAGAATTCTTTTCAATTCACATTATCTTTCCAAGATGTGAGACATAACGGTATTTCGAAGTCAAGTAACAACATAGCAACGGCTGTTAGGGAAATAAACAAAACTTGCTCTGGAAACAACAGAGATACTGTGTCGCGAGATCTCAAAATTGCTATAAATTAACTTCAACTTGATAGTTCATTCTCTTAGCAACGGTTGCTAGGGACGTAAACAACCGTTGCTAAAGATAAACGAGATTTCCGTGTCGTTTATCATCAATAAGTGGACTTTAAACTACTTTTTCCTTTCTCGTAGCAACCGTTACTAGGGATGTAAATAGCGATTACTAAGAATGTCAACAACGGTTACTACGAAAATTGTTTCATTGATTCTCGTCGATCCTCGTGAGTATTCGGACCCCAAGATGGATTAACGGAGAGTTAAAGAGAACTTTCCGCAAACACGTTAGCAACGGTTGCTTGGGAAATGAACAACAGATTTTGCTGAACAACGAACTCGGGCTATAACCTTCCATGACCTGTGTGAATACTTTTAAAAAGATCGGAAGATCTCTTCGAGATTTATCGCGTCCCAGAAAGGATCACATACACCGTACGTATACGTCCAATTGGTATGAACGATATCTGTCCATATCAATTCGAACATATCGTGTATTATTGTAAAACACACCCTCCATAATTCAAATATTGTATAAATGGTCTATCTGTGGGGACCAATCCAGAGTGAAGTGGGATTGGAAATATTCTCGTAATATTCTCGTAATTTACTAGTTGAAAAACATAGAATCCCAAAAATTTCTGTATGTACGTATGTAAGATGTATATATAACCCTGGTTTTTGGTGCGCGATCACTCTCGAAGGAATTGTCCGATCTATCTGGGATTCCGCACTCAGGTTATCGTGACAAGATGTAGCCCAAGTTAAATTTCCAGTACAATACGTTATTTATTTCTCTAGCAACCATTGTTAAGATTTTTTTGCATAGTTCTCTATGATTCCTCGTAAATGTTTGTTGGGTCCCGAATACACACGAGGATCGATGAGAATCAATGAGAATCAACAATATTTTCTGTAGCAACCGTTATTTACATCCCTTGTTACTGTTGCGGGAAGAGGAATGTCAGTTCGTGGTTCATTTTTTTGGTCGGTGAGGGAATGAAGTATCGAGTTAAAGTTCATTCACAGTACTTTGAACGTCATGCGATACAGTATCTTTCTATTTTCTATAACAAATATTGTTGATGTCCATCACAACTGTTGCTAGGTAGTTTGAAAAGTCAGTTCTATATATGAATTTGTCGGTGCCAATAGATACAGAATCCTCATTCGTACATAGCAATCGTTGTTCACACAAAGCCTCTTTGAAAAAGCCTGTCACTACAGTTAGCAGCGGCTTTTTAGATAGGTTTTACGTGAAAAAAAATAAACTTCAACTGAATTTTCATTCTCTCAGCTACGGTTGCTATGTAGAAATGAAGTTACTGTGTCTTTTACCATCGACAAAAGGACATCTAACCGATTCTCCAAACTACTCCCCTTCACGTGATATCATCTTACAGTAACTTTTATCTATCACCTGAGTTTTTGCAGCCTCAGCATCTTTTAAAACTTTCTCTGAAACCATTATTAAAAATGTATGTAAAGAATATTGACAATACATCTATTGTCATACTCTATATTGAAAGTAAAACTCAAATCAATCCTACCTTCATCATTGTACCATGAGTACATCTAGTTGGTAAAAATCTTTTCTCCTAAATACACCAGCGAACTTTCTACATTCATATAAAAACTGGTGCCAATCGCATTAACAGTATGCTTTTTTAAAGAGGCTTTATGTGGAAAAAACTGATTTTCTATACTAACTACTATCAGTAGCCAGGAATATTAACAATAGTTGCTATGGGATATACAAAGATACTGTATAATGTGTCCCCAAAAGTGCGGAAAATAAACTTCGGCTCATAGCAACGGTTGCTATCGAAAAATAAAATTTTCGTACTTTTTGCCATTGATAAATGGACCTCTAATTGATTTTCTCCTTCCCGTAGCAACGGTTGCTATGGCAAATTTCGTTGATTCTCGTCGATCCTCGTAAGTAAAAGGAGGATGTTCATGTCTTGGAAACGTTGATCATAGAGCATTTATAAATAATTGTCAAATGGTGGTTTCTATGGTTTCATCAACAGAATGATGAGAATGTAGTTCACGCTTCCCGAAAGGACGTCCAGTTATGGAAATTATATTTTCAAAGTATATGTACTACAGCATATTGTGAGTTATTGAATCATGCCGTTTACCTTACTACTGTGCCGAACTAATTATAATTATAGTTATAATTATAATAATTATTGATTTACTTTTTATTTATAAATACAGGGTTATAATATAGTTAAATTCCAACGATACTAACCATTTCGGTTAAATAACGGATGGTCATAGGAAAAGAACATGGAGAGCCGTAATGTAAAAAATAAATAGAGCACGATAGTTGCAGAGAGTAACGGGGGGATAGTGATAAAACGAAGTACACATAAAAAAAACGAGAAAGTTGCGGCATGGTCAGAAAAGATGAAACAAACTTGGAAAAGAGTGGGTACATTATCACGCGGCACGCTTCTTACGCGTTTCAGCTCTTCTTTATCCTCCGTTGCGCTCGTGAGCGCTATAGACTCCGTAAACGATAATCGGATTAGTGTTGGAAGTTCATTGTTAGTGATTAGAATTGGATTAAAATTAGAATGTGAGTCATGCCGTAGGTCTGATTAATGCCAGAAGTCAGGTGCATGATAGCATTGAGAATGGTAGTCTTATGTATGATAAGGATGTGATATGGAAATAGAAGACATCAAGCATTTGGTGAGCATCATCATATACTGCTACATAAGTATATAATGATGCTGAACGGGGATGAGGAGTGAGCAACCGCCGTGGTGGAAGAGGAAGAGAAGGAGGAGGAAGACAGAGAGAAAGGAAGAGAGAGAGGGCAAGAGGGAGGGAAGGAGGGAGAGAGAGATAGAGATAGAGAGTATAGTTTCGCCAGCACTTGGCACAAGGAGAGAGGAGAGGTCCTGAGGAGTGGAGCTGCTCAACCGTCCACTGCTACTATAGCAGCTCCGGTTCAGTCTAGCTCGTCGTCAGCTTGGCAAGCCACGCTTGTATGCCGGTACTCCAGAGCGTCGGGACGAGTTAATCTTACCTTCTGCTGCAGCTACCACTGCTCTCGACCGAGCTGCTACTCTTCCACAAGCAGTGCCTTAAACGTATGCCTTACATGCTCGCGCAGCGTCGCGCATCCTCCAGTGATAACTAGCTCAAGTATTCAGCCGACTGAAGCCGACTCAAGCTACGCAACAGCTTTGTGCTCTGTCGTCGATCCGCGCGATACCTTGTAACCCCTGCCCTTACGCGTCTTGGTAAGTCATCAACCATTCATATCTACTCTACCTACATCTACTTATTTCTCACTTACTTTCCAAGCTCACTGCCCACAGCTCTCCACTCGTCATTCAATAGTCCATATTCCTACCTAACTCTTACCTCTACTTTTACTGTGCGCTAAAGGCTTAAAAAATACATAGTCGCTTCTCTCTGTAAATCAATTATTATCTAAAATAGTAAAATGATGCATTGGATTCATCTAGAAAGATGAATGAGACTATAATAATTACCCTCTTTCTTCTTTTACTAGAATCGTGAAACTTGATGAACATGATTTAAATTACTCTCGTCAGCATCTCGAAATACTACGTATAAGTGCAGTCATTTGCTATAGACAGAACATCATGCATTTTGTGGATCGCAATTCCGTTAGTCGCAAATACTCCCAGATACAATTTGCAAGGTTGATTTCCGGGCAGAGCGAACTGATTCTCTTCGAACCCGGCTATAAAACGTATCCATCACGTCTCTGAGCGAAGGATGTGCCGCAATTGTTCACGCAAGGAATGAGATTCGCTTTCCATTTAATGGGGTGCACTCTGCCAGACTTAACATTTAATTTTTTACGATATAATTGTGCACTCAAAGACTTTAAAACTTCTAAGGAATGTAACCGAGTTAACAGTTGCATGTGACGTCATTGTTAATCTATGCCATGAATTCATTCGAAACGACTTTTCCAACTTACTAGATGTTGCCAATTTTGGGTGACCAAACATAGTGAAACTTTCCGAAATGCTTATTAGATACTTCAAAAAGCCATCTAGCGTTTGGATTTATATATATATATATATATATATATATATATATATATATATATATATATATATATATATATATATATATGGGTCATTTCTCACCAACTCGGCGTATTAAAATTTGTTTTTCAAATGTTTATCTGCGAATTTATTGTGAGTGGCCACCGTAACAATCTTGAATTTTTTCAGATATCTTATGCCCATGTACAATAAAATTTATTGATTTCATTGAAATGCTGGGTAATGGGACTTTTTTCGCTATGCAATTTTGAACTGAGTATCTTTTCGTGGAATGATACGATCTGGAGATTTTTTTGTAAGGGACGTCGAATTATACGCTATCAAGTAATTAAAAAGAGTTAATTCTTAGGTTAGAAAGTTTCTTTTTCCTTAACTATAGGTAATTTATAACAACTTTTTCTGCTATCATTTTTTTTTATTCAATGACTTTTATAAGTGAATCAGGCCACAAATTTGATAAAATGTGATTATTAGTTGATTTTATTTTTTTCAGATGGTTGTTAATGGCCCGATTATCCTGAAATTTTATATACGAGATAATTCTGGGAATCTGTGAATTATTTGCAATTTTCAGCAATATTCCTTGTTTATTTTTCTAGCAACCGTTGTGACCACTTTAAGGACTGTAGATAGCATGATATACAAAATCGTTATCTTTGCTCCATAGCAATCTTGTTCATATTCACTGCGACAGTTTCTAATGTAGGGAATTCGTGAGATTGCGAGAGAAAAAATTTAAGCTTCACGGGCTGGATTCGAACCAGCACCCTCCAGCTTTTTTTTTGGCCCACGAAAACTCGTAGAAATCATATGATCTTCTTGGAAATTTGCCCATGGGTTGGTTGTGGCAAGATGTGGCCCGAGGTCAATCTCGAGCCAAATCCGTTGTTTTTTCCGTAGCAACCATTGCTACGGTGATTTTGGGAAGTTCCTTATGATTCCTTACGAGTGCTCGTTCGGGTCCGAATACACATGAGGATCGACGAAAATTAACTATTTTAAATTTCATTATCATTCGCCACGTCCTATAAATGAACTATACGTGCGGGGATTATAACTATATATATTGGTCACACGCACGGGTTCATGTGTATGCTTTGGATACACGCATACGTGCGTGAGTGTGTGTAAGAATATTATAAGTTCAATTCATTTTAGAAGGTGGCGACGCCTTTCGGCCAATTTTTCGATACATCCTAATTCAGCGACCCCGAAATCTTGGAAGAAAAATTTTCGAGTCATTCCGATCACTTTCATATTCTCAGCCAATCATATTCAATCCACCATTTTGAATTTGAAAAACTCTTCAATTCTGACCATGTCTTTCAAATCAGTGACCTAGAGAATTGCATGTAACCAGTTTCAAAGAATTTTACTGCGAGGAAAAATATATGCTTTGAAGGTTTAAAAAGAGGATTAATATGAACTGCGATATTGTTATGAAAATATAGAATTAAATATAATGTATTGAAACGAATTTCAAGATAGAATTCCAAAACGTATATTAAAATCTGTTAGAATCATTCTTCACTCATCAGCAATTTGTACCTTTCTTCAGATAGGTTTGATACTCTTACATCTGAAATGCATTTACCAGAATATCATTTTATTTTAATTCTAGTACTAATTTAATATAGAATTTCAAAACGGATCTTAGAATTTGAGAACTTATCAGGGTAATTGTACGAAGAAAATAAATGCCATTCTATTAGGAAATTGAAAATTTTACTTGTGAATGAATCTAATATGAAATTGTTCTTGACTCTACAAAACTAAAAGTTGAAATTTGGATATCCCGACACGAGCTAAGGAAACGCTGTATTACGCGCCCGACCGCACTTTTACCTGACACTATGCAGGTAGAACCTTGGACGTGGTGCGCAACTGCACAGTGGAGCTATGGTTGCATTCCTATCCGCCGCGATGCCGATGAATCCTCGACCGTCGCTACACTCCCAAGTTGTTAAATATGTAATAATTAAGTTCGACGGCTATACCCAAGAGCCTCAAGATTTTTGCACTAAGTTTGTAGTCGTACTCCAACTCGACACTATGCAAGAAAAACCTTGATTACTCTGCGCAATCCGTGCTAGGGGACCACGATCACACTTTATTCGACGTGATACAGTTAAGATCTTGATCACTGATGCACTACATTGGTTTTGTGAATTTCAAATAAGAATGAATGGTTATATTGATTGTATCTGGCAAATATTGAAAAAGAACGATTTATAAGAATAATAATTCATAGATTGATTTTGATGTATTATAACAGATGTTTTGATTCTTGTTCAGTGCTTTATTCGCACTAGAAAGCTTCAATCAATCTTTTTGTGATTAAAATTTTTTGGAATATATACATACGATTGCACACTGTTGTAATTTTATCAACTTCCAAATGGGAAATAGGTATATTAGGTCGCAAAATAGACATATGCATGGCTTAAGATTACAGCTGTGAACTTTCGCTTTGCTCTCAAGCACTGGCCGGGCTCTGGTGAAATAAGTCGAACTAGGTGTGTTTGACGATCTACATTGCATTTGCGTCTGGGACTTGGACGAGCTGAGGTGTGCTCAACGATCTTTGCCGCGCCGAGTTAGGGTTGGCCTGGCTACGTTAGTGGTTGCAATAATCACGTGTAAAGGAGGCAAGTCTGAGTTCCTCTGATTGAATCCTGGTGGCTCAGATTTGCATAGCCTCCCCACTCATACATGATTTTGAGTCTTTTTTCTTGAATTTATAAGTCTAATTTTGATGGGTACTCAAACGAAAGACAGATGCAGACAGAAATATTAGATTTGAAGCAAGACCGGTGATTTGAGGCTTCAAAGACAAAACAAACTATGACCTTAGAAAAACGCAAGTAATAAATTGACTGATTTAGGTGAGCCAAAAGAATTGTTAGGTATATATAAAGGTTTCAGACTGTCACGAGGAAGTAGAGAGAACTCTATTTCCTAAGCTTAGAAAATACCGCATGCAGAGAAGTAATAGCAAGTTTGCTTTAGCTGGCAAATACATGGAGATCTGATATCTCGAACGCAGTAAATGTGCTCAGCGTACATCAGACAGCTGAAGACTCACAAATGGTGGCTCTAGTACTAGGTTACTTTAAACGAACTAAAGAGCTGAGCTTAAACTACAAAGGTGAGTTAGACAAGATAGAAGGTTGCAAGTTTTGGAAACTGCAAGGGATCACTCACAACGTGCGGTTTTGTAATAAAACCATTTGGTGATACAGTGGCGTATCGACTAGTCAAGCCGAGTTCGTGACAATGAGTGAAGCAACACAGGCAATGATTGGATTACCTAAATCAACTGAAATAATGATAGACAGCAGTTTCTTCCCTATAAGGTTGTGGTGCCGTAATAAAGCGGCTATATAATGTACAAAGATTTAATAAATCAAGACACATGGTAGAAATTAGATGGGATTATGTCAAAGAATGCGTTAAAAAAACTTGATAGGAGTAGAGTAGATATCGACGTGTCTTACGAAGAAAGACACATAACTGAATCTGTCCGCGAAGAAAGACAAATATCCGAATCTGTCCGCGAAGAATGACACAACTCGCAATCTAGACACGAAGAAAGACACAACTCGCAATCTGTCCGCGAAGAAAGACAAATGTCGGAATTATTCTCCCGCGAATATTAACGAAAAAAGTGTTTAAACTGTAGAAAAGGCTTGTTTTTTTTGTCAATGATAACCTACTCATTCTAAGCTTTCATTCCTTATATTTTTTTACCTCGAAAAATTGTGGGATGTGCGCCATGTATCCTTTTTGCGGGCAGACGCGAGTTGTGTCTTTCTTCGTGGCTAGATTGCGAGTTGTGTCTTTCTTCGCGGACAGATTGCGAGTTGTGTCTTTCTTCGCGGCTAGATTGCGAGTTGTGTCTTTCTTCGCGGACAAATTGAGATGTGTCTTTCTTCGCGGACAGTTTGAGATGTGTCTTTCTTCGTAAGACACGTCGATATGATCACAGGAGCGAATTACTGACATATTCACAAAGCACTGGCCTTGGTACTACATGCAAATCTAAAAGATCAGACAATGAGTATCAATGAGACAGATAATTGATTATTTCTACAGTTAATTGATAATTTTGCCCTTTTGTCCTGGGAAACAGTGAATATCTTATAGTCAATGAAAAAAAAGAATATCTTATAGTAGACCAGGTCAACACATTGAAGAGCAAGACCTAAGAGAATTAGGAATGATTTTTCTTGAGATCAGATAAACATATCATTATTTTCCATGTTCAGGTTTATAGGTGGGAGGTAGTTTTATAGATTTCTTGAAGCCATGACAGTGCTTCTTGGATGGGAGTGTTAGATATATAGAACTAGATCTTTTCTCTCTAGTCGTGTCATGTGGCCCCGCGTGTCACGCACGATCGGGTCACGCGCCGAGCGAACGCTCACTTCTGCACAGTCCGATGGCTAACTTCTCAAGTTAGTTGTCTTTTCTATATCTCTGGAGGTTATTCCTCTCTCTTGTGAACTGTATGGTGTTTTTTGGTGTGCAAATAAACAGTGTCAAAACCAAGTTGCTGTTACATGTTTTATTTCTCTAAAACCCTTCATTTGAATGAGTAAGAAGATCACGTGTACAGACATTAGGTATTATATTTAGTTTTCTCAGAAATTTACGCGAATTACATAATTAATTAATGTACAGTTTGTCTATATGGAGCGTTTCACGTCAACTCTCCAGAGCTGGTGCACGGACGCTAAAACTCCGCGTTTTCGACTCTATAAAACCAATAACTTAATAATGATACGATATCAATGTAGTTTTTCCTCAGCTTTCCGACGGTGAATTTAGTTTTCCAAAATTTTTACGTTTTCACAGAAAAAAAAATCATAAAACAGGTTATATTTTAGAAAGATATTTTTTTTTATTTTTTTCAATAATTTAGATCGAAAGCTGGTGTTTTTTACGTTGATATGGCCTTAAAATAATAGTATTTATTAAAGACAGCGCAGTGCCACTACGCTCTTATACCCAAAGACTGTATCAACGTAAAAAAAACGTTAGTTTTCTATCTAGACTATTGAAAAAGATAAAAAAAAATAGCTTTTTGAGATATAACTTGTTTTATGCTTTTATTGTGTGAAAACGTAAAAACTTGGGAAAAATCTCGGAAAGCTGAGAAAAAAACTACATTGGTACCGTATCCCGCATTATTTGGACATTGATCTTATAGAGTCGAAAACAAGCATCAAAAACGCGGGACTTTAGCGTCGGCGCGCCGATGTACCCACAACCCTAACTATTATTCAAAATATTTTTCAACAATCTTTTCTCTAGACTTGATTGCATTATGAAATGAGAAGTAATAGTGCGCTTGCGCGCGTTGATGTAGCTAGTTTTAATGATGGAGGAATGTTATATGTTGTAACGAGCGTCTCGAATGGCAGTCGATCTATCGTGATGGTGCTGAGCTTGCATCACAAGATGTACATGCGTGTGAGTGTTCCTAGGTTCTCTTTTCCTCTTTTCCCCTCTCTCCCTCTCTCTCTCGCTCTGAAAAATGTTTGTATGTATGTACGTACGTACGTACGTACGTATATTTTGTTGATGAAGTCGTGGAGGTGCAAACTCACCAGTCAATGGTCCTACGGACCTCGAACCCCACCGGCAACGCGTGAGCATTCCTCAGTGGGGTCCATTCTAATCCGCTGGATCTGCCGTCGCAGATGAGACCTATACCCCAATCCCCTCTTTTCAGCTGGTTAGAGGGATGAGGATTATTTGAGTTATTTCCGATACATGCCCTAGAGGTATAATCGGATACAGAAGGAGAAAAAAAAAAGAGGGATGAGGGGTTTGGGTGTATCCATTTTCTCTCTAATATTGTTGAGAACACCCTCCATTGTTCAGAAATTAGACAACAAGTCGATCTATGAAGGCCAGTTCGGTGGAATGTCGAGAATGAAAATTACAAACTCCTCCACATAATTTGCAACGTTTCGCCAGAAAAGTTTACTGGTCTCATCAGGTTTAAGTTTGTAATTTTCATTCTCCAGATTCCTCTGGATTGGCCCTCAGAGATGAACTTTTGTCTAATTTCATCTTCTCTCTCTCCTTGACCTTTATTGTCCGGCTTTACACACTCACTCTCATCTCTTATAATTTTTATTGTCTTCTTTCTTTCATTCTCCCGCTCCCACCCTTATACTCACATCTCGACCCCCACCCCCCCCCTCCTTACTCACTCTGTCTTCATTCTCTTAAAGCAGTTCGAATCGAATCAAACCATCACCATCTGAAGTTACTGCAATTATTATAGAAGAAAAAATAACGTCAATATAACTGAACTGCCATTATCACAAATCGTTAACAACAATTTTGTAGAGTGATAAATAAATATAGTATTACTAGGAATAATGCCACATTCTCACTTTCTTCGCAACGTCCGCGATTTCATCCAAGCCCTCACCCGCTTCACAATGAAGTCAAGGGGTCAAGGATTCTGGCTAGTCGTCCTTGCACTTCCTGAAGCCTTTTATCTTCCTTATATTTCCTTCTTTATTTTTGACCACATCCCTGAAGTTACGCGCGATCTTGTCCCGTTTTCCTATCCCTTGCAACATAGTAGGAACCAGTAACTTAGCTTGTAGAGGTGTAACAATATATCTTATAAGTGATTCCCGTTCGACTGCGTTAGCCAATCAAATAAAGATCGCATGCTCAGCATCACCGCAGTCACAGCCACAGTGCTGATGTTTGGGATCACTTTGCTTCTTACGTTTATGCTGGATACGTATCCCACTGTCCCTATACTACTTCTGTGGCAGTCCTTCCAGCATCTCTGCGGATGGGCTCGCTTTCCACCCTCGCTTGACCGTGGAGTCATAGAAAGAGGCCCAATCATCCGTTGTTAAACGGGTCTATCTTCATCTAACCGTTACTCTACACTCCCGCTTGACTTTTCTTCTTTACTTCTTTTTTTTTTTCTAATTCATCAGAAAAACGATAGAATATCCAATATGAGTATAAATACTCAATATTCATCAATTTGACTGAGATTCAACAGATGTATTAAGAACTCTATCTCCATCTTATATTTGAATATCATGTATGTACGTCCTGTTTAGTGATTCGTATTATAGCATTGGTTGGACCTAACAGTACTCGCTCCAAGGTGAATAGATAATCATTTGCACTGAATGTTAATTAAATGTGCAAATGAACTCGAGGAAGCGTGACACACATCGCTAATCATCTATAAAAATTTCATACATGAATTCCAATGCATTGAGCTTCATTTAAAAATGCCTCTACAATAATAGTGAATACAGCTATGTAATAAGTGAAAATAAAAAGTCTATTATTGTTCTTGCAGGTGACCACAGTTCAGCAAGCAAAGCATTGGTGAATTGGGCAAAGCAGAATTTAAGTGAGGATAATATATCGGTGATAGTGGTGTTCTTGAGTTCACCCGCAGAAATAGCGGCTAAATCTTTCTTTGAAGCACGACCCACGCAGTACGCAAACATGGAGTCCGGCCTCCAGCAACCGGAACATCAGCTGGCTGCCGAATTCGAGTCCGACTTAACCAAGCAACACTTACTTAATGGTGCTGACGGTACCATCATCGAATCGGTCAACAGTTTGCTCAGGCCCAAACCTCCGAAGTACGACGACGGTGGTGACGAGAACGGCGATGAAGACGATGATCTTGGACCCGAAACGAATGTGGATGACGCATTCGACGATTGTTTTAGGTCCGATCACCTTGCGCCGTGCGACTCGCTTGCCAAACAGTTGTCTGAGGGCCCTATCAACGTCGACTATCAACACCTCTCTTCGGATCATTCGAAATGTAAGGCTCTTCCTCTTTTCCTTTCATTTAACTTTTCTACATACTCTACTGAGTTAGAGTTGGACCAATATCTGACATTTAAATAATATTCGATTTTCATAATTATGATAAAAACCCATCAACGGCGAATTGTCCGTAAATAGATTCTTGAATATATTGTGATTCGGAAACTTTCTTCCACTAGATGTCTACTTTTTCCATTTACGTTTTTTTAACCATTATATCTAAAACCATTAGAAATTGTCCTACAACCAATTGATACCTTTTTCCAACATTTTTAACCGTCAATCACGAGGAAAATTTTAATGATTTCGAGTCGAGAATACATTTTTCATAACACTGGCTATACACGCCTCCTATACTCTTTGAATTCCTTACAGTGAATATTCACTATTTACTAGATAGAGAACGATACTAGACTTAACTAGAAAATATTTACTATTCAAAAAATAGTTATCATTACTAGAAAAAGTAACATTTATTATTAGATTAAATAGAGTATTTTACTAGAATACATTGTAAATTTAACTATATTTCTAGTATGGTGACTATACCCAATGTGCCACCCCTGAGGGTCTTTTGCAAATTCGACTATGAACATTTCATAATTTCATAATTCTGCGAACGGCATCTTGAAGGGTATCGCAAGGTCTATCAGAAACCTTCGCTGTAATCGTTTGACTATATTCATCAGTTCAAATCCCGCTGGAATTCAGCTGGATTATCCGGAAACCCTCCTGGATGCGTAGCACAACTTGCTAAAATTCAGTTTTTTCCAAAGTTCTAACCATGGAACAGAAAAGCCCTTCCAATGATCTACGAATCAGTCAGACCCAAATTTGCACCATGCAAGTATTTTATATAATTTTTTAATGGTTCATCGGAAACAAAAAAAAAACGCAACTTGCATTTTTCCATTTTCAACGCCCACGCATCGATCTTTTCGTAATTTTAAATACAGAACATGAAACCGCAAGCAATTTCCTGTCGATCCGTTTTATCCGTTTTCATCAAAATCGACTCTTTCATTTAAATTTCTTTACATGAAATTTACGGGAAAATTAACTTTATATTATAATATAGATTTAAAACAACTTTATTAGCTCATATTTGTATTAGCTGATCAACAGAATTGAATAATAATCGAATCCAAACTGTCAATTTAAAATAGGCATCGGTTTACTAGAAAAGAAAGCATGGCATTATGAAAATTACCGACTTCAGTATTAAAAATGAAAATAAACGCAAAGCACCGTAACCCGCGGGGTTTCAGTCATCACTTCGAAACAATGCTCTTGTTTGAAAAATTATGTATTTTTCAAACGACAAGCATACAGACAAACAGACACCACCTAAATGAAAGTGTATAAAAATGTAAGGTTTTGTTTTGAATGGATCTTGTGAATCCTGATCGGATAAGAAATGAGGCAGATTAGAAACAATTATCGAACATTTTTCTGGTGGATGGTATCTAATTTTGCTATAACAGCATTTCATCGGAAAAATGTTTCTCTCGTAACTTGGAAGTTCTATTTTTTTGGTTCCATAGTTTATTCTATGATATAATAATATTAAGAGTATTTTGTTCAATTTTGAAATCTTGTGCAGGAACTACTTGGGAACGTCCTCAAATCAGTTAAATTTTATGTGATTGACGTTTGCACACACTAGGCTATGTTGAACCATTAGTTTTGACATGAGTGCAATTTCAATGTTTTCATTAAAAATTTTGCAGCGTGTCTCGTTGCGACTTGCATGATCCAATATTAATTCTCCAAACGGATTTTGAATGTATAAGTACATAACTATAACACGCATATCCTCATTTTGCGCTATGATGCCCCCTGCAAAATAGGGTACCTGCAAATGTTTGCAAACATGATTCGAAACGGTCGAGCGTGCATAAGTAGCGCGCAGCGTGGATATGTATACATAAGTATACACGCTATCACTAACATGATACAGTTGAACGCATAAGTGGGATAAGAAGGGCGGATATGTGAAGGGTTTGAATTTGGCGGGGTCGGTAGAGGAATAGCGCGACGGTCGGTGGCGGCCGCGGCAGAAACTGCGACGGGCAATGAATAGTCCAGAATACCTCGACTGGATGTTTGAGAAGGCGCGTGAAGGCGCGGGTCCGCCAGGGTCCGCGGGACTGTATAGCTGTGTATAGCAGCATATATATATATATAGCCTACAGCAGCTACAGCCTACAACACCGGAACAGCAAGCGGCTTTCGCGCGAGGCGGCTTACGAGTTGCGAGTGGCGCTGGCTGGGTCCGGGGCTGGCGTCGCTACTCGCTGGTAGCGAGCTGCAGTCAGCTGCAGTGCACCCAGTGCTCACGGCCGCTCACGGCATTCTCGGCAGTTGGCACGGATAGTGTGCGCTGTCTGCTGTCTTTGTTTGTTGTCTGTTCTTTGGTCCAGGACGCGTGCGACTCTCTCTGCACTGAGTGCTAACGGCGTCATCGCTAGAACTACGAGCAGGCCGGCACGAGCCAGGTACTTATTGTTCGCTCAGTGAACGGCTCCTCGGCTTTGCTCCTTCCTCATCGGCGCTCATTCGCGTCCATATCCCATCGGCTCTTCCGGAAACCCGGCTCTTGCGCAGCAATATCTATTCTACGCGCGCACATACCTATAGGTATATCTATTTTTCTCCTCTCTTCATGTGTGTCTTGTTTCGCCCCGTGCCTACGACATCCATACCCAACATCAGGGCCGGCTTTAGGGGTGCAACGCGACGTTTCCTTAAGTATGCATTAACTCTGTGCTCACTTATTCGATTCACCACGATGTACCACTATTAGCGTTCGACTATATTAACTGTCGGCTTTTACTCCACTTGGACTCATACATGACCCATTACGGATTTTCGATAATTCACTCAAATTTCATTGCTCTGCTGAGCCCCCCTACACTCGTGACTCAATTCACCTACTAGTTTCCTCAGCTATCAAACATTTCTTTATGGTATTCTAACATGATGGAGTTGTCAAGCGCTTAGTATGCGTCAGCACCATAGTCGTATACACGCCCACTTTTTCCATGTCAACTGTGTGTGAGTAAATATGCGTTTGAAAGAAATGATAAGAAAAAGATTCTTGAAAAGATGGTTCTGGATGAATCACTAAGAACTTTATTGAAAACTTAAAGAGGTTAGTCAGGAATATATTACCCATCTAAAAAGAAAAGTAGAAAATTGAACATTTTCTCACACATTTATTTCCTTTCCTCCCACCCACTCCCCTGTCCCTACCCACTCAGTTTTAATAGCACCCCTAAATTCAAGAACAATCCTTCTATTTTGATCTATTAACAAAATTTTTGAAAAAGTCACCCTAGAAAATCAAGCGGTTGTAAATATTGTATTCCATAGATATCTGCCAGATTCATGAAAAGTTCCAGAAGTTTTGCACTTTTTTGTTGTGTGCCTGTAAACTTTCACAGAATGTATTGTGTGTAATGTTGGCATTTGCATACATACATTTTTATATGAATAGGTATACTTGCACACATACGAGCTGTCTGTAAAATTGTCTGAGCAGATAGATGTGTTTCAAAGTTCTAGAGGCACATAGGATTATTAATAAAACTAATTCTATGCTTCATAAGTGATATTCAAAGGGTTCAAACGTCACTCTGGAAAGACCAAAATTACCTTCTATATGTGTTACATATATCTATTGTGGTCTCAGATTAAGTCTCTACCCTTACATAGTTCAAAAAACTAATTTTATTGAATAACCGGAAATAGTTGTTTTTTTTTTCATTTAATTAACTGAAGAGATTCCACTAGATTAATCACTCATTTTCATGATTTGAACAACAATTAGTTACATGTTTACTTTTTTGTTACCTTTGACTCGATTAAACCTTTTATTTTATTGGGCCAATCTGATGTATCTGGTCCATTGCTCACTGTCAATCATAGTATAAAATGATCTAACCAGGACCGCTTGGAATTTGGGTCTTCGATCCCACTGAAACTTTGGAAGGTGATTTAAAGTTAGTAGGTGCAGTCATTCATCATAACGTTTTAAGAGATATTGTAATCTTTTTATGCAGATGATGTATATCAATACATGATAATTTGTATATATATCCCATGCATAAAATCAACAATGACCAGTTAATAGTTGGATATGTAAATGGCTTACTTGTGTATGAAAAATCTACAAATAAATAATGCTTAAGAAAACCAGGTTCCTGTACAGAATTCAATAAATTCAATATTATTAATTTCTTTGGTTCACTTCACAATGAATTCCAAAGTCTGCACAGCCTTTGCTGTGTGTGTGTGTGTGTGTGTGTGAAAATCACAGGTTAGAATCAATCATAATACCAAGATCCTTTAGACAAAACTCTACACTGAGAGCAGTTTATAGTTGGGTGAACTATAAATCTTCTATAGACATAGTTCTATTTTGACCCAGCTATGAGATATTGTGGATTCAACTATATAAATTTCACTGATGTATACCATGGAAAAAGTATTAATTATACTATATTTAAATAAGGTTTTACTCTGTATAGTACTTCATAGTAGATACAGCTGACTGTAATTATGGTTCATTAAACAATAATTATTGGTCGATGAACAATAATCAAATAGTAATTGAACATTGTTAAAAAAACTATAAAACATGAGAGTTATTTACAGAATTAAAGTTAATTTAACGATATTTATAGTAGATTTTTCTATAATTTCATTTACTACATCATAGGATAAGGGAATTTTTTCTCAGTGTGTCTAAAGGGACATCACCTATCCTGTAATCAAACTAAAATGGTAGCTTCGTAGTAGAAAAGGATATTGCCTTGCATTTATTAATGTAGAGCTTGATGCCCTTATCAGAAGCCCATTTGAAAAGACAAGTGATTTCTCTTTGCACATTATAATGATCCATAGGAAATCATATTACACATAAAATCTTTAAGTCATCCACAAATATTTTAAAATCACTCATAATAGCTTTTCCTCCATAAAATTCACTAAAAAGAATCTACTGGATTGATTGAAAGTAGATCTCAGAGATGTTATGGTCATGTTATTTTGTGAGAAAGGTATCAAGACTGGAAAATAACATCTCAGAGTGTATGTACTGAATTTATGCTTAAATGAGATTGTGTTAGACTGTAAATTTTTTAGAGAATTTTATGGAGAAAACAGCTATTTCATGTGATTTTGACCAATAATTTTCTATTATTCTGGAACCCAAATGAGTATGAGAAAATCTTCAAAATTTTTAATTTTGAGGATCAGCTGATATAATCAGAAACCTTGGCAACATTGTGTACATGGATTCATTGAATAAAAAACTTATAGAATGGGATACTCTAATCATTTTTCTACTTACTCTTGATCATCGTTCATTATATGATCCAAAAATGGCTATTTTAGAGAAATTGATCGGGACTCTTTCTCTCTTGGTTCTTTAAGATGTGGAAAGAAGAAGCAGTAGGCAATGGTGCTTTCAATACTTTATAAAATACAGCCTGTTCTTGCTAGATCAGTGAATTATCATGAAAATTAAACCATTGTACTCTTAGATTTGAAAAAGAAGATTCGCGCACTTTTTTTGTCGTACGATAACTTTCGAAGGAATGGTCCAATCGTCCTGAAATTTTGCACACAGGTCGGTCTCCGGAAGATGTGAACCAAGTTCGGTGTTCAGCAACATCCGTTGTTTATATCTCTAGCAACCGTTGCTAGCGTGTTTTTGATAAGTTCCCATATAATTCATGATAAATGCTCATTTGAGCTCGTATATTTATGGGAATCTATAAGAATCAAAGAGATATTTCCCGTAGAAACCATTGTTGATGTCTCTAGCAACCGCTGTTTATATCCCTTGCAACCGTAACTAGAGAGTGGGAAAAGTCTGTTGGAGGTCCATTTTCGGAACTGTTGATGACTCAGAAGTAAGAACATCGAAGCTCGGATGTTTACCATAGCAACCGTTGTTTACGTCCTTAGCAACCGTTACCACGAAGTGGAAGAAATGAGTTAGAGGTTCGTTTTGCTTTCTCAAAGAGTGGTGATCAATGCAAGTTGAGGTTCAATCGCAATACTTTGAGAAAGCATAACTGCTGAGTTACTTGGCAGCGGTTATTTACAAGAAGATTGTAATATAGCCAATATCAAAGTTTACTTTGTGAAAGTACTCGCTTTCTCGAGTACTTTTTTATATCTATAAAATGTCAATTCATTTTTGTTAAATAGAGGATTATATTGGGCTAAAAATTGCTGACAATGTGCCCCCAGTTCGTGTAAGTTGGCAAGAAAGATTTATTGGATAAACATTGCTAATTTTTTGGAGGGACTTCTACTTTGATCAATTTCCTTGGTAGATTTATTCAATTCTGAATTATTATTTAGTTGAAGTGTGTTCGTAACATCTAGGAGTCCTCGAAAACCATCATTGTACGTAAATACAACGATATTGGTATCCTCTAGAAGAGACGATAGATAGCTATCTATCCATCGCAACACATTTCACAATCAGGCCAATTCACATTTTTATTGTTTTTATTTTTATTACTTACCAACTTCAAAAGTATGTACATTTGGAAAAGTAAATAATGAAAAAAATGTAGAATGAATTCTTCAAATAGCGTGAGAATATATCGAGCGCATGAATGTAGCTTGTTATTTTAAAACTGTTTACAGTACTTATCTTGTTCAAATATTACACATCGCATTCTATAATAGCCAATTTATAGATTTTTAAAAAGATTTTTCTATAGTTATTATACAGACATTTTCAGTTGATGCTTATTAGAAATGTTAAAAGCTAACATGAGAATACGAAGTTACTTTTGTTGTATTTAATATGAGTGATTCTGAAGAAATTAATGCAGGGAAACTGTTATACAATTTGTCATACAGCTTACGCCCCTTATTAGATCTCACAAATACAACGTGTAATGAACGTGTAACGTGTATAATTATTGACCAAATATATTTGGTATGCATTTACTAAACATAATATAATGTGTATAGTAACTTATTTTTATTCCCGATTTGGAGTGAGACTGAAAGAGAGTTTGGATTTTCACTAGAGAAAAGCAATAGTGTTGGTGAGCGTCTTATTCGCAGATTTATTGCTGGCTCGACAACGCGTCAGCTAACTTAACTCCGAATGCTATGAGCCAGAGCGAGTGCGTCTGTTTAAATATATCCCGCACGCGTTTGCGTCTACCAACGGACATACTTGCGTCTTTCTCTACATCTTATTCCATACACTCACTTTTTTGCCGACGAAAATAAATATTTTTGACGATTATTTTTCTTATGAACGTTGACAGTTTTGATCGTCCAAACAAAACTGACAATTCGAAGTATGAACACGTTACACGTTATAAGGGAAAATAATATTATATAAATAGGAATCTAGTAGCATAAAAGATTCGAGTATATGAAACTTAATTTACTCCATATTTGATCATTCCATTTAAACTCGTACAGTCTTTCAAATTGGAAGAAAACTATATTCAATCACAATAAGAAGTTCAACATTATTGCTCATTTGATAATATTTATCTTTTTCAGCGAAAATTCAGAATGAACTCATCTCGGAGACGGATAATGTAGGAGATAGTGAAGATAGTGAGGACGAGTGGAACTTTTACCGACCGGTCGAACAAAATAATCAGCAGCCGCCGTACAGTAAAAAAAATTCTGCTCACTCCGAAAACCCTGACCAATCCAACGAAGAAGAAAAGTTGTATAATCCCAAAACTGATGAAGAGAACCTGAATCTGGATAATCAGCCAACTTATCATGCCAGAAGCGACCACAGAGAAGTCGAGGTTGAAGTTGAAGCTGTAGCTGAAACCGATGCCGACGACCTTATTGCCAACTCCGCCGAGCTTCCCGAATTGAAAGCCACCGAGGAGAAAAAATCTGATTTCAAGCTGAATAAAAATAATGTAAGTTTCCATTATCTGATTTTTTTCACTAACTGAAATTAGTACGCGTTGGATGTGTACAGAGAAAAAAAATCGGTTGGAACAACAGACTTTTTCTGTTGGGAGCGAGCAACCGAACTAATACTGTCGAATCAACGGGTTTGAATACTATCCATGTAACAGAACCAGTCTGTTAATTTAACAACGTAAATTTGACAAGTAGCTATACAATTGTACTAACCTCAAATACTTATCTTATCCATTGTACCACATTGTCAATGAAAATGAAAGGAATTCAGTTCTCTCTGTTTTTCTCTCTGAAGGCTGGAGTATCAATTAGTAAATCAGTAGTTGTAGTCCCACAGTCTACTAATCTAATTCCGCAGAATGCTCATATAACTATCGAATTATTATACTTGCATTTCAGATACAATAATAAAAACGAACTACTTTTATTCGCTCGCATTATATAACTAACTATTTTACGAATCGGCAAAGGCGCTTTTATATGATAGAATTATATCTCTACGTATACCAGAGTTTAGATTTATATACTTGTCAGCAACGTTTCTCGCCACTTGCGACTATGATCATGTCGCTCAAGTTGATTAATTATAAATATAATTTGATACCACTTTTTAGTTAACAAAAACACACTAAAAATATAATGAAGATAGTGACTACCGAATTTGGTCATGTTCAAAGTCTTACTAAAAGTGCAGAAAAATTCTTAAAATTATGGGGTTCGGTATGTACATTTAGAAGTACTAATCTTCGAGTAGAGAAAATACTCTATTCAATTTTCAAAGTACAAAACGGCGGCATAACAGCGCTCCAAAGAAAAAAAAATTTTTCAGTTGGTCCCTATAGCCGTACTACTACAGGTCACAATATTATGGACCTAGAACCAAAAATCAAACGGCGTTTTGAAATATAGTGTGAAACTGAAGGAACATCATAGGATTTTTTCGAATTTTAAATTTTGGGAGAAATAACGTCAATTTGAATTATTTCTTTTTCACTTGAAAATATCGTTCGAAAATCGACCATAAAATCGCTAAAATTCTATGTATCGAAAAAATCTCTGAAATAGTACATTTCGATACTAGACCAAAAGACGAATCCTAGGCACGTGGGAGGTTTGCCGCCCGAGCAAAGCGAGTGTGGTAATCACAGGTGCCTAGAAACCGTCTTTTGATCTAGTATCGAACAGTATTTTTCATCACGAGTGTAGAAAACTAAGGTTTAATGATCAACTTTTCGATACAAGTGATGAAAAATTATATTTTCAAGCTACAGTTAACATTTAAAGTTAATCGGTTGAAAATTGGCAGAGCTTTCAGTACGGACAGTTCAAAAAGCACGGTTTCTTCAGAAAGCAACCGTTGTTTACATCCCTAGAAACCGTTAGTACAGGATGGGAAAAATCAGTTCAAAGTATATTCATCGGTAGCAAAAGTCACGGAAACTTCATTTTTCCATAGCAACTGTTGCTAAGAAAAAACATCGATTTCAAGTTAAGGAGTAACATACCTTAGTGACTTCTTTTTTTTTCAATTTTTTTTTATTGGCTTAAACACTCCATAAACTATCCAAGAATGATGCAAAAAGTCGATCAAGTGGGGGAAAAAGTTCTGAGTGCCTCAAAAAAATGATTCTCTGAACAAAGTCGTATAGTACTAGTATGGTACTCAAAACTTTGAACGCGTTTATCTCGAAACCGTCTTTTTGACCTTATTGTACCCATGGCGCCGTCAATTTTCAACCGATTCACTTTAAATTTTTACTGTAGCTTGGAAAGATGGAAACATGATTTTTGAGAGAAATACGTAGGATTTTTTCAATATTTTGATTTTTACCGATTTTATGGCCGATTTTCGATCGATTTTTTCGCGAAAAAAAAAATTTTAATTGACGCCATTTGGCCTCTAATGATGATATTAAAAAATCTGAATTGTTTCATACGTGGAGGGTGTTACACATTGATTCAATAACAATAATAATAATAGTTATTATAGTGATGATGATGATGATGTTAATCTCATTATGATGAACTATGATTACAGATTGAAAACGAAAGTACAATTGCTGGTGAAGATTTTCCTGAAGATAAGGAACCATATACAGAGCAACAAAAACAGTTCATTGTTGAAGAGAACGAAGTAGACATGGAGTCGCATCTGAACCCAAACGCAGCGGAGTTCGTGCCAACATCAAACGCAGCGGAGTTCGTGCCAACATCGAACACAGCGGAGTTTTTACCAACATCAACCGCAGCTCCGGCATTACCACAGTTGATGGATCCAATCAGCCGTGACCTACTGGCTGGCTCACCACTAAAACAATCTCAACGTGCTCTCAAAAACCGCCAGATCCCTAGTGAAGAAGAGTTTCAAAAAGAGATCTGTCGCAGACCATGTGAAATCGATGACAGTGTAAGTAGCGACCAGTCAAATGGTGGACCCTCAACACAAGAAGACCTTATTGAAGGTCTTGTCTCGTTGGACGATTCCAAGCAGAAGACCTTGATCAACCTCGACGAATCAGAGATGTCGTCTACGAAGGCGGAGTTTGGCGATGAATCAAATTTCTCGGTGGCCAGTGAGTTTTACAAGACGGGCTTGTCGACTGTCGACTTTTCGTACACAGAGTCCGACCGAACTGAATTTGACTTTTCAGTCAGTAATGCTATGGCCACGTCTATGACGCCCAACGACTTCAAGAGTGCCTTCGAGCAAGAACCAGATTTGAACAAGGTGCACGAGCTTAGCGACGACGATATCATGACTGATACCCAGAACGGCTCGCTTGAACTTGGGACCAAAAATGACGATGAAAATATTATCGTTGATAATGAACTGTTGAAGGAAAATATCATCAATGATAATGAAATGTTGAAGGAAAATATCATTGATAATGAATTGTTAAAGGAAAATATCATTGATAATGAACTGGTGAAGGAAAATATCAAACTCGATTTAAATGATTTTGCTCCTCAGCAGGAGCAGGATGCTGAGATGTTTTCCGCTATAGCCGAACGAAGGGAATCAGACAGCAAAAACATGTTCAGGAACATACGTAACACTGAACACGATAACTTAGGTTTTTCCAAAAATGAGGACGTTCCTAATTACCCAACCAATAATCTTCCCTCGGCAGAATACGCGCCATTCCCCGAGTCACAAGACAATAACCTTGATATTGCCAATGAGCTGAACAAACTCAAGCTACAGTCTACTGAAGTTGATGTCTCGCCAGATGAGCCAAACGAGACTCTACTAGTCATGCAGAATCCGTTAGATCTGAATGTCGGACCGTCCTCTGCCGAGCAGATGTCCAACGACTTGGTTCTTGTGACACCAACCAAAGAACCTGAAGCAATGTTGAGCAAGTTTGCCGAAGAAGATCTTATGTACCACAAGCTAGATCGAAGGCCTCAGCCTAATGAAGTTCAAGATTCAACTTCTACAAATACGTCTTTCAAAAACGATACGAATACTAATCTGTCAGAGTCGCTGCAAGAATTTACGGGATTAGAAGAACAACTCTGCCCGCAACAGTTTGAAATGAACACGGAAGCTCCTCGCATTCTTAAGGAGAAACTCGTGTATGAGCAGAAGGATGTTGAAGAAATCACTCCATCGCCTGTTACCGAAACTACAACCGACGAAAATTTATTATTTACTAATGAACCGGGTAAATTATCTTCCAACGATCATAAAGATCCGGAACCCAAAGTAATAATGCCTGTTGTCGATGCGGTGGTTACAAGCAATGCAATTTCAGCAGCAACAGCAGCAGCAAAGCCTACAAAAGCTGCAACGAAAACAACAAAGCCGATAAGCTCAGCTAACAAGTTAGGTTCCAAAACAACTACTCATACGTCTCCAACAAAGAGCAATGCTATCGCTAAAACCGGAGGAGTTGCTGGCTCAGCCACTAGAAAGCCTACCCAAGCTACGACGTCTAGATCAAAGCTTACCAACGTGACTGTTGGAAAAACCCCGATTAGTGCTTCGACGAAATGTACTTCAAACAAGAATACGATTGCTCCAAAAAGTCAAGTCAGCTCGAGCGTTACTGCCAAAGCAAGCTCTTGTACTAGTACATCATCAATTGCTCCGAAGCCCAAATATTTGGGCGCCGTCGCGTCAAAAATCAATTCAACGTCGTCAGAAAAAAATCAGGCTACGGCTAATGGCGATCTGAAGCCTGCAAGTAAAGCAGTCCTAGCACCCAAAACGACATCGAAGCCTGCAAGTGCAAGCACCGTAACAGGCCTAGTCAACAAAACTCGCTCATCTTTAAAAACGAGCAGTGGGCCAGCTTCGTCAAGCTTAGCCGCAGCAAAGCCAAAAGCAGTTCCTGCAAAAACTGCCTCTTCCAGATTAAACTCCGCGAACGCTCAAAGCTCAACAAACAGTATTGCTCTGAGTACTAGACCCAAGACAGCGCCAACTTCGACGACTAACCTCACTGTTAAGTCAAAACTGTCGGCTGGCGCATCAACTCTCAAGTCGCCTGTAATCGACAAACAGATCAAAGAAACTGCGAATAAACAAATATCTTCGGCACGCAACACTTCAGTAGCTCAAAAAATGCGTCAATCTACAGTGAATTCTACTATAAATTCATCAACCAAGCGTGCCTCTTTGGCTCCGAGAGCCACAACTGATGCCAACACTGCCTCGCCTATCAAGAAACCTGCGCCAATCTCCAAGCTTACCGCAAAAACGAGCAGTGCCACAACAAAGCTCAACTCAAAGACTTCCATAGCCAAAGACAGCTCGGTGACGTCCAAGCCGGAGCCAAACAGCAAGTGCGAGCTCGAGCAACCCAAACTCGATACAAATACGACAATGAATCTTGTTACAACGAATATTGAGCAGGACATACCAGTGAAGGACATCTCGCCGGTTGAGCCCTCCATTGACAATCAGCTTATTACTGCGGAGTGAACAGACTTTGCTGGCAAAGCTATAAAAAAACCCCTACCTGTACTCTTTTACTCGATCGAACACCAAACTTTTACACAATCTTTTTCTCTGTTGACAAACGTCGGCGTTACTTATGTACACGTACTATTCAATATTGAAAACGATAGTTTTATATCATTTCATATCATTTTATATCATCAACGATACTCAATGCTTATCATACAGTTTTCCACATGAATTTCCTTTCGGTATCTTTTTTATATACATTGTCATAATACCAAAAAGAAGGAAATTCACGATATGTTGCAAGAATTTAAAAAACATGAATTGTAATGGAAATTTATTCAAGGATGATTTTCATAGTATTGATATAATATATTTGCTGGGTTGCTTTGGAGTGCTGTGGAATCTATCGAAACTTGAGGAAAAAACATGTAGTGAATTGGAAGCTTTGACTTTGTTATGTAAATAATCAGATGCGTTGAAAGATACGGTATTATTGTATTTGTATTTTATTCAAGTTCCGAATATGTGTAATCATTTAGTGCTTGTTAAGAATTTCCAAATGAAGAGAAAATGTTTCAAAAATAATATTAATAGCAAAGTGACGATATCACTCGAACGAATTCAATCGCACACAGGCATGCATATACTCTGTGCTGAAATACTGCTTTAGCATATACTGTTCATGAGGCCGTAAAAACGGTATTACTGTCTCGTAAAGAACAGAACTGGATGTTTGCTTCTTCTCTCATATTTTTAATAATTTCTGTATGTGCATTATGTTTTGTATAACAATTGATCATGTTTGATGGTGAGAAACTATTTATTTTTGTTCGTTCCTGTCTTGAAGCTGAGTAAAAGCCAATAGAATCAACAATATTTTGATACGTACTACTATTTGTGTACAGCACTCTCTAATTGAATGTGATACCCTTGCTCAAAAATAATAGAGGGAAAAATTTATATAAAAACTACGAATTTTTTTATCATAATATTTTGTAATTCATTGCATTTGGTTTTATAAGTATTTTAGAAAATATTTTCATTTGTGATAATTTTATTTTAATCATGGACCGAAGAAAATTGTAATGGATTGAATAAATCTCTAACTTGATCACGTTTTGATGACCCTACAATAACCTGTCCTCTTTTATCATTTTTGTTATAAAAAAACTATTAATGATTGTTACTAATATTTCCACAATCTTGGAGAATTTAGCATGTGTTGTCTCAAGTTGATTTGACTAAACTATTTTAATCTTGTCCTCAGTCATCAATCATGTTCATAATTTCTTTGTCAGAAATTTGAATATAAATTGAAATTTTCATCAATTCTTCATATTGTGATGAAAGAAGCATGTGAATACTTGTATTGAAAGATCTATAATTGATTTTCCTTGGATAATGGATGTAATAGTATAAATTGAACACAATAATACTATAACTTAATGACACAAACATTTTATTTCAATTTTCTACAACTCTCCACATCAAGTTATTTGACAAAATATATATTCTCATCGTTTTTACATGAGTTTGCATTTATCAGCATTTATTTTGACTTAACATCTTAAGCTTCAACAATTTAAGGCCTATTTGATTGATCAATGAATATTGAAATAGAATTGCTCCAAAAGTTATTGATATATAAATTATTACATATACAATTACTTATTCTTCCAATAAAAATTAATTACCCACTTTATCAAATAATGCAATTATATTACATTTTCTAAATTATTATCAATTTAAAAAAATAAATTTTGGTGAGTAATATATGAAAAAATTGTAAGTACACTTGATGAACACTATTTCTATGCTTACAATTTGCATAAACAAAATAATAGAGGTATGAAAGCTCCAATGGCAATAAATATAGGTAGTAGCATAGATGAATCTTCAGCAGCATAAGGATCCTCAATACGAGGTCCACTTGTATGTCTGATCCGAGTCACAGCCTCTTCTTCATTATCTTGCAAACCTTGATATTCTTCAGGCTCTTGGGGCATTGGTCCCAGTTGTGGAACATCTGTGCAAAAGATGGAAATATAGCACAAATTAAAATAGATTTTAGGTAAATAAAAGAAGCTCACAGAGCTTGCATGAGCTTACCTTCAATGTTTCCTTCAATCACAGCTATAGCATTAATTTTAGGATTATCACGATAGCCCTAGAATGAATTTATTTTATATTCGATTCGATTTTGAAAATGGTTATTCAAGTGCAGATAAAAAATTGAATAGTTTCAAGGTTTAAAATGGAGAAAATAATTGATTGAAAAAAGAAATGGTAAGTAAACTTTCAAAAATAAAGCTAATTGAAGCTGGGTAAAAGAAAATAATGAATACCTTGATAAATTCAACTCTTATTTTACCAGCGAGGATGTCAGATTCTTCTTGGTTATATATTAATTTGCCATGTCGCACGTCGAATGGTACCAATATATCAAGAGCAACCCCTCGACCAACTCTGTCAAATATGTCCAAGTCGGCAAGAACAGTGTGGTCTCCATTGAGGACAACATCAAAAACCTGAAAAAGGGGTGAGATTGGTATAGTTTAGGAGGAGGAGCAGGAGTAGGAGGATGAGAAGGAGGAGAAGGAAGATGAGGAGGAGGAGAAAGAGGAGGAGATGATGATGATGATGTACATAGTACATACTTTCATGTTGGGTGAATTGAAGTAGACCTCTGCAAACTTGAGAAGCAGCACGTAGTGTCCATCTTGGGTGATGGGTATGTCATATCCAAAGGTGCTGTGGTGGTAGCGCTCGGTCTGGTAGAGGATCTGATCGGATGGGCCGACTCTGGCGATGACGAGCTGCTTGCCATAGTCGGAAGCGGTGCCGAGCTTGAGAGGATCCCTCGCGTATTGTATGCCGGCTGAGTCGGTGTGTGCCTCTCCCCCGGCGTTCACCGCATAGATCACATGAAGGGAGCGGCTGGGCTGGAGCCGAGCAACAAACACCGATAGCAGCAGCGCGAGTGAGCATTGCGCGCTGCTCATCGTTTCAACAGCAGCACCGGGGATGACGACAGCTGACTCCTCAGCCTCGCTGCCTCGATCGCTCACTCGCGCTCACAACACTGCATGCCTATATAACTTCACACATAAATCCAGCCCAGCTGCTGTTGCACTAACCAGCACGAGTGCGATAATCTTTTTCGACCAAGTACCTATATCCACTTTCTGTACCTACAAGCGCATGTACACTGTATACTACCTGATATGGATGTATTTATATATATCACAATAATATGCTTCGGAAGCAATTATTGCTTCCCTCCACAGTCCCACCACTCACTGTATATAGCCTCGCACTTATTTCTCGTCCTTCCCCCCTGTTCCCCACTTCTTGACCCAACACGTTCTACTTATATAGAAAAAATATAATAATACACATATGGGCAGCAGCACATATATATATATATATAAGTATTGATGTTGATTGCTCCTATTTAATTCTTCCATTAGTCATGCTTTATTAATTTACAAGCCCTATGAGAAGGTCGAAATGCAATTTTCGAAAATTTTAAATATCTATCGAATTTTCATGGCTTATAACTTTGAAAAGATGTCTATATCAAAAAGAAAAAATTTCATTCTAAATTTTTTTATAGAAAAACTGTTTTTGATATCTTTAGCGACCATTTTGTTTACATCCCCAGCAACCGTTTCTAATCTAAGGGAATAAAAAGCGAGTTGGGGACATTGGGGTTTTAAGGACAACGGATACATTGCAGAATCTTGGCTCTATTGAAGTTAGGGGCGTCCATAATTATTTATTTTGAGTTTTGGAATGATACTTTTTTGATAGCTATTTTCAGAACCCGTGGTCATTTTCTCGGGGAAAATCCGAATATTTATTGAAGGCTGAGTTTTAGCCCCCGAATGGATTTATATTTTTATATAGCAATAATTTCCTCATAGAAATGACTTGATTGAGACAGAGTTTTCGCGCGTCCACATTTGACCCCGTTGCAATCCGCATGATAGAATGCACAAATTTATTGTTATTTGTTAATTTTATCTTTTGGTACATACGAGATATGAAAATTTAATATGCTGGGTCTAGTCCATGAAGTAATTCATGGAATTCGTGCGGTCTAGTCTTATCTTTTTTTTTCTTTTTTCCTTTGAACCTGATTGTATTGTATTGGAAATAGGTATTGGTCCACCATGAACCTCTTTAGACCTTGGGTAAAACTTGAAAACAATGATAAATCGGTAGAGGAATCACCAAAATTAATTTTTTTCACTCAAAAAATCGTCAAATGCGAGCTAAAAGTTAATGAAGTGGGAGTTTCAGATCCGGCATCTGCTGATACAGCGACGTTACCAGCGACACCTCCTACAGCCAAATCCAAATAGCCCTCACTATATAATGATTACATATTTGACAAAAACCTTAATAACTTAGAAACCATAAACATCAGCGTCAATTCATATAATTTCCAAAACTGAGAACAACAAAATGAAATAATCACGAGAAAAAAGAAAAACACAACAAATCAGAAAATCCCTCATGATTTACCCAATGTTCTATGTCGGAGCGAAATATATACCTTTTTAGGCTGGAATATCAATTAGGAAATGAAAACAAACAACAGGACATAAGCTCAATCAAAGTCGATCCGGATGATAAAAAACCGTTACCGCGGACTCTCAAAAATGTAAACAAAAACACTATCATGAAATCACCTCCGTAAAAAAAATCTCGAAATTGGCTCAGATCAAATAAAACTATCTGTAAAGTCTTGCGATAAAATACTGTATACATTATGAATTAGAATAACGATCTTCACCTTATAAATACAATACTGATGCCTGACCATGTTGTAAAAAAAAATCTTCAAAGATCCCACCATCAGATTATTCTTGATAAGTTTGAAGAAAGAAAGATTATGATAAAATGAAATTTTATGAAGAGCGAAAACCATCGGCGGAAAGATGATTCTCATAATCCTTCAACCTTCCGTTAGAATTTTTATAGAGAAATTCAAATCAACCATCAAGGGAGAGGAAAAGAAAAATCAACCAACTAACTTGAAAAAACCGACCTGGGAAAACAATACTGTATATACCAATACCAGAGTTCGAAGAGATAAAGACGAAACCAAGCAGCAAAATTGATACTTATCCCGATAACAGGACGACTTTTGACTTCTAACTTCCGGAACATCGAATCCACCTGAAAAAAAAATAAGTAAGTACAGTTGATGCCGGACAACAAGACAAGAAAACAAGAGGTTCGAGATCACAAGAAGATTCCGAAAAAAATCGATTAGCGAGAGAGCGGAAAATAATCACAAAAGAAAACAATAAAAAAAAAACGAAAAGCCACAACCGGACTCAAAATGTTGAGACCAACCACGGCGAACGTTGGCGCTCGCGCACGAAACATGCCTCCGACCGCCTCGAACCGCGCGAAAGCCGCGTGGTCGGAATCCTCTGGAAACATCTAGTCTATGCTCGCCGTTGAGAGAAGTTTTTCTGTTACATTTCCAAATTCTACTTCCTGACAATGATGTTTTGAGACACCTGAATCACTCACTCCAATATCACTAAGAAGAAAAAATTATGACAATTTTAAAGAGCCACGAGTGGTTTTTATAACTTTTGTTGACATCAAAAAATAAAAATATTGTGGAGAAACAAAATTCAAAGATGATGGATTTGATTTTTACATTTTTGCCATCAGAGAATACTGTTCATTTGAATAGCCCGTGTATGTTAAATATATTAAAATTTTCCTTAAAAATTTTCAAGAAAATATTTCAAATGAGAAATCAGAAAAATATATTATAAATTAGTTAACAAATATGATAACAATCAGATTTATTTTTATTCATATTGTATTTTTATTTTTTATTCTGAAAAAGTAAGCTTCATATCGTCAACAATTAGTGAAAAACAGAAGATTCGTTGTAAGGATAAAAAATTAGTTGAAATGTTTCTGTTATAGCCTAGAACAAAATCCATTGCAGGAGTGCCCCAGCCCCACGGCAAAGGAAAAGGAAAAAGTGGTGGGGGGCTTGGGGCTCCCTCCCATCTCATCTGCCGCCCCGCTAACGGAACGCACATATATACCAAGTCCGAGCTAACTCGCGTTGCAATTGACCGTGGACTGCCGTGCCCAGCCGTGCCGTGGACTTGGCAAAGAGTTGCACAGAGCATTCTTCATCTTGATTGCAGATATTGCAGGATACGCCCGCCAACTTGCGCCAACTCTCCTATATATTCAGTGAGTAATCACTAATCATTAAACAACAAATCTCAAAGAGCAGCTAGTAGAGATCAGTACTATTCAGTAGTCGTTATTCACAATAAATTATCGCATTTACGCGTGCTCGAGCCAAGGTGGATTTTGGGTACATCTCTCGATTTTGAGTACGTTACCCTTGTAATAAAAAAGAAAAAGAAGAAATAAAGCCAAAGTGCCTTGATGTGCAAAACCGGCGGTTGCGAACCGTTGCACGTGCCACGCGGCCACGCGCGAGTTCGGCCACCATCTTATGTTGCGTCCAGTTGCGTCTCTTCGAGAAAGTTCTAGTCAGCCATAGTCGCTGAGCATTATTATTGAATTTCAACTTATTGCAGGTGAACGAACAGCAATGGCCAAAGCACCCGCAGTCGGTATTGATTTAGGTACGACCTATTCGTGTGTCGGGGTGTTCCAGCATGGAAAAGTCGAAATTATCGCCAACGACCAGGGCAACCGAACCACGCCAAGCTATGTCGCCTTCACCGACACCGAGCGTCTTATTGGCGATGCCGCTAAAAATCAGGTTGCCATGAACCCCAACAACACGATTTTTGGTAAGTAACGTATTTGTGTTGACCTCTCCAAAAAATCATAGCAATGGGCTCTCGGGGTCTCCTTCACTTATTTCTTGATATATAATAGTCACTCACTGTCGTAAATTCAAAAACTGTCAACGCACACTTTTCATCTTGTGACTAAATTATTACTGCTCTGAGAAGCATATTTCTGAAAGAATAGGGACCGGGTAATCCTTAAGCCACTTTATGGTTGGGGAACATTGTTGAACTTGCAAAATACCCCAGTTTTGTTCCTGAAATATGCATTTAAGTACCTATTTATTATTGAACAGCAGATTCTCAGAGATGTTCTGGTTAGGTACAATATAGTTTTTTGACTATTATTAATTCTCTGATGATGAAATTTCCTGTACATTTTGTGGTTAAACAGGTATAGTTATCTGAGAGTGAGAGCAAAGTTAATTCTTGGACTTAGACTTTCTGACTTCATTAGTGGTTAAATGTATGGTTAAATGTAAATATGTTGATTCAATCTTGAATGATTGAATCATCTAATTAAAAGTATTTTACTGATGAATATAATAGAGCAGGAAAATTAAGCCAAGAATCGTGAAAATCGGAAAAATTCTAAAAATATGGCCAAAATCTAGAACCTTTTAGAATTGCTTCATTTTGATCATTACTTTAAAACTGGATCCAAGAAGAACGCTGAGAAGAAGAAAATTGTAAGGAAAACCGAGAAAATTGAAAAATGACATTTTTACATTTTACTGGATAACTTACTTCAGTGTGACTTTTCAAAAATATTTGTATAGTAGAAAGTTGTTCCCATTAGAATTACCTACAGAATAAACCTTGTTACATTGGCAATTCTAACGAGAACAACTTTCTATTCTACAAATATTTTTGAAAAGTCACTCCAAAGTAAGTTATTTAGTAAAAAGTAATTTTCGATTTTCTTGACTTTCCCTACAATTTTCCGCAACTTTTCAGCATTCTTAGATTCGGTCTTGAAGTAGAGGTGAAAATGAAACTATCCTAAAAAGTTTTAGAATTAGTCTTTGTTTTCGGTCTTTTTCAAACTAATTTCCCTTCTATATAAATCAAAGTATCGATTGACATTCTGAAATCATTCTCAATTCAGCATTATAGATTTCTTCTGAAATTTTTACAAATTTGAACTCCAAGTTGACACTGAGTTTTACCTTTTTTTAGATGCCAAGCGGTTAATTGGACGTCGCTTTGAGGATGCCACGGTCCAAGCCGATATGAAACACTGGCCATTTACTGTAATCAGTGATGGTGGAAAACCAAAAATTCAAGTTCAGTATAAAGGAGAAGCAAAGAACTTTTTCCCAGAAGAAGTGAGCTCCATGGTTTTGGTAAAGATGAAGGAAACAGCTGAGGCTTATCTTGGCCAGATTGTCACCAATGCTGTTATCACCGTACCTGCTTATTTCAATGACTCGCAGCGTCAGGCAACAAAGGATGCAGGAACCATCTCGGGCCTGAACGTATTACGTATCATTAATGAGCCCACCGCCGCCGCCATCGCTTATGGTCTTGACAAGAAGGCCACAGGCGAACGCAATGTTCTTATTTTTGATCTAGGTGGCGGAACTTTTGATGTTTCAATTCTCACCATTGAGGATGGCATCTTTGAGGTCAAGTCCACAGCTGGTGACACTCACTTGGGAGGTGAGGATTTCGACAATCGAATGGTTAATCACTTTGTCCAAGAATTTAAGCGCAAATATAAGAAGGAGCTTACGGCTAACAAGCGAGCCCTACGTCGCTTGCGCACAAGTTGCGAGCGCGCCAAACGTACTCTTTCATCATCTACTCAAGCCAGTATTGAGATTGATTCATTATACGAGGGTATTGACTTTTATACTTCCATCACCAGGGCTCGTTTCGAAGAGCTCTGTGCTGACTTATTTAGAGGCACCCTCGAACCTGTAGAGAAGTCGCTGCGAGATGCAAAGATGGACAAAGCTCAAATACACGACATTGTGCTTGTTGGAGGCTCAACACGCATTCCTAAAATTCAAAAGCTATTGCAAGACTTTTTTAATGGCAAGGAACTTAATAAATCAATCAATCCTGATGAAGCTGTAGCATATGGAGCTGCGGTTCAAGCTGCTATTTTGCATGGTGATAAATCCGAAGAGGTTCAAGATTTACTGCTGCTTGACGTCACACCTTTGTCATTGGGTATTGAAACTGCTGGTGGTGTCATGACTGCCCTTATCAAGAGAAATACTACGATCCCCACCAAGCAAACACAAACTTTCACTACTTATGCTGATAACCAACCTGGGGTGCTGATTCAGGTGGGTGAATGATACACAAAATTCTTGCTCTTATTCTACTAATATATTATACAATACCAGATAATTTTTCAAAATGCTGTCTCATTCTGTTTCCAGGTATATGAGGGAGAACGCGCTATGACCAAAGATAACAATCTTCTTGGTAAATTCGAACTTAGTGGGATTCCACCAGCACCACGTGGTGTTCCTCAAATTGAGGTGACTTTTGATATTGACGCTAATGGTATTCTCAATGTCTCTGCTGTCGATAAGTCAACTGGTAAAGAGAACAAGATCACTATCACTAATGATAAAGGACGTCTAAGCAAGGAAGATATAGAACGTATGGTCAATGAAGCTGAAAAGTATAGAAGTGAAGATGAAAAACAAAAGGAGACGATTTCTTCCAAGAATGGTCTAGAATCATACTGCTTCAACATGAAGAGTGCGGTTGAAGACGAAAAAATCAAGGATAAAATTAGCTCTAGTGACAAACAAGTAGTCCTTGACAAATGCAATGAAATCATCAAGTGGCTTGATGCCAACCAACTTGCTGACAAAGAAGAATATGAACACAAGCAGAAAGAGCTTGAGTCAATCTGCAACCCTATTGTTACAAAAATGTATCAGGCAGCAGGTGGTGGTATGCCTGGAGGCATGCCAGGTGGTTTCCCGGGTGCTGGTGGTGCTCCTGGAGCTGGTGCTGCTCCAGGTAGTGGTGCTGCTGGTGGACCTACTATCGAAGAAGTCGACTAAATTTGAGCATGCTCTGAGTCAATAATAAATACTAAGTTATAATAAATAACGAAAATATTCCAGCTTTATACATTTTAATTTGAAATAAAATTAGTTTTCTTTTTGTACTCTGAAAATATAACGATTATTCATATGATTGAGTCATGGTGAAATAAATTAGATGAGAAAAGGTTTTTCTTGGTGATACTAGTTTGGCTATGTTAGCAAAATCCTGTAGTATTATTTAATTTTCTTTTTCTTTCATTTATAATTAACTGCAGAAATAAAATTGTGGAAATCAAAAAATATTCAGATACTATTAAAATTAAGCTGCATTACCTAATTACAGAATCAACCAAATTGAATGGGATTACGTATTTCTCTTTATTGATGAAAGTTATCGAAGTATTATATAATACATATTCATCGGTGAAATCACAATTTTCCTTTCATCAACTGAGTAAATATTTTCAAAATCTTGTAAATATTTCATAGTAATTACTCATAATTTCGTTCTCTGCTGAAATCAATACAAATCAATCCAACCAATGGGAAGTCTAAAATTTTATATTCAACTTTAATTGTTAAAGTCACTTGAAATTAGGATGTACGAGCCATATTCGTTGCAAATAATATTGTAGCTTTTTTCTTTTTCTTTTTTGTTCTAACAGTCAGGTTACCAGTTGAGTCGTTATCTTGATCTATCAGTTCAGAATTTTCCAATGCTAGTGCCAATGCATCTCCTAAACTTTGACTGTTAGCAGGAGCCATGAATTCTTCCATTTCAAAATCAATATCAGCTCCATTTATATTTACTGATGAACTGGATTCAACTTTCTTTTTGCTACTAGATGACCAAGCAACAGTATTTTTTGCTGCATTAGTTCTTAACATTTCGGCAAATGACAGACCTTCGTTTCCAACTCCAGGTACTATGTCATTAAAAGAATGAGGTGAAGAACAACTTGCATTACTTGAAACCCCAACCAACTCTGAAGGAGAAAAGTTATCTCTGAAAACATGAATGAATTTTTATTCAACATCAATTCTCTTATTAAATTATTTTATAAAGTAGAGAATAAAATTCAGAACAACAGGTTTCATTTAATTTCTAGATATTGTAGATTTAAATATGGAAATACACTCTTTCTGAACTTGGAAGATTCGGTTCATATTTAAGAGAAATTATTTAAAAATAACTTTTTTAAAATAAATTCTGGTACTTACTCAGATGTTTCGCACTGAAATTGTGGAAAATGTTTTGTTGACTCAATTTGGACATTTGGTATTGGGTACTTTCCCAAACGTTTATTTTCTTCTTCATTAATTTTTTTTTCTCGTTTACGTTCCTCTTTCTCTTTTTGTTTCCTCTTTTTTTTGTGAGAAATGATTTGATCTAAGGTAAAAAAAACCATAGAGTATTCTTCTAAACTACGAGAGAAATTTTCAGAGGTTCATTTATTTACTCATGAACTGTAAACTCGTCTTATAGGGTTATATAACAAATTATCCAGAATCAAAGCAAGGATCGAAATAACCCTTTTACGTATGTTTTGAATTTCTAAAGATGCAGGGTAAATTATTTCTTAACGTCCACATATTTCAAACGACGAATAAATTCGGGCTTGGTGGACTATCCCAAAGTGATATTGCGAGAAAAAAATTCCACGCTCCCCGGGCTGGGTTTGAACCAGCAATCTCCTGACCAGGATCTTCTGATCAGGAGATCGCTGGTTCAAATCCAGCCCGGGGAGCGTGGAATTTTTTTCTCGCAATATCACTTTGGGATAGTCCACCAAGCCCGAATTTATTCGTCGTTTGCAGGATAAATTGTTGAATTGAAAATATTCAGCATAAAAAGATTATTTGCTTATTTCAAAGTTTTGCTGATTCCACATTTTTAATTAACATCTTAATCCAATTGAAGTAGTTTTGAAATGTTGAAATTCAATATTATAAGGAGAATTCGTGAACTTCTCTGGAATTCAACAAAGAATTATTAATCAAGTTTCACCAACCTTCAAAATATTTCAAAATTTCTTCTGTAACTGTAGGTGGTTGGAGATCAATTTCTGCAATCTCAAATTGACTAGTTATAGGTAAATGACAGAGATACCGCATTCGGCGTCTCAGATCTTCGGTTATACTGCCTACTTCTTTCTCTACTAGTTCACCGCAAATTACTTCGGGACTTTTTTCCAAGTGGCCATATTGCATTTGTAACATTTTCACATTCATAGCATGGAGGAACACATTTCGTCCATCAGTAGCTACAAAGATTAATGAACAATTTGTATTTCTCATTAGCCTATGCCAATTACTACATATTATTATATATTTGTATGTATGTATGTGCAATACCTTGATAAAAATAGTGGAATTTGTGAGGATCATTTTCTTCAATTCCAGTAATTATTTGAGAATCATTGTGAGAGTGGCAATTAATGTTATTTAAATCATCTTCTTCATCTAAAGAATTAAATTCTTTTTCGATGCCGACATCATCAATCTTTATAGAAGCAGAATTTTCTCCGATTTTGACATCAATATTTTCATCACTTGAAATTGGTTCAATAATCTCATTTTTCAGCTTTGTAGTAACATTCTAAATGTTTAGTCATGAATATAAGAATCCCATAAATTGATTATGAAAAATTTATATCGAAAATATTGATATTCATTCAACAACATACTTCTGACAATTGTTGTCCTCTAACTATCAAATCTTGAAGAGCTTGCTCAATGAAGCAATTTTCAAGCGAATCAGGATCTTTCGATAATTCCATTTTCAACTGAACATGTTCAGATTGAATAATATTCATAACCTAAGTCCAAATACAAAATTTTAAATCAGTCTTTTCTTTGAGAAAAAATTATAATCTGACATTCAGAACTTACGTCATCATATTGAGCTAACAGTAATTTAGAATGAACTTGTTGGCAATTTTTATCAGTTACTGATAAAAAAGTTTGAGGCAAAGAAGATTCATTACTGTTAACTGGAACAGCAATTAGGGTACCTTTTTTACGACGCATCAAATTAAAGGATATACGATCTCCAACTTTCAAGGAATTTCCAGTGATCTCTAGAACACTAAAACAAACAACTTCAAAATTTTGGACTGCCATTTTGAATATTTTATCAACATGTCCTACCTCTTTAGATCATCTTTGCTTATAGATTCATAACAAATTGGACATTTGCGCCAAGATTTATCAGAAAGGGCAAGATAATGGAGAATACAAGGCCAACAATATACATGACCACATCGTGTCATTTTTCCAGCTACAGGAGAACATAAGCAAATGGGACAAGATAAACCTTCAGAGCTATGAATTTGCTGAAAAATATTGAATAATATTTAATATGAGAAAGAAATTTCAAATTCTTGGTTACATTAACTTAACTAGAACCAGGTTAAAATTCAACTTTCTGTTTGAACTGTTCTGTTAGAAACTTTCTGTTCTTCAATGTCAGATGTTTCTAAAATATTTAAGAATAATACATTATGTACAAGAAGTAGGCATTTCTTGGCACAAGGACAGGTTATGACCCAAAGGAAGCAAGGGTTAATTATGAGTCCTTGTGTCGAGAAACACCTGTGCACGTAAGGTGTATACAGAACTTTTTGTTACAAGGGAGAAAACTGCTTTTTCTCAAAAAGTAATATATTTAATCATACTTACAATTTGCTCAATCAAGTTCCAATCTACCAAAAGATCAGGATCATTCAAATAAATAGAGTAATCTCTATCTGCAGGAACAACAAATTGACAGCTGGAAAGCATTAGTTATATTAGGCATCTGTATAAAATCAGAAGCTCTGGTGAATGCTTTAATGTTTCAACTTACGTAGCTTGCAAAAATTGTTCTTTATTATATTTGTGTAGTTGAACTGGTGGTAGCCAACGATTGTATTTGTTGTAGCTATTTATTCTTCCATGAACCCAATCATTTTGAATTTCACGCGGAGTATAATAAAAATTCAGCAGATGATTCAGATTTTGTTTTTTACTTCCATGGACTGCCACTGAGCCAACCTCAGTTAATTCATCTTCAACTACCTTGAAGTAGAAAGTAATGTTTGAAAAGTTTTGAACCTAATGAACCACTAAATATTGAACGTATGCCTCAGAAAAACAAATAAAATGAACACAAGGAGAAATACCTTGGAATCTTCTTTGGAATTGCTATGACAGCATCCCTTAGATTTTGTTCTTCTGCAATTTCTTGCTTTCTGTGTATTGGTCTTGCATGGCTGATCAGTTTTTGGACAATTATTTGCATTAGGAAATTCCCGCCTACGCAATGATTTTTGGAAGACCTTAGAATTACTGACATCTAAATTTGGAAAAAAGCATTTTTATACTAAAGAATTGAATCAAAATTAGGTCGAATACAGTCACATAATGGATTACAAGATTTGTAAATTTTACTAAATATATATGAGAATCTGTTAATTGAAACCCATGTTTCATGTTATACTTTGTTTGATGAAAAACCATTATAATAATGACTAAGACTATAATGACCTCTAGAAAATATGTATTTCTTCCAATGATAAGTTGAAAAGAAAACACTGAATTTCCTGCTTCATTTCACTTTTGCTGCAGACTCCTATTGGAACTGCAAGTTGTCACCATTCAAATGTATTGAGTTGTTAGATTATAGGTTTGGTTTTGGATTTCAATTCAAAGGGTATTCAAGTTATTTGAAAATTTGTTATAAGTGAATGAGTGTGAAAGTGTTTGATCTTTGTGATATTATGTTTTCCAAATTGAATAAATACTGTCTAAAACGCAGTTTATGAATTCAGTGATGAAGTTAACAAATAGGAGATTTAAATTTAATTTCTTAATAATTGAAACGTTATCCTGATTGTTAGTCACATCATTTTTTATAACTACTTTGTAAGTCACCCGCAAATATATGATATGAATCCTTGCTCTCTATAAATATATCAGGTTATTCTTTAAATTCAATGTCCAGGTCCTTTGAGCAGAAAAAGCAGACATACATACAGCAAGTATTGAAAAATCTATTGAAATAGATGTTTATATAGAATGACATAAAAAACAGTTCTAACCTTGACTCTTTTTTGTGTCAGTCTGCAGTGGTTTGAAGCTGGTCACATGGTTCTTGGTTTTGTATTCCATAACAGAGCTTAAAGTGTGAGTAGTAGTCAAAATTAAAGGCTTGAAAGAAGTAACAGGCACTTGGTGGGTGGAGATGAGCTCCAGCTGAAGTAGATATGAGACGTTGATGAGACATCATTTTTCTCAATAATCCATGTTCATGCCAGGATGGATGCAGACGAGGGAATCAACAGGCAGACCGGAGTCAAGAGGGTTGGCCTTGGCAGACGAGCTGCACAAGCTGGCACTTATAAACTGGTGGATGTACTGAAATCTAGCACTTGAAGTCTCAAACGTAGCTCAATGCGAGATAATTACTCTTGTTCTGGTATATCTAGTGATACTACTAAGTATACAGTGCCAGCAGCAGCTGTAGCTGTTGGAAAAGTTGCTTGAACTTGAACACGTAATATTCGTTATGACCTGATTGAACCTGATGACAGTGATGACTGATGTATATACAGATCGTGGACGTGATGGCTGAATGTTGATTAGGCTGAGCCAGGCTGAGCTGGGCTGAGCTGAATGCTGAATCGCTGAATATGTGACGAGAGAGTGTAGGGCCTAATTCCCTAGCCACTCGCCAGAGGCGCCGAATACCGTCGCCCCTCTCTGTCATTTCCTATATATATATAACGTGTAAGAGAGAGAACGGTGATGTTTGTGTTCTCTCTCTCTCTTTCACACGTTAGTGAAATAGGAAGACGCGACAGGTTTCCGATTCTGACTGTCGAAGAGGCCGGACGTGTTGAGGCGCTGCTCTCCTCTCTCTGGTGTGCTGGCGCGGATTTCTGACTCGTGGCTTTCTCACTTGCCTTGCTGTTGGCGCCGACTTAGGAACTGAAGTCTTTGAATTCTGGGATTGATTTTGGCTGTGGATCTCTTGAGACTTGCTGATTTTTTGCTGCCTTGGTGAAGACTTTGGACTGGATTGGAGTTCGCCTAGTATACTGCTGTATTCGTCGAAATTCAGATAAGCTCTTCCCTCAAATTTTTTCCATTTTTGTTTCCATTTTTCATTTGTTGAAATTATTGTCAATGTCCGCTTATAGAGTTGATTGGAGTTCCATATAACATATTGAAAAATTACATTAGGCTAAGGCTTGGTCCGCCACGGTTGATTTCTGAAAATCCATATGTATATATATTAATGTATATTTATTGTGTTCTATTGTGACTGAAATTCCTTTGTCCTATGCGATCGTTGATGTGTTCGCTGGTTTCTTGGAATTGACCTTGCCTCGGTTTATTGTTTTTCGAGTTCTTTCCTTGACTTATTCGGCGTTATATTTTAGTCGGATTTACCATGGCTACTTATTTGAGAAAAAGAAAACTCAGTCAGACTCCAAATAGTAATAATTTTAATGTCAATGATAATGGTCAATCTGGTTATCATCAGTCAGATGCAAAAAAACAAAAAAATGACGATAGAACTAACATTCTTACTGACGAAGTCTTTGAGGTTTTCTCAAAAGACCAATTTGAATCTCAGCTTACAAATAGATATGACAAAGCCTCAAGGGCTCCTTTTGTGACTTACTTATTTGACGTTCGTGAAGACGAAAATTTGGGAAATTTGCATATCGCAAAAGTGGGAGAAAAAATTTTTAAAGCCAATATTTTGGTTGCGGGCTTGAGCAAGGCGGGAAAAAACAAATACTCAGTAGTATTTAATTCTTTCAACGATGCTAATGACTTTATTGATTCTTGTTCCCGTGTACTAGACGAGAATTGGAGAGCCTTTATACCAGATGAAGGCATTTATAATATTGGTTTTATCCAAGACATACCGGCGGATATTTCGTCGGAATCTATTTTAAAAGGAATGAGTTGTCCAGATATGTTTGAAATAGAAAAAGTTGCTAGAATAAAAAAAAAAATATCCATTGAGAGGGAGACTCGATTGATGGCTACGGACAAGATTAAAATTTTTTGTAGAGGTGATATACCAAAATTTGTTCATATTTTTGGGATTTTTTATAGAGTCAACCTCTTTGTACCAGCGGTGTTGAGATGCTACCATTGTCAAATATATGGACATGGTGTGAGTTCATGCTCACACTCTGCCAGATGCGTTAATTGCGGTGAAAATCATGTTGGAGAATGTATAAATAATACACGCTGTGCAAATTGCAAGGGGAATCATCAGTCTTCGGACAAGAGTTGTATTTTCTTTGCATTTAACAGAGAGTTAAACTTTACTATGACTCTGCTCAAAATCAGTAGATTGGAAGCCATTTATTTGATTCAAAATAGTTATAAAAAAAACAATAGAGATATTTTAGAAAAACTAGCTCATGTTAAATATAACCCTTATGTAAATGTTAAAGATATACGTATAGATTTGGCTTGGAATGAAAAGGAAAATTTTGGTGATGAGACCCGTGATAATTTGACAAATCAAGCCAATTTGCCGCATGACAGTCGTCGCCCATTTCCTATAAGTCAAAGTAAAAATTCTGGTCTTTCCTTTCGATTGGAAAATGCTCGTTCTTCTTCTTCACAAACTAATTCTTCCCTAAATGAGATGATATCTCAAAAATTGCTAGAAGCTAAAAGTAATCAAATTTCGATTCCCCCAAATGAAATTAAAAATCCAAAAATTGATAATATTTGCCCTATAAGAAAACAAACAAGTAGTCCTTTGAATCTGTTAGAAAAGGAAAATTTTTATGAATCGGAAGAGGATGATTCTCTTGAGGATGATTCTGAATTTGTTGTTAAGCAGAAGGGAGGTAAATGGGCTCCGGAAAGTCCCATTCAGATGGCTAAGAAATTGATTGTTGATCCTTGTATTATGGATATGGATGATGTCTTGATGGACTTAAATGAGGAAAACTTGGCGGAAATTACGTATAATTTGAATGATATCGCAGAAATAAATAAACAAACAAGTCGATCGGAGCAAACCGACTCAAAGTTAAGTCCGGTGAAGTAACCTCTTCAAAATTGTTTTTGTTTTTGTTTGCGGCTTAGTGTCGTTTCACTTTCCTGTCCCTGAGTGTGTGTGTGTGTGAGTTTACATAGTGATGAATATATGTTATTGGAATGCAAACGGTTTGGGGAATAAAATTCCTGATCTTGAAAATTTTATTTTGAGTAATAGATTTGATATTGTGGCAGTTTCTGAAACAAAATTTGTGTCGGAAGATTTTTCCCCTTCTTTTTCAGGTTTCATAAATGTCCGTAAGGACAGAGATGGAGTACTGCAGACTCGGGGAGGTGGGTTACTGATTGTTATTAATGAGAAGTTGGAATTTAGGCGGATATATCTCACTAAAGTTCCTAAAAAATTTGAATTCATTTTTTTGGAAATCAAGGATAGAAGAAAGAAGTATCATTTATTGTTTGTCTACAACCCCCCCAACAATATTATCGATTCTAACAGTTGGAATAACATATTGGACGAATGTGGTAGTTTCTCGAATTTTTGCCTTGTCGGTGATGTGAATGCTCAGCACCCCTTTTGGGGTAGTGACATTCGGAATCCAAATGGTTTGAATTTGTACAATTCAATTTTGAATTGTCCAAATTTCGATCTTATAAAGTTGGGTGCTCCTACTCGAATTCATGATTCGATCAGTTGTCCTGATATTGTTTTATCCTCTTCATCTTTGGTTGATAAAATTGAGTCTTTGGTCCTACCAGATCCTATGGGTAGTGATCACTTCCCTGTCCACCTTATTTTTTCGGATTTTCTATTTAATAAAAGTGTTCAAACTAACAAAATCATGTTGTCTCGTGTAGATTGGAGAATTTTCAGAGGTTTTTTATCTCGTAAAATTAAGCCATATTCATTTGAGATGGATCCCCTCAAATCATATGATGATTTTGTTGGTTTGATCTATGATGGAATTGATAGAGCGGGTGGAAGGGTGATTAGGGGTGGGCATCATGATCGAAAAAAGTCTCCGAGGGGAGCAATCTGGTGGACTTCTGAGTGTAGAATTGCTGTGGATTCGCGCAGAGAAGCGTTAAAAAATCTGAGAAAGAATCCTACTCCTATAAATCTTGATATTTATAGACAATGTGTTAAATCTGCTAGATCTATCATTAGAGCAGCAAAGAGGGGTGGTTTCCGGGTTTTCTTGGAGAGTTTAGATCCACATTCCCCTCCCCATATGCAGTTTAAATTTGTTAAAAGATACAAAAATCGTTTTTACAATGATAAACAGGACAATGTTTCTGAAAATCAAGTTTTGAGTGACCCTAAATTGCGCCAATCGTTTGAAAAAATTTCGAGTAAATATGATTATGAATTTCCTTTTCTCCCGGATAGCTACACTGAATCGGTTCCTCTTTTAGACGAAGAAATTAGAGTGGCTGAGGTTCGTAATGCCATAGATAAATCAAAGAGATTTTCTGCCCCTGGTGTAGATGGTATTTCTTATGCAATTCTGAAAGAGCTCCCAGAAAATTGTGTATCTTGGTTGACGAATTTCTATAATCATGTTTACTCAAGTAATTCCTTTCCTAAAGAATGGAAAAAATTCAACGTTATCTTCATTTCTAAGGGAGAGAACAAGGGTTACAGACCCATTTCGTTGGCGTGTACTTTACTAAAAATTTTAGAAAGAATCATAAATGATAGATTACAATGGTGGATTGAGTCAAATAGTATACTGCCCAAGTTTTTTTTCGGATTTCGAAGGGGAAAGTCTTGCAATAATGCCTTCGCAATTTTGCAAACGGATATTGAGATTGCTAGACTTCATGAAGAATTTTTGGGGCTTTTCAGTCTAGATATTGAAGGCGCATATGATGCGGTAAATCTAAAAAATCTCATTTCGATATTGGTACATCTGAGGGTCCCAAGGAGGATAATTTTGTTCATTAGTAATCTTATAAATGATAGAAAAGTTTCTGGTTATTATAAGGGTTTTATTTTTGCCGAGGGTGAAACAAATAAAGGACTGCCTCAGGGGTGTATCTTGAGCCCACTCCTCTTTAATATTTACATTTATTATTTGAAGTTTATTGTTCTGAATAATATTAAATATATTGGGTTTGCAGATGATTTGGTATTCTATTGTAGAAGAAAGAACTTGAATGACATTATCGCTGATTTGGAAAGCCTAGCTATTATTTTGAGGGATTGGCTGGCATCTTTATGTTTGAAAATTTCTTGGGGAAAATGCAACTTTATCGTGTTTGATCATAGAAAAAATAGAATTAAAATGGGAGATGTATCGATGAATATTGATGGTTATCAGTTAAATAATGTAGAAAAATTTAAATATTTGGGGGTTATTTGGGATAGGGAGAGTAAATGGATCTTTCATGTTGAATATATTATTGGTGTAGTTAAAAGAGGGATCAATATGCTAGCTTCTTTGTGTGGATTTAACTGGGGAATACATCCCTCTTTAGCGTTGAAATATTATAAAGCCATAGTAAGGCCCAAATTAGATTGGGGTGGTTTTTTGATTCAGGATTCTTCCCCAACTTTCCTTAGAAAATTGGATGTGTTGCAAAATTCTGCGATCCGTTGTGCTTTGGGTTTTATGCGTACCACTCCTATCAATAATTTGTTGCATATTTCTGGTATTCCCACTCTCCATTTTAGACGGGAGGCTTTGGCTAAAAAGTTTCTTTTCAAAGTAAAATCATGTACTGACAATATGATTCTTCCCAAGTTTCATTTGATTGTAAGATTATTTGATAAAAATAAGACGAGATTTGCTAAATCCAAAAAAGTAAATATTTTGTATAAATTATGGATCTCTGAAGAATTAAATTTAAGAAAAATTTTGGTTAGACCTATTTTGTCTACGTATTCTGTCCCGTATGATATGCTATTTATTGATGATTTGTTTGACACGAACCTTGGTAGAATGATCCAATTAAGTTCTAGACCGCCCAATATTGTTTTTGATGAATTTATAAATGTTAATATTCCGAATTTTGTAAAATTTTTTACTGATGGATCAAAGATCCCACAAGGCCGCTGTGGAGCGGGAGTTTTTTGTTCAAATCCACCAATTTTTGAATCAATCAGACTTCCTGATGAATTGACTATATTCGGATGCGAATCTTTTGCTTTTCTGCGTGCTTTGGAAATTTTGAAAGGTCTGGATTGTGGGAGTGTTGCTTTGTTCACTGATTCCTTGAGCTTGATTTCGAACCTCCAGAGTTGTGGCTTGAATACGGAAATGCGACACTCTATTTCGCTTATCAGACTGTCTTTATCATCCTTACAAAAAAGTGGAAAACAGATAAAAATTTTCTGGATCCCGTCTCACGTTGGGATAATGGGAAATGAGCGGGCGGATGAGGCTGCGAAGGGTAGTTTATCAGTGAGTATTCCAAGAGAAATGCAGGTTGATGTTCAGGAGATTTTGTGTATTATCGGAGTTAAATTACATGAGAATATGGAAAATTATTGTGAAAATTATGGTTCGGGACTGAAGGGACGCATGTACATGAAACATGGAAAAAAGTTTTCAACTGTTCCCTATTTTGAAAGAGTTGAAGTGGAGTCCTTGAGGCTAAAACGTAGATCTATTTGTCTCCTAAATAGAATATTGACAAGACATGTAAAGTCTAGATATTTGTTGTGGGAAATGGGCTTCGATGTTGATCCCATATGTGACTGTGGACTGGATTACCATACATTGAATCATTTGATTTGGAATTGTCCCAAGGTTTTGATTTTTAGAGATGAATTTGTGGATTTTTTGACTGAGGAGTGTATAGATACAGATTCAAATGTGACGGACCTGGCAAATACTATTTCAATTATAAAATTTAATAATTTTCTTCATTTATTAATCGCTAATTCGGTGGATATATGACATATATTTTGATAAAATTTTCCTTTTCCTTTTTTTTTTTCCTTTCCATTGGGCTTTTTCTGCTTTTTGAATTGGGCGGCGACTTTGTGCTGTTTTGCGCCTGCGCGTGAATAGCGGTCGCTTTGTCAGTCGTCGCTTGAAGATTCTACTTTCATGTCAGTATATGTTCCAGTCAACAGAATATTGCAGAATATCATGGACGTTTAGTCCGAAGATTTACAGCAAACCATCTATTTTATTTTGGTCCGTTGAGGTTCATGGGATACCGATACATGCCCTAGATGGTATAATCGGATTAAAAGGAAAAAAAAAAAAAAGGAAGACGCGACACATCTTCAAACTATAATATATAAGATTTGGGTATATCTCCTCGTGAGGATAACCCCTGGATGAAAAAAAAAAACTATAATATATTTTCGAAATCTAATTATAGGTATAGGTAGAATGAATCCATTTATACTGTTATCGAATGATCAGAATTAATTTCAGAAATTCATAGTTTTACGGTTCAAATCCTTATAAAAAGAGGGCCTATCTTCAGCTGCTTTGATCAGTACAAGTCGGTAGTTCCGTCATGATATAAAGCTTTATATAATAATCAAATTCAACTCCAAATATCAAATTTGAAAAAAATCTTGATATTTGTAGCATTTCGATAAACAATTCGAAAATGAAGCAAATGAGAACATCTTTTGGAAAGAAGTTACAAATCCATTGTAAATTATACTATTTTTTTAGTGGTACTATTAACTAAGTGACAGCATCCTCTTTAGTATTTTATAAACAATAAGACAATAGAACAAATTCAAACAGCTTGGAGAAATACAAATTATAATTTATATTCTGGGAAATTATTTAAATAATTTTTCTTCTTAATTTCATTGCAAACCATCGAACATTCTTCTGATTCTTGAATGTGAATTTTAGTTATTCATAAATACTTTAAATATTTGAGTTAATGATAGCAACACTGATTCATAAATGAAATACGTCATTTCAAAACTGGTATGTACAAAAGAAACTGAATGCCCTGTATCAAAGTTTCATACATAAATGGGTAAATTTATATGGGTAAAGAAATTAATTACGCAAATTATAAGTAGTATGTGTAGCTATGATTTTAATAGCATTGAACAGAGTAAAGAAATTAACAGTAATCTCATAATTCTGATAAGAAACACATTTCTTCACGCCAAAGTTGGCAGTGTAATGAACTCAATGCGTTTCACGCATTTTCGTATTCACTGGTTGCAAAGCATATTGACAATCTATTAATGGAAATACAAATGCAGCATACATTACATAAGAACAATTATATACAATCGATGATGAAAAATGTGATGAATTCGAAATTATATAGTAAAATTTACATATATACTAATTTCACTTCTCACATTTCATATATAAACGTCGTTGTAAAGAAAAATATGAAAATTCAAAAGTACGATAAAAACGACGAAAGTTCACACAACCACAGACCTATTGATGAAAAAGTCAATCACTGTGCAAAATAAAAAGTGATCTTCTTTAATGCGTAATGTAGAATAACTTACATCACACGTAGCACATGAGTAAAAACATTGTTTCAGTTTTCATCTTCACATCGGTATACCATAATTAATCAGCAATGCTCTAATACATATTTCTCATTTAATAATTTTTCATCCACATACATATTTCAACAGATGAATTTTAATGGACGTCGACGTAGATGCTTTTCGAGGCAAAACCTGTATTCACCGACTAGATTGCATTATGTAAATGACGTTATCGACGTTATGATTGTTTTCTCATCTTTTCATGAAAATGTCATCTGAATAATCGCAGTCTTGATTCCAAAGATGAGAAAGTAACATAAGTCTTATCTTATTGGCGGTGTAAGTGTCTCGATTAGGGGTCTCGTAATATACCTAAACATTTTCTTTTCTTTAAAAATCTTAGTATTGTCGTAATAGTCGTTGTTGTAGTCATCGTCATCGTCGTTTTTGTCGCAAGTTAAACACGAGCGATACTTCCAGCGATGAAATGTACTGAAGACTACTCGACCAAGGTAGGAACGAAAATCATGAACAATTAAGTCTGGAAATTGAAGCATCTCTCACGTGAGCAATGTATCGTCCAACTCTTCAATTTTGCCTTCAGGTTGAGAAATTACTTTGCGCAATACTTTACTAATTACATCAGACAAGGATTCTCTTGCACCAACATCTAACAAAGCCATGCATCGCTGAAATGAAAATTGATTATATGTCAAATAAGTTCTCTTCATTCAGTATAAAAAATTTGATCAAGATTGCTGGATTTTATTTTTCTTACCTGGTGCTCTTCGTCTCCTGTTCTTAAGCGTAATACAGCTATGAGAGCTAACTCACTATTTGCTTTTACATAACCATTCTTTTCTTTAGTTCCATTGACCAGCATTGGCAACAGTGACTTCAATAAATCCGGCGACATATTTTCAGGATTCACATTTCTTGCAAGATGGATGCATACTCTAGCAAGCAATTGCTTTACTTCATTACTGTTGTTATTCATAGACTAGAAAAGATATTAAATTAAACATATGAATATGAACATTGATCATAATTTATTAAATTCACTAATATGGTTCACTGATAAAAAATGTTACCTTAACAAAAGGTGTGAGGATGACTTGAGGTACGGCCTGATTATCATTCATGAGGTATTGGAATAAATATCCACAAGCACGCACACCGTTCATAGCTATTTGAGTTCTATCAGCTGCCAAGTATGATAAAATAACTTTACAAACTCGATCTTTTTCTTTATCATTATAAACTCTAGAAGGAGCTTCTTTTAAAGCAACAAACAAGGCTGCCGAGCGACCGTGTCTTAACATCCAATCTTCGTTTATATTGTTACCTGTAAGAAAGCACATAATATTTTTAGGAGAATGGTCTCACTGAAATAATTATCATATCTTATATAACTTACATAAAAGATGATCATTGAGAGCTGAATTAAGTTGTTCTGGACTCAGATATTTGATGAGAGCTCCATAACATCCAGCATTTGCATTTCTCGTCACATCTTCGTGATGTCCTAGCATTCCGGTAAGAGTGATAAGTATTTGTTTTCTCATTGGCTCCGTCATTTTGTCTCCAGCCGGAGTTATAACTCCTCGGAACGCATGCAACATTGTTTCCCTGTTTGGAATTGAAAAGAATTTAAGAATATTTAAAGTTTAGAAAAGATAATCCAAAATATTATCCCGGGTCTTTTTTTTCAAAGCAAAAGATTCGAGGCGATTTCTCAATCACGCTCACCTTTTATTGAATATTTTATGTTACAAAAAGATTATTGAAAAAAATGCTAGAGTATACAAAGAGCATTACCTGATTGCTGGATCATCAGCATTCTTCACGCAAGTATGCAACTCAGCAAAAAGAGAGTCGGCACGACTATGAATGACAATGAGATTACCCAGAGCAAAAGCAGCTTTGAGTCTGACTTGCCGATTGCTATCATTTAGAGCTTTCAAAAATGTTGTTTGTAATTGGGGCAAAAACTGTTTCAGCATGACTCCGACCTAATACAAAATGATTATGATTATAAAACGATTCTGATTTTTTTTGCACTCCAAGAGAAATTTACGAACCTTGCCGAGTAAAATAGCCAAAGTCTCGAGAACGGCAGCTTTCACGCTCCAGTTGAACCGATCACCAAGAATTCGAATCAACGGTCCCGTAATGTGAACGACACTAGGTTGTAATGCTGTTGCACTGGTCAAGCGAATCACCTCACCGAGACCCTGGGCTGCGTGTTCCTTAGCTTCCGGCATGCCATTCAAAATAGCCTCGCGGAAAATTGGTAAAATAGGAGTGATTCCTTTCGGAAGGCAGAAACCAGGCAGAAGTTCTTGTCCTTTTAGATCGGATACAGTAAACCGAACAGCTTGACGAATGTCTTGTACATGAGCTATTTGTTGATCTGAACTGAGTGTCTAAAAATTAAATCAAAATTGGAATTTCAACAGATGGAATAAAAAAAATGTCAACATCTTCAAACATTAAAAACGACAATGTTTACCTTAGTAACGGCAGTCAAAGCTTCCCAACTCATTTGCAGTACATCCTTATCATCATCTGTGAATAAATGAATGAGTCCTCGCAACAGTTGAGGCACGTACTGACTGTAATCGGCCCTAGTATCTCTACAGAAAGCGCAGAGTAAGGTAGCAGCGCTTCTTCTTCTAGATGGATCTTCGGACCTTGTCGCCTCCATCAGTTGATCCATGACGGTTCTTACTCCTACCTCGTCGGTAATAGATAAAACCACGGCTTGGCAATACTCGAGCTCTTGCATTTCATCAGCAGTGCCCTGAGCACTCGAGAGTGCAGTTAGCAGTGCTGGTAAGATCTTATGCAGGAACCTAACAAACGATAAATTCTATAAGTATCTAAGATGACCAATTATATAAATAAATCGTGTTATGCATACAATTGAAACTAAATAATAATTTGTCAAAAATATGAAACACATGAAGGAAAACTGTGTTTAACTACTATATCCTTGATATCTCTGAACAATATTATGCAATAATCTAATGACTTAGTTCCGTGTAGAAAATTTGACCACAAACCTTGTAAGTGCTTCACCAGCGACACTAGCTAAAATAGACAATGCTTTTGTGTTAACAGGAGGACTAGTCAATTGAGGCACAAGGTATGGAAGCACCACCCGAGATTTGATCGCCATGACTTGTCGGAGACCATCTAGTGTATTCTCAGCTTCAGCTGGATCTGGAGAATTCAATTGATTCAACATAGCCGGCAAAATGTCATCTAGTGCACGGACGCCAACCGTTGAGTGCAAGCTATCGAAGGTTTTAGCGGCAGCTTGCCGCACCTCTGGTAGAGGATCACACAAAGCTTTTCTGAAAAATGAAATACAAATATGTTTTATTTCTGTTGATGTATATGTATATATACATACTCCAACAATTTATCATAAAAGTAACGATAACAATAATGATATTATCGTCTTGTCAAAAACGACACGAAAAATGTTAAATATGTTTTACCTGACAGTAGGAACCAAGCTGTTGACAAATGATAGAACCATATCTCTACTAGTGCTAGCCATGATTTCAGACAATCCAATACAGACACCTTGCCTTTGATCAGCTTGTTCGCTTTGTAGTCCCCTTTCTAAAATCGGAATAATCTCTGGAAGAACTCTTTCACCCAATTTACGCACAAGATCGCCAAGAGTACGCGCGGCCACCTGTCTCTTGTCAAAGCTTGTACTGGCCAGGCAACCGAGCAATAAACTAAACAGCGTTGGCAAAATCTCCCGAAGTGTACGTGGTGTATTTGTCACGACAACCTTCCAGACGTGCAGGGCTGCCTGGCGCACCATCAAGGCTACGTCGGATCGACCCATGTAAAGACCGGCTAACACTCGGTTTCGTCTTTCAGCACCCAGAGCTTTGATGATGGCATAGTGAGACTGCTCTGTTCCAAAGTTGTCATCTTCGCTGGCTGTTTCTGTTGACATTTTACCAGATACACCAGAAATGCGGTAGAGCAAGTCACCCAACAGTTGCACGGAAGAATATCTGAAATTACACGATTATGAATACATGACTTACATTGATTATAATTTTTTTAAATAGTTTTTTTAAAAAGTTCCCTGACTACATTTTTCCTTCACACTAACGTGTGAATTTAATTTTATTCTGAATGTTAGAGAGATTTCTTTAGCTTTTTAAAAAAGTTCAGTACGTCGTACATACCTAATTCGCCAGTTGTCATCAAATAATCCTCTTTCCAACTCGGGTAACAGTAACATGATTGCTGAATCTGCATACAGAGTTACAATTCTTTGCCCAGCTCTCAAAGCTGTTTCTCTCACATACTCATTTTCATCAGCCAATGCTTTCAAGATAGGATTGATTATTTGTCCTATGTAAGGCGTGAATTCAGTAGTGAACGCACTTGGCATATATATGAACATCATAATATATCCATCCTTCACGTGTGGTGCAATATCTGTTCGCTCAGCAGTACAGATAATCTCAGGCATAAGTTTGTGTAACTTTTCGACACCAAGACCACGGACAACTTCTGAAAGACCTTGAGCAGCACCTGAACGATCGACGCTACTTGTTTCAGAGGTAAGGGTTTGCATAAGCCAAGGCAATAAGTCCTCAAAGCTTGATTCACCCATGCCACGGACCATAGCACCTAAAGCTCGTGCCGATACACTACGAACCTAAAGAATAAAGTGATTACAATCAATAAACATTCAAGATTTATTGATTAAAGTTGATTGTGAATTGAAATACATAGGCACAATATACCTCTGGCACTGGATCGAGTAAGCTCATTTTCAAACCAGGTATGATTGTTGGCAAGTAAGGTGTCAAATCCTTTTGATCTGTTAATGAATACATGTTACCAATGATCTGAGCAGCCATTTTTCTCGTCTCAGTGGATCTATCCATAAATGCTCTTTGTACGACGGGCATGATTAAAGCAAGGGATGGAGCATCAATAAAATGCACAAATTGCGTATCAAGAAGAGTTTGTAAACATGTAGCGGTTTTCTTTGATGGATCTTGAAGAGCTTTTAATAGAACAGGAACAATGGCTTGAATTTCAGGATTCCTAATAACGCTACCAATAACTTTTAGAGCTTCAGCACCAGCTTCTTGTACTTTTGTATGGGAATCACTGAGTACCTCGATAAGTTTTGGGACGATACTCGGCAAACAGCTGGATAGTTGCTTGGGAGCACAATATGCCATTGTACCAAGAAGTTCAACCGATCCTAAAATAATAATGTAATTTAAGAACATAATTGTATTTGTAAGCGGAAAAATGTGAAATTTAAATGCAGAAAATATAGTTATCGTGATCCAACAGAAACTAGAAAATTATTTAAAAATGATTATATCTAAAGATCACGATACTAACCAGTCTTAGTCCTCCAAGAATCTTCTTCCAGAGCACCGAGCAAACTGGGCAGTACAAGTTTGACTCCATGAGCCGAAAGCCTGCTCATCACAACTCTGGCAGTATCATCCGTTGCGGCTCTGACGTACTGACTTGAGTCACCAAAACAAAGCAGAAGGTGCGGTAGTACGTGTACAATGTAAGGTTCAAATAATCGACCGAGCATTGTGCATAGCATTTCAAAAGCAAATAGAGCACCTTCTCTATGCCTATAGTTCTTTTTATCCTGGATTGCATTTGTTAGAGTGGTCATAATATCAAGCTGCTTCAGAGCTAAAATACCTATTCCTTTGATGAGACCTGCTAACCCGTATGCAGCTCCCTTTCGTTCGCCGTATTTGTCCGAGTTGAGAAGTTGGTGCAAAAGTTTCTCGATGATTTTCGGAGCATCTTCCCTGATTGATGGTACTAAATGTGGCAAACAGTTCGCTACAGCTTCTTGAACCTTTTGCAAAAATAGAAAGATTATTACGAAACGGTAACTAAAAACTTTGGAAAACGATTTGAATGATGAATTGAACCTGTTGTGAAGGAGTCGAGAGAGCCGCGATCAACCTGTCCACAATAGGCTTGATCCTCGGATCATCTTTGTCCAAATGCCGAGCTAGCGAGCCCATGAGAATGACGACACTCTGCTTGATGCAATCGAAACTTCCTATCTTGGGCGCTTTGTCCATGAATTCTTCAAAAACGGGCAAGAGAGAGGTGATATTGTCTTTGCCGTGCAAATCAACAGCAGCAACAGCAGCAGTGAACATCTCGGTGCGTACAGCCTGGTTGCGATCGCCCAAGCCCGTTTTCACAAAGAACTGAATCAGGGTGAGGATCGTTTCCGGGGTAAGGAGGGGAGCCATCTGAGCTAAAGCAAGAGCTACGCCTCGTCGTGGACCCCAGGTGTCGATCGATTGCTCAATCACGCGACCAAAATCGTTGAGCTTGGGTGGGATCATAGCGAGCTTGCTGTCATAAAGTACAAGTAAGCGCTCCAATATACCCGGCATCAGCGTAGGCTCGTGAGCGAGAAGCTCAGCAAGCGCGCAGGCTGCAGATTGTTGAACACACTCAACTGGATGAGCCACGTCTTGGATCAGCTCGTCGCATAGTACATTAGGGTTGGCCTTCAGCTCTGAAAAAATAAATAAATGCGATGGTAGATTGGTTGACAAGCAAATCAATTCAAATAGAAAACGAAGAGCGTCGTACCAGCGCTGGTCCATAGTTGATCGGCGAGCTGTTTGTTCTCATCGCAAACGTCGAACCTGGCCACCCAGATTCGCCTGGTGAGATTGAGTAGCTGGACGGGATCCTCCTTCTCGGAGGGGAAGGCGCCCTTGATGACCATGAGCCCTCTGAGGGCGGCATCCCTCACCACGCTGTTGGGGTACTGGAGTGCGCTGATCAGCGAGTCGACCTCGTTCGCGCTGGCGAGAGCCGCCCCCTCGGCGCCGCTGCCCGACTGCGCCACGTCCAGCAGAGTCGTGACCGCGTGCGTCTGTACCCGGCCGCTCGTGCTGCTCATCAGCTCGATCAGCAGGTCGAAAGTTTGCTTGCGTGGCAGCAGCCGCGGGTGTCGGTTGTCCTCCGGGTTGTTCGAGTCACCCCGCTGCTTCGCGTGGTCCTGGATTATCTGGAGACCCTGTGTGATCATACCTGGTGGACAAACAATTTTCCAAGATTGGTATTTTTTCACCAATAAGTAACTTTTTATTCATCTACAAGTAGTCAAGTAGTCGAGCATTCCCGCCGTATTTTTTCAAGCTTTAATATTGTATGGGATTTGTCAACCATTTCAAGTTAAAATTAATGCCTCAAGGTGACTGCCTCTCAGAATTTTGATCTCCTACAATTTATTTCTCTTATCTTGTCCTTGATCAGATTTGTTGAAATTTGAAACTTTACATTCGGAAGTTCCATTTTTTATCGATGTAAATAAAGTTAAAAAATAAAATATATTTACATTTATAAACTGGAAATCTTTTTTCTTATACATTTATCTAAAAATTCACCACAGGAATTTGCAAAATATTTATTGGTTGCGGTGAAAAAGCCATTTTTTATTTCCATGGTTAAAAATCTCAACAAACCAAAGAACCACCAAAAAAGTACCTTTGAATTACATAATGAAGTCTTTTCGGATGCTTCACAGAATAATATAACTAAGAAGACGCGTGAAATTCTCAAAAAAACTTAGTATTTGTAAAACATACCATCATCCTTGCAGGACAGAAGAGTCTTTTTGATGAAATGAAAGGCATAGCAAAAGGCTGGCGCTGATAGTAAATCTTTGTTCTTCACAGTCATAGTGTGGATAAGATTTAAAGTCCGTCTCACAGCTTTTGAGAGTTCTTCCTCTTCCCATGCAGAATCCAAATCACATTGAGGCTGGAACTGCCTCAAAGTAACGTGAGCAACGAGCTGTTCTAGAGTCGGGTCACTAGCTGCAAGGACTGAATGGAAGTTAACAAAAACTTCTGCCATAATGGGAGCTGCCAAAGGGGATGCCAGATTTCTTAAAATTGATGGGAGCAAGTCTTTGAAATAAAAAGACAAGTGGAAATAATTTCCACTGTGTGCCGCTTTTATCATCGAAACGACATTATTTATACTGATATTCATTTCAGTTAATCTGTGCCTTATTGCGTTCTCCTTAGCTACCTGAGCTCTCAGAGCCTCTTCCTGTTTTGCAGAAAGTTTTGGTTCTTTTATTTTTCCTTCTTTTTTGCGCTTTTCGTAAAGTTCACGTCTTAATTGCAATTCTTCCTGTTGTTCTTTGAATGAATACACCTTACTTTCTCTCTTCATGTTCATGGCATTTAAAATATCGTTCTCATCGTTTCCTGGGATGACGCTCTTATCATAAAGCTCACCTTCAGGAGTGAGATACGTGAAATATTCATCCTTAGTCACTTTAGTAATTTCAGGATCATCAAGTTTGCTGGTAACATGGGATATGAGTGTTGGCAGAATTGCATCCGGAGCTAACATAGCAACCCGAGCAAGAGCATTTTCATAGCTAGGGCAAGGCATGTAATTATTAATGAAAGTTTTCTTGATCTCGCTGCTGAGTTTGCGTAGAAAATTAGATGGAGTACAGAAACGCTTAGCTTGATTTGGCCATAAATTTGGTGCAGCTTTGTAAATAACTGGATGATGTGCTGGAATCAGAGCATCTTTGATCAGATTCATTGCATCTTGTTCATGCGTGAATGTTGCAGAACAGATAGCCAGAAGACCATCTGCAAGAGAAATTCCACTAATGGACTTTTCAGAATTAGAATCTTCTTTGGCATTTTCTTTATCAATTTCTGTTTTAAATTTCGTGGATTCGAGGAATTTACTAAATTCAGTGAGAAGGGATTTCACTGATTCATAAGAATCGACTTTCTGGAGACTATGTTTTAATAAAGAGCAACATTTACTCCTTGTGTCGAACCGTGGAGTGGTTATGCAAACTATAATTGCTCTATGAATTCCACTGAGAGCTTTATCACTCAATTTATCTGAGATTGAACTGTTAGTAGTTAGTAGTTCACAGAATAACATTAAATGATAAATTGTATCATCATTGCACGTGGATAAGAATTTTTCAGTGAAAAAAATCTGATCAGCAACTGCAGACCATAGTATATCGCTTTTATCCAACAGTCCAGATACTATTAGTTTCAACAATAAATATGCAGCAAACAACCCTTCCGTAGTTGCAGGAGGTTGAGCACTCTGTTGCGTAGCTCTTGTAATAGCTTGAGTTAATATTGGAACTATAGCTCCTGCGTGTTCATCAGAAATCGGTGAAGATATAAGTAATTTGATGTAAGCAGTTCTGACCGCAGGTGTTGAATTTTTAGAGCTCATTCCTTGTTTGAAAGCCTCGATCACATTTTTGGGTGTATCATCAAAAAACTGTTTACACCACAATGACATCATTTCTAATGCATGGCACAATGTTTTCTCGTGAACCTCAGTCTTCAAGACTCCGATAAAATGTCCACAAGCGTTTTCTGCTAACTTTTGTAAACTCTTGCCGCTCACAGCATTATAACTCAAGTAACCAGCACCTTGTAGAATTGAAATTTTATGACTAACAACAGTTAATTTACCTTCGGAACCATGAAACACTGCAAAAACACTTGATAGTAGAGTCTCAATTGCCGCAATATCAGAACATTGAAGGGACAACTTTCGACAAGCATCTGCAGCTTCATCTCTTACTAGATCATCTTTTGAATGTAAATTAGCAAATATTCCTTTACTAATATCTTGAACATATCGACTCAAATCAAGAGTCAGACCACTAAGAATTTGACCCACTGTTTCAATAATAATTTCTGGATTTCTCAACATTGCTTTCTGTAAAGCAGGCAGCAATAGACTTTTAAAATCGTCATGAGAAATTCTTTTCAGAAAAGGTACAGCTGCATCTATGATATAGAGATCTGGTTTCTTTTTACAGCTCACGCAAACTTTTATAAATGTATTCAAAATGCTATTTTTGAGCTTTTCTATGAGATCGTCTTTTTTGACTTTGATAAGATAGGTTGTTAGTAAACCAGCAAGTGCAACTAAACCTTCATTAGCTTCTACAGAAGTCAACACATTTACATATTTCTCTTCGATATTATTTTGAACAATATTCCACTGATGAGTAAAGTGCAATTCAACTTTTTTAGTTAGTTTTCTGTCTCTAGCAGCTAGTGCAGCAGCACTCAGAATAGCTTGTGCCTCAATGAGTTTTGATAACTCTGAATTATCTGAACTAAAAAGATCTTTCGCTCCGTGGAAAAAAATCAATGAACTCCATCGCAAAACAATGTATGCTGATACAGCAGTATTGTATCTGTAAAGTAGAATATAGAATTATTATATTTGATACAATTGTTTTTCCTAAAGTCTTCTAATGCAAGAAAGTTAGGTAAACGCAGAATACTCACGTAGGTACTAAATTGTTGTGCAAAGCAGCTTGCTCCGAAATAACACTTATTAGGTTCTTGACTGTAGCTTGTGGATGTTTCTTCAGAAGAGCCACAATCAAATTTGTTACGTAGGACTGTGAAGCAGTGTCATTGTATCGGTGCAGTGTGATCGACAAACTTTTGCATATCCCAGCCACAATTTTTTCATTGATGCCTGAAACAAAAGTGAATGAGATGGGAGAGCAGTATACCCCTCCGATTGATGGGGTGTGTTTTGATGAATGTAGCAGACAGGTGTGGATGAGGAAGAAATGTACAAAGTAAGGATGATGTCATTGAACCCTGTGATGGATTGGGGTAGATGAACAAAGAGCCAGGTGAGTGTGCGTTTGCAGGAGGCAATATCAGGAGAGTGGAGGAGAAATGAAGAGATCGAGATGAAGACCCACCAGGATTTGACAAGACGTCGACGACATTGCTGAAGATGAGCCGGCGCTCGTTCTTGCTGGAGGTTTGAATCCGGCTGGGTAGATCCTTCAAAGCCCTGGTCAGCTGTAATAGAGGAGCCGGTGTTAATGTTGCGTTCGGGTAAAAGAGCCGAATTAATAAGGCTCTCCACGTGACAGACTCACCTCGGCATCCGCCATATTCCAAAAAGAACCGGGGAAGTGTGAGCAGTCGCGGTGGCGGATCACTGGCTGAGTAGGTATAACACGCACGCACACAGTCTGGCACGTGCGCGCACACTTTTTGGCTGAGCTGAACGCGCGAGTTCACACTAGCTCCTATACTTGGCGAGCTTGGAGCTCGTCTTATCTTGCTCCCGGCACTAGGCGTTTGCCGCATATGTCCAGTATAGTCGGCAAGTCCGCTCCAATCCGACCGAACTTCGGCTCACTGCTCCGAGATGGCGATCGCGAGCCGGGGGCCTAGGGCCAGCCGGCAGCCTCCAGCCTCCGCACTCCAATCAATCGCATCAGGCTCCAATAACCGATGAACATTGCTCCAAAATTTTCTATCAACTTCCCCTTCTTAATTCCTCTTCATTTTCATACTGCATTTCACTTTGCAATAATTTCATAGGTGTTCGTTTTATGTTTCTCTTTATCGTTTACATCGTATGAAAATGATTGAACAATCACTTACATATTGTCGTACGCATGCTTCTTGCAGGTCTATTTCGCAAGTTTTACATAAGCGTTGAATAGCAAAGAATCCGAGCGAAATAAAACTCCAATAATTTTGGTTGATATACAATTATGTAGGCAACAGAATTGAGGAACTGTTCGTATAGAAATGGTACACTCGATCATGGAAAGTAGGAATCATCCCATATCACAGTCAATTAATGTTCTCCAAATTTTTCAACATTTCATATCAAATGAAATAAATATTTTTATTATTATGTGAACAGACAATCTTTGATCCTTGATTCCATCAAATTAATTTCTATCATTATTTGAAAAGAAACAGTTTTAAAAATTATACTTTTTAATGAAAATTGTATGATGTGTCAGCTGATCCTTATAATTAAATTTTACCATTTTCATTCTATTGTTTTGTAGTGCAATTATCTAACAAGTATTCTATTTGATGTTTTTGGAATGCTCATGTCTGATAATAATTTGTAATGATACAATTATCAGTGTAGAGTTTATGAGGATTTCAATAAATTGCTTAATATATGTTACGCAATAGTGAGATAAGTAATCGACGTATTTTTAAAACTCTTCAGCCTGCAGCGAGAAAATGCATAAGTTTCAAATTTGAAATCTCAAATCGATATTACTTTTCATGTTTGCTACGAGATGGCGATGTCTGTTGGTTCAAATTATTTGCAGAAAATAGTAAAATACGATAGGATGAACAGATTTTATATTTTCTTCCTGTTTGTCGGGTAAGTATCTGTAGCGATCCAAGCCGTACCGACAAACGCACGGCTCTATAGTTTATCTATATGTATATATGACATATCCTGCGGTATTTTATGTATAGAGGCATATATCAGAAAAAGGTGAGTTTTTTTAGATTCATTTGTTAATGGATGTGTTAAATTGGTTCTAACTAACTAATGAATATAGTTTTTTCAGAAAATATAGTGCGTTTTCCTCTCAGCTAAAATGAATGCACTTCCAAACTTGTTCACCATCTCTTTGTGCTTATTATTTTCATCCTTCAATTATGTGGGTAAGTATTCGAGTTTTATATCACTATTTTATATATTGAGCCGCATTTACTTTTGTAAACATGAATTCCTCTTTTGAAGTATAAAAGAGTGATGTTGTTTATTTGAATTGAAACGAATAATTACACATGTTTACCGATACTTGATTGAACTACACACTAAATCAGGATTAATAGACACATATGATTTTGTTTATTGTAGAATCGGACAACTCGTGTCCAAACATAGTAGAAAGGGCCCAATGGGGTGCTCGAAGATGGAAAACGATTAATTATTTAGTTACACCCGTACTGTATGTTGTAATTCATCACACGGCAACACCCGAATGCGAGAGGTTTGGCGAATGCGCGGATCTGGTGAGAAATATACAAAACTATCACATGGACGATCTCAAAAGGGACGACATCGGCTACTCGTGAGTTGAAGCACGTTACTTATATTGCGGGGTTTTCAGGTAAAATAATGAAAAGTTGTGGAAGCAATTAAGTATGTGTGCGTGTCGGGAAGAAAGACGCGTGCATTGTTCGTATAGTCTGACAGCTGCTGGACAGTCCGGTTTAGCATACTCACTGCAATCTGGGTTCAAGGTCAAAGCAAAACTCCGCAAGTAAAGGTGCGAATATGTATGCGTTCGGTACTGGTTTCTCAAAGGTATCCAGTATAGTACAATACCAGCAACAATTTTGTTACTATAAATCTTTGAAATCCTGGGATTTCTCTTTAATATCTTCACTAGTGAACGTCTACATTATTGTAGAAGAGTACATGCACATATACTTATATGTATCTTTGGAAATGGCAATCACGCGTCAAAGTCGATTTCCTCGATCAGAAAAGTATTTACAGATGATTATTTCAAGATAAAGAGTGAAAGCTATTAATTGTTATTCAATTGAAAGCAGGATACAATCTTGTCTTCTGAGATAAATTTCTGATACAACATTGATATTTCATATGCGCTTGTTATTCAATTAGTTTTTAAGAAAATCCTACTATCAACGGGTTTCAACAGCTGCAGTTATTTACATCATATAGTGATTTATCCATTTTTAAGATTTCTAGTCGGTGGGGATGGCAATATCTATGAAGGAACTGGTTGGTTCCAGGAAGGTTTTCACACTCGTGGATATAATAGAAAGGCAATTTCAATTGCCTTCATTGGAAATTTCCAACGTAAGTATGAGTACTTGACAATTTTTCATTGGACATCGAAGATATTAAATCGATTAGAAGTAAGATTAGTTCGATAATTCAAAATCAAATTTAATCCAAAGGTTCGTATCGGAACTCGACGCACGAATTAAGTGTTGAGAGAGATGTCGAGGCGAGAAGTTTAAAAGTAGCACATGATCTAATCGATTGCGGTAAGGAGAAAAAATATCTTCGTCAAAATGTTAAGGTCATCGGAGCACGACAAGTCTTTGGTACGGAGAGTCCCGGCAATCTGGTGTATGAGCACATTCAGAAATGGCCTGAATGGACGGTGGTTTCGCGGCAAGGAACATCTTTATAAGAGATTAGGGAATCAGCATTTCTCATATCGTATATAATTTTGATCAATGAATAACTCAGAATATATAATTTTTCATTTACTCAATTTATTTGATACCACTTGACTAACTTATTTACATACAAGTCTGTATTGATCTAAACAATTTTGTTGACATGGGACAGAGTAGATCTTTTCACAGTGTCAACAGTTTTTAAAACAAGCAACATATTTAAATGACACTGTTATGAATCTGTCCACAGAATCAGCGACATGTTCTTCATTGTATTTCGACGCATTTCTGTTTAAAATTATTTACAAATTTATATGCTGTCATACATTCACAAAGCTAAGTGCGGAGTCTTCTAGACGTAAAGACCAGCAATAGCTGTGACGCAGTGTAAACGCATATACAAAAACAGTGAGATAAATTTCATCGATTAAATTATCAATAGTAACAATTCCGATAAATACGAAATAATGATTGTACTTTTATGATAAATCAAAATTGTCAATAAATCCTGTTTAAGAGAAATATCCTTTCTAATTTTTACTTCCTCGTTTTCCCGAATGAGTTTCCATTCCATTTTGTGCTATGAAATTCATATATTCAATAATTAAGAATTATGCTTATTGTATGGAGTACAAACTCCAGATTACATTTTAAATTTTGTATCTCGCATTGATTAATATCTTTGTGAACAACGTTTCATAGATGCGTAAATAAATAAATGTATATTCGGATTTCATATCATATAACTACATTGAAGGTTTCTATGTACAAACACAAGGGAAACTAAAAGGACTTGAATCGCATATCGCATTGCCTGTACATACAAAATGAACCGCATTATTGCGATTACATCGCCACGAAAATACTTGAATCTCTCTTTTGCTACAATCATTAATGCACCATTAGTAAATTCTTAAAATGCTCACTTTTTCTATGCTTACAAACTCTTCATCAATTAAATAATTTAATCAATCTTATACCTATTAAAGGCCTCGGCCAAAGGTAATGAACACTTTTCAATCCACACCTTTCAATACAGCTCTTTTGACTTATTTTTTACCCGGTGACAAAGTCAAAGAAGATATTATTGGTATTAATTTTTCATCGTTTTCGATAGTAGCAAATTAACATTAGAAATAGGGACTCGTGCCATGATTGTTAATTTTCCTTGTATACTAAATTATGTTTCAGTAGAGAAATGTTCCTTCGTATAGACAACTTCTTTATGAATACAAAAAGCGTTTGTAGCGCTTTTTCGAATATTTGAAAACGTTTTTTCGATCACAATAATATTTCTTTGCGATTTCCCAATTTCATCTCTACTTGATAAAACAATTCACAGCATTTCACACCCCCGACAATGGCAGATCCAAAATTAATATATTTAAAATTAACAAATGCTATTATTTAAAAACAAGCTTCTGAGTATTCTTTTTATCGGTCAATGTGTTTTTTTTAATATTAACGTTTTCTTTCTCAAATGAGCAGGTCTGGACGAATAAAAAAGTTTTTAAAACTGTAAATAGAAATATTTCGGTACGAAAATTTGGAAACGAGAAAAAATTATTCCGAATTTATCATCTTGGTATCTCATGTCTCTATATCAAAAAGAAAAGTATTTCCTATCTGAAATTCATAGAATGAAAGTAATAGTTCCTCTTAGCAAGTCTCGGATGAATAAGCGCCACGAGGAGGAACTCAATGAAAGGTTTTATCCTGTTTCATTTTTTTTAATTTTCTATTTAATTATAAAACTATCAGACAGCTAGAATTTACAAGGCGAGCCAACAGCCTGAGGAATGACCCTGGTTAGAAAATAAGATAAAGAAACAATAGAAGAACAATATTCTAATGCTTACTGAGTAAAATTTTGTGAACCGTCAAGTCAATTACATTATTATGTCTGAAACAAGCAACACATAACTGTGAGTAACAATTTGGACACATTTACCAACAAATATAGCAAATGATCCTTTGTGAGTATTTACAATCTGTTTGTTTGATTAATTGATTCGAAAATTTCACTTCTCGAATCACTTCATTCACTATGTATTCGAAAATGTACATTTGCTTGGTAAATATTCCAATAATCCGTCATTTGTTTTATTATCTGATCAACGTGAAAATACGTCAAGGTGTAAAGTCTTCTACGTTTTCTAATCGTACATTTACTATCTAGTTCATCCTAACCAGGGTCCCGCATGAAACTTAACCGCATTAAAGTAAGCCTCCTTTTCGACCGAACAGGAGCGAGCTAATAGTCCCAAGAGCCGACTGAGCAGCCGATTCTTTAGTGACTGGTATGGGAACCGAAGCCGCAGAACCGGTAGGCGGTTTCACCTGGCCGAGATCCGGCCTCGTCATCCTCGCGCCGCTTCGCCTCAGTCTCGCCGAAGATCTTCGTTGCATAGCAAAGTTGTCCGAGTCATTGTCTGACTTGGACCTTTCATCCCTGCCAGTAGCAAAAGAGGCAGCGAAGCGCGAGTCGCCACTGGTATTCGAACTAGCACCGCAACTCGAGCCCGAATCAGAACTGCTAAGCCTGTCCGACATCGAGCCCTTGAGGAAAGTAAGTTGGGCCATGGGGCTCTCACGGCGCAAGTAAAGCGCGCCCTGGAGAGCCGGCATGCACACACCCGCGGCCATGATGCTGTCGAAGCCAGTGCGCTCGAGCCTCTCGGTCACTCGCTCTTCCCCCTGCGTCTTCTTGCTGCCCTTGTATTGCTCACGCCTGCTCTTCCTGCTGGCTGGCGTCTGTTGAGGCGTCTGTTGGGGGCTCTCCCCGCTGAAGGTGCGTTTGAGCAATTCAGCGCCAGTCGCGAATAGTCCAAACGACATAGAGGAGGAAGAGGGACCGGGACCTGGAGAGGCTGGTCTCGAGTGCACGGGACTGCTATCGGGACTGTTGCATGGCGTCGTCGTAGGTGTGTAGCCTTTTTCAATGGTGGGCGAAGTGGTGCCCGAGGCCGGAGCGGCTTTGATGCCACGCTCGTTTAGCATCTTGGCCAAACCTAGTGTCGTAGAGAAGGTCGAGGTAGAGTTGCGACGGCTGAGCATACGCGGCGTGTTCATCCCCGAGTTGTACGCGCTGTTCGCCTGGCTGGCGACGCGGCTCGACACCACGCTCGAGGTGAGATTCGTGAGGTCGTCAGGATGCATGACCGTGCTATTGGTGTAAGTATATACCGAACCTGTATCCTGGAAAATTTTGCCCGGATACGAATACTCCTCGTCTTCCTCGACATCTGCTAGCGTGTACGTCTCCAAGCCAAGATCCTCGAGACCTCGACCTCCACGAGTCTTCACGCCCGGCCTATCTTCTAGTAAGCCACCTGTGACGAATGCATTTCAATGTTAAAGAAAATTCTATTCGAGTTCAATGTTAAAGTTACCAGCTGCGTGGTGATTGCGATTTTACGTACCTAGCGTTGGTGTGGCTAGTTGTGACCAGTGATGAAGAGTTTGCGAGCCCTCGATTGGTTTAACGATCTGCAGCTTCTCCGAGAGTCGCCAGCTCGCTGAGCTGTTACCACTGAAGCCGCTGAGGTTGCCACTGCTTCCAGTTGACATGATGCTGTCAGGAGTGCGGCACCCAAACGGTATGAAGTTTGATGGGGGTGACTGCATTCCTGTATCGTAGTCATAGCTGTAGCCGGCACCAGAACTAAGGCAAGCACGTCGGGCTATCACTTCAGCGGGAGTCAATCGCCGCAGTGCTGCTTCGAGGTCAGCTGCACCCGGAGCACCCGGAATACCAGTTTGCTGTGGCCCACTGAAATTAATAAAACATTCGTAATATATACTATGTATGTATTAAATCTTACTATTTCAAGTTTTAGATTTAACGGTGCTTTTTACATACTTATGAAACAACTCATTCTGGTAATTTAAGATAATTATTTTTCCCGACAAGATGTGTAAGACTTACGGATATTCCTCTGTATCAGTGAGAAGAGAACTTTCACTATCACTGTGACCCGTAGAATCAAGACTTGGGAAAGTTGAACCTAGATTCTTGCTCCGCCTATGCAAAGTTGAACTCATACGTGGTCCCGAGGAACTGCTTGACAACGTTGAAGTAGTCATAGAACCCAATCGCGGGAATTGATGACTGTCACCTGTGATACTTGGGGAAACTTTTGACGCCATCTTCACCGTTTCGAATACTTTTCTATATGTAGGCCTGAAATAAATACGATAAGGATTATTCGGTGTTCAATCATTTAATAGTCATTGTTTTTGAAAAATTGAATATGAGATGAAGAAAAAACTCACATTCTGTCACCGCTTATACCAGAATCTAAGCTCAACTCTGAATAAAGAGAAGATTCCAGTTCACACGCAATAGAATCTGGTTGAGGGGCTGCAACTAACGATGGGAATAATCCACCACGAGCTATCGGCATTGCTCTTTTACGTTGATTCTTAAGTTGCTCTTGAGTTTCCGCGAGCATATTAACAACCTGGAAAATAACATCAGAAAAATTATTATACCTTCAAGGTGATACGACATGATGAGAATACGGAATTTCATATTTCTACGCACCTCGGCATATCGATCTTTGAACTTGGCTAATTCGTCAGCCAAAGCATTTTGATTTTCTCTCGTGATGGCCAAATTAGTACACACTTCATCGTGTTCATTCATCAAGTGGGCTAACCTCAGCTCAGTTTCTGACAATTTTGATGTTAAGCTAACTATTTCTTCGTGTTGGTACCTGTTTTCCTCTTTTTGCCTGTCCAGTTCTTCAGCAATCCCATCCACCTCCATGTTTGCGTTTGCTAGAAGATTATTAAAATTATTGTTAAAATTGAGTTTGTTCACTTAATTATAAGTCTTACAGAGCTTGAGCTTCCAGATGATACAAATATCAAACGCAAGCGGCTTTCAACAGAATAGTTGTCCAAAAGAGAAATTTTTCGATATAAAGAGAAGAAATTTAAACAATAATCATTTAACATGCTGAAATGTCAATGCCTTTTATGGAACGCAAATTATTCCGGCAAGAGGATGATCATTGTCCAATGGATCTTTTCTTTCTACTATTTGAATATAATTGATTCGTAAAATAATCCACACTAGCTTCTTGAAATCGCAGATAATTCGAAAAGACTCAAAAACACAATGAGAATGATATGTACCTAGTTGATTGGCGATGTCCTTGACTAAGCGGGCCTCTTGCTCTTCACAGTCATCAGCCTCGTGAGCTATTCTGGAAAATTCATTCCTGAGCTGCTTGTTCTCGTCCTCTAGCTCACCTATCTTGCGCTGCATGACGTCGAGGTTAATACCTCGGAAGCCGGCGGGCGTACCGGCCTCCGAATCTCCCGATTCCTCAACATCGTTCGTTAGCACCTGTATCAACTCAGTCTTTTTGCTCACTTCGTAACTTAACTGCGTTATCTTTTCGTTCGCAGATTTCAGTTCATTCTCGAGCTCTTGCACAGTAGTCTCGAGTTTTTGGTTATGAGACAAAAGCTCCTTGCCAATGCGTGCCGTTAGTTCCAAATCTTTTTCTTTCTACAAATCGTAACAACAAGTTTACAATTTTGAAATCATCGAGTTAAATCAAGAATATATTACTATTGGCTCAAAAAATCACGACGTTAGTTGAGGTTTCGTTCAAAATATGCATATTTTCGCAAATAATATTATTTTTTTAATGGGCAATTTTTAGTGAATCATTCTATAACTATCCAGGTAATCGACCCATAACTTTTTGAAAAATACAGAATCTTTATTTTTATCGCTCAACATTTTTCAAACAATAGACACTGCAACGTAATTATATCTATTGTTTCTTGATTATCACAAAAAGTAGACAAATTATTTTTATTACCTCCTCCAGAAGCCTTGTCACTGCTTCGATATCATTATAAGTCTTGGTCATTTGGCTCACGCGTTCGCTGCATAAAACTGTAACAAAGAAAATATGATGTCAATGAAATATTTCAAATATTCACCAAAACGAAAGTACGCGAGTATCAAAGTTTTGAATTGCTTTTTAATTTCAATTACTCGAGTTCAAGGAATGTTCTTATAAGCTTCATCGTTCCAATTGTTTGCCAATTGATACATACAGGTTGAGTTTCAATTCGTATTAATTAATGTTCCAGAGGACCCATAAAAAATTCGTTATTGGAGGAATATTACATACGAATACTCTCGACATATATTATAGTGATATCGTATAATTATACTCATTACAAGATAAGCAAAAGTGGAACTTATTCTAGTTGATAGTGTTGCTAGAATCAACTATCATTGCCTCGTAATGTGATAAAATAATAATCAAAGAAAAATAAAAATACGGAGTCTTGACAGACGAAGTCATTCGAAGACAGTGTAATATTGATAGAAAAAACTTAATTTATCCTGCATTGTATACAAGAAGGGTGAACTAAAAAGGAGACAAGATTGGACATCTTATTTGGTCATGTCTATGACGCCTCTAATTCTACCTCGCATTGTCATTTTTGCAGGCGGTGACAGATGAAAGAAAAGCAAGATATCATTTCGTTTTTTCTATGTTGCGCAGATAGCCGAGGAGTCAATTAACTCCCGATCAGTTTGGGACACGGAAAATAGGAAACAAAAGTGCAAAGTTAGCTGTGGTGCTCACACAAAAAGTCATTTTAGGTCGTTGACGATTTGGGTTATGTATGTGCAAGCGTTGTTTCAAAGAATGTATATCACACTCTCTCGATAGTAGTTTTGTCGCAGTGCGTACAAGCAATAGAAGCACGAACTTGTTTGTGGATTTATCAGAGAGAAAATTGTCGAGAAAACCGCGAGTGAAAATCCTGGACACGAGTTGGCTGGCTATAAGCCGAATAATCTTGAGCCTTTCTTTGAGTTGGGAGGCTCGTTATCGCAGCGCAGTGCAGCCGCGAGATGGAGGTTGAGCTCAGTACGTGCCGCAGGCCACGATCGATTCGCACTATTTTTAAGTTCACTAATATGCCCGCATCTCGTTTCGTCTCTTCTTTTTGGTGACATTCAATCCAGGTGAAACGGCTATTTTCGTCCACGGAATTGTCGTTTTTCTTATGCATTGTTAGCTCACTTGTCAACCTCGAAATCGTTGCGTTATCCACTCGTGATAGATTATCAACCCAATTGTTACGTACCAACCAAGAGTACTCATTGCATTTTGTGCAATCAACACTATCCTAAGCACACTACTTGCCAACGAGTTTTTGTAAATTATAAAACTTCCACTTAAAACTAACTGGAATGGCGAAGATGTTACTCTATTTTACGAGGTTCCCGAACGACTGTTTCCTTTCAAACGTTCCTCCAAGGAACAATGAGATCAAACATCAACTCAAAGAATCCTCATTCACGTTTGCATCGTGAAATATAACGAACAGATAATTACTCGAGACGACGACTGAATTCAAGAAGAAAACTTTTGAATTAGTTTTGAGCATCAGGTAATTAACATCCAGTCAGCCCACGCATTCCGGAACTGTGCGCAGAGAGAAAACTGCGGCTGTATTCCATATAGACAGGCGATCGTATAACAATTGCGTTGGTGTATACATAACGAGACGGAAATCAGCATAGACGGAGATCGGGCAGCAAAAAATACGGGCATGCCTAAACGGAAGTTAATGAGAGTGGAAAGAAAGAATGCGCGTATCGCGCGGAGAAAGAGTGGGATAGCACGTCTGCACTAGTCGGGGGGACATCGACTTTTCCGCGGGCGATTCCAAACGGCGGTGGCGACTGCAGTGGAGGAGGGAAGGAGACAGACAGTACCGACGACATTGGCCATGAAAACCAGCGTCCAGCTCGAGCTCCACCTCTATCTCGAGCGTGCGTGAGAGATACGCGCGAACTGTATGACTCGTGCATTCTTTTCCTTCCGACTTTTCTTTTTACGTGCGAGCCAAAACTTGCCCAGACGAAAGCCTTCCAATGCTGTGATGTGCAAATATCATTTTTCAAAATATACCATGTGTTGTTTTTTGTTTATTGAGTGGTACAGTAGGATCGACACGGGAGAGTTAAAGAAGCAAATCTTGAAGACAACTTGAAAATAATTAGGTTTGTGAGTTTCATGCAGGACATGGAATTTTTTCGTTTGAAACCAACTTGAATTTTCATGAAACTTACGTAAATTTTGTCTAGATCAGACTGACTTTTGTCTAGATCACTGATCCTTGATACCACGAATAACGTGTCATCGACATTGTCAAACTTGTTATTATCATGTATACGTTGCTAAAATAACAGTTATATGTTTTTATGTAACGACTTATTCACTTGATACTTTTCGACAATTTAATCCACGGAAAAAGTGACTTGATCTTCTATCAATTTTTCGACGGAGATCGTTATCAAGTATTATTAAGATTAAAGATAATTTTGTTGATGAATAATTGTATCTTTTTAATTCAGGGGCCAACGCGTAAATATATAGCACTCTGATATGTACATACATTTCATTGAAGGGGATTCACAGAAGCTAAGTACTGCGAGTCCGAGTAAATTGTTTCCAGTTTGTGTGTGCGCTAAAGCGCGCCGAAACAACACCGCATTTGACAGGAACCTTTCGTAATAATTATTTGGAATTAGTCGAGGACGAACTTCTCATGGCAGTTAAATGCTTACATCCTCTTCCATGCATTGCTGTTGTTTGTCAACTGACAGATTCGTTTTAAAAAAATTTTGAATATTTTTCGGGTATTGTAACTTCTAAAACTATTTTATTCGTAAGAAGCTCGCAGAAACCTTCAACGAATCCCCATTTACTATAGTATGTATTGGAATACTGTAATATATTTGATATACGATGAAATTTTATAAAATAAACAACATTCATTGTAGTAATGGAGTCAAGTCTTTTGCGGTGTAAATTCAAATACGAGTCGAAAAAATTGGAAAAAACAAAAATATGTATGAAAAAGATGTGTAATGGAATAAACAAGTTTAAGACTAATTCAAGATTGATTAAAAAAAAGCATCACAACGAATTAATCTTTCTGATTCTAGATAATCTGAGAATGCCTACGTTTTTATAAACTTGATAAACCATGTTGAAAATTTGAAAAGTGTGTTAGAAGGTTGGTAGGGAGGCTTGATCAAGATCAATCAACTTTAAAAAATAGAATTAATTTCGTGTGTTCCAGGCACTTCTGGTGGACAGTACGGCAAACAAAAAAGCTCACAAATAATAAAATCGAGTGATGGTTTGATACAGTAGTATGTGTGACAGCGGTGAGTTTGAGCGTATACAGGACATAAAGAGATATTGAATGGCGTGAAGCTGGTGGTGTATAGGTAGGTGCAGGCGTTTGAATAGGTTGGTCATACAGGGCGTCTGGGCGGGCGAGCTGAGGAGGAAGTATGGCGCTTGAGAGTCGGAGGGCCCGCCGCAAGCGCGACAGGCCCACGGCCCGACGACGGCCTCCCTCGACGACAGCGAGAGCTGCAGGAGTCCGGTCGCCCGCAGCACCTCCGCCTCGCTCCTCGGGATGTCGTCGTCGTACAGGTACGGGTCCTCCTCGTCATCCTCCAGCCTCTTCTGCTCGTCCGTCTCGGACACGATACACAGATTCTTATCCAGGCTTGCGCGTTTTTCTCCCTCTCTCACTCCTTTTTCATTCTCCTCTTCAGATCGGTCTGCAGCTATGCACGATTTCGAGCTATCAACCGCTTCACTCTTCACGAGGTACAGCTTTTACGGCTCGAGAGGATACAATTCTCGCTTCCTGTTGTAAAGCAATCGTCCTATATTGACTCGTTCCTTTCGACAGTTCCTTCCGAATGCACCCCATTCCAATACGTTCTAATCACTTCCACTGTTCCTCCTCGTCATTCACCCAATATATATATTATACTATATCTATATACTTGTTTCCCAATGAAATATTTCATTTTTTCCTTGTTCTTGGCACAATTTATCACGATCGCTCGCAGGAAAAAGCAGGATTGTAAGCACGCCAAAATTTGGTTCAACATTTTTTGCGCTTACTAATTATTCGTAAATATTTGCATGTGTGTGTTTAGTATTCCACATATTTTTGAAGAGAAACGAAAATCTATATCAAGCCTGTTGTAAAGTGTAACATGAGGGAAAACGTTCATCCTCAAGATACAAATCCGAGCGTTATCAATAGTAGAAATTACGGATTATCTTGTGGAGAAAATAATTGAAAAGTAACTTGTTCTCTAATTGAACAATTTCTCGGATAACATTTTTTTCGAGATCTTCAAGATATTTTCGACATTCCAAGGTAAGGATATAATACAATTTTTCGAAGATGCGAACCGAAAAAGGCCTAACTTAACCGGTGAGTTATTCATGTAGCGGCGTTGAGTTCGTCGACTGCTTGAGTCAAGGTTCGCAAGGCCGCGAGAGACTGTCAACAGACATCATGCATTGCGACTCGCTGCGCTTCATGCGTATATATACCAAAACAATACGATTCATAGAGCATGAGATGAAAATCATAATATTATGCTTTGGGTCAAATCACAAATTTTAATTTTCCGTATTCGTGTATTTATTTTCGATTTATACGTGTAGTCATAGATAGATAGGATTTCAAATTCTCAAAGAAAACTCCGAGCAAAGGAAAACTCTTATCTTGAGAAATATTATCTACAAGTAAAATAAGTTGCTATTTTTAAATTTGTACGACATAGATAATCAGGCTTACAAACGCGTGAAAAATGTATCGACCACTCCATCTTCAATAAACTTATTTTTTTCAAATTCAAGTGGATTTATAAACGTATATATATATGAATGAGGAAAAAATTCACAATTTAATCATTTTACATTGTCGCGTAGCTTGAAGAAAAAGTAAACATACTGAAATCAATTTTCTGTTGCGATCTATCAATGTTTTTTTCGGCGACATCAAATTTTACTGATTCGAGAAAACGGAACATGTATCGTGAATATGAGAAAAAAAGTCTAATTAATGTCAACATTTAAAATATAAGTTGAAAAAATCGTAAAACACTTTAAAGTATATTTTTAAATAGCATATATTCGTTTTAAAATACATTATTGAATCTATGAAAATAATATGATCCTATTTAAATCGATGTCACGTGATGTATGACGCTATCCCTATATGCAATGAATAAGAGAGAAGATTCTCACAGCGTCATATGACGCTGATACGCCACAGATTGACAAAAAGCTAGAATGTACTGGTAGAAGCTAACCTCACTTTAATGATCTTCACAGCTGTGACTGACTTTCTACAATTCATTTTTTTACCATTTAGAAACACTTCATTTGAAGCTATCTTACATTATTGTTGTATTTTTATACCAAGACACAAAACAATATTCACAATGTTTAAAGTAGACTCAAACTCCTTATCAGTCCCTTTTACTTAGATCCTATCAATTAATCGAATTGAAAGTGTAAACAAAAACAACCTCTAATATATGAATTGACGGTTTATTCGACTCGATGTTTTTGGGCGTCATACTGCGATCTGCGACTGTCAACATAAAATAACAGCACGCAACGATTTTGGTAGCGAAGACGTAACATATTATAGCAATCATGTGACATCTATTTAAACGGTGGTCCAGAGTAATGGAATAATTTGCAGTGGAAAAGGAATACTTTCGCAAAATTGATTCTACAACATATATATACTGTTGATAAAAATAGAATAGAAAGGAAAAATATACAAGTTTCCTATTGAAACACTCTTCAGAGTATGTATCACAGATCTAAAGGATGTATACAGAGGGTATTGATTAATCGAGTAATCTCCAATATAGAGTATATTGGAATGGTCAGTTTTCATTGTGATTGAATGACGAATCATAATCGTAGATATCCCTGAGAGTATAGCGAGCAGGTGAATTATTATCGGCGTGCTCGTTCCTGGAATTAGTGTTTTCAAGATCCAAGGAAACAGAACGAAGAGAGAAAAAGAATGTAGTACGCCATTGCGTTCAGTTGCGTAAGCAGTCATGCGGATTTCCACGCCCAGCGATTGGCGGATCTACAAAATAAATCATCGAATTTTCAACGGAATTGCTAATTGAAAGATGTTCCTTAAAATACACTTTTTTCCTCTTTTTATTTTGTGAACTGAAAGTATTGAAAGTTTTTTTTTCACTCTACAGAAATTACCCTTACGATACGTTTCCGTCGTATATATTTATACTCATCACACGATGAACATAGATTTAGCCCAAGAAGTAGATGTTAAAAATTCGCACGATTGTTTGTAAATGTGTGTCATCAGTTTTACTCTCGAACATTTTACTTTCCACGCATAAGGTAATGCAGAAACGACGTCGAACAAGAAAGTTTCGGAAATTAATAGAGTCAGCCAAAGTGAGGAAGTGGAACAGCTCGAATCAATAGCGTAATTACATAGACGATGGGGTCGGCGCATAACAATATAAAACGATAGCCCCATAGCTGCACGAATGCACTGCAGCCCTATCGCGCGCGCAGTGCACTTTCTCCGCTTTGCCCGGGGCACCATCGTACGCTCGGACGTATCATGTGTTTGCTGATTTTTGCCGGGCGATACGCGGCTGAGGGGATCGTTGCGCAAGCTGACGTAGGGTTGCGCTGCGGCCCCGACCTTCGCCCGATGGAGCGCATGCCCGGCCCGCTCGAGCCGGCGCGTGCCGTCGTATACCCACGTTTCCACCACCGGCTAACCCTCTCTCGCGCGGGCGCACGCACCCCTTCGCAATCCCATGTCTCTTCATTCCCCGCCCCCCAGGGCCTCGACCTCTCCGTCTCCCCGTAGACGTATTTATCCAATCACCCACCAGCTTTTTGTTATTCCACCGTCTACGATTTTCCCGGTCAATGCGACGTGCACAATACCCCGGTCGTCAAACTCGGTTTGTATTTTAAATGACTTTGCAAAACAGACGACTTAGTTTTAATCGAGTTAAGCACGCCCACCGAGTCTTTTTTTTTGTCGTTCCAGCTCGAGTCGAGTCTCGGGTTGGGTAACGTTTCGCGCGACTACTGTCGGAAAATTAATTTGTCGGTTGCAAACCCGAGTTATGTGCTCCTTTTCGAAAGCTTACGTAACGGCGGAGCACACGAGGCTCTATGTATGCACGAAAAACGGGCGATAGGATCGAACAATATATTACAAGTTATTTGTCATCCTGTGGCGTACTTTGGGATCCTCGGCAGCGAGCGATTGCGCCAAGTTTTTCCGCGCAACTATATAACACCGGCAAGAGCGACGACGAGCCTTTCGCTCGTAAAAATAACTGGACGAGTCTGCTCGGCAAAGACGAAAAGAACGGGCGGATGCGATGCTTGCAGCGCGCAGGAGAGACGTGGATGCGGGGATGCAAGTCGAGCTTGCGAATAGAGAGAGAGAGAGAGAGAGAGAGAGAGAGAGTTGAGGATTACCGTGGAAGAAGAGAAGAAGAGAGCTGAGCGGACGGGGGTAGGCGCAAGTGGGTCCGCCTATGCCAGCTCCTCGAGATCGCTGCAGGGGCTACACCCTGATGAGCGCCGACTCGACGGGTCGTGTGAGCTGGCCCAGGCAGTGGGAGCCGCGAGCATCTGTCGGGGGGCAGTCGGGGCCCGAGGCATGGCGCGAGAGCTGCCCGGGGCTGGACGGACGGGCTGGACGAGTCCCGCGAGCTTGCGAGCTTGTTGCGCGGCGCTGCTGCTGCTGCTGCTGCTGGACGGCGTGCGTTCACTGGCGCAGCGTCGCTCGACTGATCGATCGGCCATGTTTGAGAGCGGGGGCAGACACTGGCTCTCCCGCGCGGCCGCGGCGAAATAATGCACGCCTGCACTGCGCGCACTCGCCAGCGAGTATGTATATATACAAGTACCTCCACGCGCAAACTCCGCGAGGCGCGACTTTCGAGTTTACACGACGAGTTCGGTCTCGCCACGGCCGAGGGAGCCTCGGGTCCGCTGTGTGTGTGTGTGTGTGTGTGTGTGTGTGTGTGTGTGTATACGTACGCCCAATTGCCGTCGGGGGTGCAATCGGCGGCTGCACAAAGCTTTGCGCGAATCGTGCGTGAATATGTGTCTGGACTACTTGTCAAAGCAAATCAAGTTTTGAAAATTACCGCACGACGAACATTTACTTGTGCTCGATGTCACACGAGTCTGCGTTGAGAATTCTAATGAAAGGGGAAAATTAGAGAATGGATGCGACGTTCAAAAACTGAATAAATCCTGATTGAATATTCATCCAATCTTGTCGAGAGTAATAGGATTGGCAAAGCTCGCTATTTCACTATAGATTTTTATTAGTATTTACAAGAAATACAACGAACTTGGAACTGCATTATCATCTATGATTTGTCAAATAATGATCGGAAGTACTTCATTTGTACAGTTATTTACGGAGTCTTTGAGCCTACTATAAACTGTATTCTAGTGTTGCGTCATGATGCACTTATCGAAAAATATGAAATTGCTTACGATATTGCGAGTTAGAATAAAAAAAAAAGAAGATATACTAACAAGCTTTTCTGGGTTAATGCGTAATATAACAACTTGAACTCTTTTTAATATGAATCCATCAGTGTAGAAATAAATACGGTAATGGAAAACTTTGATTAATTTCTTTGCTAAAATACATTAAAATTTTGCGTTGCGATTGGTCAAGAAGCCATCTATGCTTCGAAGGACTACATCACTGTGCAATAAAGAATTTGCAACTTTTGTATACCACTTTTAATAGGTACATTACATAGAATATAGAAAAATAATTGAGTTTTATTTTTTTATTTTGGTTTAAATTCATTTTTTAAAAAGATATGAACGTTGAAAGGTTCAGCGTTTTCAATATATACAGATATACTTCAAATGTTAATGACGTCACATTGGCTCTACCATCGTGACGTCACACGGATTTCAACCCCTCGTATTAGCTCCAATTTCGATTGAATCATAAAATAAAAAAATACGATCTAATTATTTTTGCACTAACTATTCAAATACGCAGTAAAAAAAGCATGCTAATTCCTTATTGCGTCTATAGATATAGAAGGTCGTATACGTAATTCCGTAATCCGGACTGCAAGTGTCGCCCTTCACTTGTCAGCTGGATCTTTGGATCGCGGAAAACGAAAGTTCAGTTTCTTATCGCATTAGTCTCGTCAAACGATGAATTTCTCCGAGATATGAGCTGTATCTTTTTGCGCGGCGTATTCGAACAATAATTTCCAGCATAAATAACTTACCTAAGCTTGACAGTTTTTCACTGTGTTATGTTATTCGTGTGGTTCTATGTATAATGGTTGACTTAAATAAGTAGCCGTATAAAAGGGTATCAATTCTCTTTTTTCTCCTCTTCGGCGATAGTCTAAGATAATTGGAAAATTTTCGTTTGCTATCGTGTAATGTTGACGTTTTACAAATACGAATTATTTGAGACGCGACGATGGTTTTTAGTCAACAATGAATTATCTCTCGGGATAACACAAGTGTTATCGGTGAAAATCTCATCCGCACGCGTTGTCGTGAAAAATAAATGTGGTTCCGAATTGGATGGGTAAAATAATTGTTTGCCTCGATTGAACAAGTCGCGCAGGGTCTAGTTAAATGTAATGAATAGTCACGACTCGCGAATGTAGATATACAAGGTATAATCAAGAACTCCTTGCTCAATTTACTTTCATCAGTTTAATAAATGTGAATTATTAATTGAAGTAACGTGGATGGATTGTTATAAAACCGTTGTTGCATACAATGCAGAAGCGGCGCGCAGGTATATACCAATTGGAAACGGTACTTTTTCTCAATGAGTCGGGCACGCGCGACTCGGGATTTCTTGGTTCACGCTGGCGCTTATCTCGCGATCGCGACGAAAACAACGGCACTTTAATTGCGAAGCGATCCGGTAATCCAGTAGTGTACAATTATAGCACAGGTGAGTAACGACGTGTGCGAGCGTAACTGAGCATTCAGTGAGTTGTAACTGGTTCAATCGTTCCTTTCTGCCCCGCGTGGGACACTCGCACGTCGTCGCGCTCATATCATAATGCGATACGGCCATTGTGCACTTTAATACTACTGTTCTCGGACGGTCGCGGGTCGATCGTTCACTCGTGCTGTCACGAGAAACCCGTCTCCCTGGCAATTAGATCGGATTACGCCTGCCACGAGATGTGCGCGCAAATGAGCCGATAAAATAATACTCGAAGCAATTGAAATGCCTACTCTCTATTACGGTAGTGTGCGCCAGCGCATCGATCAAATAATCTAATAATAAATCAATCGATCCGCGGGCTATATACGCGCTCGTAATTATGAGGCTTGCGCGAGCCACATTCGATTTGGCGTGTATTGCAGCGTCTGGTGTTGATGTGTTGATCATTTGTTTTTGTTTTGGACGTATACAGAAAATGTGAAAAGTGAGAGTCGTGATGTGGTTACGGAAGAATAATACCAAGCTATTACACGTTTTGCAGCGAGTAATGGAACTTGTGTGTGTGTGTGTGTGTGTGTACCTTGTAATCATAAACAGCTGATGTATACTTTCCCGTAAAAGGCAATCACCCTTCATTTCTGCCTCGTCCGCGTGCCTAATTCGCCAATGATGAAATTCGGTTTCTTTATTTGAGTTGCGGATTAGGAAATCGAAGAGCGCAAAGGAAAGATGCGATTTGGGGATAGATCAAATTGAAGAAGCAAGCATGGATAATGCATACGTACTGATAAAAACTTCAAGTTGATAATTAGGGCCCGCGCATCGCATGAAAAATTAAGGTTCTCGCGATGTACATACATAAATCCAAGCGACATTTTCCAAAGGTGGCGCATCAAATTTGTCACAATTGCTATACTTTATTTTTTCGGTTCTATGCGCGGTATATAAATGCATATGTAGACTCAGCTGATGAGCGTATATCAAATGAGAAACACAAACCAGATTGAAGTCGATTAGATTCGACTTGTTAAAAGGGGATGTACCGTATAGTCTCCGACGGGTGGTACCAATCGCGCGGATGAAACTTTGTGGGGACCCCAAAAATGTATATCTACATACACATTCAAGTCAATGTCTCAACATGTATATAGGTATGAGCTGTATCTCAAAAAGTGATCCATGATGATTGGTTTTGTAGAGAAGGGTCGACACGGATTGATGACTATTTAGATGAAGGATAGGTATCATTTGAAGGGTACGTACGTTAGATGAGCTGAGGCTGTATGCGCGCGATTACCGCTTAGAGAACGTTAAAAATGTGGAAGCTGCCGAAGCTGGAGAGTTGACAAACCTCTGTTGAGCAGGAGGGTCCTGATGACCCGGACGTATATCTTGCCGTGCTTGGTGCGAGCGACGTGGAAGAGGAAGTCGGAGAGCTGGCCCTCGGCGTGGAGGATGTCGGTGTCGCCGAGGGCGTCGCGCATCAGCTCGACGCGCTCCTCCTCGGTCGACTCGTCGGGGCTGGCCAGCCGGCGCTCCATGAACTCGACGACCCCGTAGTCGTCCCACAGCTCGCACTCGCCCGGGTCTGCCCGACCTGCCTGGGGGAGGCGGGCCCACGCGGCGGCCGCCGCCGAGACGGGCGTCGAGGCCTTCGAGGGGGGCCCGCCGAACCCCGACACGTCCAGGGCCAGCGCGTCGAAGGTCGACTCGCCCCGCGAGCCGACATACCGCTGCTGGCGCGGCTGGGCCCGGTTAAGGGGGGACGCGGGCGTGCTCGCCGGGCCGCCGAGCCCGCTCATATCACATGCCCACTCCTCCGCACTCCAAGCTCCCTTTCATCCGAGCGTCTCTCTCTCTCTCTCTCTTTCTCTCTCACTCACTTCTGCCTCGCTCTACTCACGATTTCATTACCACCTGCAGCTCGAGAAAGACTTTTCAACCCGCGATACTCCTTGGACCGCTCGTTTTCGGATGTACACCGACGAGCGAGTGAGTAATTCGAAATGGTCGCTCGGACCGTACGCGGATTTAACGAAGCGTGCGCGCGTCTTGCAATTTCACAGTCCAGTTGCGAGTGGACGCACAAACTGTAAGCCAATTTCCGTTGCAGTCGAAACCCCGTTGTAATGTACCTCGAGCCAGTCATGTGGCGCGCCAGTGTCACTGACACTTCCCCCCGTCTCTTCTCGGGCGCGCACACACGTCTTCTGATGTGCGTGCCGCCGCGTATAACTATAATCCTGGGGGGTCACGCTTTTCTCAGCTAATTTTCTCATCGCCGGCAAAGGAAAATACACACAACTCCATTGGTCGGAGCGATTCGTTTCCGCGTTCGAGTATTGTTCGAGGGGTTTTTTCCTTCGTTCCTCAAAGCGGAGTTGAAAAAATACGTCGCGTCGTTACTCGTTGCGATCGATTCATCAAATTCTACAAAGTCACCGCGAGATAAATCAGAGGTGCGCAAAAAATACGGAGATGAACGACTCGAGACAAATTGCGGACTTGACGTAACCATACGCGAAAATCGTGCACGAGTGAAATAATCAAGCGACAGCAGGAGCGGACAAGGTGAAAGCCACCAAGGATTACGAGGATCACGAGGAAAAGGCTGTGTATTGAAAAAACAACCTAGGAGCTGGGGGCGTGAATCAGCGCAGGAATCTCAAAGAGCAACGGCCAGGCCTGAAATTATCCAATTAAAGAGGCGATTCTTAACAGAGGCGACCTTGACGCGGCCGCTCGCAGCTCGCTATAGGTATAATCGACTTTGAATCGATTGACCGAAACTAACTAGGGAAACGGAGGTAATCGACCTGGGATACCGTAAAAACGCTAACCACCGAGAACAAAATGTAATAACTCATTGTTCGGCTTGGGGCGGCTGGGTGTCCGAGCAACATTTCATTATTTCAGCGAGACAAGCCAGAGAAAACGACACGATCGCGTACGAAAAACTCGATATAACTTTTATCGGAGGCTAAAAGAAAATGTCAAAGTAAGATGTGTATTATTATCAATTACACGCGTGGTCAGTTGTGACCAAACTGGCTGAACGCGGATGACTCAACGGTTGACTTGGTTGAGCTTAAACGATCATCGAATCGAAATTAAGAACGCTCTCGAGCCATAGTGATATTGGAATGCTTCTCATCGTGACACGAAAAAAATATTCGTTGTTAAAAGTACGATAGACGAATAGGATGAAAAAGTGGGTATCGAAACTGAAAAATGATTGGAGGCAAATACCTGCTCTTCCTCACTCTTGCCTAATGTCAATAATCTCGAGTACACGATGCTGACAGAGAATTGTTGATACATTCGGAAATGTTACTCGCTGTTGGTTTCTGATTGACCGTAAAAAGAGAGCGACTGTCTGGAAATAGTTTGCCCGACGTAGAATGTGAACGATGAGGATGCCAGCAAGATGAGTCACGAGAAAGCGCTTGTGGGAACAAGTCCGAAATTGCGGAGAAATTAAAAAACATAGCTATAAAGAAGGAGGAGACGGCGGAGCACTCGAGTAAGGTGGCTTGACATGCGGTCGAGCCTGATGTACTGATCTCTTACGAAATGCAAAACTTTGCGCGTGCGCCTTTCCACCGGTTAGAGGGACATCTCATGCACCAGCCCATCGACACTTTTCGCTTTTCGTCCGTACTCATAACTCCTCCTCGATCGTTACCGGCTTCACGTGCTTCGAACGAGCGAGGGGGGCAGGGAAATTCGAGGTAATTGGATTTTCCAGGTCCACCCACTCGCGAGGAGATCCCGTCGATTTCGCTGTTGTTTCTACTGTTTTTTTTTAATCTCTCGCCGCGATCGATCGCCAGCGATGTATCGGAAGTGACGAGGAAATGAGGTTTCCTTCGATTATCTCGCATCAACGTGTTTCGCGCGGGATCATTTTCATTATCTCGTCTCGGTATCGACATAAGCCAAGAACAATCGAAATCTTTGCATGGCTCAAACTTTCGAACTGTATGAACGTATACACGCGCTGCCTCGCGTTCGCGGGCGCACAAACGAATTTTCTTCGGAAAATCATAAAACCCGAACGTCCGTATGTAGGTACTTGTTGCGATGTGGCGAGCTCGCGAAGACTACTTTATCCATGTACGAAAGACGGAAAACGTCATGGAGCGGATTGCTAATTAGCGAAAGCCACAAAACCGCAGGGCGCGCGCGACTTGTGCAGAATTTTTTCGCACTAATTAGAGCGAGCGATTTTTTTCTCTCTGTCTTTCTAAACGCGATGTATCGATGCCAACTGGAGTATCAAGTTTTGGCCTCGCGCGAGTACAGCCAAGTGATTTCGCACGATAAAGCGGAAGAAACGATTTCTTCCAAAGCACACATACACACGATGGAGGCAGAAAAGTATATTGGGCATAATTATGATCCTTCGGTTTAGCATTTAGAAAGTGTGCCTCGACTGCTCTCGTGTTTTGCGCGTTGCGTCGAATATCATAAGTAGCCCGAGTATAATACGTTATTAGAGCAGGCACGAGGGAAAAAATGACACGAATCGAGAGAGCGTTCAACATCCGAATATTGTTGCCCGTTTATATTTGGTCAATTACTCGGGCAGCTCCGACTCTCCAAAGCACAGTGTGCTTTGGATTATGCTAACGAGTATGTAAAAGTGCTCGTATCGACCCGATGTCGTTTTTATAATGAACAAACTAAATAGCTTTCGCGAGTGCACGTACACGGGCATACGGAAAAAGTGCAAGAGAGAGAGAGAGGAGGAAACGTTAGACGCGACTTCCTCGGCGTGCGTCAAAGCCATCCGCAGGCTAATTACCCTGGCATCTTGTCAGCGGCCTGTCGGATTAAACGAGTAAACGATATGCAGCACAAACAAGAGACACATGGGGGTGTCCCAGCTCGGCCGGCCGGCCGCGCGGAGAAACCTCGCGTCCCATGCGGCTTCCGCGTTGTCTTTTCTGGGACCCCTCCCCTGCCCCCTGCGCAACGCTTGACGAGAAACCGAAGAGACCACCGTACAAGTGCGCCGCGCGTACTTTCGGATAATTGCGCGCTTGTAACTCAATAACTACTGCATATTGGCGCTACGAGTTTCACCGTTTTAATAGCCTCGTCTCACACGAAAACCGTCTTACCCCATATATAGTTTTTTTTTTCAAAATCTAATTACCATGTTGTAACTGGCTGATGATATGATGAATATCTTAGCGCGGGGAATTAATCAATGGAAAACACGGAATCGTGTGCTCGATTGTGAATTTATATAAAAATATCGAGATATGTAACTGTGCCTGATCGGCTTTTTCGTTATTCGTCGCAGCTACACTTTATCTTCGTCGAAAGAGATTAATTCAATTGAAAATGACGATATGTAATTCAATGTAAAATACCTAAAAGAACACTCCATATGAGAATTCATGAAATACATACTCGAAAAATTTACTACGAATTTAATCTGAAAATGTTTGCTGGGAAAACTCATGGAATTAGAGTGAAAATTACACGAAAAAGTCACTGCAGTTTCATTCAATAATTCATCAGTTATTTTAGAATTTATAATAATTTATATAATTTATCCACCTTCGTACAGTAATTTTCCACTTTTATCCTGCGGTATTTCAGTGTAAGCTCTTCAGAGAGTAGTAATAACAAATGGATAGGGCAAAGATCCCTGAAAACTAAATTTAGCATAAAATGAAAACATTTCTCCTACAAGTATCGTAGGGGGAATACGCGAGAGATGAGAATTGAAAAGCTATTCCAAATACTGCAGACGACTTACACAAACCTTAAGAAACTTGTGCTCTCAACTCAAACTGTTCGAGATTTGCAGATACGTTTATGAAAATGATAAACATGAAATGAATTGTCAAAAGAAAAAAAAATTAAGTGTGTTCAGCACTAAGCTCAAGTATCTTTACACAAGAGAGAAAAAACGTACGTCGTTATTCAAGGCTTGAACATTGAATATTTCGTTTGTATGCAGTGAAAAAAAAGCTGAAAAAGCTGAAGACAATCGGCAACAGTATTCAGTGGATATATTGGAGCGAATTAATGTACTCAGCGTTCTCAAAGTAAGGTTGGTATTCCAGCGATATTTTCTTCCAATTTACGTATGAGCGTGAAACCAGAAAATAGAAACTTGAAGATTTAAAAGCGATTTCTATGTAGCTACGTGGCCGGTTGTTTCGGCCAGTGGAACGTACTGGACAAAAATAAACTAGGATATTTAGTGTTGAGATATAAATGGGACAAGAAGTATGCGCGCGAGCCTTTACTCACTGTAGCAGGGAAAATTAGGGACACTTCAGTCGATGAGTTAATTGGGATTCGCGGCTAACATGTGCTTTTTCGAGCTCGTTCGGGATATCAAAATGAGTTTGGCTAATTGTTGAGACGGCCCGATATCATCTCAATTCAATTTCCACATGAATCTTTGGCGAATTAATGCAGCCGAAGGTTTGCCAACCGGCTGTCGAGTCTGCTTCATCGGATGAACTCGTTCAGCGTTTTTGATTAATCGCTGCAAGCGGATATACGGCACCGCGGACGAGTCAGTTCAGCTCGAAAAAGTCGTTACGAAATAGAGAGACAGACGGGTTTGCCGGCATGCGGGAAAAAATAATGAATTGGTCGGGCCGAGCTGGCACGCGCAATCACTGCACAATGAAGAAAGCACTTGGGCGGAGAAATAGAAAGAAAGACTTTGCTCGCTGGCACCAGCGACTTCGTCACGCAGCTGTAAAGATGCTGATCGTGACGGCTTGGTCTGGCACGTGCTTTTGCATCTTTGATCCGACGTGTGTGCCACGAGTCAATGATCAGCTCGCCGCGCTCATTAATGACCCCCTCGTGCTGGCGGCCATTTATTCACAACGTGGGATACCGACACTCCGAACGTATCGAGATAATTTGACCTTTCACTCGGCGGCACCATTTGGCTTTTGGCTCATTATACACGTTGTGCTTGTTCGGCTCGTGACACGTGAGATACTGAGGCTCCAAGTAATTGGCCTTTGTGGTGCCTCGAAATTGCCAAAAAGGGCACATTTGAAAAATGATTCCCTTAAAATTACGAATCACACTGATATTCGTTCGCAAAGGAATTTATTATTTCTTTTGGAGATAAGCATTGCTATCGTCAATATCAACTTCGTGGATGTGCAAGCGATTTTGCAATACTTCTCAATCAAGATAGTATCTCAATGAAAATATCAATAACAATACTTTATACGAAAATCAATTTTTATTCGATAATGGACAACTATTTTCTGATTAATTAAATTGACAATGGCTTCTTGAGATTATTATCATCCAAAAGAAAAAAAAGTTATAAAAATTCCATCCTGAAATGGGTCGATCTACGTGAAATCATAAATAAAATAAACGTAAATGTTTCTAACTTTATCAAACAATATTCGGGTAAACAATGTTCGGGTAAAAGAATATGACGCTGTAAAAACTGCACCTAAATTTTCATTTTGATCGTCGTAATTGAGATGTGTAGAGTCCTATATTATACTATGCCAAGTGTTTGTAGGTCAGGAAGGTTCATAAATACTCGTTTTGGGACCTGTGTCATCATAATTATTCACGTATAAATGTTGTTCAAACGAGAATGAGAAAACTTTTCCAAAATTATATTACACGAAAAACAAGTGATTGATGACAATAGTCAGATCTAGAGAAATTATCTTTATTCAATTAATTTATGCCAACGGGCAAGAATCTCGAAAATTGCAATACAAAAAATATCATATGTACATTAGTTTTTTTGTGAGAAATTCGAAGGAAAAGTGTCAAAATCCTGAGAAAGCAATTGTTCAAGTTCAGTATTCTACTCTGAAAATAATTGCTATAGTCAATAAAGACAAGAAACTTTTAACATCTGTAAATATGATAAGAACGTCTGTTAACAAGAGCTCGACTTCTTGCTACTCGATTCTCCATGAAATCTTTTTAAATTTGTTGAAATGACGGTATTATTTCCACTACATAAAAATTATCTGAAAACTAATTTTTCGCAAATTTCTTCTCATTCATATTCAAATCCTGGATAGATAAATGTTGTGTTATCAATGAATAAAATATGAATTTCCGCAGTAAGATGGACGAAAATATGGCAGAATACAGAAATGTAATTTATCGAACTGCAGCTGCCTGTGGGATTCCAAGAGGCAAAATTACAACAGGATCCCGAAGAGAAAAGTGGGAATAGATGGAAAAGCTCTTTACTGCGTGCGAAAGTGCATTTTCTCAAGTGACCATTCGGCAGAAATGGAGTCGAGGAAGATGAGGAGAGCAGCGTGGCGCTGAGAGAAAAAGAGACGCCTTATCAGTTATCACGTGAATCGCTTGCGCACTATACGAGAAAAACTTTATCTGACACACAAATAAATTGCGTATACCTATATATATATATATATAACATATGCCGTAAAAAGAAAACAACCGACGGCGTGATGGTATAACTGTGAGAAGACGCGATGAAGAAGACAAGAGGATCTCCGCCTCGAAATGTATCGATTTAGTCCTCTGCGTTCTATCTGTGTTCGCGCACACCTATTGACAACCAATCTGTCCTTCCGCCTCATTTCACGACCCGCTTAAATATCCTGTCGCGGATCAATCGAAACAGACTTTGACCTTCGCGACGGGTTCCTTCATTCATCGACGTAAAGCTTGACAGTCGATAACTCGTTCATGCTCGGTGGATTATAGTTTCTTTCTCTTTTACGCAAGAAGACATTCCAGGAGTACTTTGGAACTATTTCGAGTTTACAAAGACGTGTGAATGCAAGTGGGGAAGTACTTTTTCTAACCATTCAAACTATAATAGCGTGTCCTTCTCCTTTGCAACTCAACTTTTGAAATAAATGTAGTTTTTGTTTCGTCGGTGAGTTATTGTATTTTCATAACTGTCGGACTTTTGAAAATGATTCGAATAAGAATGTCGATTTCAAGCATATAGAAACGGAAAAATCAAGTATATAGAAAGTAAAAAATCTCCAATTTTATAGACTGTTTACTCGTGATGCTTTTTCCGCAATAACGAGCCGGCCAAGATTATCGGGTCAAAGCATAATATAATCGGGGTGTAACACATATATTTCCATTGGAAATATATCGAATTGAAAAAAACTTTTTCGAGCAGCAGGTTCTTGAGACGGTACGAGTGGAGCCCGTGCAACGTCCGCGAATCCGATAGAGCTTGAAATCGTTCGTTCACCAATGTCATGTCCGAGAGTGACAAGCAAATCTGGGTATTTATTTTGAAATTAGTGGCACGTTGGATACACTCGATCGCAGCAGACGAGATTCGTGGCAGTGTCGAACGTGGGTGAACGGGCGATTCGGAGCTGAATCATATCATCGCGGACAGACGGGGGGCGGCGGGTCGACGACGGCGCGTGTCACATGGAGGTTATGTCACAGGCCGCTGCTACATAAGCCAAGTCGGCTACTGACACTCGCGCGACGTAAGTCCACCAGCTGCTTACTGGTGCGCGAGAGCCGCGGTTCGGCGACACAAGGGCTTGCACAGGGGAACGTAGCACGTGTGCTTTAGCGAGGCCGCGCCGATGGCCGTGAATTCTGCGGGGGGGGGGGGCCGAGCGACACGCGAGGTGCCCCATCGAGCGCGCCGACTTGGCCCCGCAGCAGCTCACTAACCGGCTTTCGTCTCCGTTGTCACACTCGACGGCGATATAAGCAACTCACGTGAGGAGGATCGCGCACCAAAACGGAGTGTCGCGCGCGAGCGAGCGAGCGAGAGGAGCTCGGAAAGACTCCGAAACGCAGCCGACGAGGCCACGGAGGCGACTAAAGCGCGGCTCTGTCTCTCTCTCCAGCACCGCGGAGCAACCCTCTCTGCGCGCGCCACGCCTCCCGCCGCAGCGACGTCACTCGCGCGCAAGCGGCAAGTCGGCGACGGCGTATATACTCGCGCATACTCGCGCGCGCGCAACCACGACATTCGAGTCACGTTTTTGGCGAGAGCTCGCCTCGCACCAGCTCCACGCACGGCCGCCGCGACGTGGCCGTCCTCCCAACTACGTGTCACTGTACGTCCGCGCAATTTTTTCCCCGGTTCGTGGTGAAGCCGAGCTTTTCTAATCAGCGCCTACCCCCTGGGTACACTCTCTTAAATCCTTACAGTGAAAAAAACACTGCGTTTCAGTCAACTTTCACTTTACTCCCATGAGTTTTGATAGAATACATTTTTACATCACTATTTGGAGTAACTTTGGTGTGAAGTGAATTTTCACTCATGGAACTAAAGTCAAAATACTTACACTTTAGTTAAGTAAGAAATTCACTGGAATGTCCAGTGAATTTGTCATGCCCCTTGTTACACTGATTTTCCACTGTAAGGATTTAAGAGAGCACATCTCCTGGGCACCCCTGTATCATAGCCGCGCATTCTCATCACTCGTGTCGCACGAGTGTTCCCCAACGCTCGGGACAAAATGATATTATTATCCAATTAGTGCGCGCGCAAACTTTGAGACGCCCGCGCGTCGACGAGTGCAGTCGGCCACGAGTGTCGCACGTTCAAACGAGCGTTTCAGTTTTAACCGTACTCATTTGCGGATACCATATTTCATGTCATGAGCTCGAGTTAAGAGGACATTTGAAAAATGAACCAGTGCGTGAAGTGCCGTTTCACGCACGAAATAACACAAAATATCGTTTTCTCAACTGCGCGCGTGCGCCAGGTAGGATTCAACTTGCACTAGCCACTGTTCGCTAATATAGGTATTACTTATATAGCGTTGGATATATTACAGGGCAGCGGGGAGGGTGATTCTCGCTCGAGTGCGATTGTCACTCGGTCGAAGCGAGCAAACCATAAAACTGTCACTCCCTTCACACTAGATTCGAAATGTACCATTGAACCAAGTGCAAAATGTAATTCTCACGCCTGTGCAAGAATCGCTGAGTAGTATTGACAAAGACTATTTCCGAATGAAGTGCAAAGTGTGACTAGGATGATTGTCACCCTCGCTTCGCTTGGACAACTCTCGCATTCGTATTTACTAAATTCAGTATACTACCATCCAATCGCTAATCGCTAGAGAAAGGAACGATTTTGATATACGAGTGTATTACCATCATCAACTACCCACTATGAGTTCCACTACTTTTCATAACAATACTGGGACTGTATCCTATCATCAGTGGTATACTGGATTTTGGAATAATACGTTACAAAGGTTTAATTGCAGAGACATGACTCTGACCTCGATACATCGATCAAGCTGCTGAAATCTTTCATATCTTACTCATATTGAATCATTGTATTTGTAATTTTTATCTTTCTGATGCTTTACGAAAAGAAAAGCATGGAACGGTTCCTATAAACCAAAACAAAAGGGAAACATACGCCCCTCACTCTTTTTGACTATCAGTGCTGGGACATTCAAGCTCACTGTTATTTCTAATTTCCAAGAAAATTGGACACTTTATCTATACGGGACAACAATTTGCTTTAAATCTAGAATGGGATCATATAATTTTGTTAACATTTCAATACGATCTCATCAAATGTGTCCTTATTGAAGATGAAACTATATGGGATTATATAACTTGAACGCAAAACATTTGCGAGGGGTATTTCTTAATATTAACATTATATTGATTCACTAATATGGACACAAATTTTAAATTTGAATGTGCTTTTAACCCGATTTGGGTATCGTGGGTCGCTGGAGACCCGAGCCATTTTTATTTTGTCTAATATCTCGGAAAACAAGAGAGGGAGAAATACCTATCCCCACCCTAAAAAAACTTTATAATGCAAGGACCCTTCGTACTGAGTCACGTTCCGCCAGTGTCGTGTTCCAGCGATGTCGTAGTGCACAAATCAAGCTCGTTTCGGGTCGCCAGCGACCCACGATACCCAAAACTGTGGTCGAAATACGCTTTGAGCGGCAAAATAAGTTCCGGTTTTTTATCAAATTTATCAATATTTTCGAGAGATTAGGCAGTTTTCAGAGTCATGTATTGGTTTTTTTTCCATTTTTTACAGATAACCAAAACAAAAATCGAGACTGTGGTCGAAAACCGATTCGAGCGGCTGGTAAGTTGCACGTTGAAAAACATGCAACTTGACACCTCTCAATTAAGCATCTCTTTTGCTCTTATCAATCTTGCGATTTTTTAAGTGAAAATACCATCTTTCAACTTTATTTTGCAATTTGAAACTTTTAGATATCTTGATTTTTTCAAAAGTTATGAATTTTTCCGTAAATGCATGCATTTTTGGGAGGGGGGTATGTTTATTAATAAAAAAAACATATTTATCCAATTTTTTTTCCAAAACCCACAATATGCTCTCAAAGTAGAAGAATTGGAGAGTGTTCAGGAATTTTTTCAGATTTTTTTATTGAAAATTGCACTTTTTAGCCTGTATCGGGTCTCCAGCGACCCATGATACCCAAATGAGGTGCCGAAAAAAGCGATACCCAAATCGGGTTAAATACTTGAATTAATAATGAAAAATCTATAGACTGTCACGAACAAAACAAAGCTCGACTCGCGAATCAACAGTGATAAGCTATAGGGAAAATATCGTACTCTTGATGTAATAGACGATTTTGCCAAGAGACATTTATGCAAACAGTCAGATAAAATCTGCTAAACATAAGCTATGAAATGATATGCAGTGCATCTTGGTACAAGCAAAGAAAAATTTCTTGATAATAATCCCATGCATCTGTTCTACCGTTATTCTCAAAAAAAAAAAAATATATATATATATATTATATATATATATATATATATATATATATTTTATTACATGATGAACATTTTTCAATTATTTTCAATTTTCATGCAAATGTCCAAATGATTCATGGGAAATAACCCCAGCAAAAATCTGCTTATTTCCATGGATCTTTTGAACGAATCAGGGGCCAAGATTTTTGAGATCTAAATAATACTTATACGGCTTCATACTGTCCGTCATACGTGTATTTGCTGATTTTTAATTTCGAATAAATTTTACTCCTTATAAGTCCAATGTATTCTACATCTCGAGTAAGTTTTAAAAAATTCGAAGTCTCCGTGGAGCTCTGCATACAATAAATGCGCAGATGTCTTTTTTTTTGTAAATGTAAGGCGACTTTGTCTCAGAAAATGAGCTTGAGAAAATCTTGCCAGATCGTGGGTCGAGCAACGAATCGTGCCCAGGTAGAAAGAAATGTCTAGACAGAGGTACTGTTAGTTGATCCTCTAATTTACAGCTCAATGTTTCAGTGCAGATGGCCGAAGGCTCGCGTGGAACGATCGCAGCTTGAACCTCTGCACCGACGTTTTAAAGGTACTCCAGGCGCTAAAGATCTGCACCGTTGAGTGAAATTTTGTGGATTTGAAAACAGCCCTACTCTGCGTTTATTTGGCCTCTCCTCGTAAAATATGAATAAGGACGTGAATAGCAAAGCGAAACAGGCAAGGACTAAGCTACTTTTATTTGGGGACGCTACTCGCTGGGTGCGAAACACTACGTAGCACCACTACCCTCAGCGTATATGCTGGGCACTGATTTCAGTTCTCTCGCGCTTACGTGTCAAGGTCAAATGAGTCACTGCCTGATTTACAAACACACTGGTTCTTATCCCCAGTTCCACTATAAATGTGCAACGGTGCTAATCTTTGACACCTGGTGTGTCTCAACGGCTATAAAACCTCAGTGTAGCGGCGCAGGCTGCAATCATAGCACGCGAACCTTTGACAATCACCACTGCCACGTTGAGTCGTAAATTAGTGGATTAACTAACAGTACCCCTGTCTAGACACTTCTTTCTACCTGCACAATTCGACGCTCGACCCACGATCCAACAAGAGTTTCTTCAGTTCAGAGCCTTCCATTTGTGGCTAAGTTCAACCTCTCACCTCGTTCAAGTTTACTCAAGCCTAAATGGTTGAGTAAATACAGTTATAAGCAAACTCTGACTAATTAGTCGATAAAATATACTTCCCACAAAACATCTTGGATCGTTGTGAAATGATAAAATTTGTGCTTGGATTTAAATTTTTTCTGTACTAATTTGAATCTTTAAAATCTCGAAAATTGAGATTGAAGAAACACTTCTTTTGTTACTATCACAAGCAGAAATACGAGCGTTAAGCATTTTTCAAGAATTATATTTTCATTTTTTTCAATTGGATTGTGGATTAGATTTCTTATTTGAGCCAATTTGAGAAATTTCCCAAAATTGATTCATTCTAGTCCAGTCGTACTTTAGTCCTATGACGTTGAAACTCGGTCGTATCAATTCATTATTACACACCGTAACAGCCCTATTCCGTTATTCAATTCTTATGGCTTATAACTACATATTGGAAAAAAATGAAAAGAATCACAAAATCTTACCAAATCCAATCAAAATCCACGTCTTTTTAATAATCACATTTTTCTCTTCTAGAATGTTTTGTAATTCTATTTTCGAACACTTCATTCACTGTACATTATGATGAATTACATAAATACGGTGTTAATAGCCTTAAGAAAGCATGTTATTTTAAACGTTGATAGGTAGGTAGTCGAAAGAATGAAATTAAAAAGAAAACAAGAAACTTAGAGGGAGGAAACCATAAGTGGTGAATACAGTATTGAGTTAAGAATTCATTTAAAGAGCGTTCCCGGTGAAAGAAAGACTCGATCGCGGGAATCTCTCACGCTTATATAGTAGCGGAGTGCAAATCTAACCGAGCGCTTTAACAATGGGATTACGGTCCAAAGTATGCGCGTCCACGACTTTTATGGCGATTCAAACTAAATGCCATTATTTTTCTATTTTTTCGTGGGAAACTCATTCCAATTTCAAATTCTCTGCTTACCTGATGCTGGCAACCGACCCTCTACTTTTGATTTGTGTTTCTCAGTTCCTCACTTTTATATTATGACAGTTACAGAAAATCTAGTTTTATGAATATTAGAGAATATCTTCGAAATTGTCCAATATTGAATAACGTTACAGCTAGTTCATAGGTAATCTCATGATAAACAAAGAACAATCCACTTAAGGAAACAATATTTATAAATTTGATATCGTGACACTCTTCCATTGTCTTAAACAAATCAGCTTTACTGACAAAGAGTTTAGAGACAATTTAGATTGACAATGATATTGAAATCCAAATAAATTTAAAATGATTATCATATTTGTAAAAAATTTCTGGTTATAAGTGAGAATAAATCATATGAACCTACTAAAATACTGATATGTTTTTACGCGGAACATTACGTGACCTAGCGTACTATAAAACATGAAATACATCTTACGTGCTCTCAATGAAATTTTACATACTTCATGAGAAAGTACATTTTTAGAATGGGAAAATTCCTTTTTACGTAAACTTTAATCCTACGCATGAGTTAATATTTAAAACGGAGAAACAGAGAAAACATCAATACCTCGATGTAATCTACTCTATTTAGTCGATACAATTCTATTAATAGTATTGTTTTATAAGTTTCTGAATCCGTAAAAAATTGTATGTATAAGTTACATCATTGTTAAGACAGAACTCAATGTCAATACAATTGATAATACTATATCGTCGCCTGGGGGGAAAAAGCAACGATCTCAGAAACGCGCTAAAGAAAGATCTATTTCGATTTAAGCGAAATAAAAAGATCTATTTCGAATTAAGCGAAATAAAAAGATCTATCTCGAATCGAGCGGAATAAAAAGACCTATCTCGAAACGAGCGGAATAAAAAGATCTATTCCGAATCGAGCAGTATAGAAAGATCGTTCTCAAATCGACTTTTAAAGAAAGATCTAACTCAGATTTTACATTATAGAAAAATCTATCTCAGGTTTAATTTTATTTTGCGGCGTTTTTTCGAGTTCGGAGTTGATGCGGTACGTGCGCACTTGAGTGCGATTGCTTGTGTGCGTGTGTGTGTATGTAAATATGTGTGTACGTGTGTGTGTAAGGACACATCTGAATGTAATATGCCAAGTTAACTATTTACATTAAACAGTTTTTGTCTCGATGGTTTCTCGTAAAAATTGGTATACATGTGTTTTTGAGGTCGCTGATAACGAATCCGGCCTCAAACTTTGAAAATTCAAATTAGAGCCTCTAAGATCACCTGACAAAAATTTGGAAAAAAATTGAATTTTTTGGAAAATTGGTAATTATGGGTTTTTGAGGTCGCTGATTACGAATCCGGCCTCAGATTTTGAAAATTCAAATTAGAGCCTCTAAGATCACCTGACAAAAAGTTGGAAAAAATTGAATTTTTTTAAAAATTGGTATACATGAGTTTTTGAGGTCGCTGATTACGAATCCGGCCTCAAATTTTGAAAATTAGAATTAGAGCCTCTAAGATCACTTAACATTTGGAAAAATTGATCTTTGTTGAAAATTGGTATTCATGGGTTTTTGAGGTCGCTGATTACGAATCCGGCCTCAGATTTTGAAAATTCGAATTAGAGCCTCTAAGATCACCTGACAAAAATTTGAAAAAAATTGAATTTTTATAAAAATTGGTATACATGGGTTTTTGAGGTCGCTGATCACGAATCCGGCCTCAAATTTTGAAAATTAAAATTAGAGCCTGTAAGATCACTTAACATTTGGAAAAATTAAACTTTGTTGAAAATTGGTATACATGGGTTCTTGAGGTCGCTGATCACGAATCCAGCCTCAAAAACCCATCTATACCAATTTTTAAAAAAATTCAATTTTTTTCCAAATTTTTGTCAGGTGATCTTAGAGGCTGTAATTTTGAATTTTCAAAATTTGAGGCCGGATTCGTGATCAGCGACCTCAAATACACATGTATACCAATTTTTAAAAAAATTCAATTTTTTTCCAAATTTTTGTCAAGTGATCTTAGAGGCTCTATTTGAATTTTCAAAATCTGAGGCCGATTTGTAATCAGTTACCTCAAAAACCCATAAATACCAATTTTTAAAAAAATTCATTTTTTTCCAAATTTTTGACAAGTAATCTTAGAGGCTCTAATTTGAATTTTCAAAATCTGAGGCCGGATTCGTGATCAGCGACCTCAAAAACCCATGTATACCAATTTTCAACAAAGTCAATTTTTCCAAATGTTAAGTGATCTTAGAGGCTCTAATTTTAATTTTCAAAATTTGAGGCCGGATTTTGTGATCAGCGACCTCAAAAACCCATGTATACCAATTTTTAAAAAAATTCAATTTTTTTCCAAATTTTTGTCACGTGATCTTAGATGCTCTAATTTGAATTTTCAAAATCTGAGGCCGGATTCGTAATCAGCGTCCTCAAAAACCCATGATTACCAATTTTCCAAAAAATTCAATTTTTTTCCAAATTTTTGTCAGGTGATCTTAGAGGCTCTAATTTGAATTTTCAAAATTTGAGGCCGGATTCGTTATCAGCGACCTCAAAAACACATGTATACCAATTTTTACGAGAAACCATCGAGGCAAAAACTGTTTAATGTAAATAGTTAACTTGGCATATTACATTCAGATGTGTCCTTACACACACACGTACACACATATTTACATACACACACACGCACACAAGCAATCGCACTCAAGTGCGCACGTACCGCATCAACTCCGAACTCGAAAAAACGCCGCAAAATAAAATTAAACCTGAGATAGATTTTTCTCTAATGTAAAATCTGAGTTAGATCTTTCTTTAAAAGTCGATTTGAGAACGATCTTTCTATACTGCTCGATTCGGAATAGATCTTTTTATTCCGCTCGATTCGAGATAGGTCTTTTTATTCCGCTCGATTCGAGATAGATCTTTTTATTTCGCTTAATTCGAAATAGATCTTTTTATTTCGCTTAAATCGAAATAGATCTTTCTTTAGCGCGTTTCTGAGATCGTTGCTTTTTCCCCCCAGGCGACGAATATGTTCCATTAAAAAAATGTTGATATTTTGTCGATTTTAAGTATCAACTTGTTCGTTATTAAATATATAATTTAGCTCACGGATCGAATCTTCGAAAGTTCTAAATATACGCTCATAGAAATTGATCGACATGACCAAGTTCCTATTTTTAGAATTCGTTATAGTAAAATAACGATTTTGACGAAAACATTGATAATATATATTCAATTTACCATAATTTACAATTGGTTTTCCATGCGAATCGCATTATTGCCATTCAATAAAATATAATTAATGTGAAACGTAATTAGAGAGTAATCAATAATAATTATTGAGAAACATACAAATGAGTAAGTTATTCTATAGCAAATGAAGATTTGCCTTGTATGGGCCCCATTAAATGAACGCAACATGAGTTATAAATATCATCGCAACGAGTGCGAAGAATATCATAAGCTCAGAACGAATTGACTACTTACAAAAAACAATCGCATGTTGTAGTTCGTTAGCTAAATTAATGAATTCCTCTCACACTGCTAATCTCCATATCCATATACAAACAGAAGAGAGTCCAGCGTTGAAACCGCATGAAAATGTGCCATTGCAGTGGCGTAAAAAAGTTCCCACTCTGCGAGAAATTGCTCTCAGTGCACGCAATATGATAAAATATTTCACATCGCGGTAGCAAGGGAACGAGTTGTACCTTTAGGAGGCATTTTCCACGCTCCTCTTTGTGCGTTAACGGGCATTCAAATATGTGAATGCGTGCGCGGTGAACGCCATACATCTTGTTGACGATACCAGATTATTTTCGAAGTTTTCTTCGTTTCTCAGCATTTGATGGAAAAATGCGAGAGAAAATTTATAATCTAGTGCTCCACACTTTTCGTGCAGAACCAATGGATTTATGATGAAGCTTATAAGACAATTTAGCTAATTAACCTCAATACGATTCTTTCCAGTATAAAATTACTAATGTAATACACATATAATTAATATATTCAATACTTCAGAGTTTATCAAAATAAAATATACTCTTTTTCATGTTTTATACGAACTGCAAAATGTTTTGGAGCAATCAGTACAAGGATATATTTTCCTACTTTTTTTTAATAAATGTTTCTATTGCCGATTGAAAAAGTTGAAAGAAAAATTGTGTTTGTGTGAGCCTACAAACAAAAGTTGTGGAATAATCTTATCTTTCTTTACTCAATTCAAATTGTATATTTTACAAATTATCTTGAAAGTTCGAGAATTAAACAATATAGCATGATTCTAGTGTTATTGTCAAGTCTTCAGTTATAGAATATATATATTATGTTATATATTAAATAGCTTCCAAATGAGCACTCATAACATGAAAATATCGTATCCGCGACTGGTGCGTTAAAGTTTAAACACGTGTATGAGCATCTCAAATTTTTTATACTCTAGTTGCACAATATATTATTTGGATTTTATTTCAAGAAATTACGTTGATAAGAAGCATTACATATACCACTGAAATTTACTTTTTGAATGTTATAACTGACGTTAAATCAAGTTCTTTTCAAACACACAAACAATCCTTTTCAATACGTACTGCTCGGAAATATAAATATGTCACGAGACATTTTACCGAACATTTCTTGAAATTATTTTATTGTTGATAAACTCATAGAAATATTGAGAAATCACGAGTGGTACTTACTGAAATAGTTAAGTGTCTCCCGGATCTGATCCGGCGAAAGTTTCAAGTCTTGTTCTTCTAGCGGTACTTTTTGGGAAGAAATGAACCAATCGGCGTTTTCGTATCCTAAAAACAATATGATAATGAGTAATATTGTCAAATCCGAGCAGGTATAATAATAATTGAATGCCATTATGGGGATCAACCGTATCTGGACATATTGGTACAGAATATAAATAATTAACGAGAAGCATACCTTGAAACTCTGTGAGGGTGTCGGCTCGCAGACGGTACCTGGGTATCTGTTCCTCGAGTAGACTGATTATTTCGACCTCGGGCAACTCCTCCCCGCTGCACACCTCTGTAACAGTAAGAAAGTTTCTTCGCTTTAGTCCCTGCGACCAATGAGACACTCTCTTCGTATCCCCACGTCGTTCTTTCCTGCGCATTAATAATTACTATGCGCACATTTTAATTCAAGCGCTCGAATTGATCCTATTTTTCTCCCAACTGAGTTTCCCTCCACGTTTGTTCCGTATACGTTAATATGAAGCTTCAAACGAATTTCTACTTAATTGAGATTGCACGTTTGTCAAAACGTTCTCACGAGTTGGCTAACTTATTTTTTAATCAAACTACAAACAAAAACTTGGATATGGACGTATTATTCCTTACGAAGAATCTTTTGAGGCTGTTAGTACAGTATCTTTGAAAATGAAACTTTGCCGACACCATTCTTCGATCAGAATTTTCTAACGGCAGTGCGTCTCACTGATGAAGTTCATGATTTGAAATAGACAAGATAATTTTTACCAGTCACTTCAAGCACGCGCTACTTTTGTATCTGACAGTGGCACACGTATTTATCCAAAATCTCTGCCAAATCACTCGAGCAGGAGCTTTTTTTACAGATCAAACTGGCGTATTAGCAGGATAAGGAATTCAATAAAACGGATAAACGATGAGTGAGAGCCTATCGGGACGGATATATTATTAATTTCGAGGAAATCGGTGTAATGAAGTCTTGATGTCTGGCTCGTGGCACTGCACCAGTGGAGAATATATTGTATTTAGGATGCGCGCGCGCGTCGAATAGAGCGATGACATTGGACAACCAGAAATAGATACGGTATTCTGGTTTGCCGGTGCATCCACCTAACTTAAATGGCCCGAATACTCCACCTACGGCTTAACAGCGTCGCATACTTGCAAACGTTCTTTTGGGCAACGATCCGATTGTTCCAATTGTAATACTTGTACTCCAAAATGTTCAACTATGAATTGCCGCAAAAATGTGAATGTAATATTTTGAAAATACTCCGAGATTTGTAAAACGAATCTCGGATCAACAGAAGCGAGTGTATTCATTCATGAGTAGATCACTAGTTATTTCGAAAGCAAGTTCTACACTACACAAGCTCAGAAATGGGGGAAATTTCCCAAATATCCGTAAATTTTGATTAAATTTACTTTGAGGAAAAATTTATGCAGAGTAGGATGCCCGATCGCCATTATCCTGGAGTTCATTCATCTTATCTGCAAATCTTTTTTTCCCCGCGTCTCAAAATGTATCGTTGATGAACTGTTTGTTGTTACAGAATAGGTCAGCAGTATTAGCATCAGCAGAGGGATCCATTGGATTGTTAAAATCTGTTGGCGAGGAGTTACGTAAAAGTGTAAAATGGGCGATTGAGCGAGCTGATGCGTGCGTACGAGTGAGAATGTGGCGAGTGGAAGTAAGATTAGTACGTGGTTTGCGGCGGCACAGTACCCGGGCAGCGGAACGAATCCGTCGAGTTGATTATAAAGAAACAAAGCGCGGAGCGGTTACTGTCTGGACGAGGAGGAGGGAGGAGAGCATGGCACGCGGCGCATCGCTAAAAACACTCTCGCCGTACCATCTCGCCATTTGCCGAGTATAGCCTCGCGCCTCTGCAGGACGTCCTTGAACTTGGCCGGGCCCAGGGGCCTTTTCACTCTCGCGCTCGCGCCCAAGGACATAATAAGCTTGGGGGGCTAGCGGCTCCGCCTCCGGCTAGCGGAACACTCGCTTCGGCCTGCTGCTGCTGCTGCTCCCAGCACGTCGGGCATTCGGTCTGGCTTCGTTGCGGCCCGCAAACCCTACTTAGCACTCGCGCGCGACCCTCTTACCCAGCGACGATGCTAACCATCGGCCTCATTACCGCGCACACCCACCACGCGCTCCCCTTTACTTTCTCCTCTGCGTATACCACTCTGTCAAAGTTGCTTCCCCGAAATTGCAGCTTCCTCTCCGTCGACCGATCGATAAATATACTCCCGCGAATCGACTGTTTTCTCGCTAAGGAGAGTGCCGAACGCACGGCATGTTTCTTCGCGATTCGACAGAAAACAGAGCGAAGTCAATTTTATTTTTGATTTTACGCGCGATGATTCCGCGCATGATTAACCACACGGCGATTTCGCGTTTCGCATTGTCTCCTCCAGTTTTTGTTCGCGGTGATTCAAACAGACTCATCGAGGCTACAAAGCAAACAACGTTATACCATTAGAAAAGCTCACTGTTCTGCACACGTCTACATTACGAAGTTACGGGATTCCATGAAGGACTGGAATCATCAGCTACACCTTCAAACTAAACCTACGGGAATCGATGAGGAAAAAACGAGAAGCGAATGAGGCGAGTCGCGCGAACAAGAGGACACTCTTCTCTGTGCTAATGACACCCGCCAAGCTTGCCAGCTGAGCTTGCACTGCGTTCGAATGACTGTTTTGCCAAGAGCGAAATCGCCCCCCGCGGTTCACGAAACACCGCGAAAAGGTCGATTCGCGATGGAAAAGCGTCGCGGTGGATTAGGATAATCAGCCGATGGCGCGGCCGCGCGTAATTCGAGTTGTGCAGTCGGCGCGCGACGGTTACTGGTGCGCGACTACTAAAATGAGAGGAGCCGCCAGCGAGATCCTCAGTGCAGCGCGCACGGCTCGCCAAAATAGACGCGCGCGCGCGCGCGCGCCTGTACGTCCCCGTGTTATAGGTGGCGCGTCGCCAAATTCGCGCGCGGCGATCGGGCCCCCTTTCATATGCCAAAAAGCCCTGCGCGCAGGAGTCACGCCCTCGATGCGGCAAATAACCGGTACTCCAAGCTAAACCGTATTCCACCGGGTCCTCTTCCCGTCCGTCCAACAATCTATATTTAAGATGGTGCGTCCCGACTCGGCTTGCCATGAATAAGCTAAGGCAACGCACTCGTCGCGCAGTGTCAGGTGACTCGCGCCTCCCGACAACCAATTAGCTCAAAAGTTCGAAGCGACTTTTTTGTGTTCCCCTCGTATTTCGTATTTCGACGCGCTATGGAGGAGGAAGAGCAAACAAAAACAAACGCTCGAGCAAATAGGATCGAATATAAACATGTTTCGCGCTCGATGTGTACGCTGATTCGGTATCAAATCAAAATCAACCGAGTGTGTACATTTGAATGTTTACATGATTCTTAAAGCATATCGAGAAGATGTAAAGTTACTGATTGTAAACACTAGACAGTTGAATTGGCCGAGAATATGCCTGGTGGCCGTTATCTATCGAGAACTAGGAAACAATTAGGTTATTAATAGTCCAGTTTGCTTTATAATTTACCTGTGCAGACGCATAAGCTCTTTGAATCAACGCGGGCATTTAATCAGACGAGAGTATAAACAACTGAATAATCACTGTAAATATGATCTTACGCAATTCAAAAACAACAAGGTTTCATTCATTTTTATTTTTTAAAGAAAATTCAATTTGATGTTGTCAGTGGAGAATTTGAATTGAACGAAAGCATCCAGTAAACTTTCAGAAAAACTTGTCTTGTAAATACTGGATGCTTTCCTTCATAACTTCATAAAAAAATGTTAAATTGTTGATAAAGTATCAATATTAACTTCTGTTAATAACAGACTTTACAAGAAAGAAGGAAAAAAATTCGAGCTGCATCGTGGAATTAGCAAAGTCGTACAAAGTACTCGCTCAGAGTGTATATATAGTGAGAAATGCGATCATCAGCGCGTTTCCATTGCACGATTGTAATTTTGACGCCTCTCGGTCATGCGCTCATGACGCGCGACGGCTTCTATAACGGCTGTGGCGCGGCCGCGGCGCCTCCTAACTAGTTCCGTTTCAGCCACGCAAACGTTGTTGCGTAACCCTTTACCCGAAACTCGATTCTTTGCAGTGAAAATGAAGATTCAACCCTTAACAAGACTTCATATGATATAAACGACAATTCTTTGAAAATCGGGTATGTAAAATTTTGATTATTGATTTAGTTTTGAATTTCTGAAGCTTACGAATCGAATATATATTATTGCTTTGCAAACTAAATTTATATGTGACAGTAGATATCGATTTAGTAAAAGTAATTCTTTTAATAAACATAATTTCAAGATTGTAATAAAATGAATAAAGTAACATTTTATCATTACTATTCATATAAAAAAGTCCAATGTGATTTCGTATGATTTTACGGTTTATTAGTTTAGGAGCATTCTAGCTCGTTGACATCAGTAGAACTGCAGAGAATGTAACTCATGGATAAGAACCAAGTTTCATAATCAAGCAACGGAGAGACATAGTCTGATAATAGCGTCTTAGATAATATTTTTACTTCCCATACGTTCTTACAGTTAAAAAAAATCAGGATGATGCTAATTAAGGTGATGATGATGATGATGATGATGATGATGATGATGATGATGATGATGACGACGACGACGACGACGAGGATGATGATGATGATGATGATGATGGTGGGGACGGTGATAGCGTTGATGGTGGTGAATCATAATGAAAAATTGGACCGTGGCGTATGGTTGTAATCTTTACACATACGCTGAGGCGTATAATGACGAGGATGACGACGACGGCGGCGGCGCAAGCAGCGGGAGGCGAGCACGAAGCATTATGCTCCACTTCCAACCGGGAGTAATCATCATTTGGCCTCCTCCCCGCAGCTCCTGACTTCTTTCTTCCCAGCCAATGGGCAAACACCATGAGCTTCTCTCTCTCTCCTCTCTATCTCTCACTCGCTCTCTATCTCTCGTTGCCACAGGTACTCGACACACCACCACAAGAGCGACACGAATTCTTATATAAATTTGCCGGAGCCTCGCCGATGGGAAGTCAGTATCTCGCCGGACAGCGAATCGTCCATTTCGATTAATTTTTCCGCTCTCGATTCTTCAATTTGTGCAGCCGTCGAGTTCTCTTGTTTGGTTACAAAATCAAAGCTCCCGCCCCTCGATTTTGCTGCCGGCTGATCAAAGTTCAATGATCGATGAGAGTCGACGTTGCGCTTAGCCAAGCTTTCATCAAACGTAATTTCAGTGTACAAAAGCACGTGTGTGAGAGAGCTGAGTAGTGTGACACAATACCGAGGATCGGTCGCCAGTGATCCGAGTCTTCGTCGCCATTCGCTCGTGAGTATATTGCAAGTTAATACTTGGGCAATCTTGGGAAATTCAAAATCAATGGAAAGTACGATGTAAATAATGACACGGTAATGGCTCACTTAAAATCTGGGAAATTTTTCGAATCATATAATTCGAAACGATTGAAATCTTCGAGCTTCGTGCCTAAACGAATAAGTGAGATAACGAGCGAGATAGTTTATCGGCTCGACTCACTTACACAGAGTTTTATTTTTGAACTTAGTAAAGATAACAGATTAGAACACGCTCGCTTCAAGACAGACAATGTGTGCACTGCTTCGATGCACTCATTTACTATTGATTATGAATAGAAAAAGTAAAACAGAATAGATGAATCGTCTAATCAATCCAATCTTCAAAAGATGCAGAGAAATCGTCACGATATTATAAGTTGTTATGGAAAAACTGTACACTCAAGTCGCTAAAAAGTGTTACATGTCAATACATATATAACCAACAGTTGTATTTGTTAATTTTTATTCGGCAACTCAATTCAGTGCAGTAGGAAGATGGCGTTGCATCGACCAATGCAGTCTAAAAACTTCAATGAGACGGAAATACTTACTGCAGAAACTACGAAACATAATCGGTAATTGGTTATCGCTACACTGATACATTCGTATATATTTAAACTTGCGTAAATGTCAATGTGATTTTTGCATTCTCATCAATTCTTATGATTTGGAATGTATTCGGCAGTACATTAGCACTGCAACGTGGCCAAGATGGAGAATAAATTTTTATTCCGACGCGAAGAAGCAACGATTCGTAAGATAAAAAGTAAAGAAGTGAATATAAGTACCTGTAATGGTCTCGGCGTCGCGGAAAGTTTTAGCGATAGCGTTGATCCTCGATTTTGAGAGCTTGAGTGCTTGAAGGGTCGCCCTCGTCGCTGGTGAAACCTTCACGGAAGAGGTTGGTGAGGCTTCAGGTCGCTTCGGACCCACATCCTCCACGGCGGCCAGTTTGGACGCAGCTGTGGCGACGAGGGAGATCGCCTCACCTTTCTGCATTTAATAAAACCACATTACAATCTGCTTCGTCACAATTATTCAATTTGTTTTTGCTTTCATTCACTACATTATTCGAACTACGATATATAATATAACCAAAGTTGAAAATTTGTCGATCTTTCATCGAAGCTTAAAGAGCCGACCGTTTCTTAAGATTACATTCAACGGGTACGAAACGTGTGTGTCAGAGACGTCGATTGGATGAACGGACTGTAAACCAAAATTAATTCCAAGTTTTGATATCATCAGAAACATACATACGGAGGAAAACAAATTTACGATAATCAACAGCTCTATCCGTGAATAGATGTATAACGGTGTTTATGATTTCATCAAAATTACTGCAAAGCGGAGGTTGATTTTTTTTTCAAACGAATTCTTCAATAAGATATTTTACGTAGAAAAATTTGTGATATTTGGTTCAAACAAATTAACAGTTTTCACCATAAATCTGTCACCTATATTTTATGTATTCCCCTTTTCGGAAACGCGTATAAGTCTATTAATTGTTACGGTAGTTCTATTAAAAAAAAATCTGTAAAGTAATATGCGAGTAATTGCATTAATCCATAAAACATAATGTTTATACGGAGTGAGGGTCAGTTTTGACCTCAAAGTTAAAATGAATTATGTAAGCAATAGATGTATGAGGTACCATTTTATATTTCATAAGTGTTTGAAGCCCTCAGGCTTGCGAGTCGACTATGTATAGAAAGAATTTCCCATTGTACGTGAACTATTTCCCTCATTCATTAAAGCTGCGCGTTTTCAAACTATGAATTTATTCAAAATTGGTAAAAAGAAAATGCAAATTACGTTTTAGTTATTTCTCACGAACTCCGATAATTATTCTGATGTCCAATACGTAAATAATATTTCTAACCATTCGGTCATCGAGACTCATGCATAATTCCGACTTTGGATAAGCAAAAATTCTCAATAAAGAAAAAAGTCAAAGAAACAGTTGGTGAAATGTCAAATGAAGATTGTTTGCTTTAACATTGCGAGATAAAACGCATTGAGAGTGGAGAAAAGGTTCGTCAACTGATTACCATGTACAGTAGAGGAATGGCCATTGCAAATGACAGACGTGTTCACGCGAACAAATGAAAACAGTCTTCCAACAATAGCTCTACAAATAAAAAGGTGACGCCGGGGACATACCGCGAGTCTGGCGCGAGTGCAGCATCCGATAAATGTAATGGCAACAAAATCAAAGCGATATCGGTCGGAGGAGAAGGGCTGGTTTGCGCGCGGGCATCAATCTTGCACACGCGGTTCGCTGCGGGAGAGAGAACAGAAGGGAAGCCTCTATTCCGGAACTCGAGCGAGAAGAAGCCGCTCGCTCGCGATATATACCCCGCGCGGCCTCATATCGTGCACACCTACACAGATATACGCATACAAACAGAGCAGAGCAGCTCATAGTCCCTTACGTAACGAGCCGCGCACGCCGTGTCTACTCGTATATATAGCATTCGCGTTCTCGCGCGTCGGCCCTATGTGCATACGCGTATAGCTCATCCCCCGCGCGCAGCTTTTTTTCGCCACTCTGCCGCTCCATCCAGGGGCCGATGACATTGATTATATGTTTTGGGGAGGGAGTTGGGCGCTGCATGCTTTCGCATTTCGTCCCTCGCCCGCGCGCGCACACGCGCCGCGTTCAATATTGGTGAACTCAACCGCGATCGATATTAGACCGGCTCGGCGCGCTTCTCCAGCTGCCGACACTTGCACAATGGCTCCTTTTTCGATCTACCACTTTTACCATCCGGCAAAATAAAATTTTTCCCTTCTAAATCGTGGCTCGTCGTCATTGAAAGACCCGATGACGCTAAAATGGCTCTCTTCGCCCACGCGGATTATCGAGAGGACTTACGGAAATTCGACCGTTACGACCGCACGGACAAGCGGAGACACGAGACTACCTAGCGATGAATTCCACTTGCCGATAAATTGGAATATTTGTCGAAACTTCTCTCGAGCGTTGACTTTCTCTCCGCGAATCCAATATTCGTACGAGCCATGGCATGGTGTTTCTTCAAAAAATATTCATCCGTGAGTTATTGTACGAGACTTGTCTTTTGAATACGTGCAGCGAGCAAACGTGCTCACAATGATCGAGTGCGTTACATGCTCGTATAGCTCTACATACAGATAACACCTGCAAACTTTCCGAACAAAGAACGACTTTTGGAATTTTTCCGGGTCGCGAGACGTTGTGGATTTTAATAGAACTGATAAAGGGCGCATTTCGATGTTTCATCGAACACCGGCGGTCATAAATTTCCCCCGTTGTTCGGCGAGAGAGACGAGCGGTTCTGTGTACCCTTGAACTTGGTCGAAAGAAAAGAAAAAAAAAGAAAAGAGGACTGAACTTACGTGAGGCATTGGTGATGATAGCGAGACGAGACACAAGGGAAAAACAACATGTATATAATACAGAAATAAAAACAAGCGGCAAATACGACTGAAGCGGGCTATGTGAAGGGGGGGGGGGAGGGAGGCGCGCGGGTGGCTACAGCGTCGAGTTGCCCAAATAAGCGAAGCACGTGCTCGAGGCAAAACTCGTGGATGACATCACCGTGGCGGCATCGGCGGCCGAGGTCCAGCTCGGGCAATGGCGCATACTCGATTTTTCCACCCGTGAGTGTGATAACAAGCGCACGGGACGGAGCTGCAGTGCACGCACGAGCGGATGCTGCGTTGACGCGCGTCCTATGACTGTCGCCGGCCTACTGAGGTGCGCGCGGCGGCCAGTCCCTCCGCACGCCGGACTAAAATCGTACGACTTTTTGCGAGGCCCACTGCTCCCCGGGGGAGCTGCCTAATTGCCCCCGTTCGGGCCTCCGGTCCCTTTTGTTCCGCCGGGCTCGGCGGGCCACTCCGGCACGCACACACGCACACAACCGAAGCAGACAGGTGTTCCACAGCTATAGTATACAACCCGGCGGCATCTTATATAGCCTCGTTGCGGTGTATACACACGCACTTCTAGATCCAGCAGCTGTGTTGCTCGTGCGTATAGTACTCAACCTCGACCTTCGGATCGTTCGACGATATACAACTCTTTTTTCATCTTTTTTCAACGTTTCGTATTAATTTCATCATATGTACGTCTCGAATACGCTTTAAATCTCACTTTCGACCGATTGCCAAGAGAATGATAACCGCATAATGAAACGATAAAATCATTTCGACTGATACAGCTGTATCTTTTGCCTCTACATTTAAAAGTATCATCAACAATTTTTGTCTTCTGTACTCTATAAATTCAATAAGAAAAATTATTGAGTCATCGTGAAATAGCGTTGCGCGTCGAGGATACATTTTTCCCTCTTAATCATTTTGTTTTGACAAAGGACAATGCCGGAAGCTGCGCTTCATTTCGTATTCAACAGCTCGACACCATTGGTCAATTTCACTCTTGTAAAATTTAATTAAGCCCAGTTTAAAAGACCAACGGCATTTTTATTTTACCACAAAACACCGAGAAAGTTAAGCGCAATGTGCATAGCGAGATAAAATTCATTATTCCTCGGAACCGATGACGGTATGTTACTATAGATTCTTAGGGAAATTTTCTTTTGTCGAGAATGAACGTTATTTCTGGTTAATAAAGTCTAATCTTTCGGAATTTGAAAAAAATTAACGATTACACTTTGATGATTAACCATCAGATTGCTCCCATCAACTTTTATCTTGCATGAAATAAATGATATTATAACGAAGGTCATATACTGATTATCGAGTATCTGCGTTTGTTATGAGGGAAAAAAATCCTTTGCCACAGTCTACGACCTGACTATGACGTGACTAATTTCCTGTTTTAAGGTTATATCGACGTGTCTTACGAAGAAAGACACATAACTGAATCTGTCCGCGAAGAAAGACACATATCCGAATCTGTCCGCGAAGAAAGACACATATCCGAATCTGTCCGCGAAGAAAGACACAACTCGCAATCTAGCCACGAAGAAAGACACAACTCGCAATCTGTCCACGAAGAAAGACAAATGTCGGAATTATTCTCCCGCGAATATTAACGAAAAAAGAGTTTAAACTGTAGAAAAGGCTTGTTTTTTTTTTGTCAATGATAACCTACTCATTCTAAGCTTTCATTCCATATATTTTTTACCTCGGAAAATTGTGGGATGTGCACCAACTGTCTTTTCCGCAGACAGACGCGAGTTGTGTCTTTCTTCGTGGCTAGATTGCGAGTTGTGTCTTTCTTCGCGGCTAGATTGCGAGTTGTGTCTTTCTTCGCGGACAAATTGAGATGTGTCTTTCTTCGCGGACAGTTTGAGATGTGTCTTTCTTCGTAAGACACGTCGATATCGAGTCGTCAATCAAGTATCTTTGAAAACGAAAGGATGAAAAAATTCCCATTAACGCGAAGAACGCAAGTGTCTTTAGCCGAAAACACGATAAACATTTTAGAATTGACAATTGCCATCATGGATTGGACACTGAACATGGGATATTCAAAATGATTAATTTGATAAGGACGTTCCAAGTGCCAAGCATCGCTGACGTAAAGCAAGTTCTGTAAAAACGACTTGAAGCGGGTGATTCACCAGACGACGTTGTTGCTGTTAGCCAGCTGCGCGTATCTATAGGCTACACGTGAAAAAAGCGTTTTGTTTGTTTCCTCTATCTCGTACACATTTGTCCATTTGTGCCGGTGGACAGCTACCGAAGTTGATATCCCAAACGGGAAAACCAAATAGATTTTCGCGTGGGCGAAGCGGCATAACGCGGACGAAGATTGCATAATATTTTTTCACCGGCGACTGGGAGAACCGTATACGAATAGATGCGCTCACACTCGGCGACAAGTTACGAGATAAGAGTGCGGCCTTATCGCGCCAATCGTTCGATCGTTTACTTTCTCCTCCGGCTCGATTGCGCTTTCTTTGTATGTACACACACACACACACTCATACGAATCGGAGCGCAAAGCGGATGCTGCGCTGTCGTTCTCTAACTTATCGATTAATAACGCATGCAACTCTCGCTCGTCAGGCTGTGTGTAGGCATTTGGCAAACTCACCGTCGGGTAGATGGTTAGGTATGGAGCTCCTGGTTTCCACTAAAGAAACCCAAAAGTTCATCGATCGAGCTTGCACTGAAGCAACTGAAAACGCACAAAAACCAGTGTCAGACAGGTCTATTCTAATCAATGTGTTGTTGGGCAAATAAAATGTTTCGACAGGTTCTGTTTCGTTGCGCGCATGCGATGTTTTGCCATTCAAATACTCTGATGCTTTGATTGATTTTCTATGTGAGGTTTAGCTATTTAGGGAAACCCAAAGGAAGAATGACACCCCCACTAGTATTATTGACGTGTTTCAAAAGTTTTCGAGCATCGCGACGATTACTACACGTGAATATTGCCGTTGATAACTTTTAAATCATTGACGTCACTGTGTTATTGAACTGATTCACCAGATCGTGCCCATTTGTTCTTTGACTTTAAAAAAACTATTGAAAATTGAATGAAGCACTGCAATGTATGTAAAGAAATCGCGTGCGTATATGAAAGTGTTAGCGCATGTTCTTGTCACTGTGTGCTGTCACTTGATTAATTGCAAAATGAAATGGTGAAGCGTTATATATCGAAAGAGCCTTGCGAGTTGGATGCAACACATCTAATTCTACTGTCAAATAATTGCACAACATGTAACTCTCCAACACAACACCCTCGTGGCAATCGATGTTTGGAAATCAATAATCACCTCAAGCAAACACCCAGCTGGTTATTCAGAGTTCGAGAGAGAGAGAGAGGAAAAATGTTCAAGGGTAAATGTTAATTGGTGCAAGATCGCGCTTGGCTGACACAGTAATATAGGGAGCAAGAGTTTGTCGGTATACACATCGGCCGTCCGAAATAATGTAGGTATGTAGGGTTGGAAATCATTGCGAGCTGATGCGCAACCGTGAAGCACTGGAGCGACACAACACGAGGGGGTTGAACCGATCTTGATAAATCCTTGGTAATGATAGTGAAGGTCAAGCGGGCTGTAGTAGCGGAAGGGGCTTTACGAAACATACACATTCTTTGGTAGGCGTCAAAAAGGCAGGGGCAAGATTAGGGGCTCCTTCGAGAAATCGATCGGCTCCTGATGCGTGCGGAGAGCTCGAGACACGAGCCTCGGGGCTCGGGCGTTTCACATCAGCTGCGGGTAAACAGCCGAGTCGATATGGCACTGCCGTCGAGCAGGATACTCGCGGTCGATTCGCGCGAGTTGGCAAGGACGACGGGGAGGCCCACCAGGGCTACGGGAAAAACGGAGCTCGAGTATAGGCTGGCGGGCGGGCGCTGTATTGCAGCGCGGGCTTAGGGGGAAAAAACCGTTGGAGCGCCGCGGCGGGGCGGGGAAGGAGCGCAGGGGCAGCTGGGGCGAACTCACCGTGCAGTTGGAGGCCTCGGAGCGCATGGTGATACAGGCGTGGAATGAGAGACAGCAGCTCGGTTACATGGCTGGCCGGAGCAGCGGCGCACACTGCACACTTGCACACTCGGGCACTCGCTGGGTAATCACGTCACGACACCACTGCTGGCACTGTGGGGCGGCCTCCAGCGTCATCCTACAGGCTCTCTCTCTCTCTCTCTCTCGGGGAGGCTTCTTCGCCGCTGCTGCAGCCTCCAACTTTTCCGATCGTGTCTCCCGAGAGAGCAGCAGCAGCTCGCCGATGTGCAGCCTACCTCCTCCTGCGACTAGTCCGCGCGCCAGAGCCCGTATAGGTGTATATAGACTGGCACGAGTCGTGCGGGCGCACGCGCGCACGCCTCCAAAGCCACGGGACTCGCGCACTCGCGATCAACGTGTACGTAGACGCTCTCGTGTGCTATGCACAGCCTCGTAGGTAGGTATATGTTGCACGCGCGCGCGCGCGCCAGCGCTGGGATAGCCGACGGCCGATAGGAATACACACACGATGCAGCTGCTGCCCTGCGCCCGCGCGCCGCCGCCACCACCCTGCAGTCCACAATCGACCAGACAGAGACAGAGACACACACTAAAACCGCGCCGCGCTGCAGTCAAGCGCCACACGACGACCAGCAGACTACAACAAAATGGCTACCCGCATGTAACGAGCCACGATTGCCAACTTCCAACCACAAAGCCCGCCACTTTTGAATCCCACAATTTCTTCCACAATTCCACGTCATCTTCGTATGCGCGTATGCGCTTGTGGCGCTACATTACTCGTGGGCACTCGATTCGAATATAATTTTTCTCTCGTTTTCGTTGCATTCATTTCCAACAGAGATATGCCATACAACTAAATTATTGTACAACTCAATGACTCTTCTTCTTTGTTGATTCTGATTTCATTGGTCTAAATCTATAATTTGTATCGATCACATATTACTTGAGAAAATAACATTATCTCTCTAATCATACTGCACCCACATGCATTTGAATGGACTCGCTGATATACGGGGGGTCTTGTTGTTGGCTCAACGCACATAGTAATACACAGTTTTGATGGTTATGATGTTTGACCTATATGAAAACGATGGCGCCTACAAGTGTACAAGTTGCATTTGGTGATTTTGCATAGAAGTGCGAGTTGACAGCGCCAGTCGAGCTCGTTCCATTTGTACAGATTGCATTTGAAAATTGCACGATGCGACGGTGCGAACTGCGAGTGCAGTAAGACGATTCGGATGGAGATGCGAACGGTGCGGTAAAATCGACGTCGCGAGCAGCACTTGTCCCACATAAAAGTTGCTTACTTATCGAATTATGTCGGGCCTAGTGAGTGCGAATTGGCGAAACGCGGCGGTTGGCAGAGCGAGGAGTCGCCACCGGAAATGCAACGCGAGCGCGCGAAAGCTCGAACGGCGGGACGAAGCTCGGGCCGCTTGGGCCCGGGACCTCGGCCGAAGGGCCTCCCGTCGATCGCCAGGGTCGGACGTGAGTTTGCCCTCGTGCGGGTGAGGCTTGCGGAACACGGGGCTCGGACTCGCGCGCGGCTGCACTCGGTCGACGGGGGGCAAGCGGCTAGTGACATTTGGGCGGGTGGTGGGTGCGAGCCTGAGTATCGATTGTCATTATTTATATCGTACGTTTCCTCTCCTCAGTCATCGATTCAGTCTCTTTTAACATTTACCATTTTTACAGTGATGAGGGAACGAGGGAAACAAGTTTAGTTTAGTCTGGGACGGCGCAGACGAGCGAGAGAGAGAAAGAGACGTACTGCAGGAGAGAGGAGCGCGAGGGAGAGCGCGAGCGCGAGTGCAGAGCGTGCGTGCCTGCATATGGCATACGAGGAGAGGCGAGGCGAGGGGGAGCTGACGGAGCACGGCCAGCAGCAGCAGCAGTGAGCATAGCAGCGGCGGCGGCGGTGGCGGCGGCGGTGGTGGCCCACCATATCAGCATCGATGCGCGAGCAGCAGAAGCAGCAGCAGCAGCAGCAGGCCGCGGCGGGCAGCAGCAGCAGCAGTCGAGGCTGAGACGAGGTGGAGAGAGGCGAGAAGCGAGGCGGGCGAGGCGAGTGCGCGACCAACAGCAGCAGCAGCAGCAGCAGTATCACCAGCGGCAGCAACAGCAGCAGCAGCAGCAGCAGCTTTAATAGCAGTGCAGCTAGCAACGAAGAGCTTAGCCTGCGCGGAGAGGAGCAAGGGGCAGCAGCGAAAAGAAGAGCAGACGAGAGGAGAGGCGGCGCCTGCAGGCCACGACGACGTCCAGCTCAGGCATCAGCGCGGCTCTGACGAGCAGCGGCAGCGAGCAGAAGTGGCTCGCGGCGGCCCACAATAATGACGGATAGCAGCCAGCAGCAGCAGTTCTGCTTGCGTTGGAACAACTTCCAGGCTAACATCACCAGCCAGTTCGAGGCGCTGCGCGATGACGAGGACTTCGTCGACGTCACGTTCGCGTGCGACGGCCGCCGGCTGCAGGCCCACAAGGTCGTCCTCTCCGCGTGCAGCCCCTACTTCAAGGAGCTGTTCAAGGTTAGAAAATGCCCGCGACAGCCACTAATATCCTTAGCGTGATTGCTGCTGCTGCTAGACCCCCTCCCCCCCCCCGCCCCCGTCCTCCTGCGGCCGCTCTCCCTCCCCCCCCCCGGCCCCTGAAGCTGTCACCAGCCGCCTCTGGCGCCCACCAGCACGGCCCACCCCGCGCGCGCGCTCGGGGAGCAGGGCCACCCTTTGCCAAAGAGAGAGAGAGAGAGAGAGAGAGCCCCTGTGCGCTCCCGCCATTGTCCATCTCTCTCGCGCTCACGCCCTCCCCCCGACTCGCCTCCCCTGGCCTCCCCGTGCGACCCGGCTGCATATAGCCGCCGCCTCACCTCACTCCTCCTACGCTCCCCGACGGTTTCGTCTGCCCGCCCGCCCGCCCGCCCGCCCGCCTCCCTTCCTCCCGCGCCCGCGCCTGCCCCTGCCTGCCCGCCCCCTCTCGCCATCGCCCCTGTCCCGTGCCCGTCCGTCTCTCTTTGGCTTTTGATGTTCGTTTGCACTGCATATGCAGAGTGGCCATGCTTCTCTCGCTCTCTCTCTCTCTCTCTCTTCTATATACTGATTTGCTCGTGCCTTCTTTCCCTCTCTCTCTGTATCGCACACGCGCGCGCGCGCCCGCCCGCTCGCTCGCTGGCTAGCGCCTAGGACCTTTTTTACGCTATAGCCGCTCTCGGAGAACACGTGAGACGAGGAAACATTTTTAGCTTTTTGCAGTTTCTTTTTGCCGCCAGGCCGCCAGCTAACTCGCGCGCGCGAGCCCGATTTTCGCGACTCATTTGCGGCGCACAGTTCGCGCGATGGGAATTCGCAAGCCCGATCGATTCCGACTCGTTTGTTCAGAGATGGGGGCACTCGCGCGCGCGCCTGTCTCCCTCTCTCTCTCTCTCTCTCTCTCTCTCTCTCTCTCTCTCTCTCTCTCTCTCTCTCTCTCTCTCTGCCCTGCTCCAAAATCCACCTCGCCAATCGCGCCGCTTTTCCAGCCCCATTCGCCTCTTGCCATTATTGCATGGTGCTCCCAATTTTATTTTATGCAACTAATGCACTTTTCGTCCACACTTGAATTAATACGTGGCTCTCGTAATAACGAAACTAATCGTTTCTCAATATTAATCATGAATCCTTGAGTACTCTTCCGACGTATCGTCAAATTCGAGTCTCGTGTTTCTCTCAAATTATTGCATACTACTTGAGAGAGTCTATGATCACGTGAAAATTGCCAATGGGTAAAATTTTCTGCAACAGCGGCCATAGTATTTCCATTAATTTACACGTATATTACATATCGTATGTTACCCACCCAACCCTCCTTCCTCTCCTCTCTTCTCTTTCTCTCTCTCTTTCTCTCTCTCTCCTATGCATTCCCCACCCCAAGCTTTTTTGTATCCATGATCCTTCTGTTGGTCGTCTCTATATGCCTCTTTCTCTCTTGCTCTTTTTACATCTACCTCTCACTCTTTTTCGTTCCCATTTTTCCTCTCTTTCTTCATGTGTCTATTTGATCTCTCTTTCTGTCTCATATTGCCTCTCTGAGTTATAGTCTAGATATAGATATATACATATCCAGTTGAGTGTACTTTTGGTCCTTATTTGTTGTATTATTCCATGACATTTATAATACTGCAGCAGCCATTATGCTTTTGAACTAACAGTTTTTTGTTTAGTTCAGTTTTTTTACAGTCAATTAATGAATAAAATGTAATGTATAGAAAATCAAATGTTATTGATCATTCAGATGCCTTGTTCCTTATGCTGCAAAAAGACTCACACATGTCCTTGCTGCTATTACCTAGAATACTAGCTTGGAGTATACTTGGAGTGTTGGAATTCCTTTTTCGATTTCAGGCCAAGATAAATAGATGCAATTGATACAATTGATTAGTGTTGCCATGTTGAAATTCAGAGGAAGCAAAGTAATTTTTGTAGATTACTATTAACTGAGAGACATTATAATCATTTAGGGCTGAGCCAGGTAGTCTTGGCAAGTAGTGAATATTGCATCAATTTGAGTAATGTCTTGGAAAATTTTATCTTGAAATGAGGGCCACCATAGCTGACAAGTTATATAACTCTTATCTTTGCACGAGCATCTAATTCATGTCTCAGGGACACTTGATATCTTGAACCAAAATTAGAAATTCAAAAAATTTTAGAATAATCTGCTCTATTACTACTTGATATTTAACAATGCATATTCAATCTTATCAAACAATGCATTCACTGTGCACAATTGAATTTCAGACTAATCCCTGCAAACATCCAATAATTTTCATGAGGGATGTGGAGTTCGAACACCTTCAATCCCTCTTGGAGTTTATGTATGCTGGAGAAGTTAACATCTCACAAGCTGAGCTGCCAACATTTTTGCGTACTGCAGAGTCTCTTCAAATTCGTGGCCTGACCGACTCTCAAGGCAATCAGCACAACGAAAAGGTAACTGTCTAGAATCATGCTTTAAGATGATGGAACTTCATGTTAGTTACTGTAATGGTCTGGAAATTGTCAGGAAATTGTTGATTAATTTAAGGTTCATAAATTACATTATTGAAATGTTGGCATTTTTTCACAGTACACAAGAGCTAACAACATAAATGCCTCAAATGGTCGTGGACTTGTATCGCCAAATTTTGATGATGAACGGAGTAAAACACCGCCATCATCAAGTCCTCCTCCTTTAAAAAGGCTGTGTCAAAGAAGTGATTCACCTCAAAATTCTAGTCCAGCACCTACTGTACCATCATGTGCCACCAGTACACCTCGCTCTCGACCTCTCATAGAACCTCAAGTCCAGCTCGACTGTTACAAAGACATGGATATTGTCGAGGTATACAATTTTGTATATTGTGCATGAAGTATTTCATAAGTTTATTTGGGCTGGTTTTATTTCATTGAGATCATGTGATTTTTTTCAGCCAAAAATTGAACTACCAGAGTATGGAAGTGATGACGAATCCAAACCAGATCTCAATACGTTACCTGGAGGCTTCCTCAGTTTGGATGGTGGAATTGAAGTTCTGCCTTCTTATCCATCAACGTATACTGGTATGGTTGTTTTATTGTCAATTGTTATTGGAGATTAAATCAAGAACTTGTTATGCTAAGAATTCTCCATTTTTTATACTTTTGAACATGAGTGTTATGAAATATTAAAAAGATTAATGTAATGCTTGGGAATAGTGGGTAACTGTTGTTTATTGATTTTGTGAATCATTTTTTTTATAAAAAAATATGCAGTGGAATTTGAAACTCTTTTATATGCAGGTAGTGGAATGGAAGGAGGAATGCCTGGGCCGTCACATGGAAACACAGAGCTAAATCAGGAACAGCAGGGTGAGTAACTTATTGACATTGTTACTTTAGTAGTGCGAGCACCATTACAAACAGCAACAACCTAGCCGTTTACATCACATGTATTGAATGTGAGTAGTTGAAAGAAAGAGAGATTGTACAAAAGAGAAGTATAATAAGAAAGAGAGAATGAGCGTGATTTGATAAAAGTGATAGAGCAAGAGAGAGAGAGAGAAAGAGAGAGAGAAAGTGAAAGTGAGTAGGTGGGTGAGTGAGTGAGTGAGTGAATGAGTGAGAAGGTGTGTGATAGACAGAAAGAGCAAAAGAGAGAGAGAGAAAGAGTGCAAGAGAAGGAGAAGGAATACCTTGATGGTTTGAAATGGTAAGCTCGTGTGTAGCTGGGTAGGTTTTGTGGTAGGTGTTAGGAGAGACATTTGACACTCAGAGGATGTTAAACGGGCACGAGTCCGTTGCAGAGTGCAGTTTGCAGCTATTTATTCAGCTGTGGTGTATGAAAGATAGATATATACCTTTGACCTTCGAAAAGAGATGAAAAGTTTAGAGTAATTGTTTACTTAGAAAAACTAAAACATTAACAAAATGATCATCTTATGTGTACATAATCCCTGGGTCCTTGTCTTGCTTTCATTCATACTTTCTGTTTTTTCATGCTTTCGATCACGCGTGTACTTTTCATCAAAATTCTGTCACAGCACAATCCATATCATCTAGATTTCATTTCAAATAGAAAATACAATCTTGAAGTTGATCAAGAATTGCTTTAGAATGAAATTCAACACCACACATCTTGCATTCTTTCAGATACTGTCATTCATATGATATCGTGGTTGCATTATTCGCTTGATTAATATACTCATTCTCGTCTCCAAGTAAATGCATTTACTACTTTTTGGAGATTATTGTGTCGTGTTTTTGTTTTAATTCTGAAAATAACGCTTCATAAATGGCATCAATTTGACTAGAGCAAAAGACGCCTGCCTCTTACAATTTTGGAACTCTGTAAAGTAAAACTTACGGAACGTTTTATTTTTTTTCTCCAAATCACGATCTTACAGTTCGCAAAAGTTTTTGAAAATTTTTTCTCAAATTAATCTTCAATTCGACCGAATTTCTAATGATTCCTCTGATAAAAATTTGTATGATGATAAATGATGGAAAGAACACCCGTTTCATCGCCGTTTCTTATTATGAAAGGATATGGTCAGGTGAACATGGTTTATTAATATGAATGAAATCAAAAAGCAATTATGTACACAATAGTTCAGAATTCTTAAAAGTACACCTAGAAAAATTATCAGATATTGCACCTGCCTGTATCCTGAAGGGATTGTCGAAGCTTGAAAATTTAATTTTACACTAATAATTGTGTATTCATTTTATCAATTTCTTGGAAAAAAAATCAATAATTCTAAAGTAAAAAACTTTTGGAATCCGTCGAAAGAGTTATATATATATATATATATATATATTTGATTTGTAACTTATAGCTGATTTTGTGTAGACACACGTGAAATAAAATGTTAAACATATTTTTGAAATAATATTGAAATGACGATTGTTTAGTCAAATTAAAATTTGTATTATTAATTCGAAGTAGATGAACTTATTTCGACATTCCCTCGCCGAGAGAGAAGTGTTCTAAGTCAAGTTAACAATAGACAAATGGATTAGAAAATGGCACTTCTCCCGAAAAATAAAGAATAAAAAATGACGAGAGAACGCGAGCTGGTAAAGCCGGCAGGCAGCAAGCGCAATGACTGGGTGTAGTGCTAATAGGATCGTTCGCTGGTTGTTGCTGTCCTGTGGTGGGTGGTTATATTATTCTCATTACTTTTTCTTGAGAGAAATTTTTTAAAATATTTTTTTACCTTGTTGTTGTTCGTTTTGACTATTGCTGTTGTCTTGTAACGTCTCGCGTGCAATCAGAGCCGAAATTCAAAATTGAAAAGAGTATCATTGATTGACGCGTACTGTTTGCTATTGCTGTACTTGTTCTCTTTGCATATGTAACTATGTGATTTTTTTTTAATAATTTTTTGTCATGAAAAATTGAATTAAACGTTGCTATTGCTGTGGGCGCCTCTGCTATCGTCTCCTCGTGGTTAGAGCAAGATTGTGTGTGTGTTGCAGCTGACCTGCGTAAACTGCACTCGCTGGACCCGCGCCCCTGTCCTGTGTGCAACCGCATGTACAGTAACTTGTCGAACCTGCGGCAGCACATACGCCTCATCCACAACCCCCAGAGTGTCACATGCCCTCTATGTAGCAAGCCGTTCAAGACCAAGCTGTACCTGAAGCGCCACCTCGTCAGCTTCCACGAGGTCAGCGTTACCGATCGGCTGCAGCGCCAGGACTCTAGCGAGATGTACCAGCACCCGGCCGGCGGCGCCGCTGCCGCGACCAGCACCACCACCACCGCCACCAGCTCGAGCGCTCCAGCCTCCTCGTCCGCCGCTTCTAACCAAATCAAATCGACCTCGGCGACGAACAACAACAATAGCGCCGCGACCTCGCCCTCCTCGTCCTCCGACACCAAGCTCGTGCTAAGCCAGGGCTTGAACGACGTCGTGATCCACGACGACGGTCTGATGACGACGACGTCGAGCTCGAGCGCCGCTTGCGTTGCCACCGCGGTCACGACCAGTGCCGCAGCTGGGGAGCACAAGCTCCGCTTCCAGGGTCAGGCCTCGGCCAACTCGCAGGACGGCTCGTTCGGCCTGGAGATCGGCCAGTTGGCCGACTCGAAATCGGGCGCTTTTGCCGGCAGCATGCTCCAGTTCAACGCGACCTTTCACTAATCCACACTCTCCCGCCTTCCGATTTTATTATCATCACACTTCACATACGATTTTTCGGATCTCTCTATTTTACCTACTCGCAACTCATTAGCTGTACATTTTTCCCCCCCACACTCTCTATAAGCACCTTTCACAAGCCGTACGTTTAGTAGCTCAAGATTTTTGACAGCCAACAATCACTGCATCCAATTATCCACATAATCAACCCGCAGTATTGACCAATTAGCTTGAATATTTTTATCATAGATGAACAATCTATACAGATACGCAATAGAGAAACCATAATAAGCAGAGCAAAGATATTTTTTAATTAACAATAACAGAATCATCGAAAGTCACTCATCTTATGCTATTAAATGTACAAGCCGCATGAAAGGAGTAAGAACTAGTTTTACTTTTGAAAGATAGTATACGAACATTTGAGCTTCCGTATGAAGCTGTATCCTACTTATTAGGCATCAAGTCGTATTAGTATTGCTGTTATACAAAAATTTACTGTTACACTCATGGATTATGAGTAATCGCGATATTCACAAAAAATGTACAGCTGATGATGCGAATTTTATAGCTTTTATTTATTGTTTTGCTCGATTGCCCAGTATCTTATTTGTGATATATACATTTACGTTAGACATTTGTATATTTGAACGAATGTCTTATGACTTCGATTCGTTATTAGGTTATTTATTGCGTTATTATTATAAGTATTCTTTTTCATTAGTCTCCGTTTTTACGAAGTGTGCTCGAAGTAGGAAATGTACGACGATGAATGAAAAAAAGCTCGATATGACTATAGGATAGTCGACTGAGTAAGGTTTTTAAAAAAATATGATTGAAATGCAAGGCTGATACTATAATGATTAAGGTTCACAGAAATACAAGCGCTCGACGCGTGCTCGTGAAATCTCACGATTCACGAGGGCACGCGTGGATTGCTAAATGCGCAAAGTTTAGACAACTTATCAAAAAGATGACTCTCCATAGTTAACATTTTCGGCCCCGATTATTTAAACCTTACTTGAAAAAGTCTCAAGCCGAGTAGGCAACTGATAATAAGAGCGAAGGTAATGATGAAAGTCGCAGGATAAACGACGTACGTACGAGTTATGTACATAGGATTAATAGGTGAAACAAAAAGCGTAGAATCTTTCCGAGAGTCTAGTTTTTGCTCGTGTATCGGAGATCGTCCCGTGCCTGTTCGTCGTACGCAAATTTAAAATGAATAACGATAAGGGGCTTAATCAGACGACTAATTGGAGAAAAGAAGCGTGCGATGAACAATAGTAACGAGGAAGTTTTACAGTAAACGATGGTGGAGCAGCCACCCCACCTCGTGCCGTTTTAACGTAACTTCTCAGCAACACAGACAGCCCGGATAAATAATGATAAACAAGACTTGTTGTTTTATTTGATGCTATACAGTGTTACACAGACTACAGATATTTACAACAATATTATATTCTTACAGAGGATTATATTTACTTTTAATAATTATTGCAGATAATCGCGATGTGCAATTTAAACAATTGAATAGGCTCGTAATAACAATATATTTTTCAAAATAATAAAAGAAGGATGTGCGCAGATATGTCCCGTGTCTGCCAAACTATACAGCCAATCGAATGCAAGCTCAACAGAGTGATATTTATTATTAAAAAGCGTTATGGTCAAACAGTAAAAAAACCGTGATTGCAAACCCATTGCAGCAGATTTAATTAGATAAACGAAAGAATGAAAGAAATAGGGAGAAAACAGTTTTTAAAATAAGAAACGATATTATAATGAATAAGAATGATGTGACTTGGTGTTTACAAAAAGTCCATGCTGCTGTGACGAGCTCTCGAACTGTATGTCGAGATCGGTTAGTTCCTAATACAGGGTTCTCGTGTTTTCTGATCAACTTGCAACTATCGAGAGAATTATGCAAAAAAATGTCTTATTTTTACAGATATTTTTATTCCACATCATTTATCAAGCCAGTCGACGAATAAAAGATGACCCTCATTCAAATTTGCTTAATTTACTGTTGAACGGGCTATTTATGCTCACAAATAATTAACACATAGATTATTGCTCTATAATCTGAAAATCAGTATTACGTTTATAGATATAATATTTACCAGAAAGCCGTGCTTTCCATCATCTAATCGTGTGAATCACAATTTCATAGATTTTATACATGCCAAGCTGAAGTTTTTTGAATATTTTTAAAGCTCACGTCTGTACTGCAAGTAGGAGGCACTTTTGTGCAAGCATTCGATCAATTAAGTAGGAGACAGGTACGATGCATGATATGAAAGTAGTAAATTGGAATTAGGGTTGAATCGTAGAATCTTTAATTTGCAAACTTGAACCAACAGATTAGAACTGAATAATGTATAATGCATAAATCAAATCCGTGAATCTTTTGTTGTATTTTACCATATAATTTTTCATGGTTTCAAAACTACAAATGTATGTATTCTCTCGATACACCATAATATAGTCTTTCTCAGCTCACTCACTCGCAATAGTGATTTCATTGACGACATGTGCCTCGTTATTACGTACACGTAACGTGATCTTAGGTATATATAATAATAGGCCGAGACAGAACTGAACCTGGAACCAAGTTTTGCGTTGCCATGATGATGTTCTTTACGGGTTAGTTTTTTAACGTAAATGCATATAACAATAGACGAATACAAATATATTCACCGCTGCGAAATAGAAAATAAATAACACGGGATATTGGCGCTCGATCAATCAGCATGGATTTGAAAAAGTAATAAACGCGCAAGTCCATCACAAGCAATTTCCATAGCCATAGTACCACGCAGTACAACTCAGGATTTTTTATATTATATTTTACAGATGACAATAGTTCCGTATACTCAAAAACTAATGCAGCAAACCGTGTTGAACGCTTTAAAAGCGGGCATGGAATTTCCGAGAGAAACTGAATCGTTGAGCCTTTTGTTTTTGTATGATCAAAAAAGTGAACTTGGCACTCGTTCGTTCTCGAAGGAAATTCCTTATCAGCTTATTGCTAGACACGGACGTTTTTTCACCGTAATAACGAAGAGAAAAACAGGCTCCATACCTCAAACTAACAATCAAATGCAAACTCTTAAAACAAAATCGCAAAGCAACTATATATTACGATAACAATATATATTTATTTATAAAACCGAGTTTTTTGTAAACAATAGCGAAAATGGAAAGAAAGCGCCCGGTCTATAAGAACATTAATTAAACGTTGCCGGTTGCGACGCAACGACTGCGCTCGCAAACGTTCACCTCAGATTATCTTAACAGATTTAAACAATAATATTAAAACGGATTTAATACTTGCCCACAATATAAATGCAAAAGAATCGGATTTTTTATCGGAATAATATAAATAGAATATACATTCGCATACACTTACACACAAACACACACTTCCAAAGTAAAGAAAAACGTGTACATATATTGTACACAACGATAAATGGGGTTAATTTTGTATTTATATGTCTGTTGCTATGTTGATAAGAGACTTTTGTAATAATACACTGTATTCCGTTAATTTTCTCCCATTTTACACATCTGTGAAATAGTAACGAATTATAACCGTTGAGGCCGCAACAAATATATAATTTCTGTTGTATATGATAATGAACAATAGTGCGAATAGATGCCCAGCGTTTAAGCAGACAATTTTACATGATACCGAAATAGGATTAGATTATAAATGTTGCATATCATATTAATATACATAATTGTTATACGTTTGTGCCAGGCAGGTATCAACATACAAACAAAACGTTTGGACTCTGGATTAAAACTAGGGATCACTCTGCCGTTTTTTATATTTTAATGTATTCCGAAGCAATACATTTTGATTTCTACTTGTCTTCCCACGTAATGAATTTTATACAAGAGAATTTTATTAGACTGTGCCAAGAACTTTTATATATTCAATAGAATACTGTTGGTTGATACCGCTAACAATCACAACTCATACTTTATTTGTTTATATTTATGATTTCGAAGCAAATGAACAAGTTTAATGAGTGTAAACATCATACACTGAATCAAAATTCAATATAAATACAATATGAAATAATTTTTTCATACTCGCAATAGAGGTTTGTGATGTTTTCTGTTATTTTTCATATCAGAATGTTTCATTCTAACTTTGGAAGTTTAATTTCTATCTTTGAACTTCTCGTCAATCGCGATTACGTAAATAATACAACCGCATTCTAGTTTATTTTAATAATGAGAATAATATCCAGTGTCCAAACGTCCTTTCTCCCCTTTATGTACAAGAAGTGAGTGCAGAGGAAGAGCAATCGCGCGATACGCTCAAAACACGTATAATAGTACACGGTTCATGTTACATTTTGAGATGTTCTGTTCAAGGGATGACAATTTTGTATCGTTAACGAAGTATCATCAACCATTTCAATTCTGTGTCAAACTTGAAGAAAAAAATTGATAAGTTTCTGATCATTAGTTGAGTTGAAAGCATATGGTAAAGGGTTTTGAATCATATATTGATAAAAATGAGTTGAAAAATGTTCAATGCATTACATGTACATGCTTTACAGGCTTTACATGTACTTTGAAAAATAGTACATTTCGATACTACGACAAAAGACAAAAATTCTAGGTACGTGGGAGGTTTGCCGCCCGAGCGAAGCAAGGCTGGTAATTACACGATCCGAGGATCATCTTTTGCCCTATTATCGAACAGTATTTTTCATCACGAGTGTAGAAAACTAAGGTTTAATAATCAACTTTTCGATACAAGCGATGAAAAAAATTTCTCAGTACATGTGCAAATAATTCATTATAACCAGGGAAGTAATCATTTGTCTTATAATCTCTGACTTTATTTTCAATCAAATAACTCCCAATCAATGTTTGTGTACGTTTAATATTTTTCACGACGATATGGGTGATAGGAATTTCGTTAACTTTACGAAGTTTTCCTAGTTCAGAGCATCATGAGACTTTCATGTTTTTATGCAATAGTCAATTCTTTTAACATGAAGTTCATACATTTTGAAGTATGGTTGAATTCGTGTGAATGATTTAAGCACTCACGTGTCTGCAAGAAGCCATGATTGTATAGATTCATATTCACTTGATTATATTATTAACGGAATATAATTGTTTATAATACTGGTAATAGAGATATTTATAACAGGTCAAAACTCAATCAAGAAGAATAGTTTAATGATTGTCATATAAATGGTTATATTACACTATGTGAGAAACTTGATCAAATCCCTTGATGAACTCTTTACTTAAAAAGAAATCAATTTCTCACGTAGTATCGTACGTATTTCAATTAATTTATATTATCGTCATATTTTATATCTGTCGAACGATCAAAATAGTAAACTAAAAGCAATCTGTAATCAAGTGACCATGATACTCTTAGCTTCTTGTGTACACTTGAGAAGAAGAGCCATTTACACGAATACAAAATCCATAGACGAACTGTGTTTGGTCTAGGTTACAATTGAACGGATAGAGTGCGAGCGCGCGAATCCTTACATTATATACAGGCTGAACTTCGCTGGGCATTAAACCGGTTAACCTAGTTATTATATCCTCCGCAACAGCAAACAATCAGCTCATAAGAGTGTCACGCGTATCAAAATACACACACACACACACACACACACACACACACACACACACACACACACTCACACGTACAATCAAATAATACAGGAAACTTAAATATTTCCTCTTTTCCCATAAATTTTTTACCTCAGTGACTTTTATAAACGCATTCCATAGATCTAGTATTGCTTGCCCGAGAGGCGCATTATCCATCAATCTTCTTTCAACTTTCCGTTTCCACTTTTATATCTCCAATGGCCTCGAGAACTTTATTTCCTCCTCCTTTTTTCACTAGACTGATGGATTCACAGACTCGAGAAACAAGTGGGAGGAAGCATACTATTCTCCCGATATTCCCCATTGTAGGTCTCCTTATGAGCTGTCATCTTGATTTTTTACTTATTTTTCGCCGATTATTATAATATTCACATACAGAAATATAAACAGATTTCCATAAGACCGAAGTCGCTAGTTTTAACGATATGCACGGGAAAATTACGTAAACAAAACGTTGAAACGAGAAGAAAAAATGTAAAATTGAATGATGAATGCATGGCACGAAAAATTGCTTCGAATGAGCAAACATTCTAAATTCTCTATCTTCGCAATCACAGTTTGAAATCTTGTTGGCGCATCGTGACAAAGCCACGCAACCTTTTTGCACTTACGTTCGGATATACCTTTTTGTGGAACAATGAAGTTCATAACTGAGAACAAAAACAAACGAGAAAAGTGTTATTGGAGATGAGAGTCGCAGGTGGTATGTCAAAAATTGTAAGATACGATTTTGTAGAAAAAGAAAAAAATCGTAAATTTGTAAAATTTACATTATTTTATTCACAAGTGGGATATGAATGCTCGTATTTTGGGATAAATAATACTTCTGATACGAATGTGTAGATGAAAAGTAGCGAAAAAGTTTGTAAATTTGTAAAATTTGAACAAAACTATTGTCTGGCGATCTTCAGAGGAAAAAGAAAGATAGTGTTTATACCTTTAGGCAATTAATGTTTTTTCGACCGAGAAAGAAAGGAAAGGTTCCAGGTAACACTTTTCTCCACGGATGAGCGACGGTTAAAATAATGGAATAAAATCGACACCTGAAGATACTGAAAAAAAAAAAACAAAATGAAATGATCGGTACGTTCGTTTGTGTCCTGTAAATATTGTAAATTAATAATAAGCATTCATAATTCTGCTCAGCCGAGGGATACTTTCCCATATTAGCCCTAAAGGTCTCTCGGCGATAATCTGCTCTGATAGTTAGACGTAGGCACGTAATGGGTCTCACGTACTATAAAAGAAGTGAAGAAAGAATAACGTAAAATTATAGATTAAAAGAAGCATTTGGATGCACGACGATAGAATTGTATGCGCAGAATATATGGTGACATATTTCTAGAAGTCTTATTCGGACAAGGGTGGTAGTGAAAATATATTTTTTATAATAGCTGAGCCTCTCCTCTAGACGTCATAATATTCGAAAACTAAGAGAAATTGAACAAATTGAATAAAAGCGAGCTAAACCCGATTTTCGCGGGTTTGCCGACTTTTCTTTTATCTAGTCATTTTTCTACAAGCATAAAATTTTAAGATAAAACGCTTATTTGCTCTTTTTCTATTTAACTTATCGGAAACGCGTTAGTCAATTGGCTGAGGGAAGATGATTTCTGGTCTGCGATAGAAAATCTTTTGTATCAGGTTAATCGTTAGTTTTGTACTGTTGAGCATGAAAATTCTAGACTTCGACGTAGATTTGTTGATTTTTTTTTTGCACATGTACGGGTTTCGAAAAATGTTCAAACTGTCGAAACGTCAAGACCGATTTACAATTTTCAATAAACATAATCAAGAAAATGATAAGCTCCATATTAAATTTAGAATGAATATCAGTATTAATGATCAAATCCATATCTATGCATTTGAAAAACTGTAAGTGTTGTGAAATTCTTACAAATGAATAATGTAATGAAGTTGGAGAATGAAAGGTAGAATTAAGCAATTCAACGACGAAGTCTGAAGTCTCAGCGAGAGATTAACGTGAACGAAAAACCAGAAAATGAAATCTTTAGATGACCCCCTGACTCTATGGCTTGTTTCACTTGAAATGAAGATATGAGTTGAAAAATAAACAATTTTTATCTAGAGCAAAAATCGGTAGAGGCTTGGAAAAAGTCGCGTACTCTTTAAACTAAGAGGGATTATAAACGTTCCCCATGCAGCTCTTGAGCTGATGCCGCGTGAATCGCTTTGTCCGAATAAGCGTTAGTTTTTCGCATTCGCGTATACCAAAATAATGATATATTTCTTTTAAAATGTGCGCAGTAATTGCCGGGTGGCTATCGAAGATCCTGCAGCCGCCTGCTCTTTTAGAGGCTTCTTTTGATGGATTTTGCCGTTATAATTCCTCAATTTCGCTCGGGTTTTTCGAAAATGAATGAAGAGTTACAGTCGCGGGATTCTAATCCTTCGTCGGTGACATCGCATTGATGCACTAGTTTTTTCGAAATTGAATTGAAGTGAAACGCTGACACGTCTCGACAAGGTAAAAGTAAGCTTTCAAAACTCCTCTCGAAGTAAGGTGCACCGACGCGCAAAATTAAACGGTCCTATCCGCAAATAGTCATTTACGTAATAAATAAAACAGAATGAAAGAGATAAAATTAACGGTTAATCTTTTTTGGAAGACTCTAAAGTAATACGTAAAGAGTATTGAATTTATTCGCTTTGAAGTAAACTTATCCACGCTGTATTCTCCCCTTATGAGAAAAGAAACTTATATATTCATTAAAATTGTGGCATACCCAAGGTAATTTATGTAAGCATTAGGTAACAATCACACTCATACACCAACACATATACAATGTACTCATTTACCACATCTACATACACTCGTAACAAATAATAATAATTAAAAATAAAATCATAAAAGTATAAAAGTTAAATTAAATTAAATCGTACACACCCACATTTGTGCATTTATTTATGCAATAAGGAAGTATACAAGACAGGAAAGTAATGATTCGTATAAACGTTTACACATAAATTATTATCTTTATAATTATTATTACCCACACACGTGACACTTATAATTAACGAAGGATGAAAATGAAAATAAGACACGTTGAAACAAGACAATGAAGCAAAATAAAAAGAGATCACGTGTCCAGCGTATTGAGCGAACATTCGACAAGAAAAATAGAACGATAACTCTAGTTGTAACTCTTTTTAGTCTTTAAGTGCGACTGATATTATAAAGGGGCGCAAGTTTTATGCGTGTGCGATGCGTGTCAGAGTGAGATAGAACTGATTGTTAATAGCAGGAGTGTTTGGTTATATATCGGACTGAGTCAATTTCCCGTGGATTCCTAACGAATTTCTACACGATTTGTGTATTCATTATGCTTGAAGCAGCATATATATATGAAGAAAAATTATACACGTGGGAATTCGTTAGAGCGGTCCACAGTGAATGAGCTCGTATCAAAATTATGACAGTGAAATAGATACACAATAGGTACAACAGTGCAATATACATTTCGTTATAAATGAACTCTTCGAAATTTCCGATGCGATGAGGATGTATAAGGCATATACGTCCGTAGGAAAATACGGACCACGATCAAATGAACTTTACACTCGTCGCGGTGATATAACTTGCGTTTAAGCACGCTGTAGTGTTTAAGGAAATAATCCCTAAGTCTACAAGTTATAAAGTAAAGAAAAAAAACAGAAAAAGTGACGTCGTATTCTCGATACAAGTACACAATTAGACAACTGATGATACAAAAAAAACGAGTCGACGTTGCAATAAACACGTTTAGGTTATAGATCCATTATTGTAAGCATATGAAAAAGAAAAAAAAATGATGAATTTCGACGGAAGGCGACGTGATGCTGATCATCACGAAATTTGCGATGTGATTCAAAGTACAGCTGCAATTGCTTTTTCATTATTTCGAGATATCAAGCAGGATGTTAGTTTAGAAGAAATGTTTCGATGTCATAACCATCATTGAATGAGCCGTTATTGTCTTTTATGAATTAGATTTATAGATATAGTTCAATCTGATAATATTTAAACAAAGCTAAGTTTTATCATAGCCTCTCATCATGTTTCTGTTATACATATATTACTAAATAAGCTATACGCGAGTTGATGAACTGATTTAAACCAAAGATTCCGTAGATAGTAGACCTGTGCATGTAACATTTCTTCTAAGATGAAAAAAAAATAAGGTTTTATCTCATCTTAAGTTCTGATAAACTATTAAGTTATTAATCATTTAATACTAGCATTAGCCATAAATGACATACACATCATGGTTGATAGTATTTCCGTCCGTGCTTAAATGTTGCGTTGTTTCTTTTTACATATTTTTATAGGAGTTATTATACAAGCTCATATACACATAGTATACGTAATAATACATAAGATTGCAAGTATGGTTAACTTTAAAGACTGGAAGAGGCACTATTACTTAAATGAATATGAAAACTCAAAATACAGCTGTACCTTGAAATTAGTCGTGGTGTCGAGATGTTTCGTGTGATAATTTTCCAGCGGCAAAGAAACTTAATTGATATTGATTTTATGTCAATAAAGTAAATATTTAGTTTCTAATGCCTTCCGTATTCCAATTGAATAACGTGAGAAATCTTCCATTTTTCACAGATGAATGATGAATCATTCCAAGCAATATACCATTTCGATCATTTCAAGTCGAATGTAGGGTATGAATTTGATATGACCAGCAACTACCATGACCTGAATTAAAGATGTAAAACGCATTGAAAATTATTGTATCCTAAGAATTTTATTTTTTACAGAACGTGTTTAGAAAAAACCGCTGGAATATTCTCGATCTCGAATACACGTCTTACTTTCGTGAAATTTCATTAAAGTGATCATTTTGAATCATAAAATGAAAACTCTTGAATTTTGTTCTTGTACTAGATACGCTTCACAAAATCTGGAACTCGATATTTTTTTTATACTTGTAGAGATGTAATTGCATTCTTCTTGAAGAGTTGCTTGAACGACTGAACTACATTTTTTCTAAACGATAGAAGCAAACTTTTTAATATAAACATTGATTAAAATTAGATACTTCATTCAACCTCAAATTAATTTGGATCCGTGGGAATGATGGTTGATAAATGTAAATTTATTCAATCAACTTACCCTCTGATCATATAATGATTCGTATTCAATGATTTTGTTTTGGAAAAAAAAATAGCCAGGTATTTAGTCCAAGCAACGTTGATGGAATTATGCAAAATTTCTCGTGTTGTCACGAGATTCAGCCAATTGAAAAAAATGGCAGCTTTATAAATTCCATACGTAATTTCTACTGAAAAGGATTCATGTACATCATCGTGTCGTTATATTATTTACTTTTAAGAAACAAAAATAGGAATGGCATCGTATAGTTAGTGCACCATTATTGTCTCGTTGCGCGCATGCCATCTGTGCGGCTGCCGTTGTCGTGATGCACGCGAAAACGTACGTGCAAGTCAATGCATTGGCAGCAGGAGGCGGATGTGCTTTCGATTCCGAAGATTAACTTTTGCGCTCATGCGCGATTACACGCGCGCCTGTAGGGCGTATAATTGGCTGAAGCTTTATCGAGCATGATTGTGCTCCTGACGCTGTTTTGTCCGACCATTCAGATTCGGAGCTAAATTGGAATTACGCGAAATTTTGTTGGGCGAAAGCTGTGCGATTTCTAGCGATTAATGAATTTCGAAAATTCGTGGAAAGAAGTATATTTTATTCGATCGTTTAGGATCGCAAGCTCGCGGTCAACTCGCTCTTTCGGGGCATCTTTCGGAATATTATAAGACTGATTGTAAATTACATTATTGTTTTATATCGTGATTTTTGAGCGCATTAACATTATACAATCATTGAGATTTATAATGGATATAATTAAATTGTAACTATTTGTGGATTAACAAATTTCCTTTGGATTTTACAAAGAGCTTTTAAAGCGAACAAAATTCTGAAGAGAATGAACGAAAAATTTGAATGTATAATGTATATCTTTCGATCCAAGGCATGTCGACTCCTTGATTACTGCCTTGATAAAAAGTGAATTCAGGTTAGAAAGTGCAGCGACACGTTAATATGTACTAAACTATCGTTTTATTATTATGATTATACAGAATCAAGAAAACATCTAGTTAAGCTTGTGTAAATTAGATTTGTCTTTTTGTGATTGTATTCCGGCGGCAAAATAATAAGAGGAAAACTCTACTTGAGTATACCATTACAGTTGTTAGAAACGTAAAATATTCTGCAATAGATATTGTTCCTATATATGACTTTATATTTATTTTATACCTAATGATGATCCAGGAAAAAATAAACCACTTTTTGTCGGCTATAAACGGACTTGAATCTTTCGTGTGATTAGTGCGATTGAGAGCGTGTGATCGTGAGAGTGTGTGTGTGTGTGTGTGTGTGTGTGTGTGTGTGTGTGTGTGTGTGTGTGTGAGGTACTCTCTGGTTATTTCTATGACTTCTCTACATTCTCTCTTTCTTTTTTTATCTGGTGCCCACCCTTGTTTTTGATCATGCGGAATTCCCGAAGGCTGAATAAATATCCGAAGCTAAAAGAGGTGGAGGAATTTTTATTTTTAGATTTCGCGATTTTGGGGCCACGGAGGAGAGAGAAACTCTTCTAAAAAACAAGAACTGATATACGTCATTATGACTAGAGGGACGTTGTAGAATAATAATCAGTCACTTCTCTCACGAGGCGTGTGCATTGAAACGATATCAATTTGATTATTTTCTTTCATGGTTGTTGCAAGATTTAGCAATATTGTTCAATGCACGCTACTAGTATTCCCAGGTCAAATAAAATTTTTGCTCCATTTGAATCGTAAGACGGTTGCAAGTATTATGGCCACCTTATATTCCTTGCGTAATAAAACGTGCTAGGCTGGATGATCCATGATACGTGATTTTTGTAGTACCTTATATTGATATATGATGAAGTAGGTATAAGAAGTACTTTCCAAATATAACGGGCAACTTGTACTCTACAAGATTCCGGTGGGATTTTATCCTAACATATTTCATACAAATTCAGAATTAGGTGGAAAAGTTTGTATGTAGGTGGAACAGCCATTTCATATCTTACTCCATACAATTTTTCTCAAATGGCTCATTTTACAGTGCAATCAGTAAAATGTTTACGTGATTTCAACGTATGAAAAATATTGTCGAACAAAAATACCACCGGTTTCTTGTAGAGTATTTGGAATGCTTCAATTGTATGCCCCCAGCAAATATTCAACCTTTGTTTTGTCTCGTCTCGTTCCAAAATGGCCATTTCATCTGCATATGCTGGGAAAACAATTATTTTCAAAGCATTTTTCACTTGCACACAAAAAATGGAAAAATTTGAATTTGTCACATGAGAAAATGTTCAGTCCGAAGGGGACCTTACAAAATTTTTATAGTTTCTTTCAAATTCTAAATCTTGAAGAAGAACATTGACACTCGACACAATCATATACTATTTTTAAAATTGAATTAAATTCAATTTGAAGATTGATAATTTCGCAACAGATATGGAATAGTGCGGTGGTATTCAACACATGCATTTCTCTTTATTTTTTTTTTTTTTCAATAGAAACAAACCCGCCTATTGTGTTTGTACTAAGTCATTTGATTTTATTTATAGACAAGCGAGTAACATCAAAGTGCGTTGAAATGCACTGAATATTAGCGAAAAATAATTTCAAGTCAACTTACAAAGAATAGATCCATATTTTATCTGGTGACGCTTACAGAATAATTGATTGTTGATGAAAACTTGAGCTATCCATATTCTAAGAATAGAAAAACACAAACTTGAGATGTTCCAGGAGCATTCAGGCATTTGTAACAATATAATAAGTGGAATTGTATGATCTCATCTTATACATCAAAATACAATGATCAATTAATTATGATATGGATGAAATAACATTATTTCAGTCAATATTCGTTTTTGAATATTGAAAATAAGCATGGCTTTGACATTCTCATGACCCATTTTTATTCATGAATTCTTCTTTTATCTCTCTGCAGTCTTTTTTTTTTTTTGCATGCTGTTGAGGTATATATTTTATTTCAGTGTTAACTGAAGTCTGTTTGGCTTCGTTGATTTTAAATATAGTATACAATGTGAACACGTATATTGGTCAACTTTAGAAACTTCCAGGATGATGCTGTTTATAATTACTTTCAATGTCATACTACGAAGACGTGCAATTGTAAGAGGACTGTCATTATAATATAGGATCACGTTGATAGGATTGTTAGAGTTGGATTCATAAAAAAACTTAATATTTGGAAAGAATGACGATTTGATTGCAGGACAGTGAGAGATAGTGTAGAAGAGTCGGGGCACGAAGAATGTTCAAAAGGGCGATTAATATTCCGTGACAAGCCCAATATGGAGTAGCCCCTGCGAAGAAAAGGCAAGGGAGCTGTTTCACGCGGCCTTTATCACGCGTTTCACGTAACTAACGGCCCGGCAGACTTTGGCAAAAACCGCCATCCTGACGCTCGGCCGTTCAAGCGGGCTTTTGCGCACGTACAGTGCCGATAAATATCGCGACGATACGTACGACGAATAATTCCACCTTGGCACCAAGTCCAAGTGTGTCTAGCTCGCCCTCTCTCTTGAGAGAGAGCATATATTGCAGGCGAGAAAAGAAAATAATGAAAAGGGTGGAGAGAACGAGAGATGGGGAAAAAAGCTGAAACAATTTTGCCGGTATAACGGCTCAGTGGCAAAGACGTGATCATAATATTGTCTGTGCAGGCCAGGCCCATAAATACGGACGGGCTTATAAATCAGGGCGAGAAAAAGATCGAGGGTCAGCGAAATACGAGCCGAAAAAAGTCCTAGACGATCATGAGCTGCCGCACTGTAGCGAAATTATTCCCCGTTGTTCGCACTCGATCGTCCCTACTTCCGCTGGACAGGCCGGCTTGCGCGCGTACGTATATACGCGAGCATTGCAGCGATGTTTATGGGCTGCGCGGAACGGAGAATGATGCGCGCGCGTTGCGATTGACGCATCGACGTCGATCACCGCGGACGTTTTCCCGGTGGCGCACCCAACTTTTATTGCACTTCCCGCCCGGCACTGTTCTCCTTTTCCACGTGTTTTCCGCTTTGATTTACCCGCCCCCGCCTTTACGATCGTTCTATCGAACATTGGTATATTCACCCGGACGCGCATCAATTCTTTATTGCTCAAGAGTCTATTGCTTTTTCGAATACTCGCGCAGCAAGAGTCTAACCGCGGCAACATTGATAACTTTTCCCCCGTATATTCTCGTCGCGAGCAATTGACAATCTTGCCAAAGTGGGGCTTTGAAAATACTCCGAGGCGTGTACGGATTTGTTTCATTCGCAGGAATTAAATTGAAAATAACGAAAGAAGAAAACTATCGGTGCGTGCAGTGTGGTACGCGCGCTGTATCACAGAGATCACACAGCACGAGAAGAGCATTTATATTTGTTTTTGATGGCTCAGTCGAATCGAACGCTCATTTCACTTGAGCGCCCAATTCCGTCCGTGTCGGGTGTAATAACACACAGTCTTGGCTATTCCTGCGCACGTACTGCAAATTACTCAAATGGCTTTGCCGAACGATGCCGAATGTATTAATGTTCAAATTGCTTTTGAATTTCAGCTCGATTATCCACAAACAAGCGTCTCTCCCTAGAGTATAAATAATCGTCAATCCTCTTCGATCGGAAAATAGATAGCTATTCAACTTCGTCAGCAAATTCATGGGTATTCGATCAAATAATGCGCAAAAACAATCCATTCATCATTCTTGGATTTCACTCGAATTTTTCATTTATTGCTGGTGATACATTGTCCTGTGCTCAAGTCGCAAACAAATGGGTTTCGAATGGAAATCCTTCAATATATTTGGTAAAAACTTTGAATTTTATCGAGAAAATCAACGACGAATAATTTAAACTTCAAACTTCTGTCACTTGCGGGAACTTGTGTGTACACTGAAAACCAAAGTTCACTCATAATATGAGATATGGTCAACTACATATGTCTATAGACCGCTATTCTTTTTTTCTCATTATTTCAAAGCTTAGAAATCTTTCACAAGATTGTGTAGCTTACTTTGGCTATGTATGATGATATAATATAATTATAAATATTAAAAATTTATCGATAAATTTGAGAAAAAAATTAACGCAGGGTCTTTTTTTCTGAAAGATTAAATAATTAACTTAACAATTTGCAATTTATCAAATGCAACAAATTTCGGTACAGACTATATTTCTCTTGTAATTTTAGTATGTGAATTTCGATTCCAGCCCATGATTGTGAGTCATTGTGAACAATTTTTAGCCAAATTTTCAGTTGACTTTACAAAGTACATGAGTAATTTTTGATTATCGAAAGACCGAAGCGTAGAATGTATAGTTTTCTTAAAATTTCTTTTTGACTATTTTATAAATGTGTTGAAAGCCACAATAACGTATGTTCTTGTATATTGATGCTGAAGTAGCTAAAATTCAAAATCTGCTTTTTTCATTTACATAAATATATACATATTCATATTTGTTTCTTGTATTCATTAATATGATGAAGAAATGCAGACACATGTGCGAGCTGGTATATGAGCCAAAGGCGGAAACACGTGTTTGACACATGCCTAGTCAGTCGAGCCTCGCGTAGAACGCGACCGTGTGAGACGATCGCGTCCAAGTTTCGTAATCCAAGGCGATAAATGAGCTAGTCGACACCCCTTTGATCGTTTCGCTCCTCGCGGTATGACGCCCTTCGCACACCCTTACCTAATGACAGACTGGAACGGCTCCAGGCTAAGCGATATCTTGTAAACTTTGTGCCCCCTAAGGATAAAAGTCCCATCGCTCATCAAGCTGCGTAGCACACTATAAACTTAAGGAAACATCGTAAAAAAGATGCTTAAAATGTTGGTTGTTCAATTTACTAGCAGTTATTCAGAGTTTATTTCTCACAACGCGCGTTTCCAATTACTTTCTTTACCTAAATATCAAAGACAGCTTATTTGCTGGTATGGAATTATGTCTATTGAATGACTATAAATGTGTGCGTACAAACATGATTTGGAATTGGTAAATCCGAAAAACGTAGAAAGTTATGAAGAACCGTTCAAAACGACAGTATCAAAATGTAGCTTTAGTAGGTTGTTTTTTTTACTTTCTCATTAAATTTTTACGTACGTTAGTATAGTATGTCAACTCAAGTTCCTTACACCCAGAAAAAACGTTTTCATTCGTTATAACCCATATCCATTTTTTCAATGGAATCAATAAAGTTTGATCGAGAAAATAAAAGTTTGACGATGAATCTTTCAACTATCAGAGATAGAAGTTATAATAGATAGATAATTTAAGGTTTCCTCTGATTCATCAACCATTAATAGACTATAACGATTATCTTAAAAATTCTGTGAATATATTGGTATACAATTTATAGTATTCTTTTTCATTCCAAATTGGAACTTGAAAGATAATAGAAAGAAAAAGAGACAAAGACTTAAACGTACTTGATCAAAATAACGGAAAGAATGGGTGAAAATCTCTTTCTAGTTGAAAGTTTGCACCATCAATCAAAAGAAGGAAAAGAAGAGGTGAAAATAAAAATTTCGATGATCTATGCGAAAGTTTATGAATTTAACGTGTCTGGTTTGAGTTTCAAAAGTAAGTTCCAAAACAAAATGAAACAAGAGAAAACGAATGTTTCTATTTCTACAAATATAAACGTGGAAAAGGTTTATACTACATACCAATAATTATTGAAAATATTTTATCTTGATTCATCCATAAATTAATTCTCATACGTTCAATCTCATCAAAGACTAACAAGATTTAGTCTTTATATCTGATATGATATATCTAAAAAATTATTGATAATAGAACAAGTCTAAAATCAAAGGTCAGTTATCCACACATACATTTCTAGTAGATAAATGAGGATTTCGAATGGTTGTAAGAATAGAATCAAAACAATAGAAAAATTAACAGAAAAATAATAGAAAATAATTTCTAACAACATTGCTTTTGATATAATTGTGCACGTATACTTGAGTTTTCCAAGCTAAGAGTTTCATAGAGTGGACAGATGAAGAGACACTCGAATGAATATATTCGCAAACGAGTGCACTCGTGTGTGTATAGCATCGCGAAGGAGAATGGAAAGGTTGACAAGCTGTCGCGCCCAGACGTAAACAGAATAAATGATAATATTTTTGGAAGGTTCTCAAGCTCGATTTATTCTTTCGAGAGGATACCAGAGATAGAGAGAAAGAGAGATACTCCAAGCCTACGTGGTTGTACAGCAATCACACGTGGTATTTGTTCTGAATGTTGTGTGAAAGTAACAAGGTCATTGGTGGTAAAAATGTGGCTGTAAGTTTGCACCGCCGATCGGTAGAGGTTCGAAAGAATAGGGGGAGGGGGTCAGTCCAATGGTCGCCAGAGAGAGTAGAGCTAGTCTAACGGGCCGCTGGTCCAGCGTGTGTTGCAGGTAAACGAGTGCGACGCGGCAGGCCGCGACTCGGCGTCCGGGGCAGCAGACAGCTCCAGCCCACGACTCACGGGAATTCGCCCTCGAGGGGTGACTGGCTGCCGCTTGATATGAGGACGACGACGCCCACGATGCCTGTTGCCCGTGGTTTTGACGACTACATCTCGGCCGACGGTGTGGTGAGTTGATTTTTTTCTCCCTCTAACCTCTCGACTCTGCTCGCGTGGGCTTGCTCGTTTACATCCCTCCTACTCCCCTCGGAATCTGGTCGAGGAGGTATTCGATGCATTTATTAGAATCGCAACGAAGTTACGATGATTGAGGATTATCCGTTCTGGTAAAGCAGCATATTGAGCATATTTCTATCGTTCCTTCATCAATATATTATAATTATTATTTTTACTGAATTTTTTAATAATCTTACATCATAATACCTAGAAATTTTACGTATTATAACTCACTATTAGTACACGCCTTAAGCGCATAAGGTTGGATCTAATCTAAATAAACCCTATTAGTCCTGGAGCTAGCCCCCTTCCCGTTGGCCAGAGGAGGTCCCCGGAAGATAGATAGTGAATCTTATGTATTTTTTTCCGTAGAATCCGAATTTGTTGGTTTGAAGTCTGTAAAACTGGTACAATTTGTTTAAACCGCGATTGTTTAAACAAATAAGAAAATAACACTGTTTTGGTTCGGAAAAATTTTTTTCTTAAAATTTAGCTCATTTTAAGAAGGAAAGTTCCTATGCACTATCCATGAATAATGCTTGTATCTAAAGTTATAAATTATCACAAGTTGAAAAATACCTCTTTTCGGTGGTCTTTGTTGCTCTGCCATGGCAACAACAATAGAATATTTAAGAATCTGAAGGTGTTTTCTAATGCAGTTTTTAACTTAGAATCCGAATATAAACTTGGTTTTTCCAAAAACAGCGAGAAAAACCGAATAATCAATGATTAATCTTGCCATGTTTTAGCTCATTATCGCTTGAATCCCGCTACTGGACTAGTGCACTGAATATCATACCCATGGGCTAATTATGAATAAACGAATGTTTTCTCATGTATTTTATCCCGTAGAATCCGAATTTGTCGGTTTGAAGTCTGTAAAAGCCATACAAATTGTTTAAAACACGATTGTTCAAACAAATTAGAAAATAACACTTTTTTGGTTCGGAAAAAAATTTTTTCTTTAAATTTAGATCATTTTAAGAAGAAAAGTTCCTATGCACTATCCATGAATAATGTTCATATCGAAAGTTATTAATTATTTTATGTTTTAGAAGAAACATCTCGGCAATTTTTGTTGCTTTACAGCTGTCGTGTAAAAAACAAAAAAAAATTATGCTAATAAGGTTCGGGATGATTTACTTTTGCCTGAAAAGCCAAAGATTTTGATACCATCGACTAATGAATTTGTCCCTGGATGTACTTGCCGCGTATGTGTACGAGCTACATGCTGTTGTGTACGTACCCAAATATCATGCTGCTCATTGCATGTATAAAAAAGAATTCGTGTCAAAATAAGTTTGCCCCGCAGATTTGAATATTCTTTCTTAATGTTAAAATAAATGGAGTTAAAACTAACAGTACTTCTGTTCATGAATTGTCCAAAACGATTCAGACAAAACATTCAACCTGTATATACTGGTATTCTCTATCTATGCCAGCTCTAGAGCAATAAAAAACGCCGAGAGAAGTGGTATTTTCGATTTGAATTAATTTATAACTTTTTATGTAAGCATTCTCCAACAATAGTGCATGTGTACCGTCTTCTCTCTATGAGCTGAATTTTGAAAAAAAAAATTCTGAACAAAACCTAGTTAGTTTATTATTTGTTTAAACAATTGCATTCTAGACCAATTGTACCACTTTTAAAGACTTCTAAGTAACAAATTCGGATTCTACGGGAGAAAATACATAAGAATATATTCGTTTATTCATAACTAACCCATGGGTATGATATTCAGTGCATTGGTCCAGTAGCGGGAGTCAAGCAATAATGAGCTAAAACATGGCAAGATGAATCATTGATTATTCGGCTTTCCTCGCTGTTTTTGAGAAACCAAGTTTATATTTGGATTCTACATTAAAAACTGCATTAGATATTTTATTGTTGTTGCCATGGCAGAGCAACAAAGACCACCGAAAAGTGGTCTTTTTCAACTTGAGATAATTTATAACTTTAGATACAAGCATTATTCATGGATGGTGCATAGGAACTTTTCTTCTTAAAATGAGCTAAATTTTAAGAAAAAAATTTTTCCCGAACCAAAAAAGTGTTATTTTGCTATTTGTTTAAACAATCGTGTTTTAAACAAATTGTATGGCTTTTACAGACTTCAAACCGACAAATTCGGATTCTACGGGAAAAAGTACATAAGAAAACATTCGTTTATTCATAATTAGCCCATGGGTAAGATATTCAGTGCATTAGTCCAGTACCGGGAGTCAAGCGTATAATGAGCTAAAACATGGCAAGGTGAATCATTTGATTATTCGGTTCTTCTCGCTGTTTTTTGGGAAAACCAAGTTTATATTCGAATTCTACGTTAAAAACTGCATTAGAAAACACCTTCAGATTCATAAATATTCTATCGTTGTTGCCATGGCAGAGCAACAAAGACCACCGAAAAGTGGTATTTTTCAACTTGTGATAATTTATAACTTTAGATACAAGCATTATTCATGGATAGTGCATTGGAACTTTTCTTCTTAAAATCAGCTAAATTTTATGAAAAAAATTTTTCCGAACCAAAAAAGTGTTATTATCTTATTTGTTTAAACAATCGCGGTTTAAACAAATTGTACCAGTTTTACAGACTTCAAACCAACAAATTCGGATTCTACGGAAAAAAATACATAAGATTCACTATCTATCTACCGGGGAACTCCTCTGGCCAACGGGAAGGGGGCTAGCTCCTGGACTATATATAGATGAGTCTTATCAGGTGGATCTAGGACGAAACGCGTAGAAGTAGAATAATTGTTGAAAATTGATAGATATTTATCTTTTGTTCCCTGTACAATCGACTATATTCACACATTATACACAAATTTAAACTGACATACATACAACATATTACATAATAAACATTCCTTTTAATATTTTCAACATAGAAATTGTTTAAATTGTCGATCTTTGAGGGCCAATCCGGAGTGAAGTGGAAAATGATAAATCACAAATTCCACCACATATTTTGTTGAAGCGACGTTTCGCCAGTATGGTTCACGGCCTCATCAGTCAGTTTTTGAATAAGTTTAAAATATAAAATTTATTGTCAAACCGTCTCAGTGAACCATACTGGCGAAAAGTCGCTTCAAAAAAATATGTGGTGAAATTTGTGATTCATCATTTTCCACTTCACTCCGGATTGGCCCTCAAAGATCGACCATTTAAACAATTTCTGAATTATGGAGGGTGTACACTGCAATATATTTAACATAGATGTGTATGATATACGTATAAAATCAAACATTTGTATAACCCAATTGTCTATTGCTATCAAATAGAAACTAGAAGATGCGTCGCAGTGACTCGATCCGTGGATAAGACTCTTCACTCTCTCCCAGGGGGTCGAGGTTCGATTCCTGGCGTGCATCTCTGATTCTTTTTTTCAAGTGCATTGAAATTCACTCCGTGGCTCGGTGGTTCGGAACCATCGAAGTAATCGTACGGTAGGTTCGAACCCTACTCAAACTGTGAGCATTACGTGTGAATTGTGGCTAGCCAGTTTCTTGAATGTAAACTAATGTAAGTCAAATAACGAAAAAGGAGAAGAAGAAGAAGAAGAATAACTCAAAGGCTATGTCTGACTACACTTGGGGTTTATCCACTCCGCAATTATTGTTCGGAGTTTGTGTAAGTGGCGCTTTTGCTCCCGTCCATAGGTTTATTCGGAGCTCAGATTTGTGATTATTAGATTGGCTTTCTTATATTTATTCAAATAAATTAACTGAAAACCACCATATCTCTTGTTATATATAATATTCATGAACTCGTGCAGTTTATCATGCGTCAAACAAATCACACTAACTAGAATATTATAATTACTAACGGTATGAGTATGCTCGAGTGAGTTATACAATGCATTTGCATGACAAAGGATGCAAATTGACATTTGCATAAATGCGCATAGCCATAAGTAGCTGCATCCCTTAATCAGTTAATTCTTGATGAACTCGCTAAATCAGCAACATTTAAGTAAATGTAGCTATGTACAAACTTCATTAACGTATCGTTCAACCCTTCCTCTGCGCGGATTCAATTAGAATGTTATTGTTGTATCGTCATGATTCTATGGGCTATTATCTTTATCTCTCGCGATTCACACGGAGTTTCGACGACATAATAATGACAGTTACTGTGAATAAGCTCAATCCCAGTGGGACAATACTTATACTTGAAAATCTTCATCTGCAAGTACACGTTTTGGATTTCTGTGTACACTCATCACTCGAGCTCAAAATTGTCGAGTATAAACCTGACGTGATCTTGAATCAGGATCGAATTCGATCTCGTTGAATCGATAAACAACATCCATCAGTTCTGATTGTTTTCATCTGTTTGCGTGAGAGAGTAGTAGAACGTGAAGGATTAATCTCCGGCTGGGTGAAAACACGAAGAGGATAACAACCATTACTTAAGGTTCAACTGGTCGCGAACAGAGGATCGTCGTGGACAAATGTCGCTTGGAAGAGTTGCATAAAAAAGCTGCGCCACTTCGTGGCAATTGGTCAAGGATCGAGCGCATCGCTTCGCGGTGGGAAAAGGGTATGGGTAGGAGCTGCCACTGATAGAAAGGAATTCTGGGAAGATATCTTGAGTAGCGCATTGGCCGGATGAAAAATAACTTTTCAATCCCCCTGACTCGGCAAGTTTTCCCGGGGCAGTCGAGCTCTAAACGTCGGCTAAATGGGGCCGGGCAAAAACGCCCCGAAGAAGTTCGGACGTTTCCAAGGCAAACAAGAAGAGTTAAGTTACGCAAGAAAAAGCAGCGGCCGCCCCAGATCCTCCAGGGATTTGCATGCTTCGACGTTGCAGTACAGATATATGCACAGCTCAAACTATCCGTCCGAGCCTCTCGACTTGGAGTCGGACGAGCGGTTGTGAGGCCTGATCCGGATTTGCCTGATCAAAGAGTGCCGATTAATTGACCCAGAGTCGCGAGTCATTCATTTGGATCCAACTGCGGATGCTTTGAGAGTTTCCGATCCCACTGCGCGCGCCACGTTATAGCACAAATCCTCTGCTCGAGCAGTGCCTCGACCATTCATCGGCCTGCTTGCAAGCTTTCATGCCGGATCATAGCGAGCTTCGTAGTTTCGCGAGATCCCGCGAATCTGAGATAACTGATGACTTTGATTTCCAAAGGGCATGTCGTTACGGTTGTTTGAAAAATTGAACCAATGTCGCCTTCTCTCGTTAAATACCTTTCCTCTATGTACAAAAGAAAAAAACCAATGCCTCCGTATAATTTGTAAGAGGAAGTTTGAGCGGCGCACCTCGCTTTCGCATACCATCGGGTGTTCTTCCTTGGTTCAAATTTCGTTTTTGTTATCCCGGCTTCTGGGTGGAGCAACGGCTTTATAAAGTGACGTATACGTGACTTCCGAACCACGTCGTCCTTCGTTACAATCTTGCAACACGTGTTATTAATTTCCATTACGCTCCCGCTCCGGGCATTAGGACCGAGTGCGAAGAAACAGTGGCAGCCTGCAGTGTCAGTAACGAGGGGAATCGGAGAAAAACGAATTTGGAGGCTAGGGTGACAGTTGGCGTCAAGCCGAATATCGTGGCGCAGCGAGGCGTGCACGGCCGGCATCTCTGGAGCGACCAGGCTGGGCTAATTCAACCATTCCATCAAAGATACAGGGCCACCCGGGTATTATTAATTAGCTCGAAGTAATGGGCTATTAGTGTATCCGCGGCTCCGGACGGGGTGGCCCGCGTGCTAATGCGTTTCACCCGGCTCGCGATAGCCGGCCCCCGGTCCACGCGTCTTTGCCGCGGCTGTTATCTCCCGGCCCCGCGGACATCCCCGCGATATGCGCCCGCTCCTAACTGCACTTGACCTCCTGTGTATATCCGCGCACATGCTGGGCATTCAGCCCGGGCTCGCTCCTCCTCCGATGCGCAATCCGAAAAGCCCCGAATATTTGAAAAGTTCACAATCACGCTCGCCCCGGCCTCGTCGCGGCACGTTCTCTCACGCTCTTCCGCAAAGTAAAATTGCACCGGACGAGGTGTCACGTTGCTGTCATATTTCAAGGGGAAATACTCTCGTCTGCGGCTGTTACGGAAACGAGTGGTTCGGCCTTTCAAAGAATGATGAAAAAAATTGTTTATTCAATATTTGCGCCTATTAACACAACAATTACGTTGACAAAATTAGCGAAAAATGAAGTATTTCAGTTTTCTCGTTTGCAGGTGTGTTACAAGTATCATTTATTTATTTAGTCAATTTTATTGAACTTATTGCAATATAACTGATAGATCAGCAAATCAGCACGTCAACGTTTTTCCGTCGTGTGTAGTTGCGAATCATGTCATGAAAATGCCCCTCAAACGAGTCAATTAATCTTAACCTTATAATTTCGCCCATTCATTAATATTTCGCCTCAAAAGGGAGAGATAGAGAGAGTCATAATCGTATAGTGAGTCTGCAAAAGTCGTGTCGTATATAAGAAAGTTATCTCAAATCGTGTTGATTAATAGTCACACATTGGCAAAGCAAAAAGCTCTATTTCAGAAAAACCCCTTCCCGGTATGTAATCAGGACTCGTGTAATACCTCATGATTTTCTTCCTTTCATATTCATATTTTACTCGTACTCATCTGCAATTGCAAATAATTTCTTGAATTTTCGAATAATGAAAAGAATAGCGTCAATATGAACTTTATATCAAACCTGAACTCAAAACACTACTTTGAATTCCAGATAATTATCAAGTCCCAAAAGATATTAGCTAATTTGATTTTCAGCTATTAGTGTTCGAAATGTTAAAACGACGAGAAGAGGTCACACTATTTAAGTCAACAAATTTACTGAGCCTGAAATATTTCTCCTTGTATAAAAAAGAGTCACGTATTTTTATGTTTTGTCTAATGCCTTTTTTATCTGCTCTTGCTGATCTGCGTTTATTGAAGCAATATCCTACCTTTCAACTTTTGATGATTCGCAGAGTGAGAACAAAGCATTTCCGACAAATATGGTAGAGGGAAAAGTTACTGAAAAAGTACGGTTTGAATAGATCTATCATGAAAAACATTGTTTCGAGGGTCCACAGTTGGGTCAGACAAACGTGAAAACTAATTGTTTCGCCATTTTTTCATTATGAAACGTATTTTATTGGAAATATGATGAATTAATCAGAAAGAACAAAAAATGTACGTGAGCTTTGTCCACGGCATTTTCTCGTTCAAAGGTACGTAGTTTTTTTAAGGAAAAAAAAATTTATGATTTCAGACTGGACAAACTTTATTAATTAAAGTGGCTTTGGAACATTAATTACTCCATATTCGAACCGGAAATGATTTATATCTCCAGGATATTTCAATACCCTCGGCTGCCTTTGAATACACAGATAGCCCGCTTTCGTCCCTCGTATGCACAATATACACTATTTTTTTCCAGCGGCAGAAAAGTGTTACTTCCTGCCTTTTGTGAAAAATGCACTTTACTTCCTTTACCGTCATTATGTTCGCGATTTAGTTATCTCATAGGCTGTTTTGGCACGCGTAAACGTTATATTCGTAACGAAATCGTTTAGTCTTAGGTGCATTACATACTATTTTCCGAAATTTTCGCAGTTTTTTTCAGTCTAATTCCTGGATCGTCAGAACAACCCTTTCATGATATATCTATTTATACGAGTAACTTTTTATTGTACTACTTCTCTTGGAAGTGCTTTGTTCTCATCCTGCAAATTATTGAAAGTTAAAAATTGAAAAATCGTTGCAACTAACGCAGCGAAACCTTGAAACATTTATGAAAATATAATTGACCAAGTTTGAGACTTTTCAATTCAAAAGTGTATTATCAGCGTTTCATTCGCCATAATATATTCGTATATGAGTTTAATCATTACAACATAGAAAGTACATATTCTCAGGTCTAGTATTTTCAAGTTATGGGAGCTTTTAAGATTAAAAATATCGAATACTAATTTTAAACTTAGTTTCTGATGGTTGTTGGTTTCTGTGAAACTAATTTCACAGGAACCAACGATTTTTCAAAAGATATTATATATAACTGAAGTTATTCCAGTACATCTGATTCACTGTGACATTTCGATGTTTTTCTCCACATAAAACTTTAGGTTTTCAATAGACCGCATATAGACGATAACGACAACGAGTAAGAGAATGACATTACTGTTTTAATGGACTTGTGTAATTTAATATCTAAAGCAAAGGATAAATGGAACACGCTAGTCCGAAAGCTGATGCACGTGAATCCGGCATCGTCGCGTGTCAAGTAGCATATTTCCGTATTTCAAAGAAAAGTAAAAGAAGCAAACAGTGCAACCGTTCGTGTCACGTTCAAATCCAGCGCCACTCATTTGTTTACGCATGACAAATGCCACTGGCTTATTCAATCCCACAATCCTTTTTCTGTTTTACGAATGTGAGCATATTATATTGTCCGTGAATAATGGAAGGTTGTAAACTAATGGTCAGTGTGATTTAAGGATTTCGTTATTAATACGAAGTAACTGATAATTTGAGGGTTGCTTCAAAACTACTCGGAAGCTCGTTCAACGAGCACTTCTCAATCTTCAAAATCATATGAAACATAAATGATGTAAGGTACCTGTACCCAATATGCGCCACCTAAGCGAGAAAGGTCACTACACAGCGTCAAATGAATATTTTCTAACATAATTGGTGTCAAATGAAAGGTCTACTCAATACCTACAAAATGAACTAAGTCTTTTTTTAATTTGAACAGTTCTACGCTAAGATACCGTGGTTTTAAAAAAAAAAAATTTTTCGGGAAAAAATTTTTAGTGTACCCAATATGGCGCCACCCTGAAAATACTTCTTTTCATCCAATTTGAAGCATGAAGCATGTCTGAAATGAATAAAATACAAACAAAAAAGTATATTTCTGATATAATTTTATTGAAAAATACATTTTGTCTTTGATTGAACCATAGTACATAGATTATATGAACTTCTAACAACCTAAATCAAATCAAGTTTTCAGTTAAAATTCATGAAAAACCGTTGTTTTTGAATCAACAGAATTAACTTATGCAACATCTAATTCCAATATTAATCTCTCAAATTGATGAACATTCTTTGTAGTGTAATTTTAAATATAATTGAGATGTTCTCACTGAAATGGAAGAGTTCAATTTAAAAAATGTCCGAACCTATTTGAGACTAGCTATTGTCATGATGGTAGAAAAATTCTGTTTGATGTTTTTTCCTAGACAGTACTTATAAACGCATAACCTCAAAATTTTTCTCGTTATAGGATAGCCAATATCTGCTAAGCGTTCAATTCGACTACATAATTCTTCATTCTGTACTGTCGTTAACGCATATGGTCGACTCATTTTCCTTTTTTTGCATATGTTTTGTTTGACATATTGTTGAAATGTTCGAAGAGGTATCTTATATAAAGTCGAAGCCATCCTCTGCGATATCTCACCTTTCTTGACCTGCTCCAAAGCTTGAACTAAATTTACTTCCGACCCTGTTTGGCGGATATTTACCATGAATGGGTTGATTGTAGCAGCTGGAACAAGAAAATAGGGGTGGCGCATATTGGGTACATTTGATAAAAATAACGAAGAGCTATTGAAACGGTTGATAAAAAGGGCGTAAGATGAAAAAAAAAATTGGATGATGTAGATGGGATGTCAAGGAATCGAACGATATATCGGTCGATTTTTTTGGCCCAGTTTAAAGGTATTAAAAAAATTCGCACTTACCTGAACGAAATTAGATCGAGAATGAAAATTGGCGAAAAAATGGATAAAACGAGCTGTAACAAGTTGGTATAAGGGTTCCCGATCGGTGAAAATGTTTTCTTTCCTCATTATTTAGCATTGCCGACAAGATTCTGTGCCGCGGCGATGCTCTAGACGCGCGTATATATGAAATACGAAGGGTGGCGCATATTGGGTCCTGGCGCATATTGGGTACACCTACCTTATATGCCTAACATCAATCATTGGGCATCAACTGGTATCTCGAAATTCAAGATTATTTACGAATAAACAAATTTTGCTTAATTATATTGAAACACTTTCATTATCGATTTGTATTTTCATTTTTATTTTAATCATATATCCCCAGAAAAAGCACATGTTGCATAATTAACTATTACGCGTATTGGTTTACGATTCTAAGAAGTAAATCACAAGTTGCGAGTCGGGATTATTATTTCAACATATATATGTGGCAAGAAAAAGCATAGATATTAGTAAACGACACAGGTGACTCCAGTACTCCTTCAAATTTTTTAAGGTACTTCCATCGTACTAAAGTTAGTGGCATTCGACGTAGTTATATCGTAGAACATCTTTGATAGATCATCTTGATCCAAAGAGTAGCTCTCGGTTGATATTGTTAAGAGTGAAGAGTATTATCCGTCCACAAGGGCGCAGTACTCCATTGGGAACTTTAAAGTACTCTCATCCCTGTTGGACAGTACTCGAGGGAGAAACTCGAGCTGATCGGCCTGTGAGTAATAGTGCAGTTGCGCGCAGTGACGGAAGTATTAAGGTAGCGAGATGTAAACGAGCAAGCAATAGATCTTAGTGGGTGACACGTGCGAGATTGGACAATCGGAGATAACGAGATGTGGATATTAATGTATGCACGTGGGTGTGTAGGTTCACCTGGGCGAGGGCATAGCCGTGTGCGAGGAGCAGCTGCGAGCCGTGAAGTGGAGCGACTACCGGAAACTGACAAGAGGCCTCGCGGCGATCCTGTTCAGCCCGACGGAACTGGCGACGTGCTCGGTCACGGGCCAGCGCTGGAGCCGCGCCGGCACCGCCACCGAACGACCAGTCAAACCCGCCCTCGACAAGGCCAAAGTTCAAGCGATCATATGTGAGTAAATATCCCGCGCTTGTCCATCTCTCCTCTTTAATAAACTATCGCCTCCTCCCCCCCATTTGTTCTTTGATCCATTGCCAGATCCACTAGACGTCTAGACACTAAATCATTCATCCCTGCATACAACGAGCTCATTCATAAGCACTTGGCTTTCATCTTAGAACTTTTACATTTATTAACAATGCACGAAATACGTATCAAAGTTCTCATTGAGACACGATGTTATCTCTGGTATTCCCTGGAACAAAAGAACGTTTTTGAATAGGCTAACAAAATTAACGTTGATTGGTAGAAAATTATTCAAAAACTTTTGTGAACTTTTCCAATTGAAAACAAGTGTAAGAGCTGGAAGACACATGATTCAATTGATTCTGCCTACAACGTCAGTAAACAATTTTCGTTAATTTTGAAGGTGGCGAAGTTTACTCTTTTTACTACATAATAAAGCAAGTAGTATCAATTTTATAGTTTAAAATAAGAGTCGAAAATTTCGAAAGAATTTAGCCTTCAAATTAGACCCAGAGAAGCGTATAAAAAAATGTTGAAGCAACTAAGACAGGGTCAGACTGTTTGTTGCGTGAGGTGACTTACAATTCTCCGTATATATATGAACGTTCTCTATCCTATGTTTTTCTGCTGGGTATCACTGTTTGCGGGTTGCGTGCCTCCTTTTTTCTTGTTTCTTTGAAATTCTTTTAGAGCTATCTTGAAATGTAGAATGTTGACATTACGTTCAAGTTGTTTGATCCTCTTATCCGTTAAGTTCTTTCAAACGTTCTTAGATTTTCCATAAAGCTCTTTTGTTAATATTTTAGCGGCAGAAATATAGTACATACGTTTAAAAGTTTATCTTTATTAGAATGTTTCACAAGCAATAGAATTGAAAAAAAAAAATGAATAGAATCAGCTTATTTTATGAAGCAGAATACTAATTTACTTCTCGAATTTTTACAATGTTATCGAAAAGAATGTATATCGATTATGATTGATCAATGTAAAACCATTATTTGTCTTTTTACTTCCAAGACCAAAAGAAATAAATCTCGAATGCAGTTATTTTCGTTATGCATCGGAACGGTACTTGATTTCAATAGAAATGAAAGTGAAAAAAATTGGAAAAAATAGCCCTGGAAATAACTCGATCAACTATGCTTTTGATTTCACGTGATAGTATTCTGTATAGATGTCAGCCAGATCGATTTACGCTGCATGCACAACAGTATATGGCTAAACAAACAGCCTCCCTTGTTCACAGAGATATATAGCGATGCATTCTGCTCTCATACAGAGTATTGGACCGTGATCTCCATTGAAAATGGGGGATTATTGTTGATAATCATACTTACATATTTTGATGGGAAATACTCTTTTGCGACTGAATCGCCGCACGGTATCGCAAGTATCGGTGAGATTTTAATCCATCGAAAGAGAAAAATACTCAATAGCTGAACTGTTTCTCTACGAATTGATTTCCAACTCAGATACTCGTTGGTGCGTCAAGATTCATACGAAAATCGTGAATATTTTCTCTAGAATATTCTAGGGTTTTACAAGAAAAATATATTTTATAAATTTTATATTTTTGTATATGTGTTTGTTAGTCACATGATGTGAACTGCATTCGTGCTCGCACACAGACATGCATTAATGTGATATCATAGTCGTAAAGTCAATATTATGTACAGGAAACATCCATTTAAAATGAAAACGAATTGAACATATCACTTCTGGTTCGCTACGAATTTTCCAGGGAATCCTGGAACATACCTTTCAAAAGTTGGTCGCTTTATACGGAAATTTTTTGCTCAGAAGCAATGTTCCACATAAAAATTTCATTGTGACAGATTACTGATGTTGCCGAATTTCTCAATTACGTCAATGTATATTCTGCATCCTTCCTTGAATTGATTTATTAACTGTAGTGAATGCTATCTGCCGTTCTTATAGAGCGAAAAGGAAAACAAGCACAATTCAATGTTTTCTGCGAATCTTTTTGTAAACAGAAGAATTTTCCCAAACGGTAAATAAGGATCGTTCAATTTTTTTCTCTGAGTGTGGAATAATCATTCGAAATAAAAGAAAAAAGAATTTCCCCACAAATTTAGGCTTGACCATGTTTTATCAGCGCTTGCAGCGAGTTTCTCGCCCTAACACAAAAGGACTCGTCACTCCGGAACATTTAAGAGCACCTTTTATGCTGCGCTTCCTTTCAACTCCCATTCCCATGGGAGGATCATGTATTGTATTTTTTTATTATTCGCATACGTTGCAGCTGTCCCGGTGCAGTTTTGCATTTTCACGAGCGTATCCAGCGCCCTTATCGATTTAATTTATAGACGCGTCGCCCGGCACGTGAAAAAATTCAGTTTTCTCGTGAGCTTTGTTACCGGGAGCGGACACTTTTTCCCCCGATCGAGAGCAAAAATCAAAGAATCTGTTTAAGATTTATCTGTCTGAGTTGCAACCCAGTGGGTGGCAAATGAAATTTTGCGCTTATGCTTTACTCCAGCAGCTGACCCTATATCTCTCCTCTTAACCAACCTCATCTCTCAAAGAAATAATCAGCATTAATCAATACATATTTCGAAAATGTTCTTCGCAAGAGCATACGAATTAATCGAAATTAATACTTTTACTTATTCTATTTGTACAATCAACGTATATTCATTCAAGTTAATGGACCATCATGTCGAGATAAAATCTTTCTACAAGCAGTGATAATTGAATTTGAAATTAAATTAAACTTTTTCCCAAGATACATAAAATACTTAGTTATAGATGAAATGTGACGCGTCACTTGATGATATTGTTATTTGATTGTGGATCCCGAAATTGGCATGCGTACAAAAATGTTCCTTTGTGTGCAAAGGACTTTAGCTTTTTTCAAATATGTATAAGTTGTCGATCTTTGAGGGCCAATCCAGAGTGAAGTGGAAAAGGGAAAATTCACAAAATCCACCACATATTTATTTAATGCGACGTTTTGCCAGTTAGGTTCACTGGCCTCATCAGGCAGTTTTGAATGAAAATATAATATTACGTTCGGCAGTGGAAGCGGCTGCTTCCACTGCCGAACTCTAATATTTAGCTTTTTTCCCCTGGTATTGTAATGGAATTATCCTCAACAAAATGGCGATACAAACAGGAGAGGGATGAAAAAACTATGAAAAAAGTGAGAGAAGTAGAGGAGAAGTAGGCGTAGAGGAAAAATTCGACCTTTCCACCAAAGAGAATCGACAGGCAGTGACAATGGCTATCTGCTGTGTGTTTCAGCGTACGTGACGTCGAGGTTCCCCTCCGTGGATGTGAGCAGTGTCAAGCAAGTTCTGGCCTATAAATGCAAAGAAAACTCAACGGCCTTGAAGATGAAGTCCATCCGATATATATGGTGAGTATTCGATTTTTTTGAATAAATTGATGAAATATTAATGAACGTATCGATATCCCTTGCGAAGAGTAGCGGATTCCAGTTTTTTATATGTTATTCCATATTTCAGAAGGCATGTATTTTGTGAAATGGATAGTTTATGAAAGCGATGTGTGCTGAGAGTCAATTCACCAATACATTTGCTCAATATTTCCTCTTCTTGATAAAATTGATGTATAATGCTCTGTAGTTTTCCAAGTTCAAATGGTGAAAGGATGAACCTTCTTTATAGATTGAAAACTAGATATTTCAAACTTTTCTTAATTAATCCCACTCTGTTAAACAAATTCTTCGTTAATAACTGGGAGTAAATATTTGGTTATTTGAATTCATGTATAGCTCTCACTTTGAACTCGTATAGTCTAACGTAAAGGGTGAACGCATTATTTCCAGTCTCATTTACATTAATACTAGGTGCTGTATTAAAGTTTTCCATGTCTGAGGCATACTTTGTCGTTTCTTATAAAGACCTGAAAGATCTGAAATGACCGACAAATACTAGTATATTCTGAATCTCGAAACAAAGACGAGGATATTTTACAGCGTTTTTTTAGCCCAATTAAACTTGTTCTACTGACTATGTACTTTGTTACGCGTCATCAAACTAAAGTACAAGCATTCAGTTACGATCTTCAAGTTGCAAATGATTGTATCATGCACCCTTTGGAACGCTTGTTAAATGTTTAATCACTCGTATCCGATTTCAATTTAGATTTCTACCTTAAGCATTTCATTTCTCCAGAGTAATCACGATGAAATTAATTTCTTTTCTACTCTAAGAATATTTTATCCCGAAAAATTGGAGTATCGAATAATCCTTTTCTTTCTTTGTTCACCTTTCATGGATTATTCAATGTGTTTGATTTACATCTTTTCTAAATGAGTAACTACATTTTCCTTCTCAATATTTTGGACGCGGTATTGAGAGCGTAATTCCATCTTAAACAACTGTCGTATGAATGAAAGAATGAATTTATATGTAAATTAGTAAATTTTCTCTTCAATTCGAAGCAAAACCTTTCAACCAATATAACTTGAGTAGATTCCGTTTATACTTCCATCTCAGTTCTATATGGATGGTTTACTCAGAATAAATTATACCTTGCACTCAAGTCAAAGACTTATCTTCTTACGCTTAATTGTGGCATTTTTCAATTCAACTTGCATTATATCTCAGCTTGTCATTTGAATAAAAAAAAAATTAGATGGAACAAATAGTCAGTTCATATGGAATTCATTTTTGTTTAAAAAATGAAAGTGCTTTGAAGAAATTGTTGATTTTTTGTATTTATCCACTTTTATTCGAACCACATTAACAAAGTATGTATGTAGATATGTATGTAGATGTATCTTCACCCTTTTGTATCCATTGGCCATATATTTAAAAATTCACAACTACTTTCAAAATAACTGAGATATTTTAGATTTCTCTTTGCCATAGACAACGGACGTTTTTCTGGATTTTAAGAGCTATTTTTAGAGCTGTTCATTTATCAATATTCATCAAGTATAACCCTATGTTATCGTTGGCTAATATATATTTTTCATGCAATCTCCCTGAAAAATCACGAGCAAAAAGTATATAGGATTGGCTTAGATCAATGATGTGATGATTGATGAGATGAACGAGGGATTAGGTTTAACGTTGGTTGTGGTTGGAGAGAAAAAAAACTGTTGCGAGGGAGACTCTCGAGCGCGTACTGCCTACGTATGCTGCTATGTATAATAGCTGTCGCGGGCCAGAGTCGCGGTAGAACTTGTCTCGGTTTTGAATTCTTCTTGGTGTCGCGCGCGGCTGTGTTACGCACTTCGCGCGCAGGCCCCGGCGCAATTTCCTCACCCCTTTAAGTTCTGGCAGCTGCGATTGCCTGTTTTGGTTGGGTGGCCTGAGCGGTTGCCGCCGCAACTTGCCCCTGGCCGCACACGTATACACGCACTGACAGAATGTAAGGATCGATACGGGTTGCAGATGCAATTTCGCGGTGCAGCGTCCTGCACTTCTGCCTCTCATTTGCATTTCTGCTCGTTCATATTAACCCTGCGAGGCTTTCCCTGTCCTGCTGCGCCTCTTCTAATGCCTCCCCCCCCCATTTACTTCGTCCTTAACGCTGGCCGGTGGTTGCTTGCGCGCAACGAGCTTATTGCTTCGTCTAATAGTTGTAAAGCCATGCTCGCGCCCACCTCGCTCATCAGTCGTTTCCTTCAATCATCAAATCCATCCGAATCCGCTGATGAGTTCTCGATAATACATTATTATATATATTTTTGCAAGCAAATGATGAATTTTTATCTCTGTATATTCCCCAAATCCGAATACATTTTCTTTGATTTTTACTTTGATTGCTGGATTTCTATTCCGACCGCAGGGTTGCCGATTGAATATCATGTATTAATCACATATCAAGTCATCCAATATCCTTTCAATGTAAAATGCGCATAGATTATGAGAGGAGAAATAATGTCAGTTTCTCATTCACACACGATCATTCTTTTATATTCTCAGTCATAGGAACATCCAGTACTATAAGTACTTGCCACGATTTTTGCGAACCCGAAGCCATGTAAAAAATTGCCATTGCCATCGCAGACTCTTCTACGGGCTGCATTGAAAATCGAATGAAGAGTATTCAATACAATTGCTGATCTTCGGGCGTAGAAAACTCGAGCAAGTTTTGGAAAATCCACATGGAGAAAAATATGATTGCGTGTTGCCGGTGTGTGCCTGTGGTTGACAACGCGGATGGAGCGGAGTAAAATTGAAATTATGTATGTGGGGGGATAAAAGCGGCGCATTTGTGATGGACAGAAAGCCTGAAAATGCGTCGGCGTGGCCCGAGTTGGAGTGCATCAATTGAGCGCTGACGAGATGAATGTGTACAACCAGCCGAACCCCAGACTCCCCGGGAAATTTTCGCTCATGAAGAGAAAAGAGGGGAAAAGAGATTGGTGTGTATAATTCATTCGGCAAGTCTCGGGTCGCGCCCAGGGACCAGATAACGTTGTGCATTGTCTCGAGGGCTTCCAACTTTCTCACTGGAAGATGGTTTTATTACCCTACTCGCCGGGGTCGGGCAACTTTTTTTTTTCTCACGGCTGCATTACAGCTTGATAATAACACAACTCAAACTTCATATTTCGACCGGACTATATCGTTCTTGCACAAATATCACTTACTTTCGTCCTTGGTTCTCGGATTGGTCCAGGATTTTCATTATATCTTCTCGAAACCTGTTTTATTGACAACGCGAGGGTGGTTGCGATACAATCGGGTGATTTTTTCTCTCTCTTTTTTTCGCGATTTGTGAGAACGAGCTCGGGAACTCGGGAAAGTGAAAAGCGTAAAAAGTTTAATCGAATGCTTCTTTTTATTGCGATTGAGGACTGTACTGTTTTTGCGCGGGAGTAGAGGTGTATTGCAAGATTGCAAAAAACGAAATGATTCATGAATGTTCCTAATATCACACCTTGATTGGGAGAAAATCGATAGACTCTATTCGAGTGAATAAGCTTGGGTGAAAGAATCCGTAATATACTGTGTTTCAATTCCGATCGATTTCGTTTAATTTGAGGTACCCGAATGATTTCTCAATTGAACGTCCAGAATGGTATATACCCCATGACCTCTGCTGCAGACAGGAAACATTAGAGACCATCGGTATTCTGAAAATAAATAATAGCTAAATCCAGCCGCGTTTCGTTCGCTCTATTTTTGAACATGTATATAAAAGCATTCGTCCTATACTCAAATTCGAAAAAACGAGAATCAATGCAAGTGGCACAATAAACAGGAAAATATTCTGTGGACTATTGGAAACTAAATTAACCGAGTAATTGAAGAGTAATGTGATATTCTGTCCGATTATGATCGGAGAATAATATTGAAAACAAGCGATCCATTCGAGCTGAATACCAGTGAGAACATTGAATATAAAGCAATGATCGTAGTAAAGTTAAATAGTCATACTTATATATTGCCTTGGAGAATTAAAGTTGTATATCGGACGAAAAAGATGAATCACCCAGAGGTCGAGCTATAGTCGAATCGCGTGGGTTCACGTTGATCGAAGAGGCTCAATTTTCATGGATAATATACCCTACTTACTGGGTTGAAGTTCTCTCAGCGTAGCTCATATGGCGGGATATTAAACTTATTGACGTCGATGCGCCGAGAGTAAAAGTAGGGCGATACACGTACTCTCTCAAAGCGGTAACTTAGTCACGAGTCGCGCGGAGGTGCATTCGTATTCTTCGATTTGTCCGGAGTGGCGCGCGCTAGGTGCAAAATAGACCGAGTGCTGTGTGACTCGAAACCGAGATGAAAGCACACGGGAAAGCTCGCTCGCGCTCGGCACTGCACGTATAGTACTGCAACTTCAGACCCGAATTCGTAAATGATCGAGCGATGACGGTATAACACGCTGGTTTTGGGCTCATTCGATAGGTTTTACCTTCAATATTTAATCCCAAGTGGAATTTTTGATGTAAAATTGGGGGGCGATATAAATAAACAATAAAAACATACAAAATTCGACGATTTTTCCCGTTTTCCTCAATTATCTCGGAAAATTTGCACTAAATCGTATCAACACCTCTATACTTTTTTGTAGATCTTTGCATGTTCTCTAAATTTGATCTCTACAAATTTTTTGAGAAAACGTTCCTATTCCGAGTAATAAGCAGAAAAAAAAGTGAAAAAAGATTTTCATTTGTTTTTTCCATTTTTTTGCAAAAATCAGACAAAAATTACTCCACTTCATTGTAGATCATGATAAAATCTATAAATTATATATCTATCAATTTTTTGTCATAACCTTCCTATTCCGAGAAATAAGCAAAAAAGGGAGAAAAAAATGATTCTTTATTAAAAGCCACTAAAACTCAAGTAGAATCTAGAGCTGATAACACCAAAGTAACTATCGGATTTATGAGCAAATCAAAAAAGAAATCACCCGCGTTGTGTCTTTTGTCAATTGCAATTGTTCATGCGGAATTATTTAATCAAATTTTCAGGAAATTGCTTATTCTGGAGAATTGAGTACACCAAACGGTTCTACGTAAAAAATCAAAGAAAAAATGTATAGAGCACTTTTTTGTAATAGTTGAATTTGTTTGTGTGAAATCGTTATAAACAATTTGACCTCATCAAATTCCTGATTTGCCAGTCAGCTGAGTAGTCAAGAGCAGTGCGCAGAAGTAGTGTGTAGCAGTAATTCAGACTTATACAGCGCGCATTTTCAAATTTGCATATCTAATTTATTGGAATATGAACGTTTTTCAACCAATACATGATAAATAAATTTGCAGAACTTTTAAAAATTCTATAAATGAGTATTTAAGTTTATTTTCATCTGAGTCCATACTATCTGCGAAAAAGGGTGATAAAAAGAATTTTTTCGGGAATCCATTTGTTTATAACGATTTTACACTAACAAATCGGAATCTTACCGAAAAATGTTCCATATATTTTTGCTTTGATTTTTTACGTTGAACCGTTTCGTGTACTCAATTCTCCAGAATAAGCAATTTCCTGAAAATTTGTTTAAATAATTCCGCATGAACAATTGCAATTGACAAAAGACACAACGCGGGTGATTTCTTTTTTGATTTGCTCATAAATCCGATAGTTACTTTGGTGTTATCAGCTCTAGATTCTACTTGAGTTTTAGTGGCTTTTAATAAAGAATCATTTTTTTCTCCCTTTTTTGCTTATTTCTCGGAATAGGAAGGTTATGACAAAAAATTGATAGATATATAATTTATAGATTTTATCATGATCTACAATGAAGTGGAGTAATTTTTGTCTGATTTTTGCAAAAAAATGGAAAAAACAAATGAAAATCTTTTTTCACTTTTTTTTCTGCTTATTACTCGGAATAGGAACGTTTTCTCAAAAAATTTGTAGAGATCAAATTTAGAGAACATGCAAAGATCTACAAAAAAGTATAGAGGTGTTGATACGATTTAGTGCAAATTTTCCGAGATAATTGAGGAAAACGGGAAAAATCGTCGAATTTTGCATGTTTTTATTGTTTATTTATATCGCCCCCCAATTTTACAACAAAAATTCCACTTGGGATTTAATATTAAAGGTAAAACCTATCGAATGAGCCCAAAACCAGCGTGTTATACCGTCATCGCTCGGTCATTCGTTAAAATGACACGTTTTCGGCCTGAAGTTGCAGTACTAAGTCGAGCGTGGCGCTTTGCCACCCCCGCGCCGGCATTTCGTTCGATCGCACGTCGCGCATCTACTTCCGAGCCCCGACTACGCAATCCTCATCCGCTGCGGCATCAGCCCGGCCAAGACACACGACACGCCAAACGCTCAAAGTGCCTGCAAATTTTCCGACAGATGAGCGCGACTCATCGCACAAGGTGCAATTTATAAACGACCTGCCAGCTGCAATTTTCACTTGCCTTCCAGAGCGGCCCTCCGATCCGAGCAAACTCGTTTCGTCCTTTTCCTACACTTTTAGCTCTTTACACTTGTTCCTATCTCATACTTTCCTGGCTTTTATTCTCAGTGAATTATCAGTGCCATCTTGCACAAAATTTATTTATCTCGATATATCCTCATTCAAATTCAACCTCGATTATTAAAAATTACAATCTGTGATTTCCATACGTTTTATTGACTAATTCTAATTGAATGGAAATATTCAACGTCATATAATACCGTTATTTGATAATAATATGCAAATATCTCAAAACTTGAAATCATTAATTTTTATATCAATTTTCTCTCTATATTAAAAGCCAGACCGCCGCCGCCGCCGCCGCCACCGCCGCCGCCGCCGCCGCCCGCCGCCGCGCGCGTGAAAGTTTTCGACCCCTTTTTGGCTCCCCTTTTTGGCTCCCCTTTTTGGCTCCCCTTTTTGGCTCCCCTTTTTGGCTCCCCCTTTTTTGCTCCCCTTTCTTGCTCCCCTTTTCTCACCCTTTTTTTTACCCCTTTTTACCCCTTTTTCTGCCCCTTTTTCCACCCCTTTTTCCCCCCTTTTTTCACCCCCTTTTTCCACCCCTTTTTTTCACCTTTTATTCCACCTCTTCCACCCCTCAGTTGGAGGTCCATTTTTGGAACTGTTGATGACTAAGAAGAAAGAACATCGAAGCTCGGATATTTACTATAGCAACCGTTGTTTACGTCCTTAGTAACCGTTACTATGGAGTTGGGAAAAGTCAGTTAGAGGTCCATTTTCGGAACTGTTGATGACGAAGAAGTAAGAACATCGCAGCTCGGATATTTACCATAGCAAACCGTTGTTTACGTCCTTAGCAACCGTTACTATGGAGTGGGAAAAGTCAGTTAGATGTCCATTTTCGGAACTGTTGATGACTAAGAAGTAAGAACATCGAAGATATTTACATAGCAACCGTTGTTTACGTCCTTTAGCAACCGTTACTATGGAGTGGGAAAAGTCAGTTAGAGGTCCATTTTCGGAACTGTTGACGAAGAAGTAAGAACATCGAAGCTCGGATAATTTACTATAGTCCGTTGTTTACGTCCTTAGTACCGTTACTATGGAGTGGGAAAAGTCAGTTAGAGGTCCATTTTCGGAACTGTTGATGACGAAGAAGTAAGAACATCGCAGCTCGGATATTTACTATAGCAACCGTTGTTTATGTCCTTAGCAACCGTTACTATGGAGTGGAGGAAATGAGTTAGAGGTTCCTTTAGTTTTCTCAGAGAGTGGCGATTAATGCAAGTTTGAGGTTCAATTGCAATACTTTTAGAAAGCACACTGCTGAGGCACTTGGCAGTGGTTTTTTCCAACTGCACAGGATACAAAATCTTCCCTCTTTTTCCACCCTTTTTTCACCCCATTTTTTACCCTCTTTTTCCACCCATTTTTTTACCTTTTTCCACCCCCTTTTTTTTCACCTCCCCTTTTTTCACCCCCTTTTTTCACCCTTTTTTTCACCCCCTTTTTTCACCCTTTTTTTATCCGTCTTTCCACCCCTTTTTTCCACCCTTTTTTCCACCTCTTTTTTCACCCCTTTCTCCACCTCTTTTTTCCATCCTCTTTTTCCACCCGTGTCTTCGAATAAATTATTTATTCCCAATAAATATGTAATGGTACGATCTCCTGGAAATTTTGCACACAGGTTAGTCGCGGCAAAATCTAGGCCGAGTTCAATTTTCAATAAAATCCGTTGTTTATTTGCCTAGCAACCGTTCCTAACGTGTTATCTCACGAATCTTCATAAGTGCTCATTGGGACTATGAGAGTTGATGAGAATTAATGAGAATCGAAGAGAATCGAAGAGAATCGGATGAGATATTTCCCATAGCAACCACTGTTGATATCCTTACCAACCGTTGCTTCGAAAGTTGGAAAATCAATTTTAAGTTACACTCGATGACCAAGAAAACTGAATTGTTATATTTGCTCCATAGCAACCGTTGTTTACCTCCCTAGCAACCATTGCAAAGTAAGGCTGAAAATCTGAAATGGAACACGCGGAATACCCAAACCAAAAAATTTGATCTAGCACATGTCACTATTAACTTAAAGTTAAACCCACTATTTATCTAAAAAAACAAACGTTTAACATGAATATAGCTGACATTAATCTTTTATTTTGATTCGATCGTTCGTTCAGTATTCTTTTCAATCGAACAAAATCGAAGGTTCAAGTTTAAAGTTTTATTGTTTTGAATGTAATTTTCTTTTAATTATTACTACACTTATTATTGAAATTATTGATTTCTAAAGAACACACGGGGGGTTGGCGAGCGAAGCGAGCAGGGGGGGGTACCCCCCTAGTAATGTTAAAATGTGAAACAGTAAAGTCTTAGTTTTTAATGAAATCTTTTACATAAAACAATATGAATTGTTGATTTGATTTAATATACTGGAGTAAATTAATTATATGAATTCAAATATTCAATGGAGACGTGATTTGCATTCCACGAAGCAAACCCAGTGGTGAACTTCTCTCTAATCAGGCAGAGACAGAGCTTATATTCACGTTTCAACACTAATTAAAACTGAAACTACTGTATGCACCATCGCCAGTTTCTCTATACCTCGTTCATGAAGAGTATTATAATTTCATTTGTCAAAATTTTTGTACATTCGGGGGAACTCCAAACAGATACATAAAGAATATCTCATTATGATTGAAACAAGTAAAAAAAACTCAGTTTACAGTTAATTTTCGTTTATTTTATCTTTGTATTAATTAAAACAACATATTTTGTTTAATCGCGATCACAAGTCATTTTAATAATGATTCGTTGGAAAAATATTTCGTGATAAGGGTAGACTTGTCGTAGAAATTTGAAGCAAAGAATATAAATCAATGGCTCTATTCAAATAGAACATTTTAACAGCCTAAAGTTATTTAATATCGAGTGAATTAGTGGAGAAGCATTCAAGCAATCTTAGTAATAAGCGTATCTTTAGTATCCTTAAATTATATCGTCATTTTAGCAGCTAGTATAATATTTTGGCCAATATCCCCTACGCACGAGAAGACCCCTGATCTTCTTCCCTTAATTTCTGAACGTGTCTGTCTGTCGGGCGAGGGCTCGCGTGTATAAGGCATGCGAGATTGTAGTATTGTAATGTCGTCCTTCTCTTGTGAATAATAATACTGAGATGCCAGCTATATTAGATGAGTTGAAAAACGAGCCTCCACAACGATGGGAGTTTCGCTTTCTTTTTTTCCGCTTATGTGCGCCGTTTCACTCCTCGTGTTTCCCTCTCTTTGTTCGCGTTATGTGTTTTTTCGAGGTGGCTGTTGCTGCTAATGCGGAAATATAAAAAGAAAACTAGAGGGATACGTGCACAGCAGGGGACAGATTGTAGAAGAATTCTTGCTTATGCGACCAACGTATGCTTTAATTAAAAATGTCGCTCTACAAAATGTCGAAAGCTTTCGGCAAAATTTTTCACTAAAACATCAAATTTGATATCGTTATTCACGGAGGGCAATTCACCGAAGTTAATATAACAATATAAGATATCACGTTTGTCAATCTGTAATTAGACCTTCTCTCTCACTGCCATCTGCATGGTTCAAAATTACTTCTCTGCTCACTGCTATACACCTGGAATTGTTTTTTATTGTCTGTAGAATCTGAAACAGAATAGAATAGAACATTTCATTTGTAAGTAATGGCAATGAAATACGTAGATAATGACAATATTCTTCCCTTTGAAAATTTTCTTCGAATCGAATGAAACAACAGAGAAATAGTGACAAAAACAATTATTGATTCGTAAATTATCTCAAAAACTCCAAATGGAATTGTTTTATCTATTTCTAATATAAAATAGGAACAAACATGAATTCGCGTTCTCAAGATTTTCCCTCGCTATTCGTAAATGTAATGCGTGTACACTTCTTACGATTCGAAAAATCACAGGATAAAGGAGGCAATAAACCTCTTACGATGGTTTTTCAAAGATAAAAGAGCGGTGTGCAGGAGAAGAATCACTTGTGCGAAAGAGCTGTGACACGTAAAGCCTTAAAAGGCCCTCCTTCCTCTCTTATCCACTCAGAATCTCGTGAGATTTCGTTTACCAAGGCCTTTAGAACTCCTTATACTTGAGTGTTTAAAGACAATGAACTTGGAGATTTGCTGAACGGTTTTCTCACTTTAAGTTTGTATGAGTAGTGAATATTTCAATATATACATTTGTTTCCTGATTTTTATGGAATAGTATTGAAGAAACAATATGTAAATAATAACAATATAAGTTATCATTTTCGTAAATCATTTGAATTGTCATGAAACCAAGTTGGAGGCATGATTGAATTTTTCTCGGTTAGAATATATATTCAAAATCAATCATTTATGAACTGTCATCGATACAGGGAAAAATAAATGGAGATTAACGATATTATTATTGCTTTGAAAATTTGAACGAAATTGTAAGAACATTCGAGAGGAAATGACTCCTCAAGAGAAACACGTGAAACGTACGTCATTGCGATAAAAAGGTAGATTTCAGAGCGGTTGAACAGTTTCACGAGAGGAAAAACTAAAGCAAAAGTAAAGTGCTATCTGGAAACGAACCATTTAAGATTTTAACAGTTTTCTTTTTGTTTTCATTGAATAGTCATAACTTAGAGTATTCCAATAGTTATATAAAATAATATCAGAATACTTGATTTTGTTATATTAGTGAATTTTATTTTCAACATCACTCGCACACACGCACGCACACACAGATCGATTCAATTTTGTCGAAGAGTTCATGACAACTGGTTTATGATGAATTTTCAATAACTATTTCGGTTAGAAAAACCGCTGCCAAGTGCCTCAGCAGTATGCTTTCTCAAAGTATTGCAATTGAACCTCAATTTGCATTAATCACCACTCTTTGAGAAAGCAAAATGAACCTCTAACTTATTTCCTCCACTCCATAGTAACGGTTGCTAAGGACGTAAACAACGGTTGCTATGGTAAATATCCGAGCTTCGGTGTTCTTACTTCTTAGTCGTCAACAGTTCCGAAAATGGACCTCTAACTGACTTTTCCCATTCCATAGTAATGATTAATAAGGACGTAAACAACGGTTGCTATGGTAAATGTCGGAGCTTCGATGTTCTTACTTCTTAGTCATCAACAGTTCCGAAAATGGACCTCCAACAGATTTTTCCCACTCCATAGTAACGGTTGTTAAGGACTTAAACAACTGCTGCTATGGTAAACGTCTGAGCTTCGATGTTCTTATTTCTTAGTCATCAACAGTTCCAAAAATGGACCTCCAACTGACTTTTTCCATTCCCTAGTTACGGTTGCAAGGGATATAAACAACGGTTGCTAGAGACATCAATAATGGTTTCTACGGGAAATGTCTCTTTGATTCTTATAGAATACCATAAATATACAAACCCAAATGATCATTTATCATGAATTATATGGGAACTTATCAAAAACACGATAGCGGATGCTCCTAAACACGTTCAAATCTTTCGGAGACCGACCTGTGTGCAAAATTTCAGGACGATCGGACTATTCCTTCCAAAGTCATCGTACGACAAAAAAAAAAGTCAGTCTGAAGCTGAATTTTGTATCTCCATAGCAACGGTTGCTAAGAGAATAAACAATGGTTGTTCCAAAATGAATGTCTTATCGATTCTCATCGATCGTCGAAAGAATTGGAGACCCATCGTGCATCGATGATGATTTTTGGAGCTTTTATCAAAAACACGTTAGCAACGGTTGCTAGAGAAATAAACAACGGATTTGGCTGAAAATTGAACTCGACCGAGATTTTGTAGCGACTAACCTGTGTGCAAAATTTCAGGACGATCGGACAATTTCTTCGAAAGTTATCGTACGACAAAAATGTGCACGTACGTACATACATACAGACATTTTCGGATTTCCATGTTTTTCGACCCGTAGATTACGAAAATCGAGGTCCCGAAGTCCGATTCGGTGGGTCGATTTTTACCCCGTTACAAAGCTTTCTCTTTGAGAAAGCAAAAGTATAATCAAATATCCGCACCTTTGTTCCATGACAATTTAAGATTTATGAATTCACCCTTGAGTCTTTTGACGTTAGAACTCTTTGTTATTTTCCAAAGCGATAGGGCAAAGTTTTACCGGTATATCTGCATATTATCCTGGAGGCACTTTAATCTAAACAAGAAATGAAAAAGAAAATGAAGAATGCAAATATTGAATAAAATCGATGAAATAGTCGATAACTGATCCTCTTTTCCGGATAAAAGTGTGCACGAGAATTCGGCGGCCGCATAATTCATTTTTTAAAGTTATAAAAAATTCTTGAAATATATTAAATTTTTGTCCGTAATCAACTTGAATTAACCAGCCTTTTAATACCCTGAAAGTATGTATGGTAACAATATCATTATCGGAGTGAACATTCTTTGGACGATATATTATATTATACTCATGCTCATATCGATGTTATTTTTTTGTAAAATCATTCACCAATCGAATGAGAAAGTATATTTATTGATATACTCTAAGAGAAGTAAATTATTATTTTTCTTGTAACTCTATGATATAAAACCGCGCGCGAATAACACGACATCGAGCGTGACCGCACCCCGTATGCATCGCCGGAAAATTGCACACTAAGGTGAATCTTAAAAAGGAATTCGCCGGGGTTCATGCCGCACGTGAAATGAGGTGCTAGTCGCCATTAGCAACGCGCGCGACATATATACCGCCGTTGGGCGGACACGACGCAGCCACCCATCACCACTTGCCGCCAGGTCAAAATCTCAACAACGCCATCATTACGAATCCGCGTGACTAAACTACCCTTACGATCCGATCGTCCCGTATAACTTTTACAAATTTCCTGCCACCCGTCGTATCAAATTAATGTAGGGGCTCACGTGTCCAAGGCCCACCGCTTCTAACCCGTGTATCCGATCCATGTCGAATAAATGACTGCCCATTTTACCGAAATATTTTGTATCTCTTTTACTCTCGGTTCTCGCCCGTCACTGTTCTGATCGCCGCTAAGTTTGTCGGTAGACTCGCCTCCGCCTTTTCTACTGACTCGCTGGGACTGGCCGCTATCTTTCCGCGCTCACACCTATACATCGATACTCCCTATTCATACCCTCGAAGATTGAAATAGTACAATTTGATAATTGTTAGGAATGGTAAATCCTATTAATCTAGAACTTAGTAAAATTTTACTAATTTGATCATTTGCGCGATTTCTACCAATAAATAGTAGTTTTTCACAATAGTAGTTTCATTTTGTATTGAGAAAGGTTTGTGATAATGCGCTTCACACACGGAGACAAAAATCAGTCACGAGTCACTCTGTTCTACTACAAACTGCCTCGCGTGACTCAACGAGACGAGTTATACTGGAAATCTGACTGCAGTGTGACTCATCCGGGGCAATTCCATTTTCCTTCAGTACAGCTTCTATAAAAAACTACGCTAATTACAATAAGAAATTCGAGACGAAGAGAGCTCATCATATAGCAGTTGTGCGCGCATTAACTTTGAAATACGTGCCCATATATGACTCTATGTTTATGTAACAATTTAAAGCTCCAGTTCTGATTCACAGATTCAAGTTGAATTTATCTCATTTCTAATCTTTCACAATCGCCGAGAATCCCGCGTCGAAATATTGCTTTCAGATCGTATTTATAGGTAACACGTAAGGAATACGAAAATTACAGATTACATAGAGTAATTTTCATCCGAATGCGCATTTTTGATCATGGCTGATGGAGACAACCGAGCGCTGTTTAGACTGCGTACCCGCATTGGATCTCTAGCTGTGAACCGCATCAACATAAAGCTTCCTCAATTAGGAACCATTTCATATTGATCATTTTCAACCGCCGAGATATGACCTCACCCTGCGCTCCTCTGATACACGACCTTATTTTGAGTCCCTCCAAGATAAGTCCTTTTCATTTTGCTACCTGTGATTCGACCTTATATAAATAGGATGCATCGAATGAAATATTTACTTAGGCATGTTCAGTTGAATATTCTATGCAACCAATCTCCACTTTTTGCACAACAGTGATTTTAGTAGATTCATTCGTATTGGGAAATAACGCGACCGTTTGGCTGAGACTGCTGAGACGACGCTGCCAAAAACGCTATGGGAAGAAAGTTCAATGTGCAGTATTGTTTCTTATGGAAATAAACGAGAATATTCTATCGATGTCGGTTAATTTTCAACATATGCTGGATCCGCTGGTACAACACGGCAGAGCATTCGTTTTCACACATTAAAATAGCGATATGCTCTCTCAGCCCATATACTCCTTTCTTCCCTATATTGGGAAGTGAAATGGCCATATGGAGGGGCAATATGACGTCGTTTATGCGCAACACCCATATTATACATTGGCTTAGATAGCAGCCGTGTTGTATCAACGACTCCACATTTTTCCCTCCACACGGCCATTTCACTCCCGAATAGCGTTTGCGCCACGCTCACAGTAGTGTGGCGGGGAAAGGAATGTATTGGACAACAAGTATAGTGAATGGCAATGATAACGATCAGGAAAAAGGAGGGAAAATACTTCCTTGGACAGTTTAGTTATATATATATATAATAGGTATTTTCCAAGTATGACAGTGGGAAAGTCCACTTGAGTATTTTACTCGGCAGTTTCCGGCTTTGCAATACTTGCCATTGAATTTCAGAGGATGGTTATACGTACTCGTAAGTTCAGCCAGGTAAGTTGGCTTGGCTGAGCTACTTTGAATCAAAATACGCACTCGTTTCTACTTTTCCCTTACATACTTTATTATCTCCAAATCAACTAAAAACAATCCCCATTCATTTTCTTCTCACGTAGAATTATGAGTTTTCAAAACATTCGCGCTTCATAGAGTCCTTGAGCTTAGGAATAAATATCATAAATGGGGTGGATTTTCGATCTAGTTTGACCTGGTTATGTCAAATCGCAGCAATCATCTCAATTAACAGACTTCGGGTACCACTACTGGATCCAAATCCGCTTCTCATGCTATCAATTATATCGACCAACGGTAATTACTGTGGGAGTTGGTAATTTCTTGTACTGTGAGTTACAATACACGAATCAAATTGTCCTCATTGATCGATGCGGATACAGTATCATCATCCTTGAGATTGTTTCATGTGTGTGGAAAAGGAAACATTGCCGTTTTCAAATCTATCTTTTGAATCTGCCCCCTCCCAGACCTGATAATCAATCATTATTGGGTGAGGTGATAATCGTATAAGATAATCAAGTCGACACATCGTTCCGAGCATTTTTTTTGTAGAATCGCGTGTTTTGATCTAACGGTGCCGGCGATCGATTTGTGTTTCAGCGAGCGACAGGACACAGAGATGATGGTACCGAAGATGGATACATTTCCAAAGACGGAGCCCGAGGAAAAGTGAGCACAGGTGTAAACGGGTGGCGTGTGCTGCTGCTGCTGCCGCAGGATCGGCGGACAGTCCAACCGAGAAAAACGACTGGTCAGCGCGTCGGATATACCACACGCCAGTGGGACGGACCTGAGGGACGACTCTTGACTTGACTCTCTCGGCCACCGCGCTACCAGCGAGTCAAGTGCACCGCATCGTCCGCCATGTACTTCTAATTATCGACCTTACAAAAACGCTTCTTGCGAAAACTCCATGTTTTGGGCAAGCTTTTCCATCGTATACGGGGTTATTATTCGAATCTTGAGAGATAAGTCTTGTGATACATGTTCATGCAAACAACACTCAACTGACACTGTCTTTCAAGACTTGCTGAGGAGTATTGACTCCTCTCGGGTCTAACTCGAGGGGGCCTTTATCAAATATAAACTTTCAAGCTACTTTCAACAAGGGCCGAAGTTTGATTTATGATACGTGATTTTGATTTTTGTGAGAGCTTAAGTACACTGTTAAGCTTTTTTTTTTGAAGTTATTATATATAGGTTTAGAGTTTTAAGGTCGACGAGTTATTTAAATTACTAACGAAGGAACTACACGTATTGATTACGTGTATATTAATAAGTAATATGGCAGAATGTTTTCTGTACAGTTCTTTAGGCTGTCGTTGTTAATTACCCATAGTGAATTTTAAGCCAATCAGGATTGAAAATAAGTGGTCATGCTAGGCATAAAACTTTGCCAACATTTCATATTCACAAATCCTTCGAATGGAAATTTAGTTGAATTTCATTATTTAATCTGAGAGAAAAAAAATTATTTCTAAGTATGAAATTCACTATATACTTCACTCAGGGAGTGAGTTGCTGTTGCCAAGGTTGTGCAAAATTTCACGTATTCCATTATCTATAACAACACGTTATTCATTTCGACCTGATATAAAGCATATCATTTTGGCCTGTCTAATTTTTGATTGAAAATCAATTCAAATTAGAATTAAATGCAATTCAACCGTCGAGAATTCGGAAAACGCTTCAAACTATTTTTGAAAATCTTGACTTTTGACCTTTAACAATTAAAGAGAAGATTACATATACGAAAATGCAACTAGATTCGAAAAGAAAAATTCAAAATTTCCAGAGAAATATAAAAATAATTACAGTAAACTGTTCAAGTGCTGTTTTCGTGATGCATTTCGAAAATTTAGCAGTCGCATGTGTTTAAATAAGTAATGAGCCGCGTAATCTGATTATGTTGCCAACTCCAATTTCCATTGTAGAAAACTAGAGAGTAATACAATTTTCTGTTCTCTCTTTCATTTCTCTTTACTTTCCTTTTTTGCCCACTGTCTTATAATGAGAAATTATACACATGTGAATTCAGTCATATGTTTCTTCCTATTTAATTTTCTCAGCTCTACTAAATATTCTATTCAGATTGTACTCGTATCTCAATTTTCTTTCTCTTACGTACAATATGAAAACAAAAATCACGGGACATATTCAATTGCAAATATTTGATATAAATTCAAGATTATTTCTCACGAAGGTAGTTTTGAAACTGTCAAATTGGATCTAATTGGGAATGTTTTATCAGGTACCGCGAAATAATGCTAATATTGAGTGAGATGCGTGAAATGTTGCAACAACAAATTTATTTAGTAAGGCCACAAGTAAGAAGTACGTGGCGTTCGTACTAAACGCCGTACAAGTAGTATAGATGAACGAAGCGTCAGGCCATCGAGACGATTGGCCGTTTCTTGACACTTGTAAACTGCGGCTTAAAATCTGATGATTACAAATAGAACATATGATGTTAGAGAATACGTTTAAGAGAGATAGAGAACGGTCGATGTGAGAAATCCGGCTGTGAGGCGCCTTATACCGGCGAAAGACGAGTTCGAATATAAGACGCGTTACACACACACACACACACACACACACACACACACACATACACACACATACACACTTACATTTACATTCACATACTTGACATGAGCACACCCATACTAACATACACACACGCGATAATCATACATAAGATGTATGGTAGTGAGTTGAAAGGAGGGAGCTGCGAAAAAAAATCATCAAAAGTCGCGAGAGCACTCCGATATGACAAGGACAAGAGTCACATCATCTAGTGCAATAAAATATATCTATTCCCGTAGTTTTCGTAAGTAGGCAAAGGATGATGCAACGCGTCTTGCAAAAAAAAGCCGAGGAAGAGTCATAGAAAATGAGAGAGTTTATAAAATAGTCGATTCGGTCTCGTCCGCAGCAGAGCTCGCGGAGAAGACGGCTCGACGCCCTATACATATTAACGAACGTTAGTGATAAACACACATATAAGTATAGTGAAAAATACAGTTAATTATTTAGGTAAGACACCGAGAGTGAAATGAAGTGGGAAGCCGTTGAGGGGCGTGAGTCACGCGCGGACTCGGGCGAAAGAGCAATGAACTGGATTGGCTGTGAGCTATCGACGACCACGCGAAGATTATATATGTACACATGTATACAGATACACGCACGTCAGGTGAAGATTCGAGAAGAGCCGGCAACCGAAGACATACGCGTCGTGCCGATCCGTAGTGTTTTTACGCGCGATTAGACGAGTGGAGCGAGGCAGAGTTGAAAAATAAACAAAAAAACAACGTTGAAAATGGCAAAAAAAAATTATATAACGAAAAAAATTACGAAAAGCGTAGAGGAAAAAAAAACAACGAGCACTCGCGAGAGTCTCGACCGGGATACAAGGGTAGAAAAAAAGTTTCACATAGATCAGCCTAATTATTATTGTTATTATTATTATTATTATTATTATTATTATTATTATTATTATTATTATTATTATACATACATACATTGTGAGCCCCGCGAGCAAAGTAAGACGAAGAATGCGGGGTGCACATCCAAGTTAGATGAAAAATTATATTATTTGTTGGGAGAATATACATATATATATATACATATATATGTATGTATATACATATATATTATTATATTATACATATTTAATATATACACATGAAGAAATAAACATATATTATATTTAGGATATTTATTTGTTGAGTTGGTGATAATTAACATACAGACGTATATAAAGCATAGAGCATATGGTTTTTATATAAGGAGACAGCGCGCAAAACAGTCGACAAGGGCTTATAGTTATGTTTCGAAGAGTTCTAACGCTGATTATAATCAACGAGGTGATGTGGATTTTATAGTGAGAGTAAACAAAGCATCCGCAAGGCATCGTGTCACGCATGCACGTCGTGAGTTTTATTCTTTATTTTCCGTTCTCACCCCATTCTCTTTCGTGTTCTTTCTAGATGGAAGAAAACATTGTCAATTGAGAATGGGGCATAGGCGCATTTGCGATTTTCGGGCATAACGGCTGAGCCATTACGTTTTCGCAAATAAAAAGTGATCATATGACTATTTTTTGCTTTTTTGTGTACTTAAACATCGGTTTCGTAGACTTTTATATGGTGTGATTTTAGCTAGTACGATAATAAACGTAATAAGTTCAATTGATTTGGAATTCATATTTAATGATAACTTGAACTTGATTATGAGGACAAAATAGTGATGTTTTGAGGGTCGAGGAATGGATTATTGCAGCTGGATATACGAAGAGGGCGTTTTTTATCAGTCGCGATCGTGCAGTCACCTTATCAATTAGAATTTTTACAAGTAGAATAGAGCAGTGTATAATAGAGCGAGCTATGTGCATCGGGTGAATCCATCATCGACATCGGCTCGAAAGTGTGTGCGCGAAAAATTTTCCGACAAGCAACAAAAAAAATAATACCTAGCCAGAGAAGCCCTTTAGCTATTGTACCCCCCCCCCCCCGCGCTTTTGATCCGCGATATTTATCATACGCACGTTTTCAATTACAGCGAAACAAATTCCGCGGCGGCAATATTTCACGATCTTAACGAGTGAAAGAGCGCGTATTACAAGCGCGAGCGATCCGCCGCCAAATGGGCAAAATCCGCTTGAGCTTAATTATCCACAGATGAAAAATCGTCGTCAGCTTGAGGATAGATAGATACATCTATATGTACGTGGAGCATCGATGAAGCAGCCAAGAGCAAGCTATAAAACACATTTATAACAATTTTCACCAATTCAAAAAATCAATTCCTTTGTTGAGCATCCGTTATATAAGCATGATGAATAATATTCAACTTCTTACTCACGCAGTAGACAGTCAGATGAAGTAATAATGAATACACACGGATACACATACGTGAACGAATAACATAACATGAATAATTAAAAGTATAAGACGCATAAATATATATGAGAAATAAATATGATAGAGTCGTGCCTGACATAGTAGGACCATCCTTTGTATATAGGAGCCCGCGCGCAGTAATTGTGTCGCTCGCAATTATGATTATACATGCCGATTAAGAGTTGGAGCTGATTATTAAAGTTATAAAAGTGAGCCTGACAAATTCTTGTGATGATGTCGAACCTTATAGTGCGACGACGACGTCTTTAAGTAGTTTTCGATTAGTTAAGGCCATTCGTAGTGATACAGACAAGAGAAAGCGGAAAAATATATAACAGTAAGCGTATGCGCGAGTAACAGAGGAAGAAAATGTGAAAAACTACCGAGGGAATGGGAGCGAGAAAACCGGGACGATTATAGTCGAGCGTTGATTGATTAACTTTGCATCGACAAATTGTCCGAGCGCCGTAGGCACTAAATCTGTTTCGGCCTCTATCGCTGCACGGCAAATTCATCTCCAGTGCTTCCAGCAAAATTCTCTAATAATTATTTTACTTTTATTTATTCCCTCGAATTTTTCCCCAAACTTGCGGCAGTTCGTCCAAAATTAACATATTCCTCCAATTCCGTGTTTGTTCAAAGTTGAAATCGAGTTGGAGATGTTGTCCGTAGTTGATTTGATTTTTCGTAACAATATGCATATTGAGTTGATTTGGGTAGAGTTACAATCGGCCTATTTCTCCATTCTCTCGGTCAGCTATAGTGTATACGTATGATTGAACGAAATTTAATAAATAATAATGCATACTTATATACTTATATTTAGGTGAAAATAGCAATAAATTCTAGTTACCAACGAAGTCACTTGCGCGTTCGACTCGTACGAATTGCAGTGTGGTTAACGTGTGATACGTCGCGAGTCTTTCACGTAAGAATAGAATTACGATAAAAAATAGTAGTACATTATTTAAGATGAAATATATTATGTCGCGATTTTTAGTCGCTCGATTGCACCGGAAATGATTATATTATTCCATCCGAGTGCGAGTCAATAATAAAATTGTGAAGTCGATAAACTTTTTTAACTTTGGAGATTAAGTCAATTTTGGGATAAGAAAAAATCTTTACAAAAACAGGAGTGTTATCGTCTCGGATCAGTCGGTGCGCTCGAGCAGAGGTAATATGTTGCAAATAGGGAATAATAGAAGGGATTGAATATATGCGCGCGAGAGTGTGTGTATGTGGTATATATACATATACCAGAGAGATTGAGTGTGGGTGGGGAAGAGAAGAGAAATAAAATGAAATGCGAAAGATGTTCTTGTTACCCCAAAACATAAGAAAAAAATACTTGTAGTGAACATACTCCATGCCTTACGACCTTATATAAATTATGTAATAACAGTGCGTCGGACTGAAGATGAAGCAAGACTAAAGAAAGTGAAGAAATAAAAGGGTAATGATGAAAGAGTCTGCAAGTTGAGGAAAAATCGTTCGCATGTTAGACTTAATCGTAGAGAAAAACGACAGTCAAGTAGAGAAAGATATAACTCGTAAAATGAAGCGTCGCGTGCGTAAATACTTCTATATCCATGAGCATATTATATATAGATATACATATATACACGTATGTATATGTATGTGTATATATACATATAAATCTATACATACATATTATACATAATGTTATAGTTTTTATGCAGCGCGCAGCTCAGAGAATGCGCCAAGGTGATAATTAAAAGTGAAGAAAAAAATCTTAAATTATGAGCGCAGACGAGAGGCGTGAGTCTAGTGAGCGACGCTATTCTTTTTAGATATATGTAATTGTAAATTTTATTCTCTTTCTTTGTGTGAGCGCGTGTTTCATGCGCAATAAAAATTATTCATATATATTTTTCCGATAGCGTTTACCTCTTTCAGTCGATAAGAGCTTTGCTTTCAGTAATTTAATTGTATTCTATTATAACTTTCTCTATCTCAGCCTCGATTTTATACATTGGATTTGAGCATTCTGTTGATTTATCATATGAAAATATATATGTATACATATTCACTTTCTTGTATCTAATGTACATGTACGAGATTGTTAAAGTTCTTTCAAATTTTATGGCTTGTGTGTAAAGTCGGGACTGTGAAGGAGACCAAATGTTATAACACAGCAAAGAGTAACTATTTTTTTCCTTCGTTAATCTTAAATTATTTTGCGTATTATATTCATTATAGAAAGAAAAAGAAGATGATGATGCTTATACTGTTGTTCTTTCATGTTTCATTTGTGACATTTAGTATGTTTTTGTGCGTTCAAAATATAGTTGACGTTTACGTAAAAGAAAAAAAATTACGATACATACGCATTTCACAAGGCGACGTACGTAAAGTGTTGAGACGATTTGTTAAATGTAAAACTTTTACTGTATTGTTACGTACTTTGGTAATGAGATAATAATGTAGGGATTAAAGTGATTCATGCATAAAAAGTGGCCAAATTATCGATCGACGCAACGATGTAGATGAAATATGATTTACCATACAAGTCATGTCACCCAATGTTTCGTAACGCATGACTCTCTTGTAGTAACTGATAAATGCTGAATTGTTGAATTTGTATTTGATAAAGCATATTCTAACTTTTCTTATTTCGATAGGAACAAAATTCACTTGGAAAATTCGAATAACCAAAATTAATCACAAATCTCATTAGATAAATTATTTTACGTATCTTTGAGATTTTATCGATTTGTAATTTCACGATGTGTTATTCATCAATAAAGTATTATTGTGTAACTAAATTATTTTCTTATATTGGAATTATTGGGGTTTCACCAGATCAAGACTCTTGATTTATTGTACTACGATGTTTTGTATGCAAATTGATTATATAAGTTTATAAAAGGAGTTATTAATACATGAAAATGAAATAGCTTATCGATTGAAGTGAACAAATTGAAATTTTCATGTAAAGTTAATCCAAATATCGATCGGTTATACAATTCATCACAAATGAGTTTTCGCTTTTACAAAATTTTCTAAATACAACATTTCTCAGTGATGAGAGAATCATGTTTGCTTGGATAATACGTAGACGTGAATTTTCTTTTAATAATGAAATAAACATCTTCAGAAAACTAAAGAAGAGATAAATTTATTAAAATACATTAATACAATATCCATCCTGTATCTAATTTCACTCCCAATCAATCTAACAATACCGATGTTATCAAATATGTATACTGAATCAGGAGAATACGAGTTGTGCAAATCTCGTTACTTACCACGGAGTGTGTGAATTTCTCGAGACAGCTGATGCGAGATCAAAGAAACTGGCGCAGTAAGGCAGTATGAGCAAGTGAGTGACGTCGGAGTTGCCTCGCGCGGCAAGGATGGACCGGGCAAGGGTTATATACTTACTTGTCAGCTTTGGAGCAATGCTCAGCTTATACCTCAAACATCCACTCGTCACTGTAGTGAAAAATCTCGCAGTGCTTAGTCCACATCTCCACCGCGTGCCATGCCGTCATTTCTTATACCCATTGTCGGTGTACAATTTTTCATCTCATTCTAGAGTCGCCTTGATTTTCATAGACAACAGTGTAAAATCTACACCTTTCATACAATATTCAACTGTGCTTTTCTCTTTGGAAATGCTCGTAGAACACGATCCATACTAATTGTAAGTATATATGTGAAAATTTAATCATTTTCCTCGATTGCCCAAGTAAAAACTTCAAAAACGTTCATTGATTCTCTAAACTCTCCCTCTTTTTTTTTTATATCACATGAATTTGATAATTTTGAGGATAAAAACTCAATAAATGTTTTAGTAAAACCCCTAATAATGTTTACGCGTATTAAGTATTCGTTATCGAAAACTTTGAAGTAGATTATGATAACTGCCCCCATAAAAGGCCCAAGAGAGAAGTGGAGTTTGATTTTGGCTTTAGTTTCCGAGATACATCAGGTGTATATGCTCTCTATCATTGTCACCCTCTCAAGAGAATAGAAAAAAGCCGAGTCGTAAAAGGGGACTGCTTCTTATTCTTGTATTTCTACGTTTGACTCGTTTTATTTCTCTGCTTTTTGTGCCAGATTTACGCTCTGAAAGTTAACCAGTAATGAGGGTGAGAGGATGGAAAAAAAAAAACGATTGATGGTGCTCCCTTATCGATTTAAAAAATGTCGTGCGTCGTAAGGTATACCTTGTGGATTTCTAGCCTAACAAGGCGAACGTGATGTCTCAGTTCTAACGACGATTCTATCTTTTAATGTGATTTCTCGAATTAAATCCTGTATCGTAGAGTTTGTCAAACGACAGATTCAAAATTGTCTCAGTCTGAGAAATGTAAGATTCATCAGTTTTCATCGAGAGATTCTATTTCGTTCCAAGATAAGATTTTCAAACTTCAAGATGAAAAATGCTAAATGAAAGGAAAAGAAAAAATTAAATTGAGGTATTCTTCAACAATTACTGAGCACTAAAATCTCACGATTCCGAAGGAAAATAATATTCTCTAATGAATATGTAAAATAATTATTCTTTCGAATATTATGGAATAATTATTGAAATCATCACGTTAACAAAGGCAATTGTCTAATATTCATACTTTTTTTTCAGAAATTGAGATATTTGGTAGAATATAAGAGAACTGGTTCGGGACAATAATCGTTATTAATTTTGGTCCAAGAAACTTGTAGGTATCCATGGCCAGAATACCCTTAAGTTCATCAAGCTTTTTTCAGATCGTACACGTACAGATTAGCGAGTCGTGTATGTTTGTTCATTACCCGGCGAAAGAGATTTTTTACTCCCCGTGACCTCCCACAAAAACAGCAGCCGTTTGCTATCAACATAGAAATCACAGGCTAAACAGAGCACATCAGATCAGTATCGCAGCCGTAAACAAAACTAAAAGCTCCGCTGAGCGAATGTTTATTCAGGCGGCCAAGTCTAAAGGATTGAGGCTGTTTTTCGTACAATCGAACGAAAAAGTGGAGGAAAACATAAAGCCACGAACGAATCGCCCGGGGCGCCCCCGGTACTTCCCTCCCGCGAACTTCTCCGCTTGACGCCGAGAACAAAAAACACGATCCGGCTGGCTGGCATAGAGAAAAAATATATAGGGCCAGACTGGCAGAGAGAGAGAGAGAGAGAGAGCATAAACAGCGAAGCCTTCGATTCGGCCGGTAACGTCCGACGTCAGAGTAATGCACCCCTATAAATTTGGCGCGCCCCCCACGTTCGTTCTATTAGTCTCGAGCCAGCTCACGAGCGAAATCAGCGACGGATTCGTTGCTCATTCAAAGCTCTGCTCGCGCGTGAATTCGCGTGTAATCACGCGATTGAAATATCGCATTCTCTCCCACGCGGCCACTCTGCGATCTCTATTAAACCGGAGCCGGGTACGCTATTGCCAGTATTTAAATGCACGTATACAAGTCGTTAATCTGGATTGGCCCACCTACTCGCGGCTTCGCCCCTACCCAACAATCCCTCACTCCGACGCAGGTTTCAATTGTATGTGTTGATAAACAATGGGTGCTATTGCTATTAGACTTCCCGTAAGAATAATCTTGTCCATCGTAGGTACGTCTCGTAGTTTTTCTTCCGTTTGTTTTATCTTGTGAATTTAAATGCCAAACTGTTATCATTCGCATGTATTTCTTACATTATGAAATTGTCGAACGATTTTGGCTTACAGCGTGGGAAAGAACTGCTTGTTTTTGTGGGCATTTTAAATTCGTTTCACTATATTGAAACAACTCGCAAAGACCTTGAGGTTTTTTATCACGGCATAGGTATAATTTATTATCTCGATCTTCATCATAAGTAGTGAATCGACTCTTAGAGACAATGAATGCAAAGTAAAGGTTTCGAAAAAAATTCGATTTTAGTAATAAGATTCGCGCCTCTCGTCTTCCTGAAGCAGATCGGCACGAAGATTCCATTTGAGCCAATGAATAAATTACAGCAATAATTATTTTAAGTGGTGTGTTGCCAGTACTGGTCTCGACACCGAAAAATGGCCTCAAAGAAAAGAGCAAAGAACTGCCACGAGTGCTTATCTGAATGCAGCTGATGTTTATAACACTCCCTGTGACGTGCAAGCAACGATAATACCTTATATGTGATAATTAAAGTAAAGGGGAAATCTTGACTGTAGAAATATGTATAATTAAAGGAATTTTCAGCCAATAAGTAAGTAATTATTCATTATCAATGACAAAAGTACGGTATATAATGACAAGTATTCATAGTACAATTGTATCTCAGATCCATAGATCACATTTATATAAATAAATTTATAAATAAATATTTGTGAACAGAGGAAATTTTCTCATGAAAAACTTGAAGTACTCCAAGAGCATTGGATTTCTTATTCACCGTGAAAGAAAATCATTCATTTGAAATCGGATTTGAACGAAAGTATTAATAAAATATTCATTTTATTTTTCATGAGGGAATTCAGTTCTTGTACACGTGTACGGAAATAATCAGATATCGACAAGGAACAAAATTCAATTCATCATTTTTTGAGAAGCAATGAATTCGATAATTTTATAGAATAAACTTATCTACAATGATAATAGTATAATTATCTTTTTTGTATAAATTAATGCATAAAGATGAAGTGAACCTGAAGAAAAGATGGATGGGGAATGGATGGTCTTTAGTGCCATAAATATTATCAGGAGTTATATTATATCATGTACGAAAATGTAAAGATAGAGAAAGATATATATTAATATAGTGGATATATATATATCGACGTGTCTTACGAAGAAAGACACATCTCAAACTGTCCGCGAAGAAAGACACATCTCAATTTGTCCGCGAAGAAAGACACAACTCGCAATTTGTCCGCGAAGAAAGACACAACTCGCAATCTAGTCACGAAGAAAGACACAACTCGCAATCTAGCCACGAAGAAAGACACAACTCGCAATCCAGCCGCGAAGAAAGACACAACTCGCAATCTAGCCACGAAGAAAGACACAACTCGCGTCTGGCCGCAAAAAGGATACATGGCGCACATCCTACAATTTTCCGACGTAAAAAATATATGGAATGAAAGCTTAGAATGAGTAGGTTATCATTGACAAAAAAAACAAGCCTTTTCTACAGTTTAAACTCTTTTTTCGTTAATATTCGCGGGAGAATAATTCCGACATTTGTCTTTCTTCGTGGACAGATTGCGAGTTGTGTCTTTCTTCGTGGCTAGATTGCGAGTTGTGTCTTTCTTCGCGGACAGATTCGGATATGTGTCTTTCTTCGCGGACAGATTCGGATATGTGTCTTTCTTCGTAAGACACGTCGATATATATATATATATATACATATACATACATTTTTTAGAATTTTTCAGTAGCTCGCACGAGGAGACAAAAGTTAAATAATAATTATGAAGCGACCATGATGCCATGTGAATTTAATCAATCGCTCGAATTAATGAGTATCATTAACCATAATAAATACGTAATGAAAACAGCTTACGTAAAGCCATGTAACGAATGTATTCGCTAGTCAATGTTTAATGTTGAGATATTTATTGAAATAAATGCGTATACGTTGTTTACACCATAAAAATAGTACCTTCTTGAATCTATTGATACTTGAATATTTCTTTTAATCATTGCATCGCAGTATGATTTTCAGATGTGGAGCCATAACGATACTTTGGTTTATTATATACTCAGAAAATATATATTTCACTGTCACATTTAGCAAACATTTTTGGGAAGACTATATGATATTATTTGGTGGTTGTAACCGTTTTCAAGCCCTAAATAGAATTCGTCATCTGAGTGTAACGAGGGTGCGATACGGTTGGGTTCGGGTGGAGCTCCCACAAAAAAAAACACATGCTAAATTAGAGTTTCACTTCTGTTGGGGGTCCCGAGACTCACACCCGTTGTTTTTTCATATTAATGTGTGTTTTTTTGTTACCGGCAACGATTAATGCAGATAAACGTTTTAGAAAAATAATTCATTCTCACAATATACTAGTGATTAAGAATTATTTTGTGACAGAGACCGATGTGACCGCAGTCCGCCAGCGCGTAGACAGAGCAGACTAGGATGTGTACAGAGCAGAGAGAGAGAGAGAGAGAGAGAGAGAGAGATAGATAGATAGATAGATAGATAGATATTTATTTGGACTAAGGATTCAAGGTCCTTTATAGTCACAGCAAGTTAGGTGATACATAAAGGTACATATGGTGTGTTAGGCACTTACATGGACACGCAATGTCCCAGTGTCTTCGCACGAGATCAGGTTGGTTAAAGCAAAAAAAAAAAAAAATATACAAAAATAAAAAAAATAAAAATAGAAATAGCATAAAAATGAACAATACGAATAAAAATAAATTAAAAATAGTAAAAAATCGATTAACAAATAGGGAATAGGACATACAGTAGTGGTACGAATCTCAGTCTATTTTACTCTACTGCAGGCCGAACCCAGTCTGTACAAGGTACGTCTCGAGCGCGCTCTTAAAACTAGGTGAGCAGTATTGCGCTCGCAGCTCATGTGGCAGAGCGTTCCACAGCCTAACAGCTCCCAACACGAATGACCCGCCATAATAGTTAGTCCGGGCTGCAGGAAGAAGAATTTCAAACGCAGAGCATATTTTTGATCCGTATTTGTCGAGGGGTCGAAACGTGATTTTGTCTGCAATGTCCGGCGGCTCTCGGAAGCGGAGAATTTTGGCCAGTAGACAAATGCATAGATAGTCCCGACGTCCTGCAAACGGTAGTATCCTAAGCCTACTGTAGACCGGTGTTATGTGCTCAAATCTTCTAGTACCGGTCGCGAACCTCAGGGCGGCATTCTTGCAGCGATGTAGTTTCAGGGTCAGCTCCTTGGAGAGATCGAGCAACACGCCGACACAGTAGTCCAGGTACGGAAACACCAAAGCCTTGACGAGCAGGAGTCTCGTCCTGTAAGGAATGGCGTCGGCACATTTCCAGAGCCGTGACAGGGCCGCGAAGCTCTTTTTTGCCGTCGTGGCGCAATACTGGGACCAGGAAAGGGTGCTATCGATGGTCAACCCGAGGAGTTTCACTGAGCCACAGTAGTTGACTTCACGCCCGCCTATCATGAGTGGGGGGACGACTGCCTCACGGACCTGCTTTATATATCCTGGGGAGCCCAGCCAGATTGCCTGTGTCTTAGCAGGATTTATTGCGAGACCATTTTTAACGGCCCACTCACTCAGACGGCGCAAGTCGCTGTTGACCTTTTCTACGATGGCTCCGAGGTCCGCGGTCTTTCCCCTGGCGAACATATTGTAGTCGTCAGCGTACAGGGTATGTGCGCAGTATCTCAAGACACTGGGAGCGTCATTTATGAAGGCCGAGAACAAAAGCGGGGGCAGTGTGCCGCCCTGCGGCATTCCCTCGTCTCGCAGCAACGGGTTCGATGATTCCCCAGTATCAGCCACCACGCACTGAGTTCTTCCCGAAAGGTACGAGCGTACCCAACCGCATGCCGCATCCGCAAGTCCCCAGTACACGAGCTTGTCCACCAGCAGGTCGATGTTGACAGTGTCGAAGGCCCTCGAGAAGTCGACGGCCACCAGAAGCACCACCTCACCATCTTCGATCGATTTTCGGACGCTGTCGATTACCGAGATCAAGGCCGTATGGGTGCTGCGGTGCTTCCTAAAGCCAGACTGGAAGGGGTCGAGGAGGCCATTTCTTTTAACAAAGTCCGCCAGCTGCCGATGGGCGAGCGTTTCGAGGACCTTCGAGGTCGCACAAAGGATACTTATTGGTCTCATGTCGCTCAGTTCCATCGGGCGGCTGCATTTCGGGATAGGACGCACTACAGCCTTTTTCCAGGCAGTAGGGAAGACTCCACTTTGGAGCGAGCATTCAAAGATGTTGGTGAGGGGGGCCGCGATGACCCGCATACACTCCTTGAGGAAGCCGGCCGGAATGTCATCGGGGCCACGGGCATTGGAGTGCGCCGCCTCAATCGTCCTACAAACCTCAACGGGGGTGAGGGGTCTGAAGTAAAAACGCTCGTCCGGAGAGACTCTGGCAAATGCTCTCTCGTTTGATAACTTCCGGCCCGAGCCCAAGCCCACAAAATGGCGATTGAGGGCGTCCACATCACCTGGGAGAGGTACAGTACTCCTCGATTTGGACGAGAGGCTCATCTCGTCAACGCACCTCCACAGTTCCGTGGGGTTGGAAGCCTGAGCCAGCCTGTTCTTGTAGAACGATGACACTGCATTTCTCGTGGCCGTCCTCAGACGGTTTCGGAGCACCTTATAACGTAGGTGATCGGCCGGACATCTGCTACGCCTGTGGATTGCCCATGCCCGGTTGCGCTCTCTTTTTAGAGCCTCCAGCTCTGGGGTTTTCCAAGGAGCCGGCTTTTTTCTCGGGGTGAAAGTGCGGTATGGGGCGTGGTGATTATACAGATCTAAGCACAGAGAGAGAGAGAGAGAGATGGGGAGGGGAGAAAAGTACGGATAAAAGGGAAAAACACGCGGAAAAGGGAAACTATCACGGATATAGGGACAATGATAGCCCGTGTAGTCCGTCGGACATCGTAAAAGAAGTTTCACTTCAAAAACCGCTGCCAGCCAATTTAGCGGTATGCTTTCTCAAACAGGCTTTGTGTCAAAAATACTTTTCTTTTCGTATCAAGGGCGTTAGGTGCAACTTGAGGCCCGCGGATGATCGGATGGCCACGTACGATCACCCATGGGATTAAGTTGCACCCTACCTCCGTGGTGCGATAATAAGTTTTTGTCATACTAACAAGGGGACACTATAATACAGTCTCCGGGAGACCAATCACAATAAATCTTTGCGAGATAGTTTTTGGGTATCCAAAAAGCTAATATCTCCAGTCATTCAGGCCAATGCCTTGATTTCCTGGAGATATTCTGCGAGGCCTTTCATCGTGTTTTTGGGTGTAAAGAATTGTAAGAATGATGAAAGTTGCTATGTTAACAACGCAAAACAAGGCCACATGATCGCTATGAAGCTGATTCACGTACTGCTGCTCAGTTACCATAGTGACTGCCCGTCGTAATAGTACATTACGTGACTAGTGCGCAAAGTAGGTGAATCCAGCACGAGTGGAGATTGGCGCCCGAGCGCAGCGAGGGTGACAACACGAGTTCTGGATTCACTTACGTGCGCACGAGTTGCGTATACTATTTTTCGTATCGAAGTGCGAAAAGTTTGACTATGTAATGGATGATTGACACGCGTACATAGCGCCATGCTCTTGTTGCTCGAGTTCAACGAAGGTACGATAAGCGGAGCACGAGTAGGCGAAGGGAAAGAGCGGGTCCAGGGGCGCAGGGGGCGAAGCCCCCGCCGGGGGGTTGGGGGGCGGAGCCCCCCCACTTGAAACAACAAAAATATCAACATCAAAAAGAAAATAAATATGATACTACAAAAAAAATGAACACAATTGGGCAATACATTTTACATCAGGGCAAAATGATAGTATTACTGAAACATTGCAATTTGTTAATTTTCCTTTCTCGCAAGTGAAATAGAACACCCTTGTGTATATATACCGGCCATGTGAACCTCACGTTTTCAAGCATCACTCTAAAGAGTTTAGCTCTACTGTGTTGTAACTGCTTAATCTTGTCCTTTCGACTCCCAGAGGTTTGAATTTTGAACTTGACCGAGTCGAATTGGACAGAAATTTTTGTGGGGATTTTGTTTTAGAAATTAAATGAGAGGAATATCATAATGCATACATATATATGTATATAGAAATGCATTGGTCTCTCTGCTACGCAGAATCCCCAAGAATCTAAAGTTATACGTGGCTGCGTAATACGATGACCGTAAATTTTATATCTTTCTCGCAGTGCATTCGTATATTTTCAATTTCTCGCACTACTTTCTCGCATCTTTTTCTCGCACTGGTGCTGGAAAGTTTTTTCTCGCACTGCTTTCTAGCACGGTGAAAAAAAAAGGTACTTTGCGCACCCTAGTCCGTGAAAAAAAGACAAACTTTGCGCACTAAGATACGAAAAATAGTATATCATGCAACTACTGTGTAAAATTTTGAAGACGCATGTAGACATGGCCACGAGTGTTACTCGTTCACACGAGTGATAAAAATTAAACGCACTAGTTAACTACGATATTAATTCATGTTATGAGTGCTCAAGTTTGAAATGCGTTTAGAAACTGCACTATTGCGTAAAATGACATTTCATGCAGCAAATAAAATAAATAATTTTTACGTCCACAAAACATGAGCAAAAACGGGCACTTTACGCCTACTATGACTAGAAGTTATTATTTAAGATAACAGCGGTTTCTATGAAATATTTAGAAAATATTACACCTCCTTTGTCATCAAAAGTACTGTAAGTAATCATTAGATCATTCATAATTTTCTTAGCAATGGTGCTATGGAGCGAATCTAAAGATTCTGTATTTTTGGTCATAAAAAGTGTTCCCAGTCGCGTAAGACTACGGTTGCTGGAGATATGAACAATTATTGCTAAGAAATCAACAACGGATGTCACTGAACACCGAACTACGTCCTCATCTTACCACGATCAACTTGTGTGCAAAATTTTAAAAAGATCGGACGATTCTTTCGAGAGTTAGAGCAAAAAGAAACGACAACATACATAAGTACGCTGCACGTGCAGACGTTTTTGGGATTCGATGTTTTTCGACCCGTACATTACGAAAATCGAGGTCCCGAAGTGCGATTCGATAAGTCGACTTTTACCCCATTACAAAGCTTTTACTTTGAGAAAGCAATAACATCGAATAGATTATTGAAACACAAAATCTCATTCATCCCCAGTGCTATGAGAAGATTTTATTCCATTGGAGTTGACAGTGCCGCAATGCACGTTGTTGTGAAGTCAATATTTGAAATGCCCCAATTTTTTACGCTATTGTAATGGTAATTATCATTAATGATTATTCATGTAACAATTTTTCCAGATCAGATTCCAAAAAAAATATTTCGCAGATAACCGAGAGTATCAATTAATTTTCAGAAAGAGAACGATTTGAACTCTGCGAAAAGTCGATTGAATAATTCGTATGCAGTACTGCAGAGCCATGCTGCTCAATTCAATCATGAAAATGCATCGCTCGCGCTGGTAACATGTCATGCTGCTGTCCGAAATATAGGAACAGCTGTCAAAACTACGGAATCCCCGGTTTGTAGCTTCTCGCACTCGTTAGTTCATTATTACTGAGTTTGTCAGTCAATCGGTATATTTGTAGCTTTATTGTTTCAATTGAATCTTTCGGTTGAATAGTGTATAGTCGATATGATGTCCCGAACAAATAGCTTGATGAGTGTTTGAGCGTTTACATCAATGGCTTAACGCGAATTTATGTCATACCCAAAATGATGAAAGGTAATTTGTCTGCAATGTGTGGAATTTTATTCATAATTATTGGATTTTCATTGCTCGGCATACTCAATATAGTATTTAAAAGATTGCACAAGTTGGAAACTCCACTAGTCATTTTGTATTGAGCAGTATAATTGCTTATTAGTTGAGTTTATTACAATGATGATGAATATTTATATGTAAAAAACACCTCTATATATTCCATTTCCAGCTCACTACATAAATCTAATAATTTATTTTATTTTTCTTATATACACCTATCTATACAGACGGAGAAGAAAATCGATGCCCACAGAATTCCAAACCTGCACCGATGCTCATATTGACAATCAAGTTTCAATTTGATGTTTGAAATTTCCACCAATCAAAGCAGATAGTTCATTGAATATGGGGATGGATTGTGTATTAATCAAAGCTCGGCGTATTCCGTGCTAAGTTATAATAATGTCGGTCATTCTCGCAGATATATGAGAATGTACATAGCTCGATGAGAAATAGTCGCATTAGAAAAAATCTCATTGGCGCTGCTTGGCGGCTGATAAATCCAGAGGGTCACTCGGAGGAGGGAGGTCTGGGTAAATGGGGGAGAAAATGAACTTCCGGTGCGTTCCAGTCGTAATCCAACCTGAGTTTTCGGATTTTTCTTTTTTCCCAATCTCCGCCTTCTTCATTTCAAGAGTGTATAGCCCAAGTTATAAAAAAATCAAAGGAGGTTGATTACGTGATCGATAAAAATGCATCTACGGTGTGAAAAAACTATCGGGGTCCTGGGACATTTTTTAAATTTTTCAATAGATTATTAACTACTTTGCTTTGGAAATAGCGATACTATTTTTTCCAATACTGTGGTAGCAAATTTCAAATGCATCATATTTTAAAATATTTGACAAGTACTTTTCTTATATATATATATATATGAAAACCACGTACCCAGAATAGTATAGTCAATGTACAGAATATGTGCATTGAATATATAAATGATTCATGCAAGCATATATTACATACTTGTATGAATCACTTAGACACAATGAAATGGGGTTAAAAGCTTATTTCGGCGAATTAGACTACTTCAATGAAGAGAGATCTCTGCCGAATGAATATTTATTACTCGTTCGGAATGAAGAAGAAGTCGAGTGATCGAGCCGAGTAAATCGTATTGATTACTTTAATTGAAGTAATGTATCGGGAAATTTCACGATACCTGATAATTTTATGAAAGTTGACAGATCAATAAATGTCAGTGTTTTACGATTAAAGATAATTGTAAGTTAGTTATAATAAATTCTGATTCAATTTCAATTCATCAAATCATCTTCAAAGCAATAGTGGTTGCTTTTGCTTTATATCCCACACTGTACGTGATATATTTTTCAAAAATTCTATTCTTTCAGGAAAAATTCATATTTTGGGGGACAGCTCAATAGAAGAAAATAATGTAAAATGCTTTTTTACTAATATCTAGGCAAAATGCTTTCTAGGCAAAATGCTTTCTTACTAATATCAAAATGTGATATTCCGAGAAAAATTCTCATTCGTCCTCATTAGTCAAGAACTTGATGCTTGATACATTTTTCCTATTCAATCTCACAACCTTACAGTATTTCATACTTCCAACAATATTAGTCCATAAACTTACTCTGCTCGTAAAGTACTAATATTGTTTCTCGTCAATTTAATATTTGCAGAGAACATTTCTTGATTTTCACTCTCTGTTTTCTTCCCACAACTCCGAGTAATATCCGGGGTTTTAACAATGAAGCCGCTCGTCCGTGAACATGGACCTCTTAAGCGTTTCCCACTATTTCACTCGGGAAAATATGAGGATGAAAAAGAAGAGAAGTAGATAAAGGGGAAACAGGTGGATGAAAGTTGGGAATGATTGAACCTCGAGTGATAATCGGGACTAAGCTCGCCCTTACGCATGTGGAATTCACGCGTATACATTACCAACTTAGCTGGAAAAGGGTAGAAAAAGAGAATGAAAACATGATGGGTAAAGAGAAGTTCCTGAAAAATAACCAGATGATGTTTTCAGCAGCAATGTGAAAGGTACAAACGTTCTTGTGACAGTTGAATAAGCTTTATAATTTTTCAACAAATAGCTACTCTTCGGAACTCTAATATAAATCTAATCTAAATAATCCTATGTTCAATTGAGTTATCCATTCAGTGACTATGATCTGCAGGTATCAAAAGTTCTGAATAGTTTTATCGAAACATTATTTATTGCAGCCTCTTATAGCTAAGTAAAAACATCAACTTACATATAGACCTTTGTAATATTGTTCAATCCAAATAAATAGATTATTGTGAACCATACAGCTTTAAAGTATTTATTCGGAGTTAGTATTTGTAAGGAGTTTTAGAGTATCAAATATGCTATGGTTCAACTTATATTCAAAGGACGCTTGGAAGAAAAGTTACAGAGCTGACAGTTGCAGAAAATTTAAAATGAATATATATACAAGTTCACTTGATGTGCCGATATTTATTCCTCGGGGGAATGTACGCGGAGTACATATTATGTGATGTGAGGTAAATATTCAGTTACAGAACTATGTATATGTTTACTGCAGTGCTTGCTTTGCGAGCGTTTGAGCTTCGATAATACACTACCCCACAAAGGTCCATCGAACAAACAAAAAGGAAGAGTTCCACGAAGTGAAAGACACATCAAATCTCAAAAGTAAAATATTTACCAAATTGACTCGGTCGGGTGGAGGTGAATTCACTTATGCCACGAGATGTCTGGGAGTGAGGAGAACCGCAAGACAAACGCTGCCCAGGACCACGTCGAGTACTGTGAGGGAATAAAACTTTTTTAATTAATTTAGAGAATCCGACGATGTTGATTATCTTAGCGTTTTGGTACTAATTAAAAACAAAATCATCATCCGCAAAGTGTTACACTAGAAAAAGTTGAAGAAAATAAAATACCTGTGACGTAGTTACATAATTCTTTAAATCGCTCCAGTTCACTAATATCAGTATTGCAAGCCGAAAAATTATTCGAAGTATATTACAGCTGATGGCAGATTTATATTCTTTTGTAAAGAAAATAAGTTAATTTATAGTTGAAATACTGCGACATGAAATTGCGATAATCAAAGAATCTTGTTTTTTCTTTGTTTGGAAAAATCAACCCTAATAGTATGCTAATGATCTCCCATTCAAGTATTATTAAATCTTTTTCCAATAGGCACAAGAAAAATGGCTTGATTTCTTTGTTTTCTCTCAAGCAATCGTGCCTCACTCTAGTGAACTCGAGCCTGGTCTTCTCTTTAATTAATTTCCTCCATCAGAAGAGCGTTTCACGTTTGGAATAGTGCTGCTCATCCCCGATCTAGCGTATTATGATTATGCGCGGTCGAGGCAGTTGTCCGAGAGTTCTGCTGGGTCAGCTCGAGCGCACTTCGTACCTATACGTGTAAAGAGTCTCGGGTTCGATTTTCGATTCTCGAGAACAGTGTGTGGGGCGTTTTCGGTCCAGAATCTCGAACATCGTCTCTATCAGTTCTCTCCATGCTTAACCCGCTCCGATTTTCTATCATCGTTCAGCTCCACTCTTCTCTTTCGCCCGTTCCCTATTTTCTTCTATCACTTGACGCAGCTCAAAAGCTCATGATGATAATTGGTAACTGATAAAAATATAAATTGAAACCTTTATCTTTTAGCCAGCTTTGCTAACGTAAAATCCAAGTTTATGCGATATTTGGTCTCTAGTGCTTCCCAAAATGACACCAATTTCTAAATTTGTTAATTATTAAGCAGCTCGTGTTATGTGATCCCATTACATTTCCAATGTCGAATAGGATAAACAATAAGTTATAAGACTGCCCGTCCAATCGAATTAGAAAATTGTATAATTTTTAAATCGAAAGACTCGATCAAGAATTTTTATAATTTTTAACCAAATTAATGACTAAATATAATATTTTCAGCTTTATGTCACTACTTTTGATTGTTAGCATATTATTTCTACATCCTAACACTTCGTTCTATCGTACTTGATGCTATTGCAGAAGAGCTTACAAAGTGGGAACATCAGCTCTTCCACGCGCTCGTAGTAGATCGAGCCTATATGAAGGCAAGTCTGGCTGGGATGCTTGTGATCGAAACATGATATCGAAAAGGGTACTGTAATCCCAAGGAGTACGCGTTCGACAACGAAAATTGTTTCGTCGAAAGGTATAGTTGATATTCACGAGAGAAACTTTCTATATACAAAGGGTTATATTTTATTCTGTGTTCTCGTGGTAGACAGTGGAAACTGCGTCAATCATACGGAAATTTCATCGAGTTTTTAGTTTGATAAAATAGTCCTTTATTGCTTCGCTGAAACATTTCCCGTGCAAATGGAACATTGTGCAGTTTCAGAGTTGGATATTGATACACATTTTGTAAGTTTCTTCTATACGATAGACAGAAGTTTTGTACGAGGGTTTTGAGTTAATATTCATTTTGTAGCGTGAATAATAGGTATGTATAAATATACTCATTGTGTGCAAAATCAGTAATGATTCACAATATGGCTATTTTCGTACCAAGGGCGTAAAGTGCGGGTAATCATAATTTGTTCTCATGCTAACTGCAGGACACAACTTGGAATTTTAGTCTCTAATCTCGCTGAAACTTTTGCATGTGGTTTACAGTTTTTGGGTGAAATATCTTCAATCCCGAAGACAATTGCTATGGTAATACGATGAACGAGGCCAACAGCGACAAAATGCTAAGCTTAATCATATACCGTGTCGTGTTACACAATAGTAACTGCCAGACATTAACATAAACTTTACACCCCGCGCAAAACAAGATCAAATATATGTACTTTTTTACGCCTACTGTAACAGAAATATCTTTGATAAATCAACGTATGGGGCGAAATCCTTTCACGAATTTTTTATTTATCGTGGAATTCGAGTCTCGCAAACTTTTATCGAAAATATTTCTTGAACCAAATGAATAAAATTACCTGGATGAAATACACTTGATTTGAAAATTATACTTTCGTGGAATTAAAGAAACCTACATGAATTAAGAATATCATATTATCAATAAAATCGAGAATCACAATCACCGGACATCATGTGTTATTAATTTTCCTTTGAATACTGTCCAACTTGGTCATGATTTCTAATCGATTTCACGGGTGATAACATTGTTTTGACATTTATTTACCGCGATACTTTCATATCAAACGTCAAAACCAACGATCAAGTCTTTGACAATGGATTGACAAGGATATAATTGTACGCCGCATGGTTGGACGCTTGATTGAATGTGGACGGTACAAATTTTCCCAGCTGTTTTCCACATATTGTGTGTACATATACGCATATACAGACCAGGCTGCAGCACATCGAGAGCATGAATATGTGGTGGTGGCTGGTGTGACACTTGAGCGAACAAAAACGGCCATTCGTCGTAGTTGGATTCCAATCTTTCTCGCTCGCGGTAAATTTGAATCGGGCGAAACGCGCGGCGCATGCACTCGTATACACGCATACATACATATATATGCCTCCATTATATCGCGCGCACGCGAGCCCGCGGGCAATTTATTGGCATTTGTCGCGAGGCAAAGTTCTCGAGGCGCGTTGGCGCGGGAATCTTTTGCAGCGGTGCAGCCGAGATTTATGTTTCTCTTCAGACCTCCCCCCCCCCCCACCGCCTCCTCTCGCGCGCCACTCTGCTCGTGCCAATTTCCCAATGTGTCGAGGGGTGGAATAACATTCTCGCACATCGCTGCACTTTTCAACTCGCGCGTTTGCTTATTGCAAGATATAGCTACCGGATTACCCGACGCGTTTAGCGCGCGCGACTCAATCGGATATCGCGCGCGCGTTCCCCGAGACCCCGATCAGAAACTTGATGGATTATCGGATTTTTCAAGCTTATTGCAACTGAGTACAAGTCTTATCTGTTGATATTTTCACTTTGATCTTGACTGTAGGCGAGTATGAAATTTAATCACTCGTATTCGGAACTCGAAGTTTCGTGAGAATTTGGAAAGTTGGGCGAAATTAAAAATTGCGCATTTTGTCCGCCCCGCATCATAATTTTAGCTCGTGGACTGTTCAGTTTTTCATCGTTTTTAAAATTAATTGTGCCTATTCACATCATGAATGCAAAACTCAGACTATTGTATTGCGATCTTTGTTAAATCCGTATGCTCTTCTCTCTTTCTCTCAGGAAACACCTCATCAAAGCACTCCTTTTTCCACTTATTGACTACTGCTCCTTGGTATACTGCGATCTCTCAAATGAGCAGAATCTTATCCTGCAGCGGCTTGTCAACACTGGTATAAGATACGTCTATGGTGTAAGGAGGAATGAGCACATCACCCCTTACAGGCGAGAACTCGGTTGGCTCACCACTGACTTGAGACGTGATTATTTCAAAGCTACTCTGCTCTGCAAGATCTTCAGATCTGGCAGACCAGAGTACCTGGCTGACCTATTTTATGAGAACACGTCTACTCGTCCTGTGAGGGGTGGTCGTCGCGCGCCACTGGTCATACCTGCTTCCCGCACCAAGTCATTCGAAAAATCATTTCATATCTCAGCAGCTCAGCTCTGGAACTCGCTCCCTTCACTCATCACTGACGCCCCCTCATACCATTCATTCAAAACCCAGCTCTACTCTTACCTACTCCAACATGCATAAACTATAAAGTATACTTTTTAAAAATCTTGTAAATTGTACAACATAATGTACAGACAATAAAATTATTCTGAATCTGAATCTGAATCTCTCTCTCCCTCCCCCTCCCTCTCTCTCCCTCTCCAAAAATTGAAATGAAATTGAAAAATAGTAAACGAGAATTCATCAATCTGTCACTGCTCATTATTTCTTATTAGGGGACGTTGTCAACAATTCGGGTGGCCAATCATGACGAAATTTTCCGAGATATTTTTTGAGTACCCATGAGCCATAATGAGCGAGTCTTGAGAACTTTCAACTTTTGAAGATCCAGGTGCAAAGCAATCCAATCTCGAAACTTAGCGTGTTTTAAAGTATGGGAAGATCATATAAAAGGCTCTTCTAGTCATTTTTCATCTCCCGCAAAGAGTTCCTTGAAAATTCTTCACCATAAGTGCTATTTTAGGCAAAATTTCTACTTGAACGAGTTCATGTTCACGAACACATTTAGCATAGTAAAATAAAAACCGCTGCCAAGTGCCTCAGCAGTATGCTTTCTCATAGTATTGCAATTGAACCTCAACTTGCATTAATCACCTTGAAAAAGCAAAATGAACCTCTAACTCATTTCCTCCACTCCATACTAACGGTTGCTAAGGACGTAAACAACGGTTGCTATGGTAAATGTCGGATGTTCTTACTTCTTAGTCATCAACAGTTCCAAAACTGGACTTCAAACTGACTTTTCCCACGCCATAGTAACGGTTGCTATGGTAAATATCCGAGCTTCGGTGTTCTTACTTCTTAGTCGTCAACAGTTCCGAAAATGGACCTCTAACTGACTTTTCCCACTCTATAGAAACGGTTGCTAAAGACGTAAACAATGGTTGCTATGGGAAATGTCTGAGCTTCGATCTTCTTACTTCTTAGTCATCAACAGTTCCAAAAATGGACCTCCAACTGACTTTTCCCATTCCCTAGTTACGGTTGCAAGGGATATAAACAACGGTTGCTAGAGACATCAACAATGGTTTCTACGGGAAATGTTTCTTTGATTCTTATAGAATCCCATAAATATACAAACCCAAATGATCATTTATCATGAATTATATGGGAACTTATAAAAAACACGCTAGCAACGGTTGCCATGGAAATAAACAACGGATGTTGCTGAACACCGAACTCAGTTCACATCTTCCGGAGACCGACCTGTGTGCAAAATTTCAGGACAATCGGACTATTCCTTCGAAAGTTATCGTACGACAAAAAAAAGTCAGTCTGATACTGAATTTTGTATCTCCATAGCAACGGTTGCTAGGGGAATAAACAAAGGTTGTTCCAAAATGAATGTCTTATCGATTCTCATCGATCGTCGAAAGAATTGGAGACCTATCGTGCATTGATGATGATTTTTGGAGCTTTTATCAAAAACACGTTAGCAACGGTTGCTAGAGAAATAAACAACGGAGTTGGCTGAAAATTGAACTCGGCCGAGATTTCGCGGCGACTAACCTGTGTGCAAAATTTCAGGACGATCGGACAATTCCTTCGAAAGTTATCGTACGACAAAAAAAAGTGCACGTACTTACGTACGTACGTACGTACGTACATACATACAGACATTTTCGGATTTCCATGTTTTTCGACCCGTAGATTACGAAAATCGAGGTCCCGAATTCCGATTCGGTGGGTCGATTTTTACCACATTACAAAGCTATCTCTTTGAGAAAGCAAAAAGACTTGTCCAATCACCACAAACATATATTTACATCATGTTTTTAACATAAGTTGAGAATATCGACCTTCTCTATTCATAAGGACGTATCTCGGGCGGCAGAATAATAAAGACGTATCTCGGAAAAGCGAAATAATGTCGCAGCTCGCGGAGATGAATCTCACTTTGATTGAAAATTATAACCGATCATAACCGCAAATAAATCTCAAGCATAGAATTAAAACTCGGCAAACATGAAAGCGATCATGGAGGCGAGTCAAAATATGAAGCATCTGTATTTTTTTATTCATGAGTCAAAAGCACTGAAACGATGATCAAGAGCCTATCTGGCATTTATATACGTGGAAACGCGGTGGCTCTCTGCTCGACTGCGCTGGACTGCGCTAAGACTATAGTCCAAGCTGCTCTGACTGCAGTCGCGAGTCGCGAGCGCTTAGCAATTAGTAACAAGACGCAGTTTTTCGTCTCTCGTTATTGGCTTGTAGTTTACATTCAAGAAACCGACTAGCCAGAATCATATGATGCTCACGGCGGAGCGTGTTCTTATTTTTGGTTTCCATATAAAACTGGCCCTACACAGGTGCATGCCGGGAAATCCGGGAATCGAACCCCGAGTCTTATCCACGAATTGAGCCACCGGCCGCGGCGCGCGGCGGCTCATTCCACAGTTGATCACTGCAGTAGCCGCTGTCAGACTCGAGCGCTACCGTCAACTTCTTAAATCAGAACCAGAGTCATATCGACAGTGTACTGCAGTGCTTATTATGGATGTTATTAATAAACATGCAGTGAAACGTGTAAGGTACTCGAGTGGCAACTATAGTGATCAGAATTGGTCTCCTACTGGTTTTAGAAGATTAATACGACTGAGTGACTCGTGACTGGGTTTTATCTTCATGTGTAAACTTCATTAGTTGATTTTAAACCGCTGAGATACTTTATTACTTCGCAATTCTCCGAGCTACGATATTATTTTGCGCGTCCCTCCGAGATACGTCCTTACTTTGCGCTCTATAGGGAGGGTCGATATATCGATCCTCCCTATTCATAAGGACGTATCTCGGGAGTCAGAATAATAAGGATGTATCTCGCGGGACGCCGGAGCGCCGGAAAATAAGGACGTATCTCGCGCGAGCGCAAAGTAAGGACTTATCTCGGAGGGACACATAAAATAATGTTGGTTATTACGTGGGGCAGGTGAAATAAAAGAATGCTCTGAGTAATGTCTAAAAAGTTTATTTGTGATACGCGCCGACTCTATACAAACACAACCGTGTGTGCGTCCGTGCTCGAAGGCAGTCGCGGGACTTGTGCCGACTGGCGCGAAAGCGCCAGCTCTCGCTGTGGCCGGCGGAGAGGGGAGGAGGGCCGAAGGTTATATATATATATATATCTAACAAATAATATTTTAGCTCGGAGAATTACAAAGTAAGAAATATCTCAGCGGTTTAAAATTAACTAATGACTGCTCTTCAAGTTCGGGGAAATGAGTAGAATTTTTAAGTGTATGCAGTGAATATTCCGCTGAATCTGTAATACCAGGAAACAAAGTGTTGTCGTGTGCGATGATATTTACACTTGAAGCATAACTTGAATTGTTGTAGTTAAAATCTGGAAGATCGTTCTCATCTAAAAAAAATAAACAAAAATATAAATTATATTTATAAGTCTATATTCAAAACATAATTTGTATATACATGAAAGATAAATGCTCCAGATAATAATTGAATTTTGAACGGAATGATCGCTGTGTTAGCGAACTACTATAGTAAATGGCCAAAAGTGAAGTTTAAAATTTTTGAATTACATTATACTTAAGATTATATTTACCTGCTGGAAATGGTCCATAATTGGAGTTCTAGTTCCTTAGAATATCACTGGAAAATAAAGCTTGTATGTAATTTAGAATACATTTTTCGCGGTTCGCGGAAACATGAACTTTCGGAGAATATTTGCAGGAATGTATTTTTAGATTTCACCTTATTCTTCCATTGTAGATTGAAACAATGTACGCATTCTATACGGATTTACTGCAGTTGAATTCTTAGCAATCTTGAGCGTCTTTTTTCCAAGTGTAGGTAGAAAATATCAAACAACAAACGGTTCTGATTTTAGAAGTTGACGGTAGCGCTCGAGTCCGACAGCGGCTATTGCAGTGATCAACTGTGGAATGAGTCGCCGCGCGCCGCGGCCGGAGCTCAATTCGTGGATAAGACTCGGGGTTCGATTCCCGGATTTCCCGGCATGCACCTCTGTAGGGCCAGTTTTATATGGAAACCAAACACGGAAGAATACGCTCCGCCGTGAGTATCATATGATTGTGGCTAGTCGGTTTCTTGAATGTAAACTACAAGCCAATAACGAGAGACGAAAAACTGCGTCTTGTTACTAGTTGCTAAGCGCTCGCGACTCGCGACTGCAGTCAGAGCAGCTTAGTCTGTAGTCTTAGCGCAGTCCAGCGCAGTCGAGCACAGAGCCACCGCGTTTCCACGTATATAAATGCCAGATATACGGAAGCCCGGTGGGGACATCGGCGGGCAGACATACTATGTCTGTCTGCCGAGCCTCCGCCAGTCCGGTTGCGGTTGTAGATCTTTACTGAAGTTGTCTCATCATATGTCTAATTCACATGAAATCGTAAGCGCATTATGCACCCATTAACCAAAATTAAAGAAGAAGATTATTATTAGAAAAACAATACAATTAAAATGTTTCGACAATAGAGCCTGCGATGGAGTGTTCGTGCGCATGCGTGGCTAGTGCCATAGTAGTGGGCGCGAAGTTCAAAATCGAAGTATGGATTCAAAGTGCATCGCGTTTTCATGGCCGATTTCATTACATCTTAAAAATATAATCCCTACCAACCCCAAAACCGTAAGTACAAAAGAATTTGAAGTGAATCTCATTCTTTTGGCCATGAAAATGAGATCCTTCCAAAATTCGGTCGGTACTTGTGATTTTAGGATTGGTAGGGGGTTATTTTTTCTAACCTAAAACGATATCAGCTATGAAATCGTGATCCGTCTGGAATTCTGTCGGTACTTGAGCTTTTGGGATTGATAGGGGGTTATATTTCGAGAATAAAACGAAATCGGCCATATAAATGCGATGAACACCAAAATTAGAAAAGAACTATAAGTAGATCGCATTTTAGAATATTAAAAAAATAACCCAAATAAAACAATGAACCAATCCCCAAAATTTTCGCTTAATCAGAGTATTATCCGTACTTCAATTTTGAATTGCGCGCCTGCTGCATGCGTCCGGACACTCCATTGCAGGGCTGCAGGCCCTATTATCGAAACTTTTAGTTGCATAATTTTCCTAATAATAATCTTTTTCTTCAATTTTGGTTAATGGGTGCATAATGCGCATACGATTTCATGTCAAATAGACATGTGTTATCTGTACATCGTTGAAGATCGATAATCGGAGGTGGACTAGCGGAGGCTCGGCAGACAGACATAGTATGTCTGCCTGCCGATGTCCCCACCGGGCTTCCGTACAGATAGGCTCTTGACCATCGTTTCTGTGATTTTGACTCATGAATAATAAAATACAGATGCTTCATATTTTGACTCGCCCCCATGATCGCTTTCATGTTTGCCGAGTTTTAATTCTATGCTTGAGATTTATTTGCGGTTATGATCGGTTATAATTTTCAATCAAAGTGAGATTTGATATTGAGTCGCTATTCTCCGCGAGCTGCGACATTATTTCGCGCTCGTCCGAGATACCTCCTTTCTTTGCGCGCCCCTCCGAGATACGTCCTTACTTTGCGCTCATGCGAGATACGTCCTACTTTGCGCTCGCCCGAGATACGTCTTTATTATTCTATCGCCCGAGATACGTCCTTATTTCGCGACTCTCTGAGATACGTCCTTATGAATAGGGAGGATCGATATATTTGTTTATTCGTTGAGAAATTATGAAATTTCACCTTTAAGGTAATAAATAGGTAATTGGTAATAGGCAATTGATTTTTTCAAACAACTGAAAATAAGGTATATAAATACCCAATATGCGCGACCTAGCGAGAAAGATTACTACAACGCGTCAAATGTGAATTTTTCAAAGTAGCTTGCAGCAAATGGAAGTTCTAAATTCAATACCTTCGAAATGAGCCAAGCCGTATTCCATTTGGACTTTAGAAGAAAAAAAATGTTGGATAAAAAAATCCAAGATTAAAAAAATTATTTCAATATGTGCCACACAAAGAATACTTTTTTTCGTCTGGTATCTTTTTGTAGTTCTATAGTAGGAATCCAATTAGATGTGTAACTAGGAAGGTCTATCAAATACCTTTAAAATGAGCCAAGCCGCATCTAGTTCCAAATTTTTTTCGCTGAATAATAGCATTATAAAAAATGTTCTTTTTAGCGGTCATTAGATGCGTAAAATCAAGAGGCACGATTTGGGACATATTGGGTACACTTGACAAAAATAACTATTGAAACAGTTTATAAACAGGCCGTATGATGAAAAAAATAATTAGATGATGTAGATAGAATACCAAGGAATCGAATGGTATGTCGCTCGACAAGCAAAAGTTAAGAGTTCTGAGAAATTGATCATATACAGTAATTTCTGCCAATTATTCTTAATTGCATGCATTTGTATTACGGTTGTATACGCAAAACCTCGTTATAGAAATACTGTGTATTTGTGGAATCAGGCACTATTGACCGAAGTTTTGTGATGTTTGATCACTCGAAGTTGACAACCTCTCCTAGACAGTTGTACAACTATGTTTTGAGATAATAAAATAGTCACTGATATTGAATAAATTAGGCAAAGCAAACCTTTTTTATGTGTGCACTTCTGATTTTTTTTTCAAGTACGAAGAATTTATTTCACACACCGTGGCTCGGTTCACCTAATACTGTAGGGCCAGTTTAGTTGTGATTCATACACGTCAGTTACGAGTCATGTTTCACGTCCAGGGTAGATGCATCGCTACTATACAAGGACACCCAAATCAAAACACGCTTCGCCGTGAGCATTACGTTTGAAATGTGACGAACCGTAAATTGGTAATTAATTTACAGGAGTCCACGTCCAATGGCGATAAGAAGGAAAGATAAGACCAATGCCGCAAACTTTTAAGATGCATTCAATCGTAAAATCAAATTACTTTAAGTTTGGGTGCAATATTTTGTCTCTCATACTCTGATTTTACGGGATACAGCTATAGCTTCTTATGATATCGTCTCGTGTCCACGCCAGCTGGCTCCAATGCCTTTATTATCGTTCGCTTAATCGATTTTGTTCGTCTACCAAAACGTGGCGTCGATTCGCGAGAAATTATTACGTTCACGGTTCGTTATACACCCTCGTGGGTTTGGACGATTGTTCAAGTTTAACTCGTAAGTTGTTTGTTTGCTTGTTTGTTTCCGAACAATACTTTCATTCACGGAGAAAATAAGATTTCGACAACTTTCGATTTTCATTATTGATTTCAATGTACAGGGGCCGTTGACTCTATTATTTGATAGTGTTCGGTTATAAAGAAAGGAAAATTAGACTTTCCTATAAAATAACTGTATACAGATTATGAATTTTCTTCAGAACTTATGATGATTGAATAACTAGCTTGAAATGGATGTATATTTGCATCTCCTGCATAGTGAAGAGAAAAAATACTTAGGGGAAAAAAAATTTGGAAATCTTGTAAATCAGATCGAATACTTTATTTTCTCTTTATGTGTAAAAAAACAAATAACCCTTGGTAGGAACATTTGGATTTTTATGTGATTTCAATATAGGTTCTGCGAGAGTCGTTCATTCAATCTGACGCGTTAAACTCAATATAAAACATAGGTGACTATTCTACATGTACGGTCGTATTACCCGCAACCACATAAATATATATTAAAGCTAGATGACTTATATGCCTTGACTTCGTATTTTTACGAACAGAGTATTTGAAAAAATGAATCGATTTCCAGATTCATATGTATAAAATTTTATGGGTTGAGTACATTTGTTACAAGTACAAAGTTCATGTGGAAAGTTACGTGGTTCTATAAGACGTAAAATATTCTTCCCCAACCGAATGACATAGACGTCATGAAGTCTCTGGGAGACTATTTTTTCAAGATATTCATCACCTTATTACATAAAATGGGCTGACTTTATCAGAGGAGTGAAAAATTCTTCCGTGCCTCGAGACATTTTATTTATTCTATCTTACTCGCGTCATAATTAATGGGATAAATAGCCTCTTACAATGATATTATATTAAGATTAAGTGGTGGCATATAGAGCGAAGAGGACTCGATTCAAACTGGTCTGCTTTAGATTCAACCGTCTTACTTTTTGTGAAATTAGGCTCGCCGTTATGACGTAGAAGTGGGAGGCCAATTGCGTTGAGTCGCATTTTCATCTGAGTACAGTGGTACAATTATATCTAGAATTGTCAGTGGAGCTATAACACGGCAGTACGTGAGAAACGAGAGACCCGACAGCTGTATATGGGTGACGTATTCCAGCATATTTACGCGCATGTACCCTAGCGCCTACCTCGGCTTCATCACTTTAAAAATATAACAATAAAATTCGGCCATTATAAATCGCTCTTTTAGCCTTTACTTCCGCAGTTTAGAAGCATGGCTCTCTGTCCATTCTCCCTGCTTTCCATTGCACAAAAGACTCTGTTTTCCAGATAATTTATTGCTCTACTGCCCTTTACACTCCGTCGTTGGCTCGCATATTTTGAATAGCTTTACCTTCGAAATTCCCCCAGTCTAAAGCTCCTATCTTCATGTTGCATCTCTCTCTCTCTCTCTCTCTCTCGCGCGCTTTTCCCTTTCTATATTGTGCAGAACACGGGCCTTTTCTTTTTTTGCTTTTCTGCGCTTGCGTTATCACTTCTAACTTTTTTTATCTAATTATCCTTCTCCCCTGTATCTGCCGAGCACATTTTTTTCTTTTATTCGAACTTCCGGGTCTCGATTTGAGGAGAACGTTGTATATTCCGACGATACCCAATGAAAATTGGATGTACTTGAACCGATTTGAAAGGCACAATTTAACGGAAAATTCAAGCATTCCATTCATTATTCTTCATAAAATTCAGTTGCATCTAATCCCCAGCAAAAAGTGAATTTATAGTCTTCCTTGAAAGAAAATAAACCAATAATTAAATCCACTCGAAACCTTCAGTGACTTTAAATTATCACACTGAAATGTTGACGAATAGGAATTCTATTGAGAACGTATAGACCAAATATTCGCAGTATCTGAGTTATTAAAAGCGTATAATATGGCTTGACTGTAGACCAAATATCTGCATAATATAACATTCGAATCATATTAGTAGAATAATTGAAACAAGTTTTTCTATATAGTTTCTGTGCATTTCCGCAGTCCTCCCGCGTCACACGGAAATTTATTAGTCCCGTTTTAAAATTCTATCAGACATTTCAATTTCACTCTCAGACCTGCTATTTCTTTTAAATTACTCACTGGCGATCCATCACTCTTTCTCTCCATTATTTTAGTTCAGGAGCCCTACATTTTCTTTTTCTTTTGATTTTTACATATAAAATTTCTGAAACAATATAACGTATTCCATCGAATATTTTAGCATTAATAGTTTTGAACTTTGTAAATTTTCAATTACATGTTGTCGTTTTTATCAATATAGGGGGGTACCCCCCCTGCTCGCTTCACTCGCCAACCCCCCGTGTGTTCTTTAGAAATCAATAATTTCAATAATAAGTGTAGTAATAATTAAAAGAAAATTACATTCAAAACAATAAAACTTTAAACTTGAACTTTCGATTTTGTTCGATTGAAAAGAATACTGAACGAACGATTCGAATCAAAATAAAAGATTAATGTCAGCTATATTCATGTTAAACGTTTGTTTTTGCTTTCTCAAAGAGAAAGCTTTGTGATGGGGCAAAAATCGACCCACCGAATCAGACCTCGGGACCTCGATTTTCGTAATCTACGGGTCGAAAAACATGGAAATCCAAAAGTGTCTGTATGTATGTGTGTATATATGTATGTATGTATGTATGTATGCATGTGTGTAACGTTTTTTTTCGTCTACGATAACTCTCGAAGAAATGGTCCGATCTTCTTGAAATTTTGCACAGGTTAGTCGCGGCAAAATCTCGGCCGAGTTCAATTTTCAGCAAAATCCGTTGTTTATTTCTCTAGCAACCGTTGTTAAGGTGTAAAATTTTTCGTTTCTTTTTTCTAGGATAACTTTCGAAGGAATCGTCCGATCTTGCTGAAACCGTTTCTAACGTGTTTTCTCACAAATCCTTATCAGTGCTCATTGGAGCAAACCGGAAAATCAGTTTTAAGTCACACTCGATGGCCAAGGACACTGAATTGTTCTATTTTCTTCATAGCAACCGTTGTTTACTTCCCTAGCAACCGTTATGAAGGTTGGAAATTAATAATTTAAGACCTATTTCCATCATTTTCGACGGCAAAGAACAAAATCTTCCCAATTAGCTCCTTAGCAACCGTTGTTAACCGCCTTAGCAACCGTTGCTAATGGGGAAAAAAATTTATGTAAGTTTCGTTTCCAGTATTTTCAACGTACTACAGAGAAGATTGGGAAAATTTGGTGTCTTTTGCCGTCGAAAATCATCAAAATGAGTCTTCAAGTGTGCTAATACCGTATGACAGTCACAAGATGAACTGATCGAAAAATTATGCAGGTCCAAATGTCTCGCATCGTGTAGAACCTAGAACAGTTTGCTTTGTTGCATTTGATCAAATAATAAGAGAGCCCGGTCAGACATCAACACTCGCAACATAGTTTGGTCAATTGAAAAAGAACGACACTTTACACAGTCACAAAGATACGAATTGAATTGATTAAATAATTTTTTTGTAATTTTTGAAAAATAGATGATAGTATCTACGCTAGTGGAAAGGTGAAAATACAGGTTTGGGACGCGTTTGTGGGTGATGTTGAAGCCTCTTTGAGAAAGCATACTGCTAAGGCACTTGGCAGCGGTTTTCAGATTAATAGTGGGTTTAACTTTAGGTTAATAGTGACATGTGCTAGATCATATTTTTTGGTTTGGGTATTCCGCGTGTTCCATTTCAGATTTTCAGCAGCAGATTTTGAGTAAGATTGCAATGGTTGCTAGACACGTAAACAATAGTTGCTATGGGTAAAATGGAGATTTTGTATCCTGTGCAGTTGAAAATACTGGAAACGAACACTGCATTATAACCTCAAGAGGTTCAAAATGCTTAAATAAAAAAAAAAAAAATACTGGAAACGAAACTTACGTGAATTTTTCTTTCCCTTAGCAACGGTTGCTAGGGCGGTAAACAACGGTTACTGAAAAGCTAATTGGGAAGATTTTGTGTCCTTTGCCGTAGAGAATGATGGAAATAGGTCATAAATTGATAATTTCCAACCTTCGTAATGGTTGCTAGGGAGGTAAAAAACGATTGCTATGGAACAAATATAACAATTTAGTGCCTCTGGTCATCGAGTGTGACTTAAAACTGTTTTTCCAGCTTCCAAAACAACGGTTGCTAGGGATGTAAATAAACGGTAATTTCGACGAATAAGTGGATTTATATTGAAAAAAACTTGTCCAAAATAATATTTAGTCCTTTCCTTTTACTGCAGCAACGGTTTCTAGACACGTAAACAATGGTTGCTATGGGTAAAACGGAGTGTTTGTATCCTGTGCAGTTGAAAACACTGGAAACGAAACTTACTTTTTCTTTCCCTTGGCAACGGTTGCTAGGGCGTTTAACAACGGTTACTGAGGAGCTAAGTGAGAAGATTTTGTGTCCTTTGCAATCGAAAATTATGGACATGGGTCATAGATTGATCATTTCCAACCTTCGCAATGGTTGCTAAGGAGATAAACAACGGTTGCTATGGAGCAAATATAACAATTCAATTTTCTTGGTCATTGAGTGTAACTTAAAATTGATTTTCAAACTTTCGAAGCAACGGTTGCTAAGGATATCAACAGTGGTTGCTATGGGAAATATCTCATCGATTCTCTTCGATTCTCATTGATTCTAGGGCGTTTAACAACGATTACTGAGGAGCTAAGTGGGAAGATTTTGTGTCCTTTGCAATCGAAAATTATGGACATGGGTCATAGATTGATCATTTCCAACCTTCGCAATGGTTGCTAAGGAGATAAACAACGGTTGCTATGGAGCAAATATAACAATTCAATTTTCTTGGTCATTGAGTGTAACTTAAAATTGATTTTCAAACTTTCGAAGCAACGGTTGCTAAGGATATCAACAGTGGTTGCTATGGGAAATATCTCATCGATTCTCTTCGATTCTCATTGATTCTAGGGCGTTTAACAACGATTACTGAGGAGCTAAGTGGGAAGATTTTGTGTCCTTTGCAATCGAAAATTATGGACATGGGTCATAGATTGATCATTTCCAACCTTCGCAATGGTTGCTAAGGAGATAAACAACGGTTGCTATGGAGCAAATATAACAATTCAATTTTCTTGGTCATTGAGTGTAACTTAAAATTGATTTTCAAACTTTCGAAGCAACGGTTGCTAAGGATATCAACAGTGGTTGCTATGGGAAATATCTCATCGATTCTCTTCATTTCTCATTGATTCAACTCTCATAGTCCCAATGAGCACTAATGAAGATTCGTGAGATAACACGTTAGGAACGGTTGCTAGGCAAATAAACAACGGATTTTATTGAAAATTGAACTCGGCCTAGATTTTGCCGCGACTAACCTATGTGCAAAATTTCCAGGAGATCGGACCATTGCATATTTATTGGAAATAAATAATTTATTCGAAGACGCGGGTGGAAAAAGAGAATGGAAAAAAGAGGTGGAGAAAAGGGTGAAAAAAGAGGTGAAAAAAGGGGTGAAAAAAAAGATGGAAAAAAGGGTGGAAAAAAGGGTGGAAAAAAGGGTTGGAAAGAGGGATAAAAAAGGGTGAAAAAAGGGGGGTGAAAAAAGGAGGGTGAAAAAAGGGAGGGGAAAAAGAGGTGAAAAAAATGGGTGAAAAAAAAGGTGGAAAAATGGGTGGAAAAAGAGGGTGAAAAATGGGGTGAAAAAAAAGTGAAAAAATGGGTGGAAAAAGAGGGTGAAAAATGGGGTGAAAAAAGGGTGGAAAAAAGGGTGAAAAATGGGGGGCAAGTAAGGGGTGAACTTAGGGGGGAAACTAAGGGGAGCAACTTGGGGGAGCAACTTGGGGGAGCAACTTGGGGGAGCAACTTGGGGGAGCAACTTGGGGGAGCAACTTGGGGGAGCATTTGGGGGAGCAAATTGGGGGAGCAACTTGGGGGGGCAACTTGGGGGTCAAAATTTCCCACGGCGGCGGTGGCGGCGGCGGCGGTCTGGCTTTTAATATAGAGAGATAAAGAATCGAATACCAGGACAAAATTATTTTTTGAGAAATAAGGTGAAACTTCTAGCAACTTTTATTGATAACATGTATTATTGATCCATATATAACTTGAATATTCTTTAAGGGTAATTAGACATAACATTCATCAACCTCATTATATTTTTCAACTTTCAAGAGTAATTTAAAGTCTACTAAAGATGCAATTGTTCTCTGTTGAAACAAAAAAACACAGACGTGATCTACCCTACCTATATATACTCTACCATTTCAACCAATATGTTATCATTATTCCAAGCAGTTTCCATTTCATTTTATATTAGATTTACACAAGGTTTGAACAAGCTCAAGAGGTTTCCCTGCCTTTCAGTCGGTTACATAATTCTTTCGCATGTACGCTTTGGCAAGCCATACAGATAAAGTTCATCCGAGCCGATCGCGGCAATTCCTCCCCGGGGAAACTTGAGGCTTCAAGTTTTGAATATTCGCGGAGTTTGTCCTGTTCCTCCACTTTAGTCTCGCCAGCCGTAAAAAGTATATACGTGTATTTCCGTATAAAACTGGCTTGTGCGCATGAAGCTCACGAGCCAGATTTATTTCTTCAATTGCGAATGAAAGGACGAAAATATGAGCGCGCTAGTGTCATCGCCAACAGCATACACGCGTATATTGCCCTGAGCTGCTCTCGAGATTTGTGTGGCTTAGCCGTATACGATGTACACTCACTCGGGCACAGATCTTTATCCCTTCTTTCACAGCTTTACATCACGGAGAAGAGAGGAAAAGTTTGATCGCCGATCGATTGTCTGCGACTCGTAAATATCGTGATCTCGTGAACATTTTATCGGCTGCATGAGGTTTGAAGAACAACTGATGTTTGTTTGATTCGATTTTGGAAGATCATATTGTATATAATAATTTTGAAGCTTACTCATACCACGCCTTGATGACGCCTAACATGACATGTCTTGATTATGAAAAGTATTTATTTGATATTACATATCGGAATCAATTTTTTTCATTGTTATTGCACATTGTTTCACACGAAAAATTCAACGTGATATAGAAATATTCCCAGTTGATTTTTGTGGGGGTAGTAATAGAGCTGTTGAATAAAATGTCCACAGAAAACTTTATCTAAAATGATGGATGAAAGATCTTAAATCTGCTGTAGCATGAGCTGAATTGAAATGTTTCTTGAAGAATACGATAAATCCCTCTTATTGTTTTTTCCACAAAAGCTAGACCAATCAAGAAGTTTAGTATTTGAATCTTCTAAATTTCTGTAATTTAATAAAAAAAGAGGTGTGATTAATTTTCCATTGAAATCTCTGTCTAAAGAATCAGCGTTCACTTGAGAAATCTCCTTTTAGCATCTTATCACATTCAGACGCGCTGCACGCGATCACCATTCGTGCGTTTCGACATTATATTTAAATAATTGCGTTTACTTTTCTTAACGATAATCTTTTTTGCATTCTCTTCAATTTATTCAACAATATGCATTTTTGAAACCTCCATTTATGTTTTACTCAGCTTCTGAAAGAGATTGTCATTTGAACCTCGAAACTCATTATTCTGAACTTCCCCGATTGTTGACAAGACTGACTAAAACTGACCATCCTACAATAAAAGAGAATCTATTTCCTTACCCTAACGTAGCCTTTCTACAACTGGTATAGCCTTGCTTTAAGTGCCCCTACTCCTCTCTTGTCTGCACTCTTTATCTATATCTAGATCTCATTTGACACGTCACGTGATTAGATTTGAATCAATCAAATTACGAGTTAACAGGCATCACTCTACATCACTTCTCGTGTAAGGATATGGGAACAAATATGAATGAAATCTTTTCGTCGCGAGAAACTCTCTTATATAAAAAATTAAATTCTATAAACTTGCGCATAAAAGAACGAGCTGCAGAGATACGGATATTTCCCAAATTGAACATTCCAAGAATTCCAAGTTGAGAAGAAAATACTTTCTTTAACTCGCTAAACCCTTTTGGAATTACCAAGCCCGAACCTCTTGAAACCTGAATAAGACAAACGTCAGCTTTCAAGCAAGATCATACTATTACGAGTGACACTTTCAAATCACGTCAGAGCTGGGTGCCTCTATACAAAGATCCCCAGATCAATCGAAGTCATTTGATTCTCGTCTGCGTTCAGCTCAACATTTTACCAATCAGACCCAAGCGGCACGTTGTGCCACTTTGGAGAAGTGTGCAGAAGAGTTTGGTCCTTTATTTTCTCACTCTTGATTTCTCTCTCTCCCCATTGAACGTTTTATCAGTTTTCTCTGGGGAATTTCTCAGCTGCACTACATCGTCTGATCCGCAACCCTATACAGGCTTTCGGTACAGGACACACAACAAATCGCTGGATGAACGATCGAATCAGTGAGAGGAAAACAGCTTACGGTGCAGTAGATTGGATAGTTTACATTCGCGTGTACGTGTAAGAGGCTAGATGAAGATGTTTGTTTCGCCTACGCTCTTGGAGAGACAGAGAATGAAGTGGAAACTGATAAGTAGAGGAGGGCTCAGATTGATTTAGTGGCCGTTGTTTTCCTAGTAATCTTTTATTCAATTTCGTTGATTAGTTTGTAGTGATATAACCGTCCATTTCTATACTGGGAAACTACGTCGTAGATGTATATCGTATGCTCTTTGCTGACTGAGAATTCATTTATAAGTTTATCATCATAATTGGCAGACTCTCGAGTTCGTAGAAAAGAGGAATGACAGCAATTTCTTCATCCGAATTTATAAATTCGACTTATAAGCTTATAGTGTTAGAATAAACTGATACGATCAGATTTCATTTCGTGAGTAAAAGTTGAACGCTGCTTTTAAGGGGAAAAACTTCTCTTAAGAAGCATCGATAACTCACATAATATTTTGTACCCATCAAAGCCTTTTTGAGAAAGCATACTGCAATTGCACTAGACAGCGTTTCTTTTAATAGGACAAATCATACATTTTTCGTAATCTTCATAATTTAACAGATACTTCATTCGATCAGAAATAAGTTCGAGAGATTTATGTGATCCTGTCTGTGGATATACCAACAGATGGATGGACAGAATAATGGAGCCACAGAAACAACAAGTAATAAAACGAATAAGAGCACTCGACGAAGGAAGCGCACATTGCGCACGTGATGGAATGAAAATCCCTGATTGATCTTCAAGCATCAGCTTGGCGCTAGAGAGAAAAAGAGGAGGGAAGTGGAGATTATTTTCTAGATGAAAGCAGAATGTCGAAGTTGGCTAACGCATATGAGTTTTCATACTAACTTTTCTTTACTTTCTTATGTAATCTACAGCAAAGAAACGTGTACACTCACTTGGAACAGAGCGAATTAATTAGAAATAAGTAGAAAAGTAAAAAGATATGTCAAAATTCAAAGAAAATGAAAATGCTAATCATTTGTTCATGTTTGATTATATTTATCCTCATAAATATCCAGCGAGATTCCAATTACAACATACAAATAAGTCTTTCTGATCTTTCTGTCCGTTAAACATTTGACCGCATTTTCAGCTTAATTCGTTACAGAACTGATTTTACTTCACTTCGCTTGTAATCCTATAGCTTTGCCAAGATTAGAATGATATTCATTAAACCAAGTAATACGTGATGTTTGCTGGCTTATCTCGCTATTCGTTCGAGTTTGCAAGGATTCATTCTATATGTGCAACTCATCCGGTTACGTCTATAGACATACTCAATTATTTTATGCAAATGAAGGCTTTTAGGGAATTCTCTTTCACGCATGATTAAGAGCATTTGTACTTTCCTCTTCTCTGATAATGTTTATTTGACGTGCTAAATAATCAAACATTTTCCGAAACTTGTGGGTGCTTTCTTCTTTGTTTTATTAAAATTAATATAGTGAGCGAGAATATTTATTTCAAGTTTACGAAGAAAGTAGGACAACACAAACCTCATATTGAATGAATCGAAGTGAAAAATAAGTGTGTTCTCGCATAGAGTATGCTTCCATAGATCCACGAAAGAGATGGGAATTAAAACTATTACTCAGCTCAGTCGTTTTTCGGTTTAGTCACTGACTCTTTGACAAAGTATATTTCCAATTAAAAATTAGTAGATTACCAATGTGTAATAACTTCATTAGAATGGAGGTTTCAATAATGATTTCATTTAATTTAACTTGTCCCTGCTAGAAAGTTTGTTAATGACAACCGAATAGATCGTCGACACGATAACAGCTTAATTAAGCCGTGATCATAATTAAGGCAGTAAAGCGTCGAGTATATAAGCTCGCGCAATGGGAGAGCCGTAGCTAATAAAGGCGAAAAGCCGGGTGAAGCAGAATTTTTGAAAAAACCGTAGAGCACAGATAAGAAAGGGACCGCTCCGGACGGAAAATGACCTTTACTCGCGCTTTTCCTCTGTGAAAGTGAACGACTGGCTCTTTCGAGTGGGAGACGCGTCGCCACCGCCACCTCTGGCGCACCGGTTGTAAAGATAAAAGTCAAAGCCGGCCGCTCAAGCCGTTACTCCGAGGAATGAATCCTGCGGGAGTTTGGCACGCGGGTATCGTTCCCCGAGCTCGTGCCAATCGAACCGACCTGAGCAGTACTCGACGCTCACGTCGTTTAAGTGATTTTCCAGTGGCTTTCATTAGGTCAATGCTATCGTTATCGACCCCGTAAACATCCTGATTTTACTCTGCAACTAGCTTGTAGATGCGACGATAAGACTTTTCAGCTCGGACTTTTCTGTTTTAGTGGATCTGAGATATCACGCGCAAATCCGTTTCGTGAAGGTAGTGGCAATTGATTTCTAACAGCAAACCACATTTCCAGTAGATTAAGTCAGGATAAAGTCAGACATTTCATTCGCATCATTAAATTCACATTGTGTGTGATTCACGTTTCGTAACAACGCTGCAGAAACCAGAGCATTATATATCGTGAATAATTGAATATTCGGTCTTTGTGAGCCATGCAATTTTTAATAGGAAAGAGATTGCGAGAGAAAAAATTTTGGGGAGCGTTGAATTTTATCTCGCTATCGTATTTTCTATTAAAAGTCTTATGGCTCACAAAGAACAAATATTTAATTATTAATCAAAATCGGATGAGCTTACGAAATTCAGAATTCGTCATGGTATAGTATGCGGATTATTCTCACGCAACTGGTATTTTTTTTTGAAGGCTGAAAAAGGTAGATTGTCTTTGGGTATTTTTTTCTTCGCCACTAATAAATGAATCGAAATAAAATTTCTATGGTTTATTGAACATGTTTTAAGGAATGAAAAATCATTTTTTATTTCGATTTAGATGACGGAATGACGTCGTGACAGTGAGTCAATCAGAGTACCTTTTTCTTTTGAGTTCAGTCAGCAGTGCAGTGTGCAGTTTGCAATGTGCGGGATAACAATCCGTAGACAGCACCTGGAGTGATTGAAAATTGATTCTCTTATTGTTATGAAAGTATGTCTTCAGATTGGACAGCACGTAGGTGAGAGCGATATCGACCCTGCACCTCGCGGTGTGCTTGAAACGCTACTGGCTAAATTTTTGATAAAATGTTAATTTTGGCATTCTAAGACAAATGGCAGGTTCAGAAAATAACCAAATCCTCGGTGTCTATGAGAGAATAGTAGAATAAAAAGTTTCTTGCAATTTTCTCGGAAATGGCTATTTTTACGGAAAAATAAACTTCACCACGCGAAGGAGCAGGTCAAGATACATGGAATCCATCCAATACTCAAGGAAGTGAACCGTAAAATTCTCTTGTTAATATTAGAAAAAAACCGCTGCCAAGTGCCTCAGCAGTATGCTTTCTCAAAGTATTGCAATTGAACCTCAATTTGCATTAATCACCACTCTTTGAGAAAGCAAAATGAACCTCTAACTTATTTCCTCCACTCCATAGTAACGGTTGCTAAGGACGTAAACAACGGTTGCTATGGTAAATATCCGAGCTTCGGTGTTCTTACTTCTTAGTCGTCAACAGTTTCGAAAATGGACCTCTATCTGACTTTTCCCATTCCATAGTAACGATTAATAAGGACGTAAACAACGGTTGCTATGGTAAATGTCGGAGCTTCGATGTTCTTACTTCTTAGTCATCAACAGTTCCGAAAATGGACCTCCAACAGACTTTTCCCACTCCATAGTAACGGTTGCTAAGGACGTAAACAATGGTTGCTATGGTAAATGTCGGAGCTTCGATGTTCTTACTTCTTAGTCACCAACAGTTCCAAAAATGGACTTCAAACTGACTTTTCCCACTCCATAGTAACGGTTGCTAAGGACGTAAACAACGGTTGCTATGGTAAATGTCGGAGCTTCGATATTCTTACTTCTTAGTCATCAACAGTTCCAAAAATGGACCTCCAACTGACTTTTTCCATTCCCTAGTTACGGTTGCAAGGGATATAAACAACGGTTGCTAGAGACATCAACAATGGTTTCTACGGGAAATGTCTCTTTGATTCTTATAGAATCCCATAAATATACAAAGCCAAATGATCATTTATCATGAATTATATGGGAACTTATCAAAAACACGATAGCAGCGGTTGCCATGGAAATAAACAACGGATGCTACTAAATACGTTCACATCTTTCGGAGACCGACCTGTGTGCAAAATTTCAGGACGATCGGACTATTCCTTCCAAAATCATCGTACGACAAAAAAAAAGTCAGTCTGAAGCTGAATTTTGTATCTCCATAGCAACGGTTGCTAAGAGAATAAACAATGGTTGTTCAAAAATGAATGTCTTATCGATTCTCATCGATCGTCGAAAAATAGTAGAGACCCATCGTGCATTGATGATGATTTTTGGAGCTTTTATCAAAAACACGTTAGCAACGGTTGCTAGAGAAATAAACAACGGATTTGGCTGAAAATTGAACTCGACCGAGATTTTGAGGACGATCGGACGATTCCTTCGAGAGTTATCGTACGACAAAAAAGCGCACGTACGTACGTACGTACGTACGTACGTACATACATACAGACATTTTTGGATTTCCATGTTTTTCGACCCGTAGATTACGAAAATCGAGGTCCCGAAGTCCGATTCGGAGGGTCGATTTTTACCCCGTTACAAAGCTTTCTCTTTGAGAAAGCAATAATGAGGAATTTATTTATAAAACGAAGAATAAATTCGGGCTTGGTGGACTATCCCAAAGTAATTTCTTGCATATACTATGGACAATCAAGGGATCTGCCCACTTTATTTGGGACTACTCTGGATACTTTGTTGACATAATAAGGTAACTTTTGGTGGGTATGAGATCCTGATCCGGGTGATCGAAAACTTTAGAGTACTAAAGTGATTATCGTGATGGTCATATGACCACCTATGGTCTTGGACATATTTTTTTGAAAACTTCAAATTTTTACCAGGGAAAAATACTATTATAGACTTTTTTGTCCAGAGGTCATTTAATGGGTGTGAATAATGTTAGAAGATAGCTGCAATATGGGAAATATTATAAGAAAATAGCAACTTTAGGTCTCTCGCAGCAAGGGTCATAGGGCCCAAAAAAATCTGAGAAAATGCTGGTAACATCATGGGGACATCCCCAAAGAGTCTTCAAAAAAATTTTCAGAGTTTTGGATTTTTTTTTTCTATTATGTAATATAGTTGTATCCCCAAGGCTTCGCAGGATACTCGATACTTTCTCATCCCGAAATCATGTCACTACTCAGCGTAGTACGGAAAATTCTCCAGTGTCATTCATCAATAAATCGACGTGTCTTACGAAGAAAGACACATAACTGAATCTGTCCGCGAAGAAAGACACATATCCGAATCTGTCCGCGACGAAAGACACATATCCGAATCTGTCCGCGAAGAAAGACACAACTCGCAATCTGTCCGCGAAGAAAGACAAATGTCGGAATTATTCTCCCGCGAATATTAACGAAAAAAGAGTTTAAACTGTAGAAAAGGCTTGTTTTTTTTTGTCAATGATAACCTACTCATTCTAAGCTTAGATTCCATATATTTTTTACGTCGGAAAATTGTGGGATGTGCGCCATGTATCCTTTTTGCGGCCAGACGCGAGTTGTGTCTTTCTTCGTGGCTAGATTGCGAGTTGTGTCTTTCTTCGCGGCTGGATTGCGAGTTGTGTCTTTTTTCGCGGCTAGATTGCGAGTTGTGTCTTTCTTCGCGGACAAATTGAGATGTGTCTTTCTTCGCGGACAGTTTGAGATGTGTCTTTCTTCGTAAGACACGTCGAAATGATATCACCAATGTATTAATCAATTGATCATCAAATAGCATTAAGCATAGAGCCTACCAACATTTAAATAAATAGTAGCTCAACTCATCATTTGGGCAGCAATTTTGGTTTCTATAATTTTTTCCGTATATATATGTTTATGTGAAGTTTTTGTATTTTATCAATTTTACCAATTGCAACTGAAATTGTTATTGCGGCAATTATAACAATGAGTTCTGAATGATAGGTGTACGTCTCAATGTCTGAAATGCCAACTTACCAGTCTGATGCCAGAGATTAATTACACAGTTCCACAAAAAAAAAAAAAAAATTGAACCAGAGATTAGACCACCCTACTTACATGTATTTTTGGCTGCTAAATCCGAATCCGAGGTCCGTTTAGCTTCATCACCTCTGCGTTTAGACATAACCTCAAAAAAAATTTTTAAAATCATCATTTTGAAAAAACAAATTTTTTTTTCAAATTTTATGTAAAAAAATAGATAGAAACTGTTTCTGGTGTTTTTTCAATTTGTCGCATGGTTTACGAGTGAAAAATTCATAAAATTATGAATTTTCAATCCAGCCCACTTGCCGTCAAAATTTCTGAATTTTTTACTCAAAAACTATGCGATGAATCGAAAAATTGCTAGGGACAATTTTCTCTTATTTTTTTATGTAGAATAAGATAAACAATTTTTTTTTGCAAAAGATTGATTTTATCGATATGTTGTCCGCCACATTTTTGAGGTTATGTCCAAACGCAGAGGTGATGGAGCTAAACGGACCTTGGATTCGGATTCAGCAGCCAAAAATACATATAAGTAGGGTGGTCCAGTCTCTGGTTCAATTTTTTTTTTATTTTTGTGGAGCTGTGTTATCTGGGTATAGGTGGAGAATACGTGTGGTTGATTCTTACCATACTTAACTGCTGCTGAATATGTCTAAGTTTGTGTATAAAGCTATGAATGACTGTTATAGGAATATCCAAAAAAGCAAATACATTTGGATTTTACAGAGATTGAAATGTTCTCAAAACTGATGGTTTAGTACTAAAGGTGACTCTTTTCTTAGCAAGCTTTCCAAAGCACACAGGAGGTACGTACTGTCTTCAGTACTGGTGACCATAAAGATTTTGGTATAATTTCATCACCACGTAATTCTCCGTTCATTTTTTCCAGTTCTGGCAGAATTAATATGCGAAAAGATGTATCTGTCCTCAACCCAACTGCAATCGGACCAGTATACTGAGCACAGCTGTGAGTGTGGTCAGCTGTGAGAATACTCTTAGCAACAGCCTTAGCAACGAATTTATCGCGCGCTAAAGAGTAATTGTATATGAGTAATTCTCCCAAACTTTTAACTTTGATGATACCGCTGAAAATTAAGTCTTTGTATGATTCAAAATATCATTGTTCTTAAGGAAACTTTCTGCAAATTAAATGTAGAAGATGATCTATCAATTTTTTTTTCAATTTTCCATTACCCAATGAGAGTATTCTGTAAAGAGAAGGTGAAAATTACGCGATGTCCAGGTGAAACCGGTAGCACTTTTTATTTTCCAAATGATCTTATCCAAATACCTGAACTTCAAATAGTTTGAAACTTGAAACAAGTCAACTTTAATTCTTGTAGTTCCAGAAAATTTGTAGAGCTTATATGTGCTCTCACTCAATTCGAAAATACGATACAAGAAATGAGTGAAACCGTTTTTTTCCTTTTTTCAAAATTTTTCTTCTATTCAGCTCTATGAAAAATACCTACCGATATTTTCATGTCTATTTGACGAGAATATTTTCTTCTCCCCATCACTTTCAAATCTAGACCAGACTCGAAAGTGTGCCTAGTCTAGGAAAAATTTCACGTAATCACAAACATGGGCGGGAAAAACGTGATTCGTATGAAAACATGAGTGAATTTTCCCGTACGATGATTCAAGTGATTGCACACGTCAGTAACCGATTGTGATCTTGTTTTTCATTCATTTGAGTACTTTCTGTAATGTACGGACCAATACTACAGGCAAGGTACGTTAGTTACGATCCTAAATAGAATTGTCAAATTGCCGACCGTATATACCGTGTCATGTGACCCATGTTGTTTACTTTCTACGTCGAAAGCGTGATCATAACAGAGAGAATCGAACAGGTCAAGTGCAATACGAGGTATAATGTTAGCATGTATACAGATATTGTCTACTATTAATTGTATAGGAATGTCAGTCGCTTGTTAATCTCTGTGCGGGTAAGACCTCATCTTATTCGTCTTTGGTATTTTTCAATATACAGTTCTGTGAGTACACAATGAATCGATTGAATCGAGAACGTTTGTTAGCTATAAAACGAGCAAAAATGCGAGAGAAAAGGAAAATTTCTCGTGAAAAAAAATCGAAAGAAGAACTACGACTCGCGCAATTAAATGAAAAGAAAGTTGATGATAGAGAACGCATTTCTGAAAAGAGTGAAAAAACGTAAGTACCTTTTGAAATTATTTGTTTCTTGACGAATAAATATTAGTTTATATAAGAGAACTTCGATACCCTTTATTATACTCAGTGACATGATTATGACAATAAAACTATCACATAAAATCATTTGAGATTAGTCTTAGATTTTAAAAATTCGAATTTCACCTCTATGATTGCCTACCGAAAGTTTGAAAAGATACTGGATTTGAATAAAAATCGGTATCCATGGTTTTTTTTTGAGGTCACTGATTACGAATCCGGCCTCAGATTTTAAAAATTCGTATTGTCATATAGAGTTCAGAAGCTGATTCGCATGATCTATATAATAATAAGATGGATCCGTACATTTTTCTAGTCCACCTTTCTTGCTCTCGGAAACAATGATATGCCAATTTAGAGGTAGATTTAGTATGATGGATCGAAAGGTGGGGTCGAGGACTACATTTTCTGAAAAAAAAATGTTGAAAAATCTCAGTTGTGGTAGGCGTATAGAGAATTTGAAAAAATTTTTAACCAATGTTCCCGTATTATTTCCTTTAAAAACGTACAAAGGGTTGATTTTTCTAAATTTTGTTCGAGCATATCGTTAGAGGAGCTTGAGCGCTCTCATAATTCAAGTTGAAAAATGTGGGAACATTGATGCGTGGGCGTATCCTCTGTCTACAAAAATTGTGTGGTGATAAAAAAAAATTTCGTCTATTTCCTTAATGATGCAAAACCATACACACACCACACACACACACACACACACACACACACACACACACACACACACACACACACACACACACACACACACACACACACACACACACACACACACACACACACACACACACACACACACACACACACACACACACACACACACACACACACACACACACAGACACACACACACACACACACACACACACACACACACACACACACACACACACACACACACACACACACATACTCACACACATACATACATACAGACACTTTTGGATTTCCATGTTTTTCGACCTGTAGATCACGAAAATCGAGGTCCCGAGGTCTCATTCGGTGGGTCGATTTTTGCCCCATTACAAAGCTTTCTCTTTAAGAAAGCAAAAACGTTGAAATTTTCAAAAGTGTATAAAGAATATGTTATTTTATGAAGTTGGAAGATAAAATTAAAAAATATAAAAGATTGATTATCATCATTATTATAGTGACTTTCTTGTTATTGTTATTATTATTGCGAAATCCATTGATTAAATTGATTATTTTGATGTATTGCAACGGGGTGAATTCTGCACTTATCGTGGTGCAGAAACTGCACCCCGCGCTATTCGAATATGCCCCGCTCCTCGCCCAGCGGCCGGGTTAGTCGCCCAGCTCCCACGAGCAGACGCCGCGTCAAGGGTCTTGGTGGTGACCCCCAGCCGTCCGTACCGAGGTACGGACCGTCGCTGCTCGCGTAGTGGACGCTTTCCTGGGGCTGGGAAGAGCGGAGGGAAAGGGGGTTTGTGGGATCTCGTGCGGCGCTCGCGGTCCCTCGGTGGGGCTCACGCCGATTGTTGGGGCTCTGTGGTAATCACCACGTGCAATGAGCCCTTAATAAAATTCTTGATGCTAACGGACACTCGCGAACGCGGCTACTCAGTAAGCCGAGGAACTGAGGGTTTCTTGGCCGCGGAGAGTGGGGGATTCGGTCGTAGGTGCGGGAGGTTTCTCAATAATTACGCGTGACTCTCAAGATAAATTTAGATAAACGAAACCTCTTTATTGAGGTGCAAAACGGCACAAAATAATACACTTGCGTTGGTGGGCCGGTGCCCGCCAACGACTTAAAACGCGCGCACGCGCAGAGGGCCGCTCGGCCACGGGGCCGAGTATTCGCTCGCTCGCGGAATTACAGAAGGGCGCGACTTACAATTTGCCGCTCGCTCGTCGTTCTCGCCCGCAGGATGGTAGGCGGGCTCGCTTGCTGCTCTCGTCGCCGCTGTCGTCTGGGTCGCTGGTCCTGGCGTACGCGCTCGCGCTTGGTTCGGGTGTGCGCGGTCGCGCCTGCACCTTTCGCGGGGCGAGGATTGAGTTGCCCCGCGCGCCCAGGGAAAACGTCGTTTCCTCCGGGCAGGTGTAGCGTGCGGAGTGTCGTCGGGGTGGTGAGGGGACGCTCGCGCACACACACACACTCACTCGAACCATCGCGTCGCGTCGCGGATCAGACGAATTAGCGGCGCTTGCTAATTTGCACGCAGGTCGGCACGAGAGTGAGAGTCCTTCCGTCCTCGCGGGGCTTGCGTGCCGCGCGAGGCGGGAGGTCCTCCCCTCTCTATCTTTTCTCTCGCTCTCGCTCACGCGACGCGCACCCCCCGAAGGGCCGCGGCGCGTGCCCGCGTCGATCGCGCGATTCGCGCGCTCGCGCCCGCGCTTCCGGCTTGCCACGTGGCGATCGCGCGATAACGAGTGCTCGCGAAGCACTCGTTACAGTATGTACTATTTCTTTTATGAATGAGGGAAAAATAATAAATTGTTATGCACAGTGATTTTATGAGCGTGAAATTTTTCTATCATCATATATTTGGTACCCATAAAAATATTTTGTGAAAAAGAAAATTAACCACGAAACAGTCTTGAGGATGGATCTCAAGGTCAAATTTAAGATCATCCCCAAATTTTAATGTAGAAAACATTTTTAGAATTGCCTTCTTTCTCAATATATGAGCTGTTGCAAGCACTAAAATATACCTATTGCTCTTACAGATACCTATGCTTGAACGCGAGTAACGCGACTCTTTTTTCACTCTTTAACTGGAGTAGACACGAAAAAAATTATGAAGGATTGTGTGCTTTGAAATTAAAAACAAAAATTTTTCTTGGCCAAAAATTAATAGTTTGGGAGAATCGCTCATATACATTGAACTACGTTATATACTACGTTAGCGCGCGCGATAGGCAACTGCTCTCGAAGCATATACAAACTATTTTTGGAGTAAAATTCAAGATGCATTGGATACGTATGTGGCAATTCGCATAAAGAATATTATCAATTACACGGGTAATGCTAATCCCGTATCATTTAGAAGAATTACTGATGATACTTTAACGAGGATTGCAAACTTTGTGAGATCTGACACTTATAAAAGAGTGGTCGAGTTAGGGCAAGAACGAGATTTTTATGGAAGATTTTTAAAGATGATCCCCAAAATGTTGAATTTAGTACTGGTGATACTAATATTATATTAGGTATTGTCGAGCTTTTGGCAAGTGACCCTCGAATGTTCAGAAGTATTCCAGCAAAGAGATACGCAACTGAACGAACGAATCCGTGGTCCGATCCTGGAAATGATCAGGCAAATTGCAGCGATTTCACTATTGATTATCTAAGAAACAGAGAATTCGTTCAGGCGAAAAGGCAGATCGATAAATGAAAAAAAAAGCGAAGGAAAAATCTGAGAATATCCCATTTATCAAAATTAATTGAAGTAACTGAATGTAATGTATCCGTAAAAACAATGGAAATCATTCGATGTACACCACTGCCATCACCTGCCCAGTCAAAGATTGTGAGTCAGTGATAAAATTAAAAAAAATGTACAACCAACAGACTCAACGGGATAAATGGAGTATTTCAAATCTCACTCGGCATGTGACGAGACATTTCCCTGGAGGTAGGTGCAAGCGACGCTGGCAAAATGACGGTGAAGAAACATCATCTGAATCATCCGACGAAAATGAATCATCGTCAGCTGCGTTAGAATGAAAAGAAATTATACATGCAGTACTTGATTCGTTTGATACGGCGCGAAGCCCATTTCCTGTTCTGACAGCCGACTGAACAGTCGTGTCGTATCCGAGTTTGTTCAATCATTCAATTGAGTGAGTGAAAAACTCTTGATAAAATAACCATTTCTGAGTTGGCGACAAGTGTGAGACTCGAGTATGGGATCAAATTGAGTGGGAATTTCAGCCAACCAATACAGTGAATGAAAAGTATGAAGAGAAAACCAGAGTAACATGCATACATATAAGTGACGTATGCGGTCACCCATTTTTAGGGTATTTTCATTAATTTCTATAATATATTGATAGATTAAAAATAAAGAGATCAAATGCAGCACTCTGGGACTAGTCAAGATATTTTGGTAATAAAGTAAGCTTTCTTTTGGTATGTATCACATTATGGTTCGGGTGATCGAAACCACTTTTTGCTCTATTTTAAGCCTGGAAATAGGTTAGGTGATAGCTATATGTTCACCAATGACCCTGAAACTAATTTTTTTTTAAAATTTGGCATTTTTCCAGAAAAAAAGTTCTCTTGACTTTTTACTCTAAAATATCTCTAGATAGCTCAAAATTGAGGTCAAAGGTCCTGAAAAAATGTCTAATATTGCAAACTCCACCACTTTGAGCCTCTGTCAGGGGGGGACATATGGTCTGAAAAATTCTGAAAAAATTCAGGGGACATGATGGAGTCTTCTAGAATTCATAAAAAAAATTTCAGAATTTTTTTTCATTTTCACTCTCTCACTTGACAGAGAATCACCCATATATATATTTATGCATTATGATATTCCTCTCACTTTATTTCTAAAACAAAATCCCCACAAAAATTTCTGTCCAATTCGACTCGGTCAAGTTCAAAATTCAAACCTCTGCGAGTCGAAAGGACAAGATTAAGCAGTTACAACACAGTAGAGGTAAACTCTACAGTGTAATGCTTGGAAACGTGAGGTTCACATGGCCGGTATGTGAAGCATGTTCATTTTTTTTTGTAGTATCATATTTATTTTCTTTTTGATGTTGATATTTTTGTTGGTTCAAGTGGGGGGGGCTCCGCCCTCCTAATCCCCCGGCGGGGGCTTCGCCCCCTGCTCTCTCACCGGGGTTGCGCTCCTGGACCCGATCTTACCCTTCTCCTACACGTACTCCTCCGCATATCGTACCTTCGTTGCACTCGAGCAACAAGAGCATGACGTTATATACGCGTGTCAATCATCCATTCCATAGTCAAATTTTTCGCACTTCGATACGAAATAGTACATTTCGATACTAGACCAAAAGACGAATTCTAGGCACGTGGGAGGTTTGCCGCCCGAGCAAAGCGAGGGTGGTAATCACATGTGCCTAGAAATCGTCTTTTGGTCTAGTATCGAACAGTATTTTTCATCACGAGTGTATAAAACTAAGGTTTAATGATCAACTTTTCGATACAAGTGATGAAAAATAGTATACGCAACTCGTGCACACGTAAGTGAATCCAAAACTCGTGTTGCCACCCTCGCTGTGCTCGGGCGCCGATCTTCACTCGTGCTGGATTCACCTACATTGCACACTAGTTACGTAATGTACTATTTCAGTGTTCTGTAATTCTATCTTTTAATTTTCTATTCGTTTTTCCAATGTAACATGCCGAACAGTCGGTACAGTAGTCGTTAAATAGTATATATATGCATCTCACTCATCTAGGCTATTTTGGCACGCCCAAACTTGCAAAAGTTTTTGTGACGAAATCGCCTAACCTTGCTCGGGTGCATAACATACCTTATGTACTATTATACACTTCTACCACATTATACTTCTAAATAGAGCGATCCCGACGAACGACTCGAACTCGTCTGGTTCTAATTGTATACCGACCATCACTGCTTCTGGGTCTGAGCATATCGTGCACAAAAATATGCTCCAGTATGGTGGAATAATCAAATAAGAGACTGGGATACTAACGATCCCGTGATGACACTATGCTAATTTCCAAGCTCTCTTTTATAGCCAATAGAACGCCGACTCTTTTGCGAGTGAGGGCCGCGCTATACCTTACACACGTGCGACTCAGCGCCTCGCCATCTACAGACGCGCCATAGTACTTGGTCGGTTGTCCCCACCACAGAAAAGCACAACGTCTATTTCTCGGTTTCTACTCAAAATTTGAAGATGCCACATATCTATAAACATGCCTGGGGTGGTCAAGAACCAACTCTCAAAATTTCATGAATATCGGTTGAGTAGTTTTTGAGATTAGCGGCCACAAAAAAACCGCTGCCAAGTGCCTCAGCAGTATGCTTTCTCAAAGTATTGCAATAGGGTTGACGAATTTTCCACAACACCTAGTTTTTTCATGTAAAATGCATAAAGAATCGGAAAATAATTAGGTCGTATTTTTTTATTTTTGTTTAATGTTATTTTTCTAAAAGATATGACCGCTGAAAGATTCGGCGTTTTCGGTAGATATAGATATACTTCAAATGCAAATGACGTCATATCGTTACTAACGACACGAATTTCATCTCCTCATATTAGCTCGAATTTTGATTTGATCGAAAAACAAAAAAATACGACCTAATTAATTTTGCACGTTCTTTCGATTTCTACGATAAAAAAAATAGCGTATTCTTCCCAATTGAACCTCAACTTGCATTAATCACCACTTTTTGAGAAAGCAAAATTGTAACTCATTTCCTCCACTCCATAGTAACGGTTGTTAAGGACGTAAACAACAGCTGCTATGGTAAATATCCGAGCTGCGATGTTCTTACTTCTTCGTCATCAACAGTTCCGAAAATGGACCTCTAACTGACTTTTCCCACTCCATAGTAACGGTTGCTAAGGACGTAAACAACGGTTGCTATGGTGAATATCCGAGCTTCGATGTTCTAACTTCTTAGTCATCAACAGTTCCGAAAATGGACCTCCAACAGACTTTTCCCACTCCATAGTAACGGTTGCTAAGGACGTAAACAATGGTTGCTATGGTAAATGAAGGAGCTTCGATGTTCTTACTTCTTAGTCACCAACAGTTCCAAAAATGGACTTCAAACTGACTTTTCCCACTCCATAGTAACGGTTGCTAAGGACGTAAACAACGGTTGCTATGGTAAATGTCGGAGCTTCGATGTTCTTACTTCTTAGTCATCAACAGTTCCAAAAATGGACCTCCGACTGACTTTTTCCATTCCCTAGTTACGGTTGCAAGGGATATAAACAACGGTTGCTAGAGACATCAACAATGGTTTCTACGGGAAATGTCTCTTTGATTCTTATAAAATCCCATAAATATACAAACCCAAATGATCATTTATCATGAATTATATGGGAACTTATCAAAAACACGATAGCAACGGTTGCCATGGGAATGAACAACGGATGTTGCTAAACACCGAACTCAGCTCACATCTTCCGGAGACCGACCTGTGTGCAAAATTTCAGGACGATCGGACTATTCCTTCGAAAGTCATCGTACGACAAAAAAAAGTCAGTCTGAAGCTGAATTTTGTATCTCCATAACAACGGTTGCTAAGAGAATAAACAATGGTTGTTCCAAAATGGATGTCTTATCGATTCTCATCGATCGTCGAAAGAATTGGAGACCCATCGTGCATTAATGATGATTTTGCTTTCTCAAAGAGAAAGCTTTGTATACAGACATTTTTGGATTTCCATGTTTTTCGACCCGTAGATTACGAAAATCGAGGTCCCGAAGTCCGATTCGGTGGGTCGATTTTTACCCCGTTACAACGCTTTCTCTTTGAGAAAGCAAAATTCTTCTCTATGACACGAAATATTTGTTTAACTGTCAATTACGAACAATCGGATCTATTACGCTTCTATCAGCTAGAGTAATGAATATACGTATATGCTAATAATATATTAAGTGTTCATAATGCTGACGCCAATTGTTTATGTTGCAGCATGCGATAGATGGTCGTGCATCGATATTTGCAAATGAAGGGAATGAAAACAAAAGCTGCTCACTGCGGAGGTGCCGGCTGCTTTTGTGGAATTTTCGGGGCCATATTAATGAGTATGAATAATGTATGTCCACGTAATAAAGCTCTGTTGTGCATCAATTTTTCTCTGTTTTCCGTTTCTTTTCTATTTTGCCCCCTCCTCTCCTCGCTGCATGCTATATGATCTAATCTCGTAAATCTCTTAAAATTGATGATCTCAGTCAGTCGCTGGTGGATCAATTTGCATAGACTTGGTGAACCAATATTGGCACCTTTTTCTCTTGGAAATTTTCGATCACGTGGGATATTTCATTTTGGAGTATAATTTTATTCTCCGAGCCCCAGTTCACCAGGCTGGTAAATCAATTTAGAGAGACTTAAAATTAGTACTTACCTACGTAGTTATCCATACTGACACTTTTGTGAAATATTTATTTTAATAACTGGGTGGCGATTATCATTTTTTCGGCGATGTAACTTCACCCATATTCTACGATAATCGAATCATCAGGAATTCTCACATATATTTGAAGGTGAATGAAGGAAGAAAGTGACAGTATATTATGCAACTAGTGTGTAAAATTTTCAAGACGCGTGTGGTCGTGTTCCCGAGTAGCCGGCGACGAATGTTACTTACACGTTTACACAAGTAATTGAAAATGAACGCACCAGTTGGATACGATATTTCATGTTATACGAGATCATAAACGCTCATTTCACGCATCGATTTCCGTGCGTGGAATGCGATTTTACGTACGGAAACCGATGCGTGAAAAATTTCACGCACTCAAATCTCCATGCGTGAAATTCGCGTTTGATCACCCATAACATAAAATACCGTATGCAACTCGTGAAATACGATTCCACGCACTCGTGTGACCGCCTAGCACACGTTTGCCGGCTTCGCCGGCGACTCGAGCAGGCTTGTCACACTGGTTCGTGAAATCGCATTTCACGCACTAGTTGCACAATATACTATTATGTTATACGTGATCATAAACGCTCATTTCACGCATCGAATCCCGTGCGTGAAATGCGATTTTACACACTAGTGCGTGAAATCGCATCGGTTTCCGTGCGTAAAATCGCATTCCACGCACGGAAATCGATGCGTGAAATTCGCGTTTGATCACTTATAACATAAAATATCGTATGCTACTCGTCAAATGCGATTCCACTCACTCGTGTGACCGCCTAAAACTTGTTCGCCGGCGACTCATGCAGGCTTGTCACACTGGTGCGTGAAATCGCATTTCACGCACTAGTTGCATAATATACTATTATGTTATAAGTGATCTACGCGAATTGCACGCATCGCTTTCCATGCGTGAAATCGATGCGTGAAACGCGCGTTTATGATCACGTATAACACAATAGTATATTATGCAACTAGTGCGTGAAATGCGATTTCACGAGTTGCATACGATATTTTATGTTATGAGTGATCAAACGCGAATTTCACGCATCAAGATTTGAGCGTGTGAAGTTCGAATTGAGAGCTGATAAAGGTAAAGTACAACATAACTTTTTCATAATCACTTTTTGCAGCCTCTATAAGCCTACAGGAACTATGAAATCGTGGTCAGAATAAACTCGAAATCATGTTTCTGTATGTTGTTGAAAACTTTTAAGCGGTGAAAACGTCTATGGTTTTCATCACTCTATACGTAACACGTGGTGCAGACGGCGCTCAAGCACTGCCAGCTTGAGCTCTGCACAACAAATACGATTGTAAATGGACAGATATTATTCATACCAAGTGTACATACCTATATATACAGACATTTTCAAGACGTCTGTGGATTACGAAAATAGAGGTTCCGCAATCTGATTCGGAAGTGCGATTTTTGCCCCGTCACAAGTCTTTCTCTTTGAGAAAGTCAAAACCGCTGCCAAGTGCCTTAGCAGTATGCTTTCTCAAAGAGGCTTCAACATCACCCACAAACGCGTCCCAAACCTGTATTTTCACCTTTCCACTACCGTAGATACTATCATCTATTCTTCAAAAATTACGAAGAAATTATTTAATCAATTCAATTCGTATCTTTGTGACTGTGTAAAGTGTCGTTCTTTTTCAATTGACCAAACTATGTTGCGAGTGTTGATGTCTGCCCGGGCTCTCTTATTATTTGATCAAATGCATCAAAGCAAACGGTTCTAGGTTCTACACGATGCGAGACATTTGGACCTGCATAATTTTTCGATCAATTCATCTTGTGACTGTCATACGGTTTAATAGCGGTCACAATCGATCCGCCCTGCCCTTAAGTCCGTTTTTGATCATTTTCGACGGCTGAGGTTGGAAATGATCAATTCAAAATCTATTTTGATCATTTTCGACGACAAAAGACACCAAATTTTCCCAATTTTCTCTATAGCACGTTGAAAATACTGGAAACGAAACTTACATGAATTTTTCTTCCCCTTAGCAACGGTTGCTAGGGCGGTAAACAACGGTTGCTAAGGAGCTAATTGGGAAGATTGTGTGTCCTTTGCCGTCGAAAATTATGGAAATAGGTCATAAATTAATAATTTCCAACATTCGTAACGGTTGCTAGGGAGGTAAACAACGGTTGCTATGAAGAAAATAGAACAATTCAGTGTCCTTGGCCATCGAGTGTGACTTAAAACTGATTTTCCGGCTTGCCCCAATGAGCACTCATAAGGATTTCTGAGAAAACACGTTAGAAACGGTTGCTTAGGAAATAACCAACGGATTTTGCTGAAAGTTGATCTCGGGCTAGATCTTGCCACAACTAACCGGTGTGCAAAATTTCAGTAAGATCGGACCATTCCTCCGAAAGTTATCGTAGACAAAAGAAACGAAAAATTTTACACCTTAGCAACGGTTGCTAAGGAAATAACCAACGGATTTTGCTAAAAAATGAACTCGGCCGAGATTTTGCCGCGACTAACCTGTGTGCAAAATTTCAAAAAGATCGGACCATTCCTTCGAGAGTTATCGTGGACGAAAAAAAATGTTACACACATACATACAAACACCACACACACACACACACACACACACACACACACACACACACACATACATACAGACACTTTTGGATTTCCATGTTTTTCGACCCGTAGATTACGAAAATCGAGGTCCCGAGGTCTGATTCGGTGGGTCGATTTTTGCCCCATTACAAAGCTTTCTCTTTGAGAAAGCAACACATAAGTTTAGTTGTAATTTTATTTGACACCTAAAGTAAAGCATGAACCCTTTCATATTTTTGCTTTCTCAAAGAGAAAGCTTTGTAATGGGGCCAAAATCGACCCACCGAATCGGATCTCGGGACCTCGATTTTCGTAATCTACGGGTCGAAAAACATAGAAATCCAAAAGTGTCTGTATGTATGTGTGTGTGGTGTGTGTGTGTGTGTGTGTGTGTGTGTGTGTGTGTGTGTGTGTGTGTGTGTGTGTGTGTGTGTGTGTGTGTGTGTGTATGTATGTGTGTAACGTTTTTTTTCGTCCACGATAACTCTCGAAGAAATGGTCCGATCTTCTTGAAATTTTGCACACAGGTTAGTCGCGGCAAAATCTCGGCCGAGTTCAATTTTCAGCAAAATCCGTTGTTTATTTCTCTAGCAACCGTTGCTAAGGTGTAAAATTTTTCGTTTCTTTTGTCTAGGATAACTTTCGAAGGAATCGTCCGATCTTGCTGAAATTTCGCACACCGGTTAGTTGTGGCAAGATCTATCACGAGTTCAATTTTCAGCAAAATCCGTTGGTTATTTCCTAAGCAACCGTTTCTAACGTGTTTTCTCAGAAATCCTTATGAGTGCTCATTGGGGCAAGCCGGAAAATCAGTTTTAAGTCACACTCGATGGCCAAGGACACTGAATTGTTCTATTTTCTTCATAGCAACCGTTGTTTACTTCCCTAGCAACCGTTATTATGGTTGGAAATTAATAATTCGAGACCTATTTCCATCATTTTCGACGGCAAAGGACAAAATCTTCCCAATTAGCTCCTTAGCAACCGTTGTTCACCGCCCTAGCAACCGTTGCTAATGGGGAAAAAAATTGATGTAAGTTTCGTTTCCAGTATTTTCAACGTACTATAGAGAAAATTGGGAAAATTTGGTGTCTTTTGCCGTCGAAAATGATCAAAATGAGTCTTCAAGTATGCTAAATACGGACTTAAGGGCAGTGCGGATCGATTTTGACCGCCATTTAACCGTATGACAGTCACAAGATGAACTGATCGAAAAATTAGTAGGTCCGAATGTCTCGCATCGTGTAGAACCTAGAACAGTTTGCTTTGTTGCATTTGATCAAATAATAAGAGAGCCCGGTCAGACATCAACACTCGCAACATAGTTTGGTCAATTGAAAAAGAACGACACTTTACACAGTCACAAAGATACGAATTGAATTGATTAAATAATTTCTTCGTAATTTTTGAAGAATAGATGATAGTATCTACGGTAGTGGAAAGGTGAAAATACAGGTTTGGGACGCGTTTGTGGGTGATGTTGAAGCCTCTTTGAGAAAGCATACTGCTAAGGCACTTGGCAGCGGTTTTTTTTATGTTTCGTTTTGTTGACAGTTAAACCACAATCTTTCACTATACTATACAGTATGTGGATTTTACTTAGGCGGTTTTTCGCAGTGTAGGTGATCCGCTTTTCAGAATCTCAGGAAAAATTGCAATGATAATGTAGCAACGGGTTTAATTTGTAGATTCTAGAAAATGGGTAAGTATAGTTTTTAGGCCTCAAAGAATGATGAAAATGTTGAATTTATGGCCAATATTGCTTCTATGCATGTAGAAATGTAAATTAGCGATACGTTCATTTCCTTAGAACTATTGTCACATTCACGGCTCGTTGAATTTTTCATTCACGTGAAAATTTGAATAGTCAATAAAATTCAAGCAATTTTTGGAGTTGCCTTCTTATGTAAACAATGAGATTTGATTGATCCATTTATATCTTATTCTTGTGTAACGTACATACGTACGTGATTTCAAGTACTGACACTTGTTCACAAATAATTGCCTTAGCCGAACAGATTTTAATTGATAGTTCATAGAATATAACTACGGCTTATTCAGCTTTTTAAAACACCAAGGATAATTTTACTTGCTCCACGCGTGCTGGCAAAGTGACAAATAACGTGGATGTTATTTGTACATTAAATTAATTGCATACTTTATTCTATTTTCTATCTTCGATCGTACAACCCCAAAATCTACGTATCATTTTCCGAGCATGTATTTTTGATGAAAAATAGTATGAGCAAGTTGTATACGATAGTGCACTTAGGTGGGTATTAGCGAGGGTATTAGGCTATTGCCAATTTACTGCTTTACAACTTCTTTGTACTATTACCACCTTTATGGCTTGTTTACCCAAACAGGTATTTAAATTGTCAACGCCTTAGCAGCCATTAGTGGAGTCGTATTCTCATACAAATTATGAGGTTTCATTAGTAGATCTGTATCTCATTCTTGGGTCATGTACGTTATTTTGATTACTATTAGAATTTTATTCTGTATCTTTAATTGTTTAAATATCGCTGATTATATGGCTTATATGCACATTGTCAAACTATTCATCAATATGACAATTATAATATGAATTTATTCAAAACTGCCTGATGAGTAAACTTTACTGGCAGAACGTTGCAACAAATAATGATGTAGTTGATTTTGTGATTTTCTTTTTCCACTTCATACTAGATTAGCTCTCAAATATCTACCATTTACACAATATTTGAACTATGGAGAGTGTTTACTACAATATTGATACATATTTTCGTTATCGTGAAATTTTTTTTTTGAACGATAAGATACTTTTTACCCAAGTAACTGTAAACTATGGAAGGATAATTTGATCATCTGCACACATGCATCCGTTCGTAAACAGGTTTTTGGGGTCATTATATCCAGTTCATTAAGAAGTGCATACTCAATACGTTTAATTACGCAATGGCAAGGATGCCGAAGTTTTTTTTTATGTGCACCGTTCTCACCGCGTTAGCCAGCGTCAGAACCGGCTGTGCACCTGTAAATGCAGTCCTCTCGTGAGAACAAGTTGAAAGTCGTGAAGGGGACAACAAGCGCATGCTCTCGCATCCGTGCACGGATTTAATAGTTTTGGCGGAATTCAGTGACAGAGATATGCTAACGGGTAAGAAACTCTCGCTCATCGTACAATGACCCAACGCTGTCCTGACCTGTCCCTTTACTTTTCTTTCCTTCGCATTCTACTCCTGTTGCTCATCCTTCTCTCTTTCCATCTCTTCCGTAAATCGACATGTTTTTCTTTCGAATACGTTTCTGCAGTAAATACTACTCGTTTCGCTAGATTTTTACCACCACTCTTTTTGATATTGTTCCATGTGATAAATTGTATTAAAAATACTTCCTGGGCGATGATTTTATTTAGATGCTTGGGATTCTCTGTGGATGTCGACTTCGCATGCTGAATAAAGTCATTTCGTAGGTCAACAGACTAGGTCAACAGACCCATTTTAATACTACGGAAGAAAGTTGACCTTCTTACAAAAGAATTAAAATTCATTGTATACGCTTATTCAACTCAGTTTTCTGCCAAGTTAGCTGAAACTAGATTGGATAATCGAATTAATGACAAACACTTTTATTTAATTAACTAGTGATAGCCTGCTCTATATTTTTTATTTAAATTGATTGTTCTTTGATTTATTGATAAAATTGAGAATCTCCTTTGTCATTTTACAGCAACTGTACATTTTATTCAATGATTGAGGACAAAAAAGTATTTTTCATAATTACATTTATATTTAGGTTTTTAGCATGTCAATTAAATAATACATTGCGATTGACGTAGGGTATTTTTATTTGTTATCTTTATTGTTTACAGATTGATGTTAGTCTAGTTAGTACGTTCATAGTGTCACAAGTCTATAACTGTGTTCTACCGTATCATGCCACTGGTATCCAATTTAATGCCGTTGGAATAAAAAATTTGAACGCGAAAATATGTAATTATTCTTTTTCATTGTTTTTAGAAGTTTAGTTCAGATGCATTGTGCAATCAAATTGTTGAGATTTCACTCGGAGAACAGTCATCGCACTGCACGACAGTGCAATACAGAAGTATTTAGGTATTTGACCTAATTAATACTACACGCACGACTACTGACGGTTTGAAGTAATCTCAAAAATTCTTGCACACACGCATTGGAATACTGTATTTTTATACAGTAAATGGAGTAAATGTCAATGTTACGGTCGCGGTATCTCGATGAACTTGACTTTCACCCCCCTCCTTGTCCACGGCCGGCAAAACACTGGTGGGGACGAGTTATTACGGGTCTACTTAAAGGACCAAGATTCCTGGGCCCGAGCTCTTCCGCGTTTTGCACCGTTCGGTCAAGCATCTCAGGTCCGGGCTAATGATTTCCCGATGAGTCGGCGGGAAGCTTCAACGCGGTTTTTTGACAATCAATCGCGTGCACATTTCGAATGGACCTTTCCGATAAATTCAACGCCATCGCCGCTGAAATCGTTATTCAAATAACTCATTAGTTATCCCAATCGTATTTTAAAATTTAGGATAACGTGAAACTTGAGTTAAATTATGGCGAGCTGGTTATACCTTGCGGCAGTTCTCGCCATTGGTCCGGCTACAAGTATTTTTAACGGCCGCAACGACGATCTGCTTCAGTTGCTCTGCAAAAAGTTGAGCTTGAAAAAAGGTGGCAGCAAATTTTTGAAGGAATACATCGAGTTCAGGAATAGAGAGCTACCCGATACGACACCGGCTTATCGACAGCATTACGATTTTGTGGTAGTTGGCGCTGGGAGCGCTGGATCCACCATCGCATCAAGGCTTACTGAATTGGAGCAGGTGAACGTCTTGCTGATTGAAGCAGGTGGCCATGAGAATCTACTAATGGACGTGCCGCTATTCGCCCTTTTCTTGCAACTCTATAAGGACTCCAATTGGGACTACTTGACCGAACCTTCTGACAACTACTGTCGCAGTGTCGAAAATCTGCAGTGCAAATATTCGCGAGGAAAAGTGATGGGAGGCACGAGCGTTCTCAATTTCATGATTGCCACCAGAGGTATGATTTATTACTGCTCCGGAACTAACGATTGAACGATTGGTGTTCAAATCGATTTTTGCCAATATTTATTTTGTCAGTCGATCACGTATACGGCCCAGTACTCTAATGACAGAATAAATAACGGTGACTTAATTTCTTCATTATGTGAAATTTTGAATTTTATAAAAATGTTCATTAATTCCTTTATTTTTACGTTTCAAATGAATCACATAAGAAAACTCGTTTTTTAGATAAAGCAATTGCCCTTGGTTAAGTGATCTCATGGTAAAAAGTTGAATTATTTAATCTTATGAAATCTATGAGGGAATATTCACGGTCTGACGGTGAAAAAATTACTGTAATACACTCAAAAATTCATACAGTGAATTATCACTGTAAAAATTTAAAAGAGTACGATTCAATTTGGTATCAGATTCTAACTATCAGTGCTTCCTGCATAGACTAGCATCATGTAAATTTCATACAGTTTTCGACACATGTTCATAAAGGCTATATTTAGATGCCTCTTTGATTCATATTAATGCCTTCGATTTTGTCAATCAATTTATGAAGTTAGATTTTACCTCGAGAAATAGTGAAAAATATATTTATTTTCAGAATAATTTTTTTTTGTTCAGGTAATAGGTATGATTACGACGAATGGGCTGAGATGACGGAAGATCCAAGCTGGAACTACGATGGGATGCTGAAATACTTCAAGAAACTAGAAACTTTTGATTACAATTTAGGAGAAGTTGATCCTGAATACCACGGTTTTGATGGGCCCGTTCGTATAGCTAATGCTCCATATCGAACTCCACTCGCTGATGCATTCATTGAGGCTGGAAGAGAATTTGGTTTACCTGAAGTTGAGTACAACGGCCGACAACAAACCGGCTTCGGTTACATGCAAACTAATCAAATAAATGGGGAAAGGCTCAGTGCCAATCGGGCGTATTTGCACCCTGCAAGAAATAGAACGAATTTGTCTATAAGTATGCACAGTCACGTGACGAAAATATTGATCGATCCTAAAACGAAAACCGCTTGGGGAGTGGAATTCATCAAATTTGGTAGAAGGATCCAGGTGGTTGCAAAAAAAGAAGTTATTTTGTCAGCTGGTGGTATATCATCGCCTCAAATTCTCATGCTGTCTGGAATAGGGCCGGCTAAGCATTTGAGAAGCCTCAACATTGAAGTAATCCAAGACGCACCGGTTGGCGAAAATATGAAGGATCACATTGCTTATGGCGGGCTTTTTTTCAATGTCAATCAATCTGTCGGAATAGTAACTAAAGATTTTTTGAATCCAACAGACACGACCTTGAACGACTATCTGTATCACAGAACAGGAAAATTAGCAACAGCAGGAGGTTGTGAAGGATTGGGATACGTGAATGTGGACGATCCAAGGCCTGAGAATGACCGACCTAATATTGAATTAATGTTCGGCTCTGTGTCTCTTTCCACGAGCCTTTTCATCCGCTATCCTTTTGGAATTATCGACGAGCAGTACAATAAATTTTTCGCCGACAGCCTCTACAAGCATGCTTGGATTATATTCCCGTTACTGATGAAACCAAAGAGCTCGGGCCAAATATTACTGAGGAGCAAAGATCCGTTTGCGAAGCCCAGAATTTATCCTAATTATTTATCTGATCCAGATGATGTACGAGTTGCCATTCAAGGTATACGATGGGCTATTAAAGTGAGCAGGACGAGGTCAATGCAAGAATTTGGTTCACAATTACACGATCGTACGGTGCCTGGATGCGAAGATTATGAACCAGATTCAGATGCTTATTGGGAATGTGCGCTCAGAACGTTCACCGTCAGTCTTTGGCATAACACTGGTACTTGCAAAATGGGACCACAAAATGATCCTACTTCAGTTGTCAACAGTAGGCTGCAGGTCAGTTTTTCACACAGATAATAAATTTTTATTCTATCTTAGGAAAATTGATTCACGTCTGAACGTTTTTTAGGTAAAAGGAGTCAGTAGATTGAGAGTCGCAGATGCTTCCATAATGCCAAATATTGTAACTGCTCATACTCATATACCAACTGTTGCAGTAGCTGAAAAGTTCTCTGATATCATAAAAAAAGATTGGCATTTCATCTGAATCAATTCAGCTGACGATAGAATATGTGCCATTACTAGTTTTATTCTGGTAATTTATTTTGATACTGCCAAGAACTTATTAATATATAAACAATCAATTATTTAATCGATGGATGAATTCATTCATGAGTCAGGTAGTAGGTATCGTGTGTAGTTGAATCTGCAGCATTTTGAACGTGCTGCAATCAAACTGGACTGTGAAAAAATTCTGTATTGTTCGAAGTTGGATTCTCATACGACTATTTAAATATAGGACTCAAATGGAATGATTGAAACAGAAAGTTTGTTCGTCTCACATAATAAAACTCAATTGGAATCTTAATTTTTAGTTTAATATTAGTCATTCAATGAAATGCTATTTTTTCACAGTCTAGCATTAGTAATATTCTGAAATCAAGACTGTCCAATAGCATTATTTTATATACGTATTTTATAATTTTTATAAATATATTTAATATAATAAATTAAATACTCAGATTCCTTATTTTTTTTAAGCAAAATAGACAGAAAATAAAGTTTTTTTGAAATACACAATAAGTATGAAATATTGACAATCAAAGGTCATCTGTACTTTTTCATATTCATTATTATTTTTGCTTATAGTGCAATATTACTCAAACAATATACGGAAATAGTACATTGTGTAACGAGCGCGAAAAGTTGCCAATTGCACATGCGGGCGCGTTGGACGTCGACTCGCTACGCTCGTGCGACATGTCGCCCAAGTATGCTATCGGCAACTATACCAATAAAAAATATAAAAAAATGATGTATCGCGTGGTAGTTTCGTGGATGCAAAATGGGCGATTGTACACTCCGTTGTGATAGTGTTATTTTGTAACGCTAGAGCGTCATGAGTTTTCATTGATCGAAACATCGAATAGATATGTTATGTGAGAATCCTTAGAATATTCATCGTATCTATTTCTACTTTGATTTATGTATTGTTGTTTCGAGGAAACTTCAAAAACCTCATAACGATTTGTTTTACGGTTGTCAGATTTTGAATTGTCCATTGTCAAGTTTTCATCAATAAACTCCTCTTCAGTTAATTTTCAAAAATATTTCATATCTATACTCTATACTACTTTATACGAGAACAGGTTGTTTTTTTTGCTAATTTCAAAAACTACTCAACCAATTTTTATGAAAATTTGATAGTTGGTTGTTGCCAATCCCAGGCATGTTCATGGATATAGAGCATCTTCAAATTTTGATTAGAAACCGAGAAATAGCCGTTGCATTTTTCTGTGATGGGGATAACCGACCAACTACTATAGCGCGCCTGTAGATGGCGAGGCGATGAGTCGCACGTGTATGAGGTAAAGCGCGGCGCTAACTCGCAAAAGAGTTGGCGTTTTATCGCAGAAATAACAGTGAGTAGATCATCTTCGGTGTAACCATCTTCTTGCAGATAGTTATCTCACGCTTAAACGATTATGATTCATTAGTAGGTACTTCAGACATTAGTATTTCCAGGGGGTACCCCCCTACTCGCTTCCCTCGTCAAACTCCTGATATGAAAAATCCAAAAAACCATACAAATCTTTTTAGGCTAATGAATTTTTATTAAAACAAATCTATACTATACTATAAAGTTAATCCTCTCGGAAATTTCATGGAAAGATTTTTCAATGAAGGAGTTGACTTCCATGGAAACAAATGAAACGGATCAAAAGGAAATTGCCTGCGGTATCATGTTCCACATTGAAATTTACGAAAAAAACGATGCGTGGGCGTCAAAAATGGTAAAAATCAAGTTTTGTTTTTTTTTGGTATCCGATAAACCATTGGAAAAAACTGTAAAATAGTTGTATGGTGCAAATTTGAGTTTCACTGATTTATAGATCAATCGAAGATCTTTCCTATTCTATGGTGAGAATTTTGGAAAAAATGATGCGTGGGCGTGAAATATGGAAAAAAACTGACTTTTGTCAACTTGTGCCGCATGAATCATTAAAAAAATCTATGAAACAGCGTCGTGATGAAAATTCTGATTAAAGGTATCGATAGAGCTCATTGAGCATTTTCATTTTTCATCGTGAAAAACTGAAATATGTGGATGCGTGGGCGTGAAGTACGTACTTGAAAAATGGTGGTTTACTTTGCGATTTTTATTCTTTCAGATAAATACGTGAGATTATGATTTGGTGAAATGTCGGGTATGTTCGATCGAAAGAACATCGGATGGGCTTGAATATCCATGGAGAGAATTTTGGAAAAAATGATGCGTGGGCGTGAAATATGGAAAAAACTGACTTTTGTCAACTTGTGCCGCATAAATCATTAAAAAAAAATCTATGAAACAGCGTCGTGATGAAAATTCTGATTAGAGGTATCGATAGAGCTCATTGAGCGCTTCAATTATTCATCGTGAAAAATTCAAAAATATTGATGCGTGGGCGTGAAGTATGTGATTGAAAATTGGTGGTTTACTTTGTGATTTTTATGCGATCAGAGAAATACGTGGAATCTTAATATGGTGCGATTTCGAGATTTCGAGTATGTCCGATCGGAAGAACATCGAATGGGCTTTCACATTCATGATTGAAATTTTGGAAAAATCGATGCGTGAGCGTGAAAAGTGGAAAAAACTCATTTTTGGCAAGATGTGCCTCGTGAATACGAAATAATTGGAAGTGATAAACAACTTGGAAAATGATGATTTGAAAGAAATTCGGTATAATGGGTCGGAAGAGGAGGTCAAAAGCTACAATTTGAACTAGCTATGTGTTGGAAAAATTCATACTGTAGAGGCGTATTGACCGTAAAAACAATTATTCGACGTTTGATTACAGGATAACGTAAAAAAAATAATATAAATTGGTTATCTATTCAAAATCTGATTTTTATATTGATAGAGTGAAATGAGCATTTTCATAATCTGAGGTGAAAAATCAAGAAAAATAGACGTGGGGGCGTAATCTATGTCATAGAAAATTATGCATAGTCGAATTTTCGCCATACGAGAGGATTGGAAGTGATAAACAACTTGGAAGATGATGATTTAAAGGAAATTCGGTATAATGGGTCGGAAGAGGAGGTCAAAAGCTACAATTTGAACTAGCTATGTGTTGGAAAAATTCATACTGTGGAGGCGTATTGACCGTAAAAACAATTATTCGACGTTTGATTCCAGGATAACGCTAATAAAATCATATAAATGGGTTATCTATTCAAAATCTGATCTTTTATATTTATAGAGTGAAATGAGCATTTTCATAATCTGAGGTGAAAAATCCAGAAAAATAGACGCGGGGGCGTAGTATACGTCATAGAAAACTTGCCGCGTTGCCGAAAACCATTTTTTCCAATTTTCTCTCTGATAAACACCTCAGAAAATCACGATTTGAAGAACATGTGGTATGATGGATCGAAAGAAAAGATCGAGGGCTATAATTTATATGCATCATGATGTCGATTGATATCTATTTACAATAGATAACTATCAACAAAAGTATAACTATCAACAAAAGTATAACTTATCAAAACTGAATTGAATATTGAAGATTATAGAATGTTTTGTAGATTTTTCAATCAAAATCCACTTGAATGACTCGAGCGAGCGACAGCGAGCGAGAGATTATTGCTCGTATGTATTGTAAATCAGTACGCCTTTAACATAGACTGCACAATAATAGCCGGGTATGAATCCGGATGATTCCGTACTCCAAGATGTTTGGAGCCGGCTCATCCGTCCACATACGACATATCCTGCACGGAGGTTTGTAATCTCCATAGTATTATAACAGACATTTAACTTATAATCGGTTGAACTTGAAAAATCTGAATCATTCAAAATCACGTTGCCTCTATACATTTCTGCTTTTTTATGCTGTGTTTCATACCGAGGAAGTTTGGCAACCTTTTTGCCATTAAGAATCAGACAAATTCTTAGTTCAGCTGAAATGAATAAATCCACTATCTCGACTAAAACATATATATCTAAACACGTCATGTTTTTCCAAGGTCGTATTCCGCGATGATACAGTGCACTCAATAAATCTCAAACGCAAGTCATTTTGAATTACTCTATTTCTATTACTTCTACTACTCTTATCTCTATTACTTCTATTTCATTTGTAAACACTTATTTCTGTTTTTACAAAATCAAAACTCTATTTTATATTGAACCATCGTTGATTGCTTCTAACTCCATTGACGTTTCTCCGACGCTCTTCCTAGCTAATTGAATAATGAATTCTGCTGCGTTCGCGAGATCTTTGCGGTAAGGATTGAATCCTTCTGAGTTTTCCGCTTTGGGTTACGCGTCCACATCTTGGATTTTCCTCTGATAAATAAAAATAAAAAAAGCATCAGCTGCTTGGGCTGGCTACATTAGCAGCTTATGCTGGTGCTCCCTCTTCTAATATTGGTCCTTGATTAGATAGTATTATATCATTACCATCATTTTCAGCTGCAGCAAGATCATTAAGGGGGTAGCCTACCTAAATTTCAACATGGTTAAAAAAAAATCGTACAAGGCTGTAAATTTATATTCTGATTCATTTTTTTACGGCGGTTTCAATGACGTATCGACCACCCCGAAAAAAAAATTTTTTCACTGTAACAAATTTTTTTCAATTTTTTAGAACGTACTTGGGATTTTTTCCTCGGCTTCTAGAAGTCTAATCGCAAAACCGATACGTACGTTTGTGGACATTGTATTGAGGAACCCTCAAAAAAATTCCCACCTTCATTCTGCAACGTCATAAAGATATCCATTTGATTCACACGAAGTATTTAGCATACATGCGATGTGTTCGTGGGAGGATGTGTGTGTGAGTGTGTGTGTGTCTATATGCGCACACAATGCACACACACACTCACACACACATCCTCCCACGCACACATCGCATGTATGCTAAATACTTCGTGTGAATCAAATGGATATCTTTATGACGTTGCAGAATGAAGGTGGAAACGTGATGCAGGAAGAGGTGAATAATTGAGACTTATTTCCAGTGGTTTGGGCTGAAAATTTTTTTGAGGGTTCCTCAATACGATGTCCACAAATGTACGTATCGGTTTTGTGATTAGACTTCTAGGAGCCGAGAAAAAAATCCCAAGTACGTTCTAAAAAATTGAAAAAATTTTTTTACAGTGAAAAAAAATTTTTTCCGGGCTGGTCGATACGTCATTGAAACCGCCGTAAAAAATGGATTAGAATATAAATTTACAGCCTCGTACGATTTTTTTTTAACCAGGTTAAAATTTAGGTAGGGGATGTGGTAGTGCGTTAATGGCGACGTGAATTTCCAAATAATTCTAATTTTGTTCGAAGTAATGTCAATAGACAAAGTTTGAATGTTGTTCAGAAATAATGTTGAGAAATCAGTTATTCTGTTCGCTGCAAAAATGTATCAATATCCTGACGTAGCACGTAGTCGAGCTGAGTCAATAATTTCAAATACCAAAACTTTGGTAGATTGTATTGTTAATGAATTGAGAGACAAAGTTTTTAAACTCATATCATCGACTAATAAATCAGATCATTTGGCGTATTCTCTGGAAAATATTTTTACAAAAGGTAACGAATATCTGAACATAGTTTCAATTGAACAAAAAGCTTTAAACTATTTTTCGTACCCCGCGGCAGAATAGTGCCATTCTTTGCAAACGCCAGGACAAGGATAAAATTTTCAAGTCATTCTTTGAGTTTTCGAGTGTACTCCAATCAACACTTGATTACATAGAAGAATTGCACGAAGATAAAGCAATACTTTCTAATTTTATGCAGGGTTCATTGTGGGCGGATGTAGTAGAACAAAATCAAGGGAAAGTTATGTTACCGTTATTTTTCTATGCTGATGAGTTTGAAACAAATAATCCATTAGGTCGTTATCGTGGAGCAGCAAAGTGTTTTGACGTTTCTATAACCATTCCGTGTTTGAAACCTGAACTCCAGTCAATATTGGAAAATATTTTTTTGCTTATGCTTTTCAATTCAATTGATTTATTCAAATTTTGGCAACAAAGATATTTTCAATCAAGCTTTTATGATTTTAAATTCAGTGAAAGCATCAGGTTTGAAAATAAAAATAAATAAAATTGGTGAAAATATATATTTCTCAAACTGTGTCTTGTTTGAGCAATTCTATAGATCTAAATACAAGATTATGAACATAATAGACTCAATGTATGACAGACTGAGTCAAATGGAATTATCAAATTCTCATGAGCAAATTAGCAACAATCCTTCAGAGGGTGGCACATTGGCTGCACTTGCCTTCAATCAGTATCCGTTTTTATCCAAGGGAATGTGGAAAGTGATCTGAATAATATGGAAAATAAAAATAATAATCAGGATACAATGATAAAAGATAGATCTGTAAGCTTCGCATGTTTCAATCTTGATATATGTCAAACGTTGTGTTTGCCATTGTATAAATTTGCGATGAAAGCATGAAGATTGAAGCCCGCTGATAAATGTGGTCGACCCCAAGGCAAAATTGCGCTCGTGGCCGTAAACAATTGGGCCTATCACGCGTTGCTCGTGCGAAAGCCGTGAAGAAAGGAAAATCGAATTAGTAGAAGAGAGAGAAAGTTGTATAGGCAAGAGGGCGAATAACGATGACAAAGGAGATGGAGCATTGGAGCTGTCGGAGAAGTCATGGAGCGAGTGTGCCAAACATGGGTCGTTCGCAGGCTGGGACGGAGAGGCGGCCTAGCGACAGGCTCTAGCAAATTGATACATTCGAGGGCCTCTGCTATAATGAAGTCAAAGTTGGCCGAGCGGCGAACGGCTAGCTCGAACAAATTGCAGAGAGAACGCGTGTCTTGCTGTTGATAGGCCCTCGTATATAACAGCGAGCGTCGAATGCGGAGCGAGTTTGCCGTCTGGCTGGGTGGAAATTTAGCGCGCCAGGCGGCAAGCATCCATCCGTCCGGTGCCCTTGTCCCGCTTCGCACACATCGGTCAATCGGTGCTCACTCAATCACCGCCGCGCCGTGTTTACTCCTAATAATGCGCGTCGAGCCGAGCAAAGAGTTGATTCGCCTCAAAATTCCTGTGCCTCCTATCCGCCAAAATTCTCCACCGACGACTCCCCAAGTGCTCCTGTGAAGCTTTGCGCAACCGAGCCTTATATATCCGCTTTTGTCGTCGAAGCGCGAAAGTACTTCGCGGGCGCCAGTGTGGCCCGGCCAATCGATTGATCAATCGCTCTGTTTATCAACACTGTGCCCGTACCAATTGCCAATTCGCTATGGCTTGGGCTCTCGTAGCGCTGTTGTTCACACTTGACGACCTCACCAACACCAATTCTATCCCAAACTCCAAACAAGTTCTCGTTTGCTCTATTAGCCGCACGCTACTTCGCTCATGAAATATTGAACAAATTTTCCCAACGCAGCTTTGAAACTTCTGCGTTCTTTGGAAACTTCGTTAAAAATCCGTATATATACTCTTTATATCGGAATTCAATAACTACATTGATACGTCTGCCCAAGCACGGCGTCGACGCATAAAATCTGCGTCTTTCTGAGTAACAATAATACCATCGAATAATAAAGGGCGGTGTGTGTACGCGTTTTTGGACATTCGACGATCTAATGTTACATCAAGTTTGTTTCACTAAGTATCTCAGTCCATTTGGTAACGTAGAAAGGCTAGGAAATTATGGCTCATTGCTCAATTCAGAGGATACATTTTGATAATAATGAAAATATAGAATGGTTAGAATTAAATTAATGACGGTTTATTGCTCAATTGCAAAATACATTTTCGACGATGGAAAATTGTACGATGACCGCACGAACTCTAAGTAAACTGTCCAATATTGTTTTGTTCTTGTTTGTGTTGCACACTACTTGTGTTGTCAACTATTTCACAGTAGTTTGACATTAAATATTCTATTGCAAATTCCATTATACTCTTTTGACATGGCTGTACTGTACCATCCTAATCTTGTCCAACGGTCGACCAATTTGACAAATATTTTGGGGTCACGTTTGCTTCTCATGAACAGTTTATGATTTACATTTCAATTGAACCTGCGGTCAATTTTATTACTCTAATTCAAGTATAGCATAACTATTATTTTTCCGAATCCTGATATATGATGTTAATAATGTTAAATTTTCCAGTCATGTAACTAACACAAGTTGAGGACACTCATTATTGGTGTCTGGTCAGTGCACAGTTGTACATAATAGTAAATGAAGATGTTTCTAATAATCAGATATCTATTTTGTTCCTCATTTATAGATGATTAGGTTGTCAGATGTTCTCGTTGAGTCGTTAGATGAAAGTACAAAACACGAGAAAGTGTAAACTTCCTCAATCGGTTCGGCTCTTGTACCATGAATGGCTAGCGAGCAATCCCTTAAAATCTGCTGCAACTGAGTTCTTCAGAATGACAAAGCATTTTCACGATAATATTTCAAGCATTAAATATCGCTAAAGTAACAAAAAATACTTATGCCACTCGACTTGAAGTAAGAATAAACTATAGGGAGCTGTACCAAACAAGACCTTTATGATATTTATGATGAAGCCAGCTCAGCCGCAACAGTCGAGAGCTGATTCAGCGCTTTTTCTGGGCCGACTTGAGATAGCTTACGACCCAAAACGATGGTGTGTACGAGGTACAGGCAAAATTTCGTCTGGGATACGGATTCTTGTCAATATATTGCGATCCGTAAATAATGAAAGATAGAATAACGCTTCGGGAAATCAATCAAACCATATTCGCGGGCGTCCCACGTTACTCGCGGTTTCCGCACTGCAGACTTTTCGAAAAACATCACCTCTCTCGATATTCGTGGTATTCAGTCTGTGTCAACACTCTTGTTCATGAAATTGTCAATATTTTCGCGTTGATGTGGTTAATCGTATTTTCATCGAAAACACTCAGAAAGTAATTAGTTTGACGCAGAACCGACAGTTTGGGTGCACTGAAAATAAAACTTTTAAAATTGCATGATATCAGAAAATGTTAAATGAGAAAATGATTCTGACTGTAGAGCTGACCTCTTGACTAAAATGATTGTTAGGAATATAAATGTTCGAAATCGAAAAATGAAAGTTAGTACCAAGCTGTTAGATCGAACAGCGTTTCTTTTGATAAGTATAACATTGATCATTCGTCATCGAACAGAAGATTCCCGTGCGCCATCGCTTTCCTGTCTGTCACAACAGTGGTGTTGATGAGCTCGAAAATTTAAGAGGAGACCATCATTCATATCATGACGGAGGCGTTGAAAAATGTTTCGCCAGTGGGTTTGTCAGTCAGACAGCAAACCTCACGTGCGCAAAAAAGGGGGATGAGGATGCCGGGGTGCGGGATAAGAGAGCTGACGAGAAAAGGTCTCGCACGCGCTCGAGCTGGGAAACAGTTGGGCGTGTATAGTACGAGTCATCAAACGTGACATCGCGAACAAACAGGAGGCAGATCGGATGCGACGCGCGGCTCTCTATTCGCGTCGAAAGTTTGAGAGCTGCGCGTCGCGTCGAGCTACGAGGCCTCGGTGAGTGGAGTTGCATCATTTACGGAGGGACGAGCTTGCGCGCATGTACCGAGCGGCTGCAGCTCCCGCCGCCACTGATGTCACTCTATTTGCGACCATCGCCGCGCCGGCTTAAAGAGAGCTTTGCTAAGAGCTGCGAGAATGAGCTGGATGATAAAGCCAACTGACAATGGCTCATCATTGCGGATACAACACAATGGCTGATTGCCGCGAGCCTCGTCGCTCTCGTACAGCTGCGCCGCGAATTGTTTGCCGATGAGAATCCTTACCTTGATTGGTGATTGTCTACGCATTTTTCCATTCCATACTCTTAGAATAATCGACACTCGACGAATGCAGATATTTTCCAATGATTCAATGGACATGAGCATTTTGAGGGAGAATTTCACTACTCTGAGAATTGCATAAATTTTCCCATATTAGGTGAATGGATCCAATTTGGCACTGTACCCAATGTGGCACTTCTCTCAGATTTTGTATTTCGGCTGCTCCCTGGGCACCAGTCGCCATTAAATTATGTTGGTAGTACTAAAACAAAATTTTTCTCCGCTCCCTCGCTTATTTAGCCCCTAAAACTACTCTTTCACAACAGTTTGAACTTTTACTACCTGATTTTTTCCTCCTTTTGTTATTTCACTCAGCTAACTCAATTTCATTAATCAAGTGCAGCCATTATCATTTACACATGTCATTAAATTTTTGTAGACATGTTATCATGATTTACATATCTATTTTTAGTTACATGCCGACAGCTTTCTATAATTATCAATAGAAACATGATTTTGAGTTCATTTCAATGCTAATTTGATCATCTCAGTAGGCGTATAGAGGCTGTAACAAGTGATTATGAAAACTTGCCAGAATAGTTGCATGTAGCCAATGTGCTCGATTTGATTTTCTTTGGTTAATTGACATTTTGGATGCATTGAAATAATTAGATGATAATTATAAGTATGGTTCCTGATAAGTGCTGAGCTAGCCTTTCTGGTGCAGACTCTGGAAATTCTGGCCTTATCATGGTTGAATTCGTGGGAAACTTTTAGGGGTAGCAGCACATTGAGTACAGATACCTTACATAGATATAGATTGTCCAATACTTTGGTGGAGGTAGAGGATAGAGCCGTGCGCGAAGTAGAGTCATCTTCTGCAATGGATACGCTAGTTAGAAAGAAAGAGGGCAAAAGGATGTGAGAGGACGGATGTGAATGGATGCGCGTGCGTCGTCCCCGCGAAGCGGTCGTCTCGAACAGCTGGCTGCGAGCATCTGTAGAAAAACGTAGCTACCCAGGCTCGCTGCAGCGTCGACGCAGAGCAAAGAGACAAACTTACCGCAAGCTTAGATGAGCCGGGGCTCCGTGAAACCTTCAAGCAAGTTCACGGTATAAAATATTACTCACTTCTGGATGGCTCCTTATCTCTCAAGGACTACTCGAATTGAATACAGAAGGATGATTACGCAAGCGAGGCCCTCGCAAATTTATTGCTCCACTCAAATTTCTATTTGCAGGGTAAGTGAGAGAAAATTATACAAACTTAACTTGTTCGCAATAGTGATGTGAAATAATATCATTCTTATAAATTTTTGTTATATCATCATTTTGTGATTTTACAATCGACGATGATTTATTCAAAAGCCAATAAAATGTTGGTTAATAAACTTTGAAATATTTATCTTGGATTCTTTCCTCAGGAATGTAATTATTGGGATTTCGATACTAGCCTCATAATATTTATTACCAAATTCGTTATTGCTTTTTACACGTGCACGAGGTGTATATTACAGCTCATATATATGCGTAGAGCTAATAACGATTCACGAATATCTGCAGGTAATCGAAACATCGAACTGAAAAGCCATACGAGTATCCAAAAACAATTTGCGAGTTTTTATTATGATTGGAAACCCGAAGCGTCTCTTTGTCAGACATGTGCGCGATGAGGGTTTTGCGGGCGTCCAATCTCGTGCATTTATCGAGAAATTCTTCTCCGAATTCTATCGATCCTCTGGCGGATATCCTTCAAATTAGTGGCATACGCGCGCCGGAATATCTCGTCCCATTGTTACCCTGGCTCGAAATAATCCGAACTCAATGCGGCTCGTGGGAAATTTGACAGCAAGTCGACGGGAAGAATGTTCCGAGCAAGAGGCGCGAAATACAATATAGAATAAGTCGCCGTAAGTTTGAGGCTCGAGCGCAGGCGGAAACGAGGGTCGATTCCCATGCGTTATAGTTTTGGCCAGGCCGCAAAGCAGATGAGGTGCGGCGAGCGCGCGCAGGCCGCAGAGTAATTTGGAGAGCAGAAGCGCGCGGACGGGCAAACAGAATTTTTCATTGGAGGGGCGGTGCGAGTGACGTGGAGGCATTGGGAAGGGCGCTTTTACCCGGCCAGCACGCGCTACACGCTTGCGCGCCCCGCGTAACTCGATTTACGTTCCATTTACGCGCCGGTACGCGCATAAACGCAAAGCCGTGTGCCGCCACATAGACAGCCGAGCGAGAGGGACAGAGGGAAGAGACCGTCTGCGGTGACGCCAGCCATTCTCTAGCTCGGCTTCGCGAGGCTTAAGGATCGAGGTTACCCCGATGCCCCCGAGTAACAGCCCGGAATGGACGCAAATACTCCTACGAATGATGACTTGTTCAAAGCGATTCGAAGACATTGACTCGCAAATATTCGGGATTGGATAATTCATCCGATGCGACTTTGTAAAAACCTGCATGCAATGTAAAAAGACGGGTCGAGAGTGCCAGTTTTGCATTTGCAAACTCACCTGTGAATGCACAAGTGGAACTCAGTTACGTAAGCTTGCATGCGCATACAAACAAGATTTGTGTATCTTTTCAAGAGCTTCCGCCGGAATTAATTTCCAAAATTGAGAGTCACGTTCATTCCAGAATAAAGCCTTCAGGGTAGTACTTTCAATTAATTCGTCTTTATCTCTGATTTCTCGTCGTCCAATGTACTTATATACTTCACTTTTAGACCAATTCAAACAATTAATTGGCCTCTGAATGATTGGGATTGAATGTGATACATTTGGGTTGTTCAAGGGTACATTGGATTAATTTACTACAAATTACATCAAACAGACTTCCTTTACTACGTGTATTTCGAATGGATTCGGGCATTGCTTTCTAAATTGTTAAGGTATATCGTTCTCAAAGCATGCAATGGATGATCTCATCATTTCTAATCGAATTCCGAGGTCCTCTGGCACCGCATCCGCCCATTCATTCTATTGCGGTTTACTCCGAGTTACGATGTGGCGGCGTCGAGGTTGAACCAATCGAATGAATCTGCCTCCGATAGGGTTGACAAATTGATATTACACATTCCTATGGAATTATTGAAGAGTTCTCGAGGTGCTATATACAAACTTTATCCATTCACAGTTCTTTTGCATAGATGATGGTAACTGTCGATTTTCGAAATACGTGCAGTCCCCTGGTTGTTCATGCATTAGTACGACAACTTGTCATGTAAAGAAAATATATCCTGAAAAGTGAAAAATCTTTTATTTTTGAAGATAACGATCATGAGGTGTGAAAAAAGTATTTGTAAAGAATATTCTTGTATTGGATGAGAAAGTTGATTCATTTACTACGGCGAAAGAAACGCAAATTACTCTTCAAGTACAGGTTTGAACTTAGCCAGCAGAAAGCGAAAAACGAGCCCCAGAGTGCTGATAAATTTACAAATCCACGTAGAAACTACAGTTTTTACTCGCCGATTTACATACGCGTATTTCTCTTCCAAAAGCTCCACGTTTTTCAACTCTTCAAATTACAACAATAACCCTTATCTCTTTCTGGTTCGCTGCCAAATGTTAAAGAATCGAACATGCGGGATAAACACATGTCAGATAAAAAAGACTGAGGGAAAGATAAATAAATCTGAGAAAGAGTCGAGGGAAGAGTCGTCAAAACATTCTTTACCCTTGACTGTACTGAATGTCGGGTGCGTTTGTTAGTTTCAACGAGATCCAACGTATATCCATAAGCAATCTTGAAGAGATTAACTTTTAAAATTTAAAAATCCAAGTAACAGCCAGTTTGTCATTCCTTTCGCGACTGTTTCAACAACGTGTGAGTACAATTATCAGAATTTCATAGAAGGGCTTGTCACTCTCAACCCGAGTGAGGCTTTGATAACCAAATTATAATGGAGATCAAATACTTTGTGATTTAACATTCTGAGAACCGAAGATGTCAGACAGCTTCTTTTATTTTTCGCTTCATTTTCGTAATCTACGGATTGAAAAACGCGTCGAATCCGAAAAATGTCTGTATGCACGTTCAAATGGAAGTATGCATGCATGCATGAATGTACGTACGTTATACGTACGTATGTATTTATGTATGTATGTATGTGTGTGACGCTATTCTCGGCACGCGAGAACTCTTGAAGGGACGTCCGATCTTCCTGAAATTTTGCACACGAGTCAATGGTGGCCAGATATGAGCCGAGTACGATTTTTAGCAACATCCGTTGTTTATTTCCTTAGCAACCACTGCTAATGTATTTTTAGGAAGTTCCTTATAATTCCTCATAGATGCTCGCGGAGACTCGAATACTTACAAAGATCGATGAGAATCAAAGACATATTTTTCCTAGCAACCGTAGTTTATACCCCTACCAACCATTGCTAGGCCAAAGATACAGAATCTTCATATTCGTTTCATAGTTGTTCATACCTCTAGCAACTGTTTCTAGGATGGGGGCAAATAATTCGAAATACATCTTCAGCACGTATTTTTTATTTGATTAACTCCTTTATTTGTAGTTAGTTATACATATTTTCAATAATTGGAAATTGGAATTTTTAACAATATAGATGAACAATTAGTAATAAAAAAATGATCATCATAGGCTATATGTTTATTCAAAAAAGCCCCTCTCGGAAAGCATACTGTTAATGCAATTGACAGAATTTTTTATTAAAATAACGGCCTCTTGAGCATCTATTAGATAAATACGCGCATTCAGCTCCCAAACAGTAGGTTTACTCTATAATAACTGGATGATGTACTGACGCAGCAACGAAGATGGAAAATCAAATTCCAATTTTGCGCCTCGCTGAATTGGCCATTGAGAGTGAGCTTAACCAAAGTGAGAGAAGAAGCAATGAAGTTTACTTGGTCACGGTAGACTCGGCTACCGAACAAACTTTTTTCTGTCTCATTCTGGCTCTGAAATATGTCTATTATCTCTCCCTATTACCTCTTCTTTTCGTTTTACGTACACTGCGACGAACGTATTATATGCCCTCACGAGATACTGGAAATATTGGAACATTCGTATCCATTTTTCTGCAAGAATAGAATGTCTCAATAGAATGTCTTATAGAGCAAGTGAAGAAAAACTTGTACGACAAAGATATTTGAGCTTTTGGCAGCATATGAGTTCTATCCGAGTAAATGGTTATAGGAAAATTCACAATTGCAAGCAATATAAAAACATATCCATTATAACCATTTTTATTCTCTGAATATATACGTATAAATGAAGAAGAGCTGGAAAACTTGAGGAATCTTGAAGATTCGCAAAGATATGATTACTTAAAAGTTAGATGAGAAAGGTCCCAATCTGGGCTATCTCAACATTCCATAACCCTCTAGGTGATCAGAAAAAATCTTAAAAACTTTTCGTCATCTAATTTTAGTGAATACTTTAAGAAAAAAAATTATCGACTGCTTAAATTGGTGTGATAGCAGTCGATGAATATTAAAATAACACTTTCAATTGCCCTCTTTTGGCTATTTTTAATTGGTTTATACATTTCTTACTGGGTAGACGATTCTGCACATTTATTGAACCTATATTCTTACTATGGAAATCATATGTATGTTAAAGTAAAACAGTATTCGTTCTTATTATTCCATAGAACTCTTAATTAGGAAATGTATTATTCTACATCATTTTATCGTTGGCTTCATCACTTTGGTAGTGAAATTCAAATGACTTCTTCTGGACATCTGAATCATTTTTTAATCATTTCTGAACAATTGTGGACGTTTTATATTGAATGATTCGTTAAATCAGATTTGCCAATTACCAATCGAATTGGAGAAGCGAATGTAGTATGCTCGAGGGATGGAGTTAGCAATCCAACTCGGTGCTTCCACACCCTTCGCAGAGCTATTTCGAATGATGAAAGATGTGTCAGTGTTGCCTGTGCAAGACAACTCTAGTTGACAACTAAATTTTATCTATTATTGATCGAAGGAACAACTTCATGGCTGCCACTCTGTTGAAACTCTGGTGACTGGAAGAAAATTTACAAATGGTTTCTGACTTCATGGATGCTCGACCCTTCTTGGATTAGAATGCCAGTGGATCCGAGGAATGACTTTTCACGAAGAGATATCTGAAGGATGATGTGCAGGAAATTTCTGAAATGTCTTGATCTTTAATTCCAATTATCGTAAGGATTGTAAATGATTCAAATTATTTTGTGAAAACGTGGGAAGTGATAATCTTGTATGTACAATTCAGGGATGAAGGGAACGATTTTTCAGATAAGCTAAGAAGCTTTGCATTTGAGAAAAAATCGTAAAAGAATCACCAGACTCGAAATCAAATAAAGACCAATGGAAGTTTGCCAGTTAAAATCGTTCACTTTGCTCATAATGATACACAAGTGAGCTAAGTTGGTGCACACGAGTCGCACATAATTAGTCTTCTTTAGAACCAGTGCGAAAAGTTTCGCTTGTCGGCCCATTAGTGCCTGAACGAACGTATTTTGAAAACTTATTTCAGCAGCTCTGTTCAGTACAAAATCGAACATCAAAAAGCTCGAATCAAATATTGTCTCACGCAAAAATTATCTAAACATTCGAAATCCACAATCAACATTTTCAAAAATAGCACTTTTAATGAGAAGTTAGACTTTAACTGTAGAAGAATATAAAGAGATCTATTCAATCTTACGTTTAGAATATTAGAGGATTATCATAACCTTGGTTGACCTTGATGAAATTGTTTGGTTTTCTTCTTCGATTTTTTTCTTGTTTGTATTATTATTATTAGTCGAATCTTCTTCTTCAGGCTCATAGTTATTATAGTCGTAAGGTTTATCGCTATTTCTCTCTTAGTATATCCGCTTCTGGCTCCAGACTGATAGGATTGATATCAATAAATGGATTGATATCCATATGTATTTCCTCTGGTTACTTTAATTAGTGTTTATCTTTGTATCGTTGGATTCTTGTTTCTTGCTGCTTTATTTTCTTAGTCATCGGAGATTTACGAGCATAAAATGAATAAAGGTGGATCGATCAATGATGACCTCCAAATAATAGTTTTAACATACTGTTTTTCGCTCTACATACCAATGTTTCTCTTTAATTGTCCCTTTTGTATTCCGCATACTGCTATATTTAATTTACACCCATCCGTTATTTAGATGAGCTTACACCCCATCTTGGGGGAGGTCGCCCCGTACATATAAGAATCGTGCACCTTACTATTGTGCACCGTAAAATAAAATGTTTTGATTTTGCACATGATAAATTTTATTGTGCACGGTCATTTTAATTATTTGAAAAAATAGCCCGAAAGAATTCTATTGTGCACAGTAAAATTATGCACAGAAAAATTGTACACACACACAGTTGTGCACAGTCGATCAGTTCGAATAATTGTGCACGGTAATTTTAATTATTTGAAAAAATCGCCCAAAAAATTTTCTCTTTGGAATACTCTTTCAATGTGCTAGAATAGATTTTGGGTAAGTCCACGCAATTATTGTTTCCAGAAACTATACATGTGTGACTCAGAACTATGGTAACGGATTAATCTGAATTTAACGTAGGTGTAGATGAAAATGATTGATTCTGTCAAGAATTAGTATAGCGTATCTTAGATATAGCGTACCAACTTCTCGCTCGTGTGATTACGTTGCGAGCCACTGACACCGTCGACCAGCTCACTCGGCGGCGAACTTTAAGTTATACCAAGAAGTAAAACCACTTCATTTTAAAAATGTAACATTAGTAGCATGGACCAAGGAATAAGATATTATTCACCGATCGTTAACAATCTTATGCGTATCAATCAAGGATTATTATTATAGGGATCACTGATTATAACCAACAGACATTTAACTTTATAATATATTATAAGCTACACCCAGACGCGTCTGATGGCAAAATGAATTTGGTCGCTATGTACCTCAAACTCTCTTTTTTCTTTCCAGGACTATACCCTGAACCTCAAAACTTATCGTTCTTATGTTTCTTGCTTGCCTGCATTTACTATTTATATCGATATATATCTTACTCGACTCCACTTGAAGACTATCGCGAGAGTCGTGCGATATGGCTGCAGCAGGTGCAGCACACGCAGTGTGGATATATCTTACGTAAAGCTCGCGCGCGTCTCGTGCAACAGTCCACGAGGAGTTGCTCCGAGCAGCCCATGGCCTCTGACGGTAGAAGCAGCAGCAGCAGCGCCCAGGACCATCCATAAACGTGTCTTCGCTCTCCTCTGGTCCACCCGCTCCGCTTGAGTATTGATACGGTGGCCGCGTGTATAGTACCTACACTACCTACTGCCAAGCAGGCAAAAAGATCACTAATTTAAATTCTACAATTGACAAAAATATATCGGGCCCACATGTCTACGGTTTCTCCGTCGTACGCATACTTAACTGCAGTTTATTATTGCGGATCGTATTACGATAAACTGTTGTTTTCAGCGGCCGACCATAACCTGCAAGCAGATCGGAATGCATAAGGTGTAATATGGAAATGCTGTACATCACTCGAGTTGTGCTCAGAGATTTACGCTTATGAGGGAAGCTGCCAAACTTTACGACTGGAATCTAAACTATGTAGGAATTACCCTCATGTTGAGAGGAGGTTGTATTGTTAGAAGATAAATAATTAGTTGAATAATAATAAAAATGTTAATAAAAATCGTCTTAATGATATGTTTGAACGAATTTGAATGAATATTTATACAAGAAATTTTATATCAATAGCATTAATCATTATTCTACCATTGTTGATAGTCAGATAATTTGATTACTTAGCACGGTCATTCACAGGTTTTGAAAAAGTTGGCTCGTAAAAAAAATATCCACGGTTCAATAGTGCCTGTTACATATTTTCATTTCAACTGAAATATTAAGAAATTGAATCCCTTGAACATCCAACAAATCTCTTTATTACGATAAACTATTGTTTTCAGCAGTCGACCATAATCTGCTAGCAAATTGAAATGCGTATAGTGTGATATGAAAATTCTGTACATCACTCGAATCAGCTGTTTTTGGAATTGATTGTCGCTGAGGCTAAACTACTATTTTCGTCTTATAATTCATCAATCAAAATTATGGACACTGCATGTTTTTTCTATGCTACAATTAGTTATGCTGGTCAAAGGTGAGCAGCTAGCTATTACTGGTCAATCCTACCACGTTAAAACGTGAACAAGAAATGACTGAGTGAAATTAATAACTTTTATTTTTCTTGCTGGTTCTGCTGTGGATGCTTTCATTAACAAACTTGTACCTCTGCTCTCTGCCGGAGACATCAGTATCGATGGAGGTAACTCGTAGTACCAAGACACTGCAAAGAGGACCAAAGATTTAGATGCTGAGGGTATCCTTTTTGTGGGCAGTGGAGTCAGCGGCGGAGAGGAGGGAGCCAGATACGGACCTTTGCTCATGCCTAGTGGTAACTCCAAGGCCTGGCCACATATTCAATCTATCTTCCAGATCATAATGAAATTGAAAAGTTCAACAATATTTTATCTCTTATCTGATTTTGTGCAATTTTCCTGTTTTTGAATATCATAATATTATTAATATTATTAATATCTCGCATCCGGACATAGCAATATTGCATCCAAAGTCGGAGGCACTTAAGCTAGCGTTAGTGCCGAAGGTTTAATGCTATCGTTTCCCTCTCCGTGCAGACGCTGAAGGAAATCTGAATGTAGGTTTTGAAATTGGTCATAACGAAATAAAGATAAAAGTTGAAAATGCGAATATTGGAATGAATTGGTGAATAAATGGAACATAATTTTGAAACACATGAATACGTAACGCGTAAAAATATCATAAATTTATAAATATAAAATATATTTTCAAATAAATAAATATATTATTTTAAAATATCATATATTATAAATCAATTCATAAATTGAAGGAAGTTCCGATGGCGGTGGCCATCTTGAGGAACTTTTTCGGATTGGTCGATTCCTAACGGGCTCAATTTGGATTGGTCGGGAGCCGGAGTAAATGGAAACACGAGTGAGTGAAGTGAGTTGGGAGTTAAAATTTTTTTTCTTTTTTTCTTCATCCACAGGGGTTATCCTTAATGTTTACTATGCTGTCAGTATTTTGATGTGCTAAGGTTACAAAAGCATTTGAAATCAACAATATTCCAAGTGTTTTCTTGGAATATTGTTGATGAACAAAAAGTATTTATCATCCACGTGTTCAGCCAACCAATAAACTCAATGCGCGCGCTCGCGCGCGCAGTGAATTGCTAGTATTATAAATTTTGTATAAATATTGGAATATTTTGACAGTGCACAACTGTATGTGTACAATTTTACTGTGCATAATTTCACTGTGCACAATGTAAGAAATAATTAAAATTACCGTGCACAATAAAATTTATCAATTGCAAAATCAAAACATTTTATTTTACGGTGCACAATAGTAAGGTGCACGATTCTTATGTGTACGGAGGCGAGCTCTCTCTCATCTTGGACTCCACACAGAGTACTTCTCAACTTCTCATTTAGATACTTCAATAGTGCATTATAAACCTGAGCGAGGTACTAACGCAATAACATGTGCTACATATTTCGTGACCAGCGTACATGATGCGAGATGATCCAATCACAATCACAAATTATTTTTCTTTTTCTTTCTTTTTCTTTTTGATCTTCTATGAAGATGTCAACAACTAAGAGCGCTGAACGAGCATTTACAGTTTAATTTCTCCCCAACGAGAGTTGGAGATAGTACAAGGATGAAATGTTAATACAAGTCTACGAGGTTATAAGTGTGTACATTGCTGTTTACGGCGTGTGCTTTGTTGACACATTATTTTATTCTCGTCGAACTTGGCTCGAAAATCGCGTGATATGAGACTTCATAATATCAACATGTACACAGTATGTACACGTTATTAGTTTCGATAGTTTGTATGGATTTCACTCAGTAGAGAATTGATTGGTTTCTAAAAGTAGCAATGTTTATGTAATACTTTGGTAATCTCTCCATATTTCCAAAAATAGATTGGAATATATTTCATTGTGTCAAGTGAATTTTGTGTTTTGTTGTTTGATATATTACGATTCGAAAATCAAATCTGCCTATAAAATCCCATATCACTGAAGTTTCATGTATAACAAAGATTATGAATCATCATAATAACTGTGCTATACCTTAATAAACAATTACAACTTTTTGAACAAGCAATTGCTGGCTTTGTATTCTATAAACTTTTTATGTTCAATGCATAACTTTTCTGTCAATAACTGAAAAAATTAAAGGTTCAATGATATATTTCAATAAGAATTCCACAAAATTTTAATCTCGCATTTCCAAAACGTCATAATGAGCGCGAAAGTCCATGAAAAATAGTTTTATTCCTATTTGAAAGGCAAAAAGTTTTTGATTATATTTGTTTCAATGCGTGTGAATGAATTAGTTGCTTACTATGCGTAATTAAGCTGAATTGAATAATGCTGCCAGCCACGTGTGGGTGATGTGATCTGCCGTGACACACAGAATTACGATCGGTTTTCGCTTAGCGGGCTCGTGCATCCAATGTGGATTGAGGCTCATTAGCGTTAAAGAACTTAATTCTTTTCGTTATCCTCTAATGTGTTTGGCAGGAAAAAGTTTACTGCTCATCGGTATTAGATTCAGTGTCAGCACTTTTTTGGTGCAGGTCATGTCAAAAGCTCTAGAAGTGAATTATCGTATCGAGAAGCGATATCCTATACGTGCAATGATTATTCATATCATATGCTATGTTTATATTATGCAATGTACACATAGGTATTCACAAACGGTACCCATTTCCTTTGGTAACGTTCTTGAATTAATCATATTTTATTTGTGAACGGATCACAAAAAGTTCATGAGAATCTTTAGAGTTCATCAACGAACTGTCATTCTATATTACGCTACTAATCAGTTACTAATTATAGTAATGAAAAACGAATCTAAATTTTATTTTTTTGTGTATTGTGATTTGAATCTTGGACATAATTTTGAATTGATTACGCTGGACCAAGTTAAAGAGACGAGTAAGCACCACGCTAAGTTTATGTACACATTACTAGTACTTTACGTCAGTCTATATTCTTTAATGAACTTTGCTTTTGTGTAGTTCCATTTGTCTCTCATGTTTACTGTGTAGTAAATCACGAGGCGATTGATGCTGGACTCGGAGATCAAACTTATATCTAAAAGCACATGTGACATAGTAACATGAAAATTGATCTCATGAAATCATACACCGGCTGCAATAGCAGTGTAATACAATGTTGGTCAACGTTCCCTCAAATTTCGGGAACATGAATAACGATAATGTTGTACGTAACTTCTGCGAGGAAATTGCTCGAAATGCTCCGGGCGCCAAAATATGTTGGGTGCAATTTGTGCGCGCGATCGATGATTAAGGTGGCTTCGGCGAATTTTTCTAAATGGACAGAATCATGAATAACTGCAGAATAACATAGTTCGTTTGCTTAACTTTTGATAACATCTACAAAATAATAAGCTTGCCGACCATTTGAACGAGAAAAACTCGTTCAGAAAAACGTTATTATTACACACGCTCTTATGGGCCTTGGCCAAGAAATGACTCTTATTTGAACATAAATGGACAGAAAATTATCAAAAAATAGGAAATTATAGCTTTTTTGACAGGGTATACGTCATTATCATAAAAAACATGGGTTGCGGGCCAAATAAGAGATAAAATGTACGTGGAATGAATGGAAACGAAGTTTATCATAATAAATAGTGAGTCCTGCGCATGCCCGGAACAAATGTGGCAACATCGCATCGGCGGCAATTTCGAATGCAGTGTTCAAAACCAAATGAAGTGATGGAATGAATGATGCATATCATTTGAATAAGATTCATATCAATTTAGGTTGTTCAAATTTTTTTTTATGTTATAAATAAGTCTATAAACATTCAAAAGGGAATTAAACCGATTACCGACCGGAGCACTGTATGGCTTACAGTGTTGTCAGTTTCATCAGATCAGGGCCGTCTCAATGTGTATAGTTTCAAGGGTAGAGTTCCAAGTTTCATGAATAATAATTATTATTCTATAGTTTTTTAGTTTAATTGCTCTTCAATGCGATGGAAATTAATAAAGATAAAATTCATGCTCAATATATATCAATATACCATGGTGTTATCTGGGGCCCACTCGGAACCAAGCATATGATTCGGCACTGAGCGCCGAAGCCACCTTAAATGCTCGTGCAGCGATTTTCACCCGAGCCACACTCGTGACAAAATGACCAACTTCCCGTTCTCTACTTGCCACACTCCCACAGCTGTTCGTTTGTTCTCTGCATTCGAAATCATGCCACGGCTATACCAGTGCCTCATCGAAATATCGATGTTGCCCATATGCGATTTAAATTACCTCGACGCTTTGCCGATCGACTCGAGTGTGATTTATATTGCTTCACACAGGTACTCGGGTGGTTTGCACAGAATGCGGTAAAATGCGCGGAAGTGCCGAGTCAGCGAGGCGTCGGTTGAAATGCAAACAAACGAATGCTGCAGGACTATATAAGGGACGTCGGGAAGTAAGCGAGCGCGCACGCGATATTTGTTCATCATGGGAATAAGCCTCTACTAGCGAAATGAGTTTTTTGCCCCGGTTTTTTCCTCTCCTCCAAGCGCGACACGATCCCTCAAGGCACCACCGCGGCCCGCTCGACTCGAAGATTCGCGACGCACGACTCGTCCGTCCGCGCGCAGTCCCAAGTGCAGTTGCACCGGCGAGCACGATATACAACATCGATTTTCCCTTAACTCCCAGTTGTATATCGCGTTAGCGCGCACCGGCTGAATGATGTATACGTATATAAGTATACGCTCAACCAAGGCAGCTGCCACGATGAATTCAATTTAATGCTCGGAGCCGGAAAATGCCGTAGAGTCGGGATAACGCGAGCGCGCGCGCGCGCCAACCCGCCGACGAACGCGGCTCATTTATTCCCATCAGCGACGCCAAGTCATTTACATTCGCAATAACGAGGGCATTTCGGCTCGGGGCTGGAAAAAAGCTGCGTCCTCTTGTTGCTCCATTGGGCCGGCGCGCGCGCGACGACATTTATTTTTCTGTCCAAGATATCGCGCGGCCCCGCTGTACGCGCGCCGCTCCGGTAATTTGATTTCAGCTTGTTACGCCCGGCTTTACTCGACATTTCAATGTCTTACAGTACGATGGACTGGATGATGGTAATGAATAAAATTCTTTCCGTTTCCTGATCCTGCAGTTTTTACCTCGAGTTAAATTTGCACGAGAACTTGCATTATATACCGGCAATGCGAATAATGTCCTGCGTTCATACGCCTACCTACCGCTCGCTCGATAAATTCCATTGCTTTGCTGAAAGAAGCACATGGGGTGCGAGTTAGGATTCATTAAATCCTCACAATTCTGTAGCTTCAATACTCAAGAATGAAAATATGGGATTTATCGATTTTCTTAGTTTCTCTGGAATGAATAATTTATCTCGAACGATCTTGATTTACGATTTCTTTCAGTCCTCAAGATGGAATTTGCCATTTCCAGAATTGAAATTAAAAATGACTTTTTCTCCTTGAAACGATTAATATTTATAATTGAGCTATCGATCAGCTGGAAATGACCTGGAGATTATACTTTTCACGTGCTGAAAAATTCAATGCTAACTTGGAATCACAGCTTGGGACTTTTTACGGCTCGTGTCCAGGCAGCAGCTGAGAGTGAAAAATTATCCCTTAGGACCCGACTAATTACTCACTAGGCAGCAGTCAAGCAGTAACAAACTTTTACTCTTTGGGCTTCTGCCTAGCAATAAATGGCTAAGTCAACGAAATTTCTGGGGAACTTTGTAATTAATTTAAATTGATACAGCAAGTATTATATCAGAGACTTTCCTAATTTGAGTTGTTGAACACTAACTTTGAAACGTTGTACGAATTAATGTAGGTGATGATACGATCCTTCTAGAATGAACGCAAAACAAACTTGTTCCACACAAGTTTATTTCTTGTTTTAGGTGTAACGAAGAATCACTATAGAATTCCTTAAAGTTCGGCAATTAATAGAACAAAATCTGCCGTTGGGATTTTGATATCTACATTTTGTCGGTATTCACAGATTCTGATAAGGGCTTAATTAAAATGTTTGTTCTCAGAAAATCCAAACACGAGAGAACGATTACTCGATCTCTTAAAATATACGCTACATGACTGAAGAAAAAAGTGCTCTCACCCAGACAATAGAGTTTCTGAAATGTTCCTTTGTTGATATGAAGTATTTTCTGATCATTCCCAAATTTATATTTATCACATCTTCGATATTTATGTGTACAATCAATCAATATATTGAGAGACGAAATACTTTTAACTTGATGATATTTTATGCAAATGAATAGTCTATTTTATGAGTAACGAGTCGTTTCTATTCAATGACATTGAGACTTCTAACTTTTTCCATGCATGTAGTCTATGGTATTTTATCACCCTTGTCCATAACTATCGAGCTTTCGCCATCTCCTTTCCTCGAGTTATATTGCATAATTCACACAAGGTCAAACTCAAAACGGTAGAATTTCTTAGATAACAAAGGGAGTCTGGTAGTAGTGATTTTTTAAATAACAATATTCTATTTTAAAATAACTCCAATCAATTTGTAAACGAAAATCTTGACAGTTCCTGTTGTACCGAGTAGAGCGTCTGATATCGATTTCGTTTACTGCAATATTAAAATAGATCAATTGCGATTGGTGAAAAAACGAAGTCGAGATAGCGAAAAAAATTGGACATTTAGCGCGAGAAGCTTCCAACTTTTCACCACCGAATCCCACACAAGAGCTGCTCGGGTATTTCGAGATACAACAGTTGTGAAGTTTCGGTAACTGCATTTTACGGTAGATAAAATTTGTTCCAAAGACAAGACACCGAAGTTGCCCATCGATCGTTGGCACGTTATCGTAATCTTCATTAAAAATAAGATTGTCGTGTGTAAGGTGCCAAGCACCATTCGCAGGGTCTCGCACTCAGCTGAGGCACGCGCTCGCCTCCTTTCTCGTTTACGCGAGAAAGCTCTGATATGTTGGCGAGAGGGCATCGTAAACCGCAAGCTTTTTTCGTTGCCGTCGTCCCCTCCCCCTCCAACACCCGTGAAACTGTGCGAAAAGTGGGGTCGGATGAGAGCGAAGGTGACTCGCAAAGCCACGTATCGTGAAGAACAGAACGCGCCGCGCCGTACTGTGGGACCCATGTACGCGAGAGCCAGTGAGCACAAATTGAATCTGCTATTTCAGAGATATGTAGAAATTTGCAAATGAAATTACTCATGTCTAACGTACTAAATATAAGAGAGTGGCTGCACAACCCTGGGGAATCACCAATTACACGATGGCATTCTGTATAAAGATGGTTTTTGCAGGGTACCCAATATAATAGCATATATTATATTTCAGTTCGTTATGAAATTATGATGCATTCATTTATAAATAATGATTCATTTATAAATAATAGTACGAATAATTGCGTTTTTGCTGATTTGATACAAAAGCTTTTATAAGATTAGCTTTTTTATTAGCTTTTTTAAGACTGTATTCCTAACGAACGTTGTTTTTATAAACTTTCTCGGTTTAATCGACAGTATATAGCCATTACATTCATCTATTATCCGCGATTCCTATGATTCCTTATGATTCCTATAGTATTTACAATAATATTCAAGTAGCAATCCTGTGAGTCACAAAATTACAACCATATTTATTCCAAAAATTAATATTCTGTTGTTATTATATTATATTATTCCAAAAATTAATATCGATTTATATTCGAGTAACAATGTTGATTCGGGTCACCGATCACAGTGTTCGCTGCAGAAATCTTTGTGATTAGGTTGGTATGATATTTTATGTGAATATACGATGTTAGTGTTGCATCAGAGTACGCGATATAACTCTCGAACATCATATTTGAAACAATACGTTCCAGTATATAAACGACGATCGATCGTTAATCTAAGTAAATAACGTCAAAAACAGAAATATTCAGCTATATATATGAGAACAAATATTGAATAGTTTGAAACTAATCTAGGTCTAATCGAGCTCGTAAAAGCGCACAGTGCATAAAATGCTGTTTTACGCATCGAATAACATGAAATTATATTTTAATTGTTGTTTATTACACTCAAATTATTTTTCTAACGTTTTTAGATACTCATCTTCAAAACCTGTAGTTTTTGGAAATAGATTTTTATCATTAGAACCTTGGAAGTCTCATTATCTTCGTCTTGTTGGAAAAACTGACTAATCTATTGCTTATTCAACTGGTAGCACTGCTCGCAGTGTTTTTGTATGTTTCTCACTCGCTGACCCTCACTATCTCTATATCTATGTACCACACTCACGTGTGACGTGGTTATAGGTTCAAATTAATCGAATTATCAGAACAGATGCTCATTTCACTTTTTTAAAGGAAGAAATGTTGATATTACTGAAGATTGATAAGATATTTCGATTTATCGACAAAAGGTATTATCATACGTTTTTTTCAAACATACCGAGAGCCTGGATGTTTAGATTCACGTATAATAGACTGTGTACGAATCGTTTTTGAAACCTTATTTATTTATTGACTCAATAGAGTAAATAGAGTCAATCAATCGATAAAGTCTTTCGAATTCGAGATGCTAAGTTATTTCAGTCTTGATTCTTGTGCAGCTAAAAACTACGATGAGATGGGTTTTCGGGTTATTTTCGTTGATGTTTTTAGCATTAACAATAGTACATTTCACAGACTCACGAACGGTAATTTATCAATCAAATGATTTGTGTTTGTTTTTACACCCTCCATTCTTCAGAATTCGTATTAGTTGCGATCTTTGAGGGTCAATCCGTGATATGGAGTTCAAATTAAAACTTCATATATATTGATATTTAGCGACGTTTCGCCAGCTTGGCTGGCTGACCTCATCAGGCAGTGTAAAATGAATTAATACTTTCTTCAAATTAGCGAGCGGAAGGGACTTCTACTGCCACCGTCAGCAAATGAGCAGATGCACCGTGAGCAGATACAAATTTGACGGTGTCAGTGGAAGTCAGCTAGTTCCACTCCCTAATTTTAAAAATGTATTAATTGATTTCAAAATGCCTGATGAGGCCAGCGAATCAAGTTGGCAAAACGACGCTAAATATTAATATATATGCAGTATTCATTTGAACTCCATATCACGGATTGTCCCTTAAAGATCGCAACTAATTTGAATTCCAAATATGATTGAATAGAATCTTTTTGAACATTTCACAATTGTTGCTGCTTTAGTGTTACTAGTTACGCTACCGCGATCTACATTCGTGCGTTTCAAACTTATGTTCCAACCATTCACCTACGACAATCTTTTCCATTTACTTATCGATTCATTCACAATATTCGCATTTTTGAACCCTTCATTCATATTTCATTCAACTTTTTTTTTTACATTCATTATCCGCCATTTTGAAACCTACGTTTGGATTTTGGAAGCGTCTGGCAAGGATTTGGCTGTTACAACCTCAAAACTTATCGTTCTTATGTTTCTTGCTTGCCTGCATTCACTATCTATATTTTTTATCATACCCTGGCATAAAGTTCGTCATTATATCTCCGCGAGGTGGAAATAAAGTGCTACATGGACGCCCTGTTCCGTACTTTATTCCCAGTGTCTAGCGCATGCGTGAGTCTCTCTATATATATATATAGCGCTAGCCGCAGCTCCTAACCTCGGGATCTCGGACAGTTTCATGCAGACAGCTCTTGAATTTGCTCGCAAAATTTGAAAATATTTATGGAAATGGATTCAACAGATTCGTCTGAAGATGAAAGTTTTGATTCAGAGGGAATCGTTGGGAGAGATTTTGAAGCTGAAAAGGACCTGATTGTGCGAGACTTATTGCCAAAGAAGTCACGAGCTCAGTATGAGCTAGCATACGCAGCTTTCCTCAAGTGGATTCATGATAATAAAACAACTAAAATTACTGAAAGTGTTCTGGTGGTGTATTTCAAAGAGTTGTCTAAAAAATGGAAACCATCTAGTTTATGGAGTGTTTGGTCAAAATTGAGAACCACATTGAGTCTACGACATAGTATTAACATCAATGAATTTCATAATTTGAAGACTATGTTGAGAAATGAATCCAAAGGATTCAAACCAAAACAATCTCTTATTCTTAGTTGGTCTCAAATAAAACAGTTTCTCAATAGTAGTGAAGATTCAATTTATCTGAGTACAAAGGTATTCATGGGAAAAATTTTCTTGATATTTTATCGTTAAACATGTATTTACTTTCTATTTTAAATGCGTATTTGCATTTTAGGTTATCCTGATTTTTAGCATTTTTGGTGCTTTAAGATGCCAAGAATTCGTTGGTATCAATACAACAGATATTGAAGATACTGATAACCAATATATTGTCTCTATTAGAGATACTAAAAATGACTACCCACGCAGTTTTGTTATTGGTGCTGAATTCTATAATACAGTTAAGAAGTACTCGTGTTTGAGACCAGACAACATGTCCAGTAATAGATTTTTTGTCCAATATCAAAATGGGAAATGCACCCACCAGTTCATTGGCAAAACCAAAATTAGTGAAACTCCAAGGACTATTGCCTCATATTTGAATCTAGATAATCCCAATAACTATACTGGACATTGTTTTCGACGCAGTGCAGCAACTGCTCTCTCTAATTCAGGCGTAAATTTGACCATGGTAAAACAACTTGGAGGTTGGCGATCAGATGCTGTTGCTCAACGCTACATAGAAAATTCATTAAAAAATAGGAGAGAAATATTCGAAAACATCATTAATTCTAATCAAACCGAGAAAATCAATTCAACTGATAAAAAATTGGATGCGATATCATCAGCTAGTAAAGATGACTCAAGTCGAATGATAAAATCAGACAACAAAGTGCAATCAAATGTAATAGCAGATGAAACACCCTGTTCAACTAAAAATGATTCGAATTTGTTAGTGATACCATGAACTAGCAAACAGAATCCAAATGTAATATTAGATTGGGCAGGAGATGATTTTTTTGAAAATGATCTAGAAATACAGTCCTCGCCAATTGTTATTCATCAACCAATACATGAGAATGTTGATAATAATCAGAACAAGAATTTCAGTACACTAAAATCAAAAAAAAGAAGATTAATGATAGATGACAATGCAGATCAATCATCAACACCGATGTTCCAGAATTGTGTAATACATGGATTGGTTGTTCATAACAATTATTATTACAAAAGTCAAGAAAACCAATGAATATCTTAGTTTGCTAAGTATTACAATACTTGAATATTACAAATGTTACTTGTATATTTTTACACAAAATTATGTTAGATATTTCAATATGTTTGTGATGTAAAAATTGTATCAGAATTAAATTTTAGTTATTTAATTAATCTACAAAAAGAGTTGATGTTTCATCTGTCAAATTTGATGAAATCTATTGATATGGGGCAACGAGAGAGAGAGAGACCCGCCGGGGTAGGAGTAAGCAGACGATGTCAAGTCTCGCAATCTTATGACTACTATCAGAGAGGACTATGCGAAACAACTTGATAAGGTCAACGAAATTGTCAAGAGCCTGACAAACTTGTACAACAGAGAGGAGAGTGAAGATGAGAGCTTAATTACCTCTGAAGATGACGAAAAGGTGAGAAATAAAAACATGGTTCAAAATAATGAAGTAAAATCAAAAGGTAATAGCAAAAATTCCAATTCAGTAAAGATGAGAGAACAAAGTAAAAATTCAGAGAGAAATTCAGATAAGGAAACTCCGGCTCAGACACAAAATAAAGATAACTTCCAAAGTAGAGACAAATATGACACTTTGAAACTAGAATTCATTAAAAGTGCTAATATGAAAAGAGATTATTAATTAACAAATGAGATGAGATTTGAACATTTTTTGGATTATTTTATGTCAGAGCTGAAAGCCTGTAACCTCTCACACTCTATTGATGAGAACAGCGTTTTGCGTGTGGATGAGACAGTTTTAGAGGATCACAAGTTCCAGAACTCGTGACATCCTAATAAATCAAAGCAGGCGAGGTAAATTTAGCATCTTACACTATACGCAAATCGCTGTATAATATGGAATATATAATTGGAAAAGAAACGGCTGTCGAATTTTGTGAGAGATTTAAAAGTGTTGTAAGAAACTATGAAAACTCTCCCGGCGCCAAGCTATTATCGGAAGATGAGAAGAGAGATGCGTTTTATAATGCTGTTATGGTATCACTACCTACAGCTCAAACTATTGAGTTTGTTTCAAAGGACATAATGGCGAAAGTACTTCATACGATGAACTAAAAGCAATTGTTGTACAGGAAAAGCAGGTGACAAAATTAAATTCTAACACCATCCCAAGGAGCGCAAATCAGGACAACCTATCCTCGATCCAATGATATGAGTGCCAGAGCTCAGAGCACATTGCAACTGACTGTCCCAACAAAGGAAAAGGTGTCCGGTGCTACAACTGCAACGGATTTGGGCATAAGGCTTCTGAGTGTACAGAGTGCTCCGGAAAAGGGGAGAGGAAGGTATGTCAATAAGACTAAAAGATCTCATAACTCAAATGGTAGTAGGCCTGTGAGTGGTGTGAAAAGGAAGAGTAATAACGATGAGAATGCGACGGGTGCGAAAACGTGGTTGAATGTCGAGAGGACGTGGAAGATCCAATTACCAAAACACCGGAAATCGGAAGCAACAAAACAGAGAGAAAGGTGAGAACCAAACGGCGAGCGTTTATAACATAAGTTGCGAACAAGATCAAATTTTCTCCAAGTTTCTAGCGGATTCCGGTGTTACGGAACATATAACTAATTCCAAAATGATCTTCACGCCTCTTGATGAAAGCGATTGTGGCGTGATAAAATGCGCTAACAAAAACAGTTCAGCTGACATAAACACAGAAGGCGCGGGTACAATATTCGTGAGAATGAATAACGGAGAAATTCTAGAAATTGATAAATTCATTTTTCGCCAACGTGTTAGAAGATAATCTCTTGTCGTTACGAAAATTCGCTGATATGGAACTAGCTATATATATAGATAGTACCAAAATAAATATCTTTGATCCCTGCTCAAACGAAATTTCATTTTAGTGTTAACACTCCTATCAGGCATATACAGACGACCTTATTGGCTAATAGAACTAGAAATCAGTAAAGATTTGCCCAATGGCGAGACTGTCACACAGAAAATAAATAGGCAAATATTTGCCAATACAGTAGATGCGGATTGAGATGCGAAAAGATATAATACACGAAGTGTGACAGCTCAAGTTCAGTCTTTACCAGAATCGGTCCCGATGCCTGGTAGCAGTGAAGAGTTTGAAATTGTAACGAATGAGAGATGTGAGAATGGAAGATGTGAGAATGGAAGATGTGAATGATGTTGATAATTGAATATTAATTAAAATAATATAAAAATACTTGATTTATCGAACTCCGATCTCTATGACAGATAGAAAATTTTATAATATAGATAAGGCCCCCATGACAGAAGTTAACCCTGACAAATCTCCATTTTCGTTTGACACAAAAAGATTTCTTGAAAAGAACAAAGCCATGCTGTGGCACGTAAGATTTGGTCATGCTTTGATCGCCTATCTCAAGGCGTTGCAAGCTAAATTCCCCAAAAATAAAGAACTACAAGATGCGATTTTCGATGAGGCGTTAAAAGACTGCGAAATCTGTCTAATAGTTAAAACGAACAAACTGCCTTTTCATCAGTACGTACTCGGGCTACTGCTCCCCTACAAATTATTCATTCCAATACCATGGGTCCAATCTCACCACCTTCTCATCCCAAAAGATACAGATTTATATCTGTATTCATAGATGATTTCTCAAGACTAGCAATAGCTTACCCCATGACTCATAAGAGTGAAACTGGGTATTGTCTTGAAAAATATGTAAGAAGCGCAAGAAATCTTCTAGGGTACGACGCAAAGGTATGTTATTTACGCTCGGACCAAGGGACTGAGTATAAAGGTGGATACACGGTAGAAGTATTGAATAGTTTGGGCGCAGAATTACAACTAGCAGCCCCAGACGTGCCTGAACACAATGGTGTGTCAGAGCGATTTAACCAAACAATTCAGAAGGTGAGAACATATATTTACGATGCGAAGTTACCCGAAAATCTGTGGGATATAGCATTGACAGCTGCTGTATACGCATATAATCGGACTCCGCACAAATCGAACCAAATGGTGGCACCTCTGGAAAAGTTTGCTCCCCAACATAATTTCAGTATTGATCAGATCAAAAGATTTGGATGCCTGGCTTATGTGAAAATTCAGAGAAAAACAGGCCCAAAATTCAGATATGAAGCAAGGCGAGTTATCCTGGTGGGCTACACACCAACAGGTTATATTTTGTTGAAACCAAAAGAAGGAAAATTTTATGAAAGCCGAGATGTGAGGTTTAATAAAAAACTGCTTTACGGAGACAAATATAACAAAAATGGAATAAAAGATTTTCCTGTTGTAAGCAATGATCTGAATAAAGATGAGTGGTTTATCAAATCTGAAATGAATGAAAGATGCGAAGAATTTTCAAAACAGGAGGGAGAATCCATACAAACTTTAAAACCGGAGGGAGAGATCAAGAGAAAAAGAGGTAGACCCCGTAAAACTGTAACTGTCGTTACCAAAAATGTAGAAGAGAAAGGTGAGCTTATTAACGATGTCAGTTTCTCGAATCTACCCCTTGATGAGAATATCAAAGCAAAGGTTATGCTGTCCTATAACATATCAGATGAGATAGATGAGAGTAAAATCAATTCTAATGATAAGATTTTTTATGCCTTGCTTGCTGATATCAACTCTGATCCCTCTAACTATAAAGATGCGATGAATTCAGATGAGAAAAATTGTTGGAAGTCAGCAATTAAAGATGAGTTGAATTCTATGAAGAAAAATAATGTCTGGGAAATAGTCAAAAGACCTACAAAGATGCGTGATGGAAGAAAGGTAACAATAATTGACTCAAGATGGGTATTTAAACGAAAACTGGATTCAGAGGGTAATACCAAATACAAGGCAAGAGTGGTTATCCGTGGGTTTAAGGATAAAAACTTCTATGAATTAAGTGAAACGTACGCACTTGTGTCAAGGTTGACACTTGTGCGAGCTGTGATAGGTATTATCAATAAGTTCAAGTTACTTGTATGTCAAGCTGATGTTAAAACAGCTTTCCTAAACGACGTCCTCGATGAGGAAATATATATGGAAATACCTGAAGGAGCGGAATTTACAGAGGAGCAAAAACGAAACCAAGTGTGTCGAGTGATGCGTGCTCTATACGGATTACGCATCAGCCCAAAGAAATGGAACAATAGTTTCACTAAAGCAGCCAAAGATCTAGGTTTGCAAAACTCTAGAACCATGTTTGTTCATTTGGCGAGAAGGTGCAAAATTTCTGATTGTACTTCTCTATGTCGGCGACCTACTTATGGCGAGTAACGATGAGAGAAAACGGATGCTTATGATGAGTTACTTACAAAAACTAAAACCAAGAAAAATGTTCCTTACAGAGAAGCCGTGGGAAGTCTGTTATATCTGGCAGGCGCGACAAGACCAGATATTTCATATGCAGTGAACATTCTGAGCAGACATCAAGTAAGTCCAACCGAGGATGATTGGAAAATGGTTAAGAGAGTGTTCCGTTATTTGAAGGGAACTAAAAATCTGAGCTTGAGATACAAAGGTGAGACAGAAGATATCCAAGCCTTTTCAGATGCAAGCTTCGCTGATTGCAAAAAAAACTCACTCACTACGTGTGGCTTCGTTATAAAACTGTTCGGAGATGCGATAGTGTGGCGAACCCACAAACAGTCATACGTGGTACTGTCTACTTGTCAGGCAGAATACGTAGCGATGAGTGAGGCGAGCCAAGAGATGCTTTCTGTATACAACTCTCTTAGACTGATCTTAGTCGAACCTCCGTTGCCAATGATCTTGTGGTGCGACAATAAAGCTGCGAAAATAAATACTGAGACGAGTGGAGGAAATATACTGCGACACTTGATAGATGCGAAAGTGAATCGCATAATTACTTAGTGACTAAGTTGATGAATCATGATCTTAATTATTAACCATTTTTTCTTCCAGGGGTTATAATTATTAGCCATTATTTTACAGAGAATAAGAAGGTGTGAGTAATTAAAGACGGCGAGGAACCGGAGGATCTCATGGGAGGGAGTGTTGGATATATGTATCATTCGGCCCTCCTCCCCTCTCCGCCGGCCACGGCGAGAGCTGGCGCTATCGCGCCGGTCGGCACAAGTCCCGCGACTGCCGTCGAGCACGGACACACACACGGTTGTGTTTGTATAGAGTCGGCGCGTATCACAAATAAACCCTTTTTTTTAGACATTACTCGGAGCATTCTTTTATTTCACCTGCCCCACGTAATAACCAACAGTAAAGTTAATCGTGCGTGACGGTTAAAAATATCGATGAATCGAGTGTGAACTCGACGGGCTGACTGTCTGCGCGCGGCCCTTATGCGTATTTTTTTTGTCCCCCAACCCGAAAGCAAAAGCAAAAGCCGTGGTCCTCAATAGCGCAGGTGTGAGAATATTACCGACACCCAGCGAGCCCACGCACAATTACAGGGAGGCACGTGCGAATCTCCGCAAAGGCATATGTGGCCTCGTATATAGCGTCGCGACAATTGACTGCCCGCGAATGTCATCTCGGATTATTCTATTAATTTGAAGTAGAACATATCGATCCAACCTAAACTACACCCGGTGATGGCGTGACGGTCTCGTACCAGAGCCAAAGAAAGAAGAAGAAGAAGAAGAAAATCCAACCTAAAATCAAATGTGTGTAAATTGTCGATCTTTGAGGGCCATTCCAGAGTGAAGTAGACAAAGGAAAATTCACAAAATCTACCACATATTTATTTTATGCGACGTTTCGCCAGTTAGGTTTACTGGCCTCATCAGGCAGTTTTGAATGAAAATATAATATTACGTTCGGCAGTGGAAGCGGCTGCTTTCACTGCCATTGTCGAACTATTCATATACAGGAGAAACAAGACCGTCACCTTCTATTATACAATGCCAAGGGGCGGATAGTCGAAGCCGATGCCAAGGAGGAAATGAGTTGGGAAGAAAAAAACCTCAGCGGGAATCAGAAGAATTAGAACGTCAACGGGAAGAATTCGAAGAGAAAATGAACAAAGTGAACAGCGAAATAGAGAAATTCATGAAAGATGCCGAGGAAGAACATAGGAAACTATCACAGTCAAGAAGAGAACAACAGAATTCTGAACGATATAAACGAATAAAAGAAGAACGAGAGAAATGTGAAAAAGAAGAACAAGAGAAATGTGAAAGAGAAGAACGGAGGAAAAGAAAACGAGAGGAACGAGAGAAACGTGAACAAGAGGAACAAGAAAGACGAGAGAGAGAAGAAAGAGCAAAACTTGACCAGGAGAGATGGGAAAGAGAAGAAAATGAGAAACGTGAAAGGGAAGAAAAGGAAAAACTTGAATGGGAGAAACAAAAAAGGGAAGAGAAAGAGAGACTTGAACGGGAAAAGAAAGAGAAGCTTGAACGAGAAGAACGGGAAAAACGTGAAGAAGAAGAACGGGAGGAACGTGAACGGGAAGAAAGGGAGAAACGTGGAAAAGAGGAGAAAGAAAAGCGTGAACGAGAAGAACAGGAGAAACGTGAAAAAGAGGAAAAAGAGAAACGTGAAAGGGAAGAAAAGGAGAAACTTGACCGGGAGAAGCGTGAAAAAGAAGTAGAAGAGAAACGCAAACGAGAGGAGGAAGAGAGGCTTAAACGAGAAGAACGGGAGAAACGTGAACGGGAGAAACATGAAAGAGAAGAAAGAGAAAAACGTGAAAGAGAAGAACAAGAGAAACGTGAACGAGAGAACCGGGAAAAACGTGAACGGGAAGAGAGAGAGAAATGTGAATAAGAGGACCGGGAAAAACGTGAACGGGAAGAGAGAGAGAAACGTGAACGAGAAGACAAAGAGAAGCGTGAATGGGAGGAATGGGAGAAACGTGAACGAGAAGAAAACGAGAAACCGCAAACAGGAGGAACGGGAAAGAGAAGAACGAGATAAACGTGAACGGGAAGAAAAGGAAATGCGTGTACGAGAGGAAAGAGAGAAACGTGACCGAGAAGAAAGAGAAAAATGGGAAAGAGAAAAAAGAGAAAAACGTGAAAGAAAAGAAAGGGAGAAACGTGAGAGAGAAGAACGGGAGAAACGTGAGAGAGAGGAACAAAAGAAACGCGAGAAAGAGGAACAAAAGAAACGTGAACGAGAAGAAAGAGAGCAACGTGAAAGAGAAGAAAGAGAAAAATGGGAAAGAGAAGAAAGAGAAAAACGTGAACGGGAAGAAAGAGAGAAACGGGAAAGGGAAGAACGGGAGAAACGTGAACGCAAAGAAAAAGAGAATCGTGAACAAGAAGAAAAAAATCAACGTGTACGAGAGGACAATGAGAAACGCGAATGGGAGAAACGTGAACGAGAGGAAAAGAAGGAACATGAACGAGAGGAGAAAGAGAAGCGTGAACAAGCTGGCGACAGCAAAATCGACATAAAAAAATTAGGTGACAGATATCCTCTCATCTTGAAGGCTTCGGATAACTCAAGTTTCATGTACCCACTGGGAAGCAGCATCATCAATCTGAAACCAAACAAGAAGATTACCTTCGGTTGTAGTAAAGCTGTAACGTACATCTTCAAAGATAGAACCATCATTCGAAAAGAAATTGATTCGTCAGAACATGACATTTATTCTATGAATTGCATGTCTTCGTCACTCCAAGAAAGCCTACGAGAAATTCCAAGAAATACATTTGGCTATGAAAATATAAAAAGTTTATAAAGTATAAAAGTATAAAAAGTTCCGAATTGGATTCTCAGTTGGACTCAGTTTCATCCCCACAATCGAAATTTACTTTTCATTAGAAACGTACACCACAGCTTTCGCCAAGAATACTCTTCCAAAATCTCTTGGTTCTAAACAGAAAGATTCTCCTGAATTCGTAATTAAAGATGATCATTGCTGCAATGGTACCGATCTTTCGCCATCCAAGGTTTACTCAATTATAAATCAGCGTCAAACTTTCGATGACCTTCTTTTCTGCCACGGAGACTCGTCTCCTGAAGGATGCCACTACTTAACTGAGAATAAGGGTTTCTATCTCGTGCCTACTCTTCTGGCACCAAAGTCACACTTTATTTATACACTAGAAAGTTCCACGACTTTCTACTACCTAAACACAGCACCTCAGTGGAAGTCAATCAGAGACGGAAATTGGGACAAGATAGAGAAGCATGTTTCTAACATGCCTGTCCAGATGAATAGGGATCTTGTTGAAATGACAGGGGTGCATAGGACTTTGAGGTTAACGGATACTCTGGACGAAAATATGAGAAAAGATATTTACATGCAGTATGACTACGATAACTGTATCAAACGTTTGCCAGTTCCACTTTATTTTAGGAAACTGGTTTACGATCCCTTAAGGCTCAATGGTATTGTTTTCGTGACGGTAAATAATCCATATATAAAGAGAGGAAACAACTATTTTTTATGTAAAAGCCCTACACAATCTTTCAACGGCCAGTCCCCCGCTGGATGGGACCCAGAAAATATCGAATTGGGTTACAGTTATATGTGTAAAATTGAAGACTTCATGATGTCAACAAGAATTGAATTGGTTGACAAATTATATAAAAATGAATTAGAATCAGAATTAATTTAGAAATTTATTAATGATAGTAATTTTTCTAGATACATCAAATCCTCAAAAAAAACCTTTTTTAGAAAAAGTAAAAATGTTGCGTCAAGCATGTGGCAGAACTAGTTTATCTCTTATATTGCTTAAAAAAAAATGAAATCCATAATAACACATGAGTCAATTTATTATTTCATCAGTATTCATTCAGATTAATTCTCATATAGTTGGAGTATTACGTATTCTTATTACAGTTTACATACTATAGAAGATGTTGTCAACTTTAACTAACCAATTACGAAAAAACTTACCAGAATGTTCTTAGGTACCTCATCAATTATTTGAAGAACTAATGACGAACCAAATTGACGCCACTTGGTAGGATCGAATATCTTTGAATGCCTTATTAAACTGACATATAATATTCTTCATTACCTATTTATTTCATTACCTATTTATTTCTAGTTAAACGGTTTCACAACCTCTCCTCAATCGTTTGATTCATTTCAAATATATTTTTGTATCGTAATTGCAATGCAGTTAATCCTATAATTCAGATAGACTTTATATATTCTTCTATTATCAATACTTTCATTGTCTTTCAAAGAGACAAATATTAATAATTCAAACTAATGATCATATGTCTCAGTAAATTATAAATATTTCTATAATATTTCTATGATAATTTTTACATCCAGTGATTTAGTGAAATATTATTATTCTTAAGACGTTAAAAATGCCTACCAAGTGGCGTCAATTTGGTTCGTCATTAGATCTTCAAATAATTGATGAGGTACCTAAGAACATTCTGGTAAGTTTTTTCGTAATTGGTTAGTTAAAGTTGACAACATCTTCTATAGTATGTAAACTGTAATAAGAATACGTAATACTCCAACTATATGAGAATTAATCTGAATGAATACTGATGAAATAATAAATTGACTCATGTGTCTATTATGGATTTCATTTTTTTTAAGCAATATAAGAGATAAACTAGTTCTGCCACATGCTTGACGCAACATTTTTACTTTTTCTAAAAAAGGTTTTTTGAGGATTTCAATTCTTTTTGCGGAGTATAATATATTATAAAAATAATAATCAATAAAATGTATATGCATTAGCGTCAGTAATAAAATTAAATAGATATTTTCCCAAAATGCAAATATTTATATGGATGAGCGATACACAAAAAAAAATATATGTAATCAGTAGAAAATAACTAATCTATTATCTGAATTTAAGACAAGGCATCAAAATTTATCACATGTTTTTTTATAACTATTTTTACATAGGCAAATGGTGGTTTAGGATGACGATATCGGCGTGTCGACTGAATATTTGAATAAGGATATAACCTGATACCCGATAATGTCCAGGTGGCTAGGGTCGCTGATGACAGTGTCCTGAGGGTGCGCTTCTGGTATTTTTGTTTGAGGAAGCTGACTACTTTGACTACCTGGACATCATTAAGGTCCAGAGTCAGCTACTTGGAACACCGTCATCGGGTACCCTGGCTACCTTGACATCGTTCGGGTCCAGGGTCAGGCACTCCAACCAAAAATACGAGGAGCGCACCCTTGGAACACCGTCATCGGGTACCCTGACTACCTGAACCTCGTTTGAGCCCAGGGTAAGCTACTTCAATCAAAAATACCAGGAGCGCACCCTTGGAACACCGTCAACGGGTACCCTGACTACCTGGACATCGTTCGAGTCCAGGGTCAGCTGCTTTAAGCGGAAATTCCGGGAGCGCACCCTTGGAACACCGTCAACGGGTACCCTGACTACCTACTCGTTCGGGTCCAGGGTCAGCACTCAATCAAAAATACCAGGAGCGCACCCTTTCATCGGGTACCCTGACTACCTGAACTCGTTTGGCCCAGGGTCAGGCTACTCTAATCAAAAATACCAGGAGCGCACCCTTGGAACACCGTCAACGGGTACCCTGACTACCTGGACATCGTTCGAGTCCAGGGTCAGCTGCTTTAAGCGAAAATTCCGGGAGCGCACCCTTGGAACACCGTCAACGGGTACCCTGACTACCTGGAACTTCGTTAGGGTCCAGGGTCAGGCACTCCAATCAAAAATACCAGGAGCGCACCCTTGGAACACCGTCATCGGGTACCCTGGCTACCTGGACATCGTTCGGGTCCAGGGTCAGCTGCTTTAAGCGAAAATTCCAGGAGCGCACCCTTGGAACACCGTCATCGGGTACCCTGGCTACCTGGACATCGTTCGGGTCCAGGGTCAACTGCTTCAAGCAAAAATTCCAGGAGCGCACTCTTGGAACACCGTCATCGGGTACCCTGACTACCTGGACCTCGTTTGAGCCCAGGGTAAGCTACTTCAACCAAAAATACCAGGAGCGCACCCTTGGAACACCGTCATCGGGAACCCTGACTATCTGGACTTCGTTCGGGTCCAGGGTCAGGCACTCCAATCGAAAATACCAGGAGCGCACCCTTGGAACACCGTCATCGGGTACCCTGGCTACCTTGACATCGTTCGGGTCCAGGGTCAGGCACTCCAACTAAAAATACCAGGAGCGCACCCTTGGAACACCGTCATCGGGTACCCTGACTACCTGGACCTCGTTTGAGCCCAGGGTAAGCTACTTCAACCAAAAATACCAGGAGCGCACCCTTGGAACACCGTCAACGGGTACCCTGACTACCTGGACATCGTTCGGGTCCAGGGTCAGCTGCTTTAAGCGAAAATTCCAGGAGCGCACCCTTGGAACACCGTCATCGGGTACCCTGACTACCTGGACATCGTTCGGGTCCAGGGTCAGCTTTTCCAAGTCAGAATACGAGGAGCGCACCCTCGGGACGCTGCCATCGGCGACACTAGCTACCTGGACATTATCGGGTATTAGGGTATATGCTTATTCAAATAAAACTCAAGTCGACACGCTGACATCGGCATCCTAAACTACCATTTGCCCGTGTAAAATCAATTATAAAACAAAACATGGAATGAATTTTGATATGTCTTGTCTTATCTTCTGTAAATTTGAAAAAATCTGCAGTACTTTTCGTTGAATCTATGGGACACGGCCAATAGTTTTGCCATATTCTTTCTAACTATAATACATTAATAATTTACTTTCAATCCCATGGTTTCAAATCTACGCGGGAAGCAAGAGCATGTAAACGTGTTATGTACTATGCGTGAACATAGCTGCTTTATCAGGCTACCGCGGCTAACTTCAGGGTCGTAACATGAAGAAAAATTTCTGGTCGAAAAAAAAGTAGTAGATCGCTTGACACGGTACTCCAAACTCATTATTGCGAACGAGTTTTTGAGTATTTCTTTCTGTCGATCGCTCAATTGGGATGGTAGATGAGCATTAAATCCTGTTTCGCACCCAAAAAAAGTTGTTTTGACAAAATTAATGCCAATGTAAAAAATCGAGCGTGCGATCTCAAACATTATATAGTTGCGGTGTCTTCTGCTTGACGCATGGAACACTACCGCGTTCCGTGATATACTTTAATGTTCATTTAATTAATATACAAAATAAATAAATTATTAATTAATAAGAAATATACTTCTTTGTTTAATTTTTATAATATAGAGTTAATGAAAAACTTATTGCATTATCTTTGTTTTTCTCTGCTTAAGATCCTCTATCCAGATTATGCACACTGTTGTTGGAAGCAACAAATTTATAAGTATGAAACCTTTCTGGAAAAGGTAAATATTTCTGTCGATTAAAGAGGAGTTCTATGGAGGCATAATATATTAATACCTCATTATTTTTATGTCAAAATGTATTCAATTAAAATTTCACTCTCTTCAAATCCTAGCATGGAAGAATCCATTACTTGCAGAAAAAAAAAAATAGGAAAAATGTTGAAATCAATTTGGATTCTGGCAAGTTTGGATTATATTTCAGATTTAAGAGTATCAAACATTTCTGAGGAAAAGTACGAATTTCTGACAAGTAAAGAGTGGTACAATGGTGGCATAATTTTTTACTTTATTATTCAAAATGTATTTGATTAAGAAGTTACTAATTTTTTATTCGATCACTTCAAAATATTCATTTATGGTAAATATTTGAACGAGCCTCTGATTTTCAACAGTTATATATAATAGTAGATTGTGTAACGAGTGCGGACTGTTGCTAATTGCACACGCGGGTGTGTTGGCGCACGAGCGCAGCAAGTGTGACATGTCGCCCAAGTACGCTATTGGCAACTGTACCGTGCGAATGCTCATACTATTTTTCATCAAGGGGCATAAAAAATGATGGGTTGCGTGGTAGTTTTGTGGATGCAAAATCGAGAGCCTAGATCGAGAGCTCATGACTCGAGATCACTATAATCAATAATTCATGTTATTATCAAGATGAGAACCAATTTCAATAATAGATTCAAAATCTCGTGTATGCCGGAGTAAAATTATGTAAACCCTTATTTTCAAACGCATCCCTACTATAAGATATGCATTAATCATTATTTTTTCTATTCGTTCATTTGAAGAGTTTATATATACTAGGGGGTACCCCCCTGCTCGCTTCGCTCGCCAACCCCCCATGTGTTCTTTAGAAATCAATAATTTCAATAATAAGTGTAGTAATAATTAAAAGAAAATTACATTCAAAACAATAAAACTTTAAACTTGAACTTTCGATTTTGTTCGATTGACAGAATACTGAACGAACGATTCGAATCAAGATAAAAGATTAATGTCAGCTATATTCATGTTAAACGTTTGTTTTTTTTAGATTAATAGTGGGTTTAACTTTAGGTTAATAGTGACATGTGCTAGATCATATTTTTTTGTTTGGGGTATTCCGCGTGTTCCATTTCAGATTTTCAGCAGCAGATTTTGAGTAAGATTGCAATGGTTGCTAGACACGTAAACAATAGTTGCTATGGGTAAAACGGAGATTTTGTGTCCTGTGCAGTTGAAAATACTGGAAACGAAACATACGTGAATTTTTCTTTCCCTTAGCAACGGTTGCTAGGGCGGTAAACAACGGTTACTGAAAAGCTAATTGGGAAGATTTTGTGTCCTTTGCCGTAGAGAACTATGGAAATGGGCCATAAATTGATAATTTCCAACCTTCGTAATGGTTGCTAGGGAGGTAAAAAACGATTGCTATGGAACAAATATAACAATTCAGTGCCTCTGGCCATCGAGTGTGACTTAAAACTGTTTTCCCAGCTTCCAAAACAACGGTTGCTAGGGATGTAAATAAACGGTAGTTTCGACGAATAAGTGGATTTATATTGAAAAAAAATTGTCCAAAATAATATTTAGTCCTTTCCTTCTACTACAGCAACGGTTTCTAAACACGTAAACAATGGTTGCTATGGGTAAAACGGAGATTTTGTATCCTGTGCAGTTGAAAATACTGGAAACGAAACTTACTTTTTCTTTCCCTTGGCACCGGTTGCTAGAGCGTTTAACAACGGTTACTGAGGAGCTAAGTGGGAAGATTTTGTGTCCTTTGCAATCGAAAATTATGGACATGGGTCATAGATTCATCATTTCCAACCTTCGCAATGGTTGCTAGGGAGGTAAACAACGGTTGCTATGGAGCAAATATAACAATTCAGTTTTCTTGGTCATCGGTTGCTAGGCAAATAAACAACGGATTTTATTGAAAATTGAACTCGGCCTAGATTTTGCCGCGACTAACCTGTGTGCAAAATTTCCAGGAGATCGGATCATTGCATATTTATTGGAAATAAATAATTTATTCGAAGATACGGGTGGAAAAAGAAGATGGAAAAAAGAGGTGGAGAAAGGGGTGAAAAAAGAGGTGAAAAAAGGGGTGAAAAAAGAGGTGGAAAAAAGGGTGGAAAAAGGGTGGAAAAAAGGGGTGGAAAGAGAGATAAAAAAAGGGTGAAAAAAGGGGGGTGAAAAAAAGGGTGAAAAAATGGGTGGAAAAAGAGGGTGAAACTGAGCAACCAGAAGGAGCAACCAGAGGGAGCAACCGGAGGGAGCAACCAGGGGGAGCAACCGGAGGGAGCAACCGGAGGGAGCAACCAGGGGGAGCAACCGGAGGGAGCAACCAGGGGGAGCAACCGGAGGGAGCAACCAGGGGGAGCAACCGGAGGGAGCAACCAGAGGGAGCAACCGGAGGGAGCAACCGGAGGGAGCAACCGGAGGGAGCAACCAGAGGGAGCAACCAGGGGGAGCAAAATGACGACGGCGGCGGCGGCGGCGGCGGTTCAGCTTTTGATATAGAGAGACAAAATAATATTTAGCCCTTTTCTTTTTCTGCAGCAACGGTTGCTAGACACGTAAACAATGGTTGCTATGAGTAAAACGGAGATTTTCTATCCTGTACAGTTAAAAATACTGGGAACGAAACTACGTGAATTTATCTTCCCTTTAGCAACGGTTGCTAGGGGTAAATAAAGGTTGCTGAGGAGCTACCTTTGCCATCGAAAATAATGGAAACGGGTCATAAATGGATCATTTCCAACCTTCGTAACGGTTGGTAAGGAGGTAAACAACGGTTGCTATGGAGCGAATACAACAATTCAGTGTCCTTGGCCATCGAGTCTGACTTAAAACTGATTTTCCGGCTTCCGAAGCAACGGTTGCTAGGGAAGTAAACCATGGTTGCTATGGGTAGAACGGAGATTTTCTATCCTGTGCAGTTGAAAATACTGGAAACGAAACTACGTAAATTTTTCTTCCCCCTACCAACGGTTGCTAAGGAGGTAAACAACGGTTGCTATGGAGCAAATACAACAATTCAGTGTCCTTGGCCATCGAGTGTGACTTAAAACTGATTTCCCGGCTTCCGAAGCAACGGTTGCTAGGGATGTAGACAAACGGTTGCCAACGATATCAACAGTGGTTGCTATGGGAAATGTCTTATCGATTCTCATTGACTTTAATGGTCCCAATGAGCACTTAAATGGGGATTCGTGAGAAAACACGTTAGTAACGGTTGCTAGGGAAATAACCAAGAAATTTCGCTAAAAATTGAACTCGGCCTAGATTTTGCCGCGACTAACCTGTGTGCAAAATTTCAAGAAAATCGGACCAATCCTTCGAGAGTTGGGGGTGGCAAAAGAGGGTGGAAAAAAGGGGTGCAAGAAAGGGGAGTAAGAAAGGGGTGCAAGAAAGGGGTGCAAGAAAGGGGTGCAAGAAAGGGGAGTAAGAAAGGGGTGCAAGAAAGGGGTGCAAGAAAGGGGTGCAGAAAAGGGGTGCAAGAAAGGGGTGCAAAAAAGGGGTGCAAAAAAGGGGTGCAAGAAAGGGGTGCAAAAAAGGGGTGCAAAAAGGGGTGCAAGAAAGGGGTGCAAAAAAGGGGTGCAAGAAAGGGGTGCAAAAAGGGGTGCAAGAAAGGGGTGCAAGAAAGGGGTGCAAGAAAGGGGTGCAAGAAAGGGGTGCAAGAAAGGGGTGCAAAAAAGGGGTGCAAGAAAGGGGTGCAAAAAAGGGGTGCAAGAAAGGGGTGCAAAAAAGGGGTGCAAGAAAGGGGTGCAGAAAAGGGGTGCAAGAAAGGGGTGCAAGAAAGGGGTGCAAAAAGGGGTGGAGATATTTGACGGCGGCGGCGGCGCAGCGGCGGCGGCGGTCTGGTTTTTAATATAGATATATATATATATATATATATATATATATATATATATACACATATGTATACATAAGCCATTAGGGTAGCCATGAATCATTTGACTAAGTTTTATCTTGATCGGCGACCCATAAGTTAGCCTACCATAAGTTGAGCCTATGTGACTCACTTAGTAAGCGTAAGTCATACATGATACCAATATTCTCAAATAGGTGCTTATTAGCCAATGTTTTGAAAATTGAACAAAAGTTTCTCAACGAAATTTACAAGAGAAAATAACCCACGACTGATTTGCATGTATGGTGGCTGGTTACACGCAAGTATACTTTGATACTTTGGGACATGGTTCTTGGGTACATTATCATATCTTTATGTACAAGCAGTCGTAGATACAGATATATACTGTTCATGCAGAAAATCGGATAAACTTACCGAATATATCTGGGAAATCGAAACGTTGTAGGCTGTACACATAATCTATTAGGATATCCAAATCAGGAAATCAAAGACTATGCACTTTCCTAGCGAGGAAAGAAAATAATGGTAAATATTTCCCAGTGTATTCTTTTTCTCAAACTTTTCTTATATTATGATATTTTTTTGCCGTCTGAAGAGTTAAGGGGGGATATACAGTTAGAACGAGAAAAAAAAATCATCTTTGAAAATCGTTTTTCAAGGATAGTTTTTAATCAAATCTAACGAAAATTTTTGACAGTTATAAATTGATCCATGTAGTATACAAAAATATTTTTTTTTAAATTTTTTTTAACAAAATGGCGGCCGTTAGATAGCGTTGAAAAAGTACCTCTATTTTGTTTGTGCCGGCTCTCCTGGTCGCAATTTTGATCGGAAATCAAAAAATCAAAAAAATTTACATTAATTACATTCACAGTTAGTAGATGAATTATCAAAAAAAAATTAAAAAAAAAATTTGCATTTTTGGCGTAACTTTTTCGAAAAACTCAATTTTTTTCAATTTTTTTCCCGCCATTTTCTCACATTTTTCCATATTTAATAATAGAATATTACAATCATTTTTAATTCATCTGATAGGTAATACTATAATAAAGAACACCTACAAGTTTCAGCTCAATCGGATAATTAGATTTCGAGTTAGCAGTTTTGAGAAAAACGCGTTGAAAGTTTTAAATTACCGTTAAATCGTACTTACACTTCAATCAGCAATCCCTTGGAAAAAACACTTGGAGTTCGAATTTCGAAAAAAGGGTTTCAGGAGCATATTCTACGGGAAATTTACAAACTTTTTATGAAAAAAAAAAAATCGAATTTTTTTTTTCATTCTAACTGTATATCCCCCCCTTGACACTCAGAAAAAAAATATTAGTCTAGACGGAGACTCGTTGTGAAGATACTATGAAATCAATGGTGTGTGGGTAGAGCTAGTAACGTATGAGACGGAAAGATTAGTACACCTGGGAGAGATTTTATCAAAAGCGAATCGATACTACAGAAAATAAAGCGTTGGCGTTGGGATTGTTCGGGATACAGAGAAATATACAATTCTACTCACTAAAACATGAAGTTGAGAGTCAGCAGAAGAAATATGATTTGAATTACAGGAATCCAAGTAGAAAATTTTTGAGTATGTGCTAGTAATTGTTTCTTTGAAATTGCGTGACCATTCCGGCGAATCGTCTGTTTCAAATTATGGAGTTATTGTTTGAATACTCGTTCAAAAATGTATCAGGCTATTATTTTATGCATTCCTCTCCAGAAGATTTTGAAAACTTGATAATATTGAGTATTAAAAATTGTCGTATCAGTTTGTTTATGAGAAAAACACGTATCGTACAAAGCTTTGCACAGCAGCACTTTATTCATTAATATGTAGTTGAGATTTTCACATTTGAGCTTCATGAATGTTAACATAAAAGGAGCTGAGAAAAAGATTGTATATTGAAGTAATTCGAGGAAAGCTTATACGTAAAAGCTCTTGGATTTCATCCCAAAACTAGGGTACACTTACTCGTGTCTCACTTACGTTCAGCCCAAGTTTCACTCTTTGCCAATTTCTTCCATGCTGCAGAATTGCTCTGCTAGAGGATGACAACTCTGTCGAAAAGAGGTGTAAAATTTAGGAAGAAGACACATGAAGTAGAATGTACCAGTTGACTCTTGAGAGTTCTTTATTCATATGCATGAGCAGAGAATAGAGGCCAAAAGTTAAATTGACTGCTTTTTACATGCAAAAGCAGCCCTCAAATTCAGTACTTTCTCCAAAATCGTAAGGGAAAAACTTTCAAAAATTTGTTACAAAAACGCATATTTGTACCTGAAGCTTATTTTAACGTTTGAATATTTTGCAGGGAATTAATGAGCGAAGCAGTAAATGATTATTTATAAAAGTCAATATTCATGTATTTCTCTACAATATTTTGAAAGTTTCGAATGATAAACGACAGTTTTGTCTTCTCAAAATAAAAATTAAATATGTGATCAAGCAAAAATGAATATATAACGATGTTCTGAATGTCTGAATGAAGCAGAATAGCAAGGAGAGAAAAATCAAGCATAAAAGTAGAGTCACCGATATAGACGGAAGTGGGCCCGTTTCATCGCTCAACGAAAAAGCGAGAGTCGCCGGTGGTGCTGGAAAGCGAGCCCACCCGATGAGATGTTAGGAAAATAGCTCGAAAACAAGGTCGCATCAGTATAGCTCGTAGATACCGAAAAGATCGCAGACGTGTTCTTTTGGTTTTAGCGCGGGCGGTCGAAGTTGGTATAATTTGCGTATATGATTTGAATAGTTGAGTTAAAAATCAGCGGAGCAAATGCCGTTTAGTTTTAGTTCAAACAAAACTAAAGCTTGCGAGTGAATTTGATTTGATTTGTGATTTATTTAACTAGTTTGTTCAGTGAGTGATTTTAAGGTTAGAATCATGCAGGTTATTTTCATAATAGTCTGCATGAACTAACTAGGTTTCGCTGGGTTTACTAGTTCCCGAATAGCTAATGTTGGTACATATCTAAACACATCCTCACAGCAAAATAAATAGTTGGAGTTCGGTAAATATGATTATTTGTTTCTACCCTATTCCCACCCAAAACAAACGATATCAGATTGTCAGCTTGATCTCGTTTGAAACTTCCGAGTACAAATATTTCAAATGCGAGTCTTCTTTAAACGATGCTTCCTGGAAAGAATTTAGTCCAAATGAAATTCAATTCAGTTGAAGAGTATTTCAGACTTGGAAACGAGGATTTTATTGCAAAGCTTCCGGGAAACCGTATTTTATTGCGTTCCCTAATTGGCATCCGAATCATCGATGGTACTCGATTTGTTTCATTCTTTCTTTTTGACTATCCGTCAAGTCTCGGAGGATTTTTATTGCCTGACAAGATCTTTTGACACAGACAATGTCTACGTCACAACCGTAGGCTCTGGGCTGTTTTTGCCGTGACGCGACGTAAGCGACGTCAGGGTTAACGTGATCTTTTCGGCCTGACAAATTGCTTTCTCTTTGCTCTCTCCGCTCGCTCTCTGGAGCTCAGACGACGTAAGATGAAAACGGAAAGATAGAGGGAGAGGGTTGAAAAAAAGAATAGTATAGAGAAAAACGGTGGCAAATTGATAGTGATATAAGTATAGGTAGATAAAGTGAGAAATATAAATTGTTTGGTTCGTGGTAACTGAGCAACTCAAGCTTACATAATTGCATTTATAAATTTCAGTTTGTACCGTGAAGAAATTTGAGCGTGTATTCACTCAAGTTTTAACCTTCATTTTTTACTGAGAATTCTTCTTCTCCCGCATTCTCAATCATTCTTTCCAGTTTTATTGCCCCACGAAAATTGATTTTTTTTTCATCTGCGCCAGTTTATATTGAATGTGTGGGAATCTGGAAGTCCAAGTGTAATGAACACGTGACCCATGCACAAGAAGTATTCACAAATTTATTTGATGCGGATTTTATGAATATGCAAATATGAATATGAACACGATTTGCTTTGATACACGTTCTCACTACACTACAACATTTTAAATTCTGGTCAGCCGACAGTTCTGATATAAAAAATAATCATAGTTCAGCCATTTTTTTATAATAAAGTCTTTGTTAGAGATCTGTCACAAATCTCTACTACCTAGTATCGTATATCAATAAGTCGTGTTTCAGTCCAATCTCTCAATTAATTATACATCATTTAGGATACGGTATTTATTTGGAATCACTGCTTTGTTATAGAAATACTTCTACACATCTCCAATCGTTTTGAAAATTTCCGATGATTAAGGTGAAATGATTCGCAAATATCTACATTGCACGAGTATAAATATTTGGTTCTACTGAATAGGAAATATGTCTAGCGGAAGAATGAATTGTTCACGTTTACTCTGGTTTATCTTTGTCTGGAATGGCATATAAACCACGCGTGTCACATCTCACAGCCAATAAATGAACGCTTGAAAAATTGATAACTGTGCTCTCCACCTTTTTTTTGCGGGAAACTGCCAAGGCTATATTATCAGCACATCGTGAATGCGAAAAGTTTGTCACGGATTTCCGCTTGTTCAATTGTCAGAGGCGAGACTCTCTCACTAAAAGTGGAATGCTATACATTTTTTAATTGTGAATAACAAACGCTGATTGGGCACTTTTCACAGTTGTTTTCGCATTGCTTCTCTCAGAAGGATACTGGGCTATTTCAATTTTCCTCTTGCCTGGTAAAAACATTGAACTGTTACCTCGCGCAGTTACGTACGGTCAGAAATTGAACATGGATGCAATGCATCATTCTTTCCTGAGTTCAATCAGCAGTAACTGTATTTTCTGTGAATGAATAATCACAATGAACGGTCAGTTTAAATTTTGAATAAATATCATACAAGTTTCTTCTTTGAAGTTGTTGCTCGAAAAGTATGATGGCATATTTGATAAGCTCTCAAATGAATATTTCCTATCCGAATTATTTCATAAGAACTTGTTTGCAGCGCAATGCGGCTTCATGGTTAATTCATATTTCCGATCACTCGCAGACTGCAGGATTGCCCGATTGAACCCTTCATATAAAATACATATAGAAATGAGAGTGTGAAGTTCAATAGAAAAGTGGACAGATCATACAAAATCTTATTGGAACTTTTTTTTTACTTGAATTAATCATGGAAGATATTTGTAATTGAATATATTGCAAATGGGAAATAACAGTTCGTTAATCCATATTAAATAATACAAACCCATCGCGGAGAAAACGATGGCTCCATATTGTACGTGATACGTATTATACATGATTAATTTTGATGATGTTTCGTCTCGATACAGAGATGGTGGGATTTATTGCTCGTATAAGATATGCTCTTGATACGGAATGTCCTTAAATTATTGTAAAATGCATTCATCGTTTTATGCTCGTTCCTCCCGTCATGGCAATAAAACAACGGAGATATTTTAAGATTAATATTGTGCCATGCATATCTTTGTGCTCGTAAACTCGCGAAGGGTCTCAGAGAATGAGTAGAAACATGAGATTTTAGCAGACAATCTGGAGCAAGCGAGTGTCGAATAACTCGAGCGAGCGCGTGAAGAGGCTTTGACGAGTCGTATGAACTACCTCGCTGTTAATTCGTCGGGAGTCTTGTTCTAGTGGCGCGTACATATGGGCAATTCTCTGTGGGATCGAACATGAAAAAATTTGATTTGGCTCAAAATTTTTTTGTAAGTTCTAGGGCATCAAGCCGATTTCCCAGAATTTTTTTAGATTTTTTCGAGAACTTTAACCCCCTTTAATAAATAGGCAAAGTTGCTGATTTTGCTGTTTTTGCATTTTCAGAGGCATTGTCAACCTTCATTTACACCCTGAAAATGACCTCTGAGGCAAAAAATGAATGGGACACTTTTTTCTGCAAATTGCCTGAATTTTATAGAAAAATTATCTCCAAGGTCATTGGAGCACATTAAGTACTCCACATTACCAATTGGAGCCTCTATTTTTGAACCCTGGGAGTTCGCTCGTCAAGCCCCACACCACATGGGTACTAAAAGTTGTCCCAACTCATACCACATACAGCCTATATAGTGAAAAAATGGGCCTGGACTCTGGAAGCTACCAAAAAATTAATATATTAACTAAAATAGGGGTAAAAACAGGCTAAAATGACAATTCAAGGAGAGCCTTGTACCGCCAACACTTCCAATTTTTGCAAACACTTGTCTGTGGTATTATTAAAATTATCCACTGTAAAAACTCACATTCTATCATACGAATACATATCCTGAGTTTTTAATATCATATTTATATAGATCAAGCATTACTATACTACTTGACGCCACCTCACTTTCAGTAGTTACATGTATTGATAGGGTCCAGGCAGCAATTGCCTGGTGGGCTCAAACTACAACTTCAAGTTATTTACTCATGAAATTAGCTAATGTGAATCAATCCACTTGAGAGTATGATCACTAAATGCGCAATTTGATAAGGAATTCAAATATATATAGTTTGCCTGTGTTTAAATGACTTTATGAACCAATTTGTGAACGTTATACTTGCCTATACTGGAGATATATATGACCCATGTATGGCAAAGGTTAGGTTACCGACCATAGACTTTTAGACATGCAAAGCTACTTTGGAAGCTCCAAACTCATTTCTGGACAGGCAAACTATATATATTTGAATTCCTTATCAAATTGCGCATTTAGTGATCATACTCTCAAGTGGATTGATTCACATTAGCTAATTTCATGAGTAAATAACTTGAAGTTGTAGTTTGAGCCCACCAGGCAATAGCTGCCTGGACCTCAGCTATGCAGTTTATACAATATGAGTGGATTTCATGAGTCCCACATTCATGAATATTACCCATGTTTAGTGAACTTTAACATTTTCTTGTTGATATTAAAAAAATCATATGATATCTATGCACTGCCTAGTGCGTTATAATGTGTACGTGTAATGCACAGTTTACAATTTACTTTCTGGATTAATCTTTTTTATCGAGTGAATGCAATTCATGATAATGTACTTTATTAGTAGTTTCTTGTACATTTTAACACAATAGAGCCAATATATTGACCATCAATACATGTAACTACTGAAAGTGAAGTGGCGTCAAGTAGTATAGTAATGCTTGATCTATATAAATATGATATTAAAAACTCAGGATATGTATTCGTATGATAGAATGTGAGTTTTTACAGTGGATAATTTTAATAATACCACAGACAAGTGTTTGCAAAAATTGGAAGTGTTGGCGGTACAAGGCTCTCCTTGAATTGTCATTTTAGCCTGTTTTTACCCCTATTTTAGTTAATATATTAATTTTTTTGGTAGCTTCCAGAGTCCAGGCCCATTTTTTCACTATATAGGCTGTATGTGGTATGAGTTGGGACAACTTTTAGTACCCATGTGGTGTGGGGCTTGACGAGCGAACTCCCAGGGTTCAAAAATAGAGGCTCCAATTGCGGTAATGTGGAGTACTTAATGTGCTCCAATGACCTTGGAGATAATTTTTCTATAAAATTCAGGCAATTTGCAGAAAAAAGTGTCCCATTCATTTTTTGCCTCAGAGGTCATTTTCAGGGTGTAAATGAAGGTTGAAAATGCCTCTGAAAATGCAAAAACAGCAAAATCAGCAACTATGCCTATTTATTGAAGGGGGTTAAAGTGCTCGAAAAAATCTAAAAAAATTCTGGGAAATCGGCTTGATGCCCTAGAACTTACAAAAAAATTTTGAGCCAAATCAAATTTTTTCATGTCCGATCCCACAGAGAATTGCCCATATATATGCTCGGCTCTGCGCGCAATCGGGCAGCGGAACGTTGCCAGTAGTGCGAGTCGGCGTTGGTCAGACGCCGGGCAAAGTGAGTGTTTAGCGTTGGCGACCGGTCCCCCGAGCGAGGGTGATTAGCCGCTCGTGGCTAGCCGATTCATATTTCATGCGCGCTGGGCGCGGCGCGCGCTAACCAATTCCGAGCATGCATCCCGAGCGCGGGGGGATTTTATTTTGTCGGATGACTAATGGGATTACCGCTGGACTTGCAATGAAGAGCCCAGGATTGCCCGCGACCGCACACACACACACACACACACTTTTTCCTCCGCTGTGTTTTACAAGGAGAGCTGCCGCGTTCCGAGAGTGGACTTGGACGCTTTAGCTCTTTGCCAATGAGAAACCCATGCGAGATTTATGTGCTTCGTGGGAGAGACGTTATTATTAATTTATACGAGTCACACGATTTTTCAAAGTAATAGCCGGCCCGACTCGCTCACGCTGACTGTAAGTATGACAAACTGCATTATGATCTCGCCATGTCGTGCATATAAGGTACCTGTACCCAATATGCGCCACCTAAGCGAGAAAGGTCACTACGCCGCGTCAAATGAATATTTTCTAACATAATTGGTGTCAAATGAAAGGTCTACTCAATACCTACAGAATGAGCTAAGGTTTTTTCGATTTGAACAGTTCTACGCTAAGATACCGCGGTTTAAAAAAAAAAAAAATTTTCGGGAAAAAATTTTTAGTGTACCCAATATGGCGCCACCCTGAAAATACTTCTTTTCATCCAATTTGAAGCATGAAGCATGTCTGAAATGGATAAAATACAAACGAAAAATTATATTTCTGATATAATTTTATTGGAAAATACATTTTGTCTTTGATTGAACCATAGTAAATAGATTATATGAACTTCTAACAACCTAAATCAAATCAAGTTTTCAGTTAAAATTCATGAAAAACCGTTGTTTTTGAATTAACAAAATTAACTTATGCAACATCTAATTCCAATATTAATCTCTCAAATTGATGAACATCCTTATTTGTGTAATTTTAAATATAATTGAGATGTTCTCACTGAAATGGAAGAGTTCAATTTAAAAAATGTCCGAGCCTACTTGGGGCTAGCTATTGTCATGATGGTAGAAAAATTCTGTCTGATGTTTTTTCCTAGACAGTACTTATAAACGCATAACCTCAACATTTTTCTGGTTATAGGATAGCCAATATCTGCTAAGCGTTTAATTCGACTACATAATTCTTCGTTCTGTACTGTCGTTAACGCATATGGTCGACTCATTTTGCTTTTCTCGGATATGTTTTGTTTGACATATCGTTGAAATGTTCGACGAGGTATCTTATATATAGTCGAAGCCATCCTCTGCGATATCTCACCTTTTTTGACCTGCTTCAGAACTTGAACTAAATTCTCTTTCCACCATGTTTGGCGGATATTTACCATCAATGGGTTGATTGTAGCTTCTAGAGCAAGAAAATAGGGGTGGCGCATATTGGGTACATTTGATAAAAATAACGAAGAGCTATTGAAACGATTGATAAAAAGGTCATACAAAGAAAAAAAAAATTGGATGATGTAGATGGGATGTCAAGGAATCGAATGATATGTCGCTCGATTTTTTTGGCCCAGTTTAAGGGTATTAAAAAAATTCGCACTTACCTGAGCGAAATTAGATCGAGAATGAAAATTGGCGAAAAAATGGAGAAAACGAGCTCTAACAAGTTGGTGTAAGGGTTTCCGATCGGTGAAAATGTTTTCTTTCTTCATTATTTAGTATTGCCGACAAGATCCTGTGCCGCGGCGATGCTCTAGACGCGCGTATATATGAAATACGAAGGGTGGCGCATATTGGGTCCTGGCGCATATTGGGTACACCTACCTTACTTTATTTATTAATAATTTGTCAATCGAATGATTTACTCGCGGCGAGCGCCCCGAATAGCTTAGTTCGCCACTGGTTGTGGAATGCAATTTATCTGTGGTGGTAGCCAGTAACTTAATCATCCTTGAAGTTACGGGCAGCAGCAGTAACAAGGGCCAGTTTAACAGCGAACAAAAGCATATTAATGAAAGATACTTTGCGGTGCGTAGAGCAACGGGGAATCTCGTAACACGGATCTCGTAAGAAACGGTAATAGTCCGCGAGTACAGAGTTGTAATTATTCAAACCTCTTTCCGCAACAATGAAACTCCGCTTCTTGGAATGTTAACAGCAACGGCAGCCCGCGAGAAGTATAACGAAAAGATAATCATTATTTCAAAAAGAAATATAACATGCAAGAATATACAAATTTGCATACTAAAAAGGGTTTTCCGTACGAAAAACACAGATTGTTTGCATTGATTCCATCAAGCTTGATGATTTATGCTATATTTATGGTTCAAGTATGCTTTGTGTAGTCCCTATTAATAAAGCAGCGCTTATTAATACTAATTATGCCTTGGTTATATTCGCCGTGTTAAATGAGTTTCCACGCCCTTGAGCGTGAAACCTTAATTTTACACCCTCTAGCACACAAAATACTCATTCATTTTTAAACCACTGAAATATGATATTTGACACGCGTGCGTACGTTTCTCCCCGAGCGAGCACGTGCCACTTCCACAGCCAATCGTAGGGTTCAATACGTGCTCGAAACATGATTCTTGGCTCATGTGATTGTCACTCTGACAAATCTTATATACTCGTGCGAGAGTCGTCTCTTTCACACTAGTATATCGAAATATACTCTTTCCAGATTTCTGTTTCTTTAAATATTCGTAAGCAGCGATGCAGCGTCGAGTCGTGCGTGTAAGATCGTAATCTTACGATATACGAATTTCACTATTGGCCATAATGGGGGTGAAGTACAAGCATAAGTTGATACAGTATATTACTATGCTCATCGGGCGTTGAACATTTATATTTATTTTCGTCGATCAGAGTACATAAGTTTTGAGGCATACAAACATTGCAGCGAAATCAAAAAGTTTAGGAGTAAGGATAACACTTCTCGTGCAATCAACGAAATTTTAAATATCCACAACCGTGTGCTGTGGAATATTCCCCACCACCCCACTCGGTGCATTAACGCGTGCAGCCAGAATATGAATATTTAATTGGGCGAGATAGTGCGGTTTCCGTGCCAAGTTTTCATAAATATTCTCTGTAGCATCTTGCATATACTTGCTTATACACAAAATAGAATACTCGCAGGTGCGAATTCTCATAAGATATCATGGTCGCGATTTATTGCAGCGCGTAGTTGTGGTACTTGCGCGACTTCGGAGAATTAATAAACAAAAGTTATTGTTCTTCGCTGTGTATAAATAAGCTCGAAATTATTCGCAGTACAACGCTCTTGGACATTGTCTGCCCAGTTACGAGGTACTAATTCATGCTTTACAAGCACGTGTACTCCTGTACCACGTGAACCTTGAAAATTGATCGCTCGGAGCCAGCCGCACATGTATTGGGCTATAGAAGCTTTTTGAGTGTATATATATTCTCTGAACGTTTTATAACTACAGCTACGTGCTTAGTCTCATATCGAGCCAATTCTAACAGGGGCCTAAAGGGCATACATCATAACTCGACTGATTTAGCGAAGATCCGCAGAGGTGCAGACGTGCGTTAAACTTTGACGATAATCCCATAAGAAGACGTATTTTCGAGTGGAGTGAGCCGAGCGTGGCTTATGCGGTCGAGTGTTGGCCTTGTGCGGGCGGCCGAGACCTACGAGCAGCGAGACCTATAAGCGATAGGATCTGCCGGACCAAGAGGCTTTTCCTCGCCCCGTATTCTCAACAAGAGGAGGCCGTGGGGCCGCGCATGATGAGAAATAAAGGACGAAGCGAAGCGAAAGAAATAGATGCGACAGCTGCTCGGCCGGCCCTACTAATAACGAAGAAATAGGAGTTGAGATTTGTAAGGAATATCATTTCTGCCTGTTCGAGCTCACCGGTGCCCATCAGTTAGTGATATGAAAAACTCCCGCGACTCTGGGCTCGAACTAATATTTCCCTGTCTCAGTGATTGCATCGAATAAGAATTGGAGTCTGATTAACTTTACAGTCGTACATAAATTTTGGTTGGATAGTTTCAATTCGCTGCGAGCAATCATTTTCCTAGTTTTGCAGACATGACAGTACTGGATAGCTATGGAGAAAAAAAAATAGTAATAACAGATGAGAAGAATTGATTTGACGAATAGACGATTCATGAAAATCATCTGTTTGTTTCATTTTGATGATTCGATAATTAATTAACGCATCGATAGCGAAAAAAACCGCTGCTAACTGCATTAACAGGATGTTTTCTCAAAGAGTTTTTGCATATATGACAATCGGTTGCTATGAAAAAATGAGAGAATGAGTCTTTTTCCATCGACAAATCGACCCAGAACTGATTTTCAAATATCGTGCCGTATGATCTCGAAAGTAGTGTAATCGAATCTTAACTCGATATTTCATTCCTTAAGCAACGGTTACTAGAAACGTAAACAATCATTGTTGAGGAGAGACAAAGTTTCTTTCGATCTTTGTGGGTATTCAGACTCCAACGTGCATTTAAGGAGAGTTGAAATGCATTTTGCCAGAAACTGAACGATTTCTTCGAAAGTTATCGCGCGTCAAAAAATAACATTATATACGGACATTTTTGGAAGTCTATGTTTTTCGACCCTTATGTTACGAAATTTTTTTCCCCATCACAAGCTTTGATTAAACAAAATAATGAATTCAAACGAAAAGCGAGTGATGAACAACAAATCTCCATTGCTCACCAATCGATAATTCAAAATTTTTCCTGGCTTGTATCTAATTTTTCTTGTGATTATGGAGGAGTATTGAAACAAAAAAAGCAATAACTTCGATGTCAGCCAAAGTGACAGCTAATTATGCAACACCTCATGACAGGGATAGGTAGGGAGGCGCGCGCGATAAGCTCCCTACAGCTTAATACGCTAACACTCGTCTCGACAGGATCAATTGTATTTCCCCAAAACGGTGGTATTTTTCAGACAGATGTCGATGGTTGAATCCCCCCTGAATTCTACGATTAAGGGTATTAGACATTTTCGAATTGCATGACGTGAGAGTTTACTGACGCCACTGTGTATTATATTTGTTTTCTTTTTTGCTTCTCTGCTCCTTCTAGCCTGTCACGTCACGAGTGAAATCTGAATAGTGCGGATAAAAAGCGATCCACCACGGCGAACGAGAGAACGTGCAAAAACTTTGAATTTCTGAAATTCTTGACGCGGTAAAAATAACAACTCAAATCAGATATAGATCAGTCTATGCCGGCATCGCGTATTGATCGCGAGAATTGCGCGCAGAAAGAATTGGATCAATCGCGGAGTGTGGAAAAATTACGAGACGCCGAGTGATGCTTACATGGATAACGATTTGAATACTGCATGAGTGCCGCGAAGACGAATTAAGCAAATGGAATCTGCAATTGTTTGTCTCGATTCGAGGCACGGTACAATGGACTTGTGTACATACCACGAGGAGACAAAACCAGCCGTGCGTGACTATATACGTGTCGATTATTCAAAAAGTTTGAGCTAATGGCTTACGGTGAAAAGTAGACGTAACCGCGCGGCACTCGAGAGAATTGATTGAAGAAAAGAGATTGGCGCCATTGGATATATCGAGCAGACCGATAGCAGCGGGACGGCGAGGACGTAACGGGGCCCCTGGCGTCTAGCGAACGGTTTGAAAATAAAGGGGACGTAGGCCGAGAGGAAAAGGAGTAGCGCGCGCCGGCAGAGCGGAGATGTGCCAAGGGCGAGGGAGTTTGGAAAGCGAGAGCGATTCGCCGAAGAGTGGAGGGCGCGTGCGCCGCTTGCGGGCGCTCGGCCGCGCGCGAGCGGCAGCCTCTCGTGTCATTCGACGCCCGCGCGCGACACCGCTCGGAGCTCGCGCGCGCAGCCGGCCCGTCCCGTTTGCGATCCTCGAGCCGCAGTGTGGAGACCGAGTGTGCGCGAGTGTGTGCGAGCGCGATGGAGGGATCGGGTGCAGCCGCCGGTCGAGCCGACGGGCGCGTCCGGCGGCTCGATCGCGAGTGAAGCGCGATGAGCCGGACGGTAGCCGATCGGTAAGCCGGCTTGCTGCCAGGAGAGAGAGAGAGAGAGAGAGAGAGAGAGAGAGAGAGAGAGAGAGAGAGAGAGAGAGGGAGAGAGAGAGAGCGAGCGAGCGATGTTTGGCGGGGGCAGGTTCAACGTGACCTGCGGCAGCGGGGTCGACGCGTTCCACACGCGCTACGTCGCGATCCACGGCTGGGCGAGCCTGCTGGTGTGCGTGTTCGGGACGATAGCCAACGCGCTCAACATAGTCGTGCTGTCGCGGCGCGAGATGCGCTCGCCGACCAACGTGATCCTGGTGAGCCTCGCCGCGGCCGACATGTTCGTGATGATCGAGTACATGCCCTACACGGTCCACTCCTACCTCTACCACCGGCCCAAGCGCGAGACCTTCACCTACGCGTGGAGCAGCTTCGTCCTGTTCCACTCGATCTTCGCGCAGGTCTTCCACACCATCTCGATCTGGCTGACGGTCACCCTGGCTGTGTGGCGCTACATAGCCGTGGGCCACCCGCAGCGCAACCGCGAGTGGTGCAGCGTGCGCCGCACCTGGTGGGCCATCCTCGCGGCCTACCTCGTGTGCCCGCTCATCTGCAGCCCGCTGTACTACATGACCGAGGTCGTGCAGAAGAACGTCACCCTCGACGCGGACGACCGGCAGGTGAACGCGAGCGACGCCCCCGCCAACGCGAGCCTCTACTTCGTCGCGATCACCGCGAGCGCCCGGGACGGGCTGCAGGAGCTCAACTTCTGGATGTACAGCGTCGTGATAAAGCTGATCCCGTGCCTGGCCCTCACCTGGCTCAGCCTCCGGCTCATCCTCGCCCTCGTCGAGGCGAAGAAGCGCCGCAAGAAGCTCACCTCCACCACCATGCTCAAGATGGAGCAGTCGGTCAACATAGCCGAGGGCAAGAAGCGCAAGCGCAAGGCTTCCCGGCTCATCGACAAGGAGAAGCAGACCGACCGCACCACCAAGATGCTCCTCGCCGTCCTGCTGCTCTTCCTCCTCACCGAGTTCCCCCAGGGCACCCTCGGCCTCCTCAGCGTCGTCCTCGGCCCGGACTTTTTCAACACGTGCTACGTCAAGCTCGGTTAGTACAACCACCTGATCCCCCTTTGCCTGGCTGACTTGAGTTACAAGCTGACTCTCGACAGTTGCCCGACCCCCCAGTTGTCCCTTCGGCTATCGGCAAGCTGCCGTCCCTCCGACCAACTCGGCGCGGGCGAGCTTGGGGATTGCCCGTGGCACGTGGCGAAATATATATAGCCCTATACATCCCCGCCTCTGCTCTCTTTATACGCGTAGACAGGATCCATGTCCAACTTTCTTTCGCACTCGCGCAGCTGCCTCCGGTGCGCGCGCGCGCGGGCGTTGGGATCAAGAGGAAAACGCGCGCGTCTGTTGATCTTGCCGCGGGTAAATATTTATCGGCAGATACGTGGGGGATCCGTGACGGCTGCCGGCTCACAATACAACCGCTAAATTTAGCTCTTTCGTTTTCGCGCCGCAAAGATGTACCGCGAGTGCCCCGGCACTCTCGCTGATTTCCCACTCGTGTAGCCGGTCTACGTCTCAATTATACAATTGACAATCGCTCACGAGTTTCCCAGGCCTGATCCGAAACGCCGCGTGATTCATCCACGGTTTTTATCGCGTAATTACTTATTTCACCTTGATCATCTGCTTGTTACTCGGTAAGGAAGAATGTGGTGGTTCGTTGATGGTTTCGTGAGCAAGCAAAATTTAGAGATACACCCATTAACACCCGCCCTTCATATACGCACTGAGGGAATATTATTGGAAACATGCAATAACGGCGAAAAAAATTGTTTTGGCTGGTTGAGAATTTTTACACCAGTTTTCAAGAGTGATTCTATCGATTTTTCAAGTGAATGATACGTCTGATCGAATTTTCCTCCACAGAGTGAGTAACGTCAGACGTTGGACTATAGGCGAAGAACTCGATCGACACACTATTCATTTCCTTGGCTCTTTGTCCGCATCACCCAATTTCTTCAATAGGCTTTTGTTTTTCTTTCGAGGATAACAATAACGTTCACCCTATGGAAAATTATTGATCGTACTCTCGATTACACTAATGACCAAAAAAGACGTTGCTCTGAAAGTGATATTTTTTGGAAAAAGTAAATGTAACTCAAAAGCTGCTTGTCTCATTTTGAAAGTCTGGTGCCGATCACTTTTAGTTTTTCACCAGCAAAAATCCCTTTCCGCTACTTAATGCTCAGTAACATCATAATACCCCTGCTGTTTCTAGCAATTAAAGACTACCTTATAGTTTCGTGAGGTAATTATTGATTGATTGGTTCACCTTGAAAAAATCGATCGGATTCTTTCCAATTTTGTGCGAAACGGAAAAGTGCAACATAAAAGCTGAACGTCTAATTTAAGAAATAGTTTCGTGCAGCCAAAGAAAGAAATAACTAACAGGGAGTAGAAAAGTGGAAGGTTGAAATATAAATCCATGTCTATAATCACGTTGGAAAAATCGAGAATCATTATCGTTTTGAATTTGACCTCGTTACCAAGATTTTCTCTTGGATAACGTAGCATATTTTTAGGTCAATAATCGATTTGAGAAATGAGATTCTTCCATAATTGAAGTGGAAAGTAGAAGTCGGGTAATTTTGGTATAACAGTGCAACAAAGAGAATTGATTCAACGCCTCGAAAGTGGAAGAATGTCCAAAGTCAGTAGTGGCATATTGGAATCAGAATACTTATTATCAAAATACACAAGCCACAAATGAAGCCGTCCTAGTTTGTTATCCATCTGGCTTGCTTATTTTCTTACTAAGATTCGAATGGTACATTTATGCTCGTTTTTCATTGCTCCAGTGTTAACAAAATATCGTTTTGTAGATGCTGGAAGTGATAAACCAAGTTGAGATTGGAATAGAGTACACACGAACAAGCTCTAAAATCAAGCGATAATACGAGTATAAAATGTTAATCCCGACATACCGCATAACAACTACAATAACGATATATATATCCATTTGAATTGTCGCTTTACGACTATCGAAATGTACAATTTATGTCTCGTAAAGATGATTTCACGAAATGATTGATTGTGTCAGTACAATTAATCCACTTTTATCGGCAACAACATAAACAGAGTCTAAGAGTGATATTGATACAGACTCGAATTTATTTATTACTATATACTAGCAAAAAGTATATGTTGACGTGGAAATTAGCGAATCTTCCTCGATCAACACCGCGAAATTCATCCATTAAGAATCATTTATTTATCATCGCGTGTCCGCCCTTCCGAGATTCTACGTGTTACAGAATTCAACGCAAAGTTGGCATGGGCGGGGAACGCGCTACTCAGCTGGTTGTCAAGCACTCACCCAAAGTAAACACGCCGACGGTCAGTCGTGATCTGTAGCCCGGGAGATGCTAGGTGTCGAGCCACCGCCGCCCAGCCGCCGCGTATTCTCCGCTTTCTTGTTTGATCTCATATAAGAAAATTGTTATGCTTGCGAATATGATTTGTGTAATGCTAGAGTCTGATTCGATTCGTTACATCTCGAGGTTGATGTAATTGTTCGTATCGATTATTCGGAAATAAAATTCATTAAAGATTGTGTGTTGATTATATTGAAATAAGTATCAATAATCCCGGTTTTCAAGTTAATTCAAAGAAGAATCGATACCCACACGTTTATTACACCAAGATTGTGAAGGTGCTAAATGTGATAGCCTTGCACTGTCTGTCTAAGAATAAGCGATGCGTATAGATTTTTCCTTCTTGCTCCCTCGAAAGAAAAGCTTTGAGATGTTAAAAACCGCTGCCAAGTGCCTTAGCAGTATGCTTTCTCAAAGAGGCTTTAACATCACCCACAAACGCATCCCAAACCTGTATTTTCACCTTTCCACTACCGTAGATACTATCATCTATTTTTCAAAAATTACAAAAAAATTATTTAATCAATTCAATTCGTATCTTTGTGACTGTGTAAAGTGTCGTTCTCTTTCAATTGACCAAACTATGTTGCGAGTGTTGATGTCTGCCCGGGCTCTCTTATTATTTGATCAAATGCAACAAAGCAAACGGTTCTAGGTTCTACACGATGCGAGACATTTGGACCTGCATAATTTTTCGATCAGTTCATCTTGTGACTGTCATACGGTTAAATGGCAGTCAAAATCGATCCGCACTGCCCTTAAGTCCGTATTTAGCACACTTGAAGACTCATTTTGATCATTTTCGACGGCAAAAGACACCAAATTTTCCCAATTTTCTCTATAGTACGTTGAAAATACTGGAAACGAAACTTACATCAATTTTTTTCCCCATTAGCAACGGTTGCTAGGGCGGTGAGCAACGGTTGCTAAGAAGCTAATTGGGAAGATTTTGTGTCCTTTGCCGTCGAAAATGATGGAAATAGATATTAAATTAATAATTTCCAACCTTCATAACGGTTGCTAGGGAAGTAAACAACGGTTGCTATGAAGAAAATAGAACAATTCAGTGTCCTTGGCCGTCGAGTGTGACTTAAAACTGATTTTCCGGCTTGCCCCAATGAGCACTCATAGGGATTTGTGAGAAAACACGTTAGAAACGGTTGCTAAGGAAATAACCAACGGATTCTGCTGAAAATTGAACTCGTGATAGATCTTGCCACAACTAACCGGTGTGCGAAATTTCAGCAAGATCGGACGATTCCTGCGAAAGTTATCCTAGACAAAAGAAACGAAAAATTTTACACCTTAGCAACGGTTGCTAGAGAAATAAACAACGGATTTTGCTGAAAATTGAACTCGGCCGAGATTTTGCCGCGACTAACCTGTGTGCAAAATTTCAAGAAGATCGGACCATTTCTTCGAGAGTTATCGTGGACGAAAAAAAACGTTACACACATACATACACACACACACACACACACACACACACACACACACACACACACACACACACACACACACATACATACATACAGACATTTTTGGATTTCCATGTTTTTCGACCCGTACATCACGAAAATCGAGGTCCCGAGGTCCGATTCGGTGGGTCGATTTTGGCCCCATTACAAAGCTTTCTCTTTGAGAAAGCAAAATATGCAGTCAGCAATTTTCATTGCCTCATTAAATTTCAAGTTCTTACATAATAAAAATAACCTCCAGAGAACATTTCTGTATATTTGCGCTCGGGTCTTAAACTCCCTTTTCTTGCGAGAATCACCTGTTCAGAACCAGTACAAAAAGAAAACGCACTTTTTAAAAATGTAAATACTTTGCAGAATCGACAATTTTATTCATCCACATAGCTTCTGGGTGAATTCTAACTGCGGAACCGGAAAATACACGAGGTTTCCTCGAATTTCATGTATCAAACATGACACTGCGCCGTTATGGAAAAGTAACATTTGTGGCCGGAACGCGAGTGTAGGGAATAAGGATAGCTTACCGGTTGTATTCCCATTGTCGCCCATTGCGAAGATACCAAGCGAATATTCTTGAAAATTTTACCCTGTTCTGGCATAATATGGCGATTCGCTGATGGAACGCATTGATGAAGGTACAAAAACATCACGTAAATATCGCATGAATTCAACCAATTTAATAGGTTTAAAATAGATACGAGAAAATGAGCACTCGAAATAAGTTGAACTGATATATCATACTATTATAGATTCACGGATAGAAAATATGTGGTAAAAATTATCCCTTCCTACAGCGACAGACGATCATTATAATCGTATAATAGCTGAAAGATGAAATTATATGAATGTTTCATAAGGAAGAATAGAATCACTCACTGATGAATATCATTATTCATGTTTTTATCAATGTTATTGTAAAAGAGTAACAGTAACTTTTTTCATGAATAAAAATACTGATTAAAAATATATGATCATTATAATCCTTTTTACAAAATCTGTTAAAAAAAAATACTAAAAGAGCAAGAAAACTTTCAAGAACAGATGGAAAGATTCACGATAAAGTATGGTAAAACTCATCAGGTTATTAATATTCCTTCACGAGTTCAAAACATTCCTCTAGGCTCTGACTTGTTTTACTCAATAAAATGGTAATTTTTCACATAACTTCTGATATTTTTTTATTTTTTCCCACTACACGAGGTAGCGTGGACGACTTGTTCATTCATCCTAGTTAATATAACGGCTCAGAACTCAAAACTCAATACGCCGTTTGAGTGACATTGAGATGATGAATATCATCTGTGGTGAATATTAAATCATTTTTCACACGTACTTTTTCTGAAAATAATTTTTAAACTGTCCTCTGTGAAATTTACAATACGAAATAGTGGAAGTTAACATGGTATCGAAGCTTTATAAACTATAGGAAAAATTGCCATGGCCTCTGGTAAAATTCACTTGAGTGGCCGTCTATCACTCAATCTCGAAAGAAAAATAGAGAAAAATGGAATTTTTTCCTGAAATTTACTACTCCGAATTTTTTCCCCTGTGTACTCTCGCGCGTACGTTTAGATATACACCAGTTAAATCGTCGTGAGGGTTTTTTATTTTGCCCTTCATAATACCTGGATTAATTTTGAGTTATATTCGACTTTTCATAAATGAGAAAACAATGGGCTGCTCGTAGTGCTTGCGGTTGAGCAAAAGTCGGGGGGATAAGCCAAATTTTGAAGAGTGTGCGTACCAGTATGAAACTGAACTGGATAAATCAGGGATTCCGGGTCTCGGCGAGCGGGATATACGTTAAATTTCCGGAATTCTGCCGTTGCGCGATACGAGCGTGAAACAATATATATCCGCGGAACGATAGCGCCGCTCGTTAATGCTTGCGCGGCTCGCTCCGCTCCTCTGGCCAATATTGCCCATTATCGAGTCGCAATCGGAAACCCTTGGCGTGTGTATGTGTATACGCATTTCCGCCGTTGAAATCCGGGGCCGCCAGACATCAATCAGGCTTCCGAATTTTCTCCGCGCGACAATCGGCCGGTGTCGCCCGCCAACTACGACGCGCTCCGGATTTGTCATTCATCGCGCTCGCGCACACGCCCGAGTATTGTGGGCGGGGTTGTACAGAGGCTCGCGCACGTGGAGGTGTGATGCGTTATGGATTATGAGCCGAATGATTAATCAGGCTCGATAGCGATAATTAAACGCCGATAGGCTTCCTGTCGCTAGGCGAGACGTTTTTGTTTGACCCCGCGCGCTGAAAACTCGTCAGCCTCGGGCTTGCTCGCTATATATCGCTGGCGGGCTGTCGTCGACGATAAAACGATAATTTCCCTGTGATTAATTGCGCAACTGATATGTTTCGGGCATGTCCCCCTCTCTGGCACACACACACACACACACACACACACACACACACACACACACACACACACATACACACACACACACTCTTAACAGGCACATTGATTACCACAAATTTCCTTTCTCAACATTTGAATGCGGCTGCTTTGATGTATTATCATGTAGAACCTACTAACTCGGCTTTACTGATATCCCATGCATGAAATTATAATTACATTTTATTGATCACCACCGACGGATCTCAAAATTTAATTATCGACCTGTTTCAAAGTGGTTTTGGTAATTGAGCAAGCAAATAAACATTAGAATACTATTCAGCAGGATGAATATCACTGCTAAAGCTTCAAACACAAATTTGAGATTTTCTCTTGGAAATCCGTCAACGTGAGATTTAGTGTTGAGTGAGACTACGAATTTGTAAATCTTTCTTCTAATAAACAATTCTTACGAATATCTCAAGATGTTCTGTCGATTTATTTTTTAATTGAAGCTATGTATTTATGATTCATTCTACGAAATTCATACGCAGAAAGATAAACAGGTTTGATAAACAGGTCACCCGGCACTTTAGACGTCGATGTAAGGTATTGACGGTGAGTTGAAGGAGTATCGATTACGAATCGCAAACCATACCCATTCCACTGGAAAAACCGGCGGAGAAAACTTTTAACAAAGTTATGAAAGCTTGCGCTCATAGATATATGTCTAATAGATTCGCATTAACGTTGAGAGTTTTAAATTTAATTTGGAAAATAGTGAATATGTGGGAGAATAGTGCTCAAGATTAAAAATTGAATCAAAGCAAGAAAGGGGCTATTCTAGCACGCTTTTATTTCTCTCACCTATCGTGATATAGTACAAATAGTATACTTGCGTCGTAACTCCGCACGTCGTAAGGTCGTAAGTTTACACGTGCCGAAATGGCCTAGATAAGCGAGGTGCCTATACTATATTTCGTCTCCAGCGGGAGAAAGATGCCACTCTTTGCAGGATCCACGGAGGAGAAGTGGCACTTTTCTCCCGCTGTGGCGAAAAATTATTTTCATTAACCACATACTCAATTTTGTATTATTTTAAAGCCATTTTTCTCATGTAAGATTGCGCGTGTGAAATTGCATTTACTAGTCTATTACGGAATAGCACCTTTTGATATTAAAGAGTAGTGATTCTTGCTAGAGTGTGAATATTTTCGCTCGCGCGAGACGGTTCTTAAAATTTAGTAGTTCAATCATGATTTGTAAACATATTGCTGTAGGAATATATGGGAATTTTTATTTACGGGAAGATGCAATAGTATTTCGGATGCATGATCATCTATCCAATTTAATTCGGATACAAAGAATTCAATTACTGAAGTAAACAATCTATTTTGATATGTAAGATATTTTCAAATTGTATTTTTTTTATTTTTAAGTATACAAAAATGCCAAACATTATCAATTTCCCAAAGCTCATTTGATCCAAAATGAAAAATGATATGGTTCCATTCTTTGGATAACTGAATGAATTAATTGCCATTAACAAATATTCGGATATATTATTAATATGCACCACTTTCTCATCATCCCTACATGTGGACAAATTTATGAATCAGTTAAACATGTAAATATAAAATATTTTCCACAGGGACCGAGTTCGGGTACTGATTTTGCACCCGCCTTTGTCTTTGGGGAGCCTTCAGCACTTTAGACTTCGACTCTTGCGGAATGATTTCACCATCGCTATAGAAATATCCAACTTTTCCCCTTGTATCGTTGTACCCTAATATATTATTTACTTATCCTCCAGTTTGTTTTCTCAAGGTATCGCTTCTTAACCTTTATATGTTCCCAAGATTAAGCAATGAGAACGTAATCATTCTCCAGAACTTGTATTGAATGATAATGAATGAAGTTGCTGGATTTTTTAGACAATTGTTTGGACACAACTGATTTGCTCCCTGCATTTGTAAAAACGGGCGTAATAATTCAATGCATCCAAAGAATTTCAAAACAAAGAACATGGTGTATTCAAATGGAGTATTCAGTCTCCATCATAATTCTACCAAATTTATTATGAAAATATCTATCATTCCATTCGCACTGTGTACTTAAAAATTCTTCCAATTGCTTTCTCTCGGTATACATTTTTATTAATGTCCATGGAATGAGAACCAGAACTGATGATAAATTAAACGTTAAAATTCGCTCGACTTTTGTACAATTTTCAATTCTGACTCAATCGCATTGAATGAAATTGATTCGATAAAGAAGAAAACTCGTGGGATATCACTTTAGACTGGATGAGATTTCCAGACCTTCCGGATTTCACCCTGCCGAATCATAAGAGTTAAATCAATTAATAGAGTTCATTTGTTCAATTTCCAATATTTATCAACGTTTATACGAGAAATTCGGTGGAACATTCAAGAGAAAATCACTTCTTATCAATGTATTAGTAGCGATTCGCACATGAGCCGCAATATTCCTCAGTTATATTTCATGGCCAAATGGATTCGACATTGATTCGATAATTCTTCATTCAAATTGGAAAAAATACACGGTAGAAAAAAACTTGAAATGTATGGTTTGGATTCCAGCTGTTGGGCTTCAGTCTATCGAAAAAATCAATATATTGGAGTATACATGACCGCATCTTGGAAGAATGTATTCATGATTTAAAACAAAATACTAGGGTGGAACTGCAGAAGTAGTTTCAGGGCAAATTATCAAGCTCTTGCTCTAGAAAATTGTGATTTCCTACGAAAAACCGAGGAAGCGCATTGGGAAAATCTGCGCACAGGGAAACGACTGTTCTCAGGGGGAAGATTCCCACCACGACAACAGTACACCCGACAGAGCACCTTTGTTTGCTGACTATACGTTGTCAGCAGGTGCAGTTCATCAACGTTCTACAATTTTCACGTCTTCTAAATTTGCGAGTCCAAGTTAATCACTGCTGTTTTGTTATTTTTACAAACAAATTCGCATCTTTGAAAATTCCTTTCATATTATTCGGGGCGTGAAACGACATTTCGCGCAGTGCGCGTGCATTTTCGAAATGTCCTTTAAAGGAACACTCATAACATAAAGTACTGTATCCAACTGGTGCGTTAAATTTTAATCACTTGTAAACATGTCCTCACGTGTCATCAACATTTTACGCACTAGCTCCATTATATACTATTATGTTTTTACGATAGATTGGATCGATATGATATGTACCCATAGAATCATCTTCATGGTTATTCACTGCTCAACTGCGATATCACCACCCTATTTGATATCAGAGTAAGAAAAATATTGTTCTTAGAAAATTCGTGCAGATTGTGAATACTACTACAATGGCTCTCTATGGAAACAAGTTTAAATCTGAACTCGAGACGCCACAAGAGTCGAGGAAAGAATATTGAAAATAATCTTGCTCAAGATAACATAAGAGGTTATTTGCAGAGCGTAGTTCAACTTTTCAGAGACGGGGGGTCACCGTATCTATACGCTCGTTTTCTTTGCTTCCCTATCTTTTTGTAAAAAAATTCCAAGCTTGGATGATCTCACCGTGGTCCTTACATTGAAAAAAAAACATTGTATGGAAAGTATATAACTGCCATTAGTTTAAAACTTGTTGAAGTCTTTTTATGACTCAAGTTTCATTCTGCAGATTCGATTTCACGATTTTTATTCATTAAACATTTTTTACAACTGTTAATTTCTGGTTCCAAATAAAATTCTAAATATAGTTTTTTTGATTGTGACACTTTGATGATATACTAAACTACCACATATCGGTAGCGAAATTGATATTTTCGAAATAATTGATAGCCATGCTATTTTTTAGGATAGCTTCCGATAGTAATCTATTTGTTCAACTACATACCACTTGGGACTTCGGTGTCGGATCTAGCTGAACCTTTTAAAAGAGGTTTATGGATACCCAAATATATAGTAGATTGGTTAATTTGTCATACAAATCAAAATCCTGAGATGGACAAATGCAAATATTACCTGTTTGGGTACTGGAAAACTACCTTGAAAAGTTAGTAAAATTGAAGACCCAAATGTAAAGTGATCTATTGTTTGTTTGAGTGTTAATTTTTCAATTTACGTGTGTTACTGATGTTTAGATATATATTAGAATTTTCAATTTTTGATATTCACATTATTTTAGATTTTTCAATATACAGGGAAGCTAATTCTCCAAATTGAGTAAATAATGTACATAGAGAATTCTAGATTGAATAGTATATTACGATCGTCTGATCAAACTCAGTTCGTTCCACTAGAACCCTCGTAACTTTATCAAGATAATTCGATTTTCCGGGCCTGTAAAGCTAGGATACGGAAATTACATGATTTCCGCATGAGTAAAAACATCTGAGCTCTACCGCACGCTACATAGAGTGAGTCGAGAAAAGTTTCTCTTTTTTTTTCTCTCTCCCTCTCAAATCTAATAAATGAATCTGTAGATAGTTCATGTGATTCGATGAAGCACCTGACACGCCACAATGTAAACATGGGCAATACACGAAGTATTCCGAATACAAATTCGATTTATTGAATTTGATACGTAAGAACAAACTTGATACATTAGCAATCAATGTGCAATAATCAACGTAAAATTACAAGTTATTACGTAAAATTACATGTGGCTTTGTCGAAAGTACTATTGGCAATTGTTCTTTCAATCCTGAGACATCTTTCTTCATTTAGATTATAACGACTGGTATTGTCATGTCAATGTTTAACAAGTAAAAACTGCTCGGCGTGCACTGCGTAATTAAATCACCACCTATCTTCGACCGTTATATTGTCAAAGTATACTCTGGTACAACTAACGCGTACGTCCAATCTTTCTTCTTTGACATTTGGGCTCTAACGGAGGGAAGAACGTTTGCTTCGGATATTTCTCATCCCTCTCCAAGCCCTGGATTAAGAACGAGATGATTAATGGTGAGTTACATTTTCTCGCGAGATGAAGAGAAGATGAACGCCAAAAGTGATAGGTATAGAGAGTCAAGTGGATCGCTGCGCATGAAGTACAGAGCCTTTCTTTCGCAGCTGAAAATTAAGAATGTTCCTGCAGCCCGGCTAGGAACGTAGGGTCGAGAAAATTTTGCATTAGAACGAGAGCGTACTCGAGCCTTCTGTGTTGGGAGACACTTGCAGTTGCGCTTTTGGCCAATTGAATAACTAAATTATGCCTAGAACTTGACCTATTCTTGATCATACACTTTGTATTATGCATATCATCCGAGATAATGCACCTACTTTTTACGAATCAAATCATCTCAATCAAAACGAACGCAATCTATAACTTCAGCCAATATCAAAGCTTCATTTGATGATAATGTGTATTAAACGCATTCATAAACCCAATGAAAGGACAATCAATATAATTAATTAATATTTTTAAAATTAGAACTGACAAATCATCGGATGTTATATTGTATCCACTTTTAATTAGCAATTAGTATCAATTGAGCTTATTAAGCATTCATCAATTTAATTATTCAGAAGACATTCAATCAATACATTGTCTCATACTTTTTATCGACTATTTTTCCTTGTAAAATCTGTTTGATATGTCTTATAAATTCCATCTTGGATGAAATTATTGAAATTTTAACCTATAACTCGAAAAATAGACTAATATTTTGTGAGCGGATACAAATCTTTCTAGAAAAATGAATGGATCAAACAAAGTCATTCCCACACAAACGTAATCTTTCGTTCTCAACTACATTCTGCAGATGATGCTCGGGAGCCTCGTTTGAATTCATCAACGAGCATTGCATTAGCTATGATAATCCCACACGTAAAACGGGATTTAAGGAGTGATTATTGTTTCCTATAGAAAGTGTCTTCACGGCCCGATAAAGCCACGCTCATACCTATACTTTTTGTGCGCTATCTAAGCGAGCGCCGAGACGCTAAAATGGCCGACGAAACCTGGCATTTGAATTGCATTCTTATTTTTTCTTCTCGGGAGCAGCCACTTCCGAAAATGCCGACTGCGCATTGAAAGCGCGCTAACCCCGACTGTTCTTCTAATCTAAGATAACACAAGGAAGTTCCACTTTTACGTGTTGCACGTCGCGTGAACATTCGAGAAAAGTGACGATCCCTAGTAAAAAAACCTTTTTTTCTTAACTTTCAGAAACCAAGAATCAATTCGTGGTTCAATACCGCGCGCGCCAAATGATATATTCCCGCTAGGAAGTAATAAAAACTGTCTTATCGAAATCCATTAATGCAAATTACATGTTTTCCGCGCGCGCGCGTAAAAAAGAAGAAACAGAGAGTCGGGTGGGTTTTGGGGAACGGTACCCGGAAGAGTGTTTCCTGGGTGAAATTTTTATCGGATGACGGAAGAGCGGTTTTTATTGCCGAAGGTGTAGTGCGCGAGTAAATCAATCTGGGACGCGGGCACGATTCACGTGTCCCTTGCGCGCAGCGGGCCGAGGAAAATACACAGGATTTTAAGAACCAGCTTAGCTGCGCGTAAACATTGCACGGTATCGTAATGGAACTTGTGCATAAACCGTACGTGATCAAAGTTGTTTTTTCCCCTTTATACAACGGCGCAGCGAAACGAAAGCGATGAAAAAGTAAATAAGCAGGACGAATGCGCTGGAGCGTGAGCGGCAGGGAGTGTGGTCTCGGTAGGAGGTGGTTTGCAACGCAATTCAAGCCGATATACAAAATTAAACGCGAAAGGACGCTCGATGCCGTAGTTTCAACGGACTGGAGATACGACTGTCGTGGATGCTCGCCCGGGTCCCGCGGGACCCGCCTCGTCGCGACAACCGCATTTTTCATCCTTATCGGCATGTCCACGCCCAACCGCACCACGGGCTCTTCTCGCCCCCGCGGTTCCGACTCGATAATATCCGCATCTGTATCCTCTGCGCGCGGCGTACTTGCGACCCTTATGGCCCGCGCAGGAGTGGCCAAAACGACCTTGAGGAGTTGGCGCGCGCACGTGACGCTCGCGATCGGTGCCCTCCTCCTCCTGTCGCAGTTCAAAACTATAGCCAAATGCAAACACGAGTTCGACTCCTCGTCGGTATGTTTACAAGCCCGGGACATCCTACTCGAAGTTTGCTCTGTTTTTTGCAGGCCACGCCCGGGAGCTGAATTTTTCACGGCCTCCCTAAGCAAATCCTCTTTTTTCCCCTTCCCCCGTTGTTTTCGCGAGTTCTACGACTTTTTTCTCGGTTGTAATTGGTCCGATCGGGGCAGGTGGCTTTGCGGCTCGTCGGCCGTTGAACTTGCAGATCACTGTCGAACTCCGCCGGGGGAAAGTTATTACCCCGTAGGATAACAGGGCCTTCAGGGTTTGGGCAATAAGGGTGGCAAACAAAGATTTGATACGTGATGAGGCAATTCAATAGAGACTCGCGCCGAGATGAGTTTGCGCAACTTTCTTTCAATCGAGTATTTTGATGATGGGCAAGATCGATGCAGGCGGCGATTGCTACAGGGGACAAGAAAATGTCGTTAATTACAAATTCATTGGGTTCGCGTGGACTGAATCAATTAATTTCTTAAAGCAATCGGAAAGTAATTTAACCTCATCGGCTATTGAACAATGTAAATTAGTTGGTATTGGTTCTGTTTCAATTTATACATACAGACCGCATTAGGATAATTCCTTCATCGGCAAAAAATAGATCAATCCATGTGTATCGAAGAAATTTGAATATCGCCTGGGGGGAAGCGATTCCCCTTGCGATATGCGAAGCGTATAATAGACTTATAAGCAGCTGAGATTATAAATCAGTATACTAAAAAAGTATGGATCGTAAAACCAGACACTGGATGTCCTTCTTGAGCGTCCGCGACGTGTCTAGGTAAATTCGAGTGTTGTCTCGGTAAAGGTTAGCCTGTCATTCGCGTGAAATAAACACAATAGGGGACAAGGTTGATCGAGACGCCCGTCAGAATGAGAGAAAGACAACTCGTGTATATAGGTCAGGCTTTCCCGTGCTCGAGCAGCCGAGTGTTCGAGTCGGGGGGAGATCGGCGCCGGCGGCAGCTGCGTTGCAGGTGGCGAAACACCCGGTACGCGGTGCGTGCTCCCGTGGGCGTCGTTTATACACGGCGGCGCGCATGCAACAGCTTTATTCGAAAGAGAGCTGGGCGCGCATCAGCGCGCGTTATTCACAAGACTCCGAGCTCATCGAGCGCTCCCACGGGCCCTTTCGCACCCCAGCCCCCCGCCACACAAACAGACACGCGCGTCCGTCTATATATATATATATATATATATATATATATATATATATATATATATATATATATGCGATCCGACGACCCCCTGGATTCCGCACTCCCGCACACAACTTGCCATATTGTTATACTACTTCGATCGAGTTGCGACCAACTCTGCGACCGGGAAAAACTTTTGACGTAAAACTGAAACGACGCCCCCTTGATTAAACCGTCCGGGGAAACTGCCTTTCTGCGTGAGAGATTGAGAGCCAGTTATTTTGCTTTTTTTCTCTTCGCGCTCGCCTTCTTCCTAGCACACGCTCGCCAGTCTATCCGCAAAGATGACTTGACACAGTTTTTCTATTCCATCCGAATAGATTCGGTTCGATATTTGAATGATTTTCAAAAAGCCCATTATCCAATAGATAACACAGCTCCGTAAAAAAAATTGAACCAGAGACTGGACTACCCTGCTTCTATGTATTTTTGGCTGCTGAATCCGAATCCAAGATCCGTTTAGCTCCATCACCTCTGCGTTTAGACATAGCCTCAAAAAAATTGTTTAAAATCAGCATTTTGCAAAACAGAAAATTTTTCTGATTTTATGTGAAAAATTAGATAGAAATTGTTCTTGGTATTTTTGCTTTCTCAAAGAGAAAGCTTTGTATTGGGGCAAAAATCGACCCACCGAATCAGACCTCGGGACCTCGATTTTCGTAATCTACGGGCCGAAAAACATGGAAATCCAAAAGTGTCTGTATGTATGTATGTGTGTGTGTGTGTGTGTGTATGTATGTACGTATACATGTGTGTAACGTTTTTTTTCGTCCACGATAACTCTCGAAGAAATGGTCCGATCTTTTTGAAATTTTGCACACTGATTAGTCGTGGCAAAATCTCGACCGAGTTCATTTTTCAGCAAAATCCGTTGGTTATTTCCTTAGCAACCGTTGCTAAGGTTTGTATTTTCTCGTTTCTTCCATCCATGATAACTTTCGGAGGAATGGTTCAATCTTGCTGAAATTTTGCACACCGGTTAGTTGTGGCAAGATCTAGCCCGAGATCAATTTTCAGCAAAATCCGTTGGCTATTTCCCTAGCAACCGTTTCTAACGTGTTTTCTTACAAATCCTTATGAGTGCTCATTGGGGCAAACCGGAAAATCAGTTTTAAGTCACACTCGATGGCCAAGGACACTGAATTGTCCCATTTATTCCATAGCAACCGTTGTTTACCTCTCTAGCAACCGTTACGAATGTTGGAAATTATTAATTCATGACCTATTTCCGTCATTTTCGACGGCAAAGGACACAAAATCGTCCCAATTAGCTCCTTATCAACCGTTGTTTACCGCCCTAGCAACCGTTGCTAAGGGCAAGAAAAATTCATGTAAGTTTCGTTCCCAGTATTTTCAACGTGCTATAGAGAAAATTGAGAAAATTTGGTGTCTTTTGCCGTCGGAAATGATCAAAATAGATTTTGAATTGATCATTTTCAACCTCAGCCGTCGAAAATGATCAAAATGAGTCTTCAAGTGTGCTAAATCCGGACTTAAGGGCAGGGCGGATCGATTTTGACCGCCATTAAACCGTATGACAGTCACAAGATGAATTGATCGAAAAATTATGCAGGCCCAAATGTCTCGCATCGTGTAGAACCTCGAACCGTTTGCTTTGATGCATTTGATCAAATAATAAGAGAGCCCGGGCAGACATCAACAGTCGTGACAAAGTTTGGTCAATTGAAAAAGAACGACACTTTACACAGTCACAAAGATACGAATTGAACTGATTAAATACTATTTTTGTAATTTTTGAAAAATAAATGATAGTATCTACGCTAGTGGAATGGTGAAAATACAGGTTTGGGATGCGTTTGTGGGTGATGTTAAAGCTTCTTTGAGAAAGCATACTGCTAAGGCACTTGGCAGCGGTTTTTTCAATTTGTCGCATAGTTTACGAGTAAAAAATTCATAAAATTATGAATTTTGAATCCGGCCCACTTGCCGTCAAACTTTCTGAATTTTTTACTCAAAAACTATGCGACGAATCGAAGAATCGCTAGGAACAGTTTTCTTTTATTGTTTCATCTAGAATGAAATAGAATTTTTTGTTTTGCAAAATATTGATTTCATCGATATGTCGTCCGCCATATTTTTGAAGTTATGTCTAAACGCAGAGGTGATGGAGCTAAACGGACCTCGGATTTGGATTCAGCAGCCAAAAATACATATAAGTAGGGTGGTCCAGTCTCTGGTTCAACTTTTTTTTTTGTGGAGCTGTGTAATGGATGAATCGATTTTGATGATCGTTGAGGGAAATCATTGTGAATTTTATCTCGCTGACTCGGACGATTATAAACTTCCTTCCATACTGAGAATATGTAGTCGGAAAGAGCTTCTCATTCTTTACCGAACATCAAATTCCCTTTACAAATTGTGGTTGAGTAGATACATGAATTATTCCGTGTACAATTAAAGTTTCAGCTAAGTACAGAATAAAGTTCACCCATATCATGCTAGCCTCATTGTCTTAATATGAAACGATGTTTGATGAAACTTTCTATAATAGATTCACCAACTTCGCGAGTAATTTTCATTCAAATCGTTACATGAATTATTCTTTTGTTAAAATTTTATTGTGATCATTAACCGTGGTATCGAGAGGCTTCTTACTCTGCTACTTACATTGTTTTTCAGTACTCCATGATACCAAACTTGATAGTATTCAAGTTTTTATCTCGTTAGCATAAACTTCTTATGTTTTGATAAATCATCCTAATCTAAACTGATAGATCCCGGTTAATATTAGCAAGAATAGAAATTATTATCTCTCTCTATCTCTCTTTCTCGCGTGTTATATTGAATTATAGTTGGCGAAATGTTAACTGCAACTTGGTTTGATATACCCAATTTATTAATTTCATCATTCATATAACTTATACAACATGCCAACTAATTATTCGAGTTCTCACAGACAGAGGTCACATAAACAGCTTGGATAATCATCCACTTGTCCAGCAACATTGTTTATCATGAATTAAACATCCCAATCTCAAGATGCGCAGCGTCCGTGAGTCAACCACGTTGTTTTCAGATTGAGTTCAGCCATCGTGAAATATCAACTTCATACCGTTAAAATATCAGAGTCGCGGCCAAATTGAGTTGCATTATTCTGCAACGCTGGCTGCTCCCGAGCCTCGTCCGTTATAATAAGTCCGTTCTCGCAAGCGTGACTATACGAGTTTTCCCGTGATAAACGAAATCCTATAACAATCTGGGTGAATATCCAGTCTGTGCAGTAGATCCGGGACACAGTGGCTTGCGACTGATGAAGCCAGTCAGGGGGGGCATCCACAGTAGGGGTGCGGCTACGAGCATTAACGTTATACTACATATATATGTTGATTTGACTGGTAGTGACGCTTACATTGAACGGCGCGTTTGTCGTCGACAATAAATCAATCCCGGTCGGCGGTGCCGGTAATAATAATAATCTACTGCATTTGATTCGGTGGCTCGAGAAAAAACTCGAAGGTTCAAGAAATCGCAGTATAGGAAAGAGGAAGCGCGTGAAAATAAGGGGACACGTTTGGTACACCCGCGCCCGAGTCCCCCCACCTGTCCAATACCGTTCGCTGATGAAAAAGCCATGTAGAGCGGAATGAGTTGGAGCTAGAGCGGATGGGAAACAACGCTCTCACCCAGGCGCCGCCGCGACCATCCCCCGGGAGCTCGACCCCCACCCCTCGCTGGCTTTTTCCAGCTGAAGCCGAAGTGTGCACACTCGCGGCTAATGCATCGCTCGGCGCGGTCGAGGCTCAAGTGCTCGCGCGATATGCTATTGGATGTGTATGTAGCAGCGAGCGTCATTTCACGTGTTCCTGCGGTTTCGCAGATTTCGAAGCTGCGCGCTCGAATAATTTGACAAGCTCGGGGAAAGAGACGCGGCTCGTCGCGGTCATCGGGGTGACGCGGCAAACTCGCATATACATAATAATTTGTTCGCGCGCGAAACTTGGTCGATTGTGAGATTCGTAGATTGTTGTTTGTGCGCACGCGTGTCCAAGTCGTCCCGTTTGTGTCGGATAAATATTGAAATACGTATACGGATACACCGAGTGCTGTTTTTATTTTTTCGTCCCAGCGGCAGTAAAGTGCCTACTTTGCGTCCTGGCGTTTGCAAAGAATGGCACTTTTCTGCCGCGGGGTACGAAAAATAGTATATGCACCTCGCTCATCTAGGCTATTTCGGCACGCGCAAACTTGCAAACGTTTTTCGTGCCGAAATCGCCTAACCTCGCTCGGGTGCATAATATACTATTATTTTTATTTCATCAAGTTTAAATGACTGACGTTCTGCCTCGTGAAGAGTACATAAATGTATTCTCTGGGTTATGTTGACTGGCGGACGTCATGCTACGGAGAGCCACTTTACTATTATTACACGCTACTATTTACGTACTAGATTGTCCCATAAAGAAATGGTTTATTTACAATGTGTTGCGTGCGATCGCACGTGTATGGAAATGTATGCACGAGTGTCGAGCATTAGTTTTCGATACAAGTGTGCATGAATAGAAACTTTTTGCAAACTGTTTCCAAAGCGCAAGTTCACTTTTTACTTATTTTTCTTTTTACCTAACTTCTCTCGCATCAATAGCCATATATTTCTCTGGAATCCCTTGCGACTTGGACCAACATAAAATATAGGGGCTGGTCTTCGAAAATCTCCTCTTTCTTTTGATTTTTGACCTGTGGAGAGTTTTCACAACAACAATAAGCTAAAATATTTTAATTCATTCTATTACAGGCGTCATCAATCAACCGATTTCGAAAGTGCAAAATCGTGTTTTTTTTTCAATGGCAGACAATTTCTGAATGATTGGTGCTGACTCGTCGTAGACTACCTCGGTTAACTACGGTCATTGTTCACGGAAACATTACTTCACTTCACAAAAAGAAATAAAATTGAAAATTTTTCTTTTTGATTTTGTGATGACTTTGGCCTACTGTTTAGTAGTTAAAAATGCGTAAAACATTATTTCGAGAGACCAAAATAGGAATTTCAGAATTACTAGATCGTCATTGGATAGAAAATATATGATTTGATTTCTTGCTCAATAGTTCAAGATTAAACAATTGGCAATGAAAAGTTTTTCATTAGATTAAATTGCAGAAATATACATATTACTTTTACTATCGCCAAGTCTTCGTGTGTTATTTTTAAATAATCAGCTATCCAGATTGTTTATCTTGTATCAATTTAGTTTTGCTTTATAAATTAACATGCTGTTTAAAACGTGGTATATTTGAACGTTCTTTGACGAATTCGATCAACTCGAGAATTGAGCTGGGCACATATACCTGTTAATTTGAAACACTGTGCGGAGTTTTATTAAAACCCGACAATTTTTCAAGGAATTTTACATCGCAAACGACCGTCACTTGCATATTCGTACATATCGATACGAGTATTTTACGAGAGGCTCATTATGTATAGATATGTTTTAATTTGATGAAAAAATAAAAATCACTAATTTGGATTTTTGACTGCACTACTAAAAAACTTTCTGTTCGAACAAGCAAATGTCAAGCTAGTAAACTCAATAAATACACATGCATGTGCTTAAAATAATGTTCATATGTACTAAAATTTGAAAATTGAACCAATGTAAAAGACCATTTGGTTACAAAACATTTTAAGTTGCAGTTCTTCCCAAAAGGGAAATGTCAAAACGCACATTACTCACTCGCTCTTTTACAACATTAATCTAACACTGTCAAAAACTTTCAAGGAGCAAATAGAATCGAAAAGTTGAGCTGCACAGTTGGAAGCGAAGCTTCTCAGCCGCGCAGCTATATATACCATAACGATTTCGCTCGTCCCGTGGCATATTTACTCGAGTAATTTCTTATTCGCAGCGTGACTGTCTATATTCAGTTTCTTCGCGGCAGTCGTAAATGTACGTCGCGAGAGTGGCGCGTGCGGACTCTGATATACGCAACACAGGGCACAGTATACACGTACAGATAAGTGGCGCCCTTTCGAGACGCCGCGCTGACCCATAAAGCAGAGTGTAAGATTGTCCGGGCACCCATTAGTTGCCTCGTGTACTTTTGCCTATGTGTTTTTCGTTTATTATACTCCTCAGCGCAGGGCTCGCGCACGCACATCCACTACCACCGCGGCTTATTAGCTGATTTTCTTCTCGGCGTCGGAGGAGCGACTAGACAAAGCGAGACGGAAATGGCTTACCCACAAACGATATCGTAAAATGCAGGCCACGACGGAGTGCAAAAAAGGAACGAGAGACGTGTCATGAAAAAGTCAAAGAAGCGCTGGCGCGACCAGGGCGATATGCGCACGAGCGTTGCCTTGTACACGTGGTAAATTGTTGATAATCGGCGGTGCAGTTAGGTACAACGCCCAGTCCCAAATGGGACGGCTGCAAATTAGCGAGATAAAAAGGGCAGAACTCAGGGGAGGATGGCAGAATTTAACAGTTGATTTAACGGCAATTATTCCCGCGTAGAACGAGGGAAATTTTTGCACTGCCGCGGCCCGAGCGAAAGCTTCCGTTGTCGTGGGGGCTGCCACGTGGTCTCGAGTAGCGCCATCTCGAAATTTCGCTTGTGTAAATTCAACGGAGCTTAATTTCTCGCGCGCAATCATAATTATACTGGTTTGAAAGTTACGCGAACGTTTACCTAGGTAATTAGCCCCCCGAATTGGCTTCGCTATGTGCATTATTCTCAATACATCTTCAGCACTGACCAGATTGAACATTTATCTTGCACATTTGTTGAGATATATTCCAGCGGGCTATTGAATTCATAATCCCCAGGATTCGAACCCATACAAACGACTGTATGGTGGAGTACGCATAGCGTGAATTGTATTCTTATTGCAAACTATTAAAAACTCTATACTATTCGTTTTACTAAATGCTTCGAGTACATTGTAAATTAAATACACTTGGAAGAGTATAAACTACAGTGAAATAAAATTTATACCCACTGTATTTCGTAATTATCTCGTCACAAAATGAACTAGCAGCAATTTATAAGGGATGAATATTTTAATAAAATATCAGAATGAGATTGGTCGATAAAAGCACGAAAAAGTGTGCAATTTCATCACAGCAACTATATATATATATATATATATATATATATATATATATATATATATATATATATATATATATATATATACAGCAACTGCTTGCATGTCATTTGGTGAAAGAGCAGTTTGCATTATCAACTAGAAAAGTATTTTGGACCTCGATGCAGATTGTCAACAGGGAGACAAGAATAGTTGATAATTATCGGCGCAGAGCACAATCATTCGAGATTCAAAGTACAGGCGAATAATGGATAAGAGCTAACTCTCCACGCTCACAATTGCTGAACTGAATAGCGTGGACTAATACACACCGCGGCGTCAAGTCAGATTCTTATCTCCAGCACGCTATTCGAGTTTTTTTTTCAATAATTTGCGGGGGATTAGTCATTTCGATTTTTTCTCTCCCTCGACATTTCTTCCTATATATTTAATCGCTAGTTCTTTACCGCAGGAAAGTATGAACAAACGGAAAGTGCATATAATAATTTCTTGTCAAGCATCATTAATATTCTTGACGTGTTAATTTACATATAATTGACGTGTAATTAAATGTATACATATATTCATTCGAATTTCACTGACAATTATCACCGAATGAGTAATTCACCCTTCGTGGACGGATCATTGATTAATACTTCATGGAATACCAGGTAGATAGATTGAATTATAGTAATAAAAATTAGCAGTTGGCTTGATTTTTAACTTCAAAATTGAGTTTCATCCGAGTAACGAGAGATTCACTTTTGTAAATTAATCAATTGCATTTTAATCGTTTTTCCAAGAGGATAATCTTCATGAAGTTAAATTGAACAAGTTGTAAATAAGGAGATCAAGTCTAATGGCTCGACGCAGCTAACCTTTTCTACTTAGCTCCGGGCATATTTTCGAACAATACTCGATTTCAAACATTTGATCAAAGCAATGTATTAGATTAGTATTTGAAATCGTAAAATTTTGAAGTCACACGAAGGTTAACCATTGCTCACGCATATACATGAAATATCATTCGGGATCGAGCGGGTGTATAATAGCCGCACGTGCGAGGTGCACGTGAAGTTCTCCCTCCCTGACCCCCGCCTCTCTCGCCCTCTGGCTCTAGCGAGTTCTGCCAATGCATATTTATAAAGTTGTAATTCAACTCGACGCGTACGATTTACCGCCCCAGGGAAATATGGCCGTAGATAATCCCGAACTTCATTGGTTCGTGAGGTTTTAAGCGTTAAGCCTATGATCGAATTCTGTCTAGACAGCTGCCTTCTCGTCTCTATACAAGATTATACATTCAAATTATGTATTGCAAGTTCAGAATGTGACTTTTGAAATGCTAATTTTGCTATTACTCCTAATCATCGTAATTTCGTATTTTCTGATAGTATATTTTATGGCGCAGAAACTGACTTTATCCTTGCCAGCCTACCGTATAGCATAAAATTAATTTTGCAATGCTAATTCGCTTGTTTAATCTTTGGCATTATTTTCCATGAATTAATTGAGTGATAATACTTTTCAATAAATTTTATCGTCAACAAAATTAATCATCATGCTTTCGCTTTCTCCTTGAGAAAGCTTCGTGGTCGTGCAGAATATTGGTCCCATAAAAACGCCGTTTTATGTGCGTCCTTTCTTAGTTTAGAAAACATTTTACAACTTTTCGCACGTGTGTGCGTGTGCGTGAGTCAACTTGGAGCTGCGCCACTTTGTTCACTTTGCAAGTTCAATTTTCACCATCCCTTTTCACTTCATTTCTCTTATTTGGTTTGTTATCCAATTGATTTTCTCCAATGTATATTACAGTGTTTTCACTTGATATTCGGTTATAAGATTGAATTTTAATTCTCAACCAATTTCTTTGAAAGCATTTTTTTATTATTGGTATTGAATATCCTTCAAAGTTTTGCTTCAACCCGAAAAATACGGCTCTTTTTTTATGATTACCTTTCGGGACTTCTGATGGTTATAATATCCAAGTATATATGTATCTGTACAATATGAACTAGATAGATAAAAATCCCACTGCAAAGATATGAAAATCAATACCGTGCGAATAATATGTTAGCTCCAGCCTCACCCTAAAGTGCATATTATGATAGTTTATTGTACTCTTAAGATAGAAGAACTATTATTAAAACGAAATGAGATTAAACACTAGAGCACAATCAACATATTTCGCAGTATAATATTCTAGTCGGTGTTTCTCTAAGTATGTAGTACTGAGCCAATGTAGTTGGTAGATTATTTCTCGAATATTTGGATCCAAATGGAGAATAGATAATTCTTCACATGACTTATCGTAGACTCTGATTGTTTTGCGTCGAATTCCACGAACATGTAAGACAAACGACTATGTATGTTGTTATTATAGCTGTTCTTTACATCTTACAGCTCGTGACATTCTTGACTACGAAAATATTCGAAAAGAATGCAATAGCTAAAATAAAATTTCATATGCAACAATTCATGTGAAAATTCTTCCCAATTCTTCAGTTATTTTCATTTTCTATCTATCATAATGTTTCGAAAGTTTACCGAGAGGGTATAGGCAGAGCACGTGCTGAATCCATGATTTGTAGGATTAACATCTCGTAAGATTGCTTTTTCATGAATTTCATCCACACGAATTTCGTAGTAGCAGCTAGAAAAAATGATACATTTGCATTCGTTGTTGAGATAAACTATTTTTATATCAATTACATTTAATCGGTGTGAGTCCTTTATTAAGTCATGTCTTGCCTACCAGTTGCTACTGCTACTACCAGTTGCTACTGCTACTACATACATACACATACCATTCACTCTGGTTGTTATAGTCTTCAATCCGTATCATCAAATGCGTAAGCGAAAAATATATTCTAATGTCGTTTAGAACCATTTACAAACAAACCATCATTGAGAGATAAAGAAGCTTGACACGAGACTTGAGTTTTACAGCTGTTAAATGATTAAATCAGATCAAATACCGTCTGAAATTCTACATTTGTAAACTAATTAGACATTTTCTTACCAAGTTAAGTTTATATTATTAAGTATAACAAATATTATTTCAAGTCCCTATAAATTTGATTAATTTCTGATTTTCAATTATTCGTATTACTCGAGTATTTTTAGATGTAAATAGAGTTCATATAGTTATGTGAGTAGGTATAGCCATTTATGATCAGACGCATTTGGCCGTAAATAAGTAGGAGAGAGAGAGGTTGTCAGTTGTAGGTAAGTTGGCAGAGTATGAATATCTCCTGATTTATGTTACTCGCAAAGATGACGCTTATTGCGATTGGTGTAAACTAACATGATACATATTACTCCTGAGTGCCATTTGTCCAGCGCTACTTATAGAGGAAAGAGGAATTTTCATATTTTCCTATGCTATAATAAATATGTGTTGAGTCATAACTATTCTTTGCTCGCGATAGCATATCTAAAACTCAATAAAATTTTCTTACTATTCGGAGGCATAATATTATTCTATTCGGCAATATAATACTTCTATATATTCAAATGAAAACTGATCCAAGCTAGCGCATCCAATGATATTAATTTTCAATTGCTGCGTGAATATATAATTGAAGTTATTTCAGAGAATTATTTCCATACGCCGATCTGCTGCCGTATGGCTGCCGTAAATCGTATTGAAAACTTTAATTTCATAACAGGTCATGGCTTTTGATTCGGATGCGTAGAGAAGAAACAGCGATATTGAAATATTTAATACGGCCGAATGTGTGTTGGTGGCGGCTCGAATAAATATAGAAGTTCCATAACCAGATGGATAAAACTACTCGTTATTAGAGTGATCGAGTCATCCGTACTGCGCAGGAACTAAATTATTTCCAGGTGCTTTCAAGGTATCAATTTTAAACAGATGGATCGCGGGCGACTCTGCAGTTTTTTTCCTCTACCCCTGCCGTCGGAAGCAAAAGACTAGTCACAGAAGGTTCGCGTCGATGAAGCAGCGCATTAAATCACCGGGACGAGTCGTGAAAGATTTATGAAGGCGTGTGCCAAATAAAGTCTTGGAAATATTCTCAAAGAGTATCACGTAGCCGGAAGCGAGCCCCGAGCAAAGTGCACAAAATCGCGGAGAGAGCCCGAGAGCCGGTTGGCCGGAGGAGCTCTCGGGCCGTTTGCAGGGTGAAAAAGCCGAGGGAAAAGAGGCACGCGAATAAAAGCGGCGAGCTCGCGCGACGCGGCAGTTGCTCCCAGAGGAGAGCCGCGGGTCGACGCGCCGTCCGCCGCGCCGCCGCGACGCGTCTCAGACGCGAGCTCGCTCCGCATTTCCATAATGGATTGCAGCGGGGGAGGCTTCGCTGCGCGCGCATAATATCACGCGACCCGTGGCTCGGTTGCGCGCGTCAAACGTTTAGGCAATCCGTTGGCCACATGCGACTCTCGGACGACGGCCCGAGGGCATGAGACGCGTTTACCCAACGAATTTATGTACGCCGAGCTCGAGAGGCTCGTAAGCCGAGGACCCCGGGCCCACCCATTCACCTATTTCGGATCAGATTTACAATGCTGCCGAGGATAGAGGTTTTATTCTCTCTCTCTTTCTGTGCAGCCTGTTTCGTCCATATATATGGCCAAACTCGGGATCCGACTCCACGCTGTTCGGCTATTTTTTAAATTTTCTCCGAGCACATACTTCACTCGACGGGTTTTATGGCTTGTTCCGGAGAAACCCTTCCTACTATACCGATAACAGCTCTCATCCACTTGTATTGCTTCTGCTCATCTTGGGAGTTATAAAAAGTATATGTCATCTCACATGATAATCCAAGTCTGTAGCAAGAAAAACAAATCAACCGTACTAGGAGACGTTGTCAACTTCGGGCTAACGATCATGATGAAGCTTTGAAATACCGAAATGCCTTTTGGGTAATTCGATAAGCCATAATACACACAGCCATTCAGTGTAACGTTTGGTTCCCCGGAGATATTCTATGCGAATAATTTTCAATGCATTCACGGTATATCTGTAAATACAAAAGCCCGTGAGTATAGATATGCTGTTCAGACACGAAATCACTGATTATTCGCGAGTGTCTCCTGAAAATGAAATGTTAGACTGAATGGCTTTACGCATGGCCTATTGGGGTAGCCAAATATAATCTTACAAAGCTTCACCGTGATTGGTCACCCGAATTTGACGATCTCTCCTTCTTTTATCATCCACCATCTGACTCCAAAGACGAATATAATGAATTTAGGCTGCTTATCACTCAGAATACCTGTGGGAATCTCTCTTTTACATACGGAAACATGAAAGTGAGCCAATCAAACTTGTATTCTTTTTCAAGTATGAAAAGAGTAGTAACTTTGGAAGAAGCTTGAAGCTTTTCACTGCAGAAAAAGTTTACGAAGAAGTCTAATTGAGTTTTGCTTTGATTAAAATCGGACACAGTAGAAAATACGGGATTTAGTCGGACAAACACTTGGACTCAGCTGATTCCTACAATGTTTTCGTATTATAAGCATTTGCTAGAGATTTTGATGACGGCTTTCTAAACTATAGCCTCCCGACCTATTTTTCAGAATTTCTTTCTCCGAAATATATTGTTGGAGATACAAGTGCAGATTTCTTCGTATTCAAATATGTATGATTATACTGGGAGTGATCTCAGTTTGAGAGGATAAATCAACGTAGCCGTTTCTTAAACTACGTGTCTCAAGGAATTTAAATTATGTAGGAAATGAACCGAGTTCGCCGCTTTATCTACTTTTGCCTTATATTTCCTCGAAGAAAATTGAAGAAAAAGAAAGTGACGGCCACCGAACTAGCTTCATTCGAGGAAATCATAATGTGCATACCTCAAAAAGTTCAAAAAAAGGAACAAAGTTCAACAGCAAACGTGAAAAAATTCAGAAATTCAATATTTATAATCAATTATAATTTAGTGCATGTCATTTTAATATTTAACAACTAGTTTTGTCAGGAATTAATCTTCCACAAATGTATTGAGTAGATTTATATATTTATTCTTGATAAATATCTGAATTTATCATGCAGCCTCCAGTGGCATAAACTAATTTTAACTTCTAGATACTTAATGTTACTGTTATTATACAACTCGCACATACGTGCAAAGTTGCTGGGAATACATTATACATAAACATGGTAATGCTTGAAGGTCTATATACAATAACGATTTATGCTCAATAAAAATAGTCATGGGGTATGAAATTTGGTCGAGATGGGCACTTGGACTAAACTAGTTAGTAACATTTCGATGTAAACTTCATTGTTGTATGAACAGCCATTGGTTTTTTATGTGAACAAGTAAACGGTGAACGATTTTATCGTAGAAGAGGTGTGAGTTGTATTAACTGTACAATACAACTTTACAACTGAAATAACCTATCGAGTACCTCCGGTACAGTTACCGTTATAATGAAATGTAGGGCGTGGATAGAATGAAATTAACAGAGTTTTGATGCTTTTGTAAACTCGAGCTGAATAGTTATAGTCAGATTAATGAGAGCGAAAGGTAGTTTCGTGAATGACATCTCATCGTTTACAGATAGTTAACGAATTTAAATTACAATTTGTTCGCTGAGTTTGCCTATTTTAATATTAAATTTCAAAGGAACACATGAAAATAGAATCAGCGATGTTTGTTACGTACACGATAAAATTTTTTTTCAAAATTTAACCGCGTTCTTCATTATATTTGTATACGTTTCCATGGAACGTCATAAATATAAAACCATATGGTTTTTCTACACCGATGATAATTCTACGAAATAATTTAAATAAAGTTGGTATCGTTTGCAGCGAAAATCTTTTGTACGAACAAAACCGACTTTCTACAAAAAAAACTGTCATTCTCTGGGACAACATAGGTGCATTTGCGTTAAGCTAATCCAATCAGTGTCGGTGCAGAGCTTTTCGTCGTTGAAACAAAACGTCCTGCACATTCTTTCTCTTTTTATTTCTCTGCGTAATATGCCCCATTCTCTCTTCTGAAACAGCCATCGCTTTCCTAGATAAGAAATAGACATCCCTTTGATTTTACCATTTATTGGAATTTTTGATAAAATACCATTGTATACAGCATTATATCCTCAGTGTACCGATGAACAAATACAGATTCCAATTTCAATTGAACAATGATTCATGGATAGCGAAATGAGTTACATTGTATCATCAGATGGCAGGAAGAAGGTACCATTTTAATATGTTCCTATAATAAGTTACATTTTAGATTTAAATTCATAGAAAGTATCATTTCAGATTTGTATCTGCAGGAAGTGCTTGGATTGCTGATTGTGAATCTGGTCTCAGATTTTGAAAATTCAAAACAAGGCTATCAAAGTGGTGGAAAGAAAGTTGGAAAAAACACTGGATTTTGATGAAATGTCGCATACAAGGGCTTATAGGTCACTGACTACGAATCTAGCCTTAGTTTGGGTTAGATCCATCGATTCAACAGTAGTTCTCGATAGCTTTTATTCGACAGACTGATCCATTTTTCGATTAGTCTTTTTTCTCCTTGTATCAAAAATAAATTGATATGAAACGATGAGAACTGGAAAATTCTCAAAAAGTTTTGAGGGACATCCTATGAAACGTTATCATCTTGTGTAACACTATAACCTTCAGTTATAAGTATTGAAGATTATACTTGTCACACCATATGTCCACACCGAAAAAAACCTTGTATATCCATTGTCATAAAAAACCATTGATGCAAAAAATTAATGTAGAAAAGAGTCAACTTCCAGATTATCACATCCCGATGTGGATCAAGTTGTCGTGCATACATACCCACGCACACCACATCAACTCCGAACTCGGGAAAACTTGGAGCGATAAGATTCCTCTTGAAATGATAGTTTCTATAGGTTCGAATCTGAAATGTCACTTTCTATAGACAAAAATTGAAATGGCACCTTCTTCCCCTCAGCCGAAAATATATTCATACATGTATCGACAGAGTATGGAATATATTATTTTCACAATCTTCTACAGAACTACGAATGCTTCCCATAGATTTCATATCTACATCATCTTGTTATTCAAATTCAAGGAAATTTTATCAGTAAATCAGCTCTTCGTTTCTCATAGATTTTTCCTACGACAGCCGTTTAAATTTATCGTGTGTGATTTCCTTTTTGATGCTGATAAAGACCTGCACTTCCTTACCGATTATCCATTGTTTGAAAGGGATCCATTTGAGATTTACGACTTGATGCGCGCCTCTCGAATGCTCTGCTAGCATGGACATGGGGAGCAAATATCGCGGTTGTAAGTTTAAGAAAGATCGGATTTCGCAATGCTGTAAGTAACCGCGGCTCAGAGTGGAAGCGTCGGTAGGTATACGTGTGCACATGACTCTCCAAGCAGCTTCGTTCGCTCGTCGATTTCCGGCTCTCACTCTTCGGTTTTCCTGGATATATATATCCTCTAATGGAAACGGAATATTCTCCCTAGCCGCGCGGTGTCTTACATGCGCGAACGGTCTTTCATACATATATAACATTCGGAGCTTGATCCTGTGATGAGCCAGCCTAGCGCGAATTATCCTGCCCGTGATTCCGTTCAGCTAATCCCATGCTATATGTGCAGGATCTCTGTGTGTAGAACGGGCTGAATTGCTGCCTCCAGTAGTAGCAAATTATTCGCTCCTGCATCTGGCCATTGATCGGAATCTACTCAACTGGCGGAATTCCCGAGTCAGACATGTACTTTCGAGTTACTTGTTACCGGTATTCAGCTAGATTATGGTCAGCTGGATATGTGCATACAAGTTTCATGAGTAACGTACATACGCCATATTCAAAGCATCTCACGAAGAAATACACATCTTGGAATCTGTTTACGAAGAAATATACATGTCGCACACCTGAAATTTCCCGACATAAGAAAATAGATAGAATGAAAACTGGCAATGAGTAGGCCTAAGTTAGTAGTTAAAAAAAAAAACAAGCCTTATATACAGTTCGATTGCGGTTTCTTCGTCTTTCTTCCCGAGCACATTCCTTCGCGGAGTTATTGCGAGATGTATCTTTCTTCGTAACAGGCATCAATATCATATCCACATACTATTTTTCTTCCGGGATGAATATTTTGAAATCGAAATCAGATATTACAGATTTTAATTTTTTTCAAAACGTCAACTTGATAGGGAAATTCGGATGATTCCATACTCATCTATATAGGATCAAAAATAGAGTCTTAATTTTAGAGAAAATCTTGAACCAAGGCTTCATTTTTGTGAGTGTATCATATAATATGCAAGGTGGAAAAAAAAGTAATATTCGCAACAAAGCCAGTGGGACAATTTATGTTAATTGGTTGGATCGAATCAATACGTCAGAGGATATAACTGATGGAGCGTGTGCCGAAAATAGGTTGAATGGCAGCGATGTTCGATATTTTAATTTAAAAATTCAATGAAACGAGACGGATGGATGAATAGATTTGAGCAAATTTCCATGTGTTACGAATAATTCCTGAGAGAACATATATAAATTTATACAATTTGATATACCGTTTGTCACATCTAACAATTTCTAATATTCATCGATTTGATTACACTAGTATGTTGTTGTTATGATGACGTGTCAAAACGTATGGAATTATTCGTAAACTTTTGAGATCATAAGATCGAAAGGATTAAAACAGACCAGCGTGATGCAGAATTTTTTGTTCGGAAGAATTGCAGTAGTGTTCGACGAGACAAAAACGATTTTCGTCGAATAAGATTATACGTGTAATTGAACTTGGGTGAACTGCTGCTCAATTGTCCTTCAGAACAGTTTATCTGTTTTCTACTAGGTTTCCTCTCGCTGCTTCGCAGGAAATCCGATTGGGACTTTAACGAGAGAGATACTCGTACACTCGGCTCAACTTGAACTTTCTTTCTTGTCTGGGTTTTCCCATGGACATTACCTGGGAACCCACATGTATTACTAGTTTTAACGAGACTATTAGGTCGAGGATATTGGAACGGACATTACCGTACAACAGACAAGTTTTTAATCTCGATCTCCCCCACGTGTTGTTTCCCCTTGGAATTGGGTGAGCCTATGGGTATGGAACTAGCGCATTGATTAATTCAACTCGAGTAATTTTCGCTGCTGACGAACAACAGGCTATTACTCTGGCGGTGAATACTACGTTAACGGGATCTAAATGAAATGACGCGGTGAACTGATAAAGCAGCGTTGACCAAAATAAAATTGACGCCCAGGAAATGGTGTGAGGGTATGGAAGGAATAAGAAGATAAATGTTGGATGTGCTTATAATTCAAGTGAACGGCGGACAGCTTTTATTTAGGTTAACTCAAGTGAAGTTCTTAACGGAGTACAAAGGCTCCGGACGTCGCTTATTTCTTATCCCCGAAAATTAGGAGTATAACCGCGCTGCCATTCAGTGAGCCAGCCAACGCGTCGATACGACCCCCTACTTTATCGCTGTTTTCCGCAGTGCCTCCGAAACTCGAGAAGTCTGCGCGCACGGGGTTATAGTCGCCAGGCGCGCGCGCGCGCGCGGCACGCAATATCGCTAAAGCTTCCCGCACACCGCGTTAAATGCCTTCCGATCTCACGATCTTCAATCAAAATTTATTGCACCTTATCGTATTTATACATGCCTTACCGATTTTCTTCAGCTCCCTCTCCCTCCCTCTGCCGCTCTTTCTCGGGTTTTATTTTCAGAAGTTCCGCTGTTCCACAAGGCCTCTGGGCTCTCTTACATTCGCTATCTTTATTAACTATGCCCCATCAGTATTAGCATCTTGCCTAGTACCGGATCTTTATGCTGATGATCTCGACATCTACTCTCGCGATCGCTTCTGCGGAACAGCGAATATCATTGAGAGGATCGATCGAGATCTTGATAATCAGCATCTTCGGCCTGAGATAAATGGTATTTTAGTAAATGCGAATAAAACTCAGGCTATATAGTTTGGGCTCCTCATTTGCATCAGCCGTTTGGAATTTTAAGTGATCCCTCAACTAGTAACGGCTCTGTAAAAAAAATACTGGGGCTAACGCTGCAGGCTATCACATAACTGCGCGCAAATGCAATGACTACATACCTATGGCACTTGAGTTTTCCAGATTCTTTGTATCTATAGGCTCTTGCGTGGGGCTCGTCTCAGTCTCTCCGGGAGACTGTAGGCCTCGGGTTAACTCGCTGCCAAAATACTGTGCTCCGTTACTTCTCAGGATTGAGGAAGTTCGACCAAATAACTGCGGCTTATAAGCGATAAAGCAAACATTCTTCCATTTATTGCACGGCGTGACTTTCCTCGCTTATGTTTACTGACTAAAACCTTACAGGACAATGAATCGAGTTATATTAGCAGAAAGATTTGAATTTGGTTCAAAGCGCTGTATTGTATACTCGATCTGGAGCTGGGTCGCGGGGCGCGCTTCGAATTTCACGAGCTTTCCTTCACTATCCGTGCGGCTAGGCTCTGGAATGAGATTCCACTTGATATTCACGCATACTACGGGACACAGCGTTTTAAATTCATCCTCGAGGAGTATGCGGACTCTACTCTCATGCAACGACGCAACCATCCAACGAATTGACGATTTTATTTTCTACACTGCTTGTTGCGCCAACTATGCACCGACCCGCATTTCATCTGTTCACGTCTTCATACATTCATTTTGCATTTCCTTTATCTCTTGCTATCTCTTTTCAAAAATAAATCCATTGTTATTCGCTTTTATGACCGTTTTAGTGAGATAATAATTCAGTCTCTCTTCGATTTCGATTTGGAACCAATTCTCTAGAATGTTTCAGTACTAAAACCCGTGAAATTGGGAAATAAGTATGAATTAGTACTAAAATAACTCATCGAAATGCTACTTTAGTACTTGAGATAAGCTCTGCACAAAATTAATCTTGGAACAGGAATGAGAATGAAATTAAATATGAACCTATTGATATATCTAAATAAGCCAACGAGAAATTAATGTGTGGCTTTTCTATCAAGCTCTTAGGAGTTAACGGGCGATTAAGCGATTTAGTAATAGCTAAATCGAGAAATACAGGTTTTAACTGGACGCAAACGTGATGGTTACAAGCTTGTTTTGGATTATTATGCGATGACACTAGCTAGGGATAGTTACTGAAATATGAAGAGGATTTGTATTGGGAAGTCAAGTCGCCATCCCCTCTCCGCTACTCAAGCCAATATGGCCGATGAGTTGGTGGATGATGCATTGGAGTAGATGGGAGCTGCTCAGTAATCGTTAATTATATTGAACTAATGAGTTTGCTGAGTTTTTCACGAGGTCAGTATAATAATAAATCATGTAAGAATACTGTGCAGTGGATGATTGTGGCAGAGAAGTCAGTGGACATGTCAATATTCCTTCGATATGTGTTCTGTTCTGTGCGTCCGCTTTGTTTACGTGTGTGATTACACGAATTTTGACGTGTTCGAAGCTTGGGACAGAGCACCAGAGGTAAAAAAATAATAATACTGGATGAAAATATGCTATTGAAGTTGGAGAAAAGAGGATATACTCCCAGGTGCAAGTGTGAATTGGGTCGTTGGTTTGGATAACCTAAAAAATATTTCAAACACGTATTTGTAAGCATGTGTAACTTTTCTCCAACTTTAAGAGCATATTTTTATTCAGTATTATTATTTTTACCGCTGGCACTGTCTACCAAGCTTTGAACACGTCAAAATTCGTGTAATCACACACGTAAACAAAGCGGACGCACAGAACAGAACACATCTCGAAGGAATATTGACGTGTCCACTGACTGCTCTGCCACAATCATCCACTGCTCAGTATTCTTACATGATGTATTTTCATACTAATTTCGGGAAAAACTCAGCACAATTAATGATTATTGAGCAGCTCCCATCCACTTCAATGTATCATCCACCAACTCATCGGCCATATTGGCTTGAGTAGCGGAGAGGGGATGGCGACTTGACTTCCCAATACGCGGTTGATTCGCAAGCTTGTGGTGGTGCATAACTCGCACGCTACGTGTCTGTTACGGTTATCGACAATCAATAACTGTCTCACACATTTCAAGAAACTAAGTCACATTTACTATACATTTATATATATGTTTTTATGATATTCTTACAAGGATAACTGGAATAGAATGGGATATCTACTTATTTTACGTTTCGGTGAATTGAAAGAATGAATGAATGGTATTTAAATATATATACACTATGTCTACATCATATCCATATGATGACTCTCTTTTGATCTTATATGTAGTGACTTGTAAAACAATCGTTCAGTAAATTCTACAGGACAAGTCTTTTCATCCTTTAATGAATTCTATTTTCTTGAATGGGTAGTTTTGAAACCCGATTGTAATCTTATTTTTCTGAATCAAATCTTACTTATCTTTGAAAATTAGATGTTACAAAAGTTATATCTGCAGTTTTTAGTTAATAATACTTTCATTCAATTATATAAATATCACATACTTAAAGGTATTGTCAATAATTAATATGTTTATGAGACGGTTACATGCTACTTTCTAATTAATCTATTTTTAATGTATTAGTATTAATATATTAATGTATTAATACGACTATCTTTCCATATTTTAACATAATATTTTAGAGCGATATTAATATTCGTGATACTACACACTATTTCTCATGGGACTGGGTTTCATAATCGATAATAACATTCTTCATTATCGTTCGGAAGACGGGCACATTTCTCATAAGCCAAGCACCGTGACATTACACTAAACGATGCACTTGAATTAAAACCATGAATATAGGGGATGATAAAAATATAAGGTTAATCGACACTGGAATTGAGCCAATAGAATAGCAATAAAACTAATTTTTTAGCGGTTCGAGAAAATATTTCATGATTCGGTGAATGGAAATTTGCAATAAGTAGGAGTCAAGCAACACAACGATATTCATCAATCATGTTTCACGAAAACAAAAACGGTCCTTTCTCAAATGCAATAGTTCCTGCATTGACATGACTATAACAATGGATCGATCGACAAAGTTAACATGAGTAAAACCCCTCCCGTAAATCTTACCTGATCGTACGCGACGCTAAGAAAAAGTTTACAAAACTCGACAAGGTTTACAGAAAACTCCCACTGACGGGAACGACCTCTTAATGGGTTCTTAATGGGAGAAGGTGGGTGTTGCTCATCACGGATGCACCACAGCACCTTGAGGTCCTGTCCTGGTGTCATGCAAAGAGAACCTTTGCATTATCAAATTGCCTCAGTGCTCCTAAATTTGAGAGGAATCTGTCAGAGAGAGTCAACACAGAACAGCAGTTTCTGCATTGACATGACCATAAGAATGAATCGATCGAGAACTTAACATGAGTGAGACCTCTCCCATAAATCCCTACCCGATAACGCGACGCTAATGGAAAAGTTTACGAACCTCGACAAAGTTCACAGAAAACACCTACTGACGGGAACGACCTCTTATCCGTCTGACGGACTAACCGAAGTCAGACTGCACCAAGTATTAAGCTAAACCCATTGCCAGCAGACAGGCAACCGCAAGAAGACAAGGTTCGTAAACCAAACCCACCGCAGATTCGAATATAGAATGGTATTCCACTTTCAACGCGATCTCGAAAGAATACTCATGGGCCATCCAGTAACGATTCTATGAAAATTGAAATTGCCGAGTTGGTGGGAAATGCTCCCTATACATGTATATATCTCGGCTCCATATGGCAGTTGGGGTGTAGCAACGGGAAATTTCACGAACGAATGAGCGCTCGATCAGACTGGCATATCTGTCTCGCACGGCGGTCAAGCCAAGAATGTCGGGCGGCGCTCGGTGTCAGTCCCGCCAAGTAGGCCCGCCGGCAGAGGGCGCGCATTCAACGTACAGTATGCCAATGGAGCACATACAATATATGCGTACCCATAATCGATCCCAAGCTGTGAACGGGATCTATATAAAAGCCTCTCTAATGATTCTATTCATATAATTTCTAGTCATCGAACCATGCAATATTCTTTACTTCGGTAGATTCCGGAATGGGTGAGATGTGCATCTTTCTTCTCTCGAGAATTGCGAGATGTGTCTTTCTTCGCGGGAAGATTGCGAGACGTATGAGCCATCCACTTGCTCCTGTTTTTTTTCACCACTTTCTTTCTTGTCAGAGAAAATACCAGTGTTTGCATGAATAATATCAGGACTGAGTATTTTCAACGTGATGGCTCCAATAACCAATCATGAAAGAAGCCTCCAATGGTTCTTAAGATTTGTGAGAAATGTGTAAGACTGAATTGAATAAATACGAAACTCGAGCCAGGAATTGCCTTTTGAATTTGGAGTGCTCGATGACGTTGATCAGCTATTAGCATGAAAAAACTGAGAAAGGTGAGAAGTTCCAAAGAAAAGTTGATCGAAAGCAGTTGTATTCTTTCTACCCGATGTGGTAGAAACGTTTTTAAAGCCTTCGTGCGCCGAGTTTGCCCTGTAAAATTAGTAAAAGAGAAAAAATCTTGGCGGCAGCGAGCCGCTCGAAGTCAAGTAAACTTGATGAATGCTGCTGCCGCGGCTGCTCTGGCTCGTACCGCACTTAAACCGACTCCGTAAGCAACGGCGCTTGTAATTAACGTCGGCGACGGCCGGTGAGCCGGTCCCGCGCGAATAAAATGACTCCAGAAAAAGCCAGTGGCGACGTCCACGTCGACGACGATGGAGCCGTGTGCCGCAGCGCCAAGAAAAAACAGACACGCTCTTACAACTGTCGACTGAATTATAAAGCCACGTCGTTGAGCTGCTAAGTATGAGCGACGAGCTTTCCGAGACGTCCTATACATTGGCTCCCTTGTTCAGATTATTCTCTTACAACCACACCAATTGTTGTTTGTTTATTTCTCACTGTTTTTTCTCCAGCCCTCCATTTTCATTTTTTCCTGTCTTCGTGTTGAAGCTAATTTGGTTTCCTTCTATTGTTTGTTATCTCTCGAAAAATTCTTCAAATTCACGAAATTCGATCATATTCATGTCGAATTTCATCGCATTCAAGTCTATGATATTCCGATAATTTATTCGGTACGCTCTGCAAATACCTTACTCGTGTACTATTCAATTTTCTTCAGAAAAAGTATGCTTTTTGAATAATTTTTTGTAACTCTTTTTCATTGAATCACTGTCAAACTCAACACTCCGATTATTGTAATTGAAGAGACACAATGATAATCGATATTCTTGTAAACACGTGCTGGGTTAATTTCTCTCAGTTTTACGATAATTAATTGTTTCGGACAATGTTATCGCTTATCGACCTACCACGATAAGTCCATTAATGTGAACATCATTAAATAACATTGAACGTATGCCCCACATATAACAAGAAATTTTCATCATGCATACATTTTCTCAACACTTCTGGTACATGATATGTGAGCAATCATATTTTAGATGTTTTCTCACAAAACGATCGTTATAAGCTATTATAGATGGGAATAGATATATTGATGAAAATAAATTGAATAAAAATTGACGTATGTATTGAACAGAAATCAAAATCACGATACTATTGATCAGAAAGATATACATACTCACGTCTGCGGTCGAAGAATGAAATATGTCACAATTAATGACCTGTTGTCAGCCTTTGAACAATCTTATTGTGTCGTCTTTCGTTGGTTCACTTCCAACTTCTGTTATTGCTTTTTCCAAGAGAAAGTATTGTAATAGGGTTGAGATCGAATTTTCGAATTGGACCTCCGGACCTTCATTTTTGTAATCTACGGGTCAAATAATGTCGAATCCTAGGATTTTCGGTATGTGCGTACACTGTAGTCATAAAATGAATCAAAACTCAAGTTTAGAGAATATTATTATAAATTTTGTTGATTTTCCAATTTCGAATTACATGAATAGTCACTGCAGGCTACATTCTAGACAAACCGTACAAGAAAATAAGAAAGAGACTACATACAAGTCATTTCAAATCAAAAGTAAAGAAATGTGATTTTTCAGAGTAAACCTGTGAGAAGTGAAAAAGTAGCTATTTACATTTATATTATCTGTAGGAAACTTGAGGCTCAAATATTTATACTATCCATTACCAAGGGAGTACCACCTGAGGCGAGGGAAGCCAGCAGAGCAGTGATGTTGCCACTTATACTTTGTATTCGAACTAATAACTTTGAATTCCTGTTCTGTTACCCTGTCGTATATTTCGGCCAATGTGCGACTTTTACGTTGAAAGTTGACGATATTTCTAGAAACTTTTAGATCTCTACGAAAGCTTTCATGAAGATAATATATTCACTTAGGAAAAAGTCGTCATTTCGTGACCCGAGATTTTTCTGATGTGAAGTTGAAATATTTTTTGGGAAGTATCAACTCCGGCATCGGAAAAAAAATACAAATTATTGTTTTTCAGTATTAACACGAAATTTTCTTTTCTGTTTTTTCCAATAAGCCTCCATCCTCCTTTCCAACTCGTCAAAATAATCCTTGCAACTTTACCCAGAACATAATTTTAAAGATGTATACGTAATTATTCAATGTTTTTAAGATTTTTTTCTACAGTTTTTCGGTATCTTTATATCAACGGTTTCGATATACTGTAAGGATGGACATACATTCTCTGCAATAATTTTAGATTTTTGCCAAACTGCCCAAACTGAATTGGTCGTACGTGGAAAAAACAGTTGCTAAAGGATTCGAACGAATGAATTAGTAAAGCTCTCGATGTTCCGAAACTTGCACACACACACACACTCGGACTTTTAAATTTAATTTTTTAACGTGCCCAGAAGCTTTCACCGTCCGTAAGTAAATCGGATGGATCAGAAAGAAGCAGCGACACCGGCTGAGTGAGCTTATTTTTTATGGATGCGGGCGCCGGGCGCAACAGTTTTTGTAGGCTGTTTTAAAGCGCCATGAGAGTTTGAGATAAAAATCATGTTTGCCCCAAGTGCAAGGTGAAAACAATTTTCCGTAAAAATGTAAGAACAGGTAGCCCATGGTAATTGTAGTACACGGGCTGCCACATCAACAGTGCCGGCCGCCGCCGGCTGGAGTTTAACTTTTAATTCGCAAAGTTCACTCCCCAACTCCCGCGTAATGTCTCATGGAAAGTTAGTAAAAGTTAGCTTGCATTATAGCCACGGACGATGCGGAGCATACAAGTGACCACTGGCTCTTATCCTACTGCAATCAGTCATTGCAATATTCGAGCCTCTTCAAATTCGAGTCTATTTAGTGGAATAGCAGATTGTATTATTTTTGCGATGAGAAAGTTTGTAATTAAGCTTTAATGCTTTTCGTGATACATCCATCATTGTTGGAACAGATCAGTTTATGTGATCTTATTCAAAAATATTCAAAACATTCAATTCATTTCAAACTTGCGTAATTTGACAAGAGAAAGACATCCGAGTTCTTCAGGGAAATCTAAAAAGTTACCCAAGTTATAACGAAGCTTCCAACTTGACTACTGCGATAACCTCATGCAAATTATATTCGAATGAAAATTTATAAAACGCGGAGTCCCCATACATTTCGGAATTACTTTCCGATAATCCTGAAAGCATCTTCTGCGAAAGTAGTTATTTTGGACATCAATCTCTCTCGTGACTTGTAAATTATCAAAACCAAATATCACATGATTACGTGGAGAACTCGCTCGTACTGGGAATGGGCAATTAGAGGCGCGAGTATAAATAGTAAATTTTGTTAAAACAGTCCTCGGGGGCCAATATTTAGGTAGTTGGGATTAAAATAATCCACTCTATGTAGTAATTTGAACGTTATTCTAATTCCAACTGCCTAAGTTTCCGAGCTTTCAAGGATTGTCTTAGCAAAATTCATTTGAATAATGGAGGGTGTTCAGAGCCACAAGAGTATAGATAAACAGGTTGTTGGCAAATTGAGCGATCGCGTAAGAGCCTCGAGGACGTAGAAGAACGAAATTATCCCAATGAACAAAGTTACACCCCGTCGGATATACTCGAGGCATGTTGCATAATTTGAAACAGGAATGCTGAAATTAGGTTGGTTGGTGTGTTGCAGGTGAAGCGATGGACATCCTGGCGCTGATAAACTCGGCGATAAACTTCATCCTGTACTGCGCGATGAGTCGGCAATTCAGGACGACGTTCAACCAGCTGTTCTGCCGCTGGAAGCTGCTGGGCCGGTGGCTGCCGGTGCCCCAGCACACGGACAACAACAACGGGCACACGGTGAACCACACGATGACGCAGGTGACGCAGGTGTAGCACCGGCCCGCCCGACCAAGCCTCCGCTGCTCCTGCTGCTGCTGAGCGCCGCACCGCACTCCTCGAACCTCCTCAAATGCCCCAACTGCGATTTGTATACCCCCAAGTGTACGTCGAGCCTCGCGTTTATCGGCTGCTGTACTGTACAATCCCCCCCCCCCCGGGACGGCGGGTAACCCCCCAGCGGTGAACCAGCTCTCGATCGAATCTCGAGCAGAACTTTGCGCGCTCGAGTTGCAGCCGAGGTTGAAACAGCTCACTTTTAAACGACGCCAAGTTGACAGAATACTACCGCGCCACAGCCGCCGAGTCGACTCTTCCCTTAATTCAGCCAGCTGTATCTCGAGGAGCATCTCCGAACGCCGCGTGAAATAGAGTTACGGCTGTATTAGACGCGCGCACGAACCCCGAAAATAAGGAGCTGACTCGGAATACGCATTCGTTCGCCGTATATATTTATCATCCCCTAATTTCCGCGTGTATTTGCTCAAGATTGAAGATAAACACGGCTGGGATATTTGCAGTCGAGGGTACAGTTATAAGCGCCAGCTGTTCTAATTTAGAATATAGATCCTGTTACAGATAACGACAGCTGCCACGTATGACTCGTCCGACTGCGCGAAGTATAAAATAATTGCTCGTGGCGCGGGCGGTAGTACATACACCATCCACAGCGGCGCGTGAATTTCTGCTCGGGACGTCGTCGGTGCATGTGTGTCTGTGTGTGTGTGTGTGTGTGTGAGCGCGCGGATGTTTGTAGTAGTGGTATAAGGAATTCACGGATCGCTGAGGTGCGCTTATTAGCTCAGTTCGAGTGAGCGCGTTCGAGGGTGGTCGTCGGGCCAAGTTGTTTTTGCGCGAGTGACCGCGCGCGAGCCGGTTTATGTGTGTGTGTATATATACGTGCTCGTATCGGAAGTAGCGCGCGGACCGCGAGGGACGAGATTGCTTTGGATAGTCGTATTTTTTCCCTCTCCGCGCTCGGATATCTAGATATGTACATATACGTATAGTAAGCTAGCTATGTATACATGTATGTTTAATAAGCGCGCGCGGCGGTATGTGCAGGGTTATACATTTATATATATGCGCGCGGGCGCTTGAGTTGGGAAGTTTGGCCCGTGTCGGGGCCTCGTTAATTCTCGAGCGGGTGCAATAAAAAAGGCAGCCCGCCCGCGAGTCTCATTATTCATGCGCCCCATCCCCCCCGAGCGGCCGAGCTATTCATATCGCGAATTGATCGCGGCGAGCGGGGCTGCCATCGAGAGTTGCGAATCGAGTTGGAATGAGCAAGAGTGCGCTAATCTAGTTGCGCTCGCTCGGAGAGAATCGCCTTCCCCGACCCCAAGACAAGATCCGATCGGCGCGGCCAGCGGACGATATGCCAATTCAACTGGGCCGCGCCCCCCTGCCGAACTTGTCGTTCAGTGCTCGCTTACCCCCACAGATCCCGGGCACGGCGATTCTCTCTTCAACTAGCCGCGCTCTGAATTACGCCCCAACACGCTGTTCAATTATTAATTGAACTTCTCTCGCTGCTCTATCGCGTGGAGCTTCCCCTGAGCGTATACTGAGAGTACCAAAACGTCGATGTCTTCGTTCGATTCGAATCCATCGATTGGAAAAAAAGTTATGTATCTCACAACCTCGCGTCGAACTGTACTTCTCCGAGTACTTTAGCAATTGAAACGGAGTGTCGCTGTTGGGGCGAGGCTATTATACCCGCGATTATTCAACTATCTGGTGATTTGCAGGCTATAAAGTTTCTCATGATATATACCGATGTTATTTTCCTTCTCATAAACAGTCGTTTCAAATTCAAATCGTGTTTGGGATCGCATCAGTTCTTTGCTCGGCAAGTCAATAGAATCGGATAGATATATAAAGAAAAATATTCGTTGCATTTTACGAAAAATCAGAGCCCAAAAATTGGAGTGTGTGGTTGAGATTAGCCGTGTATTGACAGCCTTCACTCCATATGAGCTTGGATATGGCCCGTACGTCATAAACCGCGTGAATTAAAAAGTCTCCTTTGCTTTTCTCAACCTTGTTTTGTTTTTCTTACCTCGAGATTTCTCCCGGGGATCGCATGTAAGCCCTATCCCCCTGACTGGATTACACGATTAAGCTTACTTTTATTGCCGTAATCCTCTTATGAAAAAGTGATGTGAAGTCAAAATAAACGTGATTCGATTAGTTGCTCGACATGTAAGAGCAATATTTTCCTTCGTGATTCTCCGAAAAACAAATTATTAATTTACACGATCGATTGAAAATTTCACCAGAACGAATGTTTACAGGCAATATTATTCAGTTCTTTTAGATAAATGAGAGGGTTTTTTGAAGCGAATAAATTTCAAGGTGTGCTCGCTTTTAAACAGTTAAAAATTTTCGCTATTTCATTGATTTTGTATGAAAATGTTCAATATTTTGGAGAGACAGTCATGAACTAGATGTAGAGATAAAATGTGCAAAATTAATTGAAGAAGATACAGCGAGAATAGATCGCGCGAAGCTAATTGAACATAAAATCTGTACTATGCAGTCTTGGAGATTGCGATATTATACTCTACTATATTGGCATTGTTAATTTCATGAAATTCTATTGATTAGTGTGTTAATTTGAAGAATATATTGAAGTATCAATTGAATGTGTCGATTGGCTAAATTGATGACTTGATTGAAAATTAAATAATAATGAATTGATATTATGTCCTCGAGAGAAATTAAATCAGCTCGTATGTTGGGAGAGAATCTGCTTCAACACACTGCAATTAGTTTCTTCGAGTACTCTTTTACAGGTGACCAAATTAAATTGGTTAAAAAGTAAATTAGGAAAATAGCTCAAACCTTACAAGTTCGCCGCAAGAAAAGTTGTTCAGCTGCACTTTTATTACCCCTCTTCCCCAACCTCTTTCTCTCTCTCTCTCTCTCTCTCTCTCTGTCTGTTTTGCTCCCCAGAGGAAACGAATTCGAGCCAGTAAATCTGCTAGTGAACCACCGAAAGCCGGCAACGAGGCGAGGGGGCCGCTCGTATTTTACCAATAAAACGCGAGAAAAAAGCATATTCCAAGAGGCATTCTCTCACATACGCATTATTTCGAAACGAATTCCTCAGTGCAAACTTCCTTGACGCGCCTCCAAACTTTCGAGCTCGAAGGCGGCAGGACGTACGACTCTTCAGCTATAACGTTAGTCTCGGCTCGGCAGCTGAAAAGTTTGCCACCGCACCAAGTCACGCGGCGCTTTTGCAATACATACACGACTCGTCGCGAGGTCTCGTTCCTCTTTTTTGCCCGAGACCCCCGAATAAAAGAGTTCGACCCCGTTTTGACGCGGCGGGGCTTCGATGACTATCGCTTTGCATTTGCCCGCGTCTCTCGTGCTTTTTCTCCTTTTTCTCCCTTCGTTCTCGTACAATTTACGGTGGTGCGTCGGCGGCGCGGGGTGAAAAGGAAAACGCGAAAGTCGCTCACTCAATTTTCCCGGGATTTATTCTTTGCGAAGAATCCGCGAGACGGAGGCTCGGCTTAAACTGTATGATTTATACGACTTTGTATGCAGCCTGGCCGTTTGATCATTTTCAATCAGGAATCAGGTTCGAGATCGACCGAATACTTACTTGCGCGCGTAGCTGCAACTATTCATACAAGCAAACCCGTGTATACGAATGCAACATAAAAGCACATGGGTAATCCGTCAGTCTTGGGAAACTCTCGACTGATCAGAGTCAGGTTCCACAACCTAATTAGCTATAGAGTTCGGTATGTGCTAAAGGAGCACATGTGGGTCATTAGGCATGATCCGGTTTGAGAGCCATTAAACAGATTATTTCAGCTTTTCCCCGAAGCCGTACATCATCATATGATTATATGGAAATACTGCATAGAGAGAGAGGGGGAGTGAGCCGGTGGCTCCTGCGAGCCTGTATACGCATTTACGCTACGTTACATAATTCGACAGGGAGGAGTGTTGGGCTGAGTGTATACGTGCGCGGCAGCGGCCACCATAATGTTCACCCATCGATCAGTCGTCCGCGCGTCCGCGACGTGCCATCCTACGTGTGCCATTAGTGACTCGCAACGCCGCAGCTCGTCAGGTGTTCGCATCGCCCCCGACACAAGCGCGCACATTACATAAGTGATATTCGTAAGCCCGAGCGTGGCCCCAACAGCTGATTGGATCTCTCTCTCTCTCTCTCCCTCTCTCGCCATACACGCTTTTGTTTACCACCAGCTCCAGCACTCGGTCCGAGTGGCGAGACATGTTTGTCCCCCGTTCCCTTCTGCTTATCAACGTCGTTCGCTTGTCTCATATACTCGCTGCGCGTGTGCCGTGCTTTTCACGAATAGAACAACACCGAATCTCTTATGGACACGAGTATGTAACCGACCAGTGCTCGCTGATGGGTTTTTTCTCTGGGGCTCGCTTCCCAATACGATGACATTGTGATGACTTTTTTCTTACAAAACGTGATAGTGCGCGGAAACAATTTGCTCACTCGTGGTGTAGAATGGGTTACTCGTTCTCCAGTCGCATTTTCGCCACGTGATGCACGAAATACTATTTTTCATCAATCGCATTGGAAAGTCGACTATTGAATCCTATTTTTCGATATTCCGATATAACCGTGCAAAATGTGACTCGTCCCTACTCGCGCCGCTATTTCGCCACTTATTTTAAAAAATAGCGTTCGGTACACTATAGAATCTAGCTGCGTAGACAGAAGAAAAATTTTCCCGCAACTCGTTCGGGAAAAAATTATTGTTCGATCGGGCTGCAACAAACCTCACACGAGTTATGCGTGCAAATCACCTCTAAATATCCGAATGTACTGTTCTGACGTGACGAGAATACGCGTATTGTTGAACGAGATAGTATTTCATAGCAATAAGCGCACTATTGGACGTAGAATGCATACAAGCATTAGGTGAATTTGCATGAGTGTACCGTAATAGAGTACGTATGCGAAAGATGTTATAGTTTCCAAAGATGAACATTGAAAAGCCTGTATATAGCCGGAGGCTTGTAATATAATTAATAAGATTTCTCGAGAAACTTTTGAAGAACGTCCGTCGTTTGTCATCTGTCTAGAACGAGAAAAAAATAAAATTTTCGAAAGCTCGAGCAACGGAATGTTCGGAGTAAAAAACAAAATAGAGTTACGGGAATCTCGTTATTTCCAAATGGAAGTAACAGTTTTAGAGACTATCCGATAAACAATCACACTTTCCGGGGAAAAGCTTTTTCCAGCGAAGCTGTATTCTAACGAGTTCACCCGGATATACAAAGGATCCTCTTGCCGCATGCGATGTGATTGCGCGACGTGTGACCATATAATCCACGAGCAGACAATCTCTCGGTGAATTTCACACTTTGGCCCGTTGCGATTTCTCCGTGGGTAAACACACCGGCGGTGCGCGTCTTGTTTCACCGCTCGGGTACCGGGTGATACGACAAATAGGTACGTAATGACGATACAATGTTTTTCAATGCAAGTCGTCGAGTAGTAACAGATACACCCGGGAGCGCAGTTAGAGAATTGCCGTCCAACTTGGGCGCACTTGGCCACTCGAAAGTTTTTGAGTGAAAAGTTGAGAGTGAGCGAAGGAGGGGGTGGGGGGCCGGGCACGTGTCGTACAACCTGTGAATGGATACGGACGAAGTTGGCGAAAATTTTGCCAGCCGCTGCGCCGACTCGATTTTTTTTTCACCAATTTGCCGACAAACAATAGTCTGGCTCCGAATTTCCCCCCTCGCCTCGTGTGCGCTTGACTTGTTTGTGTATATATTCGTTTTTAAGGGTGTATACGAGACAGGGAATGAAACGTCACCAAAACCGTGTTTCAGTCGATACCAAAATACTGGACAGTATATGTAGATGAGGAAAACTGATTGAAGAACGCGAACTTGGTGTTGTTGATGATTGTTTCGTTAAATTCACGTTAAATTTTTTAGAAATTCTCTCCAGTATATAATGTTCTCTGTCCGTCAGTGGAATTTCAAGTACTTTTTTCATTCATATATCTCTGCGGATTATTTTATATTGCAGAGCATGTAGCTCGTTGAGTTTTGAAAATATTAAAATAAATTATGAGCATTTAAGCCAATATAATGGAGTAATTAACGAATGAATAATTAAAAAGTTATTTTATTGGCTTCTAGATTATTGATGAGATGGGTTAACGTTCAAATCAATATCAAAGCATAGTAATACCATATCTCATAAAATTTTATAATGTTTTTATAAGGCTCTTATATATATACGGGATTGGTGTCGTAAAATTCGTATCAGAACATTGTAAAGATACTCATATAAATTCTGTAGGACACGCCAGCTCCAATGATAAATTTAACCTTATAAACAACTTTTTATAAGAAGCTTTTTTATAAAATCTTGCAAAGCGCAAATCTCTCGATCAATAAGAGCTATGAAAAACGAGAAGATCACAAATATGATACATATGACACGGATGGCATTTTCAATGCGACTCTTTTATGCGCATACGTGATAGCGAACACCAAGGAAAACGACATAATGGTCTGGCAGCTCCCAGGCATTGTGCATTGTCCATGGCTTATGAAGTGTATATATTCACGTTCGTTCCTGTAGATCGTACATCGATCTCGCTGTGCTGTTTAATATCTAAATCATTATCCAACGCAATTCCCGAGAACAAGAGAGACAGAGAGAGAGAGAGAAAGGATGTAGAGAGAAATGTGGGAAAGAAGAACGTTTATTCTCAATTTCGTTTCACTGAACGAGATAGAGTTTTCTTACACGCCTTCTGTGCGCGACGGAATTTCAGCGTCCACGTATATATATATATATATGTATGCTTTGAATGGAAGCGAAACGCGTCTTGGATATCAAATTTAGAGATAACGCTCGATTTTCATAGAATGAGATACTTTACTCTATATTCTTGTGTCATTTCACGTAGCTTTGATTTTCACATAGCGCTCGAGCAGTGAATGTCAGTATTAATTTGGAAACCGAGATTTAAATTTTAACAGTTCTATACCCGGATATTCGTGCAGCTATATTCAAACTTAATTATTGGTCCGCCGTTGCGCGGGTGGAATTATGCTCCGTTCTAAATTTATCAAATAATGAGACGGGTTTCCAAAAATGACATGAAATCATAATTAGAGGAAATGGTTACTAGAAGTATATTATCGATCGGAAAAATGAGGACATCTAATTAGTGTATACGTAACGTGTGTTATATATTTTTCCATCTCCGTATTCATTTTGCAGTTGTTGAATTCATCATCATTCGTAACATTCACATTGACACCCAGTGGCAGTGAAGTTTTCCATTTCTATGGACACAAAAACAAATTCCAGTATTATATTTCTCTTATACATGTTCTCTTTGAATAAGTCCCATTGTATTCGTTACGTAAAAATACGTTACAGACGAAGAGAACATCGATTGCAGCATCCTTGGTAACCGACCTCTCAAATGTTCGGACCCAGCGCATATCTTCCTTAATTCCCGTCTAATCCGCTGACCCGTCTTTCCGCCACGTTGCTTGTTCGTCTTCCTCCGCTAACGAGTCCAAAACCCCAGCTCTCCTTCAACGTGTGCATGCAAGGCCATGCGAGTACGTCGGGTCACACACCCACTCTCCCTTCCACTTCACCTGGATTATTTTGTTCGTTCATGTGACAAAAATAAACAATCACCACATCACGTAGTGCGTTTGGTTCAATTTTCGCATTGAATCTGCAGTTTGTTGAAATCGTCCATCACTCATTTGATTTTTTAAACGGGAAGTTCGATTTGCATTATCCTTTCTGCACGCGGTGCTTTTCAAAATAAAGGCTTTCCAAATAGCCCATTGCTTATCTGTATTTGCTGAGACTTTTCATACACCCTCTCTAAAAACTATTGGAACCCCTCCAGAAAAACATTCTAAATCGAATGAGACATATGAGGAAATTTAAAAACCATGGTTTCATATTTTTTTTTTCGAAAATGTTGAAAAATCAACATTTTTTGTTTTTTGATTTTGAGATAGTATGAAAACTATCGATCCGAGAGTAAAACGGAAGAGGAAAAAAAGTTTCCTTATTAAATTTTGCATGAGGATTAAGTATTCCGAAACATTAATCTCGAATATTGTTGTTGCAAAATAGGTGGAAAGGGAAAAATGACCCCCAAAAAAAATCAATTTTTTGTGATTTTTTTTCAAGTTTTCAAATCATAGCTACGATTATGACAATTTAATTTAGAGTACCTTATACAGTTATGAAAATACAAAGAAAATTTCATCTCGATATCTCTGATAGTTTTTCCACAAAAATTTTTTGAAAATAGCTATTTTGAAAATTTTGAAATTGTAATTCAGTCCGTGAGGAACCTCTCAGAAACCTGCCAATTTTTTTACGTACTCTTATAAATACTAACTATTGATCCCCCGCCGAAAAATTTCGATTGATCAATTTTAACAACTTTTATGATTTTTTGAAAATTTTTCGAAAAAAATTTCTTAGAAAAAAATGCAACTGCAACGCGGTTTTTTTATCTATTCAGAATTTAAAAGTTGCATATGATAGAAGAGAAACAGACGCTCATTTTCCGTTTTCATTTACTTCGATCTGATTTGTGAATCCCGAGATATAGAGGTTTTTAGTCGAGGTAATTTTCCGTGCAGCGGCAGTGGCGGGCAGTGGAGGGGGTAGGGAAAAAGACGCGACGAGAAGTCGAACGCTCAGGATCAAAATGAACGTTTGATTTTTTACCGACAATATCTCAGCTTCTATATTAGATAATTAGATCATTCTTTTTTTAATTTGATAAAGCAAGTCAAGAGATGATCAAATATGTAAGTTAAAATAACGTAAAAATTATTGGTGATGATCTATATGTCAGAAATATAATAATGAATATTTGCAGAGCCGTTCAAATCATATTTCTCAATTTTCATTATAAAAATGTACCTCACGCTGACTAATACATTCAACAAAAATGTTTTTCAGTTTATATTGATTGATGAATATATTTTGGGGAGGATTTGAATAAGACAGCACAGTAAAATGTTCTATGATAAGACGTTTATTTAACATTACATTTACAATTAAGTAGTTAACAATTATTTATTATTCTAAATACATATATATTGAATGTCATCCATTGTTTTTGTCTTATATTGTTAACAATTATTGATTAAAACCACGGAAACAGTTGTTGAATAATTGTTAACAATATAAGACAACGACAATGGATTGCATTTGAGATATATGTATTTAGAATTTAATTTCATGTGATTTGTAAATGTAATGTTAAATAAACGTCTTATCATAGAACATTTTACGGTGCTGTCTTATTAAAATCCTCCCCAAAATATATTTATCAATCAATATAAACTAAAAAACATTTTTGTTGAATGTATTAGTCAGCGTGAGGTACATTTTTATAATGAAAATTGAGAAATATGATTTGAACGGCTCTGCAAATATTCATTATTATATTTCTCACATATAGATCATTACCAATAATTTTTACGTTATTTTAACTTACATATTTAATCATCTCTTGACTTGCTATATCAAATTAAAAAAAGAATGATCTAATTATCTAATATAGAAGCTGAGATATTGTCGGTAAAAAATCAAACGTTCATTTTGATCCTGAGCATTCGACTTTTCGTCGCGTCTTTTTCCCTACCCCCTCCACTGCCCGCCACTGCCGCTGCACCGAAAGCGCTGCGTTTCAATGATTTCCACCAACCTTCCGCCCGACAATTAAGTATCAAGGACATTACTCACGTACATAATAATCAATAGTTAAGTAAAACAATGTTCAAGCTACCAGAAACCGTTTCGATTTTCATTCTACTGCATATACTTTTGCCGGAAAATTACCTCGACTAAAAACCTCTATATCTCGGGATTCACAAATCAGATCGAAGTAAATGAAAACGGAGAATGAGCGTCTGTTTCTCTTCTATCATATGCAACTTTTGAATTCCGAATAGATAGAAAAACCGCGTTGTAGTTGCATTTTTTTCTAAGAAATTTTTTTCGAAAAATTTTCAAAAAATCATAAAAGTTGTTAAAATTGATCAATCGAAATTTTTCGGCGGGGGATCAATAGTTAGTATTTATAAGAGTACGTAAAAAAATTGGCAGGTTTCTGAGAGGTTCCTCACGGACTGAATTACAATTTCAAAATTTTCAAAATAGCTATTTTCAAAAAATTTTTGTGGAAAAACTATCAGAGATATCGAGATGAAATTTTCTTTGTATTTTCATAACTGTATAAGGTACTCTAAATTAAATTGTCATAATCGTAGCTATGATTTGAAAACTTGAAAAAAAATCACAAAAAATTGATTTTTTTTGGGGGTCATTTTTCCCTTTCCACCTATTTTGCAACAACAATATTCGAGATTAATGTTTCGGAATACTTAATCCTCATGCAAAATTCAATAAGGAAACTTTTTTTCCTCTTCCGTTTTACTCTAGGATCGATAGTTTTCATACTATCTCAAAATCAAAAAATCAAAAAATGTTCATTTTTCAACATTTTCGAAAAAAAAAATATGAAACCATGGTTTTCAAATTTCCTCATATGTCTCATTCGATTTAGAATGTTTTTCTGGAGGGGATCCAATAGTTTTTAGAGAGGGTGTATGAAAAGTCCGAGATAGCACTTTTTTGAACAGATAAGCAATGGACTAAAACCTTTCTACGTATTGGTTCTTTTGCGGAATTGCGAGAGGAACATTTGTATTTGAATCATTGGGATAACAACTCGAGTGAATTATGAAAATAAACGAAAGCCCACGGAAAGAATAACTGTGATATTAAAATAGGTCGCGAGAGGCCAGCAGTATTTCTTCAAAATGAAAAGAGGCAGCATATCCCCCCAACCGCAGACATAAATACTAACTGAAGTTACGATCTATAATCTGTAATACAAACGGGGTGTCGTAGGTGAGTGTAATAGTCGCGGCGCGGCGACGCGGGATGATCCGTATAATGCACAACGTTTGCGGGAGAAAACGCTGGGGCGTCCGCGCGCGGTTGATTGAAGTGCAGAAGTTGCTTAAGAAAACGAGAGTTAGAGAGGTAGCGAGAGGGACAACAGAAACCACAAATTGAGACGAGGCCAAGCGCGCAGATGGTCGCTGATAAAGTGCCGGCCCAGCTCCCCTCCGGCTCCCGCTCTTTCTCCGTTTTCTCTCTGTATTTCTCCTCGGCTTCAGACCTTTGCACAGTCGCGACTCTCGCCTCTTTTCTTCCCACCTATTTCCACCTCACCCTCGGCTCGACTTTTCCGATTCAAGTCTCAACAGTAAAGAGCGACCCGTATACGTATAATACATAGCACGTAGTCTTTGTCCGACAAAGAGCAGGTAGAGCTCGCGAGTCAACCTTTCCTTTCGGCCGACCAACCAATCTTATCCGCGTATCTTCGTATGAGCTTTTCCCTATATATATACGCCGTACGTGCTGTGTGCCAGCGTCGCCTGTTTACGCGGGAATCGTCTCCCTCTCGACTGTGTAAAAATTTATATTATTTATGCGTATTATATACATCGTATACGCTCATACATGACGTGTATCGATCCGCGCGAGGCAGATTTATCGGATAAATACCTGCGATTCTCCCAATCTGCACTATTCATTTTCGGGGTAATCAAACAAAAAATCAAATAAATTTAATTCTCTTCAAATGATAATTCAATTACAATGAGTCGCATGCAAGAGTCGTAATAATACTTTTTTCCTAACTTCGTTCAATAATGAAAACACTTAGCTGTTGCTAACGATTACAATGCTAAATACTGAGTTGCTATACGATGAGTAACATTTGACTCTAAGCTGTACAAATACTGTCTCGAAATTCAAGACCAACTCTATTCACTGGCATTCTACTTGCAATCTCTCAAAAGCCTATTTTACAGCCGAAGTGAATTTTCTTAAAAGCTTACAGCTGAAAATCACTGTATATAGAGGTGGACGAATCATTGAATGGAACTGCATGGAATTTTTCATGCAACTAAAGTGAATTCTCACTTTAGTTTCATTCACCTTCTTACAGTGATTTTTCATTTTAATAGTCAGCTTCACTGTGAGCTTTTAAGAGAGGAGGATGAAAAACAAAATTACTAACTGTTTGCGTAATGTAGAGTTATGCTGCATTTCGCCTTGGATGAAATATCAGATTCTGAATAAAATGATGTAAAATCCGTCGACCTTAAATTCTTACACCCTCTGGCGAGACGAGAAAGAAACCACATATTCAGAATTTTTTACGATCGACATCGCATGCGAGCCATTCCGTAGCATACGTGATGGGATGCATAGGGAATTTATCGAATGACACTTTTCCTAAGAGTATATATCCCCAACGTACTCGTCTGATAATCGCTCTGGGCAACTCTACAATTTCACTACGTGCGCTATGGAGAAGCGCACGGAAACGAATTCCCGTTGCGAACAGAAAGGAAAGATTGGAAACGCTAAAACGAATTGAAGGGAGAGAAATCTCCATGCAGTCCGGATGTGAAGAAAATTGAAATAGCACTCGACTGGATGATCACATTTTTTTTTGCTCCGTCAGTATTCGCCACACTACTGTAATTACATTTATTGTGAATTCAAAGGTGAAAAAAGATTGAGCTTTTTCCCCAGTGAAAAATAATTCTTCTCTCCACTTTGGATGGGTTATAAACAACTCTGAACGTTTTTTATCTGCACGAGCTGTTCATTTACCATCATGAATGAGAATTAGCTCCTTCCGACAGAGTTAATATTATTCCTAATAGCTTCATCTTCCTTCCAATGTTTAATTGTCATTCAATTCCATCGAGGCTTCTGTTGGATAGTTGGGTTGTTATATCCTACACAAGGATGACCCGTTCTCTCAAGACAAAATGGAATTTCACGCGTCGTCAAGCACGACTTTTGCCAACGTCGTCGTCTGCGTTTTTACTCCCACTTGTATGCTGCAAGAACGTCATTCATTGAATTTTATAGTCCTTCAAAGTTAGTACGTGGACATTATTTCGGGTAAAGGGTCAGATTTCTATTCTGTTTTGACACGCTTTGAAAATGATCATGTATGCATGGCCGCACTCCAAAAACTTGCCGAGTTACATTCGTTTTCGAAAGAGTACCATCTACTCTTTCGCAAATAATACTATCGATTCTTTCACAATAGGTATGGATGTAAATGAAGTTGACTTTTTGAAAAGTATGGGGGGGGGGGAATCGTAATTTTGACATATTTCTGTACGAATCATCACCAGAAAATGAGTATCGATCATGTCGAACCTCTCTTCTCTGAAAATGAATGCAAGATATTTATATCAGGAAAGAAATTGCTTGATAGATTTTCTCCTGGAAAATAATAGGGTGTTGCGTAGACGTAACTGCACAGTAATCACTTCGCAGATTGATAAATGTACGTAGAAGAAAGAATCTGATACAAACAAGTTTCAATCCATTTGTTTGTGATATTATACTTGATTTCATGCGACGTTAATAATTCTTGGTCCAAAATCCATGTTCCTTTATGATTCAAGTATGTCCGATTTTAAACGATTGAAATAATTTTTCAAATTCCACATGAAACTCAGTATTTTAGTTATCTCTTCTGGGTTTTCCAGTAATACAATACACGTTGCAATTTTTCCGAATCCATTTTGATCGAATTATTGAGTACTAAGTGACATCGCATTGAAACAAAAATTGAGTATTTTCACCATTAAGCTTTTGATCATTGAAACTTTTCGTACTTGCTTTCATTCAATTTAACCAGAGACTCTCGCACATGAGCAAAATTGTATGAACGATTGTTCGATGAGTGAAAAACTGGTAGTTCGAGCTTATTTCTGTAACAACACAGTATGATACGAATATTTTTACACCGAGATAACTTTCAAATAACATTTTCTAATTGGAAATATTGAGCAACTGTGCACAATCAGTTGCTCACGACAGAAATACTATGCGAGGGAAACCTCTCATTTAATTTCTCTAGTCTTGGAAATGGATGTAAAATACTCTCTCAGAAAAATAATTTGTATTTAAAGGTCTCATCATTACCATTATAATTATTATTATTATATCAAGAGACGATTCCTCAAGGTTTCGTTTGTGGGAAAATCAATCTCTACTTTTGAGTAAATTTTCAATAGAAGCCTCCACTGCTAGGCATTATACTTTCTTTGTATGTTCCTCACAAATGCAAACGTCACGAGAGTAATATCTTTCCATAAGTACAGATTCGTAAAATCAAAAGTTTTGTACTATTTGAAATTGAATTGCTCAAGGAAGAGTAGAAAGATATGATAGAAAAATATTTATGATACAATAATGATCCTAAAATATGATTTCTGAAGAGTTTCAGATAAGTTCAGCAATATAATCGAATATTCGTTTTGAATTCATTTTCATTAAACTCGTTTTAAAATCGATTCTATCACAAACTATATGAGAATAAAAAAAGCTTTATCTTTGAGAAAGCAAAAATGATGAATTCATTCTATAACCACTCGTACTCTAGTACGAGCTGAAATTGAAATTTGTATCGCATTTGTAACGAAATTGTTGCCACTGCATACCCCGGAATAGAATTGTAGGGTGCGACACGTACAGCCGACAAGAGATAGCGCCCGAGCGAAAGAATAATAACTGAATTTGCAAATCCAGAACCGCAATCTTATAGAATCCCGAAACACCTAGTTCGCATTTTTACAGCACGCCTCTTTACGTGCCTCGCGTGTCCTGCTTACGGATTCGGCGCTGCACCGCAGCAAACGTCTGTACAGACCCCGACCATTTCTACTTGCACGCGTTCCACCGATTTTTAAGCTCGCACTGCTTATCCTGAATAGATGGCTCACTCTTTTCAACTCTATTCTATTCAACCCTATTTTTTCTTCACAAATTTCTTAAGTAGACCGAAGAGGTTAGAAGTTGATTCAATTTAATTTCAACTTTTATCTTTACCACCAACAATGTTGCAATGTGAAGCATAAAGCATTGAATAACGCCACTATATGAAGCAATCCACGTCTACTAGGCCTACTAGGCACGTCTACTACGCCTTTCAGGCCATTTATTTCAAATCGATCGCAACGAATGGGAAATTAAATCATTTTTAGAAAACGTGCCACTTGTTCCCCCCCATCTTGCAGAAACGGCGCAGCTCGAGCTGATCGGGAGTTAATTTAACTATAAATTGTTTGCTTTTACTACTGCGATACATTGTAACTTGTAATTAAGCACACAAATTAAATTATGAATGTACTTACATACTACTCACTTACACTTCGTATATTATATTATCTATGTAAATATCTATATATGTACTCAAGCAGATTCCAACGGGGTCCTACCCCAGGATTTGAATAAATTAGTTTTCAATCAATCAATCAATCTACCTGTGATGAAATCCGTTCATTTTTTCTGAGGTATCAATTTTTCCAAATAAAAGTCATTTTGTAATTTCGTGAAACAGTCTGTCTCAGTGATAAATAATAGAATACTTACCATATTTGAAAAATCCATTATAGATTTCGAAGAAGTTTCCACTCTCATCTAGTCGCAATTGATAGAAGACGGTGTTTCCCCTGAAGTGAAAATATCTCTAGCATCAGAGAATAGTGCGAGGAAATATTGTCGTTTCATGTTTTTATATGTATTAGGACAAACTTTGGTAGTGAAGTTAGCAAGTCTACGTTGGTGTCACCAAAGTTAACTCGTCACACTCTCGTAATTGTTGTAATATTTTGAAACTGACATAACTCAAGTTCTCCCATTCGAGCGGAAACTTGCTATAATGGGGTAGCCGTGTAAACAAGCTCTGTCCAGCCTTGTTCAGTCTTCTCTTTTTATCAGACTCAACCACTGCGGTTCCGCGCATTAATAGTCGCGATTTCTCTTCGTGATATTTTTCTCTATCCCGGAGTGAAATACGTTTCCTCGCGCGCTGTTATGCGCACATTTTCCCTCATTATTTTCCGCACTCTTTCTCTTTTGCAATTTGTTTCTGGCGCCAAAGCGTGCCCTCTCTATCTTGTGCCCAATTTCTTGGTTATTTGTTTATTGGCGTTTAATATACCTGACGAAAAATATAGGCAAGACTCTAACAGAATGAAGAGATAGAGGTCTGAGGCGCTTTTGCGATATTATCTAAAAAAAATACTGAAAATTCTACGAGTAATGAAAATCTGTACCGTGAAATAATAATAATTTTTACTTGAACAACAATCAAAAAGACTACACTGGCAAAAGTATCGTCTTGTTTCTAGAGAAATGAGGCCTCATACAAACTCCCACTACTTTCAAACATAATATATTATTGATTGGAAAAGAGAAGCCTTCTCTGAAGAAGATTCTGTTTGGAAGTAGCAGGAATTTGAAATGAGATCTAATTCCTCTGGTAACAAGATGTTTTTGTAAGTGTATTGTTCCAAATTGTATTATGCTTGATAAGTGAGCTATTAAGTATGATTTATGTCTAGCTCGAAAATGTAAGTTAAATATAGATCATAACTTGCAGCTTTAATTAAAAATTTCATGATGCAAAAAATATCACTTACTGATTCTTTGATCGTCACTCACAAAAATGGAATCTTGCTTCAAGTAGAAAAATTAGCTTGACACTATAGCAAGAAGATTTCCTCTAGGATTAAGGCACTTTTCTTGATCCCAGAGGAGTCGCTTTGACTGGAGAATCCGAATCTTCTTGCTATAACGTCAAACTGATTTTTTTTCTTGAGCCAAAAAATTGATTTGATTGTGAGTGTTGACGTATGGATAGCTTAGGAGACATAACTTTGATACAGGACATTTTATTAATACACTATCCACAACTCCTAGCGAAAGAAAATTGCCAATTTCCTTTCCACGAATAATCAGTTATATATATATTTGGTATTATTCAACCGTGGCTCTATGTCTGTGTTCAAGAAGATATGGATGAATGAAACTTATATTTTGTCAGGTTTAATTCACGTCTAATCTCTTAGAGGTCAAATTTTCAATCGGTTTCCCACGCGATTTCGAAAATTACTTTTTGAACCTACTATTTAGAATTATATATATTTGGAGGATATAACATAAAATAAATGTTCTTTGGATATTTAGTAGAACTTTCAATAGTATAAATCAACTCTAGTACTTTAACTGACTTAACGTACTATTATTTTTCCTTCGAAATATAGCGTGTGCTGGTCTCACGGAAGGTTCGCGTATTTCCGGCTCTCTGAAATTCAACAGGTCTTGGCCAAGTGAATCCATGCACAAGCTGAAGAAAACGCAAAGCAAAGAGCTGGGCTAATTCAAAACCTTATAGGGTACTGTGGGCCGGAAAGAACACCCCGCGGACAAATATATACGTATATATATGAATAAACACTTGAATTGAGTGAGCTTTGGGACATAGAGATCGTCGCTGTTTCACACTCGATTGAGCAGGAAAAATAAAATTCGTATACGTGCTGTATAAACGGAACGAAGGACCGAAACGAAATTGAATCGTTGAAGCGAAGGGATAACAGTCGTGAATAAATACATCTTCCTGACGCGCCCTGTCCACTCTTTCTCTCCGTTGGGCAATTTCATCCGACTCGCTACTACTCTCCGAAGAATGATTTCTCCCTTGAGGTCCGGCACTAACTGTTTCGTATTCATTTAAACATTGATTTTCGTATGACGAATTTCTCATTCAAAATATGAATCTCGCGTTTTCAGGAATGGATTTTTGATATCGCAATGATTTCAGCTCGACAATTGGTACTCTCGATCCACTCATATTTCGAATAAAAATAAGGAATCATGTATTCCGGAGATTTATCAAATTCATAAACTTTGGTCTACAATTGATCTTCATTTTGATTCGGAATTGATTATTTCCTTTTTCTCGTTGAAACTTGATTGAAAATCTTCATGTCAAAATGAAGTAGTTGTGGAAAGGTTCTTGTCTAAGCACAAATTCCAGGTACTATTGTGTACATAACGAGCGAATAAGAACAATATGAGTATAATAAAAAAAGAGCCAAGTGAAAAAGGTGTGAATTTGTTGCGCATCGTATTACTGGCTCATGTAAAGTGTACATAAATTACCACTTGATAAATAGTTAAATACCGTTTCATTAAGGGGATGAGTACTAAAATTTTAATCTACTGGAAAAAAGAGCGAGGAACTTAGAAAAAATTGTTACATGTGTATTTTTACAACACGATTCTGATAGCACAGTATACTCTGGACATTTGAGAATAATCCTTTTTCATGTTTTTAAATGGAATTTTTAATTTTTCATCTCGAAAAAAACGATTTAAAAGAAAGTTTCACATGAGAGATTTTAGACCGTCTTGTATGGATTCCTCAACCGCATGGTGTTTTCGAAGTGAAAAATATCATGCAACCTAATTGTAGGGTGCATTTCTAACAAAAATTTGTTCAAAATCGTGAAAAAAGGGATGCTTTCAGATTTTTTGCACTATCAAAATCGTGATATAGAAATACATTCTTTTTAGTAGTAACCGCCCTTAGACATCTCTCAAAGAATATAAGAGATGAAAATGTGCGCATAATATACATTTATGAACCAGATTATAATTGTGATTACTGTAAATAATGTCAACGTGCAAGCGGTCTCTTAGAATAAAGATAGGAAAATACAGGCAGAATATAAATACTTGTGAAATTGCATCAAATCAAATCAGTGCGATTTATAATTGAATATAATTTTATTCATACGCTCACGTGAAATTCCTATTCGATACAGTCTATCCTTCGAAAAAAATGATTACTTGTTGAAAGGGATGGAATTATTTATGGGTGAAAATGGTGTAACGTATTAACGTATCATTTTTGTTAATGTATTCTTATAATGTGATTGTCGTTTTAGATTATGCAAAATGTTCCACGAAGAGAAGCTCGATAGGTTGTGCTTTAAACTACAGCATCGCAGTTTTGATTTTTCTACAATTGTTCTTTTCGAGCGCTAGCTGTTTGAAAAATACTAGAGTACTTATTTACTTTTCAAGTTTCTTGAGAAGTTTGTGCAAAGTGCTAATGGCAAAATTCAAAAAGATAATGTCTTATACATACGTTATAATAATGGAATGATCTTACAAAGTTGAGTGTTAACGGAAAAATCTTTAGGAGACTGAGAATATTATAGTTAGAAGTTCATCGGCGTACCGGTATAAACCGTTACAAAGTATGATTCTGATGAATCTATACTATGAAAAGAACGAATTGAATAATAATTTATTCATGGCGTTAATTATATGTGTATGTGTAAATAATATTTCTACTAGTGTATAATGAGTTTCCAGATGCGCACACAGACATTGCGATTGCATTTTCGCGTAAAAAACGAATTAATATTTAATAATTATACAATAGAGTAATATGTGATATATTAGTGTAAATATGCGGCAGAGAATTTTTTTAACAGTCTTATACTAAAGCCATAGGAGCTACTAATTTATTTTGACTCGAATATTTATTGCGTTTATAGAGTAGAAATTGCATGGGGATCGAATAATAATGAAAGAAAGGAGCCCATTGACAGTTTGTAATAGTTGAATCTGGAATACTTCAAATAATCTAAACGTCGTGATCTTCTGGGTTGTTTGTTAATATTGTGTATATATTTAATATATTTGTAATTTACCAAAAGAGTATACTGAAACTTTGTTACTAATCATTAATCATTCAATGTTCAGTGAAATATATATATTGTACCGAATGCATCGATCTGTAACGAATGGTTTTGTACAAATTAATTTTTTCTACAAATATAATCAGGTGAGAGAATTTTACCTCTAGTGGCCTGAGACGAGCAAACTATGTGTCATCGTTTATTTATCTTTTTTCGTTTTTCTTTTTCTGATCAAGCTTATGAGTAATCACACGAGGCTTTGGATCACACGATAATCACACGAGGCTTTGGATCAAGCATCAATACGATTTGGAGAAGAGAGTATAACAAAAGTGCAACTTCGCGTGTAATGAGTGCATGCGTGTGATTACGTTGCATGTTTAACTCACTTTTTTCGCGTTATCGAGCGACCTATGGGCAGTTTAGGCAGGAAAACGAAGGAAAATGGAGAGATCACGAGATAGAAGGATGGAAAAGGAGAAAGAGAGAGAGAGAGAGAGACAAAAGAGGTAAAGGTCGAGGCGAAGGTGAAGGAGCACTAATTATAGTGCACTAGCGCGACTGTGTATCGTTAAATCTGATCTGCTGCTCGTAATATATTATGTGTTGAGGGTGGAGAAGGAACAAATGTTGAGCGAAAGAGCAGCGCCGCAGCCGGTGTCCCTCGAGTTTTAGAAAACTATCGTGTGACTGGCTTTCTGCTTTTATTTTTATAAAAGCTTTTTCTTTTCCTCTCTCCCTCCACCTCCCCTCCCTCTTTCTATTTTCCTTTCTACCTGATTACAGTACGTGCAATCGGTGGAAATTACATGCTTCTGAAACGTGAAATTTTCCTTTTTATCCAGCTTCATACACTTTCCATTCATTCTTAAAAATATTAAAAATTAGCTGTGTCCCAATAAAAATGGCTTCGAACTATATTATTCAAAGTCTAATGAAACTCTTCAACTCTTTAATTCAACTTTCATTTCATCCGTAAAAAAAATACGACAAATGAATCTGATTTTAAAAAGAATCCTCATCTGCTTTCTGGTGTAATAATGTATTCGAAATGAATCAAATCCGTCTATTTGTCTGACTATTGGTATGTTTTAGTCTATGTATGTTTTCTTCTCTCTCCGCGAATACTCGTCTCCTACTCATGTTTTGCGTGTAGATGCTATATGAGAGGAGCCTGCGGTATAAATGGGTGAGTGGGTGTGTGCATGTGCAGAGAGAGAGAGAGAGAGAGAGAGAGAGAGAGAGAGAGAACAAGAAAAACGTATCTATATTCTCGCTGTGCGTTGAGTGTCGATTGAAAGCTTGATGCACACGCTGTGCGTGTCCTTTCAACTGAACAAGATTAGACGTATATACATAGATATATCTTGTTATGAAATGTCGATCACGAATATTTGAAATATTTCAAATGTAATGTATACTAAATGCGAGAATGATAATGTTACGGATTAGAGGTTATATACATAATATATCGATATAAATTTACGTTATGATTATTTATCGATATTTGAAATAGAAAATGTAACATATGAGACGTGAAGATAAGCGCTCATTTTTGTATTAAAGTGCACATTGCTCTAAATAAATAGAAAGCTTGTTTTAATAATTACTGTTATACTCCTCTTTGATCTACAGAGAATTCATAAAATTTTTCTTAGGTGCTTTATATACCAATCGTCTTTCTCATCGACATTGAAATTCCGGAAATATTCCAAGCACCGATCAGGTAAGTATTTATATCGAAACAAAAACCATATCTTCCGATATTTAATATTAAAAAAAATATACATGGATTGGAAACATAAATTGGACTACATGTATATTTGATTGAGAAGATGAGAGATGTATATGATATAGAAATTAGTTTTTCAACGCTTGCGCTGGAAAGTTGATCATTGGACAATAATCATTGTCTTCTACACTCACGATGAAAAATACTGTTAGATAGTTAGTGCGCAAAGTTAGTCTTTTGTTCATGGTTTAGGGTGTGCAAAGTATCAGGTACATAATCATGCAAAAATGATCTCCAAAATCGTTCATGTGCCCTTCAAACATCCCTAAATTGGCCTAAGAATATGACATAATGATATGTGACATATCAGTCACACGTGTACCAGCATTACAATTTTTGTTTTTACAAACAATGCACAGTACTTATAGTTAGCTTTTCAATTGAGAGAAAACTTGGAATCATTTTAAGTTATAAGATTTTTGGCAATTGTAATTAAGAGTATATTATTTTGAGTATTAGGGGACCAGTGAAACTGGAGTGTTTGCCGAAAAGTTTGAGCGTGCTATCCGTGAATTACATTTTTCTTAGCACATTGGGGTAAAAAGCGACGGACAAGATTCTTTTTTTTTTATCTTTTCATCCTTCGGGATACATCTTTCCATTATCAAATTTTTAATCAAGCAACAAATTTTTTAATCAGTGAACTTTGATAATTCCTCATTCACAATTTCATCAGATTATTATTTATAGCAATTAAGTGAAAGAATAGTTTTATACAATTTTAATGAATACACAGAAAGATAAGCCACTTTTCATGAAATTTAGATACCAAAAATTCATGAATGGTACAGGAGAATCTCTTGCTATACCCGCGGTAGAACAGCGAGAGCTGTCATAGACACGCGTGAGCTTCTTTTACACAGTGCCTCAACATTATTGCGCAAAATTCTTGAAGATTTTGTACAACTATCGGTTGCTCTGTAACCATTCTCATAGAGTGACATTCTGACACGACAGCACAGAAGTAGAACATTTTTTCTCAATATCGCATGCACTCACAGACACACAATATAATATGGCTTTCATACTCGCAAAGGGTAGCTGTTACTTGAATATTTTTCTCTCTATTTTCTCGTATGCGCAGCAGTTGCCGAGCTTATCATTCGTTCTGTATTTCTGTGTCTTTCTCTATTTCTTCAAAGTTATTATTATTAAGTTATTACTAATAATATACATATAACCTTTCCTTTGTTAACTTAGAAACATTCTTATACGTTATACATATTACATCTAGTGAACTACTCTCAGAATAAATTTTTATGTTTCACTGACGCTCAATCAAATCAGTATTAACGAATAAGACCTTCTCTCTGTAAAATATATGCGTTGCATAACCCTATGTTCAAAATATATTACAATGCTTTCATCTCACAAGAACAATTACTTGTTGAAGAAGTCAAAGCTCCTTTTAGGTTATTGAAAATCGTGCTTTCACAGTTAGAATTCACTATCTATCATTTTGTATTTTAGAATTCATAGGAATGGTTATAATATTGTGTATGTTATATAAAAGTAACGAATTCCAATATGCAAATATCTCAATGTGATCTCTCAAATGTTGAACAAAAATGCACTTTGGAGCACAATTTGGAGTGCAGTTATCATATACAGATGCTTGAAATATACGTTTCTTATATTGCACAGTATCTTTCAACACAGATTCAACAGAACTTTTTGATTTGGAGTGAAGTTATCGTATAATCCGGGAAATAACATATTTCGGAAAGGTCTCAGGCTTTTTCATGTTCTTTATACTGAAAAGTATCTTTCTACTTAGATTTAACTTAGAAAATAATGATTTGGAGTGAAATTATCGTATGAAGATGTGTGAAATATACTATACTCGGAAATGTGAATTTTTCAATTCAATTCATCAAGGATGAACACATCTTTTGTGAGAATTCATACTCATAATAATAAAACACTTTTTGAAAGATATTTGAGTCCAAAAAGTGCTGGTAAGAAACAATGGTAACGATCACTGTGCCCCCTCTCAAACTTAATTGGACGTATCACCTTTGATATCACGTTACTTGATGCTTGCACAATATCGGACCTTATCAAATTGCCCAGGCACTGTTTTGCCCGCCAATCAAAAACGGGTCACGTACTTTTTGCCCGCCAATGAGCTGAGACGTATGTAGGGGTAAGATCGATAAGGTCGGTAAGGCAGTTTTAATTGAAATCATCATCGCGTTATGACCGAAGGAGAATATCAAAATGTCCTAAAGAGTTTTGAAAGCTCTCTGCAAAATATTGATTTAATTGAAGTTGCAGAACATGGATTTTTGGGTTATTTGGGTTATTTGGAAAAAATATGAAACTTCTTTATCGATCAAGTTCCAATAGCTGATTGACCTGGTATGCCCTCATTGGCGGGCAAAAAGCACGTGACCCGTTTTTGATTGGCGGGCAAAACAGTGCCTGGGCAATTTGATGGGGACTCATATTTATACACGCATTTCCGAAGCTCAAACTCTTCTATATAGATATATGAACTCGGTCGCTTTCAAAGGAATTTCTAGAATTTGTTACTTCCGACGGAGTACAATGAATAACATTACCTAACGAGCGTAAGCCAACGTGAATTTCTCAAATGACGTGAGATGGCGCTGAAATAATCTTTAGTATGAATTTCAAAAACCGTCAATAGATGTCTATACTGTACCAGACATGACTACTCATGCAGCGCTGTACTCATGGGATACCTCGCATCATTTGAGAAATTCACGTTGGCTTATGCTTGTTTATTATTATGCTTGGTTATTATTTGGTATTATACTGGTCTTATGCTAATACAATGTTATTTATTGTACTCCGTCGGAAGTAACAAATTCTAGAAATTATTCGAGTATTGGCGTGCAGCAGCAAATGAAGACACAATGATTTATTAGTTGATTAGTTGAGATCATTGAAATATATCTGTCAAGACCATCTTTTTACTCTTGGAAAATAATCAGAATGCGAATATCCATATTTAATATTCAATCATTGCAATACAATCTATGAATAAAAATGGATCACGTTTTAAGATTTATTTTAGGCTGATCCTGGTCTATCCCGAGATGTAGTCCACGTAATGATTTTATTTATTGACGATTTTCTCGTTAGAATGTTCATTCCTTCATTGAGAAATGATATTAATTCCCTCTTTAGAAAAAGAGAATATCTCTGATTTCACCCGTGAAGAAATGGAAAAATGTTTTACACGGCATGGTTCGCTGTGCAAGGCTGTAAGAATAGAAACGATGCTCACATTCGAAAAATGAAGGAATGATAAATTTTGTATTGTTTCACCAATGAACCGAACAATAAGTTTCAATGAACCGAAAATCGAAAGTAAAGATGGTAGCCTTATTACCATTAATAATCATAGGTTGTCCGAAGAACGTATAAAAGAAATTGATCGTGAGGTAATATTATTTCAAAATATTACTAATCTAGAAGCTATGGACAAGGCTTTTCTTATTGTGTAAGTAATGATTTATACATGATTTATAGCCATTGTTGTGCCAATTCAATATAATCTACATGTATAAGGATATTTATATACAATTTGAATTATGTTCAAAAAACAGTAAGCAAAACTTTTATATTTAAAAATTCATACATCAATCAAACTCAATGTTTTTGGAGAATGATCGAATTAGTCATGCGTACAATTTTCAACGAAAACCATCGATGCAAAAAATGTGAAGAGTTGAGAGCATCACGTCTCGACGTAGACCAAGTTGCCATATTCACACGTGCATACATACATAAACACGCACACGATGTCAACTTCGAAATTGGAAAAACTCGAAGAGATAACATTTCTCCTGAAATCGCACTTTTTATAAAAAAAAAGAAACTTTTAAAATGACACATTCTTCTTCCTCCCAGTCGATGTTACGTGAGATAAATATACCGATAAATGTAAGTACTGTTGTAAACTATCCAGAAATCTCGGGAGTTTGTGAATAAAACATGTCCCGCTGTAAAATAGCACTATTGGTACGTCGCGTCGCTGGGATCGATTAAAAAATTATTTGATTGAAGCGGCACGTAGGCCTGGGTGGATGCCATAATCAGTGTGCGTGCCCACAGTTAAAGCCGAACGCATCGAGCCCAACGAAGTTGTTGATGTTCGCGTTCCCAAGTACTTCACTGATCTGAAAGAGCTGCTGAAAAGGACACCAAAACGCGTCCAGGCCAATTATCTCATGTGGCGCATCGTGCAACGCTCTATTTATGCACTCAGTGATAATGTCAGGGGTTGGAAAATGAAATTCAATTCCAAATTCACCGGTGAAACTGAACGCCAACCCAGGTGAGTTTGTACGGAACGGGCTTTATGTATTTCATAACCCTATAATCATTTGAACGAATATACCTAGACATTCGGTATCCACATAGTTCTCAAGTATCATGGGATTAGTCCATTTCCCTTTTGATTATAACTTCAAATTACCTCCACAGATGGAAGGAATGCTTGCATAAAGTTTCTGATCAGATATTTTTGAGCGTTGGAGCACTATACGTGAGAAATTACTTCAGCAAAAAGACAAAGAATATGGTTAGCGAGATGGATCCGAACATCCGCAACGAGCTGAAGAAACTTTTACGAGTGGTTGATTATAGATTACTGTTTTGTATCTTGAATATTACACTGTGATACAATTGATTCATGTTTCACATTGACTAATTGTGAATCTAGTACAATATATTCGTTTGTAATTCATGAAATCTTGGTCCGTAACATTTTGTTTGAGAAACTGATTTGTCAGAATTGTGAGCTTGAAGTTAATTGAACAGTGTTACAAAAAATATCGATGAATATTCGTCTAGAGAAAAAACAAAAATTCATCTAGAAAAATTTTCTTGAATTACAGGTAGGTTGGATGGACGAAGAAACGCGGGTTGCTGCTTTGGAGAAAGCAAATATGATGGAAAGCTTCATTGGGTACCCGATCGAAATGCTAGACGATAAGAAACTTGAAGAATACTACGCACCATTGACATTGACTGATGGAAAGTACTTCAAAAATATGCTTGAGTATAATCTTTTTTCTGAGAAGCGTTGCGGTGAAAGTTTAAGAAAACCTGTTAATAAAACCGATTGGATCAATCACGGATATGTTGCAGATGTCAACGCCTATTATTCAAATTATGAAAACAGCTTCCGTAAGCACACATGAGAACAATTTCACGCGGAAACATATTTCGGCTGATTGTAATTAAAATTTAGAACTTGAAATGTACCGTTTGTTTCAGAATTGCCTGCTGGTATTTTGCAAAGAGAACTTTTCAATGAAAACAGACCGCAATACGTGAACTATGGTACACTGGGCTCAACCATTGGGCACGAAATCACTCATAGCCCAGGACTCATCTGTTTTCGCGACGACTTTTCATACACCCTCGCTAAAAATTATTGGATCCCCTCCGGAAAAGCATTCTAAATCGAATGAGAGTTGTGCGGAATTCCAAAAAGTATGGCTTCATATTTTTTTTTTCAAAAATATACATTTTTCCATTTTGATTTTGAGTTTGTATGAAAACTATCCATCCTAGAGTAAAATGGAAGAGGAAAAAAAGTTTTCTTATTAAATTTTGCATAAGGATTAAGTATTACGAAACATTAATCTCGATTATTGTTATTGCAAAATAGTCATAAAAAAAAAGTGACCTCTAAAAATGAGCAATTTTTGTGATTTTTTTTTCAAGTTTCCAAATCATAGCTACGATTATGACAATTTGATTTAGAGTACCTGATATAGTAATGAAAATACAAAAAAAATTTCATCATGATATCTCTGATAGTTTTCGCACAATCCTAAGGCAATTTTGAAAAATTTTTAAATTTTGAAAATGTTATTGAGTCCTTTATGGGCGTCTCTGAGAACTGCCAATTTTTTTACGTACTCTTCTAGATACTACCTATCGATCCCTCACGGGAGAGTATCGATTTTATCATTTTTAACCACTTTTATGATTTTTTGAAAATTTTTTTAACAATTTTTTTTCGAAAAAAATGCAACTGCAACGCGGTTTTTCTATCTATTTGAAATTTGAAAGTTGCATATGATAGAAGATAAACAAACGCTCATTTTGAATCTTCATTCACTCGAATCTGATTTGTGAATCCCGAGATATAGAGGTTTTTAGTCAAGGTAACTTTCCGGCAAAAGTATACGCAGTAGAAGAATAATTAAAGAGGTTTCTGGTAGATTGAATAATGTTTTACTCAAGTATCAATTATTATGTACGTAAGTGATGTTCTTGATACTTAATAGTCGAGCGGAAGGTTGATGGAAATCACTGAAACGCAGCGCTTTCGGCGCAGCGGCAGTGGCGGGCAGTGGAGGGGGTAGGGAAAAAGACGCGACGAAAAGTCGAACGCTCCGGATGAAAATGAACGTTTGATTTTTTCCCGACAATATCTCGGCTTCTATATAAGATGATTTGATGATTCTTTTTTTAATTTTATATAGCAAGTCGAAAGATGATTAAATATATAGGTTAAAGTACCGTTACAATTATTGATAACGATATATACATGAAAAATGTAGTAATGAATATTTGTAAAGCCATTCAAATTATAGTATATCGGTACAATAGATCAAATGTTTCGCATGCAGAAATAAAGCAGTCAGGTATAAAAATTTTGAAGGCTTTGTATACTGGGAAAGTTATTGACATCGACCTGAACGAACTAAGATATTTAACTTTCAAAAAGGGTTGTGGGAAAAAAAATTTCCATTTATCGATGCTCCCTCCAACTGAATCTGCTGCAGAGCAACACTGCTTCAGGGTTTATTACCAAGTTCAACAGTGGCTTGGTAATGAATTAAATCCTGAAGCCTGGGGTTGGGAGCTTCGAAACAACGGTTTAGAGCTTATTCTAACCGCAGATGCACTGTTACCGGAGCATCTATTAAAAAATATTAGTTGCAAATGTATTAAACAGTGTAATAATACTTGCAGTTGCAAGAAACATGGCCTAAAATGCTCCGATTATTGCACTCATTGTCATGGCGAAACTTGTAAGAATGCTGCAGTTATAGCAACACCTATTGACGAAAATGATTTTGAAATAGATTTCGATGATGTAACAAAAGAGAAGGAAACAGAAGAGGCAATGAACGAATGTTTTGCATTAAATATATCACAAGTAGAAGATGATGACAGTGACAGTGACAATGATAATGAAGAAATGTCAATTCCTCCTATGAAAAAACCGCGGAAACACTAATTAAATAATTGTTAACAATTCAAGATATATGTATTTATAATTTAAGATATATGTATTTATCATTTAGGATATATGTATTTATAATTTAAGTTTATGTATATTGTAAATGTAATGCTCAATAAACGTGATCATACAATATTTGACTGTTCTTTTCTATTTAAAACGCTCAAGAAAATATATTAATTAATCAATATTAATTGAAAAAAGTTTCTTTTGGATGTATTAGTCAGCGTGACGTACATCTTAATAATGAAAATTAGAAAATATCATTTGAATGGCTTTACAAATATTCATTACTACATTTTTCATGTATATATCGTTATCAATAATTGTAACGGTACTTTAACCTATATATTTAATCATCTTTCGACTTGCTATATAAAATTAAAAAAAGAATCATCAAATCATCTTATATAGAAGCCGAGATATTGTCGGGAAAAAATCAAACGTTCATTTTCATCCGGAGCGTTCGACTTTTCGTCGCGTCTTTTTCCCTACCCCCTCCACTGCCCGCCACTGCCGCTGCGCCGAAAGCGCTGCGTTTCAGTGATTTCCATCAACCTTCCGCTCGACTATTAAGTATCAAGAACATCACTTACGTACATAATAATTGATACTTGAGTAAAACATTATTCAATCTACCAGAAACCTCTTTAATTATTCTTCTACTGCGTATACTTTTGCCGGAAAGTTACCTTGACTAAAAACCTCTATATCTCGGGATTCACAAATCAGATTCGAGTGAATGAAGATTCAAAATGAGCGTTTGTTTATCTTCTATCATATGCAACTTTCAAATTTCAAATAGATAGAAAAACCGCGTTGCAGTTGCATTTTTTTCGAAAAAAAAATGTTAAAAAAATGAAAAATGAATGTACGAAAAAATCGTGTTTCAAATTGTAGGAACGATATAATCTATTTTAGCATAATATTGTGCATGATTGAGAAAGATCGTTGACAGAACATTGTTCAAAATGCAAATTTGCGATCCGATCGGAGCGAGATAAACGTATATCGTGATGAATTAGCCTAACCTTCTTTGGACGCATAATATATTATTATTACTCATGTGTCGCGTTTCTTCTCGTGTCCCATTCATTTGCGACAGACAATGACATAAATACATTATTTCGAAAAAAATTTAAAAAAAAAAAATTTCTCTTGATGTATAATTCGACCGCGGTAAAATTGCCGTTCAATTAGTTCTAGATTGTCGATAGAATCACTTTCTGAATAAACTTCAAATTGAATTTCTATCTGAATGAAAAAGCTGTTGCCAAGTGCCTTAAGGGGGTAGCCTACCTAAATTTCAACATGGTTGAAAAAGAATCGTTCAAGGCTGTAAATTTATATTCTAATTCATTTTTCACGACGGTTTCAATGACGTATCGACCACCCCGGAAGAAAATTTTTTTCACTGTAAAAAAATTTTTTCAATTTTTTAGAACGTACTTGGGATTTTTTTCTCGGCTCCAAGAAGTCTAATCGCAAAACCAATACATACGTTTCATACTGCAACGTCATAAAAACATCCATTTGATTCACACTAAGTAATTAGCATACATGCGATGTGTGCGTGTGTGTATGTGTGTGTATGTGTGTGTGTGTGTGTGTGTGTGTGTGTGTGTGTGTGTGTGTGTGTGCGCGCGCACACAAACGCACACAAACACACACACACACACACTTTTTTGGATTTCTATGTTTTTCGACCCGTAGATTACGAAAATCGAGATCCCAAGGTCTGATTCGGGTTAACCCATTAATGCCCAAAGTGACCGAAATTTTGCGCTGTCTTTGAGCTTATTATTTTCGATGAAATCATAGTCTACAAAATTTGAAACATACTTTCCCTACTATTTTCAGGGTCACTCTTTTCAATGGTGATGGTTAGAAAAACATTTAACAATGTTAACCTATCGAAAAATTAAAAACAAATTAAATAACCCATAATTTTACAGTGAAATTTTCTCTTGAAACTAATTTTTCGGTCCGTTCACATGGTTTTAAATGCTTAGAATATTTTTGATTTCCTGAAAATTCAAAAATTTGATTTTTCAAAAAAAATCGAGAAAAATTCTGAAAAAGTTTTATTGTGTTCCTTGAGATATTCTAAGACTTTTTTATTTCTGGAAAATTTTTCCTTAAGTGCACTGTTTTTGAGAAAAAAATTCATAAAATTTTTTCCCGTAAGAGACGATAACTCGGAAAGTATTTTATTTTTCAAACCCCCTCTGCCGTTGTTTCAGAACAACGTTGCCCAGTTTTTACCCCGTGTAGGTGGACGCTTATCGAAAACCTTTTTTCGAAAAATTTTTCCAGAATTTTTCTCGATTTGTTTTGAAAAATCAAATTTTTGAATTTTCAGAAAACCCAAAATATTCTCGGAAAATTCGGGAAAAAATTGAGCACGTTCCTTGAGTGATTCTAAGACCTTTTTATTCTTGGAAAATTTTTCCTAAAAGGCACCGATTATGAGAAAAAAGTCAGTCAAGATAAATGTTGAATCTCGGCCGCCATTTTGTTTTACCAAATAATTTTGCAGACGAAATAATCATACTTACTTTTAGTTTGACTATCATTGACCGGGTACATATAAGTTTCAAGCATTTAAAACCATGTGAACGGACCGAAAAATTAGTTTTAAGAGAAAATTTTACTGTAAAATTATGGATTTTTTAATTTGTTTTTGATTTTTCGATAGGTTAACATTGTTGAATGTTCTTTTAACCATCACCATTAAAAAGAGCGACCCTGAAAATAGTAGGGAAGGTATGTTTCGAATTTTTTAGACTATGATTTCATCGAAAATAATAAGCTCAAAGACAGCGCAAAATTTCGGTCACTTCGAGCATTAATGGGTTAAAGGAAATAAGGGATGAATGTGTCTCAGTTAGAAAAAAAAGGCAGAAGCGTTTCAGCTGTCAAACAATACGAATAGTTTTGTCGGTTCGAAATAATATGTACAAGAAAGATTTATGAAGAGTAAATAAAACTGAAAAAGATATCTGAGAGTTTGGTTCGAAGAGTTGATTATAAATCGTGAGGGGCAATCGTGAAGGACAAGTCGTGAGGAGCAATCGTGAGGAGCAAAATGACGACGGCAGCAGCGGCGATTCAGCTTTTAATACAGAGAGAAACTAATTTAATTCCATGATGCCATTTGCCAATCCCATGCACTTTAAATAAAACTTCGGAATACTGACGCGTTTTCCTGTTTCCAGTAGATATCACCCGTTCATATTCTACATTGGGAACGTCCATAAATTACGTAACGCAAATTTGAAGAAATTTCAGACCCTCCCTCCCCCAGCGTAACGCTTCCGTAACAAAAACTGCTAGAACCCCCCCCCCCTCAGAAATGGTACGTCACGGTGAAAAATTTCACTAATCTAGAGAAAATGATTTCAATCACAGAAATAAAAAAATGTTGGCATCGAGTTTAGTGTTAACGAAAAATTGAATGAATTGAAATAAAGAAGAACAGTTTGAGAGATTTTCACGTGTTCTCAACGATGTTTATATCGTGATAAAATTTGTTAATACCTGGAAATAGTTCAAAAGATTATTAGCTTTTTGTTTGGTTGTCTTCTGTTGCATTTCTTGCAACAATATTTTGGTAGCCATGACGCGATCTTCCTTCTTTTCCATTCGCACAGTACTTGCTCATCGCTCATTTAATTTAGACTGCACGGTAGCTACACTATCATTACAGTAATGAAGTCTGTACTCTTTGAATAAAGATTGATATAAATCGCCGAGAGTAGATGACATATTGGTCTGAATTGAGATCCAATGTTTATTCTTAACCTACAAACAATACATGTGAAACATCATGTCGTTTTATTCTGAATGTGAATGTGAACGATTCGGCAAGTACTTACTTTTCATCAACCGCATTTTGTTTCAGCACTCAAAATTAATCAAAAGCTCTAAAACGAAACGTGTCTCGACTCGACCATCAATATGGAATTAACAGTCACAACAGTCACCGTTTCTTTTACACTATCTTTCTCCCTCTTACGGATCTCAAGGAACGGATATACTATTAACGATACTTGATTGGTTTGGAAAAAAGTTGTCCGCCAATCATAAGCACTCTACAATGAAGAAGTGACTTGTATGAATACGTCACTGAACTCGTCAGTGCCGATGAAGCGCGAAAATTCAAAATTGAAGACCGATCTGATTGAAGATCCGCTATTCCATTCAAAATAAAATTTTATAAGATTTTTACGTAACGTAACGACGCCACGACAGCCCCCCCTCCCCATCGTAACGCTTCCATAATAAGCACCTCAGACCACTCCCCCCTCCCAAAAAGCGTTACGTAATTTATGAACGCTCCCATTACTCTCTGATTCTATAGTGTTCTAGATATGACATAAATAGAGCAGTGAAACATTCTCTATGGAATATTCAAGTATTTATTTTTCATAAAAATTTTTATGCGATGCTCTTTACATTTTCAAATAATTCTAGAATCATGATAATAAAATATTGAAATAATGGTGATTTGATAATCTATACTGTCTATTACTCTTTGTGGTTGTGTGTATGCCACTTTAATTGTAATAATGTTTTCGAGATTTGGTTACAAGCATATCAAAATAATATAATAGAAGTGTCAAATCCCTGGGCTGAATATTTTATTCATTTTCCAAGGGAGGAAAAAGCCGCCAGCTCGAAACTTATGCTGAAATGGTGAGCAACATGGCAGATACAAGAAGCACGCGAGGAAGAACTGCAGATGGCGAGAACCGGAGCTTTCGGCGAATTTTTCAGAAAAAACCGCTGCCAAGTGCCTCAGCAGTATGCTTTCTCAAAGTATTGCGATTGAACCTCAACTTGCATTAATCACAACTCTTTGAAAAAGCAAAATGAACCTCTAACTCATTTTCTCCACTCCATAGTAACGGTTGCTAGGGGAATAAACAATGGTTGTTCCAAAATGAATGTCTTATCGATTCTCATCGATCGTCGAAAGAATTGGAGACCCATCGTGCATTGATGCTGATTTTTGGAGCTTTTATCAAAAACACGTTAGCAACGGTTGCTAGAGAAATAAACAACGAAGTTGGCTGAAAATTGAACTCGACCGAGATTTTGCGGCGACTAACCTGTGTGCAAAATTTCAGAACGATCGGACAATTCCTTCGAAAGTTATCGTACGACAAAAGAAAAGTGCACGTACGTACGTACGTACGTACATACATACAGACATTTTCGGATTTCCAAGTTTTTCGACCCGTAGATTACGAAAATCGAGGTTCTGAAGTCCGATTCGGTGGGTCGATTTTTACCCTATTACAAAGCTTTCTCTTTGAGAAAGCAATATTTACATTGTTTTTGTATATATATAAAATTAAATCTACACACCACGGCTTGTGGGAAGGATGAAAACAAAAGAAAACAAAAGAGAACAAAAGAATGTTAAAAGAAGGTTGTGTTATGTACTGTCTATTCAGCTCAGTTTTTTAGAGGTTACACCTAAGAAATCTAATAAAAGATTAAAAGAAGATTTTTTATTAAGATTACGCTAATAAGAGAAGGGCTTAGGAGTCGATAGGAGACTTTTACTACTACAACAGGACTAGCTATTGGAAAAAGTCATATTGTTGGTACATACCTTTCTTTTATTCATTTTTGGAGAGATATTCCCCTATGTAGAAGTATTTCTCATTATATTGCTTTCTCAAAGAGAAAGCTTTGTAACGGGGTAAAAATCGACCCACCGAATCGGACTTCGGGACCTCGATTTTCGTAATCTACGGATCGAAAAACATGGAAATCCAAAAATGTCTGTATGTATGTACGTACGTCAGTACGTGCACTTTTTTGTCGTACGATAACTTTCGAAGGAATTGTCCGATCGTTCTGAAATTTTGCACACAGGTTAGTCGCCGCAAAATCTCGGTTGAGTTCAATTTTCAGCCAAATGCGTTGTTTATTTCTCTAGAAACCGTTGCTAACGTGTTTTTGATAAAAGCTCCAAAAATCATCATCAATGCATGATGGGTCCTCCAATTCTTTCGACGATCGATGAGAATCGATAAGACATTCATTTTGGAACAACCATTGTTTATTCTCCTAGCAACCGTTGCTATGGAGATACAAAATTCAGCTTCAGACTGACTTTTTTTTGTCGTACGTTAATTTTCGAAGGAATGGTCCGATCGTCCTGAAATTTTGCACACAGGTCGGTCTCCGGCAGATGTGAACCGAGTTCGGTATTCACCAACATCCGTTGTTTATTTCCATAGCAACCGTTGCTAGCGTGTTTTCAATAAGTTTCCATATAATTCATGATAAATGATCATTTGGGTTTGTATATTTATGGGATTCTATAACAATCAAAGAGACCTTTCCCGTATAAACCATTGTTGATGTCTCTAGCAACCGGTGTTTATATCCCTTGCAACCGTATCTAGGGAATGGGAAAAGTCAGTTGGAGGATCATTTTTGGAACTGTTGATGACTAAGAAGTAAGAACATAGAAGCTCCGACATTTACCATAGCAACCGTTGTTTACGTCCTTAGCAACCGTTACTATGGAGTGGGAAAAGTCAGTTGGAGGTCCATTTTCGGAACTGTTGATGACTAAGAAGTAAGAACATCGAAGCTCGAATATTTACTGTTACTATGGAGTGGGGGAAATGAGTTAGAGGTTTATTTTGCTTTCTCAAAGAGTACAATAAAACTCTTTTTTCTTATTAGGTTGATCCTTTTCTAGTAATATCTGACTGCCACAAGATAAGATAAGATAAGATAAGATAAGATAATATTTTATTGAGATCTTGGGGTATAACCCCTTTTGATCCTGATTGAATGTACATAAGTATTTACATAATTTGCGTATTCTTTGTTTAACTTAGAAGTATATTGCAGAGTTATTTACTAGATAATTATTGCTATGAGGTAGAAAAAGTAATTACAAATGTATATATTTTTATAGTAGTTTGTCGTGGATAGTTAAATTGATTCCTTGATGCGAGCAGCTACTTCCCAGTCGATAGTGTATTATGCTGGCGCTATACTGTCAAGTTGAGTGTTCCAGCTAATATCTCTGGTACAGGGTCCACTCCGTTTCTGTTTGCTTTTTCGAGCCATTCCATTTTATCAATACCAAGAAGGTGATTGAAAAACTGTCTGCTAAATATGCTGTGTGAGGTGTCCATGAAATTGAGGGAAGGGACGGAATTTAAAAGGTAAGAGGTGCTTATAGTAAAAGATTTTTGGAGGGTCACGGTACGGGGAACATTATGCGTTAACTGTTGTGACGGAAAGCGAGGGGATCGTCTTTGGTTTGCATTAAATTTGAATCTGGAGTATAGGTGGTCGGGCTCGGAGGTCTGCAGGACCTTATAGGCAAGTTTTCCAGCTACTAGATTACGACGACGTTTGGGAGTAAGCCAGTTTAGAGCTAATCTGAATGGCGATACGAAGGATCTTCGAGGTATGTTTCCGTACACGTATCTCACACACAAGTTGAGTAGGCGATGTAGTTTTAACTCTTGATAGTCGCAGAGTTGGGTGAGAATGGGCGCACTGTAGTCAAAGTGCGGAAAAATCAATGACTCAATCAGATTTTTCCTCAACTGTCTGGTTAGGGCGTGTCGGTAGTGCCTTAGCGAGTAAAGAGCTCCGTGGATTTTCCGAGATATGTCTCGACCTTGCGTATTCCAATCCAGATTTGATGAGACGTGAACACCTAGGCTCTTGAAAGATTTTGAGTAATTTATGGGTGTGTTTGCTACAATGATACGGGGTAGTTGATCGATCCTGAGGGAACCGATATAATTTGGACTGCCTAGGATTATCGTGGTCGTTTTCTCGGGATTTAATCTCAAACCGTTGTTTGCAGCCCATCTAACTACTGCGTTTGCATCACGATTTAGCAAGCAAATACATTCAAGTAAATTTTCTAATAAACAGTGTTTAAATATACGGGTGTCGTCTGCATAAATTGAGTGTAAAGCATGTAGAAGAGTGCTCGGGAGGTCATTGATATAAATCAGGAAAAGTAGGGGCCCAAGGCAACTGCCTTGGGGTACTCCCGAGGTAGTGTGCAACCAGTCAGAGTGTGTTCCATCTTCCATGCGGACGGCTTGAGCGCGGTCTCTGAGGTAGCTTGCAAACCATCTTATTACTCTATCGCTGCAACCGTAGTTTCTCAACTTTCGAAGGAGCTGTTCATGCGGTATAGTGTCGAAAGCCTTCGAAAAGTCGAAGGATACCAGCACCGTAAGCATGCGACGGTCGATGGCAGCTCTAACATTTTCCGTGAGACCAAGGTTTGCTGTAACTGTAGAGTGGTTGGGACGATAGCTCGATTGATGGGGATCTAAAAGATTGTTAGAGAGAAAGAAGTTAAGAAACTGACCATGAACTATGCGCTCGCAGATCTTCGAAATTTCCGGGAGTTGTGCTACTGGTCTGGTGTCTGATGGATCTTGTGGAGTGGATTTTTTTGCAAGAGAAACAATTGATGCTTGCTTCCAAGTGGTCGGAAAGTAACCTGCTGACAATGACTCATTTACGAGTTTAGTAATGTGGGGTGAAAGAGCAGGGAATGCCAGTTTCAGCATACCTGCTGAGATTTGGTCGGCGCCTATGCCTCTGGTTTTACTTTGTGAGAAGGCACGAGAGATGTCGGCCTCGGTTGCTGGGCTAAAATCGAAAGTGGGTGTTGTTCTGTTAAATAGTGGGGTTGAACATATATTTTCGACTATTTCGTCAGTGATGGGGTCTGCCTGTGATGAAACTGATGCGTAGTGTCTATTGAGAGTATCGGGTGAAAAGTACGTGAGAGGTGAGGGAATACGACGCGAGGCAAGCCCTAATTTCTTCAATTCATTCCACTTGGCTTTGGGGTTAGGGGCTCCATCAATTTTGCTCGAAATGTAGCGGTTTTTCTCGGTATCAAGTTTGTTCCTGATTGTGCTTTTCAAAGTTTTGTATGTTGTTGTGTCGACTTGTGCTTTAGTTCTTAGAGCACGGTGATAAGTTTTGTCTCGTTGTTTTTTTATTCGCTTGAGATCGGCTGTTACCCATGGTTTGTGAAGAGAAGTGACAGAGAGGTACTTTATGGGAGCGAGCCGATCAAAAGCTTTTAATGTAGCTTTAGTGATAACATCGGTTGACGAGTCTATGTTTTGAGACGTGAATGTGTGGTAAACAGGGGAGGTAAGGTCGAGTAGCCTTGTGTTTGGTGAAATCGGGTCAGTCATGTCGGATGGGGCGAAGTGCTGGCGAATATTCATATTTATAAGGTCAGTTAATACTGATTTATCTATGCGCGAGAGGCATCTAGTGGCAACTTTTTTGGACGGGGGTGGTGGCAATTGTATTTCATAATCAATTTCAATGAAATCGTGGCCATCTGTGATCGGTGCTGCAGATCTGCGATGAGCTTTCACCGATGAAGTATCACGAACAATAAAAAGATCGATGCAAGTATGGTGGTGACTGTTGTCCGTCTGCCAAAAAGTGTGATGTGTGGGTTCAGAGTCGACAAGATTAAAAAAATATGATTGGTAGAGTTTAGTAAATGCACGTGATGCTGTGTTGTTCGTGTGCATGTTGATGTTAAAATCGCCTGTTATAATAGTGTGTGAGTAATTGGATAAATATGGTGACAGGGCTTCAAAGAATACGAAAGGGTAGGCTGCGGAAGGGCGTCTATAAACAACAGCAAAAAGAATTTTTGACAATAAAGTTTTTATTTCAAGAATCAAAAATTCAGGTTTATTTTCAAATTGTTGCTCAGATAACTCTAAAATTTTCACAGTAAAATGTGAACGAACGTACACTCCAATACCGCCTCCCTCTTTGCCCAAGCGGTCGTGTCTATGAAAATTGTAGCCAGGGATAGTGTAGATGTCGTCTGGTTGCAATGGTTTGAGAAATGTTTCTGATAATGCAATTATGTCGTAATTGTAGTTCTGATTATGAACTTGAAACTGGAGCAATGAAAAGTTTGAATCAATTCTATTGATATTTAAGTGTCCGATGGTGAGAAATGATTTTTCCACAAGGAGGATTGGGAAAAGATAAATAAGCCGCCATGCAAAATTTGCAGACGAAAAGAGGACGAACCATCTCCTATAATAATAGAGAATATTGCAAATAACATCCGGGTCCAGGTACTCTATGTACCCGGCTGTTATATGAGAATTTATGCTGGAGACATGGAGATATACCGGACCCGGAATATATAAATGTACCCTCCTAGTAGTATTAAAAGTGCTTCTTATAACTGACGGTGACAGAGTAAACAACACACACAGGTGAGGACCACAATGGAGACTGGGTTTGACCGAGAGTCATATGATTCCATAAGAAGAGTTGCCTAACTTCCAAGCTCCTTTCTATAGACGGTAGAACGCCGACTCTTGCGAGAGAGCGCAACTCAACGCCTCGCCATCTACAGGCGCGCTATGGTACTTGGTCGGTCACTCGAAAATGAGCTCATACTCGTCAATTATATAAAACTCATTGGGAATTGATTCAAATACTACAGTAATTGCATTAACAAAAAGAATGTTGTCATGGTCATTTAATTTCATATCGATACGTCTACGAAGAAAGACAAATATCGCAATCTGTCCGCGAAAAAAAGACAAAAATCGCAATCTGTCCGCGAAGAAAGACAAATGTCGGAATTATTCTCCTGTGAATATTAACACGTCTACACGCGTCTTCAAAATTTCACGCATTAGGTGCATGATATACTATTTCAATTTTCATCATTTTCATATTATAAACCGTATCTCCCCCAAAATCTTGTTGGGGAGGTCCGAAAAGAACACGTGAGATTTATGATGATAATTTTTCAGCAGTCACAGTAAAACAGAAATCCTGATAACTTCGATTTACAGTGGTCCATGGGCCCAAATTATTCAGGTTTCACTTTCAAAAGAAGAATTCCTAAAATCTTAATACTCTGGAGGCTGGCGTTCTACGCGCCGATACTTTTCTTGTTTAGCCCAACAAGCGATTTTCCAACCCATATACGACTTGGCCTATATTCACTCATAAATTCAATAGAGGCTTTAAAAAATTTGGGGCTGAAAATATGTATTTATATATATATCAAGCATATTGGCTTGTACCAATATGCGGCAAGGTACATACTGGTAATATTAATTTTTGTGCTGGGCTCAAATTATAACCTCGTTCCAACCTAGAGAAAGATTAGAACAGCTACGGCATAGCAAATTATTGATTGTACAGTAGAGAAAGATTTACGAACATCATTCAGTTTGAAAATAAAATCTTTTAATATTTACAAACATACATCATTTATTTTTTCTTTCATAAAAAAGTAGTAATAAAATATTATAAAAATACTATGAATTCAAAAATATGCAAACTATTCTATCAAACTATAATTAAATCAAAAAATCTGATCCGCAACTATTAGCCGATACAATTAAAAATTGTAAAAAAATTGAAAGAACTGGAATAAAACGAATGAATAACTAGTTTTATAATTGTACAAACTAGTTTCCATAAGTTGAGGAACTCATCATATGTTTTGATCATTTATGATGGGATGTATTTATATTATCAATTCGTTGAAAGTATAAATCAATTTTATCGTTGTACGGCCTCAAAACGAAATCTGAAACCAATTTTATTTTATTCGGTTTCAGCACACTTGATATCCACCATTTTCGTAAAATCGACAACAGTACAAGTTTAATTTCTAATAATCCAAGATTTTTTCCTATACAAGTTCTTGGACCAGAGCTAAAAGGAATATATGCATACTCATGTCGTTCTTTGCAATTTTCCGGGAGAAACCGGTCAGGATCAAAAGTTTCGGGATCTCTCCAAATCTCAGGATCATGATGAAGCTGGTAAATTTGAATATTAATAATAGTTTCTCTTGGGATGAAACAATTATCTGCAAACATACTATGTCTTATCATTTTTTGTTAAAAACTTCAAATTTAAATTGAAAAAATGTATACACTCACAAAAATATCTTCTTGCTCCCAGAGGAATTATGCCTCATTAAGAATTTCTGCTACTTCCAAACAGAATCTTCTTCAGAGAAGACTTTTCTTCTCCAATCAACAATATATTACGATTGAAGGTAGCTGAATTCTGTATGAGGCCCAATTCCTCTGGGAACAAGAAGATTTTTTTGGGAGTGTTTTAATGCTCTATATTCACAAGGTCTTATCTCAGTGTTTGAAAATCTGTGATAGAAGTTGTTTCTTTATTGAAAAAGCTTTGTGAAGATGCAGCTTCCAGCTTACATGAAAAAATTATAATAAGTTACAGTGATATACGAGTTGAAAGATACATTTCGTGATTCTCACGCGAAAAAAGACACATCTACACAAATAGGAGAACACATTTCATAGTTCGATGAATGAAATTTCGAGTTAATAAGACTGAAGCAAGGCCACACTCGCAAAAATTGATTCTTGGTTCAAGAAGGAAAATCACTTTGACGCTATAGCAAGAAGATTCATCCTCCTGTCAAACCGACTTCTCTGCTAGAAAAGAGTCTCAATTCTAGAAGAAATTTTTTTGCTATATCGTCAAACTGATTTTTGTTCTTGAACCTAGATCCCATTTCTGTAAGTGTAGTGCGATGATGCATAATCACAAGTTCATACTTGTCATGATGCATTTTACACAAGGTACGTTCTCACGGAATAATTACTTTTTTCTACATCCCTATATTATGTAACTTTTTAGGTATATTATTTTTAGTCCCCCACTCCAATGATAGTCGCTGCTCAGGGGTGACCGGGATAGACGGGATAAAATGGTAACGTGGGATGCCAAGGGGCACACCCATGCGTTTATAATCATTAGTTATATAATGAGAGTAGTGCGTATAATTTTAAGCATTCACGAGTGTCTTTCTTCGCGCAGCTGCATGCGTCTTTCCTTGTAGGAGCCATCGATTAAATAGTACATTGAATTTAAAGTAAGACATGTCCATAACAGGTCATAAATGTCTATAACAGGTTATTAACTTCGGTTTTGTTTAGTAGATCAAAGTCTAACTTATCTCATTTTATTCACTCACAAAAGTTTCTTGTTGTTCCCAGAGGAATTGGGCCTCCGTCAAAATTTCTGCTACTTCCAAACAGAATCTTCTTGAGATAAGACTTTTTTTCTCCAATCAACAATATATTATGATTGAAAGTTGCAGGAATTCTGACTGAGGCCCAATTCCTCTGGGAACAACAAGAAACTTTTATGAGTGTTCGATCATTTGTAGAATTTATATAACTTTTGTATACATTTTAGTGATATTGGAGTTTTTTTCAAAGCTTTATTCTTTTAGAAAATTACTCTCTTTTATTTTTTTGTGATGATTTTACTATTCAATTTGTATAGTTCATTATTTATTTGTATAATTTTAGATCTGCTTAATTTAAAATTTTATGGAAAAATTGAAAAAATCTTTAAAACATCTTTCAAGAATTAAATAAAAATTCCAAATTTCTTACAACCTACGCGATTTTTTTATCAGAAGTCAATAATTCCGGTAAGAAAATCATTAAAATCAAATGCGAGAGCAGTCACAACAATTCGTTGCGCAATGACTTCACACTCACAAAAATGGAATCTTGGTTCAAGAAAAAAAATCAGTTTGACGATAGTAAGAAGATTTCCTGTAGGTTTTAAGACACTTTTCTGGATCCCAGATGAGTCGGCTAGACAGGAGAATAATCTTCTTGCTACAGTGCCAAAATAATTTCTCTTCTTGAACCAAAATTCAATTTCTGTGAGTGCATTTACTCAAAAACGCATTCAAAATGGAATAAATTTAACTGTAATCCAATGAGCAGTACTGAAAATCTAACTTGTTTAGACAGACATACATTTGTATCTTCCAAATTTAAATTACTATCAAATAAGTATCTTCAAAACTCATAGTAATTTTTCTCGTGAAAGCTGAGAACCGCATGATCACAACGATTTGCCATTGAAAAAATAACTATCATTGATTGTCAAACACTAATCAGATACTATATTTTTCCGCTTCTCAAAGACTTACCCTTTCTCGGGATTGATTCTGCTCCCGGACCTTATGAATACGGAGTATCGATATTTGTTTTGAAACTGTCGATGGTTAAAAAAATTCAATTTTTACTTGCTTACCAATGACTACATCATTTTCTAAACAACGGCCAATCGAAGCTACACTTGGATAAAGCCTGAGTATTTCTTTTATCACTCGATCTAAATATTCTAAACGTTCTAATTGTTTCATGTTAACTGGCTCATCACTAGTTCTTAAAACTTTCAAGAGTTCAGCATGAATTTTTTCTTGTACCTTCGGCGCATTACCAATAGTGAACAAGGCCCAGCTGATGGCCACAGACGTAGCACTGATTTCCTGAATAAAAAATGCAAGCTCATTTTCGTAATTACAAGTCATATTTCAGTAAATTTCATCAAATAAAAACTCACCATAAATAGAAACGTATCGACTTCTTGACGTATCTCCTGATCTGTTAATGGATTATCAGATTGTTCATTCGCATCCAACAAATAATCCAAGAACGACTTTGGGATACTTTGTTCTGCATGAATGGAAAATTCGACAATTGATATCGTAATCGTAATATTTAGGAATAATTTTTTGATAATTTACCAGAACTTTCTTTTCCTTGCGGTTTTTCCAAATCTGTATTTTTTCTTTCTTCACGCTTCCTTTGTATTACCTATAATATAAAAATGAGTAAACATTTCTTCAACATTTATACTGAATATTATAAGAACGTAGATTTCAACATTTTATACCTTTTCTGTAAAATCATGCATCATCTTTATAGCATTCAAAAATTGTTTGCCAGTTCTTGTGTAAAAAAACAAACAATTCGACTTTGACTGAAAAAAAGACAAAAATCGCAATCTGTCCGCGAAGAAAGACAAATGTCGGAATTATTCTCCTGTGAATATTAACACGTCTACACGCGTCTTCAAAATTTCACGCATTAGGTGCATGATATACTATTTCAATTTTCATCATTTTCATATTATAAACCGTATCTCCCCCAAAATCTTGTTGGGGAGGTCCGAAAAGAACACGTGAGATTTATGATGATAATTTTTTAGCAGTCACAGTAAAACAGAAATCCTGATAACTTCGATTTACAGTGGTCCATGGGCCCAAATTATTCAGGTTTCACTTTCAAAAGAAGAATTCCTAAAATCTTAATACTCTGGAGGCTGGCGTTCTACGCGCCGATACTTTTCTTGTTTAGCCCAACAAGCGATTTTCCAACCCATATACGACTTGGCCTATATTCACTCATAAATTCAATAGAGGCTTTAAAAAATTTGGGGCTGAAAATATGTATTTATATATATATCAAGCATATTGGCTTGTACCAATATGCGGCAAGGTACATACTGGTAATATTAATTTTTGTGCTGGGCTCAAATTATAACCTCGTTCCAACCTAGAGAAAGATTAGAACAGCTACGGCATAGCAAATTATTGATTGTACAGTAGAGAAAGATTTACGAACATCATTCAGTTTGAAAATAAAATCTTTTAATATTTACAAACATACATCATTTATTTTTTCTTTCATAAAAAAGTAGTAATAAAATATTATAAAAATACTATGAATTCAAAAATATGCAAACTATTCTATCAAACTATAATTAAATCAAAAAATCTGATCCGCAACTATTAGCCGATACAATTAAAAATTGTAAAAAAATTGAAAGAACTGGAATAAAACGAATGAATAACTAGTTTTATAATTGTACAAACTAGTTTCCATAAGTTGAGGAACTCATCATATGTTTTGATCATTTATGATGGGATGTATTTATATTATCAATTCGTTGAAAGTATAAATCAATTTTATCGTTGTACGGCCTCAAAACGAAATCTGAAACCAATTTTATTTTATTCGGTTTCAGCACACTTGATATCCACCATTTTCGTAAAATCGACAACAGTACAAGTTTAATTTCTAATAATCCAAGATTTTTTCCTATACAAGTTCTTGGACCAGAGCTAAAAGGAATATATGCATACTCATGTCGTTCTTTGCAATTTTCCGGGAGAAACCGGTCAGGATCAAAAGTTTCGGGATCTCTCCAAATCTCAGGATCATGATGAAGCTGGTAAATTTGAATATTAATAATAGTTTCTCTTGGGATGAAACAATTATCTGCAAACATACTATGTCTTATCATTTTTTGTTAAAAACTTCAAATTTAAATTGAAAAAATGTATACACTCACAAAAATATCTTCTTGCTCCCAGAGGAATTATGCCTCATTAAGAATTTCTGCTACTTCCAAACAGAATCTTCTTCAGAGAAGACTTTTCTTCTCCAATCAACAATATATTACGATTGAAGGTAGCTGAATTCTGTATGAGGCCCAATTCCTCTGGGAACAAGAAGATTTTTTTGGGAGTGTTTTAATGCTCTATATTCACAAGGTCTTATCTCAGTGTTTGAAAATCTGTGATAGAAGTTGTTTCTTTATTGAAAAAGCTTTGTGAAGATGCAGCTTCCAGCTTACATGAAAAAATTATAATAAGTTACAGTGATATACGAGTTGAAAGATACATTTCGTGATTCTCACGCGAAAAAAGACACATCTACACAAATAGGAGAACACATTTCATAGTTCGATGAATGAAATTTCGAGTTAATAAGACTGAAGCAAGGCCACACTCGCAAAAATTGATTCTTGGTTCAAGAAGGAAAATCACTTTGACGCTATAGCAAGAAGATTCATCCTCCTGTCAAACCGACTTCTCTGCTAGAAAAGAGTCTCAATTCTAGAAGAAATTTTTTTGCTATATCGTCAAACTGATTTTTGTTCTTGAACCTAGATCCCATTTCTGTAAGTGTAGTGCGATGATGCATAATCACAAGTTCATACTTGTCATGATGCATTTTACACAAGGTACGTTCTCACGGAATAATTACTTTTTTCTACATCCCTATATTATGTAACTTTTTAGGTATATTATTTTTAGTCCCCCACTCCAATGATAGTCGCTGCTCAGGGGTGACCGGGATAGACGGGATAAAATGGTAACGTGGGATGCCAAGGGGCACACCCATGCGTTTATAATCATTAGTTATATAATGAGAGTAGTGCGTATAATTTTAAGCATTCACGAGTGTCTTTCTTCGCGCAGCTGCATGCGTCTTTCCTTGTAGGAGCCATCGATTAAATAGTACATTGAATTTAAAGTAAGACATGTCCATAACAGGTCATAAATGTCTATAACAGGTTATTAACTTCGGTTTTGTTTAGTAGATCAAAGTCTAACTTATCTCATTTTATTCACTCACAAAAGTTTCTTGTTGTTCCCAGAGGAATTGGGCCTCCGTCAAAATTTCTGCTACTTCCAAACAGAATCTTCTTGAGATAAGACTTTTTTTCTCCAATCAACAATATATTATGATTGAAAGTTGCAGGAATTCTGACTGAGGCCCAATTCCTCTGGGAACAACAAGAAACTTTTATGAGTGTTCGATCATTTGTAGAATTTATATAACTTTTGTATACATTTTAGTGATATTGGAGTTTTTTTCAAAGCTTTATTCTTTTAGAAAATTACTCTCTTTTATTTTTTTGTGATGATTTTACTATTCAATTTGTATAGTTCATTATTTATTTGTATAATTTTAGATCTGCTTAATTTAAAATTTTATGGAAAAATTGAAAAAATCTTTAAAACATCTTTCAAGAATTAAATAAAAATTCCAAATTTCTTACAACCTACGCGATTTTTTTATCAGAAGTCAATAATTCCGTAAGAAAATCATTAAAATCAAATGCGAGAGCAGTCACAACAATTCGTTGCGCAATGACTTCACACTCACAAAAATGGAATCTTGGTTCAAGAAAAAAAATCAGTTTGACGATAGTAAGAAGATTTCCTGTAGGTTTTAAGACACTTTTCTGGATCCCAGATGAGTCGGCTAGACAGGAGAATAATCTTCTTGCTACAGTGCCAAAATAATTTCTCTTCTTGAACCAAAATTCAATTTCTGTGAGTGCATTTACTCAAAAACGCATTCAAAATGGAATAAATTTAACTGTAATCCAATGAGCAGTACTGAAAATCTAACTTGTTTAGACAGACATACATTTGTATCTTCCAAATTTAAATTACTATCAAATAAGTATCTTCAAAACTCATAGTAATTTTTCTCGTGAAAGCTGAGAACCGCATGATCACAACGATTTGCCATTGAAAAAATAACTATCATTGATTGTCAAACACTAATCAGATACTATATTTTTCCGCTTCTCAAAGACTTACCCTTTCTCGGGATTGATTCTGCTCCCGGACCTTATGAATACGGAGTATCGATATTTGTTTTGAAACTGTCGATGGTTAAAAAAATTCAATTTTTACTTGCTTACCAATGACTACATCATTTTCTAAACAACGGCCAATCGAAGCTACACTTGGATAAAGCCTGAGTATTTCTTTTATCACTCGATCTAAATATTCTAAACGTTCTAATTGTTTCATGTTAACTGGCTCATCACTAGTTCTTAAAACTTTCAAGAGTTCAGCATGAATTTTTTCTTGTACCTTCGGCGCATTACCAATAGTGAACAAGGCCCAGCTGATGGCCACAGACGTAGCACTGATTTCCTGAATAAAAAATGCAAGCTCATTTTCGTAATTACAAGTCATATTTCAGTAAATTTCATCAAATAAAAACTCACCATAAATAGAAACGTATCGACTTCTTGACGTATCTCCTGATCTGTTAATGGATTATCAGATTGTTCATTCGCATCCAACAAATAATCCAAGAACGACTTTGGGATACTTTGTTCTGCATGAATGGAAAATTCGACAATTGATATCGTAATCGTAATATTTAGGAATAATTTTTTGATAATTTACCAGAACTTTCTTTTCCTTGCGGTTTTTCCAAATCTGTATTTTTTCTTTCTTCACGCTTCCTTTGTATTACCTATAATATAAAAATGAGTAAACATTTCTTCAACATTTATACTGAATATTATAAGAACGTAGATTTCAACATTTTATACCTTTTCTGTAAAATCATGCATCATCTTTATAGCATTCAAAAATTGTTTGCCAGTTCTTGTGTAAAAAAACAAACAATTCGACTTTGTCCAAAACTTAAAAAATCTGTCTGTAGGGATGCGGCAAAAGCTAACATATGATGAATCAGTAAACATTTTTGATATCATATTATTCAAAAACTTATTGATAGTTAATTTATCTTAAACTTTACTTGCTGAGTGTTTGGACGTATGAATTGCTTATTTCATATTGCATATCTATATCCATACCCATTGAATTTTTAATGGCTGTGGATAGACAATACTTTTCGACTATTTCAAAAATATTAATTGGCTTTTTTGGATTTTCGTTCAATGTTTCATCAATTCGTTTAATCAATACATTAGTATTCTGTTGCAAGTTAGCCATATAATCTTCAAGTACATTGTGATGGAAGGAGTGTGATACCAATCGTTTATGGTTATACCATTGTTCACCTGGAAATTTAACATTTTCAGTTGAGTCTCTTATTATAACAAATATCTATAGAATATCAAGAGATAGGAATCGATAAATATATTGGAATAACCTCCGTTTTATTGTATATTCATGGCTACTATAAGTGATCCATTTTTTCAAGAAGGAGGCTTTTACCCATGGATAGCTTAATATATTCATCATAAAATAAGGCTACTCAAGAAAGTGGTAGCGACTAGCAGAATTTCTCATTCATGAATTTTAGGGTTCAAAAAGGGACTTTGGAGGACTCGATTCACAAAATGTTGCAATGACCTTATTAGAATTTTTCTTTAAAAGTTTCAGTTGATTCACAGAGATCGGAGATAAAGCAAATGTGGCTATGACAGTAGTGCTTGTGTCAATATGAAGATGTCATCAGGGTTTGAATCTTATGAATGCATATATTACTATATGCATATATTACTATATGTATGCCGATTTATAGATCTGTGCTCTATACTGACTAAGCTACACTAGACTAGGATAATGAAGAACTTTGTTAAGGGATTCATCGTAGAAGAATTTCTTACAACATTTTTCACTACTTTTTTTGCACCACATATATGTAAAAATAATAGTTTGGTCGTATTGTTTTTATATTGCTCCAACTCAATAATTAGTGAAATATAGATATTTAGAGTTTATATAATTTCTGGTATACACGATATACTACAATGAATATGACGTGACATCGTTACTACCGATTTGACGCCACAGGGATGTCATCCCTTCGCATTAGCTCGAATAATTTTAATTGGACCAAAAAAAAAAATACGACATAATTATTTTTGCACGTATGTACTATATAGGGAATGATATTTTGAAGAAAATTTTCCTAACTAATTTGGTTGGCAACTGGTAGTTTCCTCAATTGAGAATGATGTATTTGAGGTTAGTAAAAAACGAATGAAAATAATTTCATTCGATAATAATTTCAGTCTTGCAATTTAGTGTGAAAAATGAGTTACATAAACGTATTACCAGTGGCTGTGAGTAATCCGCTCCCCAACCAAGGTGTCAAAAGCTTAAACATTCTTGTTTTCCTGATATATGCATAACTTGGAAGAATAATCTGCAAGTTCAATAGAAGCATTCAATAGTGATACATGTATGTATATGGGACGTTCCACGTCAAGTGAGCATGGTCAAAATTTTGTTCGAGATTCTGCATTGACAAATTGATTGGTATCCATCCCCAGAATACTCAAAAATTTTTTCAGATTTTTAGGTGCATGTATGTGGAAGTTAGTCTGTGCACTCAAAACCTGAATTATTCAAAATTTAACTTTTTTCTCAATTTTGAGAGCCCAAATAATCTTGTATATGTGGGAAAATGAAAAAAAGTTGAGAACAAAAATTATGCTGAATACTACAAAGATTATAAAAAAAAATTGTTTGACACCAGAATCCTCCATCCGGATAGGCTACTCTATTAATTAAACATGTTTCAACCAGTTTGGCTATGTTCGCCCACTTATTTTTGACCTTTCAAGTTATACGTACAGACCTCTGTTCGATAGCTTGAAAATGGTCTCATACATTTTTTGGAGAAATTCCAATATCTCCTGCAATTAATTGTTTAAATCTGCAATATCAGCATCCCCTTCTTGTTAGTTTCAACATATCAGGTCCACAATGAAGCTCACAGTGAGGATATCATGCCTTCGGGTCATCAATCTCAGCCAAACTCTACAGATATGTTCCCTGACACTGGATCAAGCTACCGGTAGAGTTTGGAGTTCCAGCGCTGCCTTGTTATAGAACTTTTTATGACTTTAGACTGAGGCAGCTATATATAGATATACATATCTGCCTTGATTTGTCTAAAATCCACATAATATTCATAATTTCATCAAGAAAATGATGTATTTCACCTTGTTTGGTACTATGAATGAGTATTATAACTTATGGTTTCACTTATATTGTGTGAACAGCTCTTGACGGGTGGTCTCAAATCACATGCAAGTTATTTACACATGAAATTATAAACATTAACCAGGAATGTAATTTGAGACAACCGGTCAATAGCTTTTCCAACCTTAGCCTTGCAGTTCACACAATATAAGTGAAACCATAAGTTATAATATTCATTCATAGTACCAAACAAGGTGAAATACATTATTTTCTTGATGAAATTATGAATATTATGTGAATTTTAGACAAATCAAGGCAGATATGTATATCTATATATAGCTGCCTCAGTCTAAAGTCATAAAAAGTTCTATAACAAGGCAGCGCTGGAACTCCAAACTCTACCGGTAGCTTGATCCAGTGTCAGGGAACATATCTGTAGAGTTTGGCTGAGATTGATGACCCGAAGGCATGATATCCTCACTGTGAGCTTCATTGTGGACCTGATATGTTGAAACTAACAAGAAGGGGATGCTGATATTGCAGATTTAAACAATTAATTGCAGGAGATATTGGAATTTCTCCAAAAAATGTATGAGACCATTTTCAAGCTATCGAACAGAGGTCTGTACGTATAACTTGAAAGGTCAAAAATAAGTGGGCGAACATAGCCAAACTGGTTGAAACATGTTTAATTAATAGAGTAGCCTATCCGGATGGAGGATTCTGGTGTCAAACAATTTTTTTTTATAATCTTTGTAGTATTCAGCATAATTTTTGTTCTCAACTTTTTTTCATTTTCCCACATATACAAGATTATTTGGGCTCTCAAAATTGAGAAAAAAGTTAAATTTTGAATAATTCAGGTTTTGAGTGCACAGACTAACTTCCACATACATGCACCTAAAAATCTGAAAAAATTTTTGAGTATTCTGGGGATGGATACCAATCAATTTGTCAATGCAGAATCTCGAACAAAATTTTGACCATGCTCACTTGACGTGGAACGTCCCATATACTTTAGGGGGTAGCCTACCTAAATTTCAACATGGTTAAAGAAAAATCGTACGAGGCTGTAAATTTATATTCTAGTTTATTTTTTTACGGCGGTTTCAATGACGTATCGACCACCCCGGAAAAAAATTTTTTCACAGTATACAAATTTTTTCAATCTTTTAGAACGTACTTGGGATTTTTTTCTCGGCTCCTAGAAGACTAATCGCAAAACCGATACGTACGTTTGTGGACATTGTATTGAGGAACCTTCAAAAAAATTTTCAGCCCAAACCACTGTAAATAAGTCTCAATTATTCACCTCCCCCTGCATCACGTTTCCACCTTCATTCTGCAACGTCATAAAGATATCCATTTGATTCACACAAAGTAATTAGCATACATGCGATGTGTGCGTGGGAGGATGTGTGAGTGTGTGTATGCGCACACAATGCACACACACAAAAAAATGAACTAAAATATAAATTTACAGCCTCGTACGATTTTTTTTTAATCATGTTGAAATTTAGGTAGGCTACCCCTTTAATGGAATATCTATCATTGTTGAAATTGGAAAAAGTACGACATCTATGTAGAAAGAAAATTATTACAATAATAATTAATAAAATCAAATCTAAATTCAATACAATGAACATTTTCGTCCCAGCGGGTGCAAAGTGTCAATTTTGCTCCCTGGCGTTCGCAAAGAATGGCACTTTTCTCCCACTGAAGACGAAAAATAGCATGCACCTCGCTCATCTAGGCTATTTCGGCACGCGCAAACCTACCACCCTCGCTACGCTCGGGGGTCGCAAACGTTTTGCGTGCCGAAATCGCCTAACCTCGCTCAGGTGTATAATATACTATTTTAATACGAATGGATTATTATACATACTACTCACCTCTAAGTGGCGTGGTTTTCGAACGTTCACAATTGGTTCAATCCCAAACCAAGTCATGACCATACCGTTTTTGAATGAAAAACATAAATCATTGAACCATTGAAATCGGTCTAGAAATGAAAATATAGTAATTAATAATTTAGTGATATTACATTTTATTAATGGAGATGACAAATAAATATAATTATGATCAAAATAATGCAGAATCATGTTTAGAGTTCCCAATATATTACAAACTAAGTTTATTATTTCGAATAAAAGTAGGTGGACATTTTTACTTTCACTAATGTCAGTCACATTATAATTACTGTGGAGAGATACTTTCAAATAATAAAAATATTTACAAATTGTTAAATCACTGTACCTTTTCGAGGGATTCTCGACATTTGCCATGATAAACCAATGAAAGGATAATTTTTTGGTCCAGTTATGAACCCAAGTGTTTGTCGAAGGGCAAAGTATTCATCCATCCATAGATAAATTGATAATAAAATTATAAATCCAATGAAGAAACAGAGACAGAGGATTATTGGATCCATTTTCCACCCGCTAATCGCGCAACATACATTATATGCACTGTCCACAATTCTTTCACTGCTTTAAGATAAAATCTGGCTTTGAAAATTTACTCCGGAATTTAATAGTTCACAAAAATTGGAATCCATCCAAGAACTTCCAATATTATTTGACACATGAAAAGCACAGTAAATGAATCAACGATTTGCAGAGAATTTTATATCATAGCACCACCAAAGTTCTGTAACGTATGGCAAGATGTCGAGGGCGTCGAGGATATCGAAGGTAAGCCACTTCGTCCGAACTCCCCATACAGATGATGTAACATACAAGTAACCCGATAAGAAGCCAACGTGAGACTGGCCTTCGAAAGTTCAAATCCCTTCCATGGCTTGGAGCCTACTTCATAAATGCCAGTGAAATAATATTTAGTGTTTTATAAAATACAATTTATCCTACTAACTTTCACTTACTTATGTTATTGTCTATAACATGCTTCATTGTTGGAAAAATAAGAAATAAATAATATATATTTGTAAATTTCAATTATGTCACATTGTTTCCATGTCAAAGTATAATTGAAATCAAATTGAGAATGTCAGTGAGAAATTGTATTTTTAACGAGATTAGCATAAAGAAAGCTAAAACAAAATTACATTTCTGCTAACATTTGAGATAATAAATTTATTATGTCGTTAGAACATAATAGATTAGTTAACGTTCGACGACTACAAGCTACTGTCAGACCATCTTGGCTCAATGACATTGCATTTAACAGGGGGCTGAGGAGGTGGTAATGTCGAAGGTAGATGACTCGGCATGAATTCACCTGGCCAAAGATGTAATGTGTCCAGCATGACTAGACCGATGAGAAGTGCTCTGATAACTGGCACCATCAGACTTGGCATTCGTCCACGGTTTGACGCATTTTGTGGCCATATAAATATCAGTTTTGATCCTCCTAAATTAAAAAAAATGTTTTATAAACATGTTTTCTCTCATACGTAATCTAATAATAATATAAAAAGAATATTTACATTACATATGATGTTAAAAGTCCGAAACTAGGTGAAGAACGAAAGAGGGAGGATGTTGAAAGTTCAAAATATAGTGTTAAATTGAATATATATAACTCTGTAAATGCAATATACAAAAGAACAAAAAGAAACGCATATGAAATCTGCTGTGCATACAATATTTTTGTTATAAAATGCAATATTCTTTGATTTGATTCTTCAGTTTTCTATTCCAGCAGATTGGTTCTCGAAATTTGAATGATCTTTTCTCATCAAAAATCAATTTTATGTGATTTAAGAAAATGACGATGTGTAAACGAAATGGGCATAACAATAATCTTGCATAATCATTATAATTTCTAGTATTTCATCGATTGTGACTGAATTTTACCCTTAAAATATACTTAAATTTGTTAGTAATAAGTAACCTGTGGTGAACTTTCGAACTTTTGTAGCCCCGACATGGAATGGGTTAACTCCCGGCGGTGCACTGAACACCCCAGATATTTCTGGAGATGCTTTTCTATAGTGCAAGATACGAATTTGATTATGTTTTTCATCAACACTAGTCCACGGCGATTCCTTCTTTTCTTCACAATCAATATCTAATTTGGTGATATCAAAAAATTTCATATCCTCACAGCTTTGTATGAAAAATACTTCCCGTTGAGAAAAAGTTTCAAACAACAATTTATAAAAAAATGCATAAAAGCATTTTGTAAAAAAATAAAAAATAGGTTATGAATAGACTGATTCATGACATGACCGGATTCATTACTCATCGCATGTTATTCTTTTGACTTCAGTTTCTTAAAAGTTGATAAACTGTATATTGAAACTTTGAGAATGATTAAGCACGTACGTAATTTTAAGACTGATATTTGATAATCGGATGAATTTTTTTCATAAAATCCATGTAATAGGTGATATAATTCATTTCACATCCATTTCCTAATTATAATTTGGTTTTTTCAAGTCGGACATCTTATTTATTTTATTTTGTTTTTTTTTTAATCCATCTAATATTTATCCTAAGATTAAAATTCTTAGAAAAAGTAATGTCATTCGAATAATAGAATTGACATATCCAGTGACAGGGGATACGGTACATACATACCGTCGTTTGGGAGGAAGAACGTTCCATTTCAGCAACTTCCTATAAACAGTTCCATCTCAGATTTACTTCTATAAACAGTGCCATTTCAGATTTTGTGCTATAGAAAGTGCCATGTGGTATGCATGTGTGTATGTGTGTATGCACGTCTGAAAATGACAACTTGATCGATCCATGTCGAGACGTGATACTCTGAAAGTGCAAACTATTTACATCTCATATTTTCTTCATCGATAGATGAAAATTGATATCTATGGGTCTTTTGAGGTCGCTGATTGCGACTCCGGCCTCAGATTTTAAAATTTCAGATTAGAGCCTCTAAGATTGGGAACCGAAAATTTGAATAGATACTGGATTTGAATGAAACTTGGTATACACGGGTTTTTGAGATCGCTGATTATGAATCTGGGCTCAGATTTTTAAAATTTAAATTAGCTAATTTATAGATCTAATAATTAGCTAATCTATAGATTGAGCTTAAGAGATTGCCGATCGAAAATTTGGAACGATAATGGATTTTAATGAAAATTGGTGTCCATGTGTTTTTAAGGTCGTTCATAACAATCTGGCCTCACATTTTCAAAATTCGAATTAGAGCCTCTAAGACTGCCGAACGAGAATTTGAAAAGATACTGGATTCTAATAAAACTTGATATGCATGGGTTTTTTAGGACGCTGATTACACATTAAGCTTCAGATTGAAATGAGCCTAAACCTTCAATATCGTCGATGGTAACAAGCATCCATTTTGATGATTTACTAAATAAAGAGCCATTTTTTTATACTCTGGTGACAGCGAAAGTCGGAAGATTCCATTAAAAATAAGTTTATGTTGGAAAAGTAATAAGCCTCGATCAAAATATGCAAAAATGTTTGTGACAAGTATAATCTTCAATACTTGAGTACCAGAGGTTATGCTGTTACGCAAATAGAGTTTCACGGTATTTCACTCGAACCACTGTATATGAATTTTCTAGTTCTCATTTTGCTTTCTCAAAGAGAAAGCTTTGTAATGGGGCAAAAATCGACCCACCGAATCGGACCTCGGGACCTCGATTTTCGTAATCTACGGGTCGAAAAACATGGAAATCCAAAAGTGTCTGTATGTATGTGTGTGTGTGTGTGTGTGTGTGTATGTATGTATGTATGTATGTATGTATGTATGTGTGTGTATGTATGTATGTATGTGTGTGTATGTATGTATGTATGTATGTGTGTAACGTTTTTTTTCGTCCACGATAACTCTCGAAGAAATGGTCCGATCTTCTTGAAATTTTGCACACAGGTTAGTCGCGGCAAAATCTCGGCCGAGTTCAATTTTCAGCAAAATCCGTTGTTTATTTCTCTAGCAACCGTTGCTAAGGTGTAAAATTTTTCGTTTCTTTTGTCTAGTATAACTTTCGAAGTAATCGTCCGATCTTGCTGAAATTCCGCACACCGGTTAGTTGTGGCAAGATCTATCACGAGTTCAATTTTCAGCAAAATCCGTTGGTTATTTCCTTAGCAACCGTTTCTAACGTGTTTTCTCACAAATCCTTATGAGTGCTCATTGGAGCAAGCCGGAAAATCAGTTTTAAGTCACACTCGATGGCCAAGGACACTGAATTGTTCTATTTTCTTCATAGCAACCGTTGTTTACTTCCCTAGCAACCGTTATGAATGTTGGAAATTATTAATTTAAGATCTATTTCCATCATTTTCGACGACAAAGGACACAAAATCTTCCCAATTAGCTCCTTAGCAACCGTTGCTAATGGGGAAAAAAATTGATGTAAGTTTCGTTTCCAGTATTTTCAACGTACTATAGAGAAAATTGGGAAAATTTGGTGTCTTTTGCCCTCGAAAATGATCAAAATAGATTTTGAATTGGTCATTTCCAACCTCAGCCGTCGAAAATGATCAAAATGAGTCTTCAAGTGTGCTAAATACGGACTTAAGGGCAGGGCGGATCGATTTTGACCGTTATTAAACCGTATGACAGTCACAAGATGAATTGATCGAAAAATTATGCAGGTCCAAATGTCTCGCATCGTGTAGAACCTAGAACCGTTTGCTTTGTTGCATTTGATCAAATAATAAGAGAGCCCGGGCAGACATCAACACTCGCAACATAGTTTGGTCAATTGAAAGAGAACGACACTTTACACAGTCACAAAGATACGAATTGAATTATTTAAATAATTTTTTTGTAATTTTTGAAAAATAGATGATAGTATCTACGGTAGTGGAAAGGTGAAAATACAGGTTTGGGAAGCGTTTGTGGATGATATTGAAGCCTCTTTGAGAAAGCATACTGCTAAGGCACTTGGCAGCGGTTTTTTCCGTTCTTTCAAAGGAACTTGTAGAAAAAATATATGAATATAATTATAATTGGAATTAAATTATATTAAAATCCAGTATCTATTCAAATTTTCGGTTCCCAATCTTAGAGGCTCTAATCTGAAATTTTAAAATCTGAGGCCGGAGTCGCAATCAGCGACCTCAAAAGACCCATAGATATCAATTTTCATCTATCGATGAAGAAAATATGAGATGTAAATAGTTTGCACTTTCAGAGTATCACGTCTCGACATGGATCAAGTTGTCATTTTCAGACGTGCATACACACATACACACATGCATACCACATGGCACTTTCTATAGCACAAAATCTGAAATTGCACTGTATATAGAAGTAAATCTGTGGTGGAACTGTTCATAGAAAGTTTCTGAAATGGAACAGTCAACTACTCTCAGAGAATTGAAAATCTCGATTTTGTCAATCGAGCTTTACCAGTCTTGATATTTCCCTAAGCCAGATTGAGTAATGATTTCGAACGGTTGAATCATCGATCAAAGGATTATCAATTTGCATACTTTGAGTTAAATCGTCAGTTTATAACGCACGAAATCATTTTCATCAAGAACTTTCACACGAATTTACGAATGTCACACATGAAGCTAAATCCATTTGAAAGATTTGTTGAATCTGACGTAATCACAACTGAATATGAAATACGCAGAGAGGAAAACTGATTAAAAGTATGTATTTCTCCCTCGGCAACAATGTGTCATCGGGTGAGATGATTTTTAATGCTTTCCGAAAGAGTCGGTGCACATCCGTATGTGAATAGCAGTAGGGAAAATGCCATGTGGCATGATTGATTTTACAATGGGACGATGAAAGAGTCGGCAAGTGATTTCAGGACAAGATAATGGAGGCGGGCAAGCAGCTGGAGGAAAGCTGCGTGGAACTGAATTCGCTGGATCTCACGTCCGTGAGCTAGAGGAGCAGATTGTTCGGATGGAGCGCAAACTGCCGAGCAAAGCGAGCCTCGAGTCTCTGAGCTCGCAGCACCGGGTGTGCCTAACGCAGGTGGTGCAGCTCGGCGAGTAGGCCGCCAGAACGAGTCTGTGCGTGGACAAGCTCAAGCAGAGGGAGAAGAGACTGCTGGGCAACGTGAACCGAAGGCCCGGCGGTCAGGGACAGCAGGAGCGGCCCGAGCCGAAGAGCTGCTGCAAAAAACAATGCGCAAGACGTCGCGAGTCTCAGGCCGACTTGGATTTCGCCCGAGGACGCGCTCGCGGGGCTCGTTGCATAACGCTCGATCGGGTGACAAGCGACACCCTACACCCGCCGCCGCAGATTAGCTCCCCGCGAAGAAGCGCCGCCGCACTCTATCCGAATTAATCGCGAGATACCCGATCCGATTCGATGTCTCGGGTTTTACACGGCCGTTGCGGTCACCCGCTCGTGGCTTATTATTATCTTGCCATCCGTATCGCCACTTGCTTCTCATCACACTTTACCTACTTTATCCAGTACCCCTCAATTTCACCAACATACGGCTTTTCCTTCTGGTTAGTCATTATACTTACAACCAATATTCTAATTCAACACAATCGGTGTCTCCAATTTAGGACTCTCTCGGACTATCACAAGAGTCAACATATATTATATGTACAAGCGAACCAGGAGATGGCCTGATTAAATTGCTATTTCTGACTTCACTGAATCCTTTGGGAATATGTATTTGTTTTCACACCCTCCATGATATGGAGTTCAAATTAAAAATCCATATAAATTTATATTTTGCAACGTTTCGCCAGCATGGTTCGCTGGCCTCATCAATCAGTGTAAAACAGGAATTATCACATTATTAAAATTAGAGAGTGGAAGTCAATTCCTTCCTTTTTTCCTTTGGAAAGTTTTTTGATACCTAAACATAAAATTTACAGTCACTCGCCCTAACGTTTTGATTTACCGGACTTAATAACCAAACCATAACCCAAATCATAGCCGATTTTATGCTTGTAATTTATATACATCTACACATTGGTATAAAATGTCCTACATAAGCGTATACGCTTATCGTACCTTCGTTGCACTCAAGCAACAAGGGCATGAGCTATGTACGTATGTCAATCATCCATTATCATAGTCAAACTTTTCGCACTTCGATACGAAAAATAACATACGCAACTCGTGTTGTCACCCACGCTGCACTCGGGTGCCAATCTCCACTCGTGCTGGATTCACGTACTTTCCGCACTAGTCACGTGATGTAATATTGTTTAATTTAGTATATCAAAGTGACTATCATGTAGTCATGTGACCACCTATGATTTTGGACATATTCGTTTTGAAAACTTCAAGTAATTGCCAGGGAAAAATGTAAGGACGTTTTTGCCCAGAGGTAATTTAATGGGTGTAAATAATGTTTAAAGATAGCTATAATGTCGCAAATATTTGAAAAATAGCAACTGTGGGTCTCTGGCAGCATGGGTTATAGGGCCCAAAATAATCTGAGAAAATTCTACTTCAGGAAATACATTTTTCTAAATCTCCTCATGAGAGTCCCCATGTGGAATTGTTTATATAGACTAATGACCATGAGATCATTCATCAATAAATGACTTCAAAAACTACTCATGTTAAGTTTTATAAAATTATCATGTAGGAAACATTGAAAAAACTTGATGCAGATACATTTTAAGTACATTATGAGAACCGTTTTAAATGTTTATTCTACTATTCAACAGTTATTAAATTTTACAGCCAATTATTTTTCTTCATCGCTCTATACAGATTTTTATTTAATATAACTTATACTTTTAGTAGGTTAATAGACCAGTTTCTGTTATAAATTATTATTAATCACTGTGATGACAAAATTTCTCTGAAGCCTGCTGCAGATAAAGAAAAATTATTTTCCATCACATTACAATCGTTAGAATTCTTCGTGAAAAGGATAATCTTTATGGTCCACCGAGCTGTATCAAAATAAAGTTAAAATGCCAAATTATCCCTTCAATATAACATTTACAATATTCGAATAATGTATAGTGATGCAAAACTTGGAGAAAAGTTTTATTGCAATTGAGAAACTCACCTGTTCATTGGACAAACTCTCCATTTTTGATCAAAAGTATGGAGAAGTTGAATATCTTCTTCTGATAATTGGAAATCAAAAATCTTAGTGTTCTCTTCTAATCTTCCTGGGTTCGCAGATTTTGGAATAACTATGTGACCTCTTTGCACCTGATAAAAAAAATAATGTCTCAAGTTACTATGATAAGCTTTTCGAAAGGTAGCTAGGTAAATATTTTTAAATAAATTTAATTTATCAAACACATTCATGATAAAGATGTAATTTATGAATGATTGAAATTTTTATAGAATTTCGCGAAAAATCTTCTTTTGATAAAGTTTAAGCCGGATAAAATAAAAAATTTAGATTTTAATCTATAAATGGCATTATCTTCCAACACCTAATCACTAATTTTTATAGTATCCTACATTTTTTACGAGTATTAGGATTCTCTAAAACGTTCAATTTTTTTTTTCAGTGCATCCTAAGTGTTCCACATGGCGATTTCTAAACACATTAATAGATTAAGTTCTTTGATAAAAATTTAATATTATTTCGTTTACAGGAATAAGAAAAAGAAAAAAAAATTGTTTACAGAAACTTCATACTTTTTGATATTTTTAACTGGAAAATGTCCAATAGTATATCCAAGTATGCACCGGAGCGAGTTCAGGTGATTTCCGCGCAAAAACCGTTTAATACCCGAGCGCAGCGCAAACCGGCTATTATTTTGAGAAACCACTGTATATAATATTGTATTCAGCAAATTGAACAAAATATATCTTTCAATATTTGATGTTAGTGCGTACAGGCGTCTGTAAGGTAACGTAATCTTTCTACCAACAATGCTATCATAGATATTGAAGGCTACGGAACCATTTTTTACGATACCAACTGAATCATGGTGACGGAAAAAATAATCACCTGATAGCGCAGTACAACTTGAGCGGGTGATTTGTTATACTTTTCCGCGATCCCTTTGACTTTCGGATCCTCCAGTAGACTCGGATCTCCTGGTTGAGCCCAAGGTCTGTCCGGCGAACCAAGTGGGCTATACGCAGTAATAAGGATGCCCTTGGATTTGCAGAACTCAGATAATTTAACGTTCGCTAGGTACGGATGACATTCAACTTGATTTACAACTGGTTTGACTTTGCAACTTTCGAGAATCCGTGTGAGCTGTTTGGAATTAAAGTTGCTCACGCCGATGTTTTTTGCAAGACCTTTTTCCAAAATTGCTTCCATGGCTTTCCAGGTATCAACGTAGTCGACATCGCTAAACAGCACTTTGCCATCTGGGCCTTCTGGGAATGGGGCCTCTTCCTCTACAAATTTAGATTTTCATGAATAAGTATATAATAACTGTATGAATTCTAAAACCCTGATATGTAATAGAAATAGCGTTTACTTTACCACCAAATCTGCTGGGCCTGAAATATATGATTTCTCATACTGAAAAATGATACACGTGATCTCGCGTTTTGCTGAATGACTTTTTATAGCCTGGTCTTGCTGGTGCGTTGATTACATCGATTTTCAAACTTATAAATTTCGCTGATTCGTGGAGTGATAACAAAGTATTTCCGGAAAAATATTGGAAAAAATAAGTTTTAGAAATCCATCGTTCAGTTAGATTTCATTAGTTAGAAAAATTGAATTCGATTTTGAACGTGTATCGGTCAGATTTTATTACTTTCACAATGGGAAAAAAACAAACACTTAAATTTATCAACATTATTCAAGACTTTGTAAATCTGACTGATCTGTTGATTTCTAAAACAATTGTTTTAGTTAAATATATCTAAAACAAGTATCATTTTCCTCCATTTTTCCCTTGGAAATGCTTTGTCTCAGTTTACAAATTATTGAAAGTTATAAATTTGAAAACCGATGTAATCAACATATTAGCAAAACCCAGAGGCCTGTACAAGAAAATGCAAAAGTATCTGTAATTTTTTGAGAAATCATAATTTTAGGCCCAGCAAGATTTGTTAATCCAAACACTCTCCTTGAAAGTTGAGGTAATTCATTGAATTAGTAATAAATGAAGATTTTATAAACTTTTCATCTGATTAAGTTTACATGATTGTGAAAAAACTATCAATCTTCCATTTATTCTCTCTCTGAAGAATTAAAAGTTCATCCTTCAAAACAATATTTTCTCTAATGCTGGTCTCTGATGGAAGAACAATTAAATGTTATACTAATGTTCTTCAATATCCTAAAAGTATCGTAAGACAATATGATAAACATCTGATTTTACAATCAAGTATATATGTTCATGTTTTGATTCATCGTTGATGAAAATTTGTATGTATACATTTATGTTTGTTCGAATAAGTTGACTCAACTGAGAAAAAGTTATATAGGTAATAAACCAACCTTTGAAAGCAAATGGCCAATGGATAAGGTACAAATCCAGATACTCTAGGTTCAGATCGGAAAGTGTCTTCTTCAGAGCACTTTCAACAAGATCAGGTCTATGGCGAGTGTTCCATAGTTTGCTAGTCACAAATAAATCTTCCCGCTTGACTACACCTTCGCTGATGAGTGCAGAAATTGCCTCTCCAATTTCTTTCTCATTACCATAGACTGGCGAAGTGTCTATGTGATGATAGCCTATACGAACTGCTTGCTTGATCACCTCAACGGCAGTACCACCTTTGGACTGAAACAAATCATTTTCTGGTCAGTTGAAATTTTAAAACATTGATAACGCTTTTTTGATGTATGCTTGTGCATATAATTTTAAGAAAAAGTGCCAGTTCAATTGGCATAAGTAAGATCTTCCTTTCAATCATAGTGCATTTTTAAACTGTCATGCATGTATTTTGAATACATTTCAATTTTGAGTAATTCTCTTACAAAAAGTAATTCTCCTTCTGTTGCTCAGGCAACAGATATAATCGTACAAGGATCATCAATTTTCCATACATAATTATTGCACATTCATTCATGTCATGATCGTCTACTCTTTTGTAATATTATAATGATGTTGAGTAAATATTATATGTTACAAGATACATATTATATAAAGAAACATATATTGCATTCATTTGGATACATCTCTTAGTGAGGTCTGAGGATAACCCCTGTGAGTGAGAAAACAAAAAGTATATATTGCATAGTCGATACATATATGGATCTAACACTAGAAAACACCTGTTGGAATATGACTAAACTTTGATACATTATACAAAATAGATGCAATGTAGTTGATAGCTAATATGTGAAGTAGACTTGAATCGGTCCATATATATCTGATCCTTTTAATTGACATTATGAATGAGTCATAGTATTAAGCGAATAAATAGTATTAAGAATAAGTCAGATTGATTAACATAATTAGTCTTAGAAATTAATGTGAAAATGAATGATGGGATTTACTTATCGATAAATACCAAGCATTCATCATAGTTTTAATGAAAAATAATACAATAATAATATGAAAGATTTGAATTATTCAATTTACATCATAACCTTGAAAAAACTGATACATTTGTAGAAAAGTGTATTATATTAAAACCGATACAGCATTCAGAAACTGTGAAATCATTATATGAACAATGAAGGAAAATGGAGAATTGATGGAGCATGTAAGTATGACAGTACAAAATAGTTTTAGAGTAAAACTTACCTTCCAGGTACCCAGTCCAATAACAGGTACTTCATTGCCATTGTAAAATTTGACTGTTTCGATCTTGCTCATTTTCGCGAAACTATATTATGAGTAATACTACGTGAAGAATAGAAACCTTCAACAGCTCAGTTTCTAAACTATACTCATAAGATATACTCTACAACCTGAGCACCTCTTGTTTTTTTTTTCGCACCGGTTTCTTATGTGGTGCACTTGTGTTATGAATTGAACGATCGTTCAATTATTGTTATCGTCAAAGATTTTCTTTTCTACGTTATCATCAGTTGGTACTTTGCTTCTGGTAAATGAGTACATGCAATTAATTGATAGAGAATTTTAATTTTCAATGAAATTCAATCTCATTTGAAAATGTATGTTAATCACAAACAACGCATTTGATCAATTTTGTCATTAATTTATTATATATAATTTTCAGCACTCAGAGAATATTGCAATATTAACTATGACAGCAAAAAAATTTGAAAATTTGCTCCGTTTTCGTGAATTGCCGCGGAAGATCGATTCTTGCATTGAAACCCTAAAAAAATATGTCCTAACGGCAAAATTATTTCCTATACATGCTGAAGGTTTATCATCTTATTTTCATTTCATTTTCTGTGTAAAAGTGGGCGATCACTTATTTCGGTTTCTTAAGATTTGGTTTATTTTTATGATTTTACAATAAAGTACTACAACAAAAACAGCTTTGGATACTTCTTCAGAAGTCAGTTTTTTAATGAAAGAATATGCTAATCATTGGAATTACTTTCAAGAAAAATGATAAATGGAAAATCCCATTACCTGCGAAATTCCTTACTTTGTCTAGTGGGAAGTAGCATTCGTGAAATCATCAGTTTTGGTGTCAGAAACTGATCAGGATTGTATAAAGACTACAGAACTGACATGAATGAGCTTTGGCATGTTATCTTATTTCAAATTGAAGTTTTGAGATTATTTTTATTTTAATCGTAGGATTATTATAAGATAATAATTAGACGCGGAGATAGAAAAAAGGCTGTTTGGGAGATAGAAAATAGTCAACAATTTAATATTTAGTTACGGGATTTATGCATATGGTTTTGAATCCAGAAGAGAATCTAGAAATGGTATATTTTCAAAATCACCTGTCACATTATTATGAGCTTGAAAAAATATTTTTATTATTACTTAAAATCGGTCAATGTCAAACAATATGAAATCTTTAAACGATATTCGGTCTTGTTAAGATAATTATGTGTTATCATCCTTCCAAAAGCATTAGATGTACGACGTTATTGAATAAAAACCATTCAGACTCAGTACTGACACTTCAAATTCATCTTTTTTTGAGTTCAAGTCCTTTTACTTCAATTTGCTATGGTTCACATTCGAACTATTCATCATTTGTAAATAGAACCTCATTTTCTCCTTGAATCGATATTTAGAATGGAATGTTGAACGGATAGTATGGACTTGCCTCGCACCTGTAAAAAGCAAAACGAATAATGTTTGAAGTAAATGGTGTCATTTGGATTGTGAATTGTATACAAATTTTTTATATTTTTATTTAGTCAATTATCTGCATCGCTCTCGGGGTTTTTATTAACTTTATATTCAAAATGATTTTTAGACGATCGTTGACAAGAGCTGCACCGCATATATCACTTGATAAATTATTAATGAATTGAAGAAATGGCATGATATAATATAATAACATATTAGTAAATAATATTATCTTACCCAGTCATCGGACATATTCGCCCGTTGCAATCGAAAGTATCAATGTAGGCTATGTCCTCTGGTGCCAGTTTAAAATCGAAGATTTGACTGTTCTCGAGAATTCGAGATTTCGTCACTGATTTGGGAATGACGATGTGACCTCGATCAATCTGCGCAAATGTCATATGTTTTTAAAAATGTTTCCATTGCCGAGAAGGTCATTCTAATCTCTCAAACGTTGCTATCGCATAATACTCACTTGATAACGGATCAAAATTTGGGCGGGACTCTTTTTGTATTTGATTCCTAGAGATTGAAGCTTCTCGTCATCCATTAATTTCGGCTCACCTGGTTTGGCCCATGGCCTGTCCGGAGATCCCAGAGGACTGTAAGCGGTGATGACTACATCTCTTTTCTTGCAGAAATCCGAAAGCTTCTTTTGGTTCAGGTAAGCGTGGCATTCGATCTACCGAAAAATATATGTTTCACTCAGCAATACGTATTCGAACTTCAAAAGTAATCGATAGAATTAGCGAGATATTTTAGCAAATCAATGAAATGGTAATTGGAATTGGTCGGGATTGTATTCTTTGACATACTGACAAATTTATGCTTCGAAAAAATCCAAGAAAATTAATTTTATAAATCGGGAGTAGGTGAAATCGAACCTGGTTCGTGACGGGCTTTATTTTCGAGTTCTGGATGAGCCTTTCGAGCTGCTCGGAGTTGAAGTTACTGACACCAATGTTCTTGACAAGTCCCTTGGCCAGCACTGCTTCCATTCCCTTCCAGGTGTCAAGATAATCAACATCCACCCAGTGTGGCAAGTCCTTCTCGGTACTGGGGAAGTTATCCGCTCCTTCCTTGTACGCGATCGGCCAATGGATGAGGTAAAGGTCGAGGTACTCGAGTCCGAGGTCCGAGAGGGTTTTTTGAAGATTCACCTCGACGTGCTCCTGCTTGTGATAAGTGTTCCATAGCTTGCTCGTGATGAAGAGATCGGCCCGCTTTACGACACCTTCCGCGATCTTAGCTGCGATCGCTTCGCCAACCTCCTTCTCGTTACCGTACACATGAGCACAATCGATGTGCCGGTAGCCGAGATCGATAGCGTCCTTCACCGCCTGTACCACTTCGCCGGGCTTCGACTGCAAATTTCAACTTGATTGAGTTTGGGCTACACTATATTGACATTATTCTTTTGCGGTGGTTAAGCTGTTTGAGAGCGATTTTAGCTTTTGCTATTTTAAGCTCCGAACCGTGAGTCGAAAATGACTCTTGGATGATAATCTACTGGTCAACGTTGTTCGGACAATCTAAAGAAACACTGTACGCGCGTTTTTATTCATTCTTTTAGTTGGAATTCCCACTGGAAAAACATTCGTAGTTCTGTCGTTATATATTTTTTGATATTTCAGAAGAATCTAGATTTAGTTTATTTTTATACACGTTCTTATCTGGGGTCTCTCTCTCTCTCTCTCTCTTTTTCTCATCATTCTTTTGAACTTGTTAGTTGATAATATTAAGGATGATCGGTAGTTATTTAAAGATACGATAAGAATATGATTCTTAAACACCAAAATTTAGAAAATCATTCCTCCGATTCAAAGAATTTCTTTCCATTCTGATATCAAACATTCCGAGACGATTATTCTGCTTACAAAATGATCTGCGAAAAGTCAGAAAACAGTGATAAGACTCGATTATTACGCAATATTGAGTAAAAGCATAACATAAACTTTTTTATCTCGCCCGCAATTGAAAGAATATAGTATTTGGTAAATTCTATACTTTTATGAATTGATTTTGACTTGAATGTATTCATCACAATACAACATTAAATTCTTCCGTGCCAACTTATAAAAAACTATTTCACGGAATCTTCGTATTATACAATTTAGTCACTGCATTACTAGCCCAGAGCTCATCTGTTTTTGCTACGACTTTTTATATACCCTCTCTCTATAGAAGCTGAGATATTGTCGTTAAAAAATCAAACGTTTATTTTGATCCTCAGCGTCTGACTTTTCGTAGCTTCTTCTCCCCCACCCCCTCCACTTCCTTTGCACCGAAAGTGCTGCGTTTCAATAATTTCCGTCAACCGTCCGCCCACTATTAAGTATCAAGAACATTACTCACGTAGATAATACATGATACTTAAGAAAAACAATATTTAAGCTGCCAGAAACCGTTTCAATTATTATCCTGCTGCGTATATATACTTTTGCCGGAAAGGCACCTCAACTCTGAACCTCTATATCTCGGGATTCACAAATCAAATTTGAGTAAATAAAAACTCAAAATGAGCTTTTGTTTATCTTTTATCATATGCCACTTTTATACTCTAGGATTGATAGTTTTCATACTATCTCAAAAGTAAAAAAAAAAAATGCACAATTTTTTACCATTTTCATAAATAAAAACAAGCCGACGATTTCACATGTCTCATATCATTCCTAGTCATTTTCCGGAGACAACCCAATAGGTTTCAGAGAGGGTATATATAAAAAGTCCGAGATAGTAAGTTTCTGAACAGATGAGCCCTGAGCTATACTCTGGAAAGGCTGATAGTATCAGTTATATGAATTAATCATACCGGAGGATAGAATCAACAACTTTTTGATATTGTTTACTATATTTTATTTTTATTGACTATCGGCAGTTATCAGATATTCATTAGACATACACATAAAAAAAATTCAAATTGAATAAACATTCTTCCGATCTTTTGATTTCGCGATAAATAAAAATGTCGAATTCCATTTTAAGCCGCGAATCAGTTAATTAGTACCAATTTTAACGCGTTTATTCGTGAATGGAAATTACGTCGTAGCAAAAACATCGGAAATCAAAATATTGGATTGTTGTTCGCCAGACAATGCAAGCATTATTATTTTTTAATCTTTTCTACCCCCCTGATGTATTGTCAGTGTATGTGCAATGTCATATTTATGAAATATTTGAACACTTTTTTAAATTAAATCGCGATTCAAGAAAATATTTTGTAACCGGTAAATATACTTCAAAATTCTTTCAATTCTTTTAAGGTGCGCAAACTCTTGCATATAATCATGAGTTTTCAGAACTTGATGATACAATGATTTATAATTATATGTGTGTGTATTATGTAAAGAGAAAGTACAGTTGAACATTATCAGACAATATTCAAGATTTTAAAAATTGTGAGTTTGTAGTTTGTAGAAAAAGTACAAACGAGTTATAGTAGTAGAAACAAAAATAAATCTATATATTACTTTAGTAGCAATAACCTAACCTTCCATGTGCCCAAGCCGAGAGCCGGAACCTCATTGCCATTGTAGAACTTGATTTTGGGAGCATTCAATGCCATCTTTCCCGAAAGTCCAAGACTTGTCTTGCAGTCTCTTAACTCGCGACCTATCAAACCGGCGTTTGATTGCTGACTGATCCAAGTGCCTTATTTTCCTGCTATACAGAATTCATAAAACCCAAACGAGATAGACTATATATTTGCCAACTGCCAGCGTGCACACTACTTATAACGTGTCTCGATATTCCCCACTTTTGCCACCGGCAATCTCCCCACCAACGATCCGCTCCTGCTGAGTCAACGGAAATCTTCCACAATTTGGACCCGCAGTAGTCAGCGCCCAATATAGCGAGTTTTGGAATGTTCGAGTTGCCGGGATTAGGATAAAGATTCATTTTGATCCTATACTATGAGGATCAAGATTTACTTTGACCCAATTATATGAGATGTTGTGTGGACGATTCTCTTCAAACTTGCATATTTTAGGCTCGGCATTTAAAAAAAAATGATAGCTATTCTGGTCTCACTCAACCATTTTTCAGTTACTATAGTTCTATCAATAAATTTAACAAGAATCGAAATCAAGGAATTCTGTATAAAATTCAATTTGGTGTAAATTGGAATAAAGAATAAAGTTAGATACACGTGCGAAAAGTGATTTTTAACTTGTGTGGTTGTCGCCCGTGTGTACTCACACTCAAGCGAGATTTACCCTTTCCACACTAGTGTCCAACTTTACTATTTTGCTTGCAAAGTGACAAATTGTTCATGGCGTTATACTCGCATAACGTGTTGTAATCGACTCAACTTGATGTTTATTAGATTTTCTTTATACATTTTTATTTTCTCGTAAAATATATTATTCATTTATATAAAATATATTGACCTTTTTCCAACCATTCTTCTTTCAAAACAGAAATATTATATTTCAAAAAGCAATCCTGAATGGGAAATATTTAGAATCTTCAGCTCTGGAAAAAATTATTGATGCTCATCATTACAAAACATTCTTGCACAGTTGATAATTGACATTGTTCGGAAAAAACTTACACTTTCATGGCTGCTACTCTTTCGCCAGTTGCAATTGACCGGATAGAAAGAATTTCTTCATCTGTTAGACTAAAATCAAAAATCTCAAAGTTTTCTCTGATCCGGGATTTTGTTACAGACTTTGGTATTGGAACTGCGCCCGATTGAAACTGAAATTTGAGAGCTTTAAGAAAAACCAAAATAGAACAAATCCTTTGCCACAAACCATGTGCTATCTTCATTCGTGAGTATAGTTATTGTTTGTAATATTGATTATTCGAGCTTATTTTTAAACGTGAACAATTTTTTAAATATATTACTCGGTTCTTTTGCAAAACTTGTTTCTCGCGTTCGTGCAAAAATCGCACGTTCAGCACTAGTATTTTTAATTCATGTTTGTATGTATGTATGTACCACGTATCTGCATGCAATTTGAGCTAGTGTTTTCCCATACTTCTGACTGAGGGCGCCAATTATAGGATTATCCCATGAATTTTTGACGCCGTATTTATTTCCTGGCCTACTGAAAGGTGCGAAACCCGTAACTGTGATGTTGTGCTTCTTACAGAATTCAATCAATTTTTCTTGGTTGATATTTACTGAAGTCTCAATCTAAAAATCATAAAAGGGAAAAAGCATTCAAGTTATTGAAGAGAACGTGGTGCATTAATTTTTATTCGATGGAATATATCTGTATGTATGTACACTTGATATAATAATATATTATGCACCCGAGCGAGGTTAGGCGATTTCGGCACGAAAAACGTTTGCGATCCGAGCGCAGCGAGGATTGGAAGTTTGCGCGTGCCGAAATAGCCTAGATGAGCGAGGTGCATATACTATTTTTCGTACCCCGCGGCAGAAAAGTGCCATTCTTTGCAAACGCCAGGACGCAAAGTAGGCACTTTACTGCCGCTGGGACGAAAACAATATATATCGATAATCGACTCGAACATATCGTGTATGATAATTTATTACCGCCAACGACATTACAATCGTACACGAGCGCAGAGAGGTTGGTAAAGCTCGAGCGTCGTCTGCACCACTACACTGGGCCGAAACTGCTCAAAGGAGCATTCATCTCAGTCGTGAAGTTGATTTACAACAACAACTGTCCAGTTGTAGCTCTAACCTCCTCATTTTATCAAATTACACTTCATTACATTTGTCTGTGTAGTATGAGTACTTTAACACAGTCAAACTTCTCCGCGATCATGGAGTGGACATTAGCGCAAAAGATTCAAGAGGTCTTACAGCTCCGCTATTTAAAGCTCAAAAAAACATTAATCCAGTAGATAGCAGCAGCTTGTTACTTTTCCATGCAGCCTGTATGAGATTGAACAAGGAAGATCTCTGTTCATCGTAACTCCCTTCTTTAAGAAACACTTCCTTGCCTAATCTCATACAGACTGCATGGAAATGTGAGAAGCCGCTGCTATCTACTGAAATAATGTTTTTATGTTACTAGTGCGTGAAATCGCATTTTACGTACTAGTGCTTTTTTCAAATGCTCTTTCAACGAGCACTCGTAACAAAAAACATCGTATCCTACTGGTGCGTTCATTTTCAATCACTCGTGTGAACGTGTAACACTTGTCGCCGGCTACTCGTGGACACATCCGCACTAGTTGCATAATATACTATTATGAGCTTTAAATATTAGATCCATTACTTTTTGATTTTTCATTTCCACTGCAATGTGAGGAGCTGTTAGACCTCTTGAATCCTTTTAGTCTATTCGCGTGACCTGCGCTTGGTAGGACTCTTCGAGGCACGGGTCTACCCTTATCTTATGCCGCAAGTGCTAGCTGGTATAGCTGAGTTACAGAAACGCTTGATTTGTGACGCTAAAAAAGTAATAAATGCAAGATATAACAAGTAACTGTTCATGTCATAGATAAGAGATTGAAGAGCAATTTGTATACTTGCTGCGATGACAGTTATGCAAAATTATTTATGTGAAATTTGTTTGAAAATTGCAAAATTAGCGTTTTTGAAAAGTTTAGGATTTGCTCTCAGAAAAGTTTACGGAATCAAGTTTACGGAAAAATTCATAAGATTATTTTTGAACTGAAATTAGCTGAAGAATATGAAAAAAAAAATCTCAGATCAAAATAGCGTATTTTATGAATTTGTTGCTATTTCTGTTAATAACAATTGAATCGACCGCATTCGCGTGTTCTACCCAAGAAAATCCTTTTCAAGGGGTCAAAATACATCAAAAAATCTTGGTAGACCTGTGCCGCGAAGAGTGTTTCAAAACGCAGGTCACGCGACTAGAGTATTTGCACTAATGTCCACTCCATGATCGAGGAGAAATTGGACTGTGCTAGAGTACTCGTACTCTACAGCCAAATGTAGTGAATGAACTTGGCCAAAATGAGGAGAGTCAGAGCAACAAATGGACAGTTGTTGTTGTAATAGAGCACTCAAATCACCGCAACTTTATATCTTCCCAAAGCTATCACCTCCACCATTGCGACAACATCAACACTCTGCAAAGCTCTATATATATTTCATCACTGTATACACAACACGTGGTGCAGACGTGTACGATTGTGCCGGTAACAATACGCGATGTAATTGAATCGATTATGGACATATATTATTTATACCAAGATTACTTATTACCTGATTATTCACTGGTTTTATTGTAGCATGAGTAAGTAATCTTGCAATTTGTTCCGAGTTGAAATTACTGACACCAATGCTCCGCACAAATCCTTGACGTTTACATTCTTCCATTCCTCTCCATGTTTCCAAGTAATCAGTATCAGAAAAAAGTAATTTACCTGACTCATCTTTAGGCAATAAGTCATTTCCTTCCTGTCAAAAAAATATGATCATCATTTAGTGGAAAATCTTATCTGAGCATAAGCTGTCATATTACTAGCAATTGAATAAAAATGAAAATATATTTTCATCACCTTGAATGCAAATGGCCAATGCATGAGATACAGATCGATATAATTTAAACCCAAGTTTTCCAAAGATGTCTTACACGTAGGAACAACATGATCCTCTTTGTGTTTATTACTCCACAGCTTACAACGTATTCAAGAAGTTATTGTCAATGATTATAAAAATAATATAGAAAATGAAACGATTTCTCAAATTATTAAACCAACTTTCGACGTAACGAAGATATCTTCTCGTTTTATAGTTCCATCTTTGATTTTTTCTCGTATTGCCATTCCAATTTCTTTCTCATTCTCGTAATAAGTGGCTGTATCGATGTGTCGGTAACCAACATCTATCGCGTATTTTACTGCTTCAACCGCTTCTTCATGTTTTGACTGAAAGTTATGGAGAAATCTAAATATACAAAAGCATTTCTATGTGATATTAAATTTTGTGAATATCAATGAAATCAATTTTTTGTTCAAAAAATTTCAATGATTTCCAGAAAATAATGTACCATTCACTTTTTCCGATTTCACAAAGAAATTTCCATATATATCAAATATTTCTACAGACAACTGACATAGTTTGGAAGTTTTCTCACAGAGAATAATTTTTGTGACTATCAGAGGTTACCATATGTTTACCGTATTATTTCATCCTCACTGCCGATAAGAGTCACAACGAGTATATTTTAATGAATAACAAAGCCACAGATAAAATATCATCCTGCATTACTCAAAATGTCTTATATGAATACCAATTAATTAATACCTTATATCGACGCCCCTTACGAAAAGAGCCCCAGTTCAAACTCTTACGAAGAAAGACCCAATTCGGAGCTTTTTCACGATAAACGCCCCAATTCACAGTTTCTGCCTAAAAACGCCCCAGATCGCCATCAATAATGAAGAAAGCCCCAGTTCACGAAGTCGATAGCGAAAAACGCCCCAGCTCACGAAGTATGCAACGAAAAACGCCCCAGTTCGCAATTCCTTACGAAGAACGCCCCAATTCACAGCATTACAACGAAAAACGCCCTAGTTCAAAGTTGCCTACAAAATGAAACCTCCCGAAGAGCACGTAACGTTTGAAAAAAAGTTGTAAAAACGGGCCCAGGGTGTGACGAATCTTGTCGTTTCGGGTGTCACAAACGAATCAGTTATAACGACAAACAATCTGCTTATAATCTATATTGGGGCTTATCTGACTACACTAAACAATGGAACTGTTTAAATAACTGGATGAAAGGTAGAAGTAATCCGAAATCAAGGGTTGAATCAGACTTCAGCAGCGACGATGATACAACAAAAGCAACGTATCATTATACATTCCCCACTATTAATGGGCCCGTTAAAGTATGCAAAACTATGTTCCTTCAAACATCAAATAAATATACTTCTTATTTAGTATACATCTAGGGAATATTTCACTTTACAAGCTTTTTCAATGCATCTCGTGAATTTTTCTAAATTTTTTCAATTTTCGATCAGGCATTTACTAAACGTACACAATTGCAGAATCATCACGAGTTTAGAAAACAAAGGTTCAGTGATCAACTTTTCGATACAAGTGATGAAAAATGTATTTTCAGATGAACACATTGAATGTCTTATAATTATATCCATTGACAATTGTAACACACTTGAATATCAAATTTGTTTACATTATTCAGATTAATGTAGATGATTTAGTTTAAATTTATGATAAATCTTCTCTAAATTTGTAAAGTGCAAATAAATAATTATATTTATGTAATTCCTTTGACAGATTTCTCGAAGTTGGACACACTCAGTGTGAAGGGGATTCCATGCACGCCTGAATTGAAAATTATTGCCGAAAAAAATCAGTTTATACTCAAGAAGAGTGGGCAAAACATATGAGAGAGTGTAAAGATGAGAATAAGTATGTTGTAGAGGAGAAAACTCGAGATGAGATTTTTAATTTTCAAGAATTGGCGAGTAATTTCAATTGGCAACAAATTTCGATTTCAAAAGTGAGAGAATTGAAAATAGTACCAAAAAAACTCCATATACTAGTGAAATACAATATTTCTGATGAACCAACCGTATACAGAATATTAAAAAAAGGGGTTACACTGAATAAAATCAAAAAACTAGATTTGCCCAAGGCATACAATTCAAGATTATCTTTAAGCCAGAAAAAGAAAGACGTGTGAACTGGGTTTTTTTTTCGTCATAACGCTGTAAGCTGGGGCGTTTTTCGTAAGAGATCGCGAACTGGGGCGTTTTTCGTTATAGATTTTGCAAATTGGGGCATTCTTCGCGAAAGATCGCAAACTGGGACATTTTTCGTTGAAATGCTGTGAACTGGGGCGTTTTTCGGTACAAACTGTGAACTGGGGCATTTTTCGCTATGTCTTTTCGAACTGGGTAATTCGTAAGAGTTTGAACTGGGGCTCTTTTCGTAAGGGGCGTCGATATTATGGTTTCATCAGAAAAATCTTTACAATTAATTTTGATTTCATCTCGATACTCAGAGTTAATTCCGTTAGTCGATGATAATCATAAAAAGTAATTTCGCCTTGCAATTGTATTGATTCATAATATGTGGGATGTTATTGGTAAAAAACTCATACTCATAATGTGTATTTGTTCAAGATCAGTTTATGGCTATTCTCAAAGAAGGTAAATGATTGTGAGTTATAAAATTTATGAGGCATATAATGAAATAAAAACTGGTAGTAAATAGATTTAAAAGACAATGACATTTCGTTCATAGCTAAATCGTCACTAGTTATAAGCAGACAAGAAATTGGACCAAATCGATTCATCTATTCAAATCATTTGTTTCTTCTACAACTAAGAAAACTATGATTAATAAGAAAGTAAATTGACTCTTTGGTAAAGATACCATTTCCCTTTTGTTAGTTTTTATGGAATATTATCAATATTTTAGAAACAAGAGCCAAATAAATTTACTCCAAAATCCATTCATCTACATAGTGCAGGAAAATGACATACGGTTGGAATTTATATTATTGTTATTCGGAATACCCTCCATTTCTCCAAAAGCTATTGGAACGACTTTTGGAAACCTATTTCGTAGACTATGGGGTCCAAATAAAATATCTAAATTTACGATGTTCCGCCGGCCTCATCAAGCTGTTTTTTGGCGGCAGATCGTCGTTTCGATCATTTTATCATAATTTTTAACCCGTAACTCAAAGAATACTGATTATAGTCCTTCCACGATTATTATTAACTATTCATTGTAACCAATTGAAAGAAATTTTATAGAGATCCAATGCAATATTAAATACGTTTTTCCTACCTTACTTGCACCTTGCGTCTGACAGTCGACAGCAAGGTCAATATTTCGTAATCAATTTTAAGCCTCCTTTACCGTATTTGAAAATAGTGGTTTGGTAGATACAAAATTTGAAACATCATAAAAAATTTTAGTATTTCAATTTAACACGAAAAAAACGATTATGATCTGGACATTCTTTTCGTCACTTTAATCATTCACATAAAAGCAAATTTCGAGAAAATAAAAAAAAATGTTTCCATAACGTAGTACCAATGAAAATATTTAGAATGCATACATTATTAATTAATCTCTATCATAATTCGTATTCTTCATGTTTAACTATAAATTCTAATCAATTCATAAATTGAAGGAAGTTCCGATGGCGGCGGCCATCTTGAGGAACTTTTTCGGATTGGTCGATTCCTAACGGGCTCAATTTGGATTGGTCGGGAGCCGGAGTGAATGGAAACACGAGTGAGTGAAGTGAGTTGGGGAGTTTAAATTTTTTTCCTTTTTTTCTTCATCCACAGGGGTTATCCTTAATGTTTACTATGCTGTCAGTATTTCGATGTGCTAAGGTTACAAAAGCATTTGAAATCAACAATATTCCAAGTGTTTTCTTGGAATATTGTTGATGAACAAAAAGTATTTATCATCCACGTGTTCAGCCAACCAATAAACTCAATGCGCGCGCTCGCGCGCGCAGTGAATTGCTAGTTAAAGTAAATATTCAATTTCTCCGACAGTAAAACCTCTTTCTCAATTTTCATTATTCCTCAAATAAAAATTTATACATAATCAAGTGGTATTCAACGTTGAAATATAAATATCGTATGGAAGATTATCTCAATACAGAGTCAATGTTTAGGAGTGAATACATTTGATATCTGCAATTAGAGTAAAATGGTAAATGAAGATATCTAAGCGAGGTTAGGATTCTTCTTGATATTTTCTTCAAAAATCTCATGATTCTGTAAAATGATGTCATAATCAGTCTAAAAATAATTTTAATTTCGACATGGTATACCAAAAAAGTCCCGAGTCCGATTCCAGGCATTTTAAACCCATCGGTGAAGGTAACTGAAGGTACAGCCATGTTCGCCACTTGCAATCACACTTCAAACTGTTCACAGTAATAATCAATCATAACTCTGTACTCGGTGCGGACTCTTCTTTTGTATACACAAATGTATACAAAAGAAGATTCAGTGTAATTCTTTTGTATACAGTTATGCATGATAAGCACAAGAAATGCAAATAAATTAGATAAATGAATCAAACATGGAATTCCATAATGTGAGTTATTTCTTGAGACTGAATCGATTTTCCTTTAAACTAGTTCTTATAACAGTTACTTCTAATAGGAGTAGAGAGCGAATTATTGAAAAAAATTGTATCACTTTTTTTCAGGTGTGTGAACATTTTCTTAAAATGTTTTTTTTCTAAATAAAGTGACAACAGCTACTTCAAATAAATGGTTATATTCATTCTACGTACAGCGTACTACAAAAATGACTAGATACTATAAATCTTAGAAATGATCATCAAAATTCTATACAGACCAAAATTATAAAATGTCGAGTAATTTATTTTTCCAAAAATTTGTATAAATTAACAAATGATAAGTTTAATTTATCATGGTATTATTTTCTTTATTTTACGAGTTGAAATATACTCATATTTATTTACAATCGTAAAAATCATTAATTAATAAATGTATTACATACAGACGTGTCAAAAAGGTATGGTAAACGGATAAAATTTAGCTTCCTTAGCCCTGAAATCAGAAAATAATTTATCAGTTTCAATTCACAAACAAATGACAATATTATGATGGATTTTGGATTTCAAGATAAGAGTGATTGTGAGAATGAAAATTTTCAATGTGATACAAATTCAACTTAGATTTGAAATTAATATGATTTGGTTGGTGAAATTTCTAATTATCCTCAGGGTCTATAGATATATAAAATGAACACATGTGTGTGTACTCAGATACACGAGGAACCAATGGAAATCTTCAAATTCATCTATTTATCATGTACAAATTTTAATTAGTCTAGAAGCCTAAGAGCTGATTCATTCTGTTTGGCAACGAAGCACATCAGTCATAACCACAATCAGAATTTAAACGAATTCAATAAAAAACAATGGAAGCTTATGAAAATCCTTACTCTTCAAAAGGTGCTACTCTTGCTCCAGTACCCATTTTCTCTATTGCTTCGACTTCCTCAGGCGTGAGGCTGAAATCGAAAATATCAAAGTTTTCCTTAATGCGTGACTTTGTTACCGATTTTGGAATGGGCGTCACTCCGGATTGCAACTGTGAAAAATAAAATCCATCACTAATAAAACTGGATAATCTCAATGCGGAACTTATTATAGTCAAATCATTGTTCTACGCACAATGAATCTACAGGCAATGTTCGCTGGTGTTTTTTTGTATTTGGCGGAAAGTTCTTGGATTTTAGGTTCATCCCATAAATTTTTGATTCCATGACGATTACCAGGTCTACCAAGAGGAGAAAATCCCGTAACCGTGATATCGTATTTCTTGCAGAATTCAATCAAGGGCTTTTGGTTCAAGTTCAAGGTTACTTCAACCTGAAAATGTACAAACTCATAAAATGAAAATCCTCCCCTTTTGATTTCACGGACGCCCGAGTATACACAACATATTTATGCAAGCGAACGTTTATAATCACTTGTTAATGAACAAAAATGTATAACCTGATTATTGACTGGTTTTATTTTTGCAGAAGACACTAGTCTGGCTATTTGTTCTGAATTGAAATTGCTAACTCCAATACTACGGGTTAGTCCTTGATTTTTACACTCTTCCATTCCCTTCCACGTCTCGAGATAGTCTGTATCAGTGAATTCAATTTTTCCAGAGGCATCTCTTGGAGTCAGCGCCTCACCTGACTGAAGAATAATTTTTATAAACTCTTGTTCTTTTTTGCAATTAAAAAACATGTTCATAAATATTAAATTAGCTCACTTTGAAAGCAAGCGGCCAATGAATAAGGTACAGGTCCACATAATCTAAGCCAAGATTTTTCAATGATTGTTTACAAGCTGGTACTACTTCATTTTCTTTATGACTATTACACCACAACTGGAAAAAAACGATTTTTTTTCAGTATAACAAAGAATATATTGTGTAATATTATATCTAATCTATGCTTTGAATTTGTTCATTCAAATACGATTGTATGTATGGAGCAGTCTTTGTTTTCTTAATTTGTTCATAAAACAAATTAATAATCGTTTGTTTCGTATGCAAATATCAGTGTGTTTGATTTAGTTAAAGCAATTCCAATTATACGGTCAACTGACCTTCGTCGTTACGAAAATATCTTCCCTCTTTACGGTACCGTCTTTGATTTTATCACGAATGGCTTCACCAATTTCCTTCTCATTTTCGTAGAAAAATGCGGTATCGATATGACGATAACCAACATCTAATGCATGCTTCACAGCTTCCCCTACCTCTCCAGATTTGGACTGTAAAAGAAAGTATCCCTTTAGTACTATATTCAGGAATTACATTTTTTATTGGCGCGAGTTCAACTTTGGCACATGCAGACATTGAATATAGCATACATATATATTTAACTTTTCGTAAAGTGAGGTGGGCTCAATTGATTCAAACAGCTTAAAAATTTGACTCACCAAGTACGTCCCGAGACCAAACATCGGCATTTTGTGTCCATCGTTGAATGTAACTGTGGGGACAGACATCTTGACAGTGTGCGAACTCTTTATTCTTCTAGTTGCACTTGATTCGCCCAAGCTCGCTAGTTAGATGTTGCCACTGGCGTAGTCTTATATAACCGATATTTGAAATGTTGTTAGATAAATGAAGAATACTCAATGTTTCTCATCAGGATTGTTCTTGATTTATTTCAGTATTTAGGGCTTTCATTCATACCATACTAGATTTATATCTTTTTTAAAATTTGAACCAACTAAAATAACGGATTTTCAGACATACGTAATGAAATTTAGAGCAAATTTTGTTTAAAAAAATTGATTTATTTATGTACGAAAATTAACAATGAATATATGATTATCCTCGGCTACTCCTGAATCATTTTTGACATCAAAAAAATAGAACAGTTGTAGTATTCTTGAGATTTTTAAATTTAAAAACCTGTTATCTCAATATTAAAACTCGGCATTGAAAGGGTATTCTTTGTAATTTTTGAACCTGAAATTTTAACGTGTAAATTTTAGATAATGATTTTGATAAGATATATAGAAAGACGAATACACTTACTCATCGGCACTGCAGGTCCTTAAACCAGTGTTGAGCTTATCGATAGCTGATATCTCTTCACTTGTTAGCTTGAAATCGAAAACATCTATGTTCTGTTTTATACGTATCTCCGAACTAGACTTCGGAATTGGAATTGAACCAGTGTCAATCTGCAATAATGATTAACAAATCATAAATTCAAAATAGAACTTGAATGATTTTCCAGGTTACTTCTACAGCTTTAGTTTATTTGAATTTTCTCTCCTGATCAAAATCTGAACAAAGGGTGTTTCCCACAGAAATTATTTAATCATTTGAAAAGTATTATTTTTCTATTTGTAGTTGAAGTCATGTAGAAATGTTGCCCACTAAATTTCTATGGCGTACACAGAAACGAAGGCGCGTTCAATTCGGTAAAAATATGAATGTATGATTTCGAGACATTATAAATTGGGCTTCTGGCAGAGAATTGAAATTGTCCTGTTTGTTGTCAGAATTCGCAGAGTGAGTTATTAATTAGCTTATACGTGAAATCCGTACCAAATATCGGAGTGCAACTTGGGCGTTTGTCTTGTTATACTTTTTCGCTATCTCGGAGATTTGGGCCGCTTTAAGATCAATATCACGACCAGGTGGTTGATAAATGGTATTACGTCCTGGTGCTCCGAAAGGACTGTAAGCGGTGACAGCTATGCCTTTACTGGCACAGAAATCGCGTAGCTTCTTCTGGTTAAGGTTTATATGAACTTCGATCTGGTTCATAACTGGCTTCACACTGGCGGAATCCAACAGTCTTGTTAACTGTTCTGAATTGAAATTGCTCACCCCGATACTCTTAGTCAGGCCGAGTTTAATGCACTCTTCCATGCCTCGCCATGTCTCGACAAAGTCGGTCCCATCCTACAAAGAAATTAGATCAATTGAAATGCTCAACAGATTAATAGTATTATTGTTGTTCTAAATGGAAGCCGCGCGTCACCTACATACTTTCACTGTGTTTTTCAAAACATACAGTGAAGTATTTATCAACGATTTATTGACATAGCAAGTGCGAATTTTCTTTCTTTTTTGATTTACTCATTTGTTTGACTATAATGATAACAATAATAGAGAATAATAATTATAATAATAATTATAAGAATTAGTAATACTCATTATAATCTAACAGTTTAAGCAAACGATCCGAGAAAAAAATGGTTTCATGTATGAAGATGTATTTTAGCATTTAACATTATGATGCAAAATTTCATCGTTAGATCATTTTGATTTGGAATTTCTATCCAATTTTATTCATAAAAATAGGAAACCCAAAAGTAAATACGAATTTTCTTCAATTCCCTTACATTCTATTGAAGAATTATACAAACTTTCAATTAGAAAAATGCAACTCGTAATTTCTTATCATCTACTGTAATCTAATGTTATGTTTTATATTAATAGATAAATAGATCAATTGCAGAAAAATTTTTTGATACTATAATCACAATATGGATTCTGATATCGTGAAAAAATCTTTAGAATCACTTTAGTATTGTTGATAACATTGCCGATCAATACAGAAAGGGAAGGGAGCACATTGGAAATTTGAAGGTTCTTACCGGAATTGAAAATGGCCAATGAACAAGATATAAATCAAGGTACTTTAATCCCAATTTTTTCAATGACCTTTTGCATGCAGGAACGACGTTTTCCTGTTTGTGTTCGTCATTCCAAAGCTGGGGAAAAATAAATCTTTTAGAATGTTTATCCAATACCTAGCGAAAAACAAATTTCATGAAATATTTCTAGATTTTACCAAGCTCAGCCCAAACATTATACCAAAACTTTTTTACGTGAAATTTCTCTGAGAAACTGCCAGAGGAACTTTTACGAGAGTTTGGTAAATTGGTCAGAGTGCGACTGAACTGGATTCTCAGACAAATATCCCAATAGTTAAAATTGTGATGTATACATTGCCATTCAAATGCCAATTTTTGGTCGTCTGCAAGTGAGCGTGAAAATTAATTTTACGCACGAAAAACAGTGAGTGGAAAGCTACTTTGCTGAACCACCGAAAAACACAGGAAATTATTTTGGATACTCGAGTGTACATTTCCAGTCACGAGTTCGCGCAACATTCATGACGGCTCAGCCGTGCCAACCAAACTCGTGCGTAAAATCGCATTTCACGTATTGGTAACAAAAATTACTATTTCATCATTTGTGTTGGAAATTGGCCTACCAATCTGACTTTTCAATACTCGTGATGAAAAATATTTATCGATACACGTGCGAAATATGATTCTTAAACTCAGTCGACAATCATATGTGTTTCATACTAGCATGGAAAAATACCATTGCAAAGTTTGTAAGTGGCTAATTAGTATATTATGCAGTTAATGCGTGAAAATTTAGAGACGCGTGTGGATACGCTCACGAATGCTCGGCAAAGCCGGCGACGAGTGTTGCAAGTGTTTAAATTTTAACGCACCAGTCGGACACAATATTTTATGTTAAAAAGTGAATTAGTTCGTAAAGTGGCGTTTCACGCATCGAATAACATAAAAATGTTTGTAGTTTTAGTTAAATGTTTGAGAAATATTTTAAGATTTTTCTTGTCTTTTGTCCATGATTCTTTTTACGAAGAGCCATGGTTTTTAAATAAGATGACTCTTCCAACACGATCAATATACTAAAACTTGAAAACAAAAAGGAAACTATGCCTAATACAACCGAGACTTTTGATATTGTTTCACGCGGTTAACTGTCCTATAAGACTTAAATTGCGACTTTCGCAACGTCCGACGTAGTAAGTTCAACAAAACCTCAGTCAAACGTCTCATATACGATAAGATTCATCCATAAATGAACTGAGGTATCAGTCTCACTCTAGAGTAGGGTAGTATTAGACAAGGAAAATAGTCTTCCTTAGTTTCGTAAAATTTTGATGAATCGAGTAGAACAATAAATTTTGTGACCAACTATAAAAAGTTTAACATTGTTTTCATCACCTTTGTTACAATGTAAAGATCCTCCCTTTTGACGACTCCCTGGTCTATCTTTTCCTTTATAGATTTGCCGATCTCTTCTTCGTTACCATAAACAGAAGCGCAATCAAAATGACGATATCCTGCATCAATAGCAATTTTGACTGCATCCTCAACTTCTCCGGGATTATTCTGTTGGAATCAATAGTCGTATAATTCGTAAATCAGAAATGAAAATCGAATGAAATCGTATATTTTATGTAGTAAGAGTATTGTTTTTCGTTTGGAGACGACGAGAAATGTTTGATCAAAAATTATCTATCCAAATAAGCAAATTATATCATTTGATATTTTCGTATAACACAGAATGTATAATGTTTCTGATTTTTCTGTATATTCAAGGATATTTATTAATCAATTTCGTTAATGTAACGGAGATTATTCCAATATTTGAATGTTCACGCGAAATGCTTTATCATATACAGGTATATACTTACAGATCCCTGCCACGTTCCAAGACCCAAAGCAGGCACTTTTTGCCCGTTACTTAGCGTAATCACGTCTACTTTGGGTGACATGATGCCAAAGTGTATTGCAAACTCTCAGCAGTCACACCCGGCCGGTGCAGATTTGACCCTTGCAAACAAGATAAGCTGCTCTGTCCGAGTTTGTTATCAATTGATGAATTGCCGTCGTCGACATGTGTCCAAATACAAATACCAAATATTGATTCTAACATTTTATTTTATCGCACATACAGATAATCTCAAGAATACCACGTAATATCAGTGATGTTTCCGAGCTAAGCACAATGATTAACAGTGACAAATTTGAATCCATAAATGATATGGAATCTTTTGAAAGTTACTGAAAACAAGCAATACCTCTACCCTCAAAATAGTATTGAAACATACCTGTTGGAGAGCCAAATTGCAAGTTTCAATTGGATATTGCAAATATACTGACAGAAATAAAATTGATAATAACTGTTTAAGCTGCTGACACACTTGGAAGGAAAACTATATGATATGATTTACACAACTCACAAAAGATTTGATGTGTGCATTGGTTAATTTCAATCTGTACATTCAGCCATAACTTATATCGGTATGAGGGAAAACTGTTCTACCTTGAGATGGTGAGTCGCCTCAAATTTCTTAGCGGGAAACTAGAATAGCAGAAATATTCGTTCAATAAATAATTTGTTGCAAGTCGTTGAAGCTACCAGTTTGGGAAAAAGGTGACCGAATTTCATGCATACTATTTTTGAGAGCTCCGAAAATGACATAGTTTTGCAACTAAAATTAATATAAATTTTTAGCACCAATATATATTTCTCTACTTTGTAAACACAATTTGTTATATCCTAAGTAATCTAAGGAAATAGATTCATTTTAATGTTGAATAATCAGTGTGAAAAATGCGTATGGAAGCTTAGGTAAGCTCACTCGATGAGTCAGCGAGCAATATGTTATAAATGTGAAAAAACCTAGAAATATCAGTATTTTCTGAAACTTGATGTATCCATAAGTCCAACAGGAGGCCTCATTGGTCAAAATTTCTGAGATAGATCTATAGAGCTCATTAAAATAGGTTTGGTCAAAATACAGGACCCGGAGACTGTGGTGTCCCCTTGTAAGCTTGAGGTCATGTCTTTTCTTCAAACATCACTTTGGCAACTTTGCTCATTTAGCACTTGACAACTATTGTTTTACAACAGTTTAAACTTTTTTCCTCCTTTTCTTATTTCACTCTGCTATTTAAATTACAATAAATAAGTGTAATCGTACTTATTTCTTCACATGTGACTAATGTATCTTTTCCTCAAACTATTCTATATCTTACTGAAAATTCTATTCATTGCATAAAATAAAAGCGAATTGCCAATGTGCCTCGTCCTCAGAAATACCTCGAATATTCACAATTAATGAATAATTACTATTGATACAGATGAAAATATCAATGTAAGTCGATTTTGCACGCGTCAGATTGAGAAAATAAATGAATTGATGGAAATGAACAATGATGGGACACTTCATGAGAGGGTTGAATTATAAAGAAGGATCATTAACTACAAAAATTTGACAATGCCCGGATTCGAGTGAATTTGGTTAATTGAAATTTTCAATAGGTTACAATGATGGTAAATTATAGTTGTAGATCTTGAACTACCTTTTGAGATGCCGTTTGCGAATTTATGAAATTATAATTCTATAAAATAAAAATTTGCGAAAAAAACTTTGAGGGATGGTACGTTGGCTGCAGTTAAGTTATTAAGAGTTGACGATAACGTGAGAATTTTGGAATAAGTAACGTTAGCCGCCCACATATATACTCAATCCATTTCTTAATCATCGTCCCGTGACTATCATAATAGTTACGGGGGCGTCAATACATAAATTATAGACACTACTATCGTATGTTACGAATAAAAAAATTACAACTAATTCGTTCTACTATTTTTTTCTCTCATGCATACTATCATTTCGTGTGTCTACATAACTTTAAAAATATAACATTACAACATGGTTAATCGAATATAACAATCGAGTGATTTGCTTAGGTAACACTGTCCGCCTGGCTCAGATCTGGCGGATGCAAAGAAAAAGTGACTCTTGACATGAATGGACCGATCGATAGATTATCTGCTCGTTTCTTTCCAGCTCGCCGCCGCAACCAGCCGACACAGCGTCAGCGCTTTTCAACCCTTGCGCGCCAACCGTATACACAAAGCCATGGGCTCTTATATATCGAGGGTATTGAACGTCCTTGACCGCTTTACAAGCGTTATTATATGCGAACCGACGCTTTTCGGCTGACTTAACCCGACTCTCTCACGACCAGAGCAAACTGTGTACAACCATGTAAACAAGAAAATTGTAGGAGCACGCGAGGGTTAGTAGATAAGCGAGAGGAGTTCTTTACACAAGCATGTGTGGCGATTTCAAGTCAAATTAGTGCAGACGAGGAAATTCAAATCTAATTGGAATTTATCAAATTCACACTAGTACTTTCGAGTTCCTGATGATCGTAATAACGCCTGGACCACTTTGCCAGAAAGCGATTTGATCATCAGGAAACATCTTAATGTTTGGGGACATTTTGTCCACATTTTCCACGTGTCACGTGAGCGATTTGTATATAGTAATTTTGGATTTTGTTTGTGGATTAGTGCAATATTGATTTGTATGGTTCCAAAAGTATAACCCACTGTGATGTCGAATATTTTAACTAAGAATCTTGTGTATATAATTACATGCTGGCGAACTCTCTCATGTGAAATCGTACATAATACTGAAAAAGTAGTCAAGAAGAACGGCCTAGATATGCAAGAACAGAATGATCATGAATGTGAGAGGATTGCTCCATTTTCACAGTAATTACAGGCTTTTATAATGGAAGAAAGTAGATATTGGAATATATTATAATCTAATTGGTTGTAAGCAAAACCTACCTAATATTAAGCAAATAAAGCCCCCCCCCCCAATTTGAACGACTCTATTGTCCTGCACTTTGTACTCTCTCAAATTACTAGTAATAAAGGATATGTGTAATTTTGTTTGAACATGGGCTGTAACCAGAGGTAGTCATTTAATCGCTCATGCAAAATCTTGACTACTTTCACGAATAAATTTCGGACGCCGCAAAATTTAGATAATTGAAGAAGCCACGCTTCCGGTCATGGAATCACTAAAACATATTTTCTATACGACAACAATAGGATGAACACGTTTCGTCCTTTGGAACGATAATCAAACCGAAAACGTGCGAAATCGACGAGGAAAATATTCGAAAATTCATGTGTTGTCATTTGTCACGTACAGCTGTATTATGAAGTAATAAAATTACCGCCTCGTATAAGCACTAGAGGAGAATGTGGTGGTGAGGAAGGCGCGCGAGGGGTTTTGCAGCGCGACGAGCTCAAGTGCGCCGCGGCTGTACAGACGAGTCAAGTGTTGTTACAGCTGCGATATACGCGGTCCGCAATCCGCATCCAGTCGGTCGAACGATCGATCGGCCCAACCACTGAGTCAGTCGACCCGATCGCCACTCCCCAACTTTTTTTTCTTTTTTTCTCATCAACCACTGGCTCGGAAGGGCTGCGCTCGGGCGGAACCTCGCGGGTCGTTCGCACGTGACGCAAACTACTGGCACCATTAGCATATGTACATGGTGCAAATGTACTCCTGCCCTTGGGCTTCCAAATTATAACGTGATTGTCGCGTGTTTCTTTCAACCATCGTGTTTTTATTGATTCGCAGGTCGTTTGCGTGAATGTACTTTTAGGTGCCGCGCGTTTCTGTGCTCGATATTGATTCACACGAATTGTACACTGGAAGTTTTACGACTTTTTCGGTGCACGCACATGTATACATATACGTCCTCGGACATTTCTAGTTAATTAAACCTTCCAACTGTTTTACACGGTGAAAGACGATTCGAATATTAAAACAGATATACGAACTGCCTAATATGAAAATCGATTTTTCGTATGTACAATGGTGAACTGAACCACGCACGAATTGACTACTGAGTGAAATCGAAAGGTGGAATGAAAGTACTTCGTACAGCTAGAGTGATATTTGAACTCCTTACGTAATTGTCTTCCATTCGTACGAATTGTCATAATGCATGAGTGCAAATAAAAATTGCATTGATATCAACAACGCTCGTGCTGTCCTTATACATTTTACAATAATCATTAGTAACAATGTAAGCAGCTGACGATTTACACTGAGCCACGCAAAAGCTATACAGAACCAATTTTATTATTTATCCTATATACATCGAGTAATCTTCATGGGAATTAATCATGGTTATGAAATCGCGCGTTGCTCATGGGTTTAGGGTAGACGATTTAAAAGTAAAATGCGAATCCATCGATCTACAGAGCTGAAGGTTTGTGTGTCGACAAAGCTCATGTTTCAAGGCCGTTGCTTAACAAGCGGTCGCACTCGGTGATGCGTTGTATACTTAGTCTAATTCCGCTACAATGTGTACGCCGTAGAGCTCGGCTATAGTTGTAATTGCACGTACATCGAGCCGCGAGTATAAAACTCGAAGCAGCTGCGCATTGTTGAGAATTTGCTTGAAAGACAGAACGGAAGCCGAGGGCGGAAGAAGTTCGCGACAATGGAAGAGCGGAGCATCGGTAGAATTACTGAAAGAGCTTGGGGGGGGGGGGTGAATATAGGCGCGGGGTGATCGCGTCCCGGTGACCCACATGACGGAGACTCGAGGGTTGCAGAGGCTGACTTGCTCGCGGGCAAACTTGCCAGTCACGCATCACGACACGTCGCGTGTGATAACGAGCAGCCGCGCCGCGATGCAGGAGCAACAGTTGAGCTGTTGAGCGTGGCCGGGGCTCATATATACGTACACATATCGGACGGTTCGATCGGGTGGGCGCGGGGGCGCCAGAGTAGGAGCCCGACCCCGCGAGCGTCGGCCGCTGTGCGCGCAGTCTTAGCCGAGGACCGCCGCCGCCCAGGTGCGCGGCACAGCTCCGCATAATAACTCTCCTCGGGCCCAGCAGCCGCTATCCTTCCGCTTGACTTGCTTCGCAACAGGTGAGCTTTTTGTACTCGCTCGCGCTTCCCTTATATCACCCCAATAGTCATTTTCCATAGCTCCGAGGGCGTTCGTTGCTGTATGTGGGTGCGCGCGCGACTATAGGTGAATTCGAAAGCAACTCGAGCGAGCGATTTTGAAGTGAGCGCGGCCTACTTGCCGCGATTTGGCGCGCGAGGGCTGACATCATTCCCGCAATCACACCCGCGCAACGGCTCGAGAGCAAACACACGTACGGGAGGCGTTTGTAATTTCTAGTCGCGTCGCATTAATTGCTTCTGCTCGGTGATTCGTATCGATAATCGAATCCGACCGTCGCGCGTTATAAAAGTCCGGGCAGATCCGTGCGATTGATATTCGATGCGCAAGCTCGAGAGCGACGATAAGACGTTGCACGTAATAAGCAGGCGCAAAGATAAGTCGTATAAAAAAGCGTTATGCAACACAGGTTCTTTTGAGAAAAAGATGCATGTAGATACATGAGCACAGCCGAATCTTACGAGCCCCCTCGACGGTTCATGCAACTTTGAAATGTCATTGCCCAAGACAAAGGCGCCGCTCGAGCTGGAAGGGGTGCGCGGCGCTTATCGAGGCGCAGTCGAAGTAGGGCCGGGCCGTAATGGGGCCGATTTAAATTCAGCGCCGCGAGCGTGCAGTTGCGTGCAGGAGCTGCAATGGGAATGATCCGGGTGCGGGTGCGGAGCCGTATAAAAGATGCACGGCTGTGTGTGTGTGTGTGATGCGGAGCGCTGGCGAGCTTGAGCTTTGGTGTCGCGGCGCGCGGCGGTCCGCGCAATCGATAGAGGACCTGCGCCGTGTGCGCGCCGCCCGAGATTCCTCGTCCGCACGCAGTTTCCGGAGCGCGACTCTGCCCACGCGCTGCTCTGTTCGCCCGATTGTAGTCTCTCTGTATACACCCGATACGTGAGCTGTTGCTGCAGTGCGCGGGGCCAGTTTCCCTCTGTGAGCTTGCAAGCTCCCGTGTGTGGCCCGATCTGGCGTCGTCGTCACAGCGGATTCTGCGAGCTCCAGCTGACTTGCCAACAACCGCGTGCGGCAACTCTCACTCTCAGGTAGTCCTCTTCCATGCCTACATACTCGTCCTGTAAACAGCTTTTCTCTCTCTCGTTATCCCCGAGCTCGTCCAGCGCCGCGTCTTTATTGCGCGCCATTGAGTATGGCCGTCTGTAACTCTCGTCATCTGGTGCGCCAAACTAATTTTTTTTCTCGCGCTTGATGAGTCACAGCAGAGCCAGTCGGCCAATCGGATATTCGAGTTGATGTCGTTATGTCACAGCGAATTAATTGCATTTCTTTCGATTGCCCCGGCGACAGTCGAGCTCCGCGATAGTCTGACATACTTTTATTTTTCAAGCGTATCACTCGAGATTATCTCGTCGTTTCCCTCGGCTGATATATATTCGCGTTGGCAAACGCACGTTTAGCGTACTGCCGATATCGCGAATGAAGAAAATAAAGAGCTCGAGAGAGCTGGAACGGATATACAGTACAGAGTGGGGTACGCGACAGAAGAGTCGAATATATAGGGGTTGGCGGGGGGGTCGGGTCGGGTCGAGTGCTCGCCGCGTCTGCGGATTTCGAATACGACGTACAGGAGCGCTGCGGATGATGCAGCTCTGTTACACAAGTCCGCGCGGCGCTGGATCACGTACGTTTTTTGCGCGGAAAGTCGGTGTGCGCGATAACGGGGCATGCCACCTATTGGTAATCTCTATTTTTAGGCTCGCGCTCGCGCTGTATGTATCTGTATATACGAATGTTGTGACGCGCACGGCGGCGCGGCGAGGCCATCCGAGGCTTCCTTCCTATATACGCGCGTCCGGGGCCGCCAGAGAGCGTTTTTCTATCCCGAGACTACTACTACTGCGTGGCCGCCGCACGCACGACGCGCAAGTTCAAGGGGGGAAAAAGAACGCTGCTCGCTCCGAATTTCCGCTCGCACGTGTGAGAACGTTCCAGCCGCGGCACGCGCATATTATAACGCATGCGAGCACGATTGAGTATGCGCCGCCGGGGCCCGCACGAGACGCGACTTTGTTTGCACGCGTGTGTTTATATGGTTTACGGGCCAGATGTACTGGCATTGTGCAGCCGCTTGTGCGAACTGCACACTCTCTGGGGGATCGTTACGCTTTTTGGCATTGTGTGCGCCGCGCGCGCATTGCATAGCGTTTATTTGAATATATTTATGCGCGCGCGCGAGCGCACGAGCGCGGCAACGAGCGCTGTAATCCTGCAATAACCTACCGTTTTTCTTCCCTCCTCCTCCTCCTCCTCCTCCTCCTCCTCCTTACATACTGATTCAATTACTTTTTACCCGCTATTTTATATCCGCGTTATTGCCCGGTGTAACATTCTCATGCTTGTGTGCTAATGAAAATCTGATGATCCGATATCAACGAAACACGTTACTCTAATTAACCATTATTTATTTTCGTTAATTGCTTCTATCGGCAATTCCGGAAAGCCGTTGCCCAATGAATTTTGTCGATCAATTATATATGGTAATAGAAAAAGTGTCCTGAACATGTTTCCATGGGTAAATATTTTTCCCGAAGTTTATTATTTATAAGTTAGTTATCTATCTGATGAAAAATGGGAATGAATAAATTTCTCAATAACTCGTATCCTTCCTACTGATTTCTGTCCATCTCTAATAGTCAATTAGAAATATTAAGTTCATTCAATATTCAACTATAATACATAACAGATAAGATATACCACATTGCTCACTAGAATACACAATAAATGATCATATATTTCAAGCATATTCTTCGTAGATAGCTATTTACACTAATATAACTAATACAATAGTACACTGATATACTGAAAGCATATACACTGTAAGCCAATACAGTTAGATCTACCTAAAATATTTACTGCGACGAGGCATGTGGATCGGAAACGAAATGCTCTATTGAACTAAGAAAATTGTTTCCTGCTCCTCTTACCATTAGATAATAACTAACCAATAACAATAACTTTCGTATACAATTATTTACACATTTACACAAACTGACATTGAAATATACTCCATAAACATACATACTTGATTTTGAAATTTGTGAGTATATTAAATGATTGTACAACTAAAAGGAAATGAAATAATACACATATTGTATGCCATAAAATTGATACACGAAAATCAATCGGTTTAACCTCCCTTCAAAGTCGCTAATAGAAGCAATTACATGAATTTTACTCACAATGGAGAATAGAATAATCACCAGTAAATATTATTCAGAACTGTTTATTATTTTTGTTGTAAAAGAAAAATATCAACTTGAGCTCTCTTTATTTTATGGTTCATCGGTAGCTAATCATTACTCTAACGGCATAAATAATATATCATACGGTGCCAGTTGAATTTGAAAGCTCCTGTATCTAACAATGACGAATCCCACTGAGATCATCAGAGGATTAGGTAATCCGCGGAACATGTACTCATCACTTTCGAAACCTTGAAGGATGGGCATAATACAATATGAACGAAAATATATCTTGACTAGAATTCAATATTGACACTCAGTTGTTTGTAGCATTGCGTCAGAGAGAAAATAGCTCTCTAGTTGCACCTGCAATGCTGAAACTCAATGTAAATACTGTATCGCTGCAATGAACATTCAACATCATAGTCAAATTCATCCCATTTGTACGTACGGTGTACAAATTTGTTTATTTATAATCTTAATAATGAAAAAAAAAGTAATGACTGTAATTTACACATTAAATAAATTTTTTCATATTATTAACGCATGATTCAAACTTGGTATACTTTTAAAAAAAAATGTGAAAGAGACTAATCTACTGAGAGTTTTTAATTCTAATTGGCTGTCAAAATATGACAAATGCGCATCGGCAGCCCGTATGAGAAGTTTTGGACAGTGAATTTCATCGTAAACAGAAAGAGGTTCATTCGGCCACATGAGGAATAAAAATTTATAACGTCATCTTCAATTTTGATTTAAATTGCGTTTGATAAGAAAAATTTGTTGTTCCACCTACGAGTCGACTTAGTTTTTCCTCGATGCGATACCAGATTCCAGAAAAATACTTGGAAACGAAGATTTTGTTCGGCTTCGCTTCCGCGGAAGTATTGAGGTAAAAATAGAGCAGAGTTAAGCCGGCCGGGTTTTGAGCGACAGCATTCATCACGAAACTCCGTTTAACTGAACGTGCTCTCGAATGCGCAACGTTGAATGGATCAAAATTTCCGCTTTCTGCATTTTTATTAAGGTCGAAAGCGATCGTTATACATCGTAAAATACTACGTATACATAAAACGTGAAACTTAGCGGGATAATCCGTGTGCAAGAATCAAACACCTCTCCTACCTGAAACAATATTGGTAAAAGTGTGATTAATAATCAATCGTTACGTGATTATCCAGTCAGGCTGAGCAGCTAATAAGGACAAACGGCCATGGAGTCGAATGGGACGAAGAAGGTCGAGAAGGATCTGGCGAACGACGTGTCGAACCTGAAGGTGAGCGAACATCCGGACAGTACGAGCCCAGCCACCGGAGGTGATGGCGGCAAGTCATCCTTCGTTGCCAGTTTCAAGTGCTTCTCCAAGTTCGGCGACACCAAGAGTGATGGCAAACTCATCACCCTCAGTCAGAGCGACAAGTGGATGAAGCAGGCAAAGGTCATTGACTCCAAGAAAATCACCACCACCGACACTGGCATTTTCTTCAAGAAGCAAAAGTATGTTAACGTCTTTATAAGTGTCGAAAATATATCATTAACCTTAGCAAGTCGTCGGGGCAATTAATATTTCAAAATATGATATGCGTGCGTTCAAATTATTGAGCCATCCAAGATGCTCTTGCGAATCAGACACTTTATCAATTAAAAAAATTGTCGAAATAACAAAAATATTCAATTTTTTTTTCAAATATAAGTGTATGAGAATGTCGCAAGAAAGCTAAAGATTTGCAAACCGCTTGTACAAAGTCAACAGATGTAGGTAATAATAGATTTTTGAGGTCACTGGAAATATACATCTTATTGAAGACAGATTAATCGCGAAATCTTGCAATTTCTAACTCTCTTCTGTCAAACATTAGTAACAATGATTTATAGTTATGCTGTAATTTTGAAAATTAGAGTAACATTCATTCATAAACTTGCAGTACTCCATAAGGACACTCCGTGGTACTCCCTTTGGGAGCCTAGATGAGCAACGAGCATAAACTATTTTTTGTACCTCGCGGGAGAAAAGTTTCACTTTTTGCAAACGCTAGGAAAACATCGTATTGTCCGCCTATCATTATCATTATTAGTTATCTACGCAGCAAAAGTCTCTATAAAAAAGAAAATTAATAGTACACGCCACAGTAAATTTTATTATTGTTTTATAGTGATTATTCGCCTTCTTGCATCAATCAATCACTTACAGCATTGATTCTATAATGAACTTTTCTTTAAAAGATATGACTAAATCACGAGTAGTGAGATTATTAATAAATACCAAACGCTACACCTGATGCTATATACATTATTTACAGGGCGATGAAACTGAATATCGAACAATACAAAGCATTCCTTGAAGAATTGGCCAAGAGCAAGAATATTGAAGTTACTGAGATAAAGAATAAAATGGCAAATTGTGGACCCCCAGGTTTTTCTAATGCGACCATGGTATGTTTTACTCACTTTAGTATATCGGCACATTTTTGTACATCAGATTTTATTTATTCTTCGAAATAGATAATTGAACATTCATCCATAATAATAATTATTATTTTTTGAGTCTAAAAAATAGATTCCTAGAGTATCGTTGAGTAAACTACGAGCCATGAAGAGCTTGAAAAAGTTACATCCTCCATTCAATCATTTTTTTTAAAAAAAATGTCTTTACGGCAACACGAAAATCACTTGATTCCTACAGATTCGCCATTAGAAAATCCACTGTAGACGTGACTCATAAGTAAATGAATATAATGACGCTTGCGCGGCTAGAAATAGCCAGTAGAATGTGTATCTTTTTGAAATGCAACACCTTCTGGAGAACGGAAAAAATCTGAAATTGCACAATTGAATAGCGCGAAAACAGTGCGCATAAGTTTCTCGAACAAACTGGTCTCGTTCTAATTCTACGTATATAGTATACTGATATAATCGTGTCTTCTCAATCACATTTATCACTCCCCATCCTATATTTTTCTTGTCTACCGATGTAATCTAAATATTCATGGAAAGTTTAATTTTCTACGGAGTATAGCTTACATGGACGTGAAATATAATTGAGAAACCGCGCGACGCGTCAGTCTATCACATTCGTCTATTAATTTTCCACGTCTCTCCCGACTTGATCCCGAAACGTCAATCATCCTTCGGTTTCTAAAAAAAAACCTCGAGCAATTTGACGTACTCGTAATAACCAATAGCTATATATGAGTATTGTTTTTGGTTGGGCAGCCGGACAAGGCGGCGTCGGCGGTGGACAGGCTGACGGACGTGTCCAAGTACACGGGCTCGCACAAGCAGCGCTTCGACGAGACGGGCAAGGGCCGAGGCATCGCCGGCAGGAAGGACCTGCCCGACACGTCGGGCTACGTGCAGGGCTACCAGAACAAAAACACATACAAGGCCCAGTAGAGCCGACCGCTCGCGACAGCCGTTTTGTCGGGACACCAGTGGGCCAATCACAATTTTTACCAAGTATAACACGCTGCCCGCCGCGTTCGTCCGGGCCTCCGCTAACTCACTCGCTCGGAGTCACGCGGATCACTGGGACTGGCATGAAAATACAAATGTATATGGTTACGCGCTCCTGTGCGCACTGACAATTTATCGATGTTTAAACGGAGCCAAGTCGTCGTTCTAACTCGGTTTGACGTTGATAACAAACATCTCACATGGACTCGAAACTCCGTGTGGGCCTGATTTTCCTCTTCGGAAACAAATCTGACTATCGAACAAACGTTCAAGCGAGTTAGTACGGGTACTTCTTTCCGGATCAAATAAGTCTAGTTTCGAGTGCAGTGATAAGCGCCATCGTATCGATTTTAACTACGGTATTGTCTTCAAGACGATATGCAAGATAAGAGAGAGAGTCAGAGATATATATACATATGAATATAACGATCGAGGAAGATTCGAATTGTTTGAAGATAAAATTTTACTATTGTTTTCGTACAGTTTGGATGATTGGTTGGGAAAAATTTCGTCACGACCGGGGATGGATCATTGCTATGTTATTTACAATATCCCGACAGAATTTGCAAGCGATATATGTACATATAGCTCATAAAGTAAATTCTTTTATTTTTTGGCTTGATCGCAACTACCCGATTCTCTCTCAGCACGCCAACCCATTACGTTATTATTACTACCATAATTCAATTAGGATGTTGTATGGACGATCAATGTAGTACAAAAAATATCAAAATATCGATTTGCACAAAGTATGCTATTTGAAAGGAGCATATTACTCGTACTTTTATTGAATTTTTGTTAAGTTTTCCCCTTATATGATAAAGAAAGATATATTCTAATATTTATGTAAACGATCAGCCGATCTTTGTGATGTATCATGAAATGATTATGTAATGCGACAGTTGAATATAAAAATTGTGAATTGGTCAAATTTTTGATAACGAAAAAAAGACTCTTGGATTTCCTCTTCTCCAGCTTGGCTGGAGACACGTCGTTTTTCAATCTTGAGTACTTTTACAAGGTATCACATACTTCTTAGAATCAAATACTCGTACAAGATCTGCTTGCATTGTATTCAAAACGTTTCAACGTTTAATTTGAAAATATATAAATCTTATATTCTTTATTCGATAAATATTTCGCCTGGAGAAGGATGACAGGGAAGAAAAAGATAATTAAAAGTCGATGTTGAAATTCGAAAATCGTTTATTCGATTTACCGAACAGTACGTCGGTACAATATAACATTTCATGCTTGGCAAGATGATGTGTATTTGAATAAATTCTTTGATACAAACTGCCATTTGATTTTGACAGTCAGTCCGTGAAACTCTGCACAATTCAGTTTTCACGCTTTACATGTACGTATCGAATAAGATTTCGTAGAAAAAATCTGGCGAGCATAATAATTCATGCGCATTTCTAAACACTCTAATTGTTTATACAAATTTTTCTGGCGGTCTTATTTGCAATATTCATTAATCATCTGGAACTCGCAAGAACACCGCAATCAGAAATGTCTAAAGAGAATTTGAATAAAAATGTACAAAAAAATGTTTGTATACTTTTTCTTTGTGTACAATTTCACACGTTTTCTATAAATAAAATCATAATTTACTTTAAACAAAATCTCTGGTAAGTCTAATTAAAGCTTGGATTTGTGCATATTGCCCGGTCAGAGTTGAAATATTTGTACGATTGGATTTTATTCAAAATTATTCGCGTCCCTCATCCCGTGCGAAACGTGAAACGAATTGCGAAAACTTTTACTCGAAAATAGTACACACAAGTGCCAAAAAAAATGAGACGAAACTCCTTGTTTCGCAAGGATATTAGCGAGTGCATGTTAAATAGAAAATACTGCGTAAATAGAAGATATTAAATGATTTTGATAAATACAACAACGCGATAAAAGCCATCATCTATATAACGTACGTATATAATACAAGAATATGCTTAATACGCGTGTAAAGATACATTAAACTCTGTTCGACTCTCAATCGAGCCTAAAGATACGCTCTGAGCGCTTTAAAATCTAAAAACAATTATTACAGTTTTTTCTTCGTAAATTCGTCCTATCGAAAAGAGGAATACAGCGCTTATTTGGAATACTCGACAACTCGAGCTTTCGAGAGTAGCGTTCGCAAAAATATCCTACCTACACTCGGTGGTAGAATTAATTCAATGTGTATCCGTGACGGACAAAGGCTTGAAATATCATGAGTTGAAACTTGAAAGTGTATCTTTGAAATCCTCTCAGGAGCTGAGAAACATCAAGGCATAAATTTTATTGACCTCGTTAAATGAATCCTTAGAAGAAAAAAAATGATGAATAAATTAATTAATCTTCACGCTACTCAAATTCTTTCCTAACTAGTTTTTGAAAATTTCAAATGGTCAATCGAGGCTCGAACACTTTGTGGACAATGAGCAAACCTCCGATGTTTTTCAGTTGATTAATTTTGATCAATGTTCTACACGGATCCCTATATATCGCCAGCTTCCCGAACGAGTCTTGAAATCTTCACGCGACATAATGTGCTCACAGCTCGGTGAGGGTATCGATGGAGGCGCGCACCCGCATCCTCGAGCCTGCGTTTTTGCTACAGCCGATCCCAGTGCCCTCGATCTTCGAAATAATCTCGTCCCTCAGCGCCACGAGGACCCGCCTGTCCTGACGATTCTGAGGCGGCGCGACTCGCAGGCCGTCTTCGATGTCGTCCAGAGCCTCGTCCACGCGGTCCACATCCAGCTTGGCTTTGGCCCGTGCATAAAACGCTTCGTATGAATACGGCCGGATCTTTAGCGCCTCGTCGGCCAGTTCTATCGCTTCTTCGAGCTCCTGAAAACAACAGAAAACAGTAGGATTATTCAATTGTCACGATTTACTGATGATGTACTGCGAAAAAACAATTCTTGGCGAAGAGAACATACGTTCATTTTGCGCTTGCATCTGCTGAGGTTGAGCAGGAAATTCATTTTGAGCTGAGTGAAGGACTGCACGTGGGCCAAGACGTGGTTGTGGTCTTCGTGCTCGGGAGCCTCGCTCTGTTCTGGGGAAGCTGGGAATTTCCTTAGCGCGTAAGAGTACCTGTGGGAGGCCTCTTTCAGTCTGGACTTCCTGTACAGCACGTTGCCGTCCTCGAGCAGTTTGTTGAGCAGGATCAGCAGAATGTCGGGTTTGCCGGCTGCCATTGCCCATGTCGCGGGCCCAAGTTTTGCTCCCCTGCGCAGGAAGCACTGAACCACTGGAATATTTCGGCAGCCTATCGCTCGGTCCAGTGGTCGCATCCCGTGCAAGTCCACATGCTCTATAGCTGCGTCGCGTTCCAACAGCAGTTGTACCAGTTTTGGATTGCCCTTCGAAAGAAAAATTCAAGTCAGTAAAAATGCATTTATTCAATTATCAGCACACCCAATAGTTATTTTGTAATCAATAGTCTTGTAGCATGATAAGAGAGAATTGTTTCATGTATATTAATTACCTGAAAAGCGGCCAAATCGAGTGGCGTTCTTCCGGTTTTATCACACGTGTTAACATCAGCGCCCCGATCGATCAGACACTGTGCCGCATTCAGTCTACCGCGAACGCAAGCCCAGGCGAGTGCGGTGAGTCCTTCTTTGTCCGTATCTTCTAGTACAGCTCCGTTGTCGAGGAGCAAATCTATCAGACTCGTGTGGCCCTCGGATGCCGCTTGAGACAGAGGTGATCGACCCACTGAATCTTTTTGTTTCAACAGGTGTATCGTTGTCTCCACGTTCTTTTCCGTGCTTATCGACAGAGAACCTGCAATTCCAGCCGATTATTGTACTCCTCTAATATTTCACTGAGCACACAACTTTTACTTTCGCAGAATGAACAAATATTCGAATTAATGTCGGAGCATAGTTTCCAAGTCTATAATTCGTTGTTTGGAAATGAATCAACTCGTTCATTCGAATATTTAAAATATTTACCATGAAGCAGTCTCTCAGCAGTGCCCCAGTGTCCTTCCCTGGCAGCGAGCATCAGAGCCGAGAACCCCTTAGCGTTGAGAACCGCTGGATCGGCTCCCCGAGCAAGAAGCGCCGATACGGTTGACGTGGATCCATTTGCCGCAGCGATGGTGAGTGCGGTCTCGCCGATTAGAGTATCTGGCTTATCGACAACCACCTCGGACATGTCGAGTAAATATTCGACTATGGACTCATGCCCTTGGGCTGCAGCCGCTACGACCGCTTGTTGCGCTGCTTCTTCCCTGCTGACGTCGGAGTAGCTTGAACGAGTACTTTCCGATTCATCCTCGTTAACTGTCACAACCCAGTCGCAGGCCAGCAAGTAGCCGACCACCGATAGTCGTCCGTGTCGAGCGGCGTGAACGAGGGCACACTGCCCGGCCATATCAGCATGTCCTAATGATGCTCCAGCAGCTGCCAATCTATAGATCCCACAGCGAATTCAATTGTTAAACTTTGAGATTTTGACCGATTCAGATACGGGGTTGTAAATTATATATCTTGTGAATCGTACCTTCGTACAACATCGCAGTGACCTCTGGCAGCAGCCAAGGTTAAAGCTGTACAACCTTGGCTGTTGGTTAGCTCGACATCAGCTCCGAACTCCAAGAGTAGCGAAACCATTTCTACAGATCCTTCGTGAGCGTACATGCACAAGGCCGGAGCGTTACCTAGATATTCAGTGACGAAATCAGGCGATGCCCCGGCAAGCAGTAGAAGCCGGGAGACCTTAGCATTTGGACTGTAGACGTTGCGCAACGTGCAGAGAGCCGAAGACACGCACTCGGAAGCGGAAGCCACCCACGCAGCCTACAAACAAGTTGGACGTAATTTTGTAAAATCGCATTTTCCAAATTGAAATGAGCTTGCCACAGTCTAAATTGATCTACGAACCTGTAAGTCTCGTGGATGCCAAACTGGTGTGACTCCTCTGTAGACGTGGGCTTTTAGGATGTGATGACCGAGCTCGAGCGCCTTCTCTCCGTCTAAGGGTGCCTGTAGTCTAGAGAGTCGGAAAGCTATGGCAGCATGCCCGAGTCTGAGGTCACAGAGGAACTTGGTTGATTCGCCTTCGTCCCTCCTGATCAGCCACTCCCTGAACGACGGGTGGAAGAACATGTACGTGTTGTCGAGGCGCTTAACGAGAAATCCAGAGAGCATCTGAGACAAATGAAGACGATTAAACGAGTTGCCTTACACGGATGAATGGCGATGAAGTTCAGTGTCGCCACTTACTGACAATCCTTTCATGGTTAGCGAGAAAAGTTGAGATTGTTAGTTACGATTGGGAAAAAAAATGTTATTTTTAGTCAACGTGTGTGCACGAGAAATCACCTTGAACCTCTGCAAAAAATCTTCCCACGTGACGACGAAATCATTGTTGAGCGAGTTGACGGAGTAGAAGATTTCTGGGAGGGTCAATGGACAGAGAGCAGCTAGACAAACAGCGAGCAGGGGCTGCACCTTGTCGAACGATGTTTCGGTGGGGAAGCGTAAATTGAAGTGTAATAAGTAGATTTGGGCAAGAGATACTGGCAGAACCTGGGGATTAAACGCACATATAAAATGGTTAAATGGTGTATTCCTTTGATTTGACATGGGACACCTGATATGAGTATCCGAAGGGATACGAACCTTGTAACTGGCGGACTTGGCAACGAGATGGCCGCTCTCGAGGAGATCGAGGGTGAGCTTGGCAAAGAGGAAACTGCCGTTGGCCAAGCTGAGCAGGTGCGAGGCGAACCTAGACTGAGTAGCCGAACTCGAAGACTCGGCCTTGCCGTTGACGACAGCGGTGACGTTGGCCTGGATGACGGGGCTCTGGGCGAGCCGGTAGCCGATGTAGTCGGCCAGGTCCTTGCCGACGTTTACGCCGGCGGAGTCGTTGACGCACTTGTCGAGACGAATCCTCGAGTAGGGCATCTGCTTGGCGCACTCGATCAGCTGGCTGCGCACCGTCACGACGAGCTTGAGCCAGCTGGGGAAGCTGGCCGCGTGCCGGGTGAGGAACGACGCTATCGTGTCCCCTCGGTCGGGTCGGTGGTACTCGGCTTCGCATACCGCGTCGATCAGGATCATCTGTGGTGGATTATCCTAGTTAGCTCGCGTTCCTTATAGGCAATATCGAAAGAACCTACCATATTCGTTTCGGGTAGTCGTCCGGCTTTCCTAAGGCTAAACAGGGGCTCGATGATTCCACGGAGGAGGGCCAGGTCCGGGTCGACGGTGCACTCCTTTTGCGACAGGGACCCCTGGAGGTGCGGCTCGGAGAGGAGGTACTCGCGGTACGCGGCGAGCTGGGGTGCTTGGCACAGCTGTGCGGCTAGGGAATGGATCATGTCAGGAACGAGGCAGGTGCTGTTGTTGTCGGCTTGACAGAAGTGGTACGCTACCACATGAGATGCCAGCTCACGGATCTACGAGCCAAACGACCTGACGTTATTGCAAACTGTATATATTTCACGCGACAACTGCCGCGACGTGTGCAACACGAACCTTATCGACGGTGTGCTGGATACTGATTCTACTGGGACTACCGGGGGCTTCGCTCTCCCGGTCGTCCTCGAGCTCGAGCTTGGCACCGGCGCTAGACCTCTTGCGCCCGAAACAGCTATGGTCGACGAGCTGCAGCACGAGGGCCGTTTTGCCGGTGCCCGGCGAGCCCGAGATCAGCGCCCCGGGACTCGAACCGTCCACCAAGCTCTTCAGTTCCTGCAGCAGCCACTGGCGTCCGGTGAAGAGAGGGTCGCTCTCCAGCAACGGCACTTCGAAGAACAACGGCTTCAGGGTCAGCTGCGCGTGATGTTGCAGGAACCGAACTGTAATTGATCATTCATTCTCATCAATTTTGCCTTAGAGTTTGAGTTGAATTTAAACAATTATACCATCTGAGCTGAATGAATACGTTAACTAGAGCTTTTGCTCAAGCTTCAATTTCCAATGTTTCCTTTCGGAATGAATCGTATGACGAATTTGAAGATTCTTACAAACCGATATTATCTAGGTAGAAAATGTTGCATTGTCGTTTAATTTTGCCGATCGTACTGTAACTAGAATTGACTCGACGGATTCCTTCACATGAGGAAGAGTTAAGATAGACAGGGAATCGTTAAACGCCCCTAAACGCAAAACATTTCATCATCTTATCATAAATCGACAAGCATTATTTCAATTTGGATACTGTAAAAACTTCACTTATGTTCTTTTGAAAATTTATTATCAGTGTTTCTTAGTTCAGGGCAAAGTGAAAATGGTGAGAAAAATGATCGGGCAAGTCGTTGAGATCGCGATTCGAAGGTCCACTTTCACAAGGCAACGCATCGCGTTGCAACTCAGCTTCTTCAGTGAAATTTAAGAAGGTAATTTATTATCGAGCTTCTGGACTATAATTACAACTCTCGTGGAAATAAAGTGAAGAAAAAAGAATTAAGAACGAGTTCTTGCGAACGCCGGATGAAACGTGTCTTGATTCGAGATGCAAAGAAACTCCGTGTGAGTAGACCACACTGCGCTTTAAAACTTAATCGATGATCTGTTGTACAATTCCCAGGAATTCGCAGCTGTTGGTTGATCTCTTATAAACGTTGTTGAGCAAACTCGAATGTTTCTCAACGCGTTTAAAATTGATAAATAATAATTGTAGGAGCACAGCGTTGTGTCTCAACACTGAATGAACATATACCGGCAACGCTCGATCTCGCCCCGTAATCTCGCGGAGACATACATTATGCGAGTCAATTTCCTCTCGACTTTGCTTTTAATTTAAAATTTAAGTACGTCGCTTGGCCCGATGCAAATTACACGACTTTCAAGTTGTCGCGTGCAATTAACAATTTTTCTTCAATCTTAAAATATCAATCTCACCAGTCGAATAAATTTTCGCACGATAATGAGGGTATACTCACTTTTGGTTTCGGCTACCGAGCCCTTGCAGTTGGACGACCTTGCGGAGCGTCTCACACAAGTCTTGCGATTCTTGAACGCGTTCTCGTCGATTTGTCCGGGCTGCGACGTTGTGACGGAATGTCTCCTGGACGCCAGGGGACTCGAGCTGCCATTCGACAATCCGGAGACGGACACGGACATCGACATCGACATGGAAGTCGAGGCGGACGTGGAAATCGAAGCGATGCTGCCCGCGCTGTCGCAATCCCTCAGTTTCTTTCCCTTGCATTTTCCTGTTTTCATTCAAATTATTCATCGGTTGTCATTTTGTCGAGTTCTTGGGTGACGAACAGGATTTCGCGACTTCAGGACATTTACTGCTTTAATCGTGCTCAATTTGTTTAAAAAAATGGGGACATGATGATTGGTCACATCAAAATTGAATATTAAGTGATATTCTGTCAAATCGACCGCTGAAAAATTTGACTTTATTGACTTTATCAACGTGTTTTAGATGTGTTTTCATGAATTTGTCCAGATTTTTTTTGTTGACTCATATTACCAAAGGCAAATACATTGGAATGTCTATACTAAAAGAATATTGGGATCTGGATGTTTTCAAAAAAAAAATTCAGAACTTGTAAAGATACTTTGAGCGATACGAATATCAATTTTTTTGGATTCGTGTGACCTGTACGACATTTTAGGATCTCAACAAACTAAAAACTAAATAAGGTAACTTTCAGTTTCCCTTGGACAATGAGTACGCTATAATTGAAACGTGTTTTTCTTGAATTCAATATTTAAAAGTACTTGAACATGACCTTGTATATCAAAACAGTGTTGTCAAAAAATATCAATGGAATTTCTCGAAAAAAAGTGTCCATTGATAGTGTTTCCACAAAAATACATGTGATCTGCTAAAAATTTAAGTTGTATAAAAGTGCCAGCCGAATCATCGAAATATAGACTAGTCCAATTCAAAGGCCCGAGTCTCAGTATGGATCAGAACTTGCCGTCCCGTATAAAATAGTCGAAAAACCATACTGATATAGAGAGCGAATTTGTTGACTTTATTGCCAGAGCCAGCACTACGGGGAGATGGGCTAGCAGAGCAGGAGGTTACTGACCTTTGGGTTTGAGGGGGCTGCGGAGGGCCGCGGCGGCGGCGAGCTCGGCCTCGCTCGAGGTGCCGGTGAGGGTCGAGACGGGGCTGGTGTTGCTGGAGGTCGGGTGGGTCCGGCACTCGAGCACGTCGAGCTGCGAGTGCAGCAGGTGCTGGGCCGAGGCGGGCCGCGGCTGCAGCCTCGTCTGCTGCTGCTGGTGCTGGGGCAGCGGTGGCGGCAGCAGCTCGCTCGCCGAAGAGGCCGCGCGCGGCTGCTGGCCCAGCAGCAGGCCGAGCCGCATGTACAGGTCGGAGTTGCTGCGCCGGCCGCTCGGCTTCGCGGCCAGCAGCCTCTCGCTCGTTGGCTTGCTCAAATCCTCCTCGTCTGAAACGAGCAACAGGCCCAAGTTAAAAATGAGCTGTCCCGACATGTTCGCGTCATCGCCCGACGGAGACCGGTATCGCCCCACATCGACACATCGGCAAGGCATATGCGACACGCTCACCTCGTTCTTCTCTAGAGTTCATTGTCGCAAGGACTCTTGTATCTCAGACATTTTGTATGTGTATGTGCTAATTAATAATACAGTATTTTTCACAATTTCTGCTAAAATATGTCGCAAATGCCGTTGTAATAGACGAGGATGTATTTTTTTAGTGCATATGAATGCGTTACGAGAAATGTTTTACAATACAAATGAATTTATTTTATGCTACTCGATGCGTGAAACGCAATTTCACGCACTCGTGCGTTTCTCAAAAGGCCGTTTCACGAGCTCTCATAACATAAAATATTGTACCCAACTGGTGCGTTTAATTTTGAATATCCATGTGAACGCATAGCACGCGTCTTCAAAGTTTTACGCACTAGCTATTATTGGACACGGATAGCTGACATTTGGTCAGGTCCGTGTCTCATGAAATTAAATGAAAGGTTCAATAAACTCCAGTGATATATAACAAAAAACTAGGCCACAAATATATAACAAGTGCAACATTATACGATAAAAATGACTGAAAATGAATTTTTTAACCAAATCAGGACACGAAACTTTCTTTCTCGACACTAGGGTTCTAAGTTGTAAACTCTCACCATTGTCCGGTCATTGCTTCAATTCAATTGCTCCTCGAACAATATTTTAAATTTAAAATTGAAAGTCATAATCATTAGTTGCAGCTAAAGACAAAAATCTCTTTAAAATAATTAACCCTGATGATACAACTTAAATAAAAATTTTCATTTAAATAGATGTAATAAGTACCTATTATCTATATATAAGTATATCACAAAGTAAAGTTCGTGCGCCGATAAATTACAAAGGGAATAGAGATCGGTCACGATATGTCGATCATGAATAACCTATTGAACTTAATCGAATATACACTCCATATTATTTAAACTGCTGTTTAATACATATATGTAGTCAAACAGTTTAGTCTCAATAAAATCCACACTAAGTTCACACAAAACTAAAAATGCGCAAAATCAACACAGGGAAAGTAGGTTTTATCTAAATAATAAAGCTTGAAAAAAATTATGGGTTAGGCATAGAGTGGTTTTATCTGAATCGAATATTATAAATCTATATAATTAGTATCTCAACACAAATCAAAATATGTGCATCGAAACAAATTTCTACAAACTCAAAGTTTTGTCAAACAAGTCCAGTTGGGAGATCCAATCTCTACGGACAAATCCGGGCAAACGATGGTGGACCAAGCCGCAGGGCACTGAAAGCGTTAATTCTAATGAAAAACAAAAGTAGCCGCAAATCATGGAGCACACGAAAAATCATACGAATAAAAGAAAAAGTGGACAGAATCAAATTACGAGTATCAAGTTTAACGACCTCGTGAACGATCGTGCGGTGAGCGTAGGAACGATTCGTTCGAAGAGAAAGAAAGAAGTGGTCGAAAATTGTATCGCATTTGTCGTCGTCGGCGGCGGAGAATTTAAAAAATCAAAAGTGTAAAAATCAAATGCGAGCGTCAAGCATGCCGTTGACTTGAGCAAATACACTCGAGGCGGAGCGTAATGAGAAACGTGTTCGTGCCTGGGAGTTTGTCGGACGCATCGATAAGCTGATTGAGGCCGTCGTTCGCTGATCCCTGGCTACTGCTCCACAGCGATCGGATCTTGCCGAGCACGAGGCCCGGCCACTGCGACTTCCCTTCCCAGGAGTTGGTCATCCAGGCTGTGCGCATTAACGCATTAACGCAAACAGTTTTTTTTCCACATTATACGTTTATGTTTAAAGTCTCTGTGAACTGCTTGTCTAGCGTCTCGAAATGAATGTGTATACATAACGCAATACCTAATTTGATATATATCTCAGTCAAATAGATTCATTCGTAACAGCCACGAATCGTTAGAAGATCAAAGAAATCAAGATATTTATGTAAAAGTAATTGAAAGTTTAATGAAGTAAAAAAAAAACATCTAAAGTTTTTTCATCCCTATTAAAGTGTCTAATTTTAATCGTGAGATATATTATATCCAATCGAAAAACTCACCAGAAAGTGCTGAGGGGTTATCCGATGGATTTTGATCAGCCGGTTGAGCGTCGCGTTTTGATTGTCGCAATTGGAAGGGGCTCCTCAACTTTCCATTGAGGAAGAATTTTTTGCGTTGAGCGGGTGGGGTAGAACAACCTGTGTTAGAAAATAATCGTTTAGTCATGATAGGAAATGAATTACAGTTTTGTATACGGCATTATTTATTCTTTAAACTCACTTCTGGCCATCCCTTGAGCTTTGTTTCGACCAGTAACAGATTCAGGCAAAATGGGCGGCTTTCCTTTCGGGCATTGTCCGTCGTCGATAAATTCCTTGAATAATAGAGAAATTTATAATTCCGAAATATTCCCTCTCGTAATAAGTAGTTGCTAGTGGATTTGAACGGTAATTTGTTTTTTGAAAGTAATGTTCATAATTATATCAGTCACTGAAAGAGTATAAGACACTGGAAAACTGGCATCAAAAGCAGGCGAAATGCGAAGTACTGTAAACAAGCGATAATTTTCTTCTGTTGCTAGATATAAAAACTAATTTTGGTTTCGTATTGAATATGTATCTTGTCCTAAATTAGATTATTTCCGCGAGTGAGTATCCATTAGCAATTATCGAAATTGGATCAGTGAAAGTTGTCGGTTCGTCTGGCGCCGTCGACCCGCAAGAGTAAAAGCATTGGACCGTAATCCATGTTCTGCGTTTTGTTCTCGAGGGTGATTGTGTGTACCCGCATTGTTGGAGCGCGCGGTCCCAAATGGGAATAATCGAAATTAGATTTCGATTCTCGTTATTCGAATGGATTGGGACCCACATTGATCTTTGAATGTAATATTTTTCTTTGCAACGCGTTACGTTTAATATGCAATTAAAATGCCAAAAATGATTCCAGTTGAGCCGATCGGTTTCGTATAGCGACGAAATTGTCGTATAAGATATAAGGTGACCATACCCAATTTGGTACTTCTCTCAGATTTCGTATTTTCGGATACGTATTTTCGTATTTTTTTTTCGTATTTTCGACTGTCTGGAGTGCAGTCGCAGTTGGGTTACGTTGACGCAGTATTAAAATCAAATTTAAGATCGTTTCCTTGCTCGTTTAGCTTTAAAACCACTTTCTTACTACAGTTTGAACTTTTACTACCTGTTTTTTTTTTCATGTTTTTCTTATTTCGCTCTGCTAACTCAATTACAATAATCAAGTGTAGTCATTATCATTTCTTCACATGTCACTACTGTATTTCGTCTCGTATAAAAACGTCACATCTTTCGATCGGTCACGTCACTTTTCTACAAACTATTTTCTATCCCACTCAAAATACTCATTTTCGTATGAAATATAAGTGTATCCATTGTGGCCCTTTCTGCGATTACGAATCGAAAGACTGAGTGAAAAGGTTCAATATTCAAGAAATAAACGTCTTGCTTCCATAGATATATATTGGGTACTGCACAAATAGTCAATGAGGCCGTTTTGAGTATCTTTGATTTACTGATATTTTGAATTAAGGTAACTGTACCCAATGCGCGCCCCCTTCAGGGTTATTTGCAAATTTGACTATGATAGACTTCGAATTTTCAAATTCTGCGAACGGCATCTCAAAGCTTAGCTCAATACCTATTAGAAACCATCTTTATAATCATCATTCAACTACTTTAACCCATCGAAAATCACAATTTAAAAAAAACGCAAAAAAGCTAAATGCACAAAACATGTAGTCAATTTGGCACATTTTTCTTAATCATTTGATACAGCCTATATAGGTCTACAGGGACGATCCAATTGGCATTGAAATAAACTCTCAATCATGTTCCCAGTGATATTTATACAAAATTTTTGACATACAACTCAAAAATACGCGTCTAAATCATCGTAATATGTCTATACAAATATTCAATGATTTCACTCGATCTTTCCATTTAAAAACGCGTAAAGGGGCACATTGGCTTCACTTTTTTTTATGCGAAAAGGAGCAATTTGAGTGGCTTAAAAAATAATTTTTGGAAAACTGATGAGACCAATCGAAAGCTGAGATGTTTTTACACAAAAAAGAGTAATGACACTTTGAGAGATAAAAATTATTGACACCTGATTTTTGAGGTTGAGTGTGAAAAGTGAAATAAGAAAATGGTGAAAAAATGAGTAAGTGAAAGTTCAAAGTGTTGTAGGAGAGTGGTTTTAAGGGCTAAATGGGCGGGGAAGGTACCGAAAATTTTCTTTTAATTCCCCCAACATAACCCAAGAGCGACTGATGCTCAGAGAGCACCGGAAATACGAAATCTGACGATTGTGCCAAATTGACTACAGTGCCAAATTGGTTACAGATACCTTAGTTAAAATGGTCGGGTGATAACTATAAAAATGGTTTCTGATAGGTATTAAGCTATCCTTTGAGATGTCTTTGGCAGAATTTAGAAATTGCAATTTTGTCACAGTAAAATTTTGGAAAAACGCTCAATGGGTTCAGACACTCAGGATAAAACGAAAATGAGAAGTAGGCGTTTACCATGGGTCTGTGCGGGGGGGTGCGGCTGGTGGGCTGGAGGTTCCTGTGCCTGGGCCTGGGGCTGCCGCAGAGCGAGGAGCTCTCGAGCCAGTCGGCGCAGCGCCCGGCGCCGAGGCCCAGCCTGAGCAGGTGCTCCTCGTCGTGGAAGACGTCGCGCTGGTCGGGGCCGCGGAGCCGCGACTCTGCGAGGCACAGGGGACAGGCCTCGCTGCGGAACAGGCACGCGTAGCAGCGCTCGTGGCCGCACGAGTCGATCAGCCGGCGCTTCTTGCCCTTGTCGAACGGCATGTCGCACGAGGGGCACGAGGAGCCCCCGCCCCCGCCCCCGCCGCCGCTCAGCCCGCTCGTCGACTCCACCAGCGCTCGGATCTGCGCCAGATCTGCAAAAACAGTAAACCGTCAGTTCTACACCCCTCGTGACACACGCGCCAGCTCAATTACAGCAGCTTCAAGGGGACACCAATGCCTCGATTTCCCCGGAGATATTCTGAAAATGATTATCAATTTTATGCGCATATCTGTATACGTACTAAAGCCCACAAGTATATAGATATACTGTACATGCCTGAAACCGAGAATCATTCACAGAATATCTCTGGAAAATCAAGGCATTGGCATGAGTGACTAAGGATATAAGCTTTTTGGATACCCAAGTAATCGGTACGACATATTCTGAGAGATTTAGATTTAGATTTAGATTTAGATTTGTTTATTTTCCTGTACATTATGTTGTACAATTTTCTAATAGTAATATTTAATAGTAACATAGTAGTAGTTTAATAGTAACAGTAAAAATAGTAAAAATAAGTGAAAAGAGAGAGAGAGAGAGAGAGAGAGAGAGAGAGAGAGAGAGAGAGAGAACTGATTGTCAGGATGGGTATACATGTGCGCTCGAGGTTTTCCCCGACCTTATAAGACCGCTGATAGCTTATCACGGGAACAGTTCCTGCGTATAAGGAGAAGCAGGGGTGCATATTTGCGTGAGCCACTTTTGGCATAACAAAAGATTATAGCCGAAATTAAAAACGGATAGACACGGATCATTTCCACGGAGTTTATCATACATTGTCACATTTTATATATCGTATTGTTCTTTACACGTGTATGCAAGCTTGTTAACACATAAAGCGTGAATGTTACATTCAACACGCACGTGTTAAGCCGTTGGTTTTCATTTGAAATACTCATGTTGTCGAAACGCCATTTTAACACGTTTCAAACTGTTTATGTAACTTCCTCGTTCACGAAATAACGATCAATAAAATTCTCAAAGTTAACATTTTATTCGGTGGATTATTGAACAAATGTGCAAAAACTCATTTTTAGTGGGCAACCGCTATTTGTATCATACCTGAAGACATAATTATCTTATACAACAAATCATCAAGTATACTACTTTCGAATGATTAAAGTGCCCAAAATTTCTGAATAAGTATAAATGTATTAAACTTGTACAAAATACGAAATGAACAACCCTTCATTTGAATTAATATCACACGATCGCAACATGGATTTCAACAGTCCCACACCCCCTTTCAGCAGACTTTTTGTTTTTCCTCAGACCACATCTAAGTATAGTCAATTCCACATGCACTCATGAGTTTGATTTCTCAGCTGCGGAATAATCATAATCAACATTTTCCCAGTACTCGTCCCACCCTGGGTGTGCTATTGAAAATAATCTGATTTAGAATAGATTATTTTGCGTCAGCCAATGAGTGTACACTGAGTGAGTGTACAATGTACACTGAGAGGAAAGTTCAATAACGCTAACTAGATTTTTACTAGGTTTTCTAGTGTAATACGGGGAAAACTAAGTGATTATTAGTAAACTTTACTATCCAAAACATATGATCATTACTAGAAAAAATGACATTCATTATTCGATTTATAGGACATTCTCCCAGTATACTACTTTACTAGAATAGTACTTTACTACTTTAGTATAGTGAACTCTACCAGAATCTGCATAGCAAACGGTATAGCGAATCGTACCAATCGTAATTCTAAACTTTGCTAAAAATAGACGACTGCGTTATAAAACGTAGCAACGGCTACTAGGTTTTCCTCTGCCAAGTTGGATTAGTAAATTTGCATAACCCGATATATTTCTCGGTGTGCAAGGCAAAGAAGATCGAACGTGTCGAAGCAGCGCGCAAGAGGCATATTATGAGTACGAATCGCTCGACGGGCACTCGATAAATCGCTCGGAATCGCTCGGCGAGCGATGGAGCGACGACGAGGAGCTCAGGGGAGGGTGTCCGGCGCGCGCATCGCCACACGCTGCGCGCTGCAAGCAACGTTCGGCGGCCTCGGAGCTCGGCGCGCTCGCGCGACAGAGAGAGGCCCACCTCCCCCCCGCGGACCGAGCGTTGGCCGCCGCGCGCGAGCGGGCGTCGGGCGCGCCGAGCGACGCGCGTCGGCCTGCAGTTGGCGCTTGGCGTGTACAGCAGTGTACAGCGAGCAAAGTACGCTGCCGCGCGATCGCAGCGGGCTTTTAGTCGCCGTCCTGCTGCACCGGGAGCCCGCGGTGTGCGTGTGTGTCGATTAACGCGACTGATCCGATCAGCATGTACTTTTGGGCGCAGCGGGGCTGAGTCGTGGGCCCCCCTCCCCGGAACTGTGTGTGCCGCACGGCGGCAGCGCGGCGATGGAGGCCGGCGCGCGCGCTCGGCGTCGCCCGACACGCTACTCCCCAGAGCTGAGCGCCGCGGCTCAGTCCGAGATGAGCATTGGAGCGCTGCTGACTGCGGCGGAGAGCGAGCAATCGGCCGCGCTGGACGACGAGGCGGCGGCAGGCCAGCAGCTAGACCAAGAGCAACAGCAGGCCGGCGGGGGGCCGAACAACGGGGACATGGTGCCGGGGGTGCTGCCGCCGGTCGCGGCCAGGAGGCCCGGCAGGCCCAGGAAGCGCTCGAGCGTCAACAACAACAACAACAACAACAGGAGCGCCAGCAAGCGGCGCAGCGACAGCGTGAAGCGGCCTCGCGTCGCCAACGTGCTCCTCGAGAACGAGCTGCTGATCGACGAGATCCGGGAGCGCAAGGCCCTCTGGCAGCGCACCCACGAGCAGCACCACTCGAGCGTGCTCACCGCGCCCCTCTGGGACGAGATCGCCAAGAACCTCGACACCACGCGTCAGTACCACGTCTCTTTGTTTGCATCCGTACTTTTTAGGTTAGCTGCCGGAACAACGACCCGCGCGCGTCTCCTTGCACACTCGCCGCTGCTGCTGCACACTTGCATTGTGCTCGCTCTCTTAATTGCCCCCCGTCTCTCGTTGCACGTCTTACCATAAACCAACCCCTTTGTCACTCGGCTCTCTCACCGCTCTCTACCCCACTCGCAATTATTGTTTCTGTTTCGTACTTCTTTTCCACTTTTCGTCTGTGCACGTTCCGCTGTTTTCATACTCGGTCTGCTCGGTATTAGCACGTGTATAGCATTTGACTTTTGTCCGTTTTTTATTATTAAAACTTCAACAAATCTTCAATGTATTTTGTATTCGCACGTAAATTCTATTGCATCATTTTATAATTCATTGGTTCTGATGTATTTTTTAAACATGCTTATGCTTTTAGAAATTTTAATTTGATACGCAATAGCTCAAGTTTCATGTATATATTATTCTTGTGACATCATGTTTGATTCAAAAGCACTCGTATTACAAAATACACATATTTCATTATCACTGTGGAGTCTAATCAATTGGGTTCTTTCCTCTATCTCCAAAGTTTTTTCTTTTCAAGTTTTACTCATGCCAGCAAAGTCAATCTGTTCAAACATTGCATCAAATATTACCAATTCAAACTTTCCTTTAGAATTAAATTTTATATTCCTTTTTAAAAAATTCAGGTCAAAGTTGTTATAAAATTATTTTATTCAAAGTAAATATTGTTGAAATTTTTTGTGAGCTCTGGTTTTATATTCTGTTTCTTTACCTATAAATAAAATACTGAATAATCGGACCTTTTACAGAGGAGAGTATACGTCGAAGATGGAAAAGTCTGAAAGACCATTACAGGCGAGAGTTGAAAAAAGCGATGACAGACGCAGCTGCTCCACCATCACAATGGCCTTACTACAAAAAGATGCGGTTCATGAAGAGCCAGATGTTTGTCTCACTGCGACGTAAAAATGGTGAAGATCACCTAGAAATTTTGAGTGACGACGGAGAGGAGAATTCAATTGGAGAATGGAACGGCCACATCGCAGAAAAACAGGAAGGTGATTCAGATACAATGGATGGCTATGAGCTGACCGAGTATGAACAGCTCATAAAATATGAACAGCAGATGGAACAAGAATTGCTGAATGGAGCAATGAATGGTACACAAGAAGAAGCAGAAGAAGAGGAAGAAATTGACCAACAACAACAACTTCAAGAAGGTCAGGAAGAACAAGAGCAAGAGGAGCTCTCACCAATCGCATCACTACACGAGCAGGAAGAACTCTCATCTCTCCAACAGCAACAAGATGTCTCGGAGCTTTCGAATATGTCAACAATGCAGGAACAGCCAGATATGTCCAATTCAATGGCCGACATGGTGGGCATCCCTACAGCAGTAACCACGACTGCAAGTTCTCTGTCTAACAGAATGGCAGGTGTACAGCAGCGAACTAATATTTCAGGCAGAGTGCAGCAGCGAGCTTCGGATATAGCCGAATCACTCAACATACAGAGGTCCTTACAACAACCACGTAACATCAATAGTATAGCTGATATGAATGTGAGGCATGAGGTGCTGCAACAGCAACGTGCTCAAGTCAACGAGAGGATTTCAGCTATACAGAGGGACGTGGAAATGGCAGCAATGCATCAGAGAGCTGATATAAACGCCTTACATGAGAGAGCAGAAATGACTGCAATGCAACAGCGAGCTGAGATGCAAAGGAGAAACAACTCTGTGCAAAATGGAGTTGATACTAGTAATGTGTCGCCTCTAATTGGGGATGAGACTGGTGGTATTTCGGACGATTACCATTTCTTCATGAGCTTGATGCCACATGTTCGACATTTCTCTTCTCTTCAGAAACTCAAAGTTCGAAATCGGATTCAACAGATTATTATCGAAGAGGCGTCCAATATTCAGTACGATCCATTGGCAAATTGAAAATGTGGTCTGTATACCTTATTTTATTATTATGATGTACAAAGTGTGAATGAATGTATTCATAAGACAGAAAAGATGCTTACATTACCAAAGTTGAAAGACATGCATCATTAACAGAGTTAACTCATTGTAAATAATTCTTTGAAACGCAATTTCAATCATTTATTCATGGTATCATTCACTTTACTCTTCAGACTTTGAGTTGGGTGGAATTTGTAGAATAGATGCTCTTTGAATACTTTGATATTTTGGAAATTGTATTTTAGTGTATTGAGTAGAGATTTCTTAGCTTTAAGAATGAGTTATCTATACCTAAGAAAAAAAACCTAATAGAACACATATTTTTATGCGCTGAATGAGTTGGCAAATATGAAACTTATGAAGTCTAATTCATAACGAACCAAACTTTATTAAAACTATATGAGAGACATATATTTGCGAAACCATTCACTTTGATATATATTCAAAGAAAATTTTTAATTTTGCAGAAACATCTCACTGTATAGAATCTATTTTTTTTAATAAGAGTGACGAATGCGAATTCTGTATATTGAATTGACGATTGAAACCGCTTTTTTCTTATATTTTCTACAAGAGACTTAATTATTTCTGTAAGATCTTCAAGTCTCTCTGTCAAATCTGATATCACAAAAGGGTAAATCCTGGAATAAGAATCATTTTTTTATTATTCGAATGTTTTGGAACCAATAATGATCTCTTATTGTTCAAGTTTGAAGTCTGGACATGATTAACATAGCAAATCATCTTAATATTACAATTTAAGAATTTATCACACTCATAATTTGAAATAAACGCACGTAACTTCATGCAGGGAAACTGTAGTCAGAAGATAAGACAAATATATATGTAAATAGCTCAAGTTTGTATAGCCTGCATATTTTATTCTGAATTTCCTTTGAATATTGAGAGAGGAAAAGAATAAAAACTAGACGAGAAAAGCAATTATAATTGAATGAGAGAAGAGTAGAGTCAATTCCGGTCTGGCTCGTTCCTGACCTTATCTGCACGCTTGCGCGACGAGTTGACACGTCAGGTGCAGCAGCTGTTGTGTATAGCTTTTATACACCGTAAGAGCATTGGGTCAATGCACTTAAGAAGATCCAAAGCTCTTTATTTCAGTACAACACTTGATACCATTTGTTTTTTCTGTCTGTATCATACTTTTGGTAACAATTTATTTACCTTGGCCCCCCACACGTATCGGTTGTAAACGTATATCATTCCAATTTCCGCATACTCTGAATTTTGGATGGTTGAGTGGCTTTTGTATCTTTTGTATTATATTCTATTTTTCAATTTGAACGCCAAAAAAGATGGCGTTGTCGCCGACAGGAATGACATGACTTGAGAGAGAGAGAGAGAGCGAGAGAAAAGATCGATCAGGTATAATTATTAAGAAAAAAGTATCTGTAATCTTTGTTGTATATGTATTTCATTCCTTTTTACTGCGTTGTACAAATTACGAGAGTATGCATCCAGTTTCGTATTTAAGTGTAATAAATATAATTGACTTTTTGCTGAAACTTTGATTATTATTTGAGGTACCCTCACCCACTACGAGTACTGGGAGTTGTCGCCTCCGCAGCTGCAGGCAAAAGTTCAAGCAACTAACTGGCAAAGGTTCCAAAAAATTTGTGTAAAAGAAACGAACTAATGATCCATGACGTTAAAAACCGCCAAGATGAATAAGAAGGTAATGAGCGTGTGTCCAAATGACTGCAGCTCTTCTCGCGAGAGGAGTCAGACTAGACACACGAGCGTTTGAACAAAGCTGAACAACTTGGCCGCAGTGCGATTACGAGTTAAGAGGCGGTTACGGACGTGGTACATCGTGCAAGAAAGTGGACGCAGCTGCGACGAGCTGCAAAAAGGACCTGGTGCGCGCAGACGGGAAAAAGTTGGGCGTCGAGGCATCTCCCGAAAGCGGCTTGTCGAACTTGGCGCGCTGCACCTGTCAGTCCACCTCTCGAACCGCTGCGCGGGACTCTCGAGACGCTCGCGAGCACCGGAGTGTATACGTATATAGATGGTTATTATAGCAAACGGTGCGCGTTAGCCGACGACCCAAATCGAAAAACTCAATCGCTCGCGCTTGTCTGTCTCTCTTGCGCGTTTCGCCCGGAGGCTCTCTCAATATACTCGACACGAGAACGTCATTATATCGGCATTACTGCCGTTCGCCGGCGATCAGAGGCTTCTCTGTTACGCTCTATCAGCTCTCTCACTAACCAATGAATCAACCAACTCTCATCGCTTCACTACTCGAGCGTTCAATTTTCATCGCGCACTACTGCCGCTCCGAATTCTCCGCTTTGTTTTGCCCTTTCTCTCCGCGCGAAGCTCGCTCGATTTATATACACACATGTATATATAGATTTTCTATTTGCGCATCAGCCATTCACGGATAGTTTTTAATCGTTTTGCGGTGCGACGAATGCTTCCGTTGCTTTTTTCCACAGATCGTTTGCCATTCCGAGCGGCCAATGCGGCCGAGAGGTGGTTTTTTTCTCAATGTTTCTATTTTCTCCCGCATTTAGAAACGTCGACGAGTTGTAAAATTGCAGAAAGACTCGCGAATAAATTTCGTCTCGGTTGAATATTGGAGAAAAGAAAAATTGACGATACTCGTTCGTATGATGTATTTTTGTTTTCGTGTACTTCCTGACAATCTTTATCTCTGCTTGATATGTACATAACTGTAATTATAGTGCGTGTGACGGATATTGATGGGATTCTCGAGTACAGCGTAAACAAAATTATCCCTACATCTTTTTCAATTATACGCGTACGCGTATTTTTGATTTCCACGTGTCTATCTTATACGTTATTAACATAATGTGAACAATGTGAACAATCGCAGTTTCCGGACAATTTTCAAAGCATACAGAATTCAAATTTGACACGTTGATTACAACGATTTGAAAGTTATCCCCGGGATGTGCTGATTACGCCGAGTTATTCTCGTTCCCATAAGTAGGCTGAACGAATTGTAACAAGAAAACGAAGCAGACTATTTCCACAAAGTATAATCACTCCCATTAGTGAGTAAACGTTCGACGCAACTGTCCATCGCAGAAACAAGGTCCATCTCATACTTTGCATAGATAACTTTATTCCTGCGTGCCGGAGATCAAATATGCTTTTTTAATTACGCTAATTTATAGAACTCGTGTATAAAGTTGCGGGAATCCAGCCGTAAAGGCTAGAAGATCGCGAAGGTTGAAAATCAATTTGAGCATGAAATACACGCGTAAAATCCAACTCTCGAGCTTTCCAGACGGAATGCTCATGAAACTCTAAACATTAAAACGGGCCGTTCGCGGCGTGTTTTAGCGGCTTTCCACAATTTTCCCATCGACGTCGGAGAATTTTACGCGCGCGACTGACGTTCGAGATGCCGCATGAGAAATAGTAACTAACTGTAGTTTTAAATTACACGGCCAACATGTTATTCGTTGAATTTGAGTTTTCCAAGTATATGTCCATTATATACTTGGGAGGAGTGCGCGCGCAGGCAGTTGTTCGAGCATGTTGTCGTAGGGCGGAAACAAGCGGTAGTTGCATCAGAGTTGAAAAGATCTCCGGGTTGTTATTATAGTCAAGTCGATTTCTCGGACACGGTTTTAATCATCGTCAGCCAGATTTCATCATGCATTTCTCACGAAACACACGCACAGCTCATTGACAATAGACTGCTGCCGATAATCAATTTCTCCCCCACAAAATTTCAAGAAACGCGTGTGCTTGCATCGCCGAGTCGGACAGACGCGTCTCGCGAAAGAAAGGGTAAAACGCTCGTCATCCAACACCTGTGGCATCTTGGAAAAGCAGCGTTAGATGTATGTATATTATTTTTCCATCGCGCGCGAGCATCAATTTTTCCACGCCGGATCTTCCTCTAGTGTCTTGAGAGGCTCGTTTATCTCGCGCGGCAGCCGGAGGCTTTATCGCCGCGCGGCGACTCGCGCCTTATCTGTGCAGCGCGATGGGGAAGTTCAGCGGCGACTTCCCGGGCGCCGATTTCTTTCGCAACATGTACGCCTCGGTGATAAAACGCAGTTTAATGTCAACGCCGCGCGGACTGTATACACACTCGTGGATATGCTCTTTACTTTTTTGTCCGCGTCGCGTCATATTACACCCGCTTCGTTTTTCTTCGCCATTTGGCCCGCGCGTGCGCGCGAAACGATTACTTGGATTTAAAGTGTAATTGATGATCGGCGCTGCATTTCTTTGGCCCGCGGGTTTTTGCTCGTCTCATTGGGGCGAAGAAGGAGGGGAGGGAGAAGAACTGGTTTACAAAGCCGGGCACATTCTCCACCCGATGCTTAATTAGTTCATGAATCGGGTGCTGTTTGTAGCCCGGCGCGGCGGGGCGCGCTGGGTAATTTGTGCTGTGTTTATATTTTCCCCACCACGTCCTGCAGCTACAGTGCAGTGTCTCAATTGTGTGGACCCGCTCTGCCCGAGATATTAATCATGGAATAATCGTTTTATAATAATTGCCGCGATCTCGAGTGTATTACGCGTTACATGTATAGTTATATAGAATCGTGTCGAAGCTTTTATGTAACGGACGAGGGAAAAACCTGCGGCCCATTATACGCGCGAGTGCGGCATGAAAACAAAGTGTGTCGCCTTCGGGCGCTGTTAAACCTGCAGAAGATAGATCAGTCATCTTTTTAAAATATATATCACATATCATCCTTGTCAGACTTCTTAAACTAATTATCAAGAGAGATAGATAGATATGTTTTATTGTATCAAGATACAAATTTGGTATTTACAGAGTATCAGTCATTTTTTAAAATTATACGTCATTAATATAAACATTTTTTTTACATATCATCCTTGTCATCAGTGTAAAAATATAAATATAAGCTAATTATCACCGATAATGTGTCAGGGTATTAGTATAATAGTCATCAAGAGTTTGATCAGCCTAGTTATCACAGATAACGTGTCTATTCTTATATTAAAATATCTGAGGTCATTCGGTCATTTCTAAAAAGTAAGACTTTACGGAGCGCTTAAAACTAGATAAGGACGGCAAGTTTCTGTCTGAGGAGCGTAGGGAGTTCCAAGAGAGTCCTCCAGAGAGAGAGAGAGAGAGAGAGAAAGAGAGAGAGCGTCAAATGTTTAGCGCTGATCTTTTTATCAAGGAAAAAGACTAAGATCGATGAAAATCGAACACATCATACGTGTATGTGTGCGTGTAATATCTCGAGAGAGTGCGAGTTGGATATAATAAAGCAGCGGGCTTTCAGCAGCCGCGTGCAATATTATTGCTGTGAGAAAAAAACGCGCGTGGAATCGCGCAGCTGCATCCAAGAGTAGCCGCAGAGGTGGCCGGGCCGTCGCGAAGAGTAAAGTTCAAACGCGGATGGCTTATAAAAACGAAATGAAGAAAGGCTTTAGCGAAATTTATGAGTTGTGCCGCGGGATAAGCCGCGTGCTGGCTCACACACGGGTTGCGCGCGCGCCGCCGCTTATCTCTCTCGTGCGCAGTGCCTGCACTGCAGTATGGCAAAAAAATGCAGCATCGGTATTCTCGCGGGCTCGTTAGCCGAGCCGATGCTCCGCCACGGGGACGCGACCACTGCTCGTAGAACCTCACTATGCGGCAATTGTGCAAGTGCACCTATATCTCGCCGGACAATTGCACGCGGGACTCGTCGTTTGGACGGATTCGAATTTATCGGACTTTTTCTTTCTAGCCGCGCGTCTCGTTGCGGACACGCGAATTAATGGGCACTAAATGACCCCGTACTCCCATTAAGCGCGCCGCGCCTGTCCCTAGTCACTATAACTCATGATGTATGGCCGCGAGAGCCCGATCTAAGGGCTCATTCGACGTCGACAGAACAGCTGTTGACTAACTATGATATATACAGACGCACGCATTAATGATTCGTTTTTGCTCCCCTGCTGCTGCTGCTGCTGCTGCTGTTCGCATTCGCTATATATATGGCCCGATATTGAGATAGCTTCATTGAGATGCCCGCATTATCGCTCGTTCAGCGAGCTTCATTACAAGCTTCTTCCGCGAGTGATTTGTTGAGAAGCAATTTATACTCGCATCGGGTTCGTTCAATCGTGTCAATCATGTTTGACAAACTTTCGAGCTTCTGACTTTCGGTGAATTTTATTTAAATATTATTTCGTACAGAATTTCGTGTATCCTATACAGCGTTTGAGTGAGTTTATAATCTAGAATAAAATTGGAATATAAAAATGCGTAAGTTGCGCAGTAGAAACGTATCCCAATAGAAAGTTCTTATCAGCCAAGGCATACGTTCTCAATATATGTATGCTCAAATATTAAACCGAAATTTGGGGCGTACGCCGGGTATAGTTTCACGAGAACGACGTAAGGCAGCTACCAGTTGTCCCGTAATAAATCAAGCAAACAAAAGGGTAGATAAAAAGTAGAATCGCGCTTAAACATCCTCACGCTGTATGGAAAAGCTGGCGGAGCCATGATGAAGCAATCGTTCAGTGTGTATATAGCAACGAGAACGTCAGCCCTCGCGCCTATATTATATAGATTCGAGCTGCAGGTGAAGCAGCTCACACAAAAGCTGGGTCTCGGTACATCTCTCGCCTCGTGCTTATCTGGCCCTCTGTATCCCGCCTAGCCGTTTTTTCTTCCCACCGCTCGACCGCGAGCACGTATATACATACTTACAAGCGCGAGGATGCTCGGTAAAAGTGCACTCGAGCGAGGATTACTTTCTCCGTGATGGGCCGGCCGTTGATTACGGGCCCGGGGGTAAAAAGACAAGTGCGCGGCGCGTCGTCGATCCATTAGTCTCTCGCTCTCGACTTGCCGCCGCGCGTATTATACTCGCGCGCGCGCGCACTTGCGAAAATCGCGAGACGTCCGGCGATAATTGGCCGATAAGGGATAAGACGGATTTATCCCTGCTCGCGAGCCGCGGGCCGCGGTTACAAGCTCGTGTTTTAGATAAGCCCGGCACATTCAAATGCGCGCGGCTCACCTCTCAACCGGCTAATTTATCGTTTCGTTATGCGCTCGCATATATGCGGCGGTCCACGAGCGATGATTTTCAATCGCTGCTTTAGAGCTGCCCTTATCCCTGCGCGGCGGGGATAACGTTTTTCAAGCTTTCAGCCCCTCGGAGGATTCGCACGCGTCGTTGTCGCGCTTGTAAGCCATTTGGATGTTTTATTATACCAAACGCGTCGTTTAACCAGCGGCCCGTGAGAAAATCAAATGCTCAGATATGTATATTCCGTCGCTTTATTAACGTCGCGATCCCTTCACTTTTAGTGTACTTATACGATAATCCCCTCCTCGTATCCCTACTGCGTGGGGAATATTCTGTCGAGCGTGTGCGCCGAACCCTACATCCACGGAGAAGTGTATAATAACAGCGTTTTCGCTTTACAGCCGTTGTAATTAATATCGAAAAGTTTTGACCCAATTCACCGGGAACGGAAGAACGTATATACACACCAGCTCTTTGTCCCGAATTTAATGACGAACGGAAGATCCGCATGTCTCGTCGGGGACTCGGCGATCGAGTTGCGACACCAAAGTGCTTAATCAAACCGAACCGCTACGGTATACGACGTTGGTGCGCGGCGGGAAAAAATGACCGCGGAGCGATTCTCCAGTCAATTTGCTTGTTTTTTTTCTTTCAAGCGTAACAAAAAAGCCCCGTAAGTAGCTATACGGCCGCCTGGCTAATTTCAATTGATGTGGGCCGCGCGCGAGGATGAATAAGGTCAACGTGTCACGAGTCGAGCCGCGCGCACGTGAAAAAGTTCCTTCGGAATCCGATCAACCGGCGTAATATCGCGTGCGTCATACGGGCGGGCGCGAGTGGCGTGTAAAACACAGGGCCGACTGTTGCGATTCCCCAAAATGGAAAGCCGCACGCGCGATTTATTCAATTTGCCGGCCGGCTTACGCACACAAACATGCGTGTACAAAAAGCAAATGTTGCGTCCGAGCCAAGCCGGAAGATGGTCATTAATTTGGCGGGCGGGCGGCCGCGCGATGTGCGAAATATTCGGTGCCGATTGCCATATTCGCATACGCGTACTAATTCGATTGGCCCAGGGTTTTTTAATGGCGTCGGATCCTCCTCGCGGACAATGCAATCTTTCCAAACGGTATTTTCCCAACGGAGAGTGCTGCATTTTTCACATTCCCCTGCACTTTCATGAGTATATCTTATCGTCGAGTCGAAGATATACGTCTATAGAACGTTATGTTCGATTATCTACAACACGCGCGAAGATTCCAAATCTGGATTGTGGATAACGATTTGACTCGTACGTGAGTTGCGTGGATCAAGCCAAGAGCAATTAAAGGCTGCGCGTATCCGCGCGCGCGCACGCGAATCGAGATCGAGCGCTGCTCCAGATTGGCCATCAGGCAGGACGTGGCGCAGGGAGGAAGGTTTAAGGTAGTTCATGCCAAACTGCGTTTTCTTACAATTGTCTTGAAATTTTAGCCACTCATTCATAACAATATTTTACACCAGCTCTCAAAATTTGAGCGAGCTCAGCCGTGCCAATCATGAGATATTGAATGTCAAATTTTCACTTTTTAACACGTGAAATCCTATACCGAGCCTCTCAGGGGATGCTCAAAAAGACGTTTCCATTGATATCTCGAAAATGCTTCTTTAAATGTTGACAAAAAAACAGTATGTTATAGAGGACATAGTAACGAAAACTTCCCTCGCTTAGTGTAGCATGTTAAACCGTACCGTTTCTGAGTTATTTTAATGCAAAGTTGATGATTTCACGTTGCGAACGCGTGAGCGCAGCGAGAGCAAGTGAGACAGAGCATGGGCGAGCTTGTGTTCGCCCGTGCGTGTGCCGTGTACATGTACCGTGCGTGTGTGCGTGAGCTTTATATGGCATGAACTACCTTAATTCGAAGCGGATATCAGCTTTCGGTGTGTGGAATTAGTGAATGAATCAGCCGAGAGGCGCGCGCGCGCCCGAGAAGGAACAAAGGGCGGCTATACGTGCGCGAGGCGGAGCGCGAAACGACTCGCGCGCGCGAGCGCGCGGCAGAGAGGAGGAGGATCGCTATGTGCGTGCGTGTGCAGGGCAACCAGCGAGGGCTTCTCGGAAGGTGCCTGCCGTTCACCATACTCGGGGGGGCGCGACCGGTATATACGACTCGCGGCCGCCGCTTCAGCTGCGCGCAGCTCGCCTCAGCTCGTTCGCTCACACGCCGCGCGCGGCGTACAATGCACTTGCCTGGGAATTCGCCCCCCTACCGGCCCACTCTCGCAGCCGCGCATGCCTGGCCCGATCGCGAGCTCCGGATAAAATCCGGCCGCGCGATGAATGGCCCGGCCCGGCTCCCTCGGGCATCGGCCAGCTTTGTTTCCACACCCCCACGCATCGCAGCGGCGATTCTTCAGAACCTCGGCGTCCCCCCATGTGATGTAATAGCTGATGGCTACGCGGGGGGGATCGATCCTCCCTTCGCTCCCCGCCGAACGATTTATCCCCGAATCCCGACTCGCGCGGCTCGTGATTCTCGTGCTCGTAAGATATGTAGCCGAAAATTATACTTGGCCGTAGCCGAGTTGCAACGACTCGGAATTAGCGAGGAATGCGGCTCGCCGAGGCTGCAACGAACCACGCGCGGCTATATACCCTAAATCGCCGATCGCGCGCTCGTCTCGTATGGATAACGGGCTCGACCCGTAGTATTATACACATGCGGATTCGACATGTATCGTCGAGTATGATGGAATAATTGCGCGCGCGCCAGTCGAATATAACTGTTGTCTCGCGGCGGCGACCGGCAGAGTCAACGTGTCGGTGTGTAATATACCGAGTCAGGAGTTATTGACAGGCCCGTCACGCCGCGCTTCTTCGGAGGATCGGCCGAGGATGCCTCATTACAAGCAGTAGCGAGGCCGCGCGCATATTTCAGTGGCTCGGGTAAAATATGAGAGGCGAGGTTGTATAGGATCGGCGCTGCGGTGTCTGCGGTATTTGTGTATACCCTGGGCTCGCGCGCGACTCGGTGCAGTGCAGGTCCTTCGCTCGCGCGTGAGAAAAACCCAAGGTAGACGCTGGTAGACGCGGCGAGAGAAAGAGCAGGTCTGTGGACGCGGGGGGGTTAGTTTTACGACCCGAAGACCCACTGCGACCGCCTCTGCGTATACCTTTGCCTGCCTCTCTCTCTCACTTCCCTTTATACATACACACACACACACCTATAGTCTCCTATAGGAGTTGCGCGGAGGAGTTGCGCGCGTGATTTATATACCAGCTGATGAACAGCTGAGCCGGCTAATTGGGCACGGCTTTCGCCGCCGCCGACGAGCCGAGATTTTAGCATCAGGAGAAATCCACCGTTCACACGAACCTCGCGAGCGTGACAGGTGATTCGCCCGCGCCGCTCGCTGCTCTCGGTCCTAAAACCTGCGCCAGCTCAGCTATTATTGCCCCACCACGTGTTTCCCATCTACGAGCGGACTCATCAGCTGATGGGTCGTTTTAATGATCGTCATATCGACTAATTGTCGTCCCTCGTTCGTCTTGGTCGCGGTGAAAATCGATAGAAAACAAAATTATCATTAGCCCGAGCTATAACACGTACGGGCCGAAGGCGTATATCGATCGCGACCAACGCGATTTATACATTTGCACGCAAGATTTATTTTTTCGCCCATTATAATCACGTGTGTAACACTCGTAATACACGAAGCGCATTAGCCGATAAAGAATCGTGCGTGAAATCTCTCGTAACTCAAGCTCCCCAAACTAGTTTCTCGGCCCATTAACCGATCTCTCCCTCTCCCCCCCCCCCCCCCCCCGGCTCAACTGCCTCGGCTATACATTTCTTATTCCCGCGTACACATGCACACACCCATTCACACCAAAATAACCAATAAAGCAGAAGAGATTAGACGTCCATTATGTTGTTGCAGTGAAATTTTTACAGCCGCCGCCGCAGAGGTGCGTTCGTCAAATCAACTCGTTTGGATATTTCCGTTAAAGTACTTTTTCGATATAAATCCATATGGCGATGCACTCGGGGAGAATACGTTTTCCTTTTCACGCCTGCACTTCGAGCTCGAGGAATTTTTACTGCCCCGTCAAATGGGCGCAGATAGGACAACATATTATGACTCGGCTTTCCCAATATTTCCAATTCTTATATTTATTTTTCCCATCCGAAGAGAGACCCATGACGAATAAAAGGACGGTGCTGTCATACATATGTATAATCGGAGAAAAGCTCGGCAATGGCGACCGATCGAATCGGCTGCAGTTTGTTTCTGGGTGCGGGCTTTGGATCTTTTTTCGCGAGGATCACGCGACGAATTTAAACATGTCTTATAAATGGTCGGAGAAGCGGCTAGAAGCGTCAGGTGTCAATACGCTCTCTCGGGCCCGGGCAGTTTCGCAACTGCGCGCCGCGGCCGGCAAAAAAGAAAAGAGGCGATCGCCGCGACGACACAAAACGGCGCGTTTCAAGTGGACTATTGCCAAACTGGCCGCCGTGCAGTTCGATCAATACTTTTTCGGCAACCGAGAGAGAGAGAATAGCGATGCAATGGCGAGAGAGGAGGCATTACAATGCGACAGCGCGAATGGTGCCGGTGGACTATTTCGGGGGGCCGGCCCATGAACCGAGTGTGCTCCTTCCGATTCGCGGCAGCGCTGCTCATTTTTGAGAGGGACCATTTTATACCGTCGTCGGGAGGAAAAGCTTCTTATTTTTTACCGTACGCGCATCAGCTCTCTTTTTCCCTTTCCCTCGAGTCCATGCGAGCGCTCACGCACGAGTAATGTTCCTTGGAGAATATTATATGTATGGGTACGTGCTCGTTATTATGCCGGGACACAGGGACAAAAATGCGGCTCGACGTGTGCTCGCGGCTCGAAAATTCAACACCGAGATCCGAATGTGCGATCAGTTGTTCTTCGAAAAATTAATTGACGCGCGTTTAATCGAATCGGATGTTTCTTCATACGTAAGCACGCTCTGTGAGCGCAATATTTATAATCCTTCGATGATACGAAGTCTTGGCGAATTTTGAGCCACATTTTTTCGACTTATGATCGTTTTCATATATGCCTACGAAATTCATATGCGTTATTGTTCTTCTCTACACACACTTATAATTATCAACAATTGGGTACATCTTCTTGGGATCAGATAACCCGGCTGGAAGGGAAAAAAGTTGATCAACAATGCCTCGCTTATTTTGATGACGGTATATAGCAACAGCACATGATTGAAATTATATTTTCTCAGCCTATTGTTAATTATTCATCAAGCGCGAGGGGCAAATCACAATGTACCGTATGGCCAACGATTATCACATTCTCAGCCGTCTTAAATTATTAGACAGGAAGTTGCATATCCATACAATGCCGGATTATTCAAGTTAGAATGAGGGGAATTTTCATAAAGAATAAAATTAAAATTCATTCTTCGGCGTCTCTCGCGCATTGCTCGAAAGAAAAAAAAAAGATTTTGTTCGAGCATATAGCAGACAACCCCGATAAGCGAATAATTAACCGCTGGTTGCGACTATGTTATATTTCGGTTCACACCTGCGCTATCGAAACCTATAGACGTACGAAAAATTAACTCTCATTTAAATTATGCTAATACTCCGATGAGAATTGCCTACATCGCGCGAATTGTTACTTAATTGGCTTCAAATGATCACACACGGGTGATTTTTTCCCCTTCTCGCCAGCAACGGGCTAAACAATGAGATGCACGGCACGAGCGAGGCACGGGTTAATCAGATCACGAATCTCGTTAGGCGCAGTTATTATAACCGCACCGAGTGATAACTCGTTTTCGTTTTTTTTTTCTTTCGTTAACTCGCTCCTCGAGTCTAGTGGACGTGAATGAACCGGCAGTGTCTATGGACGGGTTTACCTCCCGGCAACGCTCACTTGCACGCCGCTGTGTGTGCACACATGACTCGAGTGAAACTTTCTTATCGGACCGCTCATCTTCCACGACGTAATCTTAGCGGCGCCTCCACTTATGATTATATATAGGTAGCAACTTGCTTTCTCACTTGATGCGCGAGCGCTAAGTTCATGGCTAACTTATCTATATGCCGCGGTCGTTTTCATTGAAAATTAAATTTATATTTTCGAGATTGATGATACATTCTGCATCATGAGATAATTGAAATCTATTTTACGTTTTTTCTTTCACTGCCACCGTGTGCTAAATACCGCGCGCGTACATACATATACTTTAATCTAATCTAACACGGAGTTTTATAGTTTCTAAAGAATGATCGATTTGTTGGAAGTGCTTGATGAAACTAGATCTTGAATGAAGAATTATTGGCTTCCGCCAAGTTTCATCATTATTTTATATCAGCTTCTTCTCTCTATATTAATTTTCTATTCGTTGGATAATTATGGAATTCCTATCATTCAAACTTATTTCGTTAATAAAATATTCAACTGTATATTGTTTTATCGCGGAAATCAGTGATTAGAGAGGAATGTCTAATCAAACATCTATAATATGTAATCAATGCGCGATATCAGTGAAAGATGACCAATCGAATCGGTGAAATTTTTTGCACACATGTCTCAGAGAGACGTTTTAGACTTTTTGCTCGTTCCGTTGCGCATCTTGATGAATCGTAAGCAGTAACAATGATGAAAGTGTCATGTTATTATTGAGTCAAGTTATATTACCCCGCAGCAACCGACATATCACACAATGGAACTTTTGGTAGGCATCAATTTTACAATATTATCATTGAACACGATGAGTTGGCTGACGCGTCGTCATATTTTTTCCATTCACTCTATACGTATACACGTACTCTCGCACCGAATGAGTTGTAAGCGCGAGGTACACGAAGCGTTTAGGGCTTCTTTATTGAGTAATTTTTTCCCAACGGTATAATCGCATTCAATATGAATTGGATATTCCATATACGATCGCAAAAATCAATCGAGGAAAAAAAAATCCCGTGAATAACGCAATCAGTTATATGTATAAAAGCATTTCACCAAAACGTTCCTCTGGCCAACGTTTCTCTCTGGTTAGAATCGTACAGTATCAATCGCTTGCCGCATGGACCAGTCAATTAGTGAGGAATGTGTAGCCCATTTAACTAGATGGTGTAAACGACTTGGTGTACCAAGAATCAACGATCAATTTCTGTGAATCAAAATCCATTCGAATGAATCACGAGACCCGCGCATTGATGTATGTACAGTACAGACACGGTGATTAATTCGTTATAGTCGGCGCAATTGCCTCAATTATAACAAGAGGCAAAGCATACACATATCGATCGACGATCGAGCAAATTGTAACGGCCAATGCAGGATCCGGGAATCTTTTCGGGAAACAGTGGCATATTGGGAGCTCATCATACAACCCGTGTCGCGTCGAATCCGTTTCGACGGCGGCAGCATTTTTCACGCCATTTCGCTCGCTTGTCACACATAAACGACGGGGGCAGATTCGCGAGTGGTCTCTTACGCCCGAATCCCCGCGCCCGCGTATTACTTTCCAATGGGACTTTGACGTATCACCGCGTAAACCGCAGACGACTTGGCTCGAGCCTGCCTCGTGAATTTTGATTAATCGCACCGTAAACATCGCTCGCGAAGAGATGCGCAAACGACGACGACGTCCGTATACACTCCGTCCTGGGGGACAAGTTAATTTTTGGCCCCGGACTTTGATAGCCCCGTTTTGATAAGCCGCAAAGCCCATACGCTCCAAATGTTAATTGAATGCATATTTCATGTTTATGCGCGCGCCCGTCCGACCAAACTTTGCAAGTTTCGCGGGGAAAACAAGTTATGAAACGTGCAGTTATTACGCTGAAACATCGAGACTGGTACAATGTAGGGTATACGTGCAACGCGGACATCTTTCAATTATACGCTCCGATCCCGATGCTCTGCGTTATAAATCTTACCTCCTCTCGACTTTTTTCTCATTCTATACAGAGTTGCACATTTTTCCCCGGCTTTCGTTCGACAGTCGATACACAAAATCGGTCGCGCGGGAATTAAATCCCGATACATCGCGAAACTCATTCCGCGCGGCGGGCCCCGAAAATCGGACAAGCCGTCGATGCGATAATCCGATCGATGGTCGCGGCTTATCAGCATATAGAACTGACAAAGCGCCCGGGACTCGGGCGGCGAAAGTGCATCGCCCGATTTTTTCAGCCCCGTCGTAAAATTAGTTATTAATTTTTTTTTCTTTCGCGTCTCGCTCAAGCGCGTAATTCAACGCCAGCAGGCCAGTGGCTTTGCGGAGGGGAAAAAGGAGGAGAACGAGCCGTAAGCGAGCGGTTATAAGCAGGCGCTTTAAATTCAGCCCGGTCACCACGACCGGTCTCTCTCTCTCCGCGCGAGAGCTGCCTCTCTTTTTTCGATCGCTCCCCCCGGTGCTCGGGCGAGAGCCAGGGGGGCGGCGGACCGCGCGTAGGAAATAAAAAAAAAAAGGATCCAGGCGTTCTCCGCCGACGCGACGCGCTCCGCCCGCGATGATTCATACACCTGAAAATGCGACGCGGCCGGCGTGTAATTGACGCGCTCGCGGAGACGGAGGTGCGAGCCCCTCGGTATAATACACGTGTTTCAAAGACTCGAGGGTATAGGCCCGTCTCGTTTTTGCCAGATGCCCATATATACACACGCGCGCACTCGTACGGGTCCGCGATCGCGAGTGTCAATATTTGCGGCGCGACCAGCAAAACGTGATGTCATTGTTTCTGCGCACGCACATGTGCGACGCGTTGTTCGATTCACTTTTTGCACCGCGAACAGCGTCAGCACGTGACAGTTGGGCTTAATGATTTCTCTCCCCTTCTCGTTATAATCGAGAACTCGCGATCTGAGAAACAACTCGCCGTAGATGCAAAGATAGCCATATAGTGTATGTATAATGAATTGCTTTCTGCTAAATTGCGCGCGGTTTATTCCTCCGCTCAGGTACAGTTTAATAATATTGTAACGACTCAAATAAAACTTTTCGATTTTTCCCAGCTGCCCCATGAGCTCGCAAACATTTTTCAACAAATACTTGAGGCTCGATGGAGTACGATGGAGTCAATCAGCCGAGCGCGAGTTGGTATATAGAACAACGCGTTCAGTATAATCGTCAATCTGCTCGACATAATTTCCGCTGCTAATTATCAAATACAATTGTCTAGGGTACATAAACGTGCAGGCATACGGTCGAGTGGTATACGTTGTCGCGGGCAGGAACCGGGCTCTTTTCACTCGCCATTAAAGTCGATTGTCTAGCTCTTGGCCAATAAAACCAAGTGGCTCGAGTTCGATCGACGCATCTGCTCCGGTGCAAGAGTTACAGGCCGGCTCGCGACAATAGCCCAGCTTTACAACCACGTACAATGCATATCCAACGTATGTACTATACGATTTACAACGTATCAGCCGAGTGCGCGCGGCTAGAAATGTATATGTAAGGTAACTGTACCCAATTTGGCACTGTACCCAATTTGGCACAATCGTCAGATTTCGTATTTCCGGTGCTCTCTGAGCATCAGTCGCTCTTGGGTTATGTTGGGGGAATTAAAAGAAAATTTTCGGTACCTTCCCCGCCCATTTAGCCCTTAAAACCACTCTCCTACAACACTTTGAACTTTCACTTACTCATTTTTTCACCATTTTCTTATTTCACTTTTCACACTCAACCTCAAAAATCAGGTGTCAATAATTTTTATCTCTCAAAGTGTCATTCCTCTTTTTTGTGTAAAAACATCTCAGCTTTCGATTGGTCTCATCAGTTTTCCTAAAATTATTTTTTATCCTACTCAAATTGCTGTTTTTCGCATAAAAAAAAAGTGAACCCAATGTGCCCCTCTACGCGTTTTTAAATGGGAAGATTGAGTGAAATCATTGAATATTTGTATAGACATATTACGATGATTTAGACGCGTATTTTTGAGTTGTATGTTAAAAATTTTGTATAAATATCACTGGGAACATGATTGAGAGTTTATTTCAATGCCAATTGGATCGTCCCTGTAGGCCTATATAGGCTGTAGCTAATGATTAAAAAATTGTGCCAAATTGAGTACACGTTTTGTGCATTTAGCCTTTTTGCGTTTTTTTTTAAATTGCGATTTTCGATAGGTTAAAGTAGTCGAATGATGATTATGAAGATGGTTTCTAATAGGTATTGAGTTAAGCTTTGAGATGCCGTTCACAGAATTTTAAAATTCGAAGTCTATCATAGTCAAATTCGCGAAAAACCCTTAGGGGGGGGCACATTGGGTACAGTTACCTTATATTCAGCAGTCGAGTCGGCCGTGGAAAAAGACCGAGGAGTAAACTATATCGAGGGTAACGGGTGAAAAGGATCTGGTATACACACACGTAGCGCGCGCGGCTAGATTATTCATTCAAAGCGCGGCCTAGTCGCGACACCAACGGATTTATCACACGGCTCATTCGCTCGTTGTTGTATAGATATACACACAGAAAATCGGCCGCGGTTTATATAGGATTCGTGGTTTGCGCGTCGCCGGGAGAATCCCGCGCGGCAGACCAGTTGGCCGATCCCGATGCGGAGAGACCGGCCGCGGGTCAGACGGAGCGGAAGCCGCGCGCAAGCGGCTAAAAAGGAGATCGTCCGGCAAACGTGTGTGTGTGTGTGTGTGTGCCAACGGCAAAAAGCCAGCCGAGGCAAATGATAATTGCACCTGGCTCGGGATATGTCGCTTCTTTAAAAACGCGCGCGCGAGTCACGCTTCGAAAGGCGCAAAAGGGGCCACAGCCTATACGCGCCTGTGTACTACGTATAATCGCAGGCGCAACAGGTGTCCTCGAGCTGCGACTGCGGCGGCGGCGACTTGTCTGCACCGGTCACCCAGGACTTTTCTATGCGGATATATATAGCGCGCGACCCATAGCCGCGTTTTATTAATTGACTGGTAGGCTGCAGCGCGGGCACGATGACAGTATATGCTAATGCTCGCCAACCGCGCGCATAGTCTGTTGGTTACGTGCGGCGTGGCTCGCCCCCATTCACTATCGCTGTGTGCCACGCGCGTATGCCATACAACACCGGCTGTTGTATAATGCATTGTGTCCGAGATAAAGATGCTACACGCGCGCTTCGCTGCAAAGTTGCCGCATGCCAAACAGTTTGACTTTTGGTTCGATTGAGCGATTTGCGTGCAGTATCGGCTGGTCCGCGAGTTTGTTAATTGGAATAACCATATGGTTATACATATTGAGTAGTGCGATATTGGAGAATGGAAAGTTTGACCTACATATACTCGAGTACCAAACGACATTCCGTGAGAAAAATTTGTGTGACTCAGGGGATCGGTTACCAAGTACACTTGGTCGATTCGCCAATTCACATATATGCAATTCGAAAATAATTGTCTACTACTTTTTCAAACGTAAGCCGGATAAATTTTCGTAGAGACAAACTATCTCACGTGGACCATAGGTTTAAAAAAAGAAACCGCATTGAGATAGCAAATGTCGCATGCGGCCGAACAGTTGAGACTCGGTAAGCATTGTCTGGAGAACTGATGAGTTACTCGCGCGGGATCAATCAATAAATTCAGATATATACCCGGGAGTTTTCAATCGATCGCCATCTCAACTCACGACCATACACACACTGGAAAAATTATCACTCGAGCGTGGTACATAAGAATACGCATTGTTGTTTGGATAGACGGTAAATCAAAGGCAGTTCCTAACTAGAGACTCGAGCTATGGCTTCGCCAGTTGTATATAGCCGTAACAGCTGGATATAGGTATATCTCGAGAGAATTCACGTGCGCGCGAAATACAATCGGGCGGTGTATTTTTTTTGTTTTTGCCGGTGCGCTCGGCGGATATAGAAAAATGCCACACTGGCGCACACGTAGCCCTGAAAACTTTCTAAAACACCAGCAACTCGCGGGGCACTCGCGATCATCTTGCATAACTCGACGAGCGAGCCGCGATCGCATCGGCGCGCGCGTACATTTCCGCGTCGTAAATAACACCGGCTGTGGGTCGCGGCGCCTTGGACACGTGCGAAAAATACCCCTGCACCTCGTGTGTGTGTATCTATGTATTCAGATCCTAGCGGCTGTATAGATACTGCACTGGGCCGCTGGAGATGGTAGATGCTGTGGGGAGATAAAGCACGTGCGCGGCGCGCGGACCACCCCTAAATTCGAGCCGCTCCATTCATTCGGTGGGATCGCGCGCGCGGTCTCATTATATGCCCGGCCCGGCAGATTGGCCGCCCCCTCTCGATTTCGTATATAATGCACGTGTCCCGGCCACCGCGATATAATCACTTCCGAGACATTTTTTGCTCTTGCGATCGAGCACACGCAGCGATCCGAACCCTAATCAGCTCTCTGTGGCTTCTCTGATGGGATTCCTCAGCTCGGGGGGGAAGGTATACTCCGCTCGGCGCGTAAATTCACACGGATCCATTTGGATTTTGTTTCACTTTTCATTCCCCGATCGACCGACCGCACGTCTGTGGGGGCAAAAACGTATCGATTGCGGGACGAGTAAATGCACGCGATAATCGACGGGGGCAGTATTCAATTCAAGGACCGATGATTAAATTTCTCTCGACGTGCAGTATAGTTGTGTTATATTTACACTTTTGTATTTTTCCGCGATTCCGAAAGTTTCCACCCATTTGATAAGTCTAATGATCGGTTAGTCGGGGGTTTTAGAAATGGGTTTGACGTTATACGGCCGCCGCGCGGAAACTTTCAATCGTAAAATGTTTGTCTGCTTGTCGGGGAACTAAGCGTGCCTACATACACGCACACCGATCCAATTAGTGTTCTCACAGTTCACTTGTACACATAATCGCCAACTATTTAGCTTATATGTTACTTGAATTTCCAATCGGCCAACGCGCCTAGGCAAATAGCTATTTGCTTTGAATATTTTACGCCGTTTTCGCGAATCTATGCGCCTTGATCGGGCGGAGGGACGCGTAATTATATCCAGGCCACACACGGCATTTCACTAAACGCTACAAAGTTTCAGATGTTTAATTACGACCGAACACATGTATAAGTGACTCATCCGATGTCATCATGTCTCGAATAACATCGGACTTGAATCATATCGATCAGAGATTAACTGTAATCTCCATTTAATCATTAGGCATAGTTTTGCGGACTTGTAGAAACAAATCATCGAAAACCCATCTCATTTCAAGATTTTACATATTGTAGGAGTGCAATACGAGTGTGTGAGTGATTCCGAGTAAACGAATTTCTGCCGTGTATCGAACACTCCGAGACAACACTGTTAAATAAGTCGGCGCACATAGGCACGCATATATTGCCACGTTAGTCAAAATTTCCCATACGGTTAAAAGATATTCAATTTGGAACAAAACGATTGAATCCATTCAACTTTTACGATCGTATCTCGGCTGCAACACTCCAAAATGAAAACCATTCATAAAAGACTAAGGTATAGCCGAACGACAAATATTCATTATTCAAATTTTGTTTAAGCTGCATAGCTATCTGTTAAAAAGTAGAAAAATATACTCGCGCAACGTGCTACTCAGACGCACTTGTCACTTTCACACGCAATCGCTTAGCGCGAAGTGATTTCAAGGTTCCGGTGCGGTGCGGCCGGCAATATAATCTCGTGTGCAGCGATGCACCGTCTCTCGCAGATACCGAGATACATTTTTATCGGTAAAACGTGGCTGTTCGGAGGAGGAATCGGCAAAACAGCCGCGAGTCGTGTCCTCGAGTGGGGAGCACGTGGCGAAAGGACGACTAGACGGGGAATTCGGAGCTCGCGCGGCGTCCGCGAGAAAGACTGGAGCAGCTGGGGGAGGCTCACCGAGGACGGAGTGGCTGTGCAGGGTCTGGCTGCGGCCCGAGCTGAACCTGTCGGGTGGCGCCATGCTCCTCCTCGTCGAGCGATCGGTCAATTCGGCTCGCACTGCAATTCACAATCGCGCTGCAGGCACACGTCGCGGTCACATATTCACTCACTCGGTGGCATGGCACTGTATATACTTAACGGGGGGGGGGGTGTGGGGGTTGTTCGTCGCGGGGTCGAGAGAGTCGTCGTTGCGCGTTGCGGAGCGCGGGCGTCCGAGCGCACTCGCGGCTCGCTGCTTACTGAGCGCGCGATCGGATCGGCGCAAGCGCAAGCGCGCACCACTTCCCCCGTACACCAGCTCGAGAGAGAGACCAAGCCGCGCGCGCACTGCGGAATCCTCTCTCTCTCTCTCTCACGCGCGGCAACAGGTAGGGGCCCGGCCGGCGCCCCATCGATCCCCAGCCTCGACTCGACGCGCTCTTTTTACCCCTTTTCCCTCTTTTAACAGGACTCGTCCCTTCTGTGTGTTTCCAAACCGCTCCGCCCATTTTCTCATTCAGCCGCCTTCTTTAGCTTCTTCTATTTGCACATTTTTCACGCGACCCTCGCGATATACTAGCAGACACATTGTACTTCCCAATTAACGCAACACTTTTCTCTCGTATACTGCGCGGGGCAAAAATCGCTCTAGTCGTAATCAGCTTCGACGTATTGAATTACACCGACAATTACGCGTGTAGCATCGTCGTACGTGCTCATCTGTGCCCTTGGGCCAAAACCAATAAAGTTGATATATGATTGAATCGCGCGGTATACCCCTGCAACGTATCTCTATCAGTCGCGCGCGCGCGCGCGCGCGGCAAGAGTAAGATGATTCCCGCGAGAGTAAGTTATCCCGCCGGAGAAACGATTATGCGCGTGACTGATGAAAATCTTACCGGCCGACCTACTTTTCACAATCTATATCAATTTTCGCTCGAAAATGTAATCACGATCGAGTCACCGCATCGTCGAGGGAGACATAACGAATAATGGCTCAAGAGGTCGAAAGATGCGCGGCTCGCTCGGCTCTATACAGTTTCGATGGAAATTGAAAAAGATTAACGTCGCCGAATGATTCGCAGAAACCACGAGAAAAATGACTCGTCTCGTCGCGGATGAGACAATATCCATATTCGCTTCTCCTAAACTCGAATAAATGATTGCTGGAGGATAAATTTTAATTAGCGTCTAGGCGGATAATATGCAAAAGTAACGACGAAACGCTCGTTTAGCTACTCGAATCCGGTCGCGGTGGTGCTAACTCGCTGAGCATGTTTGAAAAAGATGTATACGTCGGCAAAACAGAATACAAGTGTATACAACACGCGGCGCGCAGAGAGTGAAATCTTCCTACGAGGCTGCAATCGGCTTTTTCAATTGGCACGACCCCACGAGATGAGGCACGTCTATGCGATAATGGACAGAAAAGGCCGGGCGGAGGATTTTTTAAAATGGAGGATGCTGGCGCATACGTATTGGGGAGGGAAGGATTTGCAGTTCTTGGGAAGGGACTAATAATACACAAAGCGCGGCATCGGAGCAGAGGCCAATAAGAAAGGGAAGTCGAGATAAAGGAGCTGCGTGCAGAAGGAAAGGAAACCGCACGCGCGCGGGACGTGCGACCGAATTCATCGTAGGACGCGTGTGTGTGATCGCACCTCCCCGCAAAGCCAAAACATCACGCACTCCTTTCCGTTCCACGCACAAGTAACATGTATATTCACACAAGCGCGTCCTTTCACTCGTGGCGTATTCTATACCTGCACTGATCCGACTCTCCGACTCGACACATTCAAAAATCCGTGTCGCATGTGAATCACACGGGAAATATTGGCTAATTCGGCTACACGTGTGCATCGTTGGAAAAACATGTCAATCGGGCGCAATCGCTCATTTAATTTTTACGCGGTCCAACGAATTCGCGCGCTTGAAGTCGAAATTTATCTTCGGTGAATTTACTGGTCTCCTCTTATTATATGCGATCCGGCGAATTTTCAGCCAAGATCAATCGGAACAAGTTCCACCCAGTTTACATACTACATGAGCGGTAAAAATTAATAGGCGTAATATTGGATATGAGATCAATCAACACGCCATTTCACTTGTCACAATATTGGTTGAGGGTATGTACAACTTTCCACGGTACCGAAATGTATATTTTTGATGAAAGTAAAAACCACCTGGAATTAAATTCTGTCAAACAGAAAAATGGACACTGGAGAAGCTGATTGAATGTTACTCATACAGAACTCTCTTAAATCCTTACAGTGAAAAACCACCGCATTGCAGTTTAAATCACTGTTAGAAGGTGGACGACAAATTTACTAGAATTGCATGGAATTTTTCATGCAACTAAAGTGAATTTTCACTTTATTTGCCTGAGTTTTGATAGTAAAATTTTTTACATAAAATTCTCATTTTTACATCACAATTTGCAGTAAGTATGGTGTGAAGTGAACTTGTATACTTACTGTGAAATTCATGTAAAAATGTTTTCCATAAAAACTCATGGAACTAAAGTGAAAATTCACTTTAGTTATAAGAAATTCACTGTAATCCAGTGAATTTGTTGTCCACCTTCTTACAGTGATTTTTCACTGCAATGCAGTGGTTTTTCACTGTAAGAATTCAAGAGAGAAGGTATTTGATTGTTAACGTATTTTTGATATTGCTCCGTGTGAACTCGAATTCTTCATGATTCTCTGGCCCATAGGATGATTTGTATCATTAGCATTCCTACAGGTTATATCCATTCGACGAATTCAATTTTGAAAATTCACCGGCAGTTCGAAAGGGAAATTATTATTTCCCGAAGATGCAAAAGAACAATGATCTTTTGTTACGCGTTTTATAACCGTGAGCAATAGTATGCATTTAGCAACAGCCGAGGAGTTGCGCGCTGTTTGAACTTGAAAATGCCAGTGCACTTGATTGCGTGATATTACGAGGGCGCAGGTAAGAAAAGGCGCGAGAGGAAACGCGCGCGCAGAGGAAGTGGCGGTAAAAAGCAGCTTGAGGAATACATAAGAATTCGTTCCGACTTGGCTGCTCCGCCGGAGAAAGTTAATAAGTTCTGCTCTGGCTCTCGCGACGAGACTCTCTTCCTCGATTCACCCCATTTTTGGGCTGGCGCGACCAATTGCGAGGATGTATCAATCAGCGATGAAATGTTACGTATATATAATGAATTTATCAGTGATGGGTATTTGGCGAAGGAGCTCAGGTTTGAAGAAAACATGTACGAGAAACGTTCCAAGTATTTGGGAGAAAGAGACATTTTCTCCATAGCATTCGTAGCTGCTACCATTTCTACACTGATTGTCTAGAACCTTTTAACGGTAAAAATCATTTAACATTACAACATCCAACTATAAGTCATATGGAATAACCTCGCAAACATTGAGTTGTAAAAGTTTCAAGAAAACCTTTTTCAATCTTTCAAGTTTATGGACCATTATATATCACGCATTACTTATGATTATTCAATTTTAAATATAATTGTACTTTCAATGGATAATAATCAATGACGATCGATTTTTCGAAACCTCATTATGTAAGCAATCCAATCGAATTAACATATTCTCTAATGAGAATTATTAATATTTTCGTCACAAAAATTCTCCGCACAGTGAATAAGCATAGTACGCTTTCTCAAGTTTTGCAACTATTGACAAGATTATCAGTTCAGTAAAAATCAGAAGGAATTTTCTCGAAACATAAAATAAAGCTCTTGATGCATCAGAGCCTTCGCTTTTTTTCAAAATGGTGAAAGAAACTCAGATCAAATTTGATCTACACTAAAATCGATAGTAGTATAGTAGTATCGATAGTATCTATGGCTGACAGTACAACGTGATTATTGTACCTACAAAATTTCAAGCAAATCAAACCACTAATTAGCCCAAAAAAATTTGAAACATTGTAGAACGGTACTATTAAATGTCCAATGTATAAAATTGTAGAAAGCTTATGGATTTATATTTTATTCCCAAGTTTTCCTTCTGAGAAAGAATAATTATGATTCTGGCGAGTTTTCGTAGATAAACGTCATACAAGTGTTTTTTTTTCCAAAGTAATCTCAAATTATACTTATGGTGATTAGGGTTCAACTTATGTGTGATTGCAGGTAATGCGGCCAGGTAGTTCAAACAACTATGGTAGATCCTATTATATCAAGCATAACGCGTCGGGCCGGACCTGCGATCCACGATTCTCGTATTATTGAGACATGATAGAGTGAAAAAAATTACTGTTAATAGCATCCGTTCATTGGAAAGTAACGGTGAAAAATTCTTTCATTCAGCAAAAATGTTGAATCTTGCCACTGATTCTATAGAAATAATACGTTAAAATTACGTCAATATATTTTCTGAACTTTGCAAGTAAAACAGCCAGTTTCTATTTTATTTTATACAATTGGTTTTTGAGGAGTCGTTCAACCCGTAGGATCCGGGGAAACGTGGATGAGATTTGAACGATTCTTTTCTAGTGCCACAGGCATGAAAAAAGTCTCGTTCGGCATCGAAAATGATACATATTTTCTTCAAGATTCAAGACAGGTATCAGAGTTCACGTTGGTCAGAAGGAGCTATTTTATTTACGAAATCCACTGCAGTGACTCCAAGGTGATCTTGGGGAATTTGGAAGCATCATGAGATGACGAGAAATACTTTCAAAAAGCTGTAAAAGTCGAGGCAGTGCTGTGGAGAATACCCAAGAGTATATAACAAGTTTTTATTGAAATTCGCTCGAAAATTTGTTTTTGGTACGCTAGTTGAGTCGTTACTTTAAATTGATTCGTTCTTACGACATTCTGTTCCATATATATGGAACTGGCGAAGTTTCGTCCACACGAATGATTTGTTCATCACTGTCAGGAGTCTCCCAAGAAAAAAAATGATCCAGAATGTATTTGCTCAAAACTGAGTGTACCAGCAAATCCACACTTGGGACTGCACATTCAGCTACGACAAGCCCATTGAATAATATCTGTAGGGATTCCGTTTGGAAATCCAAAGCAATAATTTTCCACAATTGTACATAGAAATTGATATTGTCACACGAAACAAACTCTCATTCGTCACACGAATCCACCTATCGATGAAACACAAGAACGAAGAAAAAAGGCTAGCGAGCTTAAAGGGGAGAAGAATATTCCCACTCGAGCCAGTTAGTTGGCCGGAGCGCGTCGTTATCAGTGCAGGGGCCCCTCGCTCACGCTGATTAACCCTTGGGGATCTCGTGCCGTACGACTGCGTATCCGGGAAAGGCGAACGCGGTGGGTCGATTTTGGAAGTCTCGGCGTTACGCGCGCCGATCGAGGGTTGAGCTCATGCAAATGACGTCTTGCGCGCGCGTAATATCCGAGGAACGGATGCTCGTGGGCGGACCGGGCCCAAAGCGCGACTGCAGCACACACCTCTACAGCTGCAAGCCTACGTGCGCTGCGGCTCTCGTAATACACTTTAAATCAGCCGGGTGCGCTGGATCCGCGCGCGTTAATTGGCTCTCGGCCCGTTGCGCAACGACGCGCGCCCGACCCTTTATTTCTCTTTTTCTTCTCCCTCGCGCTCGCTCTCGTTTCTCCCGTGGCCTACATCCGCGCGCAATTACTCCGACCGATCGATTTTAACCGATCGCGCGCGCCCGTATTGAATTATGAATTATTCAGTTACGCGCGCGAAATGCTATAGGGGCCGCTCCCCGCCGAATCCACCACGGCCCTGTGTATTAACACTTTCCTCTTATCGCGCACGCTCATCGATATATACTCCTGCGCGCTTTTTATTTATCGGCGCGTTACATAAATTAAATTGATAATCACGTTGACAATTTCACATGGAAAAGGGATATTTCAAAAGAGGAGGGCGCGAAATTTATGTTGCTTAATCGTCGTCGCTCTTCCTCAGCCTCCTCCTCCTCCGAACCGCTCGTGTAATTGACGAGGAAATATTGCTCGAGCCCCCGAAAAACATCTCATTCAATATTTAATCGAGACGATCTTCGCATCCTTCAGCCGCAGCTGCGCTCTCTCGAGTGATTACAAAGTGAAACATTTCATTAAGTTCGATTGGAACTATTTAATTTGCAAATAACTATAATCGAACGTTTTATCAATGTGTATATATGTTCGAAGAAAGAACATAAAACGAAGCACTTTGGCACCACGAAAACATCCGTATACTGAGCGTGTCCTGTGTCTGCTGGCGATCATGTATAACATGGCCAAAGCGATCGAGAAATTCTCACGATTTTTACCGAGTGAATATGCCTATTTTCTTCGGAGCGAGATACATACACAACAATTTTCATGCGAGATAAAACTTTCTCGTCTTGCCGTTAACATGCGAATTGGGTATTTAGTACGGCGCTTTGAAACACAGACGCGGTACACACAATGTACGGTAAATGAAAATCGTCTAGTCTCGCACGAGTTTATGAATGTATAACGTGGTATCTTTTACAGAGTATGCTTATACCTGTGCACTAATGTGCAGCTATGTCGGAGAATTAGAATTCTTGCGTGAGACTGTTTACGACCTTATTCGATTATATCTATACGGATATGAAAAAAAATATGTAAACATGTGTATTCCTCGATCAGATTACAGTATACAGTGATATTTTAACAAACAATATATGGTAATTACAGATGGAAAGTCATGGAAGAAGTTGCTTCCGCAAAAAGTTCCGACTGTGTGATTGAAAAGTAAGAGAATTAAAATTAACGTGACGTAGCGCATCGATGGGAAAGTAACCAAGGATGTAAAAACTTTTCGTATTTTCTTGTATCAGTTTTATACTGTTTTTATCCGCGAGTAAAACCCCGAGAATCAAATATAAATGATAAAGTATAATGAGACATTAACAAAATGCTCGAAGCTAATGAGTAGGTTTTGATACATTCGCCCCGTGAGGCTCGGTGCTACATAGGGGGGTATATACATCTAAATGTGCAGCCCTTGCGTGCGCGCGAGCCTCGCTGCACGTGCGATCCATAAAGTGCGCGAAATTCAAACCTCCCGTGGAGTGTAATAGCTGCAAAAGCGTGAAACGATCCTCGCGAGTGTGCTGGCGCGCTCGTACAAATTATAAGCGAACGTATGAGGGAAGGCATACACCGGCGCGTCAGGAGAGCATCCCGGATTCAAAGTCCGCGTGGTTACGGGCCGGAGCGGAGGATCGTTTCAATTAACCGTTAGGCATCGGCGCCGATGACAGTGTAATTAAAGCCGATTTCCAATTGGCACGAGCGTACCATAACAACGTCATTATTACTTCCTCCGCGCGTCGCTCCGGCAACTTTATCGCCTTGTTAAAATGCACCGACGCAAAAATCTCGCGCCGCTAACATCGTGCGCCCCGGTGCGTTTTTTTTTCTACAGCCGCGCGTCTCCATCGTCGAATCCAACCGCCAGCGAGTGCGCGTTCGATCCGCGCGCAAAAAAGGGTCTCCAAAGTATAGACTTCTCCGTGGTTTCTTCCCGGAGTCGTCGAGAGATGCGTTTGATTATCGAAGGCGCCAGCTGGACGACATGGTATACAGATGACTAATATGCGAACGATTACGAAGAAGGAAAAAATTACGCCGGAGCTGAGGGATATTGCCGGAAGAAACGTCGTATTATTCAATGTTTTACGAGAAAGGAACTGCCGCGGGCATTTCAAGAGCCGAGTCTAACCGCGAATGCAACATTGAAAATAAAACCAGTTGATTTTATGCAAACGCTCGCGACGGCCAGCCGCGAGTTTAACGAGATATTGAAAATATTCAAGCAATATATTGGTTGCGGGCCAAAGTTTGTCCCACATACCTGCAACGACGCATCAATTCGAATATATCAGTGGAAGGATCGTTGAACATAACGCGCGTCTAATGAAACAATCGACGGGAAGCGACATGCGCGATTGCGGCGGTGTAAAGCCAAACAGCTGCAGACAGGTTACAAAAGGCGTGTAAACGAGTCGTTTGATTCAGGGGCGATGTTGGCTATAGTCGAGCTGCTGGGAAAACGAGGTCGAGTTGGGCGCGACTAGAGAGATAGCGCAGCTCGCTTCCTACGGGCCGGCGAATATCAATTCTCGGCTCGATCGCGACAGACACTCTGTCGCGCGGCTTGGCGCGTGGGCCGTTCAAGAAAGTGCAGCGTTTATAAAACGACGCGATATAAGCAGCGGAGCTACCAGCTCGCACTTGCGCGCGAATCTCGAATGTGTGCGGTATATGGATCCGCGGCGACTTCCGCGACTCTTTGTCTCGAGAGAGCAGCTGCTCTTACTCCTTGGCTACCTGTTGCGCGGAATCTTAATGGCGCGAGCCGAGTCCCTTGTGCCACGCTCGCGATCGAGTGCCGCGATCCTCGCGGCTGAAATAATGCGCTGAGGACGCGCGCAGCAGATAAACAGCGCTAAAAGCTTGGACAAATACTTTGCCGCCCAAATTCGCCCGAGATGCGTCCGAGTGCATTTAGCGCTTGTCGCGCGCCGCACCGCGAGAGAGCCACCGATAATACTGCCTACGCCGACGTGATAATCAAAGGAACGTTGATGGATGCGCGCGCGTTTCCCAGTATCGATCCTTGAAAGCATTATCCTCGTTTGAAATGGAGAAAAAAGTTTAAAGCTCGTTGGTATATAATCGATCGATTCAAGGATCCACTCGTTAACTACATATATATATCCCCTTCGGAGTGTGTGTTTCATTTTGAGATTGAAACTGTTACCGCGATATATATGCGCGCGTAATGGATGTTTGAGTGCACGCGAGCCGATTGAAACAGTAAACGCTCGAGCGATTAAGTGGATGAGATCAGATATACTGAATAGACGATAGATTTAGATTGCAAATGGGTTTATCGATTTTACAGTGACGACATAATAATATGTGTCTTACTCCTCGCCAGCTCCTCTGCATGTATACCGTTTAGAATTTATCGGGGCGGATTACCAATTGTTCCGTAGCACACACACACACACACACCATTTAATAGCGCTCGGGCGCATTCAACGCGCATTTTAGCACTAATGCTCGCGTACTTATCTGCTCCGCCATTGATGTCATGTTTCCAGCCCGACAATATGAAGTAATGGGATAGGACACCAAAGCCCACAGCCCAGAACAAGCGTCATTATCAACTGTGTTTCCTGTCACTAATGACTCGAGCTCCCAACTGCTGCTCGTTTTATGATCGTGCCGCACGCCGATAAATAGTAGCCGCACAGATTTTCCATTTACCTCTATATATCTATCTAATTCCACTAGATCGTCATCATAATCGGCAATCCGAAATTTAGCTCTTTCTCCCCAATGTAATTTTTGTTTATAACGAGCTTTTAATCAACGCGTCTCGCTTTCCGATAAGCGAGAGGTACAGCTCTGCTGGCATTGCGATTGCAGTTAAGACGCGAAGGACATTCCGATATACTCATCTATCGGATCGACGGGTCGATTCACCCCGGTGCTGCACCTGTGTAAAACTGTTTGACTGGCAGCAAACGCTCTTTTCCCCCAGTTACCCTTTCATGCGATTGTCGATCATTGGAAAAGGTAGATAGAATAACTTTCACGATCGATCCACGAGCAGAGCCGCGCGTGATTTGTCACGGCGCGTTTACGTCCACGTCCGTCAATGATTATCGCGCAATTATAAGTGCGCGCGCGACTTGGGGGCCGTATACGCACACTCGAGAGAGCCAACGTGCAGGGGCGGGCTTTTTTCCCCGCGCGCGCAAACGTGAAAGCTTCGGTTTTCTCTCTATAACCGCGTGCGCGAGCATAAATCGCGTAACCCGCTGGTGTGTGTGTGTGTGTGTGTGTGTGTGTGTGTGTGTGTGTGTGTGTGTGTGTGTGTGTGTGTGTGTGTGTGTGTGTGTGTGTGTGTGTGTGTGTGAGCGCGGCTCTGCTAGTTTTTACGCTCGGACACGCGCAAGTGCAGATATACTCGATGCTTGAATGCGGCTACTCGCGGGAGAGAGGCGTGCGTGGGCGTCTATATACGCGTGTAGCCGCGCCGTCCGTGGGGTGCTGATTTTTCGGCACGTATGTGACTCGCGCAGGCCAGACGCGCGATTTATATCCGCCGCGCCGCGACTGCTGATGAAACAACAACGAGCAAACGAAAATTGACAAATCAGTGTGTACCACCGAGCGATTGGAACACGCGCGTGTGGAGGAACGTTGCGCGAGACGATTGCGTTCTCGGTCTGGTGACATCTGTCGATCCAAATCGAATATTCGTTTCAATTATCGCGCGTTTAGATTAGAGCCTGGAAAGAAATCACTGCGGATAGACGGATATTATACTGGTGCGCGCGCGCATTCTTATACCTACAGTAGCATACAATAGCCACCTACGTTGGGACACAACGAATGCTATTTTTATTGCCTATATAGTATTTGGAGACTGTGGCGTTTTACCGCTACGATTGATTCACGATGCAGAAACAACTCGATTGCTTATTCAATGTGATGACAAAATTATTGTCCGACTACGTATGGACACCTTAATATTCGATATAGCTTTACGACAGCAGCGATATGGGCGTTTCTCGAAATTCGTTGAAATATTTTGAAGAAAAAAGACTGCAAACGTTGCATATTGAACCGAGCCGAAAAGTGAAAAGGGATATGATGAAGAGAGCACAATAATACGTCTCGGATTAATTGCAGTCAAAGAGAGGAGAGCGTGGATGAGAACGTGCCGGGTCTCGCGAGCGGACGTATTAAGTGGCGCAAAAAATTTACACCCGATATAATAAGTCAATTAACTCTTACTCTTAAACTTTCACGAGAGCCGAAAAACCGGCAAATACTCGAGAGATAACGTCGAGGCAATCTTATGAGATCAAGGGCACGTGACGCGCGCGTCCCGACCCACGGACACAAATTATACACGCAGTCGCGCATGCGATTGGGAGATTCAGATAGAAAGCTGTGCGCCTGCACGTTTACCCAAACTCTTTTACCTTTTCTCTCCCTCTCCCTCTCTTTCTTGCTCTTTCCCCGGTGTCTTCAATTTGCGCTTCGCACGAGTAGCCAACAACTAACGGTACACTCTCTCGAGCATAATATAACGTGGCATCTCACGCGGAACAGCGCGCAATTCACACTCGGCCGGGAGGATAATTATTATTCGCAGATATTTTCGTGGGCGAATGGCTCGGCGGTTGGCGCCGATAAATTTCAATTTTTCTACGCAGATCTTGAGCGCACGTCGGAGTGTATCGGTTGCACTTTATCCCCCAGCATACGTCGATCGACAATCGTTCTGGTTGCGTTTAATGGAAGGCTTGAAGTGTAATTTAGTTTGTATATATTTTACAAGAGGAGTATCTAATGTGGAGTTCACACATAGTAATGGATGTTATTGACCTGTTGTGGAAAATATACTCATTGATTCATTTATGTATGGATAAAATGTAGAACATCTACTTTGCCAATCTGAAAACGTGCGAGTATTAGTTCTCAACGTAATTATTGGGAATTAACTTATCTCGATGGCGGACACTTGGTTGTGGCAAAAGATATCTAGTACAACAATTATTCCAAACTGAATTAAGTTTCGTTCACGTGAGAATGTGTATGATTGATTGAGGTAAAACTATGTTATGAATATGTTGATAACTTGATTCGAGGCATTAGCATTAAGTAAATCGAGAATAAACTTTGAGATCGTGATTTATCAGCGCAGTATTACCAGATATGAATGAGCACGTGTGACTTGCACGGGATAACTCGAGAACAGTAATCATATTCTTTAGAATTTTCCGTGCCCGGTACAAATCGTGCAGTACAGCGAAAAAAAGTAGTCCACATGGCGCATGACGTATATATACGCAATCGCGGCCAACTGAACCCACGCGCGATCGCGAGGAAGTAAAGGTGAAGGTTCACGCGGTTGGGGTAAACAGCGCGAGAACATTGGCGTGCAGGCAAGTGCAGCTCGCGGTAGACAGTCGCGCGCGCGTGGTCGCATATACTTGGGTGGAGTGACACGTCTCGCGCCCACGCTCGCTCCCACGTTTGCGTCAAGCTCTCCTCAATTTCTCTCCCCCCTTCGACTTTCTCGCGCACGCGCGCGCGCGGCTATATAAACCCTTTTTTCTTTCTAATCCCTTTCTTTCCCTCTGCTGCACCTCCGCGGCGTATCCCCCGCACGTGCGTTTTATTTTTACATCTCTCGAGAGCTGGCTGCAGCCGCGTCGCGCGAGTTTATCGCGCGATGTCGCGCGTTTTTATTTGCGCCGCGCTGCAGACTTGTTTGTCCCGGCTCGAGCAGGCTTATTTCGACGATCGCATACGCGTTTTTACTCGCGCAGTTCCTATTACGCTCACTCTCTCATCTTCCTGTCACTTTACACTTTTCCGCTGCAGCTTAACGCTTCTTCAAATTACCCACTCTTCCTCTCTCGCTTGCGCGCTCGCTCGTTTCATTATCTCCTCCAAAAACACCGCCTCATCAGCTTTCCTGCGCGTTATTCCCTTCTCGCCGTGCAATTCTCGCATTCTCCCATCGGTTTCTCTCCGCGCCGCTCAAACTACCTAGTACACGCACACACACGCGCGCGCACGCCTCTCTCGCGTACACTTTTTTCCCATACACAACTCGTTTGAGCGGCGAGTCTATAATGATTCATTTCGATCATGCTGCTATATACCAATGAGAAACCTCGCTCGTTCATCAGCGAGCTGATATATACGCTCATATTGAATATATCTACTTGAATTACTTTTCGAGTTCCGCTCGATGGACCGAAAGTTGTCTGTCAAAAATCAAAATCTCAGCAAACAGAGGTTGCTAAAATTGTATCATCTTCCGATTCGAACGCGCAAATATAACGCATACGTAATCCGCGCCAACAGCGCAGTATCCTTATATAAAAAAGTGATGGGGGTCAAAGTGAAGCCAGTTAACTCGTGTTTTGATTGGTGTAGACCTAACCACGTGACGAGTCGAGTAAACTATAGATATAGATTTAGGTAGTGAATGCAGGGAAGGGAAAAACAAAAGAAGAGTAAATTTTGAGGTTTAGGGACGTATACTGTAGTTTTAAGAAGAAAATAAAAGTTTTGAGGTTGAAACAACCAAATCTTCTTGTCAGATGTTGAATAAAATCTAAATACAGGTTTTATAATTGCGTATTATGAACTAAAGCGTAAATCGCGCGCAGCGCGTCTGAATGTAGCTAGTTATATTTATATTGCAAAAACACGATCGACAGGATGGAGAATTTATTCAAAATACAAAAACAATCTCGAGCCAAGTGATATATAGGTATATACAAGCTTGAAAATTGCCGCACGTCTGAGATAGGTAATACTTTGACCGCAAGCCCATTCACGCGTGCGGTCGAGACGTAGGCCGGACTACACGGCTCGGACTACGCAGTCCATTCTCTCGTACGCTGTGGCATATACCTATATAGGTTTACTTGCGGTCGCGCTTGGGGGCGAAAGTCCCATTCATCCGCAGACGGGCCATTGAAGCCTCGCGAGAGCTCGACCGGTGCGTATACGGCGGCCAAGACATTGTCGCCGCCGCGCCGGATGCGCGACACGGTGTCGGAAGGGTTGCGCAAGCCGGCACACTGCACGCGAGTTGGTATATACGGGCCGATATGGGCATGGATGTTACGCCGCGAAGCTCGAGATGCTAATGCGCGCACGACAGAGGGGCTGGGGACGCATATTGAGGTCGGCCGGTGTGCCGCGATTGTATATCGATGCGTGTACTCGAGTGCTGATCGATTGGCGAATGATCTAGTTATCGTTGGCCAGTCGTTGTTCCCAATAGACGTCCAGCGCTCCGTATTTGGACCGACCCACTCGGTATGTGATATTCATTTGCGCAGTGATCAAGTCTCGGGCTATCCGGGGAAGGTATACAACTTATTTAGCACCAGAAACAAATGGATATTGCGATTGGTTCCATCACCTTCGTCATTGTCCGTGCTTCATCGAGTTCAGCGAGGCAGGGCAAAAAAAACTGAAAGTTTGTATGATATAGAGGGTGATCCGGTGAAATTTTTTTTTTCAACGGGTACTTTTCATTTTCAAGACTTTCTATTCAGACTTGGAAAATATATCGTTCCAATTTCACCGGGAATTTTTTCCCATCCGTCGCCACCGCACAATCCGCGAGCACGAGACATTGTAGATTGGCAATCAATATTACTAATCGAACCAATACCTACTGTTTTGTAACAACTTTTTCGCTCGATCGCTCGTTCGATCTATATCGAATAGACGCTAAACGCAATTTCCTTTGCATTAATCAAACGCGACGACAGTGAGTTTCTCCGCGTGAAATTTCGTTCCAGAGCATAACAAATCATATACCTTTTGATAAAGGAAAACAAAAAAAAAAGCATCGATCCGTCGAGGCAAGGGCGAGTCACCGTTCCTCGAGCGCATTACGAAAATGAATGAAAAGGATAAAAAAAAACTCTGGCGATAGCGGCGCGCGAGTAAAGAATATTCGCTGGACATCGCTCGAGCGATAACGTCCCTATTATCACTGCCGCACGCGAGGAAGAAATTATTATGCGATATTTTGCGCCTCTCGCTCATAAAATACCGACAGTATCTGCGCGTGTTTTACGACGAGACTCGAGTAAATTTACGACGGCGCAAAAGGTCAGGCTCGTGCACTTGCGGCGGTCCTTATATAATCCACGATTCGAGGATATCTCACTGTCCGCGCGAGCTTTGCGCCAACATCTGATCCTTTATTCTCGTGGTATCGCTCGAGTATTTCCACGAATCAACAGCCCCAGGAAGTGTTTCAGTTATGCAAAGAATGATACGTAGCGGTGCCTGTCAATTAGCCAACTCGCGGCCGATTCGGTTTATATTATTCATATGTTATCAATACGTTTATCTGCGATATCACGAAAAGTAGTTGTGCGACGGTGTCACGAAAGCAATGTTAAAAATAATCGTAATCTTCTGGGACGTTTAGGATACTTTCTAACCATGTTTCCTATATTTCTCTGTTTTTCCATGCTGTTTATGCGCACGCACGTGTATGTACAACCTACATGTGATTGCCTGCAGAAACGAAGTAAAAGCACATAGGATACGTGAAAAATGACGTCGTAAAGGTTTCGCGAGTGTGAATGAATTATTTTTGAGACCAAGAGTCCATAAGAGATAATATACGCTCCGATGAGCGCGGGGAAAAAATCGAAAAACGAAAAGCGTAAAAAAGCGTTGTCGGACAGGAATAAGTAACCGGGTAAAAGTCCCCCAGGTTTGGATAGAATACGTACATATGCACATATATAGCATAAAGTGCGTACATTGTGGGAGCAATAAAATATCGAATAACGATCGAGAGAGGTGCAGTTGGCCAAGGAGAATTGGCTATGGTTGGGATCGGTTACAGGCGCTATTTGTTCGTCGAGGAACATTCGACCGCGCGCGGCCGGCTGCAGGCTCCGCAAGAGAACAGACGCGACATGTGGTATTATACGCATCGTCAAAGTAGGTTGCACCGCAGAGCAGCGAAGGCCATGGCGTAAATTTATCTTCAAATGCAAATGCTCGAGCGCTCGCTTGTGTACCGACACACACATGTATGTACGTATATATATAGAGTATATGATATGCTGCACTCACCGTTTATGTAGACTTCCGCATTGACGAGAGTCTCCTCGTCGTCGGTGTCCGGCCCGAGGGAGACCGGCGTGTACACCATCGAGTCCCTCGACCTCATATCTCGGCCGTGTCGCCCAATCACCCTCGTCGGCCCAGCCGCATCAGCAGCTCCTACGTGTGACCTGCAAAATTAACGGCCCACATATTCAGCATTGGTTTGCAGCCTCGAGTCCGCGTTTCGGACACTTTCTTCTTCGTATGTATGCATATGCGTATACGTAACGACGCGCAGCTCGTATTAATTGATTATTAAATCACTTGCGCTGAGCAAACGAGCCCCTTCGTGATTCACGTGATCGTCGTCCGATGGGCCGGCATAGATTGGCCAACTTTATGGGATATTCGCAATAAGTTGAGCACCGAGAGAAAGATGAATCGGGCGCGCGCGGATTTACGGGTTGATTCCGTGGCTGTGCTCGAGCTACGAATGATATAAGCGTCATTTTTTAAAGAACCCTGATTGTTTTCCTCGTAAATCACGACGGTTAATCGACTTTGATCACCGAGCGAGAATTAATTCCTTGCCTCGCGCGCGCGCGCGCAGTTGCGACTGCAATTAATCATAAGCTGTATAATCGAGTTTGAAACGACGTGTCTTTTTTCACCTGACCCATAAGTGATTTTTTTCTCTCTTCGCGGATTTAATTTGAATCTCTTATGAATCCAAGGTTTGCTTGGTGTATGATTGATGTAATAGTGCATTCTATATCGTTGCACCAGAAAAACTACACGAGTATCGAACTCGGGTACAATATAAAACAGTGTTTAGTTGATGATGGAAATATTGTAAATGTCAGATGGCTGAAAGTAGACTTGAAACGGAGCAAAAGCGCCAACTATTTGTTGGGCGTATAGCTACTTGGGTATATATATGCAGACACCGGCTGCCGCTGTCGTACCGACCGGGAGAAATTGAATCTTCATACCTAGGGAGAACGGCAAAATCTTATAATACAGCAGAGAGCAGTGCGTGCGAGCAACAGCTTTGATCTTGAGGCGCTCGCGTATACGCGCATTCCACCTCCTTTACCTCTTTTTCAAAGTTCACGCGTTTCAGATCACTAGCTGCAGCCGCTTCTTCCTTTGATTAAAGTTGCGCGGCGCTTTGGAATGCTCTCAGCCCCGCCGCGGCTCGCATGATTTATATTTACTAGTAGGGGGTGTAACAAGCTGTTCTAGGAGCTTGCCTCGCTTGAACTTGCCCGCGAGCAAAGCTACTCTGCGTTTTTTCCCTCGAGAAAAATCCTCCTTATTATTTTTAGATCCGATTCCGCATTTTTCAGCGTGTTTTTACACGGGCCAGATACACGTATTGGATAAATGACGATCCAGCCGAGTAATTTCAATATTTGGATTCTAACAGCATGTCAATTGTCAAGCTTCGTGATTCACGTTGGACCTTTCTGCTTATGTAAAAACTCTAGCGAAATAGCGCTCGTATAATTTCCAACTTTTTGAAAAATAAAAATAAATGTTGACCTTTCAGTTTCTCGAGCGAAGAAAAGCACATTTTGTCCGAGAATCTGAAATGTGCTTTGCTTCTTCGTAGATCGTGAAGCGTGATTTTTTTTGCCGGGAGCTCGAAATGTGCTTTTTTCGTCATCAGATTGAAATTTGCTTTTATTCGTAAGGGCCGTCGATATAATCATTGACATAAAGTTCTCTACCAGATTAGCTCTCGATAATATGATTTGAAAAATCGTTATAATATTAGTGAAAAGTGGTTGGATCTTGTCAGACAAATGTGGAAGATCGGGGTTGATCCATAGACATAAGGTTTGATTATTTTTTTTCTCAACTGGCCGCTATTTTCGGAGAAATAAATTCTTTACAGTGAATATCTCACTGTGAGCTTCAGTAAAAAGTTTTTCACTTTAATAACAGTGGATTGTCTATACTGTACCATAGTTAAATTCCACTGTAACATCCAGTTCCATTATTATCACTGTGCTTACAGTGAATTTTGACTTTACCTACAGTGTATTTCAGACTATAAATACAAAATTACCGATTTACACTGTAAGTTACAATTACTTTTCCCTGTAATACAGTGAGCGATGTTTGACTGAAGTTAACAATGAATATTCACTGTATTACAGTAAGATTTCACTGTAAGGTATTTACAGAGTACGCGAGTACGCGAAAAGTTGGATATAAATTGGTTGAAAGTCCTTATCGGAGTTGCAACGATCCAGTACGCGAATCGAATCAAGTATAGAGTGTAACTCGATGCAGTTCGGGTGGCAGTCGCGCAGGGGTGTGGGGCGCATCAAGCCGCGGTTCACACAGCAACCTTCATCAAGCGCGACCTGCGGCGGCGGCGCAAAGGTCAAAATCATGCGCGGGAAGTTTAAAATTAGCGCGAAATCCGTCGCGCGCACGCCGGTTCGGAAATAGAGCCCGCGCGGCGGGTTGTGCGCTCTTGAATCGCGCGCGAGGCGCTCGCATTAGCAGCCAGTCAGGCTTGGCTAATGTCCGCCGCGCCGCCGCCGGCCGGCCAAGTGTCATTGTTGGACCTCGGTTGGCAGACGGTCGCGCGCAGCCGGAAAATCGAGCATTGCGCACCGACGCAAGAGCTATTTCCGGCCCGGCCAAAGCGCACTGCAGGCTAGACGCCGGGCAATGCTTATATATCGCGCTGCTCGCGGCTAGACACATTCCCCGGAAATCTCCAGCAGACTATGCCCAGCCCGCGACACGTCTATTTGCCCGGAAAATCCGATTGCTGCGCTAATTCGGGATCGGATTTTGTCGCGTTCCCCGGCGCGCACCGACAGCTGCTCTGCTGATGGATCGCGTGTAGCGTCTTATCAGCTGAGTGCAGCCCGACATTTACACTTCGTTTTTAACTCTATACCCGCGACACTCAAGTTCAATCGTATCGAAGTTACAAACGGGCATTGTAACAATGAACGAATCAAACGCTTTCTCTTATTCGTGCCATACATAGTTCCAATTTGCCGCAGTGAACAAACTCCATTTTCCTACGGAAAGATTCGTATACTTGTTCAAAATTACTTTTTTCTCATACTAGGTGCACTATGTATAAGCCAAGTGGTACTTTCAATATTTTTTGCATAATTTGAAATTAGTTTCCAAGATGAGTAAGCTTACCCTAGATTATAAATTTATTACCGTATGAACTTGAAAAAGTACGACAAACTTACTACATATATATATATATATATATATATATATATATATATATATATATATATATATATATATATATATATATATATATATATATATATATTAGATAAACGTTAAATCTTTCACGTCACTATATCGAATTATCAATTGAATAGACAATTCTTACATGAACAAAAAATAGCAGAATACTCCACCATAGTTTAAATACCTACCCGTAGAAACATGTATCTTCAAAAATTGTATCAGCTGCCCCTATATCAATCCTCTTACTATATATTCTTTCTTTCATTATATGCCATCATATATATTTGTTTTCAGGGAAAATTTATTAAAAATCGTATTGTAATTGAATGTAACGCGTTCTGCATAACAGTATTCAGTATGAGAATCCTATGCTAATAAAAATTATACTTGATCGGAGCCACTCAATAGTTTAAAATAAAAATAATAGAAGTTACCAAAATCTATTTGTACCCATGAGCAATTCAACAATTGGAAAAAATGGTTCGAACCAATAATAAAAAGTATGGAGAAGGAAAGTTTGATCAACGGCTATGATACGGTGTCACTTGGCGTTGAAGCTGGAGAAAAAATGGAGATCAGGTTTCTAAAGACTCATTAACGTCACTAAAAAGCTACAACCCATAAAGTAGCGAGACGGAACTCGTTTGAAGTATCGGACTTCAGTTTGGAAGGGACTTGATGAAGTAACGAAAACTAGAGGGACGGGTGAGAGAACATATTTTTTTTGTTTACAAAGAAAAGATTTAGTATCCGTATTAGATCATTCAGAGGAGTTACAGAGAGATGGGGGCTTTACAAGTTTGGAGACATTTTTTCCAACGTTCGTATCAACGAAATTAAATTCTTTTCTAATACAATCCCAAAACTGTTGCAATTGATTATATCAAAAATATATCCTTTATTATTTTCTCTGAGTTTGAGAAGCGTTGAACGAGATTATAAAAATACATCGCTGAACATATGTCTATCTTGGGAGATTGACTCTTTCATCTGATAATCGTACAAAGATGTACACGGCACGTGTAGAGCAGCGCAAGGCTCAATCCAAGATGCCGTTTGCTCGTCGTTAAACGATCGTTCGTCACTTTCCCCTTGGAGCCAGCTCGAATTCGGATGAGGTGGTGAGTCGCTTAGTACGCTCATAAAATATGAAGTTACACTTCACACTCCGAAGTCAGAATTCGTGTGTGTCGTCGTCTTCAGTGGGATATACCTCCGATAATCACGCGCCGCCCCATTCGTGCGGCCGACGATGAGTTTAGGGCTGAAAGGGGCAAAAGGAAGGGAGAGGAAGAAGCGAGACTCGCACGCGACGTGCAGTCGGAACTCGAGAGAGCCGTAGCTGAACGAGAGAGAGGGAGAATCGGTTTATTCTTAGTCGCATTCTCCTACTCTGGTATTATCTTACCCCGCGAGCTCTTTTTTTCCTCGCTGCACGTCCTCGCGCCGTCTTCTCCCTGGCTCTCCTTTTTCCCCCCGCTTCGCCGTCTCTGAACCACTGCAGTGACGGAACACCAATTTTTTACCCGGAATTTTTTGCTCTTACGCGGCTGCATTCCGCCTTCTCGTTCCGGCATTTTTTCACGCACTCGACCTTTGCACGGAGGTGGGGCGCATATGCGCCCCATGCAAGTGACCCGCTTCTTCTGGCTGACTTGAATTTGAAAATAGAACGAGTACATGCGAGGGTCGCGAGTTTTTTAACGCTCCTATTTAGCATTTTTCGGGGGAGGAGCGTGAAAAATGACTTGACTATTGCTCGGCTCTCGTTTGTATACTAATTTTTACATTCTCAAATATTTCGAGTGTCGTCCGGTGAAGGGACGCTAGACTGATCGTGGGAAAAACAAATCAGCTGAAGCGTGGACGTGTCGTGTCTTCCTTCACGAGCTCCGACAAATTTTTAAATCTTCCAAAAAAAGTCGTGTTTGAATTGAGATTATTGAAAAAATTCAGTTTCTATGATTCAAATGAATCATTTGTAGAAACAGTTATTCATTCACTATTGACAATTATTCACAGCGAAGGATTAGCCTATAATCTAACTAGATTACAGAGGCGACTTCTCAAACGAGTTTCGGCGGTGATTCACGAGAGCCACTAGTTCATTTGAAAAAAAATAAACTATTAAATCTCATGTTTTAGTTACATTTCAACATTCAAGAACATTACGTTAAGATTTGTCACGATCATTAAAGATTTGTTTCTACTGAAAAAGATATTTCGATGTTATTGCGGGACTCGTTATTGCCGACACGAATAAACAAGTGTCGCGGCAGTCAATGACTTTCTCAAATTTCCTTAATAGCCCTTGAGAAAATACATTCAAACCGATTCGTCTCGATTTTAGGACATCGTTTCGACCAAAAATATACTATGTACCCTTTTTTTCTATTCTAGTCTCGGTGCAGCTAAAATGTATATGTACGCGGACGCGCATGTTACTGTGAGTTCCATTAATAGGGTCATAATATAACTCACCTCAACATACATAAAGTTCGTAGAGGGTCCCTAGGCTTAGTAAACGATGTCATCGTACCAATAACATGTCAACGTGTGGAAACTCACTCTAACGCCAAATTCAATATTCTCTACACTCCACTGCAACATCATTTAACATTCCCGTACCCGTAGAATAAAAAGCTTGATCATGAATTATCAATTTGCGATTTTGACTCTGTTAAAAATGTATAATAATTATTTGAAATGTTAAAGAGACCAGCAAATAGTTGATGAATTTCAAAGCGACCAAGTCGTAAATATTTACAAAAAGTCAGGGTAAAAATGAAGTGCAACGAAGTGCAGTAGACTCGGGCAGGGACTTATCCATCAAAGCCCATATTACATCTCACTTCCCCTTGGCAACGAGTGCGAGCCTGCGCGCCGAGCAAGTCCAAAATTAAGTCTGTCCGCGCTAATGAGCCCATTTATTCCCGCAGCTTTATAACCCATCAGCGTGGCCTGAAATTCGCCCAGCTGATTCGTCAGCTCTTCATCGGTAGCCGCATTGGGGATTAAAAAGCCGAACGAATTCGCGCGCAGTTCGAACGCTGCATGAATTGAAAGAGTCGCGTTCGCGGGGGGTCGAGCAGGCTCGTCAACTCTTGGCGCTCGCTCGCTCGCTCGGGAGAGTTGAACGAACTCCCGACCGCGGCAGTCTGCAGCAGTCGGAGACGCTGCAGCGGAGGGGGAATTTGTCGAGGGGTGATCCTCCGTAATGTTGTCAGTTTAATAATAAAAACAGAGCGGCTCCCCCTACCCTGTGATGCTTGTCGCGCTCGCGGGCTTGAGGCAGGCTCGAACTCGCCCGCGGAGAGTTGGGCCCGCCCCCGCGTACGTGTCGAGCCACGCGCTCGAGCGCTCGACCCTCACCTTCCTCGTCTCTTTCCTCGCGGGCTTCTTGGATTACCGTCTTACGCCGCAAGAGCTGGACAGGAAAGGAGTTTTCTAAACCCGTTCGCGCGTTTTAGCTTTTTACACCTGCTGCACTACTTATTGAGCTACTTACTAAAAAGAAAATTACTCTGGTTTTCTCTGACATTTGTATTGCGTGTTTTTTCGTAACTCATTATATTCTCGTTCGGATGGATTGACGCGTTTGCTAAATAATATCAAAAACATTTTGCAATTTTCAATCTTATAATCATATTCATTTGTGCAACATATCATTGTGTGCTTCATCACAAAATTTAAGATTAAGTATGCTTCAGCCACTATTAGTTTCTCATAATATATCGGTAAAATTTATCAGTTCCGATTCGCAATTTGTGTATATTGCTCATCATATATCAATATAGCAATATCCGTTTTGATGGTCGCGGTCATGGTGAGAATAAAATAATAATTTAATTAATAGAAGACATATTTGATGATTTAATTAATCAACAAAATTAAAACTGCATGTGCCTGATTTGAGTACATTGCACCATGCATATCGATCGTAAGTATTGCGAGAGAAATCAAATGCATCGTTTTGTAGGATATAATACTAAAAAATTGTCTCTAGTTCAATATAGTGATGGCATAATAGAGTGATAACTGCAGTCAAAGTATAATTACAAAATACAATTCGATGAAGCTCGATATCGCTACATAGACTTGAAAAGGAATGTAATGGACAGTCAGCGTACGGAACTTTTTTTTAATTCACCCATCTTAACTGCGACCAAGTGATTTTTTAACAAATATATAATCGAGCATTATTCAGCTGTCCCGTCAGACGGATGCGTGCGGCCCAAAGTCCAGATCGAAGCACGTGCTTCATCGGACGGGCACCTAGGTATACTCTCGGCCACACGCGGCCACGTGGATTTTCGTGCAGCCATATGGGACGGGATACGCGCGGCGGAAGAGCTGTGCGCGCAGCTGGATGGGAGAAGGTGCGCTCGCGCGAGGTGGAGAAATAAATGATGTTTGCGCTCGCGAGGGGGTATGGTGTGCCGCTGACGAGTGACTGGTGCGGCTGCGCTCGCGCGCGGCGCTACGGAAATAGCTTAGCAGCTCGTGCGCGTAGCAGTGCAATACGGTGCAGTCCTGCCGCGTGCGGAGGGGACTCGCGCAACCCCCGGACTTCCGCTCGGGATTCCCGATTTCCCGGCGCGCCCGCGATTAACGGCCCGATTTAAGTCGCGCCCCAGCACAGATACCCGCTCGCCGACTCGACGCGACACCCGTCCACCGGATATTCACGTATTTTCGGTGCTCCGCCCCTTTGCCCGTTGCGTAAGCCCGATTGCACGTACGAGCTCACGTCCCAGCCCCTTTGGCTCTTCACTCGACTTGACATGCAGCTTTGATTGATTCAACAGTTGCGCTCGATATTACAAGTGTGTTGGCTTTCGCGCGCAGCCGTAAAATTAGTTACACACCAGTGAATAAGCATGTTGGTTTAGCAATTACCGAGTCTCGCGGTTACAGGGTGATACGCGACGAGGGGACCCGAAAAGCTTTGCTACGGTCATTAGCGCGGCGAGCAGTGCAGAGGCGATCAAAAGGGCCCCCCTGCTACGGACTCGAGTGGGCTTAATTGTTTAGCAGAGCAGCGCGAAGGGTACATATATCAAAGGCGTTTTCCTTGGCGGTTCTCCATGCACTGACCGCGCGTTGAAGTTCGCCGGGAGGAGCTTACGTGGCTGTGCAGCGTCGCCCCCTCTGCAGCCCGAACTTGCGAGCCTCTCAAGTTCGCCTGCAGCTATCTATGTTTAGAGCCCGTGACTCGTCGCTCGAGCAACCCAAAGCGCGAGATCGGCGCAATTCAAAATTAGAAGATTTCCGAAACGGGCTCGAAAAGCTCTTGCGAACTTCACCGCGAGCGATCCGGTCCGACGACCCCCGCGGCTCGCCCTTTCGCCACCGCCGGCTTGAACTTTCAAGGAACTCGTAGTGTGGCAATGAGCACTCGGATCGGATCGGCAGATCAATGGTCTGGATGGATTAATTGCATTTAAATTTTACATGGGGCGTTGGAAAATGCATTTGACTGGCAATCGACAATTCGAATTGCATCGTCAGAGCGCGAGTTGAGACACGGATCGGTGACTATCGATTAATTCATGTCGACACGATCCTTACGAAAACAATCACGCTTCACTACCATATGGGTCGAGGGGCTGCTCACGACCCTTAGAAATTCCTAAGGTGCTCCCGTCATAGTACTCCGCTCCTTCTGCAAACCCGCAGGGCTCAATATAAAAACTCCATGGAACTCCCTCCAGGAGTACTGGAGTGGGAAACCTCTCGCTATGACTCGATCAAACTATTATACAACTTTTTATGAATAAAAAGTTACATTAAATAGATTATTTCGAGTCTGTTTCAATACTTTTCCAATATGAATTTTGCCTTCGGATTTCAAGAGAGGCTCTATAACGGTATACTATGCAACTAGTAAGGTAACTGTACCCAATTTGGCACAATCGTCAGATTTCGTATTTCCGGTGCTCTCTGAGCATCAGTCGCTCTTGGGTTATGTTGGGGGAATTAAAAGAAAATTTTCGGTATCTTCCCCGCCCATTTAGCCCTTAAAACCACTCTCCTACAACACTTTGAACTTTCACTTACTGATTTTTTCACCATTTTCTTATTTCACTTTTCACACTCAACCTCAAAAATCAGGTGTCAATAATTTTTATCTCTCAAAGTGTCATTACTCTTTTTTGTGTAAAAACATCTCAGCTTTCGATTGGTCTCATCAGTTTTCCCAAAATTATTTTTTATCCTACTCAAATTGCTGTTTTTCGCATCAAAAAAAAGTGAACCCAATGTGCCCCTCTACGCGTTTTTAAATGGGAAGACTGAGTGAAATCATTGAATATTTGTATAGACATATTACGATGATTTAGACGCGTATTTTTGAGTTGTATGTTAAAAATTTTGTATAAATATCACTGGGAACATAATTGAGAGTTTATTTCAATACCAATTGGATCGTCCCAGTAGGCCTATATAGGCTGTAGCTAATGATTAAAAAATTGTGCCAAATTGAGTACACGTTTTGTGCATTTAGCCTTTTTGCGTTTTTTTTCAAATTGCGATTTTCGATAGGTTAAAGTAGTCGAATGATGATTATGAAGATGGTTTCTAATAGGTATTGAGCTAAGCTTTGAGATGCCGTTCACAGAATTTTAAAATTCGAAGTCTATCATAGTCAAATTCGCGAAAAACCCTTAGGGGGGGGGGCACGTTGGGTACAGTTACCTTATGTGAAATGCGATTTCACGTGCACCAATGTGACAAGCCTACACGAGTCGCCGGCGAACGAGTGCTAGGTGCAGTCACACGAGTGCATGGAATCGTATTTCACGAATCGCATACGATATTTTATGGGATAGTGATTATAAACGCTCATTTTACGCATCGATTTTGCGTGCCTTAAATGCGATTTTACACATTAATGCTTTTGCTCAATTATTATGGTACTAGTGCGTAAAATTTGCGTTCGATCACTATATCATAAAATATTGTATGCAACTCGTAAAATACGATTTCATGCACTTGTGCGACCCCCTATAGCACTCGTTCGCCGGCTACGCCGATGACTCGTGCGAGCTTGTCACACTGGTACGTGAAATCGCATTTAACGCACTAGTATACTATTATGATATTTCACTGCAAGAAAAAGTCAAAGAAATTTAGCAAATATACTATTCAATCAGTGAGTTCCAAAACCCGTACTACTCACCCTAAGACTCATTCTCTGAGATACACAGATCGACAGTCCTTACGAAGAAAATCACATTTCAAATCTCCGACGAAGGAAAGCACATTACGTTTCTCGGGCGAAGAAAAGCACATTGCAACTTCTCGGATGTCCGAGAAACTGAAATGTGATTTATTCGCCGGAAGATTGTGATGTGCTTTTCTTCGTAAGGGCCGTCGTGATAGTACGCACAACCTTCACCAGTCATGATGAAACTTTCGGAGGTAGTTCTTGGTTACCTCAATTACTTATATCTATACTGCCATACAATCCAACATTTAAATTTCCCGGTGATATTTTAGACAGGAGTAGTATATCTGTATGTATGAAAAGTCATAAATCTACATTAACCCTAGATGCATAACGTCAAACAAATCGACAGAATATCTCTGATAAATCAAAAAGTTAGACTGATCGGCTGTAGATGTAAGATGTTAAGATATCGAAAAACCACGACACAAAATTTGCATAACGTGTTAATGTCACTATGGCACCTAGTAACTTTTATCGTGCGGCATCCGGTTAATTTTCCCTTCAAACCTAATAAAACGATCAAACAGTCCGTATGCCCTACGACCAACGTCCGGCCGGTAATTTTTACCTTTATTCCATTATAAATCTTACCGAAGATTTCTCTCAATGATTTAAATGAATTTTTTTAAATATTTCCAATTGGTATAATTCTATAATACCTATATCAAACGTGAAATGATATGTAATATACTTTGAAGTACAGGTACAAAATTACCTTATTAAAAAAGTGTTTGACATGTGAATATCCATTCTAATGTACCCTCTACATTTTACAGTTAAATATTTAGTATTTTCATCAGTTATGCGATTCCTACCTATAAATAGTAGTTTCTTACTATTTTAGATCTAGAGTGCAGTATACGACGTGAACGATAGATTGTATCAACAGAAACTTTGAACAAATAAATATTTCATTAGCAAACGTGAGATCAAACTTTCGTCCCATAATTTTTCGAATCCCCGCGTGCGCACTCGGATGTACTCGATTTTAAGTGAAATCTGTTCTTGAGGTATGACGCACCGGAGGAATGTGGTCGATTAGCCATCTCGGAGACAAAATATTATCAGCCAAGCAACAAGTACGAGAAAGCTCGAGCTGGGTAAAAAAATGCGAGTGCGAGAGAGGGACTAGTGCGATTACTCACCCAAGAGCTTTTAAAGCTCAAAATAACGGTGCTGTCTCAGCAGAGCGGCGATCCTTTCTTCTCCATTCAGTGATACGAGACACCGCGGCACACAAGTGCACATCAAGCGACTCCCAATTTTATGGTCCTTTATACGTATATCTGCGAGGTGCACTTCACTATCGCTTATAATTACTCGATAAAACAATATATCCTCTCGGAGAACGATAAATACTTGGCAAGCCGTCTACGGCTCTCGATATATATTCGAATATATAAATATAATATGTATATAGATATAAGTATTATAAGCGTGTATGAGGAATAACAACGTGTAGATATAGAACAGTGCCGAGTGCGAATGTGAAAGTAAGCAAGGAAAACGTGTATAGGAATCTGGCGGTCGGATCCGTCGCGCGCGGGAGATTCAAACTGCGATGGAAATCAGAGGCGCACTGCAGTGTGGAGCTGCGTGCGTGCGTCTCTCGCGCGGGGCGACGACCGAATGCGCGACTCCTCGTGGTCTTGGCCGTCGCGACGTCGGAGCATCGCGGGCTCGACGCGACGCGCGGCCAAAGCCACTCGCATCCGCTCCCGACGACGATTCGTCGCCCCTTCGGAAATCCTTGTTTTTAGCTGCTGCCGCCGCCGCTGCTCTATTTCTTTTTTTTCCCCTCCGCCGCTTTTCCCCGCTCCAGCTCGTCTCTGTGTGTGCCTGCGTGTCTATACCTGAAAGACATTTACTGCCGCCCACAACACGCGACGATGTTCGCTGGGGGCTGAGCACGTAATTTATGTATCGTTTAGAGCATCCCGCGCCGCGGAGGGGAGTCGCGCCTTCGCTTCTCTCTCTGTTTTCCGTCTAACTCATTTTTTTTTCACCGCCGTTACCGACTTGTAGTCCCTTGAGGGACACTTGATGCCTTGATGGATTGCCAATGAACCGTCTGGAAACGCATGAATCTTTATCCTCGTACGGCTGATGGTATACAGGTGATCTTGTTCGATCCCGCATATAACATTTTTTACTTCTCTCATCAAGTGCTAATACTGATTCAATTTAAGTACATACATTCATCCGATCATAAATATCTCATGATCTTTTTCAATATATTTATAGTACATATTCAGTGCATCGTTTCACTTTTGAATTATTTTAGCCCTTAGACTGCCGGGATTTGGAAGAGCATATCGCCCTCAGAAAATTGGTACTCAAGGTACCTCATATCAATGATTGATCATACACAAAGTGTAGATCATGAGGTGCGTCAATATATTGATTTTCCGGCAGTCTAAAGGTTAAATAATGTCTTCAGATGGATCACGAACATGGGCATCGAAAAACAATAACAATCTAAAAGTGTTAATCTTCGTATGAAGCGACCACCAAAAAATAAAAAATTAAATATCGTAAAGTATAGATTGAATAGTTGTACAGTTGTACAGTATACTAAGACTAACTGTAGTGAGAAATTAAATAAAAATATAAACATCACAAGTAATACGTACCATGATCTGACTTTTTCCAAAGTAGGAATAGAAGTCACGGCATTTTCTTATCGTTCAAAAAAATGTGACTACTCAGTGTACAATCGACATTTCAGTGAATAATCAAAACTTATTCAAATGATAATAGAATGATTTATTTTGAAGGTATCCCCGTATTATCTTAAAATTAACAAAAAAGACCGAGCTCACGCTGCACCTATTGAAGAAGCTTGAGAGCCAAAAGAAGAATTGAAAGCTTCGACTAGTACTTCGAAAAAGAAAAACAACAATATAGAGTTATTCTAATTCCACACCTTATTGACATTGCAGATAATTAGTAATTTGTTGACTATAGTGAAGAATTGAAAGTGTGAAAAAAATTGGAAAACTCATTATTCCGAAAATTAATTCCACAATGTATCGATGTCATGATTCCTTCTCGACATAAAAAGTTCACATATGACTATATGAATTTCATGTTCCCCATAACGATCTCAGTGGAGAAATGTCTAGTTTCCCTCTCTCTTCCTTCTTCTTCTTTTTTTCCCTCCTATAAAAGTCGTAGTCACTCTCGTCCCCTTGACGCATATCCGGCGCGAGAGATCTTCCGGCTCTGAGGCCGGCCGTTTTTTCGTAAATACCTCCCATGGCTCATCCAGATTCTTTTTCACGCTTCAATGCTTCAATATGATTTTTTATAGCGAATCCTTCATTGGATTGAGAATCTTGACATTTTTTGTTCTTTTTTTATGCTTTAGAGAAACTCGTGTTAGTAAGATAAGATACATAAAAAGTATTAAATAAGTATAGAATAAAAGAAATTAAAAAAAAACAATTTTGATTCGTTCACAAACCATTGTCAACGTTGCCTCATTACAGATTCAACATCGCATTTTCAACGTTGATTCCGTAACGACCACACGTTCTTTGCCACTTGTCCACTCTCGATTTTCAATATTTCCGGTAAGACCATCATTGGGAAAAACGAGAGAACCCACATTATTCACGCATTCTGAACGAATTCGATTCCAAAAGCTCGATTCATCGAAAAATGATTTTGGTAAAGAGTGTGTTGAGAAAATTATATGGTGTGTTTGTTCGTGTCGTGCGAATTTTGCTGTTGCAAGTTTGAAAAATTCCAGTATGAAAAGCTTATAGTATATCAGCTATCATTGAAATGATCAGAGAGAAACCGTAAATGCCGATTAGTCAAACGTTCATTTGACATTCGTCTAACTAAAGTGCATATCGACGAAGTTTTGTTTGTTCTTGAATACCGGACCCCAGGCGCCGTGTTTTGCATCTATCGGTTTAGTTGTACTAGGCTGAGGAGTACTTGTCATCATATCCTTCACTTTCCTGTAAAGCATTCAAATACATAGATGAAAATTTCAGATTCAGTGATTTAGACGCGCGTGTAGATTCGTGACTCTTGATATTTTGAAAGGATTTACTTTGCAGGCTGGAAGGATGCTCCTTTCCTCACAAGGGATCCCAGCTTTTCTTGCACCATTTTGTTGGTTAATTTATTGGCTTTGTCGATGCAAATATTGATGTTCTCGAGTTCTTGGTAACCGGATACGTTCCTCGCAACGTTGACAATGGTTTGAGAGCAGCCTAATGTTCGATTGAGTTTAGTATTTTGCGTACTCAAAGTTGATGTAACTGCGAAGGCTGCAACCGCAGGTCAAATCCGGAGTTTTCCAGAAACTGGGAAAAAATTGAAAATCAGTTATTGGTATACGGTATAGAACCCATGATATTCAAAGCTCATGTTAGATAAAAAATAATTTCGCTGCATCCACTCCATACAAATAAATTAGGATAAGGAAAGAAAGTTACAACTGTAGATGATTTTTTCCCCGATTATTCAAATTAGCCAGATAAAAATCAACGACAACGAATAAATGTTATAGCTCTCAAGAAATAATGCTTGTGATAAAATGTGAAGAGACAGATCAGATATATCAAGGTCTTTACTCTTGGGTAGTTTATTTCGTCTAAACGACTTCAAATATGATGTATCAATTTGCAGTAAAAAATTAATAAATACTTAATTTTAAACAACTAAAAATAGCCAACTAATTTTATTTCCATATTATTCCCAATGCAAACAGCTCGATGATGAAATGAAGTTCATTTCTAGTTCACCAACCAGTAAAATGTCTGAGCACCCATTAGAAAATAATAAGTATCATTTATCAATGCTGTGTACGAATTAATCTGCGTTTCAGCAGAGTAGATTGTAAACAAATGTTTGACGCTGTTCTAACATCAATGTTATTTTCTCAACTAATTCCTCGTACAATTTTGCAGGGAAAAAAACATTTGCAATGTTTACTTACTCTACGGCACGTGATGTAAATGGACAAGCACTAAGAGCTCCAGGCAGTTTCCAGCGTTACCACGGCGGCTTCCTTTTCGAGTTTGGAGATTCTTTGCTAGTCTGTAATGAGAAATACCATGTTTTATCATGAATCGATTTCACAACCGTCAAAGTGGGTACACGAGACTGGTTTTTTATTTCACCGAATGGAGGATTCTTTTCGTGCCTGAACCGTTAGCTATAGGTCGAAAACAACGAATGACGGGTATACATTTTCTTAAATCCCCGGATTTCACTGCCAACATAGGGTTATTCAATAAAAATGTCAACTCCATTTTTCTAAAGGATATTTATACACATAAAACGGTTTCCTCAACTCACATAGTTTTACAGTTATCATGTTAACTTATGCTCTTAAAAGCATAATATTTATAACAAAGCTCGTGACTCTAAATGTCAATGCAACTAAAATTATTACATAAGTTTGTTATTCGGAAATTACGCGAATGAAATTGTGACAGAATTAACATGTATGTACAAGTACATAATTGAATCTGCAGAAGGAATATTTTCCTTCCAATAAGTGAGTATGGGTATTCAAAAAGAAGAGAAATCAAAAACTTACCTAATACTCGCAAGAAACGTTGGAGAGTTTCCTTGACAGTCTAAAACTTTGCACCTCATGGACACATAAGAGATTCAGACAAGATTTTTACTCAACAAGACAAAACTTTTCACTTGCCCTTAAATTCAATCGACAAACGATAAAACCGATGAAGCGACACAATCTAATAGAAAAATCGAATTTTGCTGTCGATTTGTTTCGAATGATATTTATAAAATTTTGAGAAATATTGGCTCGCTGGCCTTTGAGAAAAGACTGCGAGTTCTTCTGGTGATGCGAGTGCTTTTACGTGAAGAGACAGTATTATCCCCACCTAGTCGATTTCGTCGTCTTGGCGTCCTTTAGTCCGATCCAGGTGGGGTATCCAAGCAAGTTATATGTAAATCAACGGCGATATATTATCTTGATGGAAGAATAACAGGACTGGTAGCTTTGTGATCATTTGATATTTGAATGTTTTTTGAAAATAGAATCTTTTAGATCACTTTTTATATCAGGTGGTTTGGTAGAAACTGACGAAACGAAATAAATGAGTTCATTGAAAGAAAAATTCCATGAGTATCCTTTTTATATTTAATTCTGTGGATTTTCAAAAGTAATTTTTTTTACGTTTGAAAGATATTCAACGGTAGTGAAGCAGCATAGTTGATTCTCAAATATTTTATTATAGGATAAATTATGACATGGCAAAAAATATCTTTGTTTGACAGTTATTCAATCCAAATTCTTATTGTTTGAAAGACTTTCAACATTTCATCATTATATGATATTATATACAATCAATATATATTTAATTTACATCTTATATATAAGATTGTATAATTGATCTTGTATCATTTTATACGTTGAAATATGAGTGTGTGAAATTTTTTCTTTTCAGTACAGCTCAAACTTTTGAAAGGATGTTGGAACCTTATATAGTACTCTTCTCAACAAATCGATGGGGGAAATATGATGAAAATATACAGTATCGACGCATATTTAATAACATTTTGATTGTGAATTTCATACTCTATTCATTTTCAATAAAAATGATATTGAGACTTTTTCGACTAGCCAGATTACATAACTTTTATAGAAATTTAAATTTATCGTCAGTGTTATTGATTATTAGAGTACCTTGTGGAAATAATATGGGAACATAATTTACGTATTTCGTTATTATTAATGGATTTCACGAGCCGCTCACACAATAACTATGTATATCGATTTTTAATTATCTGAATCCTATTTCAATTTATCTCACTGATTCAACTGTTCACCACAGACTACTAAATTTCATTGATATCCAATTTTCTAGAGCTGAATACAAATTTGTGAAAGGACTCCATTATATAGATCGGAAGTATCCATGTATTATGAATCGATGCTTGAGCTTATATTATCAAATGACAAATTTATAGCAATAATAATTATGGCTACAATTAGTTTAAGATATTTATAATTAGAGTTTTCATCTCTTGCAAATCGAATGAATAAAGAAATTGAGCCACCCTGAAGATTTGGTAAATTTTATTCCACACAATCTTCATTTTAAGCAGAAAATACATTAGGATTTTTGGAGTTGTGCGTTTAGAAAGCAACAAAAGCACATTAATTGATGAAATGCGTTAATTTATTCATCGTAGAAATTATGCTCGACTTGGTATAATTTGTAGTTAAGGTAAACTAGAATCTGATGCAACATTGAATCAAGTGTCGTCAGAGTGGCATGCAGACATCTTGGAACATTCTCTCCGGGATCCGTGGTGTTCATGTATCGCATTAACGTTGTCATACTACGTCCCAAAATAACCATTAAAAAAAATCCACTAAGATGCACATTCGTTCATGAAAATAGAATTTGATATAATTCTATGTTCATTTAAATTTTAATAACAAACATTTTTGGCAACTTCTGTACGTTTATTGGCGAAAAGTTTCGGAATCTCATACTCTGGATCATTTATTCATCAATAAGGAAAAATTGTTCATCTCAACCAGTGCATAAGCCGAAGCTGAATCAATTGAGATGCATTATACAAAGTATCGCTCAAAGCGAGCTTCAAGTACGTAAGATTGAGATTTGAATAACTAATGGATAGATCGAAATGTGCAGGATAACATGTTAAGGTATTGACTTCCGCTTGCGTTGTACCACTCTGAAGTGAATACTGCCAGGCATACGTGACGATTTTCACGCCCAGTCCAGTGCCATGGAAAATTTGGATGGATGACCTCAACTTCTGGAATTTTCCTATCTTGGGACACACGCTTGATAATTTGCCCTTTCACACAATTCCTTTCCAGAGAAGAACACAAATAACCGGTTCTTGTCCATTGTTTTTCAATTAATGAAGACATACTTTCTTTCTTAGTTTGAAGTAGCACTGATATTTGTTCGAAATTTCATTTACTTTGTACTTCTGAAGAATATTTGAGATCCAATAAAATGATCAAAAACACTCATTTTTCTAGAATTTTGCAAACCTGTTTCTACGTTTTTTAGAACGATCACCCAATACGCGATCTAACGATTATTATGAATCATTAATGTGCTGTTTGTCTCACAATTGTCGGAGCAAATAATATCATATGCGGAGTTAAGACTGAATTTCATTCACATTAAAAATAACCACGATCCAAATTTTTATAATTTCTGCAATAATTGGTCTATTTGTGTATAGCTAATTCTGGATTGTTTAGGCTCTTGAAAAATGAAAAAAAAAACATTTCTTACAAAATATTGATTTTATCGACGATTGTGACCATTTTCAGAAGCAAAAGATAAATTCAAGATGAGGCAATGTATTTCGAAATTGTTGAAAAAATTGGACTAGAATTTTAGGTCCACGCCGTCTGCACATTGGTTTGTAGCATATTTCTTTACGCTGCTATAAATCCTGTCCAAAACCATTGGTCTTGAATCTGACAGTTATTCTTTCATATTAAATCTAAATGTGTACATTTAGCCTGAAATAGATTTTGCATGCAATTATGCAACAATATTATGCTATTACATTTTACCTTAATTCGTTTTTTAACTCCAACGAGTGATAAATTCTTCACGTATACCCTCCAAATGAATTACCGAATGCAGTTCCGATAAAGGAATTCGAAATCACATTGGAAATGAGTACTCTCCTATTTGAAATTCCAGAGATAAAAAGACCCGACCGAGTCCGTGGCCTGGAGCAGCAGCACTAAAAAGTCGTTTAGGCAGGACTCAAACGATTTTTTACTGAGTAAATTTTTTCCCATATTTTGCTTTCTCAAAGAGAAAGCTTTGTAACGGGGTAAAAATCGACCCACCGAATCGGACTTCGGGACCTCGATTTTCGTAATCTACGGGTCGAAAAACATGGAAATCCGAAAATGTCTGTATGTATGTACGTACGTACGTACGTGCACTTTTTTTTGTCGTACGATAACTCTCGAAGGAATTGTCCGATCGTCCTGAAATTTTGCACACAGGTTAGTCGCCGCAAAATCTCGGTCGAGTTCAATTTTCAGCCAATTCCGTTGTTTATTTCTCTAGCAACCGTTGCTAACGTGTTTTTGATAAAAGCTCCAAAAATCATCATCAATGCACGATGGGTCTCGAATTCTTTCGACGATCGATGAGAATCGATAAGACATTCATTTTGGAACAACCATTGTTTATTCTCCTAGCAACCGTTGCTATGGAGATACAAAATTCAGCTTCAGACTGACTTTTTTTTTTGTCGTACGTTAATTTTCGAAGGAATGGTCCGATCGTCCTGAAATTTTGCACACAGGTCGGTCACCGGCAGATGTGAACCGAGTTCGGTCTTCAGCAACATCCGTTGTTTGATTCCATGGCAACCGTTGCTAGCGTGTTTTCGATCATTTGGGTTTGTATATTTATGGGATTCTATAACAATCAAAGAGACCTTTCCCGTATAAACCATTGTTGATGTCTCTAGCAACCGGTGTTTATATCGGTTGCAACCGTAACTAGGGAATGGGAAAAGTCAGTTGGAGGTTCATTTTTGGAACTGTTGATGACTAAGAAGTAAGAACATCGAAGCTCCGACATTTACCATAGCAACCGTTGTTTACGTCCTTAGCAACCGTTACTATGGAGTGTGAAAAGTCAGTTGGAGGTCCATTTTCGGAACTATTGATGACTAAGAAGTAATAACGTCGAAGCTCCGACATTTACCATAGCAGCCGTTGTTTACGTCCTTAGCAACCGTTACTATGGAGTGGGAAAAGTCAGTTTGAAGTCCATTTTTGGAACTATTGGTGACTAAGAAGTAAGAACATCGAAGCTCCGACATTTACCATAGCAACCATTGTTTACGTCCTTAGCAACCGTTACTATGGAGTGGGAAAAGTCTGTTGGAGGTCCATTTTCGGAACTGTTGATGACTAAGAAGTAAGAACACCGAAGCTCGGATATTTACCATAGCAACCGTTACTATAGAGTGGAGGAAATGAGTTAGAGGTTCATTTTGCTTTCTCAAAGAGTGGTGATTAATGCAAGTTGAGGTTCAATTGCAATACTTTGAGAAAGCATACTGCTGAGGCACTTGGCAGCGGTTTTTTGTTCATGTTACTATATTTTCTACTGCGCGATACTATAAATTTCGAATTTCTTAAGTCAACATCACAGAGCTTTCAATATTCATTGTTTTAATAAAACAATAAGTGCTACTTTAATAAAATTGGCAAATCATACCATAAAGACTATTATCTTTGAATTATCTTGTCGCATATTCTGTTTTAATTTTGATCATCAAAAGAGAGCAATCGCTTTGTATAAGTTTTTTATAATATTCTTTTTTTTATGATACAAATCGCTTTGTATAATATTTTTGAACGGGAGAATCCATCATCTAGAGCTGGGCTGCACAAGAGCTCGTAACATTTACTTGGGTACACTTGCGTATAAAACTTCACCTCGCGAGCCAAAAAGTTACATGCGACAATTTTCGCGATAGTCTTCTTCACTGTTCCACTGATAATGGAAAACTAACTAAACCAACGCTTAAGCTGCTATGCTATGTCTGTCAACGTCACGATATTCTTAGAATTTCTTGGCTTAAATTGGAATGTAACTAGTAGGCGAGGCAGTGGCCCTAATGTAAACAATTCTCTCCTTCAAACCCAACAAATAATTTAGATGGAAACATTCGATACATTGGACGGAACGTGAGAAATATTGGGGAATTGAGAATTTATAGTTCAACTTACTATAAATATAGTTAATTTTACTAAAAATACACGGAATATAGTTCAAAGGACTATAATCATATAGTTGAGAAGTATAGTTGATTTCACTATAAAAGAATGTTGACTTTACAATAAAATTAGTCTTTCTTACAAAAAAAATTGTTGGAACAACTATTTTTCACCGTACTATACGGTATAGTTGATTTCACCTAGTCGATTTTTCTCAGTGTACCTGTTGAACCCAATTGGATACATTAGAATCCAAGTTACAACTGTTTTAATATCATGAAAAATCAGACGCTCTGATTTGAAATTTCAACGATTTGATGTCTGAACTGCTTTCTATTCTTCTAACAACTTCTGAAACTGCTTTTGCTATTCATCACAAATATATTTGCTATGGGATTATGAAGAGTCAAAAGAGCTTCTGGAGCTTTTTTTTCAATTCGTTCGATTTTCAGCCAGAAATTTTCAATCCATCTCTCTGCGCATACTATTCAGACGTCACCCAAGAGAGTAGCACTGTTTGAAACTCTTCGCGTATTTCAGTTTTTTTATCGCGCAAAGTCTAGAACATCATCATCACATTCGTTTACACTGAATAGTTCAAGTTTTCGCGGAAACAGATAAATTGTGCTAGTCTCCGCAGTTAACTTTTGGTCCGAAAAGTCAATATTATATGAATAAGATACCCTGTCCTCGTATTTACGTAGACTAGCCCAAGGCGCATCTGTTAAAAATCAGGCTATCTCGGGCATTTCATATACCCTCGCTGAAATTTTGAGATCCCCTCCGGAAAAGCATTCTAAATCGAATGAGAGTTGTGCGGAATTCCAAAAAGTACGGCTTCATATTTTTTTTTTCAAAAATATGCATTTTTTCCATTTTGATTTTGAGTTTGTATGAAAACTATCCATCCTAGAGTAAAATGGAAGAGGAAAAAAAGTTTTCTTATTAAATTTTGCATAAGGATTAAGTATTCCGAAACATTAATCTCGATTATTGTTATTGCAAAATAGTCATAAAAAAAAAGCGACCTCTAAAAATGAGAAATTTTTGTGATTTTTTTTTCAAGTTTCCAAATCATAGCTACGATTATGACAATTTGATTTAGAGTACCTTATATAGTAATGAAAATACAAAAAAAATTTCATCATGATATCTCTGATAGTTTTCGCACAATCCTAAGGCAATTTTGAAAAATTTTTAAATTTTGAAAATGTTATTGAGTCCTTTATGGGCGTCTATGAGAACTGCCAATTTTTTTACGTACTCTTCTAGATACTACCTATCGATCCCTCACGGGAGAGTATCGATTTTATCATTTTTAACCACTTTTATGATTTTTTTGAAAATTTTTTTTACAATTTTTTTTCGAAAAAAATGCAACTGCAACGCGGTTTTTCTATCTATTTGAAATTTGAAAGTTGCATATGATAGAAGATAAACAAACGCTCATTTTGAATCTTCATTCACTCGAATCTGATTTGTGAATCCCGAGATATAGAGGTTTTTAGTCAAGGTAACTTTCCGGCAAAAGTATACGCAGTAGAAGAATAATTAAAAAGGTTTCTGGTAGATTGAATATTGTTTTACTCAAGTATCAATTATTATGTACGTGAGTGATGTTCTTGATACTTAATAGTCGAGCGGAAGGTTGATGGAAATCACTGAAACGCAGCGCTTTCGGCGCAGCGGCAGTGGCGGGCAGTGGAGGGGGTAGGGAAAAAGACGCGACGAAAAGTCGAACGCTCCGGATGAAAATGAACGTTTGATTTTTTCCCGACAATATCTCGGCTTCTATATAAGATAATTCGATGATTCTTTTTTTAATTTTATATAGCAAGTCGAAAGATGATTAAATATATAGGTTAAAGTACCGTTACAATTATTGATAACGATATATACATGAAAAATGTAGTAATGAATATTTGTAAAGCCATTCAAAATTATAGTATATCGGTACAATATTGACCTGAATGCCCAAAAACAATATTCCAGGAATAATTAAGGTGCACATTAAACCACATTAAATTAAACACTGTATATTGAAACATAATTAGTCAGGAGCACTAATTACCATCAACTAATATATGGAGTATTACTGAGAATGAAGGTAAGTAAAACAGGTATAACTTGGCGCTCCGACCCTTAAAGTGGGGTCAGATGATGACAGTGACAGTGACAATGATAATGAAGAAATGTCAATTCCTCCTATGAAAAAACCGCGGAAACACTAATAAAATAATTGTTAACAATTTAAGATATATGTATTTATAATTTAAGATATATGTATTTATCATTTAGGACATATGTATTTATAATTTAAGTTTATGTATATTGTAAATGTAATGCTCAATAAACGTGATCATACAATATTTTACTGTTCTTTTCTATTTAAAACGCTCCAGAAAATATATTAATTAATCAATTTTAATTAAAAAAAGTTTCTTTTGGATGTATTAGTCAGCGTGACGTACATCTTAATAATGAAAATTAGAAAATATCATTTTAATGGCTTTACAAATATCCATTACTACATTTTTCATGTATATATCGTTATCAATAATTGTAACGGTACTTTAACCTATATATTTAATCATCTTTCGACTTGCTATATAAAATTAAAAAAAGAATCATCGAATTATCTTATATAGAAGCCGAGATATTGTCGGGAAAAAATCAAACGTTCATTTTCATCCGGAGCGTTCGACTTTTCGTCGCGTCTTTTTCCCTACCCCTCCACTGCCCGCCACTGCCGCTGCGCCGAAAGCGCTGCGTTTCAGTGATTTCCATCAACCTTCCGCTCGACTATTAAGTATCAAGAACATCACTCACGTACATAATAATTGATACTTGAGTAAAACAATATTCAATCTACCAGAAACCTTTTTAATTATTCTTCTACTGCGTATACTTTTGCCGGAAAGTTACCTTGACTAAAAACCTCTATATCTCGGGATTCACAAATCAGATTCGAGTGAATGAAGATTCAAAATGAGCGTTTGTTTATCTTCTATCATATGCAACTTTCAAATTTCAAATAGATAGAAAAACCGCGTTGCAGTTGCATTTTTTTCGAAAAAAAATTGTAAAAAAATTTTCAAAAAATCATAAAAGTGGTTAAAAATGATAAAATCGATACTCTCCCGTGAGGGATCGATAGGTAGTATCTAGAAGAGTACGTAAAAAAATTGGCAGTTCTCATAGACGCCCATAAAGGACTCAATAACATTTTCAAAATTTAAAAATTTTTCAAAATTGCCTTAGGATTGTGCGAAAACTATCAGAGATATCATGATGAAATTTTTTTTGTATTTTCATTACTATATAAGGTACTCTAAATCAAATTGTCATAATCGTAGCTATGATTTGGAAACTTGAAAAAAAAATCACAAAAATTTCTCATTTTTAGAGGTCGCTTTTTTTTTATGACTATTTTGCAATAACAATAATCGAGATTAATGTTTCGGAATACTTAATCCTTATGCAAAATTTAATAAGAAAACTTTTTTTCCTCTTCCATTTTACTCTAGGATGGATAGTTTTCATACAAACTCAAAATCAAAATGGAAAAATGCATATTTTTGAAAAAAAAAATATGAAGCCGTACTTTTTGGAATTCCGCACAACTCTCATTCGATTTAGAATGCTTTTTCCGGAGGGGATCTCAAAATTTCAGCGAGGGTATATGAAAAGTCGCCGCGAAAACAGATGAGTCTTGGGCTAGACTTAATATTACTTTGTTTATCCAGTCAGACAATTTCTTGCATTTTTTGTGTTCTAATGAATTTTGATTAATTGGTGTTGACTGATCGCCACGACTTGGATTTTCACTCTCATCTTTTATGAAATTTACAAGTTCAAATTTTACTTGATTTCTAAGATTTCCAATGAATCATAAATATAAATCAATAGGAAATAGTGCTATTCTTAAATAGCTAATTGATCTATTGATTACTAGCAATAGAAGTAGTACTTGCTGAAAGATACTTGGCAAAGAGATGCTCATCAATTTAAAAAAATAGCTGAAATTCTATTATAAGACGAAATATTATAATACGCATAAATAATATCAGTGAGAAGGTTGATTAACAACGGAAAACAAAATCATGTTTAGCATAAGAATGTTCATTTTTATTAAACAATAAAATATAAAATATTTTTATAATAGTTCTTTTCACAAAACAAGGATAAATTTATTTATTTAGCATGATAGTATTGTATCATATTATATTACACAGTACTTTCCAAGACATGTGCGTAAAACACGACTTTTATGCACTAGTTTGATAGTCGCGGACGAATATCTCGCGAAACAATCGACGGCGATCACACGAGCGTGGAAAGCGTACGCAAGTGTATCGGACATTTTTTTCGATACGAGTGAGCATAAAATGAGATTCTGTCTACGTCGTTTTCAGTATGTAAAATATGTTTGAAATAAAATTGTTCACACGAGCCTAGAATCAGCTAGTGCAGTAGCAAAAGCTGATACATGTATCGAACGGTATTTTTCATCACGTGTGTGAAAAAACAACGTCCCAAATTCAACTTTCCCCACAAACAGCGATGAAAAATACGCATTAGTGGATGTAAAACCTCATTGGACGCACTAGAAACAGTATGTAAAATCTCACTTACGCACAGCGTATAAAAAATAAATAAATATATAGTGAATCGATGTACAGTTGAAGGAGGGAAGTCTCACGCGTGAACGGGATTGGGAATGGTGCCGGGATTGAGATTGATGAGGGAGTTTGAGTGCTCGACGAGCTCGGCGATGCTGACTCGGCCGCGCTGCCTCACGAACTTGGCCACGGCCTCGAGCTCCTGCTGCGATATGTAGATGAACTTGCCCCGGTCGTCGATGACCCCGCTGAGGATGCCGTCGGCCTGCATCTGCTGCACCCTCTCGATCACGTGGGCCGTCCTCATGTTGAACTGCTGCGCGAGGTCCTCGAGTATGACGACCTTGTTGCGCTTCACGTGCTCCACGAACTCCTGCAGCAGGCTCTTCTGCTCCGCCTCGTCGTTCTCCTGGTAGCCCTCCTCCTCCACGCTGAAGGCCTCCTTCAGCTTGAGGTACTCCTCGTGCTCGCGGCGCTCTTTCTCCTCCAGGGCGGCCTTCTCCGCCTCCTCGGCCCGTTTCTCCTCCTCGCGCTCCCGCGCGCTCTGCTTGTCCCGCTCGTCCTGCAGCTGTTGCTCGCGTTTCTTCCGCTCTTCCCGCTCGCGTTCGTCTGTCACAATTTATCATATACATTTATTAGCTTTCGTTGTACAATCCTATTCAGAGATGACCAATATTTTTCGCACCTATTTCACGTTGAGCCTTGCGCTCGGCCTTGGCTTCGAGCTTGGCGCGCTTTTTGGCGCCGACCTTGCCGGCATCGGGAAGCTCGACGGCCGGAGCCTCCTCGGCCTCGTCGTTGCTGGCTTCGTCCCGGTGCTCTTCTGCAGCCACTCCGGCACGAGCTCGTCGTTGGCGCACCCCACGAACTCCGGCCGCTCGGCGCACCGCCGGACCTCGCGCTGCTCCACCTTCACCATCTTGTTTCGTTTTCTCTGTAACATTATTATACCGTAAATCGCACCAGATAAACACTACTTCATTCTTGTTTTATCTTTAACAATCAGTGCCAATGTCATTTCAATGTCGTGTCCCTTACAATACAAAGTGCATGTGACTTTTTTTGAATTTCTTTCTATGTAGCGAGACCCAGGTAAGTATGGAGTGAAAGTTTAACTGTAATCTTGGCAATCTTAAAAGCTGATGTCAAGCAAATTACATAAGAGAATACAATTTATTGCACCTCACAGCAATCCCGAAAAATATACGTTATTTGAATCAACATTACCGATATATAATCAGTGTGAAATATTTAACGATTCCTCCATTCAAGATCATTTTGAAATCATTTTTCAGTAGATTGTTTATAAAATAAAAAAAGCTAAATCTAATAAAAATTCTTAAAATAACAATTAATTTTTTTTTAAATTTTTTCCAGAGATCTTATTTGGTTGTATGTAGATACACATTCCATATTGAAAATAAACGATTAGCAATAATTCAAATGCTGTTCTCATTTATTTGATTATAAATTTCGTATTTCAATTGCAATTTAGAGAAAAATATATTAAAAGAATAGATTATGAAAAGATTCGAATTGAATTGTTATATAATCTTCAGGTTCTGTATCAATATTCAGTTTGATGAGGTCAGTTTAGCAGAGTAGCAATACAGGCAATTTATCATCTATCTAAAATTTTGATTGAAAAAATAAACAGGTTGAGGAAATATTTGAAGAAACTAGTTTTTTGCTAGATTACAACATATTGCTATAATGGATTCTTTTTCATTCATTCATGTTTTTTTAAATTGATTTTAGAATTAAACTCTGATTTGTTACTTTTGTTACATTCCCATTTAAAGGTGTTAATGCTATGTTGAAAAGTGACAAGTTGGGAAATACAGTATACACCGAGCAGTCGTTATGATAATAATTATTTGAATACTCTATCAAAAAGTTGATCATTCGTTTTAAATTCTGAAATGTATCCACAAAGTTAATTTTACTTATAAATACAATATTTTGATAAGCTTACAAATTTTTCATCATAGAATTTGACTGTATTGAAATTCCTTCAATGAATCTTTCATCAACTGCTACTCGTCATAGTTTAAAGTATGATTTGAGTACTTTTAATAACTTCATGCTTAAATTTTACCATCGTTGAATGTATCTGCACATCCCAAGCCCATCCATATAAATTTTTAATAGAAGTCCTCGATTCTTAAATACAATATAATCACAGATTGACAGTAGAATCAACATTTTCGCTTCAAAATTAATAAATAAACTAACATCTGTCAGATAAATTTTGAGGTTAGACTTTGTACAATTAGAATCTTTGACAAGAACTTGATTTAAAAATTCAATCTAGTGATGTAAAAAGATTTACTTGATCCTCTCGTCGAAAGCCATGTGATTCCAATAATGAGACCAGCAAGTATTACAGCAATAGATCCCAACAAAACAATATCCATTTTGCCAATGGATGTATCCCTATGCTATTGTGTACTATATACTAGCAGAAAACAGCTTCTCGACAATATCTCGAGTCGATGAGATTCTCGAGTCGACTCGATTTCGAATTTCGATCTGCTCGATGATTGGTGCTGACATCTTCACGTTCACGTTCATACTAATTTCATAACCCGGCGTCAAATAGCACTGCCATCTGAGTTGAGATTTCAATGTTGTTGGCCCCTCTAAACAGGTGACGTGTGCCTTTGCATGTGTTTTACAGCACATCGGCCAGGTCTACGAGACTTAATTCAAACTTATTCGTAACTTTAGTGTATATTAGATATTAGTTTTGGTCAAGATATCAAGATGTTGAAAACACTACAGTATCTGATGACCCTTAGTGTCATATTTGAATGCACATCGGGACTCTACTTTCACATCGACGAAACAGAGCGAAAATGTTTCATTGAAGAGATTCCAGATGAAACAACAGTTCTTGGTAAATACGTAAATTATTATGACCAAACGTTCACCATATGGATTATGATGATGATACAATATGATGAATTCCCATGTTTGTTCGACAGTAAAATACAAGGTGGAACTGTACGATCCCAGAAGCCAGGGTTTTATGCCAAGCAGTCCTGGCATAGGTATGCACGTTGAAGTGAGGGATCCAGATAACAAAGTTATCCTTTCCCGAGTGTACAGCTCAGATGGAAGAATATCCTTTACTTCACATACTCCTGGAGAGCATATAATCTGTTTGTACTCCAACAGCACCGCATGGTTCAACGGAGGACAGTTGGTACGTGTTCAACTTGAGATAACCGATAAAATAATTTATCTAAGATAATCTAAGAGTGAGAATCAAAATACATACAATCACTCCATGGAATTAATTTCATCTCTATGGATTCCAAGCTTGTTTATTATCAAGTGAAGATGGAAATATTGAAGTCTTTGCTAATTATTTATCGATAAATGTATAAACTAAACAGGTTAAGTGGTTTAATGATTTTATTTTATTATTTCTCACTTGATTGTAATAGTTGAGGGGAACCTTTTGAGAGATGAACTATTTTGGAAATATCTTGGAACTTTATAACTTGATCAAGAAGTAATCATTCAGCGCACTGAGATGCAAGGGTTTTTATTCTTTGTTTTTTGCAGAGGGTGCATTTAGACATCCAAGTTGGTGAACATGCAATTGATTACGCTAATGTGGCTCAGAAAGAAAAACTTTCCGAGCTCCAGTTGAGAATCAAACAGCTTTTGGATCAAGTTGTTCAAATTACAAAGGAACAGAGTTATCAGAGAGTAAATATGCTATCAATTGATACAATTTATATTTCCTTCAAGCAATTGAAATTCATAAAGTTTAACTCTGAATATTTCATTTTGTTTCTAGTACCGAGAAGAGAGATTCAGACAGACATCAGAAAGTACAAATCGAAGAGTGATGTGGTGGTCCGTTACACAATTTGTTATCTTGGTAGCCATGGGTGCTTGGCAGATGCGTCATCTAAAGAGCTTCTTTGAAGCTAAAAAATTAGTGTGATATTCTTGTGTTTGAGTGACGAAAAGAGAACTTTTTTTAATAAAATAATGTTTGTGTTTGATGTACAGTACATGATGATCTTTGTAATCTTTGTAATGAAAGTTGATACTCGGAAGTTTGTATAAGAAAATCATTAATTTATCTACTAGAGTCAGCAGGGGATTTTTTGTTAAGCTTTGTGTGAAACGTTACATAATAAAAAATAAGATGTGCGTTTGAATATCGTAGTTGGAAATTTTATTATAATTTCGTATTGAGTCAATAATTTATTCTATAAAAAATTAAGGAAATCAATTTGACGTAATAATCTCGATTCAGGCTTCAGGCTTTGCTGCGATAAATAACATTTACTTTGAGGGAAAAATATTCCAAATTATCGAATGTTGTTGTGGTACAGCAGAGAAAAACAGAACACATGAACTCGCACTGTTAGTATATCTGTACCACACACAATGGCTTGTGTTGTCAACTTATGGTATTTTGTGACAAGCTATGCAGATGTTCTGGTAATATTAATTCCTGTGCTCTGTACTCTGCCATTCATGAAACTAATATCAGCCCGCAATTCATGAGAGCGCGTTCACTTGTAATTACTTAATATTTTTCTAGACTCAAATGATAGAAATTTACACCAAGTATAATACAAGAATGATGATACTTACTATCGTATGAATCACAAGCTTTTTTCACAGTATTGGTTGTTATTCCAGCAGTTCAAACTGCGAATATATCGAAAACAATGTTCTTCATTACGATTTTAATAAAAAAAACTTTTGGAAAGTATATTATGTTTTGAAATAACAGTCTTAATTTTCAATGAAGTAGAACATTATATTCTACTGTTTGATGAGATGTCGAATTGCCAATTTCTCTAGAAAGTCGGTTACAGTTACCCAACTTGACTAAAAATAAAGTTTTGAATTCAATTTGCGCATTTTAAATACTTTTGACCGGATCTTCTTCTCTTTTACATGCAATCGTAATGATTCCACTTCATTCTGCGTAATAATGGGTATAGGAAAAATATTATAATCGCGAACGATTAGTGGGATGTCCTAATACATCCCACGTATTATCGTGCCATCCATCATTTCAACTATATATCTTGACGATTCTACATCACAAATCCAACTGGAAGCTCCATAGATCGAGAGAAATTTTAATTGATATAAATCTTTGGCTCTTTCTATAAATTTATTCCACATTTAAAAATTGGTATTATTCTTTTCCAACAATATCATTACAACAGCTATGAATAATTCACTACATACAGTCGCTTTACCTAAAATTTAAATGACAATTCGTTTTGTCAAATCTGCCCGAGACAATCGAAACTAACTACGTTTGTTGATATTATTCCATACGAATGGTAATATTATAGCTTGGTATGGGCTCAAATTTTGATGCGAAACTCACACATTAGCGTTCTTAAATAATCACACAGGGACTCACAACAAGGAGTCGATTATCAAAGGTGTAACTTTTGAGATGATTGTATATGTTGGGTAATTGGGTATACAAATACGTAGGCAGAATCTAGACAGCCACGTATGTACAACGTTTCGACGACTTCCCGATTATAGTATATCTATATACATATCTGTATTTTTGGAATTCTGTGCACATGTATAAGATCAATGGATTCACGAATAGCTTCGGAACAACAACGAAACATTAGGTCGAACGGATGTATGCATGATCTATTTGGATACCAAAAACCCCTTTGGAAATTTCATAGGGATCAGAGATCTGTAACGGCTGTATAACCCCGATATTCTTCTTATCATCGGTTTGAATCCCACACCTGTAACAGTATAACGTACACGTCGGCGGATGTATGTGAATACACACTTCGTGTCGACGTGGGGAACGGTTCATCGCTGCTACATTATCGCAAAGTTAAAACGTTGGTCGAATAATTGTAATTGGGGCTGATCCCCGTGAAAATAAAGATTAAGTATGAAACGCGGGACATAAAGAGACTAATGTTCAAAAATTCGCCTCATCAAAAAATTCGCCACATCAACAAATTTGCCACGTCATGAAATTGATCGCGACAAATTAATTAATGCGGTAACTGTACCTAATGTAGCGCCCCTAAGGGTTTTTTATCGTAAATTTGACTATTAAGTTGAAATTTTAAAATTCTGCGAACGACAAGCTCATGATCTATCAGAAACCATCGCTATAATCATCATTTGACCATTTCAACCCATTCAAGATGTCAATAAGCCAAAGTCATTCAAATCGGGTACATTGGGTACACGCGTACCCAATGTGGCACTTTTTCATAATCACTTTTACAGTCTCTATACACCTATAGAGACGATCAAATTGGCGTTCAAATAAACTCGAAATCGCGTTTCCATAGATATATATCAAAAACTTCTGACTTGGAACTGAAAAATACGCATTTAAGTCATTATAACTTGTCCAAAACTTCATATAAAAACGTTTATTCCTTAAATATTGAATTATTTTAGTCAGTCTTTCGATTAATAATCGCATAAAAGGCCACATTGAATATACTTTTATATTTCATGCGAAAAAAAAGTATTTTGAGTAAAAGTAGAAAATAGTTTGGGGATTATTGTAATTGAGTTATCAGAGTAAAATAACTCAAACGCGAAAAAAACCAGGTATTGTAAAAAAAAGTTCAAACTGTTGTAAGGGGCTGTTGTTTTAAGAGCTAACATAAATGAGTGAGGAAGCGACCGAAAATGCTGTTTTAATCCTCCCAACATAATCCAAGTGCGATTGGTGCTCAGAGAGCACCGGCAAAACGACATCTGAAAAAAGTGCCACATTGATTACTGCATTGCCACATTAGGTCCAGTCACCTTATGACATACCCTATACTTGTATATCAATCCCATGCCCAAAGGTGAAGGGAAATGACAAGCGAATCAAAAGAAAAATATCGAAAATGTCGTCAGTCGTGTGGGTGGACAATCAAAAGTGGCGCTCGTGCAGTGTGCGGCGCGCCGCGGCCGCGGACGACGATATCGCATCTGATCCGGTGTGCAGCGTATCTGCGTCGCTGCAGCTGTGATCCGCGGAGCTGAACGTTGGCGGGCCCGAGAGCTGGGATAAAGAGTGAGAGAGAGAGACGGATGCAAAGATCGCGAGCAGCTGGTCGCGGATGATCGCGTAATGGCCAACGCGATGGAGTGTCCGAAGCAGCAGGAGCAGCCGAGCGGCGCCGAGGGCCTGTCCAAGTCGCCGGTGTTCAGCAGCGACGTCGTCCACGAGATAAGACAGCACGACGACAGCGGCACCCCCCTGCAGACGCCCTGGACCTTTTGGCTCGACAAGTGAGTTGCTAACTCTCCCTCGCTCGCACCCAATATTTATTTTTATGTGAGAGCTGATATCGGCTACTCGTAGACGCATGTATCGCGCACTGTCGAGAGCTCAGTTGCACGCGAGCTTCCAGTACGTTCAAACAGAGGGCTCCAGCCTTCTCTTTCCCGCGCTTCCACACGACCCGACGATTCACGGCATGTGATAAAGCAACTAAACGTCCTGGCGCGTATATAGATAAGGCAGGTGCCCGACTAGTTGATTAACGGTAATTTTATTCACCTTCTGCTTATCACACTTTTATCTAATCGAGTTATCTCGAAGATGCGATCCTCAAGAGAAAGTTTTTGTCCTTTGAAAAGTTCACCCCGTTCGCCGGTTTATTAATCACTTTATACGAAATCAACTTTGGGCAAGTCAAACAATTTCTTTCGTGATTAATAACAATTCTTATGCTCGGTACTTGTTCAATATCGTTGAAAAAACATTAGTTGGCTCTGTCACTATCTTAATTCGTGATTTGATATTTTATTTATCTAAAATAGCCGAGGGAATTATCAAAATAATCATGATACTAGTTATTCGTTTACAAATGATTACATATCCATTTTAGTTTCTAAAAAATGGATTATAATAATAAAGAAATGAGAGCTTTCGAGATACAAAAAACTCTGGCGAGGCTGATGGAATCAGTTATATGAGTTATTTTCTTCTGTTTTTGAAATTCCTATAGTCAAATGCCATTCTCTAAGTATCTCGCTGAGCATTAAAGTTAGTTGTAAAATCACAACCATCCGAAAATATATACCACTAAACTCGAACTCTTATCAATAAAATGTTTGTAGCGATGAAAATGCATAAACTCGCATTTCTCAAAAGCATATAGAGAGAAAACAAATCACGACTGCTCTAAAAGTATAAACTTTTTCGACTATGCGTTTCTAAAACGTCACCTCATCTTTATTGCCCAGAGGAATTCACAGTGAGATTATAAAAGAATACAAAATACTCAAGGAAAAACTGGAAACTTTTATTTTTATCGATCGAATCGTTGCATTGTGGCGTCTTTTTGCATTGAAACCGTGAACTTTGAGTTCAAATACCTCGTCACCGCATGAACAGGTGATTAATATTTTGGGGAAATTTCGGTTTCTTCATCTACCGTAGGCCTTAGTTGGCCATCATCACCGCCGCTCTCGATAGTTAATTTGTTCTCGTTCATAGTTAAAGCTGCTTTTCAGTTCTATATACAATATGCGTTATACTCTCCAGACATAATAATGATTCAATGTTCCTGAATACTGAAACAAGAATTGATTTCGATTCCGCATGAAAAGACTATCATATAGGTCTTTGCTACTACAGATTGTTTTGGGTATCCAAATAGGTATAGTCCTTCAGCATAACTTTCAAATTCTTACAGATATTTCCGGATCATTATTGATTCATGTATGGGTTCGTCGAGATACATACTTTATAGATACATAAAATGGATAACGATTCACGAATACTTTGGAAACATTCAAAACGTTAGCTAAAAGCACTTTAAAAGAAAAAACAAACATTGGAATTGTCAAAAAATGTGGCAGGTGTACCCAATATAAGCCGTCTGAGCGAAACAGTCACTACGTCGCAATAATTTCTCAACGTTGCTGGTGGGAAATGAAAAGTCTACTCAATACCCTCGAAATAAGCCAAGCCGCATCCAGCTTACACTTTCCTACGCTGAGTGATATAATTTTTACAAAAAGTTCTTTTCGGTCATTAGACTTATGAAATCGAGTGAAAAATCAATGATTCAGGGGGGTGGCCGCGTTATTCGATAAAATAACGAAGACCAATTAGAAGTCACTGTTGATAGAAGGGACGTACGATGAAAAAAATTGGATGATTTTGGTAAAATGCCAAGGTATCGAGCGAAATAAGATGAAGAGTCGGGATTCTTGATAAAATTGCAGAAAATATCTCCTAACAATCTTGGAGTGAACGTTCGGGACTGATCCACGCGTTTTCTTTCCTCATTATTCTGTTAACAATATTCCGTACCGCGACGCTATTCCAGAAGCGCGTATATGAAATGCAAAGGGTGGCTCATATTCAGTACACCTGCCTTGATACAAACTTTAAAGGCTTCAAATTTCCTATGAAGCGTCGATTTCCCTCATCTTTGCAAAAGAAAATGTATTAATAATATAACTTGTTTCATAAAATATGTATGTTACAATGAGTAACATCTGTCGACTTGAACCTAGTTCTGCAAAGGCCAGAGATAATAATCTTTTGCTTGTTCTTTCCTTCATGCTCTATTCAACGCTTTGCTCTTCCTTGCAATTATTAAAAATATCATTCCGAGAAAACGTGACAAAACAATCATACAGTTGTTTCATGCTTCATTTAATATAAGATCACATGAAGATTATCTCTCCTCTTCTACGAAGTTATTATCATTTGTCTCATCGCATACACAGAGCAATAACTGGAACAACCACCGAAGAGTACAAGGCTAATTTGAAGAAGATCTACACAGTCAACACAGTGCAAAGCTTCTGGGCCGTTTTCAACAACATCCCAGATGCAGGTCAAATGCAGGTGTGTCTTATTCTTCGTTGATCGATACATTTCAATGTTATAACGTTTACTAAATTATATTCAATCTAAATACTAACCGAAATAAAATACGCAACCACCCACCTCGTGTTAAAGCTGGGACGCTATATACAGAAGAGATAGCAGATATTGCCTTTACTTCTGTAAAGCCCGAAACCTTTCTGCATACACATTTGAATGTATAGTATACAAGCAGTGGGTGATACCCTGCTCGTGCGATCCAAACACGCTCTGACATAGTTCCAACTTTGGCAAAATATCTAGTTTCATTGTAACAAACAAACTTGCGTGGTTATGAATTTCCAGTCAGGTGAATTGAGTTTTCGGCCGATGAGAAATATTTGTTTTTCCATTTTGTGTCTAATGATGATATTATGCTCAAATTGATTATTAGTTCTGGGTAGAATCAATTTCCATATGCCAATCGAGTCAATGATTTTAAATAAGTGAAGACATTTTTTTAATCCTCGTGAAACTACGCACGAGGTCAATGTTGAACATCTATTAATCATTTTTGTAATGGGACTGTGCAGTAAGCTTTTGCCCCATTCGTCCGTCGTTGCAAGGCATCTGGGAATTGTTCTGCTGACCAGCTGTTTATTCTTCACCTATTATGTACTCATAAATTGTGTCTCAGGAAAGCTATAAACAAGTTGTAACACGTTGTCACTCCTAAAGCCACTCTAATTTGAAACTTTTCTAACTTCTTTTGAATTTTAAATTGTACGAGAGGATCCTTTCTCTCAAATATTTATACTCACTCGCTCATTAGCTGTGATTCAGAGCCACTAATTAAAAACGAAAAATCGACACCTCGTACTTATCATTGATATAATGTCGAGTAGTATTATGCATAAACGTCTAATTCCGGTTTAGATCCGAAGTGCCGCATAATTTTGCAATAACCAGCGACTCTTCCGGACTAATCGATATATGACTCGTATAGTAACATGGTTGGGTTGAAAAATTTAAGGCCCGGTACAGCTATCACCTAATGCGGGATGAACGCTACCCGTTATGGGAAGAGCCGGTTAATCAGAAAGGTGGTACCTGGAGATTCAAGTGTCGCAAGAATGATACGGTGAGTCAAATCTCCAGCTTTCTTGTACTGCACTTTCTCGTGTGCGTTGTTGCAGCTGCTACGTGTATGTGATACAGGAAACCAAAAAATATTGTTTAGGCGAACGTTTGGAAGGAGGTTGTGCTGGCGGCCATCGGCGAGCAGTTCAGCGATTGCATCGCCAAGGATGACGACGTCGTTGGCATCACTGTTTCCATTCGCGAGAGAGACGATCTCATTCAAGTAATGTTCGCACCAGTTCTTTGTACACTTCGTATACTTGCGCGCGTTGGGATGGATGGCTGATGAAAGTTATGACAGTTCTGGGAGTCGTCTAGTATTCTCTTCTTTGTTGTTTTCCGCAAAGAAATGTGCCTTGTCAGCTTCGAACCTCGAAAAACTTCAGATTATTTGGTTTATGACTTTCTTGGGTCTCCACGCGGACATCATTTCATATCAACATTTTGAAATATAGATTCAAAGTTATTTTCTCTAAAAACTGACCCGGATATTATAACAATCATCGCAACGTCCATATTGTTGATTCTATCAGCATTTCCAGACAAATTATTCTCGAAGTCATTCGTATAATCAAAACTTGTAAAAGTCTCTCAATTGAGTCGTATATAATCAAGACAAAGTCAAAATTTTGAAAAATAGTGTTTCCAAAAGTATGTGTGAGGTAAAAGTATGAGGAAAAGTATGTTGAAAATTTAATTTATCATTTTTTTGAATACCAGAGTAATAGTAAGAATCAAACTAAGCCTGCTTTTAAATTGCAACGTGACTTTATGCTAGAAAATATTCTTCAATCACGGAAAAAATTCATTAAAATACATACTCACTAAGAGACAATTTCACCTCCGGAACATCAATGATAATGAAACTTTGTGAGATAGTTTCCCAGTCACTCAAATAAGTGATACATACAGCCGTGCAGTCTAACATTTCTATTTCCCGTAGATATTCATCAATCATTTCATTCGTTCACAGGATATTTGTGAGTTTCTGTATCCAGTGGTACGCTAGTGCTACCACCTGTCATACACATATACTGTACGCGTGTATAAAATTCGAAATCATTGACCGAATATCTCCAGAAAATCGAAACGTTGGTCTGCGTGAATTTGTATATCATCTATTTGGATGCCCAGGGGCCTACTCGTGAAGTTTTATTGCGATTGGTGACTCGAAGGTGAATCGATATGAATTATAAAACATATAAACTGCTAACGGGTAGAGTAATAGTTAGGATCATTGAACTTTAAGAAAGAGATTTGATAAATTTGAAGTTGAGCTGTACTGAAAATACCATTTTGTCTCCAGATATGGAACATAAACGCAATATCTGCAGAGAAGGCTTCTTTAATAAAGAAAGTTCATGGACTCATACCTGAGATCACGTTCCTTGCAGAGTTTTATAAACGTGAGTAATTGTTTCAAACTCTTTTATAAAAAAATCATCAGAAAATTAATGTATGTTTTAAAATTAAATCGGAGTGAAACTAATTGTATTATTTGCGTTAAAAGTAATGCACAAACCTACTTGCTCAGATGTTGAAAAATATAACTTAATTCTCAAGTATTCTTAATCACCTCATCAATTGTTATTATTTTATTCCGATAGTGAACGAAAATTCACTTTCTCTATTACTTCGCAAAACTGATGTTTTTTTCGCAGATTCACAATAAATACATTTGTGCATTAGATGTTATATCTCTAGATGGAATTCAATATTTGAGAAACAAATTGCAAAAATTATAATTATTTTACAGCTCATCAAACTCACCACGCTTACAATCGTCACTAGACCAACAAGAGGATGATCTGCCGAGAACCTCCTTGTATGTACAAAGAAAATAATACCAAAATGCAGAAAAATACTTTTCTATAAACAATAATTGTCTGCCCCGACCTGTTGACCTTTTTGTTATGCGATTGATTATTGTGTTGTCTCTCGAGTGTAAAGCAGCTAGGAAGAATCATATTATATTTTTGTATTGATTACTTAGCAATAATATACAGCTCTGTATTTTCGTGTCCGCACAATCACGAGTCGGTACGTCGCTACCTATTTTAATGACACATAAAAGAAAGATAAGTAAAAATTTGTCGAGGAGAAAAAACTGGGAAACCCGAGGAATGTGTAACGAAAAAAGGTGGCACGCTTGTTTATATCATCTCGAATTAAAAAGTCGTAAATCCCGGAGAGTGGGACCTTACGTCGCGGCTCTACATACGTCTGGCGCCAACGACACGCTGAGCGAGGAGCGAGAAAAAATATTAATTAGCCGGTCGCGCCGGCTCGAACATCCGAATTTCACGCTCGCCTCTGGAACGCTATGCACGTATATGTAACTGATTTCTAGGTAAAGAAGCTGCTGAACATACCATATTCATGACACGGCAGGAATGGAACGTAATTCCACAGGCGACGAACAATTTTAACAGCCTTCGTTCCTATACGATTGTGCTGCTTGTATCTTATAAATTGCCAAAATAATTCTGAATATTATTGTAAAAAGAGTGAATGTAATGTTGTAATATTACGAAGAAGGATTTGACTGGGGAGAATTTGTTTACCATGTCCGACGAGGAATGTGATTTTTTTGTTCTCAATTAATGGGATTGAATGTGAAGAAACGAAACTCATTCGATTGAGCTTGATTTATGGAATTGGAGATAATGACAGAATATTCATTGTTAATAATATTCACCGGATAAATTGGTTATCGAAATGATGTAAAAGACTATTCCATCTGAAATGTACGTGTAATAAATGATTTTTACAAAAAAACTCCGATTTGTGGTTTATTCTTATCTCCGTGTACAAATATTACCTAATCCCTTGGAATGATAATTATAACTCCACATCGTTTGAGAAAATCACTGTTAAGCGCGATGAGAATCATATATAAATTCGAAATCAAACTTTCATTGTACTGTGTATGAATTTATGTAATTCCAACATCATATTGAATAAGTCTAGTTTATGTGATTCCGAATTACGAATAAAATCTCTCATTCAATCTACAATGAGAAATTTGTTTATCATTTGATTGATAGGACATTCTGGATTTGCTCCAATTACGATTATACTGTAGTCTTAGCACGGATTTTAAGAAACATTATGTTTCAGTGACCGACCTTGCACGATCTTACTCTGGAAGCATATAGGGTCAACGTTCTATATATTTTGTATTCTAGTACATACAATACTTCTTAGACGGTAAACCAGTTTCAAGAGTTTTTTTCCTTGGAAGAACGTTTTTCAGGGATACGCATTAGAAAATAATATGAACTCTAATCCGGCAAGGCGGGAAAAAAAGGAAAAGTAATGATATGCGAATCGATATAGTATTTAGTAGAGGAATTTACAATAACGCGTAATTTGGAGAATAAAATTCTTTAAAAAAGAGATGGATTTGTTTGGCGCTATAAGTAGATGAGCAGAAATGAATAAAAATATACTTCGAGAGTTTCTTAATAAGTAGTTTAACGCAAGTCGTATTTAAATCACGCACAAGCTATATTTGTGCCTCAGCTTTTTCTCCACGTTGACACGCTTATTGAGAAAATACAAATGATCGATCATGGTAAAGCCCAGTTTATCAAGATCGGAAATAATACTTTTAATCTTGTAAATTCACAACAAAGCCAGATAGGATGTGCGTTGAATAAGAAATAAAAGCTCCGTAAGACAATCAAATCTATTGATGATCAACGCAATGTATGAACTATATAGCTTCCCATCCAAAACCGCTTAGCTATTTATGTGATAAAAGAGAGCGAGAAAAAAGTATTCATGCATATGATCGGGAAAAATATATGACGTTAAAAATGTACGTGACGTTAGAAAGGGGTCCGATGATTTTACTCATCCATTCCCTACCGTTGGATTGAATAATTGCAGTAAATCATCAGGTTTTTCGCGTGCATTTGAATTGAATTGTGCCGAGCAGGGAAATTGGGCAACTTCTCCACGGGTTGCGGCTAATTTTTCCACTTGGTGGGCCATTTGTCCGTGACAAATATTAATTGCAGCGGCCGGAATGCGCGAGCGGCCCCGAGACAGTTGAACAATGCGCGGCGGCGATGCGGTGCAGCAGATGATGTATATCTAGTGGGCCGTTGTGAAAACGCGCGGGGATGTATACACACACAGGCTACATATGGGAAATACCATATCATCCATTTGGATCGATCGGCGCGTACGATTCGGTATATAATAGTGATATTTAGCGTATTTCGTATATAGCGGGAATTCCCTGCGCGCGGCGGGGCCGGGCTCTCGTATCGGGCGGGCGGGCGCGCGTCTGCATACCAAATTTTTACTTTCAGCGATTTATGTATGGGTATACGCTCGGCCGGGGCCATAAAATGCCTTTACAGCTTGGAAAAAAGTAGCGAAAAGTCGTAAAGACGAAATTCACGCTCGGGCAATCGGCCCGGGTGACAGATGACAAACGTCACGTATTAATTCATCGAGTGGCGTCTATGTCGCGCCTCTCCGAATATCCACAGGCTCGCTCGCGCGCGGCTGCGCTGCCGCCGACGTATACTCTTAATCAATATCACGAGGAATTAATCTTCGGCGCCGGAGAAAAAGCAAAAGAGAGGCGGCCCAAAGCCGCGAGTGGCGCCGGAGCGACGGCTCCAGGGCCTCGCTCGAGCCAGCCGCACGGCGCGGCGTTATTGACGTCACGCGCGCGCGCGCGCAACGACGTCGTCGTCGTCGACCGTCGACGACGATGACGACCCGACGCGCATCGCACGCGCGGCTCTACAGCCACCGCAGCAGCAGCAAACCAAAACACATTTTCAATTCAGGAATCCCGTATCCGTTAAGGCTGTTCCTTTAATTATATTCGCCAGCGGATTTGTGTTCCTTGCGGTGGTCGTGCGTGCCCGCGACGACCACCCGACGCGACAAATTGAAATCGTTCCTGCTGTGCGTATACGCGTACACAATATCGCCTCGCTCTTTGCTCTCTCGCACCTCGACATCCGACCCCGCGATTTGACTCTCCTCATCTCAGCGGCGGCCACGCGCTAATTTGCTGCTGTGTGTGGTGTTAAAAGACTTTTTTTTTCCACTTTTTCCTCTTTGGTCCTCGCGCCCAGGTAAGAAAGACGCGTTTCAAACTCTATTCGCGAGCGACTCTGCACGTTAGACTTGGTTCGATTTTATTTGGACGATAAATCAAGTAGGTATAGAAGTGGTAGAATATGATATGAGGTCAGGCAGGATCGTCATACCTTGAAAAGCGCTGCTAACTGCATCAACAGTATATGCTCACTCAAAGAGACTTTGTGTGAAAAACGGTTGTTGTATAGAAATGAGAATGGTCTGTGTCTTTTACCACCGACAAGTGAACAACAGTCGCTACGGGAAATATCTCGTTGATACTGTGCTCGTACCCGCTTTGCTTATCTACTCATTCGAGCTCGTACCAAAAATGAAAAATAACATACAAATTGTTAGATTTAAGAGAGCTGCCATCAATAGCGTTAGAAATAATTTCTCAGCGAGGTACAGAGTGAGTGGCTGTCTTTTCCGGACTACACGCAGCTGCGATGATCTTCATTTTTATAGCTATTTGTAGTGTGAATTACTCCATTCAAATTTTCATTGATTTCCAATAATTTAATTATTACATGATATTTCATGCAAAAAATAGGGACTATTGAGAATCCAGATTCAGTATGCATGTATATACTGGAGAAATCGTATGCAGTTGCACAAATGCCCGCGAGGAATGTTGAAGAAGGCATCGCTCAAGTCATCCAATTAGAGAAAATGTTCCGGCCAGGAATGAACCAGCAGCAGAGCTCTTACAGAGATTTGCTCTAGACCAGTTGCCTCTGGCTCAAGTATTATCGGTATCCAACAAGCCTGTCCGCGCAAATAACACCTGCAGGAATTTCCATCTGAGGGCTTCCAGCACAATGGGAATCCGCCAGAAAATTTCCAATTCTTAGGCAATAGAGGACACTGTGTCCTCTATTCCCAAAAATACAAGAAATGAACTTCAGCTCAATTTGCATTCTCTCAGCAACAGTTGCTACACTGAGAAAAAAGCCAGTCAAAACAACTGCCCCGCGCCTATACTTGTAAACAATAATTTCTTTCTATGGACCTGAGGCAGCCAATTGAACGATCAATAAAGTGTTAAATCATACAAATAAGATATTGAACCAATACAAATGATATGTTGAAACAATAAAATCCGGTATCAATTTAATGCAAATATTTTTTAATGTAAGGTAACTTTAATGTAAGGTAACTGTACCCAATTTGGCACTGTACCCAATTTGGCACAATCGTCAGATTTCGTATTTCCGGTGCTCTCTGAGCATCAGTCGCTCTTGGGTTATGTTGGGGGAATTAAAAGAAAATTTTCGGTATCTTCCCCGCCCATTTAGCCCTTAAAACCACTCTCCTACAACACTTTGAAGTTTCACTTACTGATTTTTTCACCATTTTCTTATTTCACTTTTCACACTCAACCTCAAAAATCAGGTGTCAATAATTTTTATCTCTCAAAGTGTCATTACGTTTTGCTTTCTTAAAGAGAAAGCTTTGTAATGGGGCAAAAATCGACCCACCGAATCAGACCTCGGGACCTCGATTTTCGTGATCTACGGGTCGAAAAACATGGAAATCCAAAAGTGTATGTATGTATGTATGTGTGTGTGTGTGTGTGTGTGTGTGTGTGTGTGTGTGTGTGTGTGTGTGCGTCCCGTTTTTTTTCGTCCACGATAACTCTCGAAGGAATGGTCCGATCGTCCTGAAATTTTGCACACAGGTTAATCGCGGCAAAATCTCGGGCGAGTTCAATTTTCAGCGAAATCCGTTGTTTATTTCCTTAGCAACCGTTGTTAAGGTGTCTATTTTTTCGTTTCTTTCGTCCACGATAACTCCCGAAGGAATGATCCGATCGTCTTGAAATTTTGCACACCGGTTAGTTGGGACAAGATCTAGTCCGAGTTAAATTTTCAGCAAAATCCGTTGGTTATTTCCCTAGCAACCGTTCCTAACGTGTTTTCTCACAAATCCTTATGAGTGCTCATTGGGACAAGCCGGAAAATCAGTTTTAAGTCACACTCGATGGCCAAGGACACTGAATTGTTGTATTTGCTCCATAGCAACGGTTGTTTACCTCCCTAGCAACAGTTACGAAGGTTGGAAATCATTAATTTATGACCCATTTCCATCATTTTCGACGGCAAAGGACACAAAATCTTCCCAATTAGCTCCTTAGCAACCGTTGTTTACCGCCCTAGCAACCGTTGCTAAGGGGAAGAAAAATTCATGTAAGTTTCGTTTCCAGTATTTTCAACGTGCTATAGATAAAATTGGGAAAATTTGGTGTCTTTTGCCGTCGAAAATGATCAAAATAGATTTTGAATTGATCATTTCCAACCTCAGCCACCGAAAATGATCAAAATGAGTCTTCAAGTTTGCTAAATACAGACTTAAGGGCAGGATGGATCGATTTTAACCACCATTAAACCGTATGACAGTCACAAGATGAATTGATCGAAAAATTAAGCAGGTCCAAATGTCTCGCATCGTGTATAACCTAGAACCGTTTGCTTTGTTGCATTTGATCAAATAATAAGAGAGCCCGGGCAGACATCAACAGTCGCGACAAAGTTTGGTCAATTGAAAAAGAACGACACTTTACACAGTCACGAAGATACGAATTGAACTGATTAAATAATATTTTTGTAATTTTTGAAAAATAAATGATAGTATCTACGCTAGTGGAATGGTGAAAATACAGGTTTGGGATGCGTTTGTGGGTGATGTTGAAGCCTCTTTGAGAAAGCATACTGCTAAGGCACTTGGCAGCGGTTTTTTTGTGTAAAAACATCTCAGCTTTCGATTGGTCTCATCAGTTTTCCTAAAATTAATTTTTATCCTACTCAAATTGCTGTTTTTCGCATCAAAAAAAAGTGTACCCAATGTGCCCCTCTACGCGTTTTTAAATGGGAAGACTGAGTGAAATCATTGAATATTTGTATAGACATATTACGATGATTTAGACGCGTATTTTTGAGTTGTATGTTAAAAATTTTGTATAAATATCACTGGGAACATAATTGAGAGTTTATTTCAATGCCAATTGGATCGTCCCTGTAGGCCTATATAGGCTGTAGCTAATGATTAAAAAATTGTGCCAAATTGAGTACACGTTTTGTGCATTTAGCCTTTTTGCGTTTTTTTTTAAATTGCGATTTTCGATAGGTTAAAGTAGTCGAATGATGATTATGAAGATGGTTTCTAATAGGTATTGAGCTAAGCTTTGAGATGCCATTCACAGAATTTTAAAATTCAAAGTCTATCATAGTCAAATTCGCGAAAAACCCTTAGGGGGGGGGGCACATTGGGTACAGTTACCTTAATTGCGAAATATTATTGATGCACCGTGAAGAATGGATGAAAAAATTTTGAATCAACGTAGAGATGTAGTTGGATGATAAGACAGCTTTATGAAACTGAAATACCGGAACTTTGTTGGAATCGAATGAAGTGCCTATATTGATACAATAGTTATCTTACGTTTACACATTTAAAATCCTATCCTATCCTTATAATAACTTATGATATTTTTGATTTTAATGACTATTCTTTAGTATGAGAATCTTACATTATGAGTCAACTACACAGTGTATGCACGCCAACTGATTTTCAGTATACATGCACCCTCAATGTCAGTTCTCAATCGGAACTCGATTGTTACACACGCGTTTCTGTTCATCTCATGAAAAGTTTTTGATGTATATTTAAAAAAATAGCTTATCGTATGTAATTTGTCCTTCATTTTTATCTTTTAATTTTGTTATTCGCTTGTAAATGACACATAAAATATGGAATGTGGATATTTGTAGTAAAGTGGACAAATCATCCTCAAATAAAAATTAAAAACAGAATGTTCAGTGTTTGGTAAGATCTAAAAAAATTATGTTTCCAACGGATTTTACTGCTTTGAAATGATTTTAATTTTTCATACAATTCATCACTATACTAATGTGGTCAATCACTAACATTATTCATATTTTGGTATCCTTGCATGAATAATTTCTTCAATTACATCTTATTGTACTCACTCGTATATTCATAACTAACCAGATTCATCATACATATTATACACATTCTCGAAGGTGTAAAAAAATATTATATTCTTTACAAAATCTTATTACCAAGTAGCATTAGTCTCTTGGATATACTAGATTGATTATAATAATCGAAAGTAACGTGAACCCTGGTTGCTATGAAAAGAGGAACTTACTTGAAGACGTTGTCAACTTCAGGTGACCAATTATAACGAAACTCTCTTGAACGCTTTTTGAGTAGCTCAATATATCGACCCTCCCTATTCATAAGGACGTATCTCGGTCGGCAGAATAATAAAGACGTATCTCGTGCGAGCGCAAAGTAAGGACGTATCTCGCGTGAGCGCAAAGAAAGGACGTATCTCGGACGAGCGCGAAATAATGTCGCAGCTCGCGGAGAATTGCGACTCAATATTGAATCTCACTTTGATTGAAAATTATAACCAATTATAATCGCAAATAAATCTCAAGCATAAAATTAAACTCGGCAAACATGAAAGCGATCATGGGGGCGAGTCAAAATATGAAGCATCTGTATTTTTTTATTCATGAGTCAAAAGCACTGCAGAAACGATGGTCATCGTGAAATCTGGCATTTATATACGTGGAATCACGGTGGCTCTGTTGCAGTCGCAAGTCGCGAGCGGTTAGAAACAACAAGTTACAAGACGCAGTTCACAGTTGATCTTCTTCTTCGTCTCTCGCTATTGGCTTGTAATTTACTTTCAATAAACTGGCTAGCAACAATCGTATGTAATGCTCACGGCGAAGTGTGTTTTTATTTTTGCTTTCCATATAAAACGGGCCCTACAGAGGTGCATGCCGGGAATTAAACCCCGACGCTCTGGGCGAGAGTCCAGAAGTCTTATCCACGAATAAAGCTACCGGCGCGCGGCGGCTCATTCATCAGAACCGTTTGTTGTTCGATATTTCCAACCTGCTCTTGGAAAAAAAACGTTCTCTCAAGATTGCTATAACAATTCAACTGTAGTAAATCCTATCAATTAAATAATAAAGTATTGCTATAGCATGCGTACATTGTTTTAATCTACAATGGAGAAGTAAGGTAAAATCTAAAATACAGTCCTGCAAATAGTAATTAATCGGGAAAAATTCTCCGAAAGCTCATGTTTCCGCGAACCTTTGGTCTTAGAATAATTTGTTTATATCGATAATAGGAATTTATCTTCATGTGTGAACTGCATTAATTAATTTTAAACCGCTGAGATACTTTCTTACTTCGCAATTCTCTGAGCTACGATATTATTTTGCGCGTCCCTCCGATATACGTCCTTACTATGCGCTCACGCGAGATACGTCCTTATTTTTCCGCGCTCCGGCGTTCCGGGAGATACGTCCCTATTATTCTGACTCCCGAGATACGTCCCGAAATAAGGACGTATCTCGGGCGGCAGAATAATAAAGACGTATCTCGTGCGCGCGCAAAGTAAAGACGTATCTCGGGCGAGCGCGAAATAATGTCGCAGCTCGCGGAGAATTGCGACTCAATATTGAATCTCTTATTTGATTAAAAATTATAACCGATCATAACGCTGGAACTACCTTAAATCAGAACCAGAGTCATATCGACAGTGTACTGCAGTGCTTATTATGGATGTTATTAATGAACATGCAGTGAGACGTGTAAGGTACTCGAGTAACGACTATAGTGATCAGAATTGGTCTCCTACTGTTTTTAGAAGATTAATACGACTGAGTGACTCGTGACTGGATTTTATCTTCATGTGTAAACTTCATTAGTTGATTTTAAACCGCTGAGATACTTTCTTACTTTGCAATTTTCCGAGCTACGATATTATTTTGCGCGTCCCTCCGAGATACGTCCTTACTTTGCGCTCGCGCGAGATACGTCCTTATGAATAGGGAGGGTCGATATGGCTTATTGAAAAACCCAAAAAGTATTTCGGAAAGTTTCATCATTACTGGTCACCTGATGTTGACAACGTCTCCTAATCAAATTCAATTGAAAGTGAATTTGAAAGGAAAATGACATCCATTTCCCTTTTTTTTTCAATTATAAAGTCAAATGTTAATTCGAGAAATTATTTCGTTGAATCAATTATAATTACTTTAACTTTAATTTTGATGAGTTAATATAAATATACTTATTGTTCCAACGAACACATTGTCAACCTTATAGTAGCTAAATAATTCCAGTAGGGATTGAAAAGCTTTCTCAATAAAATTTAAACCTTAAAATCAATCATTACAATTGATTCTCTGAATTCAATCAATGTAACTCACTTCAGTTAATTCAATATGCATATATATTCTATATATGCATATTGAATTAACTATATGCAATATATATATATATATATATATATATATATATTCTATGGATTAACTGAATACTCATTAGTCCTACTTTTTTGTTCCAATATCATTTTTTGTACAGTTAATAGCACCCAGGCAGTTGTTCATATTTAACGAAGTAAAGTTCCCGCGATTCAATTGGTTGTAAGGAAGTTTGCCACTAGGAAAATGATTTCAATATAAAATAGTTTTTTTCACATATAGTTTTCCTGAGAGGAATCTGCTTTTTATTCGGTATATTACAGAGGTTTGTCATATTGACGTTTGACTACCATAATTTGGGGATCTGATAGTTAAGTGAAAATCAAGGTCCACAACGTCCACATACTCATATAGGCATTAGGGCTATCGCTTGTTCCGAGTCTGTTTTATGAACTCGACTACTTGTGCACTCGGTTGTCTTATCCAAGTGGTTTACGAGCCGAGAGTCGATGTGTGGCGGCGTTGCGTCACAGGTGCAATGACATAACACGTGTATGCTCCAGCTTGTTTTCATTTTCTACCCGTATGTGTATCGCAGGTACACACGTATGTAAGCCATTCCGAGAGTGTTCCGAGAGGGAAGAATGTCGCGCATCTGAGGAAGAATACGCGACGTTCACGAGGGGATGTACGTATATATACATGCTCGTCTTTCTTTACCCTTAGACGGTGACGACGAAGCGCTGATTTATTGCACTTTTATTGTTATGAGGAAGGGGCGCAAGCAGCATTTCACGTATTTTAATGGCAAACAGCCTTCCAGCAGTAAAAGAAAATCGATTTTTGGGACAATGAAGAATCCCATTCTTCTTGCGCAGCGAGCGATTGAAATTTATTACGAGTGAAATGACGTTAATAGAACGTGAAAATGTAAATCACGGACAAGCTGCCACTACGTTTCCCCGGGACCAGAGGATTAGCAACGGGAATATAACCGTGAGAAGTGATTGTACATCTTGTAATCAAAGAGTTGTCATTAGCTGGGATAACGTAATTCCAAGCTAATTAAAATGACTTATCTAACGCGAATAACTCGTTTAAACTGTCTGAATAAGTGAAGAAAGCTCAATCATGTAATAAAGATCGGAATGATAATTAATATGGTGGAAAATGTCTTTATTGAGGAAACAAATTTCGTTCTAGTTCATACTGTAGTCGTATTGATTTGTTAAATTTAACCCACTGTAGACGCAAGTATCCCATTGATTTTCCCTGTTGAGTCTGAAACTTTTACGTTACACAAACTTTTTACATGGATAGTATGGATGATATACGATACTTTTATTGAAATTACAATAAATAAATTTCAATTTAATTTTAGTTCCGTATCCGATACTCGCTCGTTTCAAAGTTGCAAATTAAAACTCAATGCTCGACTATACTTTAATATATGTGAATAATGAATACGATATCTCTGATGTAAAAAGTATATTCATATTTTCCATTCATTATTCGACTATTATTTAATGAACGACTAATTCACGAATCTACATTAATTCATACAATTTTGGTGAGGAAGTAAATTTTTTGAACTCTAGAATGATTTGGTGAATTTTGAGTTTTCTAAGTAAACTAATAATGGAAGTATTTTAGGGTCTTTGCTGAGATATTAAAAAAAATAATAACAAGAAATGACCATGATGAATGCTTTAGCAGTTTGATTGATCATGTGATTGATTGAACAGGGAAAAACCATAATTTTTTGCACCTGCCAATCAATTTTTTTCTCAATTGGTCGGAACTCAGAGATTCAATAAATATACGACTAATCTCAACATGTAGAACTTAATATATGAAATATAACTATTAGGATCACCGTCAAAAATTTATCACGTGTTTGTCAGCAGACACTTTTTTGGGCTATGGCAGAACCAAAAATAATACGAACGAGTTATGAAGAAAAAAAATCTGCATTGCAGGTGGACGGAAAAATAATGCATTATTCTTCGCCAGGATATCTTTCGGATCAGTAACTTGCAGAGATACGGATTGTACCACTGAATTAATATAAATGTATTTTCATCACAACAATATTTTCTCCTCCGGTGGATGGTGATAATTGACACTATAGGCGACGGATGGATTTGCTAAAATTAGTTAATCAGAATAAGTGATTCTCGATGTTCATCGTCCAATCTGCTATCTTCGATTTCGAAAGTATTAATCTCGGGGATTTCACGTGTGATCGGTGCTCTAAGTGACTGTTCGAGAGCGATGATGAGTAGCTAAAACCCTTCAGTTCTTATTAGCCCATTGCTTCATCCAAGACCAATAAACTGGCGAGTACATATTCCGCGACGGTATACTCATTAAAACTGATCAATCTTTCATCTCACGGTCATGTTCCTTTGTGAATGATGGACGCGCGTCCTTCGCGAGCTCGTGAATGACACCTCGGCAGAAAAATACACGGGCGTATTACTTTTTCCAATTGAATTGGCCCAAATCCCAAAAGACCCAAAAGACAACAATGGGTGAAAAAGCAAAAGCACGCGGTCAATTAAGTATACGAATTAACCGTAAGAAGAGTCGGTGTACGGGGAAAAAGTTTGGAAGCCCTGATATCTAAATAAAACGACATTCCAGTGAGATGATTTATTGGGAGAACGACCTTTCGAGGCTGCGACGTCGGGTGCGGAGATTTATAATAGCCGGGCCGCGAGCGAGCGAGCGAGCGAGCGAGCTCGAGTGAGTGCGTGCGTGTGTGCGAGCGAACAGGGAATTGCTCCAGTCACGTCCCAGCGTCTCCATTAAAGTATAATTAATTCGCTTCTGTGCGCGTCTGGCGGCGCGACTCTCGGGATTTCCATCTTCCAATGACGCCTGATACAAGTTGCCTCGCTCGCTGGGCTCGAGCGCCGCGCCGAGCACGAGAATCGCGTGTATAAATATATTTATACGCACGACGGGCGGCGTTAATCATTTTGTAGAATTCCTCTTGATCCTCGCAATCTGAGGAGCGCGAGCTCGAGATGGCTATTCGCAGCTGCTTACACGTGAGCTCGCACACACACACACACACTCTGCTCTCGAGCTGCTGTTAATCTTTTAATTTATTTCTCTCATCAACAATTCAAGTTCGCGCGACGCCAGGAATTTCTTTGGTTAGAGTGCGATTGTTATCGGGCGCCACGGCTACACGGGCCGCTCGTGTGGAATCTCGCCTATAGTCCCCGCCCGGCACCTCTTGCGCGACTCGCTATGCGCGGGTATTTCGTTTAATGGCCCATAAAAAGTAGAACGAAAGTAAAATCCTACATTTTTGAGCCGGGCTTGAGAGATTAGACACCGCGCCACGTTCATTCGCTTACCCTTTATTATTGAAAATCAGCGCGACCAACCTCGAATTATTTTGGAGGTGTGCCAGGGCGGTTTTACGAGAACAGCCCTTGTCGTGTAATCCATCACCTCATCTGCCATTCCATCGGACAACTCAATCATGCTCAACCGCCATGATTGGAGAAGTTTGTCTAGCTATAACATAGGCGCACAAGTGATTTGCAATTAAAGTAAATATATATAGAGCCGTATTTAGCAATCACACCCAATGCAAGCGCAAACTTACTTGTTGATACTCAATTATGAATTTACTGCAAACACTGCATTGTTCTAGTGTAACCGCGCCATTGTATGATTACTGCTTTTGACCTAATTGTTCGAAGTTAATCAATGATTCATTGAATCAAATCATCAAATATTGAAACAACTGCTACAAGCGTTTGACAATTTGAATGATACCCCAATAAATTTTGATTTGAATATAACCATTTTGGAATATATGCATTAACAATGAGTTGATTAATTAACCAGAATATATCTACAAATTGACACAAAACGGTCAAGTTTGCTGCGATAATTTGATGGATAATTTCTCAACGGACAATATATATATATGAAAAGAGTAGACCGGGGAACAATGTCGATGACTCTTATATATATATATACAGCTATATATATGTGCGAACAAGCTGGAAATGTCAGGTTTAAAATTAAAATGTTGCTTGTTCAATGTTGGATCAATATCTTTCAATTAGCGAGGCAAAATAAACAAGGCTGGTCTCGCGTGCGCGGAAAAGAGTATTGTCGGGAATGAAAAAGATTATCTTGGAGTTGAAACATTCAAGGGTTGTTGAATTGTTGGGAGGAGGCGGAGCCGATCGAGGGTCCCGGGGTCGTGTAGGTCGAGCTGAGAAACAACTCCCGGGGGAGCAGCAGAAAAAGGGAATTTAATTAAAAACACGGAAGACAATCCTCTTAGGAAAGGAAACATGCCCCGGCCGGCCGGCTGCAGGGCTACAAAAGAAGCGAAATTAAATCGTTTCGCTGCTCTCCGATGAAGCAAGAAAGAGTCAATAAACAAGGAGCGCACGAGACAAAAAGCGTCGCGACCCAATTAAAGGGCGAGCCCAGCCGAGCAGGATATAAAGCGGCCCCGCGCCGCGGAGATCCGGCGCGAGCGTCGGAAGTCAACGAGTAGAGGGGCGCCAGTGCTAAACAGGAAATGCGCTCACCCGCCGACGCATTCGCATCTATGTGTACATGTATACAGATAATGTGTGTGCGTATATACATATAGATATAAATACCTGCGCGCGCACACAGTCATTGGCCTGCCCGGGGCGATGGAATTCCGCGTTCCGTTCGACGTAATTCCTCTTTCTCTCGCTGCTCTCGAGCCAACACCGACAGCCGGTTCTCCTTCCCTCTGCGATGTTGGCCGCTCCTCGGTTTTTCGCAGTGGACTTTTTCATTGCCGCCGCCGCCCGTCGCGGCCAAGGTGGCCAAATGCAAAAATTCGCTGCCCCGCGCCGATGACGCAAATCGCGCGCGCGCGCATCCTGATACATTCACGGGATGCCCAGTGCCCACCCATGCCTATAATAATATACTTGTTTACCACCAATGCGTACACAACCTATCTGGTCGTCCTGGATTTCCGAGACGCATCATCTACCTGACAGTGTGCCTTATCTTTTCGCCTCGGAATTTTTCTGACTAAGCCTCGCCAGATTAATAACACCCGATCGCGCGTCCGTCTCGATCCATTGGAAAATTCCAACTGATTGGAAGTGACCATCTACATCGACGCGTATTATTCATATAATATTAAGTTGTTGCGGGGAAAAAACAATGGCCCTGACGACTTTTCATCGCGAAAAACACGTTCGCGGATATTGATTTGAAATATTAATCTTTCGCCCCTCGCGTTCTCCAGTCGAATATCTCCTTGGATTGTATAATATCATAATCATGCAAACTATCAATTCTCGCTCGTCTTTGAAGCACAAACCGTCGATTGTACAGACAGCTGCGATTTCGATTGGTTCTATCGCTTCTGGTATATTGATCCATCATGTTCTGATAATCAAAATGATTACATGTATTTAATGCGATACAACGCAACGATTTGATTTTGTTATTGCTTTTTTCCTATTGATCTTCTCGAATTTATGAGACTTTTGATTGTTCGATCCGCGTTCGTTATGCCTCACAAAAAAATGTTGGATGGAGCTCCACACTTACGACTTCCTGGACACCTTGAATCCAATTTTGAGCAAATGCTAATTTGTATTGGATTTTATTACAAGTTGAAAAAATCTGAAAGATTCGAAAATGGGTTCTCTTGTAAAAGTTCCAATATAGATGTCCGGAAGAGTAAATGTGGATTCGAAGTTGATTAATTCTGGCAAAACTTCGTCCACTATCGTACACTGGAAATCAATAGCAAGCAGAATCTCTTGAGAAACAAGTCATGGATTATTAGTTTTTAATGTGTTACGAATTTGGTCACGACCAATGAATCGATTATTCCGCAATACTAATCGAAATTCAAGTTCAGTCGAATAGCTCTTGTGCGTGGCATACATCAACCAGACTCATCCAAGACTAAATGAACCCTGAAACAGTCCAGATTTTGTCAGATTTCGAACCCTCTCTTCTCCCACAACTTTTATACCCTGTGACACTAGACATTTTGGGCAAAATCAAAAGCCGAATGATATTGATTAAAAACAAAATGAGGGAACAAAACAAAGAGTGCACATGCGTGTGTGTGTGTGAGAAAGTGCGCGCAATTGAGAAATGCAAAGTTTTGGAAGAGGTGAAAGGAATGTGAAACGGCCGCGGGACGCGCGCATGAAACCAGTTTGATTTTTATTCGCGCATCATTTCCTGCAGACGATGCACTCAGATAAACCCAAAAAGGTACATCGGCCGCGCGCGCGGGCTATATATAGGTACGCGTCGCTCGAGCAGAGTCGAGAAATAACCCGGCGCTCATTTGCCAACGGTTTATTTGGGATTGCTCAGTAGTTATAAATAAGCGACAAAACGTCGTTGAACGAATGGCTTTGCCATGCGAAAACCACCCAACGCACGCACGCGGCAATTAAGAGGTGTATACACATGTACACCAGTCTGTGGGTGTAACGCTTGCGCGGAAACTTGGCCGAAAGCGAGATAGCTGCAGACGGTTAAGCGCGCGCGGAGAGGATGAGGCATTCTTTCTCATTAGCGATTCAGCTCTCACGAGCCCCGAGAGTCAGCATTGTATTTTGTGCGTGTATCGCGACTCGCGCTTTGTCGTGCAGCTATATGCAGTCTGCGCATACACACCGGTAAACACACGTATAGGCAGAACACCACGAGAGCTGGAAACCCGAGCTGCGAGTCGTCCTTCCAGAGGACGTTTCGCTGCGCGCGCGGATAAACAGACAACTCCGCGCGCAGTTCCGAGACTATTTATTACACGCCCGTGGATGGATAGCAAACGTCGGATACGCGCATTAATATATAGGCTCAAATTAATCGCACTTATTAAATTCCTCAAATCCGACGCGCCGCAGAGAAATACGTCACGGGCTCGACGCCTCGCGACGCTGCCCCGGTGTGTTTACCAAAAACGCTCACGTTTCCTGGATCCTCTTTTTCACTCGGTTCGTATATATGTATATATATGTATACTGCGTAGAAGTCCAACCGGAGCCGCGAGAGAGGAAGAAAAAAATCTGCAGACGCACTCGGTTGGTCTACTGGTTTTGAGGCCCATGGCGCCGCCGCCGGCCGCCCCTCTATTTCCACAGGCTCTAAGTACTCAACTACTGTGTTTATACCATTCCAGTTTGCCGGTGCGCGAGAGCAGTAGAACGAACGAGCGTTTTATTGAAATGAAGAGCGATGATCTCAACATTTTTTTCCGCCGCCGCTTTAATACGTGCAGTCTCGTGCTTCGAACCTCGCACGCTCCAAACGGTTTTCCCTCCGTCGAATGTTGTTTTCGAAAAGAAAACCGGAACCCACACGTGAACCAGCCCGTCCAGCCGCGTCGAATTAATTCTGTTGATCTCATTATACGATATCATATCGACGTGTCTTACGAAGAAAGACACATAACTGAATCTGTCCGCGAAGAAAGACACAACTCGCAATCTGGCCGCGAAGAAAGACAAATGTCGGAATTATTCTCCCGCGAATATTAACGAAAAAAGAGTTTAAACTGTAGAAAAGGCTTGTTTTTTTTTGTCAATGATAACCTACTCATTCTAAGCTTTCATTCCATATATTTTTTACGTCGGAAAATTGTGGGATGCGCGCCATGTATCCTTTTTGCGGCCAGACGCGAGTTGTGTCTTTCTTCGCGGCTAGATTGCGAGTTGTGTCTTTCTTCGTGGCTAGATTGCGAGTTGTGTCTTTCTTCGCGGACAAATTGAGATGTGTCTTTCTTCGCGGACAGTTTGAGATGTGTCTTTCTTCGTAAGACACGTCGATATGATACTCGAGCGATCTAATTATTCATATAGGGGAAACTGATTTTATAATGCGATTGCGATCCCTTAATATTGAAATTCAGCTGTGAACCAGAGGTTAACCAACCGATTAATTGATGTACGTCATAATCCAAAACTTTACTGCAGTGGGATTCTAAACACAAAGCTACACGTGAGCACATCAAGAGCCAATGTAACCTTTGAATCATCAAATACGTTGCTTCTGGGAGATTTTCACGAAGACTCAATATTCATATGTTTAAAAATATACGTGTGGGTGTGTGTGTGTATATATATCGCTCCTAATCTGATTTTGATGTGTATGTAAAGCTCATTTTACGTGCTTTAACTAACGAGCGACGGGATGATGAGCTGTACATCGTAACGATGTAAAAAAGAAACGAAAAAACTGTCAAAAGACTATAAGCAGGAGATAGTTTCACCTCCGGGTCACCAAGATAATGATGAAACTCATGAGATGGTTTCTGTCACTGAAAAAGCTGATGTAAACGGTCATATGCAGGCTAGCGTTCCAATTTCCCCGGGAGATATTTTTGAATAGTTATCGATTTTATGAATTTACACTATGTCTTGAGTATTTATATAAACAAACATACTGTACATGCATAAAATAAGAAATCATTGACCTATCTCCGGGTATATATATATACGTTGCACTCTCTATATATATAACACTACATTTATGCGCGACTTACTCGAACGATATTTTCAGAATTCATTTTTTATTTCAAATTTTTACCGACATTTCATTCATGATTATTTCTTTCTAAGTGTATCATATGTCTATCTGTCTGTCAATGTAAGCTTAATCTGTTGAATTATACAGTGAAGATAGGTCCGCAATACACCGAGACACGGCATTTATAGAATATTAAAATCTGAATCAAACGTACCTCATATAAGCATATGATCCGACCAATAATTAAATAACGAATATAAACAACGAAAGGTGGCCAATGGGAAATCAGGTCAGCACATGGAGGAGGAGCTACCCTCCATGACCTACTATCATCCAAATTTATCAGACTTTTTCACACCCCTTTTCATGCATGCAGGCAATGCATTCGAAAACCGAAAAAAGGATACGTGCGATGTATGTTTTGGCTTGCGAGGCTCGTCCCCTTAGAAGGGCCTTGGAGTCGCACTGCACGGGAAAACTCGAACCCTGCCGTAAACAGTGCATTGGCCCTCGCCAATTTTCTCGATTAGAAAAATATATTATTGCGACTATTATAGACGGCATAGACGGCAAGTAACATTCATTTACTGGTGATGTCGAAAAACTATTACATAATTATAATAGAATATATAAGTATTCTGCGAGTGTACTATTTTTGAATGAGCTTTTTACAAACGTCAAAATCAATGACCGAAAATCGCTGCAGATGCTCCTTACGTGTAGTTATTAAGCTGAAAAGTACATATTAAATTGATTTCCGGTTAGAAAATATGACCGTGACTCTGGCGTGTATCTGATTTAAATTCGGAGTACGTATTCGTCTTTGCTAATATCAATCGATTTTCATTGTAACCAGCTTATTCAAGGATTCTCCTACATGACTAAGGCTGTGAATGATTGGCAATTATTAAGCACGTGGCTACGGTTGAATAGTCATAAACTGATGTTCAGTGACCCGTAGCACAGGTAAAGAGCCCCTTCGTCCCGGAACAATAGACCTCCGTAGAACCCATCTTCACAATCTCTTCCTCTTTTCATTCCTCTATAGAGGTATACCTTATTTTTCACGCACGTTTCTCCATCAATATTGCACGTGTCTTTTGAGAATATTATTACTATCACAAAAGCTCTTGTACAGTAAGTAATAGATTTTTGGAATCTTCTCTCGGGATTTAGAAACCAGATTTATACTGAAAATATAAAAATTTGGAACAAACTGTCAACTATTTCTGGGAAAAGGATAATAAGAGTCAGACCTACATATCAGTATACAAGTCATACATTTTTGCTTGTGAATCCATCGCGAACATCATGAGTTCTACAATGCGGAGAGAGGCAGCATCGATGAATGCGGTAGTTCACAGGTAAAGTGGATCATTTTTCCGTGACTCGACTGCTAAATTCATCTCAGCCGTCTTCATCTTTATCCATTATTCATGGGGAAGCTTTTCCGAAAAAGAGGTGAAAGAAGGAGAAAGTAAGTCCGAAAATGGGTCTTATCAACTTAATACTTTCAAATTTCACGGGTAAAATTCGAGTAACTGATCGAATTGCGATTATTTTCTTTACGTACTCATCAATTCACTTTAATATATGTGCATTTTCGAAATCTACTCTTGACAATTAAACTGACTACCCTCTTACTTCAACTGGTAGCTTTTTTATCCAACTTTGGTCTAAACCAATCAAATCACGAGTTAACTGGTAATATTTATGGAAACCATACACATGAGAAAATGAAAAATATAAAATGTTCAGGCAGCATATCTCAAATGCTGCAGTACCTTGTTCAGAATTTGATGATTTGAGACTTTTTTAAAATTGTATCATTTTCTTTGAACAACCTATTTGTTGAAAACAAATGATTTCATAATACCTGACAAATATGCATTTTTTGACTGGAAAATTTAATCAGGAATTCTCGTAGAAATCGGTGGGATCGATGACAAAGCAGTGAGCGAAATTACAAAACTTTTATTCTTGTCATGAACTAACTACCTGAATTTTTGATCAAAAAATGCTGACCATTCTGCCACCGGCAGATAGGTAAACACGTCACAGTGATTCAAAAAAACGGTAGAAAAAGTTGCGCATTGAAAAACCCAATGCTCTCTCTCTGACACCGAATCGTCAAAGAATGTAAACAGACATGATTAGTCAGAAGTTTTTAATTTCTCCTCCCATCTATAGGCTACTATAGTCCGGTATCAATTATACTCAAACTCGGCATCCACAATTGAGAAGAAAGATCATTTCTCTGTTCAACACCATATTATGTGAATAGATCCCTCATACTGCAGTAGATTATACTGCAGTCACGCACTCGTAACACTAATTATGTCAAGATAAAAGCCATAAGAACGTCACGTATTTTCTTCTAATTAAGAATGGCGGCGCAGTAGATAAAAAATCCGCCTAGATATATTTCACATTTTCTCCGAGTTTAATGCACTGCATTATTATTTACGTACTCATTGCATTCGTATAGAAAGTGAAATGAAAATATTACCGAAAATCTGACGTATCCAACTTTGTAATAGAATTATTTAACGTTTGCGATTGAATCGAATTCGTGACTTGATTGATTTCAACATTTTTCACAATTCATTTGGCTCTATTGACGTAATACATTTGCTGTTGGCGTATTCCGCTAATGGTGATGATTAAACGATTGAATAATGTTCTAGTCTCCGAATATTATCCAAAACAACTTTCATTAGTATGATAATTTGCGCATAAACGTATATCGGGTTAATCTTTAATATATGTATTTTTGAATGATCTAAAATTCATAGTATTTGAGCATTATGAATATATGTTCACTTCACATTCAATAGGAATGCCCGTCTGGGGATATTATAGGATCATTTGGAAACTGCGTGTGAAATTTGTCGTTGAACTAATAAAAGTGAAAATCGAAAAATAAGGAATTATACAGGGAGAACCCGGTTCACCCTGGATTTGCAGGAATAACCAAGTAGGTCAAAATTTTGAGAATGCGATTGACAATCAATAATGTAAACCGGAAAAATTCAATCGAAAGTTGTTTGTAATCATATGCGTTATATCCAAGTGAGTTAATATGGGACATGATTTGTTTCAATGGTTTATATCAATAACCAGACAACTAATTGGGGTACTCAGCTATACTTTAAAAATTCATTCAGAAACAATATTTTATTCCAATGTGACCAATAATATTACTCATCTGGAATATCTGATATGTCATAATCGATTCAAAATATGCCAGGAACAATTGATGGAGTGCGGATTAAATATTTTGCAGATACAAGAACAGTCGATATTATATCTGTTTGATGGATAGAACCGTATTTCGGATGGGGATATAAACGTGAATAAGACGAAGTGGAATTGGAGAAGCAGATAGACAAGTGAGTGAACATCGATGACCCAGTTAACTGCAGGTAAGGGTGGAAAAATAATTTGGTCGAGTAATTCATGACACTTGGGTAATGAGCGTGGAAAAGTGATGGCGAACAAGGGACGCTGTATCGGGGGGATTGAATGAAAAATCGAGAGCAGCGGTAAATGACGAGTAGCGCGAGGGAGAAACAGAGTTGATTAGTTTGTCGCGATGTAGCTGCAGCGCGGACGAGTTCATACAGCAGTGGAAAACAGGCCATTAAAAGTGTATCATATCGGAGTTATAATATTAACGTGGGATCGAGAGGCGGAGGAGAGAAAAATGTAAAAAGTGTGGGGGCATAGTGAAACGCGCGCGCGAGAGAGTGCATCGATCATCTGGGCTCGCGCGGCAATGCGGAGCAACTTTCATCCAGCCGAGATTCATTAGCGATATCGCGAAAATTTCCCCGCGGCTGCCATGCAATAAGTCACGTTGTGGCGCTTGCGCAGCAGAGCGAGACTCCAAAATTCCCCAGCGATATATGTGCGTCAGGGTTATTGTCGCGCAGGAAGGGCTATATATATATATATATACATAGGCGCGCACGTGGACGCTTGCGACTGACAAAGAACGCTTGCGGGCGCTTGAGAGAGGAGGATAAGTCGCGTGCGCGCGGCGCGTAAACAAGTGGCTGCGAAGGAGAGCTGCGATCTGTGGGCGCGCGAAGGAGGGAACGGAGCGGCGGCCGGCCGGTGGGGATATTCTCGCAGTGTTCATCCGCGCGGGCATAAAACGAACGGTGTGCTCGGGCCGGCTCAGTTGAGTTTGGTCGTTCGCCACCGCACACGAGTACTCATACAGAGATTCGCTCGCTCATATCGCAGCTGCATATCCGTATAACCGAGAGTGTTGTTGAGTTGGGGGACGCGTGCGACAGACGAGTATACACATACGCGACACTGAGAGAGAGAGAGAGAGAGAGAGCCTGCAGCACTTGCCGGGCCGCAGTTTGAAAGGGAGCCAAGTGTTTGTGTATAAAAGACACGCGAAATAGGGACGCTCTTTTTGTCTGGCCTCGCGTGCAGAGGCGGACTTTTGTGACCAGTGAAGCGCGGACGGCGAGATCCCGTTTCTCCGTTGCCCCTTTTTGACACGCGGAGCAACCGAGCGAGAGCCCGAGCCAGATTATTGGATTTCGTTCTCGGACACCGTTTATACCACTCACGGAGGAGCCACATACTCGGCTAGGCCAGAGTCGGGAGCAGCATGACGAGGAGCAATCGCCGGGGAAGCCTGGCGCTCGCGCTCGCCGCGGCCGCGCTTCTCTCTTGCGTCGCACGTGCTTGCGGCTCCGCCATTCCCATGTGGGAGTTCCTCACCAGGGAGGAGAAGGTGCGCCAAACACTCCGTCCTACTCTATACTGCACTTTCCGACCCTGCAAACCACCCCCTCATTTGCCTTATTTTCAACTCGCGCGCCCTCTCCCGTTTTTTTTTGCTCCCCTCCGTGTCTTGAGCAGAATCGAGAGCCGTTACTGCTCGAACACGGCCGGGGCGATTGTTTGCCATTGCCCCTCGCGCCCTGATAAACTCCAGCCCCTCTGTACAGCATTGAGATTCGATCGGGGGCGATGCTCTTCATCCCTGTTCCCCTCGCCTCTTCTCTCGCTCCCGCGGCTTTCGTTGTTTCAATAAAAGACTATATATATATACAGGCTCCGTCTCGAGTGTTTCGCTCAATCAGACGGGCGATCAAACTTTTCATCGAATTCAATTGAACCCGGCATCTTGATTCCGAGCCGATTGTTACTTCTTCTAATCCAATCATGCCCCCCTTAACTTAACGACTCCAACTCGCTCGGCGGGACGTGCAGCGCGCGCGCGCGCCTATATACCTATATATGTTCTATTCGCGATTCTTAAAATCAAGCGTACAGTTGCGGAAACCGTATACTTACACTCGATGTTTATGACCGAGATAAATGCGAGGCAGAGAACCGCTTTTTTCCCTTCCCCGTTGACCCTTGCAGGAGCGATGCCGACTTTTTTCCCGTGCACCGAGGCACGCGCGCACCAGATCACGTTCCCCAAGTATTTCTAGATCAACGGTCCGGTTCGGCAAATTAGCGGGCCCGCAAGCTTTCCACGAGCAAACACACACGCCGCGCCGCGGCAGTGTATCGTATATTTATAATGGATCGTGCGCGCGAGCCTGCGGGAGAAACTCTTCCGGCAAATGCGCGACGTGTGCCATTACGTCTCGAATTATCCGGGATGTGACGCGCTCAACATCCTCCCTTCAAAACTCCTCCGATCGGGTCGCGAGCTTTTTGTTAAATTACATTTGGCACGTGTGGCATTGAGAGTTTGGTTGAAAAACATTGTTTCCTCCGAGCCAGAGTATTGACACGCGTGTGCGAGCTGCACGCCACCGCGGCTCCTACGAGCGAGAGTAAAAACTCTCGACGTGTGTATACACGGGCATAAAAAAGCGCTGCCGACTTTCCGCGCTAATTACGGCCCGTCCGCACTCCGAATGGTTAGCACTGTGCGCTCGCTCGCGATTGCTTTCTCCCGATATCCGTCAAACGGCCGGACTGACGTGCAACGAATTATCGGCGTTCCTGATCTCTCTCGCGCGCGCACAGTACGGCGCGCGAGCGCAAATATGTATCTGGGTCGCTCGGGGCTCATTGTACGCTTCGCAAACCGCGAGACTTGTCCTTTTTGCCGGTACGTTTAACGCCCGCCGTGTATACGCACTTTTCCAGCCGCAGATCGCCGACTGATATTTCCCTTGATCGAAGCGAAGATGCATTCGTGCGGTAATTGTCTTTCGCAACTGCGTATATATCGATAATGCCATTATAAATTCATCGGGGCAGCTGCTGGACACGTGCGATACGCGGCCGATCCATCAGTGGACGCGCGTGTTTTGGAAATAATACGTGCGCGGCCTCGAGCCGAGGGACATTTATCGGGTCGGATGATGCGCGCGGCCAAGTGCACTGAGCAGCCGAGCTGTTATATCCTCGTATTATAACGACGTAGCTTTCTTCGGACTCGTTTGTCCGTATCGGGCCGGCGCGCAACCGACTGCAGCTGCTCGAGAGAAAATCCAGCGCTTGCGAAAGGGGCGAAGATGCGCGGTGCAATATTGTTTTTGCGCGCGGCGACGTGACGAATCGTCCGCACGACTCGCATACGCTCTCGGTGCAGCGTCGCGCGCGCGGTAAACAGACGGGAGTTTCACCGCTTGCGCGGGGCAAGCTGCTGTATACGCGCCCGGAATGTTCCATCGCGTGTTAACCAACCTCTTCGCGACAATTCGACTGCGTTTTCGACACCCCGAATCGCGCCACGTTCTCCCGCGCAATTTCAAAATTGCCGCGCGCGCGCGTCATCGTCGCGGGGGGCCCCGTCTTTGTTACGCGCCAGGTGCGTATTTTCGGACGGCTGATGGGGAAATATTTGTCGTCATGGAGGCGCGATACAGACGAACTGCGTTATACAACGTGCTGCTCTCGTCGCGCCTACGTTGCTTAATACCCCGGCTGAATTCGTTAGCTGTCCCGGTATAATCCACCCATTCCACCGATTCGGAGATCCGCTTATCGAGCACGTAAATATACCGGCATATATCGATGGTCCATGTCTAATCTTAAATTTGACGTAGCCGGGCAATTTGGAGTTGGTCATTTCTCGTTCGGAGCCGGTATACTTTGGGAAACAATAAGGTAAAACAAACTAGCAGGTGTAAAAAACGCTTGACTCACTCGCGGAGGATAGAAAGACAAATAATAAAAAAGGGGGGGGGTCTGATGACGCGAGAAAACGGTACGCCATGTGGGCCCGTCGGCATTCGAGATCGTCTGACGCGCGAACACGCGGGATTCCCTCCTACTTATAACTGTCTACTCATCGCCTCGGCGGCGTGATTCCCAATCGAGCGAGCTCGAGCGTCCTAAATCGAATTCTTTCGGTGTTGATTCCAGTTGAGTCACCTGTACCACATATTCAGCCAGGAGGTGTCGCAGTTCTGCGCCGACTCGAGCATGCCCGACTGCAACAAGAACCTGCTGATAGCCGGGCTGAAGAACCTGGCGAACCTCGAGGACGACAGGCTGGACGAGATGGACCCGTACCAGCGCGGCGCCAAGGATATAAGTGAGTGCTGATACATATGCTCGACCGGCGTTGTTCCGAGTACTCGGAACCGGATGTATACAGTCGCTCGGGGGCTCGCGTATTATGGTTTCTCTTTCGTCCGAATCGCTCGATTTCTCCGAGCAGTGCATCGCGCGCGCGCGCGCGCGAGTTATTAGCTGTTTCGCGGTATTTTCACTGCGCGGCGGCCGATCGCCCCGAGATCCATTTCTCCGCGCGCGCGCGTCGATATCTTTGCTGATGATTGTAGAAATCAGCTGCGTCCGCTCGGTCGGAAACGATCGGGCACTTTCAATTTGTGTGTATCAGCTCGAGCCGTCATTATACACGACGGCGGACGCGCGTCATTTCCCGTGCGCGCAGCCGGGAATCGATCGGTGCGCGTTTGGGCAATTAAAAATGCGGAGTACGGAAGCTCGACGGAAGATCGGAATCTGCGCACGAGCGGAGAAATGCCGGGCTCGAGCTCGGGGAGTTAAGGTATAATCGGTAATTAACGGCGGATGTTCCGCATGTGATTTTCAGTCTGGCGAGCGGTGGTGGGCAACAACAGGCAGACGGCGTCGAGGCTCGGTCAGCACTCGTTCCACACCAGCGAGGACGATCCACTAGGTAAATATCAGCCGGAGCGTATCTCACGCACACACTATCCCGCGCGCGCGCACCCGACTGATTATTATCCCGCGCGCCTGCAGCGGGTGAAACTTTGTTCGCGCGCCCACGCGCTCTCGGTGTAACGTGCATTAAAACTCTCTCGCGCGCTCGTCCGCGCGTATATACATATTGATCGGATTAATATAACGCGGGCGCATTGTAGCGAAACGCGCACGCATAAGTCAGCTTTCTAATTTGGAAAAAGCTTGATTCTGCAGCGTATCCAGCCGCGGCATTTCCATATACTATTCTCACTTCTCAATTAATTTTGCATACGGTCCATTCGAGATCATTTGGAAGTGTAGTGCAGTGTAGCGGCATATCTAGGAAAGCGCAACTTGTCGCGGAATGAGTGACGGTTAGTGAGCGAATCATCCGGGCCGCAAGAAAAACGTAAGTTCATGTGGGCTGGCTTATCGGGCAGCTGTAGGTGTAGCTCGCGCCTCGGAATCTCCGCATCGGGAACAAATGGGAGGCAAAAAAGAAGGAGCCAACTGGTCGGCGGTGGTGGTGGTGGTGGTCTTCCGGCTCGCGCGCGATCGGAATCTGGTATATACGGCGCGCGCGGCACCTGAGCGGCGTACGTAAAGACGCGCGCGCGCGCGCGCGGACCGAGAGAGAGCTCGCTCTCTCATAGGTGTATACAGCAGGCAAGACACGCGCCGCGGCACACACGGACACGACAATTTCTCGGCGCGCAGCTTTTCCAGCTTGGCGCGGCTCGCGCGCGAGATCGAAGCGGCGGCCCCTCTTTCTCCCTATATACGTTTCCGCGGATCGAGGTCACTTTTCTGTTTTCTTTCCTCGTCGCGCTCCTCTGCGCGGCTATACGCGAAGAATGGGCTGCTCGCGCCCACCGGTGCAGCTCCGGCTTTCACATTTTCTCCGAGAGCTGCAGTCGTCGCACGTAGTCGCGCGCCAGCTCCAGCACCGCGCGAGATCCTTCTTATATGTCTAGAAGGCCGCCGATATTCTCGCGCGCGGATAAAAACCCAGCGAGGAGGCTTTGTGACTCGAGCGCGGCCGCGTAGTCGTCGGCATATTAGCGTGCCGGCCCCCCCAGCCCCCTCCTTCTCCGTTTGTCTTTTCCGCAGCTTTGCCTCGTTATGATAAGCAGTTAGCTGCGCTTTCTTCGTGCGCTCACCTCTTTTTGTCGCCAGAGAGAGCCAACCACCCCCGCTCCGTACGCTCGCCGCCCACATTGTTCCGGTCTTCCGGGCGCGGGTTTGCCCTCGGACAAAAGCTCCTCCAGACGATACGCGAGCCCGGTCATTCGGAGGCTCGTTTTCAAAGAGCCACCGCCGCCACCGCCACCCAACCCCCATAACACAATTTTCTGCCCGGCTCAAGGCTACAAAGATCCGCCGCCGCCGCCGCCGCCGCTCGTCAAGCCGCGAACAATACCGCGCGACTCGGAGCTCATTAACGATCGCGCGCCAGCCGTCGGCAGCCGGGCTTCCAGATAAGCGCCGCGCAAATTTTCCCTCCGGACAAACAATCTGCTCGCGCGCGCAAATCGCTCGTGTAACGAGCAAACATCCTTCTCGCTCGAGTGTATACTTATACTTATGATCGAGCAACCGCCCCCCGCTGCCACACACCTCTGGATATATCCAAATGAAAAATCGACCGATACGGCCTCGCGATAGAAAAACAATCGCTCGCTCATCGATTAACTCTCGCCGAGGGAGACGAAGGAATAAGAAAATAACACCTCTCTGTCTGTGCGGTGTTTCGCGCTCGGTGCGCGCATCAATTGCGCGCGAAACGTACGCCGGGTTAATGACGGCCGGTGCCTTGGCCTAGATATTCACAGTCTCTCGGCGCGCAACGCCTTGGGCTGGTATAATCGGCGGAATGTACTCGAGCCTGAGAACGGTTCAAAGCGATGCTGCAGCCGCTGTCGGAAGTAGGAAGAAGAAAGCTGCAGGCCCATTAGTATGCGCGCGCGAGCCGAAGGACACGGACGGACGGACGGGCATTGTGCGACCGGCTCCCAATCAGACGTGCCAGCTGTCAAGTTCGACGCGGCCCATTGTTCCCCTGCTCGCGCGCGCGTCCCACATACGTATACCCTCGATACGAATTCCCTGTCAATCGCTGTCCGCGGGCTTATCTCGCGTCGCCTCGCGTCTTCGTCGACGAGCCGCGCGTGTGCCCAGGGCAGCTCGATATGTACCTGCAGCGCAAATCTATATCGACTCGGCTCGAATGCATAATTCTAACCGGGCGACGTTGGGTGTTTTGTTGTTTCAGCCGTGGGGGATAACGAGCTGGCTCAGGAGAGCGTGGCGAGGGAGGAGTACGTGGAGCCGGGGGAGCAGCACGCGGGCCCGTACCTCGTGGGCCCGATGGTGATCCGCGTCTACCCGGACGGCCGGCCCGTGGCGAGCGACGCGGCCCGGCCGCTGCCCCGGGACGAGGACATGGAGGACATGCGCCGCGACACCCGGCTGCCCAGCGTGAAGGAGCTCGAGGCCCCGAGCCGGCCCACCCGGCAGATGCTGCCCCCGAGGAGGCACGGCCCGAGGGCCCGCCGCCACCCGCTGCCGCCCCTCAACCTCCTCGTCCGCGAGCGGCTCTACTGAGCGGCCCCGCCCCAAGCCCGCCCCGGGCCCCCCAGCGGCCCGGACAACCAAGACTGATCCTCGCCCCGGGCCACTCGTATTTATTTATACCCCCACCCCCTTGTACATAAGCCCCCAAACCCCTTGTATATATAACCCATTGTAAATAATAAATGCGTCCGCGCCTAATTTTATCTGGCATATTGTTGACGACGCGCCAGTCCCGCACTGGCGGACGAGAGTATTGTGATAAAATTTTGCGTAAATTTAATTCGCGCGGCCTCGCATATACATTCGCTCCAACAGTTGCACCGCACCCTTCAGCCGCTCGACCTTAATTATTTCCAACTGCACATAGCTGTGTGTACGTGTAGTCGGCCCGCATTGCCTTCTCGCCGCGCACCGGCAACGCTCGAATGAAGAGCAGTCAAACTGCAGCGCAACCCCTCGGGGATTCAATCAATCTCGGTTTCGAGTTTGCACTACTGTGTGTTGCATTTGCCGAAATCACAAACGGAAAAACTCTCGGCTGGTTTACGGTTAGTGCCCCCCACCAACCAATGCGCGCCTCCGATGTAAATTGTACGTCGACAAACTGAATGTACAGGAACACGAGGTGTTTTTGTTTTTTGTTGCCCCTCTGTACCTCGAACGAGGCTGCGACGTTTCACTTTGACAGTGAACGGGAAATCCGGTAGGCGACCAGTTTGTTTTTATTGGCCCGAGTGTGAAGCGGGTAAGGAACGAAGAGGGGAAAAAAACTGTCGGTGCGCGCACTTTTCACGTGTTGCCTCGTGTGTATATATACCGCGTGTCGCGTCGCTAGAAAACGCGACGCGTCTATATATATACGATCGATGAATGCCGTGAATCCATGTATAGCTGTGCGCGAGTTGCAATTATTACCTATTAAGATAATGTCCCGCAGCATTGGGCGTCGCGCGCGGCACTGTTTTCATCGCGACGCCTTTTGAGTTGTATTATTAGCTTTAGCTTTTCCATGAATTATAAATTATTGAGACTTTTCTGTTTTATAAGCTATTTGCATAAGTGATTTTGTTTGTACTCGTACGTTTCTTTCCTCCACGAGCTGTGTGCAGTCAGCTGGCTTTTTCGAGAAAATCATGTACAGTATATAAGTTATCGAACTGACGATAATAAAGCGATTAAATGCAAAACACAGCGCTGTGTACTCATTCCTAATTAAAAACCCAAGATCCTTATCCGGTATTACGTATGCCGTGTGTATTACTCATATGTATAGACACAGTGCAAGTTACGCTTGGAGTGTCAAGAAAAATGCAGCTCCAATCGAATTAATGATTTTTCGAGTTAGCATAGTAATCGCGGCATCACACAATTTGCATAACAACAAAAATATCGCTGGTAGGTCGAATGATTCTCCAGTCTCATCTATATGACACTTCACACACGTCACATAAAAGCTTCAATAATAGAAATATAATTGAGGAAATTACATAAAAAAACCGCTACCAACTGAAGTAGCAGTATGCTTTTCCAAGAAGGTTATGCGAATTAAAATCTTACAGAGGCCGGCTCGGATCGTATTATAAATAAAAACTCTAGAATAGTCACATAATATCCATATTTTGCAAAAATCATATTATATATTGGAACTTCGTACTGAATAATTTTTTATATTTTATCAAATTCAATGGAGCATGACTGTTTCTATCAAGTTCATCATTTATTCTTTGCACTTCGCCATCACAAGTTCCGAAGCTGAAACTAATCATCATCGTTCCATAATCTCAGCAACAGTTGCAGTATCAATAATTATACCGAAGATGTCAACAACAGCTGCTATGGGAATAGTACATTACATATGAGTACGAATAGGATGAGATAAAGAGCGGGTCCAGGGGGTTGCATCCTCCTAAACCTACAAAAATATCAACATAGAGAAATTAATATTATACTACCTGAAAACACAAATTTGAGCGATATATTTTATATCGGAGAAATATTATAGCTTTTGCACTACCGAAATATGTCATTTTGTTAATTTTCATTTGTCGTAAGTAAAACCGAACACCTTTGTCTATATACTAGCCACCTGAACTCCACGGTGGCAAGCATTATACTGTGTAAAGTTCACCTCCATTACTTGGATGAAATGCTTAATCTTCCCATTTCGACTCTCAGAGGTCTGAAATTTGAACGTGGCTGAGTCGAATGGAAGAGAAATTTTGTGGGGATCTTGTTCGAGCACTCAAATCAGAGAGATATTATTTATATATACTAGCCATGATCGCTCACTCGCTGCTGCCTCTCGCTCGAGTTCTTAATTATAATATCTGAAGGGCATTTTCGCATTTAAATATTTCATCTAACTTTTCTACCCCAAGTCATTTTCATAGGAACCAACGATTGGTTCAATTTTTCTCACACTCCGATTCTTTACACTAGATTTCGTATAACATCAACAATCATAGTTGGAAGGTTTGAGATTTTGAAAATCTCCCAGCATAATTTTTGATCTATTGTAACAGAGTTTAAGCAGATTACGCCGTTGTTGTTTTTCTGACTTATTTATGGAGAACATACAAAAATAATGGTTTTATAACCCTTGCACACTCCTCTCGCGAAAATCACTGTTACAAATCTATGAGCAATTGGAAGTGTAGCTTTTTGTCTGATATTTTGATTCATACGACCACATTTTTACATTTTTACACTCTCGCGCTTTTCCGATTTACCTTGTCCGATTCGAGTGAATAAACTTCTTCATAGTTATTTAACGTCGTCAAGCGGAATCAGTCGTCTGACTCTCGCACCCCCTCCCCCAAATCACTTTTTTCAAACCCATTACCAGTGTAAATTGTAGCTCACCATCTTATTTTTTGATTCGTACAGTCAGATAATTGTAAAAACCTTATATTTCATGTTTTTTTTTCTACCTTATAATCTCCGAAACATCAAAAAATTAGCAACACACGATTTCCTTCTCCATCAAATACGCCCAGGCATCATTTTTTCAAAATTTTACACCTTGGCATCTGAATATGCTCGGTCTCCTCTTTCAAATTGCTCCATCTCAATTCGTGAAAATTCACTGATACGTGGATTTTATTGCCATAGAATGGGGCAATCAAGAAAAATGTACGGACTAATTTTAAGATAATGTAGATTTCCCTTCAGGTTAGACACAACAGCCCATTACAAATCCCCAAAATATCGATACCAAAAGAATATCATATGTATCGCATTTCAATGGTTTATTTCGTTTTATGTTGAGAATTATGATCCGTCTTAAATTACCTTTTTCAACACACATCATGACCAAATAAATTTGTAGCTTTTGATCTCTCCTTTCCACCCGTCATACCACTATCACTCTATACTTGTAGTTTTTTATCACTTTGAAAATTGAAGAAAAATTTTTTGGCAACACATGATGTCCTTTGACATAGATAACATCTACACATCATTATTTTCAAATTCTTCAAATTGGATTATGAAACTGCTCGGGCTCGTCTATTGATCTGCCAAACAGATTTCAGATAAAACACCACTTTATAGGTTTTTTTTTTATGGACGATTCATTCTGTACACGCGGATGCCCACGAATCGATATATTCAAATTTTTCAACTTGGAAAATGAAAATGCTCGTGTTCATCTATCGACCTGCCGAACCAGATTTTCAAAGAATCAACCCTTTATAGTTTTTGATTTTTTATTGACGATTCACCTCGGACACGTGGACAATAATTGTTTTTATGATCCGTACACCCATTCTAAATCACTTTTTTCAAACACATGACAAGATGGAATTGTAGCTCTTGATCCCTTCTTTCTATCCATCCTACCACAAATATCTTTGAACTGTATAATTTTGGTTTTTATCACTTTGAAAAGTGATGAAAAAATTTGTTTGGCAACACACGATTTTCTTTGAGGTAGAATACGCCCGCGCATCAATACTTCCAAATCTTTCAACTTGGAATATGAAAATGCTCGGGCACCTCTATCGATCTGTCAAACCATTTGTTATACCATTTTTTCTAGAAGCAAATTAGTTGGGAAAAAATTCATATACAAATTCATCTTATTATTATGTAGATGTAGATTATATTTCTCTTTTCTATAAAATCTCCTATGACAAAAAATTATTCGTGGCTTCGTAATAAGTTGACCATACGATTCTTATTGAAATAATATTTTTACCCGCACTACTTTTTTGCACAGTGATGGATGGGTAGGTACTTTGCGCACCAAGTTACGAGAAAAGTACATTTTTACACTAGAGCAAAAAACCGCTGCCAAGTGCCTCAGCAGTATGCTTTCTCAAAGTATTGCAATTGAACCTCAATTTGCATTAATCACCACTCTTTGAGAAAGCAAAATGAACCTTTAACTTATTTCCTCCACTCCATAGTAACGGTTGCTATGGTAAATATCCGAGCTTCGGTGTTCTTACTTCTTAGTCGTCAACAGTTCCGAAAATGGACCTCTAACTGACTTTTCCCACTCCATAGTAACGGTTGCTAAGGACGTAAACAACGGTTGCTATGGTAAATGTCGGAGCTTCGACGTTATTACTTCTTAGTCATCAACAGTTCCGAAAATGGACCTCCAACTGACTTTTCCCACTCCATAGTAACGGTTGCTAAGGACGTAAACAACGGTTGCTATGGTAAATGTCGGAGCTTCGATGTTCTTACTTCTTAGTCACCAACAGTTTCAAAAATGGACTTCAAACTGACTTTTCCCACTCCATAGTAACGGTTGCTAAGGACGTAAACAACGGTTGCTATGGCAAATGTCGGAGCTTCGACGTTATTACTTCTTAGTCATCAACAGTTCCGAAAATGGACCTCCAACTGATTTTTCACACTCCATAGTAACGGTTGCTAAGGACGTAAACAACGGTTGCTATGGTAAATGTCGGAGCTTCGATGTTCTTACTTCTTAGTCATCAACAGTTCCAAAAATGAACCTCCAACTGACTTTTCCCATTCCCTAGTTACGGTTGCAAGCGATATAAACACCGGTTGCTAGAGACATCAACAATGGTTTATACGGGAAAGGTCTCTTTGATTGTTATAGAATCCCATAAATATACAAACCCAAATGATCATTTATCATGAATTATATGGGAACTTATCGAAAACACGCTAGCAACGGTTGCCATGGAATCAAACAACGGATGTTGCTGAACACCGAACTCGGTTCACATCTGCCGGAGACCGACCTGTGTGCAAAATTTCAGGACGATCGGACCATTCCTTCGAAAATTAACGTACGACAAAAAAAGTCAGTCTGAAGCTGAATTTTGTATCTCCATAGCAACGGTTGCTAGGAGAATAAACAATGGTTGTTCCAAAATGAATGTCTTATCGATTCTCATCGATCGTCGTCGAAAGAATTGGAGACCCATCGTGCATTGATGATGATTTTCGGAGCTTTTATCAAAAACACGTTAGCAACGGTTGCTAGAGAAATAAACAACGGAATTGGCTGAAAATTGAACTCGACCGAGATTTTGCGGCGACTAACCTGTGTGCAAAATTTCAGGACGATCGGACAATTCCTTCGAGAGTTATCGTACGACAAAAAAAAGTGCACGTACGTACATACGTACGTACATACATACAGACATTTTCGGATTTCCATGTTTTTCGACCCGTAGATTACGAAAATCGAGGTCCCGAAGTCCGATTCGGTGGGTCGATTTTTACCCCGTTACAAAGCTTTCTCTTTGAGAAAGCAAAATGAATTCTTTAGACACATGGGAGTTAATCACATCGACGTGTCTTACGAAGAAAGACACATAACTGAATCTGTCCGCGAAGAAAGACACAACTCGCAATCTAGCCACGAAGAAAGACACAACTCGCAATCTGTCCACGAAGAAAGACAAATGTCGGAATTATTCTCCCGCGAATATTAACGAAAAAAGAGTTTAAACTGTAGAAAAGGCTTTTTTTTTTTGTCAATGATAACCTACTCATTCTAAGCTTTCATTCCATATATTTTTTACGTCGGAAAATTGTGGGATGTGCGCCATGTATCCTTTTTGCGGCCAGACGCGAGTTGTGTCTTTCTTCGTGGCTAGATTGCGAGTTGTGTCTTTCTTCGCGGGCAGTTGGAGATGTCTTTCTTCGTAAGACACGTCGACATGAGCCTAATCATTTTTTGCCCTCGTATCAAACAGTATTTTCCATCACGAAAACTTAGGTTTATTGATCAACTTTTTGATACAAGTGATGAAAAAAATATTACGAACATCTTAAAATGGAGTTTGGATTTCTATTTTATCTCTACAGCGGCGGCAGTTGCTAGGAAGATAATATCGTCGCCTGGGGGGAAAAAGCAACGATCTCAGAAACGCGCTAAAGAAAGATCTATTTCGATTTAAGCGAAATAAAAAGATCTATCTCGAATCGAGCGGAATAAAAAGATCTATCTCGAATCGAGCGGAATAAAAAGATCTATTCCGAATCGAGCAGTATAGAAAGATCGTTTTCAAATCGACTTTTAAAGAAAGATCTAACTTAGATTTTACATTATAGAAAAATCTATCTCAGGTTTAATTTTACTTTGCGGCGTTTTTTCGAGTTCGGAGTTGATGCGGTACGCGCGCACTTGAGTGCGATTGCTTATGTGCGTGTGTGTTTATGTAAATACGTGTGTATGTGTGTGTGTGTGTACGGACACATCTAAATGTAATATGCCAAGATAACTATTTACGTTAAACAGTTTTTGCCTCGATGGTTTCTCGTAGAAATTGGTATACATGTGTTTTTGGGGTCGCTGATAACGAATCCGGCCTCAAATTTTAAAAATTCAAATTAGAGCCTCTAAGATCACCTGACAAAATTTTGGAAAAAAATTGAATTTTTTTAAAAATCGGTATTTATGGGTTTTTGAGGTCGCTGATTACGAATCCGACCTCAGATTTTGAAAATCCAAATTAGAGCTTCTAAGATTGCAGGCCAAAAATTTGGAAAAGAAATTGAATTTTATTGAAAATTGGTATACATGAGTTTTTGAGGTCACTGATTACGAATCCGGCCTCAGACTGAAATCAGCCTTAACCTTGAGCACGTAGAGACGAGAGTCATATTAAACGTATAACCAACATAATGTTTTCAACAATTTGAATTTTCAAAATTTGAGGCCGGATTCGTGATCAGCGACCTCAACAACTCATGTATGCCAATTTTCAACAAAGTTCAATTTTTCCAAATGTCAAGTGATCTTAGAGGCTCTAATTTGAATTTTTTAAATTTGAGGCCGGATTCGTTATCAGCGACCCCAAAAACACATGTGTAAATAGTTAACTTGGCATATTACATTTAGATGTGTCCGTACACACACACACATACACACGTATTTACATAAACACACACGCACATAAGCAATCGCACTCAAGTGCGCGCGTACCGCATCAACTCCGAACTCGAAAAAACGCCGCAAAGTAAAATTAAACCTGAGATAGATTTTTCTATAATGTAAAATCTGAGTTAGATCTTTCTTTAAAAGTCTATTTGAAAACGATCTTTCTATACTGCTCGATTCGGAATAGATCTTTTTATTCCGCTCGATTCGAGATAGATCTTTTTATTCCGCTCGATCCGAGATAGATCTTTTTATTTCGCTTAAATCGAAATAGATCTTTCTTTAGCGCGTTTCTGAGATTGTTGCTTTTTCCCCCCAGGCGACGATATTCGGTGTGTCTTTCGCAATCGATAGTTTTGAAAATGGACCTGAAACTGATTTTCCACACTCCGTAGCAACGGTTGCTAAGGACATAACCAACGAATGCCACTGAAAATTTAACTCGGTTTACATCTTCAGTTTTGAACGTATTAGACAAGCTTTGAATCGATACAAATCTGAAGTTCAAAATATCTCTATATTGCAATAGTGGCAAAGATAGCATCTTCAGACTTTTGGTATAACTTTGTCAACTCTACATGCATCTACATACCACTGCTAAATGAATTAGTAGTGTAGTCTCTCGAAGATGCTTTCTGATTTTAATATTCTTAGGAATGACCTTACATTGAATTCTTCTTATGCGCTGTGAGCAACGGCCAATATGGAAAATCGAACGCGGTTGGTCAACATTGATTTGTGTGCAAAATTTTACGAAGATCGGGAGTTGTTGCGTGTCAAAAACAGCGCCACATATACGTATACGCACTTACAGACATTTCTACGATTCGACATTTTTCGATTCGTATAGCGATTACGAGAATGAAGATTCGAAGGTCAGATTTGAAAGTTTGATTTTCATCCCGTCATAAACCTTTCTCATTTTAAGAAAGCAAAACATGCGGCATTATTTGTCATTAGTTTTCATTCGAAGAAGAAATTGCACTGTACAATTAGATGCTGCCTCTCATCTCATGTGGCTTAGAGCTCATCATAAACGGAATCACATTAATTAATTTCGAATAATTATTCGCAGCCAAGATAGAAAAAGTCTCTTGGAACTTCTTCTCTTGTTTTCAATCTCCAAACAAAGATTTGTACTGGCGAAAGCTAATAACTTTCTATACTCGCGCTTGATGAGCTTATTGGAATGCGCTTGGCTCGTTAGCAATATCTCATATCAGAGGATGACGATACATATAGACAGTCCTTACGAGGACTGGCACGTTTCTAAATGAGGTGGTTTTTCAAGCTTCATACGAAAAGGAAGAGATTTTGATTTCTCCTCGGGCAAGTCAATTAGACCGGACCTTGAAAATAGATTTCAAAAGATGATATGGATACGGAACTTAGTAGCTCTTAAACTAGTATAAAAAAAACATAAGAATCTGAACCATATCAGTCTTTACAGAGACCGTCGGTATATGAACTAGTGATTGTTTATAAAAATTCTCCAGAGATGCATCATGCATGTAGACATAAGCGATAATTTTCAAAATTAATTTGTGGTGAAAGTAATATTTTTCATAATGGTTATGATGATATGAATCGGTTCTACAATACTCGAACGAAAAAAAAAAAATTAATAATCTTTCACAAAAAACTCACTGTTTGAGTATGGTTGATCGAAGCGCCACCACCTCTTCAAGTTGCAAGTTTGAAGCAAGCCACCCAACGAAAATGAGAAATCCTTTGCAACCGGTATAATGGTGAGCGCTCGGCGATCGTAACCGATCGAGTCCGAGGCCGGGTCGATCAGTGTGGATCGGCAAGTGGTCGCTGGGTCGATAAGAAGGGGACCTGACATTTTCTAGATCGCGCGCCGACATCCTCGGAACTCGATTCGTCCGAATGGACCGGAATATTGCCCGATGATTAAAGCGAGTTCTCGACAAAACACTACTCGCAGAATGAATATATATTTATTAAAAAAAAGTGTGTATATGCGCAGGTAGGAAGTAAATTGAGGCTCGATGGAGTGTGGGCGCGCAGGTGCAGTGGTGCAAAATAAAATAATGACAGCGTTATAGCTCGAGGGAGGAAGAAAAGAGAGCCGGCCGGGCGGTAACACAATGCGAGCCCGTGCGCAATAAGTACCAGCTGTCCGTCTTGGCGGGTTTCGTTTATATAGTGAAGAGGAAGCAAAATCTTAGGCCGCCGCGCGGTGACGCCAACGGCCTGTACCCGATAAGTAGAGTCCGCGAGTGCGTTGTGCGTTCTATGAAGGGCCGCGTGCGCACGTGGCGCTCACTGTCACGCACCCGTGTTTTTGTTTCCTCCTACTCCCGTTCGCTTAGTCCATTCAGGTATCAAGTGCAGTGCATTCAAATGGATTAATCGCGCATATGGCGTGGCATGCGGCAACTGCAGCTCTCCTTCTCTCTTATTCTCCCTCGCTCCCGAAGCACTAGAGCGAAATTTTTATATTCCCTAATTTGCAATCAGCCACGTTCCATTATGAATCCGAATTATTTCACTCACACACATACACACACACACTCGCGCGTTCCTGACTTATTGTCCCATTCTCATGCAAAATCACCATTATGTGGGGAGATTATAATTTATCGCCCGAGTTTTCTTCATCAAATTAGCCGGTTTTAATTCTTCCAAGCGAGAATTTCACGTGTGTGTACGTGCTCCGAGCGCGCGCTTATGAAATACACGTCAGCTCAATCGGGCGTGTGTAGGGTAAAAAATAATGGTGACATTTTTATATCGTCAGTGGGATTCCAAATCATTTTTCTACACGACAGTAATCTTTCATCACTCGTTTGGTGGAATATTACAAGGAACTAATATTCCGTGAATCATTCTGTCAAAACCACCTCAAGCGATATTCGACTCGAGTGCAGTTAGGTCGCGCTCAAATTACCCTCGATGTGCCTGGCCGCGAGCGAGCTATACTGCACATATAGGCTAATAGAGTCATTAAGCTAAATATCCAAAAACTCCCATTGCGCGATTTTGGCCGGAATTAACGAGGAACGAACGAGCCCAAGAGGCCGGCCCGAAAAAGATAAACCGGACAAAAGACGAGCATGACGCAAGAGTGCATTTGGGAAATATGAATATGCGTGTACGGGAAATCCTCGGGCACACAATGAGATTAGGTAACTCGCACGCGGGGCATCGATACGTACGTCGAGAGCTGCCGAAATTAAAAAAACCCGATCAGCAACGGCTGCAGATTGCGCGGGGAGAGAGAGAGAGAGAACAATCTGAAATACAACGGCGCATTGTTGGGAATTAGTATTCACGCGGGGCAGTATAGCGTGCGCGGCTGTGCGCGGCTGAAACATTCGGACAGCGGCGAGAGCGTCGGCAAGCAGGCAGGCAGGCGAGCGAACGGCAACATGTGCGCGCGAGGTATATTTTCCTTGCAGTCACGCACGCGGGCCTACATTTCCATTAACAATGCTTATTAACAATGCACAGTTACGTCGTAACTGAAAAGTAGGTGTTTGAATGGCCGGCCGGCCGACCGACCGCGAGCTGGCCGAGCCAACTCCGCGGCTGCACTGATACGTTCCAACCGCGAGTAACAACCTCCAAAGTATAACGATTCCCCCGACCGACCGACCGACCGACCGATTCTTCCACGTATTATTTTTCTATAAGCGCATTAGTTGTGTTGCGTATATGCGTATACACGCCGGCCCCCATAGGAAGGATATTCGAATTTTGGATGCAAATAAAAAGGGACATGTCTGCATTGTGTGCGCGCGGAGCTCGAGAACGGACGTCCGGTTCATTATTGACCGTATTATTCCAGCCGAACCTTTCAACATTTTTCCTCGCTACTCGTTTTCCTCATTCTCCGCGCACTTGCGCGCACCTATATACTCCCCCCCGAGCGAAGTACGCCCATTCTTTGCAGCTCCTTATCTCCGAGCAATAAACATCGCCCGTCGTTCGGAAAAACCGGCCTACGTCGCCGCGCCGGCTTAGGATAGCATCTTTTAAAACCTAATCGATAGTTTGCCGGCCGAATAAAATTATTCGCGAATAAAGAACGCCGCGTGGAAGCTGAATAATATTGTTTTGCCGAGTCGTGATCCTCGATCCCTACGCTGGCATAGCCTATAAAAAGAAGGTCGCGGGGGATTTTGATGATGCGGCCCGCGAATATCCGATCATGATTCGACGAAGTATACGTGCGCGCGGGGGACTAGATTGAATTCGATCAGTCCCTCGACTCGGCAGCGAGTATTCCGTCTTAATCACTGGCGCGCGGCGCATCCTCCGCCTGTCGATAATCGTTCCCCGACGAATTTCACACTGATGAGTCACAAACGCACGAGTCTCTCGAGCCATTAAGCCCGCGCCGCGCGAGATCGATCGGAAATAAGTATAACGAGCGTTTTAGAGAGAGAGATGCGTGCGCGCGAACTTTCGTAATACACGTGGAAATCGTCTTTTACAATCTCGATGGACGCATATAACGTCGCGCGCGCGCCCGAGGCACTTAGTCATCGACGGCAACAAAAGAAAATTCCCGCACGTCGTTTATGTTCATAAATATTAAATTAACCTCGTGACCGCTCGCGCGCACGGCTATACATACACCTCGAGCGCAATGCGCCGCGCCGCCCTTTTCTCATGTAAAACTTCCACAAATGCACGTATCATTAGTTACCGAAAAAAAAACGGATACTTTTTCATCTCGGAGAGAGAATTTCTCGCACACAATGTAAGAAACAAATGTACACTGCCAGCGAGTCTCGTGTGTTGTCGATCGTATGAATGTGAATTCAAGACGACCGAATTCGGTTACATTGAAGACTTAATTTCTATTATCCAGGGTAAGTGCTCCAGGCCATTGTGTATAGCTTTTCCTCGGAAACCCATCCCAGTGGAAGCAACCCTGCCGCCGCCGCCGCCGCCGCCGCCGTCGCCGACGCAGCCGCCTCTGCCGTATCGTACCGCGCTACAAAAACGTGGATTTCAAAAGAAAAATACTTGATCTGTTTAGTCTCCGAGGATTCGGTAAAACTTCTCGTGAACCCAGCACAATGGGATAAAACACCGATACGTACCGTATATATACGAGTAGATAATGCCACATGGTCAGACACGTACACATAATATAATTCTTGCACAATAAGTTCCGTAACTGGCGTACGTGTTTGTCTCGACTTCTTTTTTTTTTCTTTCCTTCCTGCTGAAAAGAAAGTTCATCGAGCTTACGCTTTTCATGCTCGCATTGGCAAATTAGACCGTAGATATTCAGATAAGAAAAAAAGAAAGACGGGATTCGCGGAAATTTCCATGAAATTACACACACCCCCAACCAACAAATGTCACAACTTCTCATTATACATAGTTTCGTTGTTTTTGTACCAACTCGAGTCCACAACAAACCTTATCATGACATTACACATTCCAGTATCCGCGTAACCATAACATTAACCAAGCCATACGGACAGAGGCCCGTGGCTGTTCAATAACACACGTGTTTTTTACGTCTAGTGTGTACAGTTAACAATAACATTCATGAATTTCTTTATTACGCGCTGCAGTAAGTATTCCACAAATGTTGACTCTGCCAAATAAGAAGCTGGCTGGGCGATGGGAGAGTTTTCAATAGGGGGCAGAAACCCTTGTTCCCTCTATCTAACTTTGATTAAACCCTATGCTAATAAATTGCCACACTGGCTGGTGTTCAGAAGAAAACAGAATTGCTGCAGCAGTGAGAAGCGGGGAAATAAAACACAGAGCGAGCTGCAGTTTGCCCGCAGAATTTGCAGTCAACATTTTACTTTACTCCAGAGAATGAAGAGAAATGCAAACAGACAATAAGGGAAAACCACTTGGGAAACTAAGTAAACGTGTGTCGGCGCAACACGACTCCCCCAACCCTCTCCCCAAACAATAAGCAATTTACGCGACGTGTTGAGCTGGCCTTTGGGAAAAAAGACTCGGTTCGAGGATAATACCGTGCTCTCGAATGAAATTCAGCGTGATACAAGTTTGTAACGCGACACACACACACACACACACACACCACATACACGCTGGATTATTCCAACGGCGCAGATTTTCCCTTTTCGAGTGAGCGACTTCTCAAAACTACTCGAGGAACAAGCACATATTCCAACCTGTTGGCGCTCAGTACGTGCTTTATTATTTTGCCCAGCCGTGTGTGTTTCGTGCATTAAATCCCTCGTACTGTTTATTGGCGGCCCGTGTGTACATGTTTGAATGGGCAAAAAAGCGGCGGAGGTCTTGTAAAAATGTCGAATCAATGGGCCGGTCACCGGTAGGGACTGAAAAAGATACGAGCGATTGAGCGTTGCGCGAATGGTGTATTCATATACCAGTGTTGGCGCGTCGAGCGGGAGAAATTTCACCGGTTATGAAATGGCTCGAGCAATTTTCCACTCATTCCCTCGCTCTTTTTAACCATCATCGTGTACGTCTCTCTTGGGGGCGACACGAGCGCGGGGTTGAAAGAGCTCGCCAACGTCGTTCGTCCTCGAGACTGACGCGTATGGAGTCGTATACACACATCTTTTCGGTGTCCCGTCGCGGTCTAATCAAGTATCCGCGCGCGTAACGAGTATATATACGCTCGCGCGGGCGTGTATAAAAATCCGACGCAGCTAATGCTTGCGAGCGTGCGCGCAACGTAGAATTCCGTCACGTCCGCGGCGTTCCGTGAGCTGGCTTACCCAACGCTCTCTTGGGGCCTGCTGTACAGACACACAGAGAAAGTCGAAACAATGGGTGCGCTGGTCATCGGGGCGCGCTGTTGTAACACACACACACACACACACACGTACGGTGGAAATTCGGCGCCGCGCACGAAATGTAGAGCAGCTGCGCGGGGGGGCCGCGGCGTGGGTGTGTATATGCGCGAAAGGAGCTGAGCTGGGGGGGGGGGGTGGGCAAACAGAGCGGCGCGCTGCTGGCATTGTGGCCCGGCCGGCGCGTATAATGATAACGCGCGGCGGGCAGGGGCCAGGCTCGATCGTAATAAGGATAGTCGCGAGCCAGCGAGAGAGCCGGACAGCGGAGACAGGCTTGGATACGCACGCGTGCCCCGGCCCGAGCCTCGTCTTCCGCTTCCAGCCCGCCGCGTATACCTCGGCCCGGACGTTTCGCCTCTGTGAGCTGCGCTCGCTCTGCCTCTTCCCTCCCATCCTATGTGTGTATTCAGCTCGCGCGGCACAGAGCTGCAGCTCTTTTATATATTCCAGCCCCGTCGCCAGCAGCCACACGACTCTTTCACTTTGATTTCGAGTCTAGCTTTCAATGCGCCGCTCACGGCTCTTTTTCCGCGCACCGGATGGCTCCTTTGCGGCTCGCGAGCATACTAGGGATTTTCGGCCGGAGAACGCGATTATGCGCGGAAGGGGGCCACCAAAGATTTATTGCCACTTATCGGTCGCTGGGGAGCTTTGTCGACCCACCGCCTGCACCGATACGCTCGAGCTGCAGCCGCCCCGAGATTACGTGCGGCCGATCGCTGCAATATCTCGGGGATTTAGCCTTGTGCCCCGTTTTCAATTGCATTCGCGGCCGCGCGCGCGCGCGCGCGTCCGACTGTTGACGGAGCTGAACAGGCAGAGATTACACTTATCTGTGCGCGAGCGAGCGAGCGGGGGATACCCAAACAATGCTCCGCGCAGCCGATATTCCAGCTCTGTCGAACGGCTCGCTGTCAAAAACACTCGCGGATTAATCTTTCAAACGGCCCTCGCGCTCGCGCATATTCGAGCCGCCGAGCTGTAATATCCCGAGTCGCGCGAGCTGGATTATTTCGAACGGACGCGCGCGCGCGAGAAGTTTTTAAAGGTGCTCCCCGCCCCCGTTGCACACGGGAAATTGGCGGAAGTTTAGCGGCCAGCTGGATTTTTCTCATTTCCAGTGGCATTCTTCCCGCGGGAGAGCCCAAGATTCGTACGTGTAGCCGTGCGCACAATGGAGTTATTCTACGGGAGCGGCTCCCGTAACCGATGCAAACTTTTCCGCGCTCGCTCGCGCATTATCTCCCCTCCGCGCCGGTCTCGATTTGAATGGCCTTTCAAAACGTCAAACTTGTCACACGCCGACCGAGCGAGCCGGCCCGAATACACGTATACCTGCTCGCTCGCCCGGCCGCGCTGCGTTTCCAATAATACGCCAGGCAAAAACTCTCCGACTGATTCGTATAGACGAGATGTCGAGTCGATACTTATATACGTGCGAGAGGGAAATTGTGAAATGTGTATGCGGCGTTGGAAAGGAAGGCTCTCGGGGAATGTCGCGCGGTAAAAGGAGTAATTGTGAAAATCAGTATATGACGCGCGCGCGTAATAATGCCCGTCGCGAGTTTCCATTATTGTACGGTGGTATAGCTGCTGATGCGCGCGTGAGCATCGGAGCCGTTTCGACGAGCTGTGGGATTCACGTCGCGAGCAGAGAGAGGATCGTTTGTAACCCAAGTGCGGGAGCTCTCTCGAGCGCAAGCAGGAAATCGGACCGATTGAACCCTCGGCGGAAATTTGGTGTTGGGCGTGCGCGCCTCCTCATTCTCCGCGATCGCGTCCTATATAAACCTCCGCGGCGTAACTCGACCCGGCCCATTTCCAAGCGTACACACACCGTCAGCTCGCGGGATTAATCGTGAATCGCGGGATATGTACTCTCCCAAGACAAAAGTTGCCGCATATACACTCGACTGGTGCGTACGAGCTGGCGGGCGAGTATGTTCGCTCGCGGGGAAGACAATGGCTCGCGAGCTATGGGCAGCTGATCGATAACTCCGTCTCGTTTGAAGCAACTCGAGCATGCATGCATAATGCGCGCGCGCGCGCGGATAGTCGCGCAATTACAGCCTGAATTGCAGCGTGCGCGTCTTGTGTGTTTGAGCTTGGGACGTATCCGGCTCGGGCGGAGTTTTTCGGGCGACGACGACGACGACGAGGAGCTGTGATCGATTGACGCCGGGGCATTGTTGTATCGGCTACCGGCGATGGGCATTGTGCGCGGCCCGATCCTTTCTTCGCGCATTACCCGCGCGTCCGGCTATAGGAGAGGGGCCGCTATGGGCGCGGGTGCGGCGCGCGACGTTTGAAAGCCGCTGGGGCGACGGTGGCGCCCGAGCCGCTCTCGGCCGACCGCTGCCAGTCGCCCGCGCGCGCGGCCGCAGCTCGGCATTCTGTGACACGCGCGCGCGCCGCTAAGGCCGGCTCTCTCCGCGAGCTCCGCTCTCTGCACACTCCCTCGCGCAGCCGAGCGCGCGCAGGCAACCGTCCGCCGCGCGCTCCTGTACAAACCCCGCTCATCAGCTACACGGACAGATCCTGTTCTGGGGAATCGCCACTGGCCGAAAACACGAGCCGAGTGGATAAGTACATACCGTTTGCCAGTGGCCACTGCAGACACGCTCGGTGTGAACAGCCGTGTACGGATGATCCGCAGTGAGTGCGCGATATAGCCGATATCGCGTGTGTGCACGTACGACTCGGGGGCAGAAAAAGGTTCGTTTGGAAACGAGCAGTATAGGCGAGTGCGCGTACGTATCGGTGCATCGAGTAAGTGCGAAAGATTACATAGTGCAGCTTTAAAAGTGCCGGCTAGGCATTCCAATCTTGGCGCGCGGCTCGCGAAATTTCCCACGAGTTGGTGGCGCGCGGCCGCGAGTGAGCGTGTGTGCAGCCGCGGCGAATTAAAAGGAACTAAGCACCGCGTGTGCGCCACGGTGAAAGTACATAGTACAACGCGCGCGCCCGCCTAGATCCGAATCTCGAGCGGAGCGCGCCAGCGCAATATCCAACGTCGAGAGCGAGCCGCTCGGAATCAGGAATCAGAGCCGCGCCTCTGCGGGGCCACTCCCTCGCACACACACACACACACACACACACACGTCCTCGAAAGCGGCCGCGAAATCGCCGATGATCGATCGGTCGATCGGCCGAGCCGATACCGCCTCGTCCTGAGCCGCTCGCGCAACGACACAAAGGCAAATCCCGAATTATGAATCGTCCCCGCGCGTAGTGAGAGACAGCGAGATGCTCCGCTGGTTGGTGATGCTGGTGGCTGGGCTGGTGGTGGCGGTCCAGGCCGGGGAGCAGCGGTTCGCGGAGACGCCCGAGCCGTACCAGGAGGTGTCGCAGGGCGAGGACGCGCGGCTCAGCTGCCGCGTGCACGACAAGCGGGGCCAGTGCATCTGGCAGAAGGACCGCAAGCCCGTCGGCGTTCACCCGGACAAGTACGAGTACGCCGGAGGCGGGGCCAACGGCGACTGCTCCCTCGTCGTCAAGAAGGCCAGCCTCGACTTCGACGACGGCCTCTGGGAGTGCCAGGTCACCCCCGGCGACTTCACCAGGCAGGACGCCCTCACCTCCCAGCCCGCCAGGCTCCTCGTCCGAGGTCAGTATACTTACCCAATATGTACGTATGTGTGTGTGCGTATTGGCAGTAACGGTCACTCGTCGCCGCGCGCATTGACAATGCTCGCGTGCGCGCAAGCCTTTGTTTTTCCCTCCTAGGCCACGGCTCGCGCTCTGATTGAGCAACGTTTTTACATACAGCCCCCCGATGCAGAGCCGTGTGTGCTATTAGCCGGGCGGCGTTTCTCGAGTCCTCCCCCCCGCTATACATATACACGCGGCGGACAATCGTGACACTCGCGCGCGAGCGTGTGACATTCGCTCGCCCGGTTTTTCTATCCGCGCAATATCTCATACTCGTATCTTTCCGCTTCTAACTCATCCGAGCACCGCTTCTCTCTCTCTCGCTTTTTCGACGTCCCGTATCGCGTTTTTCATTTTTAACCCCTGCCCCTGCCTTTCTTTTTCTCTATATATAAAAATACGCTGGCTCCTTGCAGCAGCGTACGGCTGTGCGCGCGCGCTCAGCTGTGCTGTGCATACTTGAGAAAATCAAAAGGAAAACCGAGCTACGAGAAAATCGAGGCGAAATTAAATGAAGCGTGCCGCTCGGATAAAACTTCCCTCCGCGCGCTTTATATGAATTATTTTTATGTATAAGAGCGGATGCTTTTTACCGTGGAAAAGGCCATTGCACTCGCCGTCTCGTATTATACGCCGGGTTATTTGAATAAGCATTCGATTTTATCGCTGTAGAAAAAACGAAACACGTTTTTTCATATTGAACCCGGATTACTATTATATATTATTTTCCCCAAGAAGCAATTGGCCGGAAGGATATTGTTTACTTTTGAAAAATAACATTCACCCGACCGACGCCGGGAAAGCGAGAGAAAATCCATCCAACAATTTCGCTCGCGAAGCAGTAATGCAGTTTGATTGATATTCCAGGCGATCAATAAAATAACGAATCTCCGGGCGTTACAGTTCATATAATCCCCAAGAGAGGGGCAGGCGGCTATTTTGCCCGGAAGAGATCGCTTTGAAATTACACTTTCCAAATAAAAGAACAAATTCAGCTGAGCGAAATACTACGGGGGGGGGGGTACACAGAGCTGGAAAATGAAAACGTACATCGGGTTGAGTGGCTGCAATAATGCGGAATAACGGTGTGTTGTGTGTGCGTCTCACAATCTGTTTCACGCCAACGCCAAGCTGAATCTTATCAGAAAATTACATCGGTACTTGGGTGCGGGGGGGAATTTGGCTGGCTTGCGCGCGATACGGATGATCTACTTTGGGGCGAACTAATCAACGGTAAATACTCGATTGGCGGGCGGGCTCGAGCTCGAGCTGCGTGAAAGATTCAGGCAATCAGCTTTACGTCTGGAACAACAGCGGAATACATATATATACATATATATATATATGTATATATATATAAGGTGGGGTTGGATTATCAATGGCCGGTCACGTACGGGAGAGACGTGAAAAGTTCCCACCCGATTGATCATCACACGTATCACGTGCTGATCTTAAAAAATGCCCCTGCCCGACTGGTGTATATAGGATCTTTACTACTTCCGTCAGATACACTCTGCCGCCGCCGCCGCCGCCGCCGACCGAAGAGGATTGTCTCCGCGAACGAGGGGGAGACGTTCCTTTTTTTCCTTTTCCCTTCGTTTTCTTTTTTCTTCCTGCAGAATTAAGCCGCGCGCGGGTATCGCCGGCACAAAAATGTTGCCGATACGTCAAGCGCGAGCGACTTTTCGAGCGCGACACTGCAGAGAGAGGAGGATGGAGGAGCGGAGCGAGCACGCAGCTCTCGAGCGTCGCGTTCGTTTTATTGGGGTCCCTCGGTTCGGCCCCTTTTTTTACTTGCTCTCGCGTCTCGTCGTCGTCGTCGCGCGCGCGGGCTTGTCGCGCGTTTGCTCGACACGCGGCTCGGTTCCCTTTGTTCCTCCGCGCCGAGGAGCGGCTCTCTCTCTCTCTCTCTCGTTGTTTTTTCGTGTTCCTCCTTTTGCGCTTCTCCTTTTTCCTCTCCTCCTCCGCCGCCGCCTCCTCCTCCACCTCATCCTTCGCGGCGTGCATTTTTACGGACTTAGGATCGCGATTTTCTCGGAGCGATAACGACTCGCGCGCTGCTGGCGCGCTCAGCAAGCTTTCGCTTAATTCCGCGCTGATGTTGAAATAGAGAAATTGGGGGAAATTTACTTAGGCGAGGCGGAAAAGCTTCGTTCTTTTTTCCTCCCCCGCCCCGTGTGCCCCGGCTCCGTTTCGCTCCGTGTGCTCGCGCGAGCTCCGAATGTCGAAAAAGGAAGTTCAAGTGGGACGTGATTTGTATGTACGTCTGCCCGAGGATTTAACTTTTATTGTAAATTTCGTCACGTCCCGTCAAGAGTATACCCGCCGCCACGACTGGTCCAAATTTTTCTCCTCTCCGCGTTGCGCACACCTGAATAATTAACGAGCCGCGCGGCGCGCGTATATGTAAATGCGCGGCCGAGTAGCCGCGCGATAATCACTCCGGGTTATTTTTTCAATCTGATAACACGCGTCACAATCGGGAATTAATATTCTCATAGTGCGTGTGTCCGCCTGCGCGCATGAAAATAAAAACATCGCATCGCTAGAGCAGAGGCCCGCGTGAGCCCCTGCGCGACTCGACGTTCCCAAAAGCTCTTCATCGTACGTATATATATATATATATATACACATCTGTCGTGATATAACGAAGGAGCGCAGCCTCGACAAAACCTCCTTGCTGATTTTTATATTTACAATCGATACGAGCTCCACAAAGGATTGTGCATGAAACGTCGCTCAAGGGGTATCAGCGATCGTATCTCGGATATTCTTATACATCGCTGATAGGATCTTCCTTTTCTCGGCCGCGAACAACATCCTTTACACAATGCGCGCCCGGACACACGTATTTGAAAATTCAATGTCACGCAGATGCTATCGCAAATTTTCGAAAATACGTGTATTTTCCGCGTGATTCACATCTACAGATAAGAAACTTCACATTCTGAAATGAGCCATTCGCCGGAATCGAGTGAAAAGCGCCGTATTGGAAGAAAAAATCGTTATTTACAGAACGAGAAATCCCACGGAAACGATGGAAAAAGAGAGAGAGAGAAAAGTCGGAAGCTAGGAGAGTGCGGTGTATTATCGCGTGAGCAGCCGCGCCAACCAAGCATCGTCCCCGCGGAAAATAAACTTTAATGTTGCTATCAATGATTCGGATAATAGCGAGAAAGCCGATTGAAATCGAAAATGTGAAAGTTGCGTACGTTTCAGTATTATTTTCTCTTTCGTATAGATCTCATTATGCGATATTTACGAGCGTCTCTCTCGCGCGCGCGCGCAAGCCAACAACGCGTGTATATAATTTCGAAAAGACACAAAAACCGCGCGTAAACTTTATATGTATCCTACGGAATGACAGTCGCGACTGCAATATCGATATCGAGATTAGTACAACGCGCGGCTGGGGAATCCTGGAGGTTAATTCAACGCGCCGGGTAAAAGTGTAGGAGCAAGGGGCCGCAGGGGGCTCGGGGGTATATGAAGCGCGAAGTGCAGTGTGCGCACGCATAATCGATGATTGGCGCGACAGAGGGAATAATAAGTGGCTGGCGGTCGGAGCGAACTGCCGAATCAGCGGAGCGAAAGAAAAGCCGAGCTCGCGCGAGCCCGGGAGAAATGAATTTCTCCATCAAGATAATTGAAAAATGCGCGTGGTGTGCCGTTGGGGGACGGCGAAAAAAAGGCGAGGCTCGAGGAAGGAAGGAAGGAAGGAAGGAAGGGAGGCTGTGGCGGGACAATGCTGTCTGCGGTGCGCGCGGCGGAGAGAGAGCAGCGCGATCGAGCCGTGAGCTGCCTACGCTGCGACGATTCACCGAGTCAAAAGGAAAACTCGCGCAGGCACACACTGCAGAGCGCACCGAGTGTAATGGAGAAAACGCTGAATTATCATTGGGCATAGTGGCTCGTCGCTCGGCGAAACGAGCCAGCGCACAATATCCCACGGGAGGAGTGCTCTGTGCGCGCCGCTCAAAAAGGGAGCAGCGCGAGCGCGCGGGTGAAATGTAAATTCGAACGCGGGTAATTGTTTAATGCGCGGCTCGCTCGCATTAGTGCATGCTGCCGCTGCACAACGCTGAAACACGGCAGAGGTAAGGAGAGAGAGAGAGAGAGAGAGGCAAACAGCTCGAGCGAGCCTTTTCGCGTCAAAAGCCACGAGCTCGCTGCTAGCTGTGGAAAACGCGCGTTCGAAAGGAGTTTTGCCCATGGGAAAAAGCGAGTGGTGCGTGTGCGAGAGAGAGAGAGGGCCGCTAATTACCAGCGCCGCTCTATTCATTGTCTAAACGACCCTACCCTTCATTACCATCGGGGATTTAATGTTAATGGGGCGTCGTTTTGCCAGGGCATTATATGTCCGCGCGCAGCTCTCGAGAGTCGTACGCGGCCAGCAGTCGATGCTCGCGCCTATAGGTACGCATGTATGTATGCACGTGCAGTGTCGGAAGAAAACGCCGCGCGTCCCGATGGAAAGTCGCGTACGCGCGACGGGGTTAAGCTACATTATATTGGCCTTAATGGAGAGCTCGCTTTTCTTCGAGTGACGCAGGCGCGCGCGCGCGCGCGCGAGCGGATGGAATGCACTCTCTTGTCTATTATTCCGGACGTTTTACTCTCGCGCAGCCGCTTTGACGAGATGCGCGCCCGCGCAAGCATATACATCTATACCCGGCTCGCGAGCTCCTAATGGCATTGCCGCTCTCGCTCGCTCGCTCGCTCGCTCTCTCGCTGTGTATATGCGCGTGCGATGAGCGCAAAAAGTTTACGTCGACAAAAGCACCGTCGATGCGCACACTGCACTTACGCCTCGCCGTCAACTTTTAGTTTTACGCGCCGCTCGCGGATAATTTATTCGCCGGTCCGGGGGTAATGCCTTTTTTGTTGCTTCGAGCTTCGACGCGGCGCGCAGTACACAAATCGCCGAGCGTGAATTTCAAGGGACGCCGATTTTCTCCGCTGCAGGACCTATATATACCCACAAGCGCGCTCAGACGCTAGCACTCGCGCGATCTTTGAAATTCAAATGCGCGGGAATCGGGGGATAGCTTAATAACCCGGCGCGGCCGAGCATCCCTATATATACACGCCGCGGCCGGAGCACTTTTGTTAATAAAGCCGAGTCCCTTGGTCGCGAGGCGCTTTTCCCCGACTCGCCGCCGACTCGCACAAAGCAACTCCCCCCGCCCGCGATATTTCAAACTGCCTCTCCCTCCACTGCCGAATCCATCATCCGGAACAACTCTATAGAGCGTCTCATTGCATCTCCACCGCCGCCGCCGCCGCGGGCTTCCATCATCGCGAGGCAGAGAGATGCACCGACCAAATGTCATCCATCTCATTACACACATCAGCAAAATAATTACACTCCATTATCCGAGCAAACGGAGCAGCGGCTGGTGCAGTGCAGTGTGTATAGGCTTGAGCACAAAGGGCCCCGGGCCAGATACAGCTCGAGCTCGCGCGCGCGTCAATGCGCAGTCCGTATAATTCGTCCGCGCGCATAGTTTCCCGCGCGCGCGCGACCTCTCGCAGCTTGATCCGGGCGGGGGAGCGGCGATTTCCATGAGCAGCCGGTGCAGCGCCGCGGACAAAAAACCCGACGACACAATGACCCAAAGGAAATTATTTATTAGCTCATTACTCGGGCGCGAGCTCGGGGCGTCGACAAAGAGCGCACGTAACGCGTTACAAATGAGCCGCTCTCAACGGCCGCTGCTCTCCCCAATAAATATCGAGAGAGAGCCTGTCGCTTCTCCACGCAGCTGTCCAGCTTCCAAGCCATCAAAGAGCCCTCTTAAGGTAGCTTAACCAAATAAAAGCTGCTATATTGAGGCGCGACCGTGTATGTAGGTGGCCGCCCGCGCGCACCGTGAGACGCGCGTACACACTGGACGAATTTTCCCCGGACTAGAAGCGTTTTTGTCCCGCGTCCTAATACGACACCTCGCCCATTCTAATCGGATATTGCATAATGTACATCTGCTTGCCGCCGACTCGTTCTACATATCCGCGAGAATACGCCTCCCGCGCATATAGCGGCTCAGCTGTCCTGTGTGCAGTAGCGGCAGCAGCAGCAGCTTTTTGCACCGGCGCTCGCTCGCTCGCTCGCGTTAATTAACTTTTTGCCGCGGCTTTCGCGTCGGTTCGCGCGAATTTTTGTCATCCAATCTGCTATCCGCGCGCGGCTGATGGTTTTACACCCCGGAGAGCCCGGGAACACCCGCACGAACAAGTGATTCCCTGTCATTCACTATTTACGCTTCGCCGATTACTTTGCATATTTTGTTGCGCCCCGGCTTTTCACTCGCGTATACGCGTATATGCATATACATATATACAGAACCGCCCGCGCGCGCGGTAGCAAACAACCGGCGCCGCCGTTCCATTTTCAACCCTTGCTCATTCGTTTTACTCCAAACGCACGGATATGTGTGTGTGTGTGTGTGTGTGTGTGTGTGTGTGTGTGTGTGTGTGTGTGTATGTGTGTGTGTGTGTGTTACGTACCCCCCTACTGCATGCATTATCGGTGATTGAATTACCTAACCGTAATTTTGCTAATGAATCACATTTAGTGAAGCGCACGCGCCCGGGTATATACGACTTAGACCCTGCGATCATTCACATTATCATAGTAAAAGCCTAATATTCATTATTCAACTTGGCAACTGTACTTCAATTTGTAGCCGCCCGCAAAAATTCAATTCACTCGAGCGGCAAATGGATTACAGTTGCGCGAAGTTGAGGCTTCAACATAATTACCCGCGGCGGCGAATTTAAATTTCAAATCTACATCATAAATAATCGGTATATTATGTTCTACAAGATATTACACGCATGTTCGAGTTCGATCCAACGAAAAATTCTAGAAAACGCAATTTTTTTTCTCTCTCTCTCTCGTGTTTGCCCTTGTAAAATATCAACTTTGAACAAACATTTGGAAAAATTGAACGAGAAACGAAATATGCTGGGACATTTTATCATTCAAATTTGTATTCCGGGTATTATGACAGTATATGGAATATCACCGCATATCCGAATCGATATTGGAAAGCATGGCGGGGAGGAGGAAAAAAGTTACGAAAAGCCTTTTGAAATCCTGAATATATACGTCCGTAAACTAAATAATGTTTCGTCTAATCCGGCTGACTCGCGCTAATGAAGTTTCGCAATACTTTGATGTAAATTACGCGGGCGCGCGCATATATATACGTACGTATGGCTCACATTCATCTTGAATGGAGGGAGGAGTAATTTGGCTTTCGCTTAGCCGGGCATTTAAACTGCGTAATTACTCCAAGTAATTCAATATAAACGTGCAAGTGCCATTAGGGTTTCAGCCGTGCGCGCGCGCGCGCGAGCGAGTTTATCTTGACAAATTATCAATATAAAAAACGAGTGGGTGACATGAAAAGCGGGGATGAGCCGCGTCGCCGCGCGCGATCGATTCCGCAAATAGTCGGTTTTATCGCGTAAAAAAAAATAAAGCCCGACATTAACTGCTTATTAAGTGTGATTTTGCGCTCGAGACTGGCTCGAGCGTAAACGAGGCCGCCGCGAGGGGCTTATCACTCCCCCATACTCTCTCGAAATTTTCAGTTCGAACTAAAAACAATGGGATCTGCTCAAATACAGTAGCACGAGTACTCCAGGGTACTGTATTTGAGTTTTCATCTCGTCGCGGCATAGACTCGAATTGTGTTTTGATAAGCTCTCGATCTAATATTGTCAAGGTATAATTCGCCCAAAAATCCACTGATGCGCGGCAACCCATAAAATCTCCCTGTGATCGACGTACTGGAGTGAGAGACCCCCGGCAAAGGTGCGAACACCGATACGTTATTTTTTGTCCTCTCGGTCACTTTCGTATGGCAAATTTGTGTTTTCAGCGAGTCGACTTCACGGAAGAGTGAGGGCTCGCCAACACGGTTTTATCGAGACGCGCGCTTTGTGTCATTTTGTAAACGCGCGCAGTCTATCGTGTAAGTCGGTTCGTCGTCGCGCACATGGTCGCACTGCGAAATATTCCTATATACACATACAAGATGAAATCTGACCTATATATCGATACTCGGCCCCAGTGCAGTGTGTGTCGCGCGAGCAAATATCGGCTCGAGCTCGAGTTTTGAAATGCGCCGGGCGAGAGTTTCCCAGAGAGGAGAGCTGGCTCGGTAATTCCAACCGAATACGTCCCGACACACGGGAAACGCAGTGTACATAGCAGGACAAATAAACGGATCAGGGCGTGTGTGTGTGTATATATAAAAAAGTAAAAAAGGGATAGAAAAAAGGAGCTGGCGTGTCGTGTCACCTTACGCACGTGCATTGCATGCATAATGCTCGCGCGCAGTATGAAATACCTATATATATATATATGAACGGGTGAATTGTTGGGTTACAGTGAAGCCGAGAAAGCCGCAGCTGGAATACAACGGGGTGCCGCTGACCACGACGCTGACCCTTCGCGAGGGACAGGAAGCGACGATATCCTGCGTGTCCAGATACGGCAACCCGCCGGCCCTCATAAAATGGTAATTACACTATTGCCCACTCGCCCCCGTATCCTGCAGCCTGTCCGTCAGCCTGTAGTGTGTATCCACGCACCTTTGGCTTTCTGGCAGCTCCTCTTGGCAAATCTCACCGATCATCCGTTTTGTATCCCTTTTGTATTATAGCCGCCCGTGTATTCTTCTCCCGCGCGTTGTATTCTCGAAAATCCGATTTGGCCGCTCCGGGTATTATTGGCGTTTTGCGTTCTGCCCATAGTTCGCGAAGCCGCGTAGCACAGTACGTGCGTGTGTGTGTGTGTGTACACACAGCCGCACGTATACACAGGTAAGCCGATGATTTTTTACGCGAGCCAGAGGATTCCGTGAGCTCTTTACGCTTTAACGGCTGCAGGCGCGCGCGCGCGCACCGCCGCGGCTACTTTATCGCTTTACGGCTCGGATTTTTTCCTCTCTCTCTTCGTCTTCTACTCCTCCTCATCCTCTGCGCGCACCTAGACCTCTCTCTGTCTTTGTCTGTATACCTATACGCGTATACACACACAAACACACGTCGCTCCGCGGCGAGCAATTCTCGTTCTTTTTTCGCTCGGGCCCACCTGTAATACACGCACGAAAGTGGAACGTGCCCTCCCGCCCGCCTGCCCCAATAAAAATAGTTCGTTGCCGCGCGCGCGCGAGCACATAAAAATAGCCGAGGCTTTTAGAGTTTTGTTCCCCCCCCCCCCTCCGCTCGCTGTAAATCTCCGCGTGTTTTGCCAAGCTTGAAATATTAAGCCCCACGGGTGGTAAAACTTTTATGAATCATGGCGTTTTGTTCGAGGCCGAATGATGTTATAGTCCCGGACGCGCTCGCGCGCGAGCTCGCAGCTACCGGGCGGACCGTATCGCTCGAGCCCCATTAAAATCACCTGTCATTCCAAGGCCCCAAATCGCGCGGTTTCTTCTAAAAAAGGACCAGCCCGTAATAATATGAGCGGCAGAGCTCGAGCAACGCGGAATTAATCGATAAAGCGCTCGAGTAACGTTTCACCCTAGCCGTCGTCGGCCGAACACGATACCAACTATTCGTTACGCTTAATGAACACAAATTTATACGGTACACGCCCAAATACACACGTATACGAGCGCTCGAGTCCTCGCGCTACCTGATATAAGTCTAACGAATGCGCTCGAGGTTTAGCGTCTTGCGACAATCGTGATTTATTGATATGTAACGTTAACGGGCGCGTCTACGCTCTTGCTACTGCTTCTCTCTCTCGGGATACGAAAATCTTTCTTGGATTAACAGTACTGTTTCAAATGATATACATATGTTTACGTGATTAAATTTTCAACGATATCTGATGATTGACTGCTATTTGCAGGAAAAAGATCAATCTACAAGTATGTTTAGCAAAACTTTTAGCAAAACTCGTATACGTCGAGAAGGTCTTTTAATTCACTCTCCTCTAATCTCACTTTGAAACAACAATTGGAAAGACTCGCCTGCAATTATCCCAGTAACTATATATAGCCCATAAGGTATTTCGCAATGCGGAATTGTATTTATTTTCGATATCATTGATCCAACGAAACAGTATTTATCGTGAGAATATATCGTAGCCCGGCCGCTAATGATAAATATGAAATACCAATATATCGAGCATAGGGGGCAAATTCAAAGAGAATGCGTGTGTAATCAAGGCGGCGCATAGGTGGTATTTTGCTCGGCTCGCGCGCCGTGTACTGCAATCTATTTGTATTCTTTCCCGATATATTTAATGAAACAAAGTAATCACTCGGCGCGCGGATGAAGTAGAAACTGCCATATCTTTTAATGCGCCGGGCGGCTGCCGTGGAGCTTTGGAAACCGGTCATTCTTGTGATTAGTGGGGCCTTATCGGGGCTTCAATAAGAATTATCTCCACAAAAGGAGCGACCAATGATATATAACTCCATATTCGGCTTTCATATATGTACGTGTGCGAGTGTGTGACCCGAGTTGCCGGGAGTAATAGCACCACTTTTTACAACAATCATAACTCACCGCATAGGTTTTCTTCGAAACAAATGTTCGCGGCCATTCGAAATTTAAAACTCGGACGCTGTACTTTAACGAGACGAGGGTGGGGGGGGGGGGGAGTTAAAAGGTGCGGCCGCGCTAAAACACATGTTTTTTTTCCGCGCGCAGAAGCTAGAATTTCGTAAAAGTTGCAGCGCGAACGAGCCGGAGGTATGCGGAAAAACGTAAGGAGGTGCGAGAAAACACACGGGGCTGACCGCGGCTGGCCGGCCATTCGTTTGGCGTCGAGCAGCGGTTTTCAAGTGAAAAACGTCAAAAATGAACTGCCCCGAGAGCTGGTATACACTAGTACCGCGCACGGACTTTCTCTCTTTCTATATAGCTACTTTTAATGGATCTGCAAAACTATAAAAGCTCGCGAGCGGTGGGGAATTCGGAGCAGTTTTAACGCCGGTCGTTGGAAGTTTGTCGCTCAGGCGACAAAGAGCGGTGTATAATCGGTACAGAGGATGAAATTAAACGGGCTCGAGTAAGGTTAATCTGTTTGTCCTTTCGTTTTTGGCTTTCCGATTGGCGTAGACTAGCGGCGAAGAAAAAAACGCGTCTTCCAGCCGATTAATCGCGAAGTCTCGAATCAACAGTGAAAACACAGCCACGGTAGCGTGAGAGTCGCTCTCGGAAAAAAGTCGGCCACGAGCCGCGATCGATTGATTCCGCTCTCTTTTTCCCATCCGTCACAGCTGCACAAGTATATCGCGGGCGCCGCTCCTCCTCCGCTGTGTAGGTATATAGAAATGCACGTAGATATAATGAGGGGGCAGAAAGGGAGAAGAGATGGGAGGCCAGGCTGAAAATCGGGAATCGTCGCCCCGAGTCAACGGCGAAACCCGAGCTGCGGATTATTGGTTGCAGGCGGGTGCAATTTCGCTTGCGCCTCGGCGGTATATCGAGCCGCGGCGGCGGCGGCGGCTTACGGCTCATTTATCCGGCTCCGACAATGGGGCCCCAAGCCAAACATCATCGATCACGTAAGAGAGCTGGATCTCGCGGACGAGCTCGAGTGTGCTGCAGTGTATATACGGCCGCGAAAATAAACGAGGCTCGGGGGTCGATTAGCGCGTGCGCTGATTGCGCTGCTGCTCGTGTGCACTGCTCGAGAATCCCGCGCTCAATTAGCCTGATAATTAAGCCGCGCGAGCGTCGAGACCACCGCTCGCGCGCGCGCGCGAGCGCATAATAGTTTTCACCAAAACTGCGCGCCCATAACTCATTCGCGGACGGTTGCGGGGAACAGCTGAAAAAAAACGCGGCGCTCCAAATGAAAATAATGACCGCCGATATGGAGCCGGCGCGGCGTGTGTATGTAGAGCTACGCCGATGGCCTCCCGGTTGCAGCTCGGTAATTTTGCACAGCTCGTGCGCGTACGTGTGTCTGTATAGGATTGGCTCGAGCGCGAGCGGCGTACCCCATACTCACAAACCGTAAGCGGCCGAGCAAGAGGCCGGAACGTCGCCTTTGTGCCATGGAGCGGGCGCGAGTGCGAGCCCTCTCTCTCTCTCTCTCTCTCTCTGCGCAAAAAGGAAAAAGCGTACGTGTAGCTATATACTAAGCTGCAGCTCTCGCGCGCGCAGGACCGCTCGCTCCTGCGCGGCCAGCTCTCGAGCTCGCCTCTTTCTCTTTGCAGCAGCGGTGGCGGCGGCGGCAGCGCACGTGCTCCGCTCTCTCTCTCCCTTTAGTTTCACGGTTGGCGGCTCTCTGACCGCGCCTTATCTAAGCCCGGAGAATAATTGAGGAGGGACTGGTGCGCTCACTCGGACCCGCGCTTTAACGACCACGTCCGCGTATATACATATATATATGGGTATGCCCGCTCGCTGCAGCTCCGCAGCTCTCTGCCTGGCCGCGATTCATTCGGCGCTCAATGTATCGAATGAATTAAACCCCTCGCTGGCGGCTTCTGTCATTATGCAGCACGACTTCTTTCTCGTCGTCCGCTGTTTTTCTATGGAGCCGAGAGAGGCTGCGCGTCGACAACTGTCTTTTCATTTTTACACCGTCGCGAGCGAGCCAGCGACCCTTTCTCTCCCGAGCCCCCGCCTCTTCTTCTTCAATTTGTTCTGGCCGCGCCCGCTCAATGGCTTTTGTCCCCTCGAAGCCAAGCCGCCGCCGCCGCCGCCGCCGCCACCGCCGCGCCAAAAATGTCTAATTCCTGTGTGTAAAAGGTGACAAGACCGACACCGCCGCCTACCGTCAAATCTCAAAGTATAATGCAGCCCGGCTCTGGCCGTTCCGAGCCAGAGCCGGATTATTCCCCGCGTGAATTCGACAATACACACACACACACACACCACAACGAGCGCGCTTTCAAGCCCGCGGCTGTTTGTCGTGCGTGTGTGATCTTCCCTGCTCTCTCTCTCTCTCTCTGCGGACACCCGCGCCGCCACCTTTTTTTGCCCCTCCTCCTCCTCCTGCTCGGCATACCGTTCTCTATATATAAGCCGAGCGCGAGCTTGACAATATATCCGGCATTTTAGGAGGCTCTGTTCGTGTCACAAGCTTTATCTGCTGCACCATGCGACTCTCGCACCTCAGACGCTCGCTCGAGCTCGGCGTCTATTATCCCATTGGTTTTATGCGCCTCGGCCTCGCGCGACTATTCGAATTAATTGCTCCATTATATTGCGTTCAGAATAGCCCGAAAATGAATGACGCGCGCGCCCGGAACATCCTTTCACCCGCGTCTCGAGCGTTAAATTTTCAGGCCAAACCGAAATTTCAACCGGCTGTCGGCGCGGCGCATTGTGGCCGCTGGGAGAGGAGGAAAAAAAAAGAGGAAGAAAAATCGCCGGCCGAGTTCCCGGGTGATTTATTCAATGGACCCGATTCGAGATCGAATTTAAATTCTTTCAATCAACAGCACTTACTCCTCCCGCGCGCGCGAATTTCAATACGCTTTTGTCCCGGGCCCCCAGCCGCCGTCGAATACAGAAACAGCTTGTCGGATTCAGTCGCGCGCGCCGATAATGCCGAAAATCGTATATTGCTCTCCACGGGTCGCGAGGCGGCGAGTTTATGTAAAACACTGGGGCGCGCGCCAGCGCCGATCCTTGTTATTCCCAATACATCAGACGTGCGCGTCGGGCTTTGTCGAACTCGAGCGACTTTGGGTACGAAATGGCACCGAGTCGAGTCGGGCGAACACACGACTGCAGTGCAGGGCAGCGCAGATACTCGCCCGTCAGCGCGAATTCGCGTTTATAACTAATCAACCAACACCGAAAGCCCGTCCGATTTCCCCTTTTGCCATTTCCATTCGGATCATAGAGAGTTAACGAATCCGCGCGGGTGGGTCGAGGCAAAGTATACAAAAGCGAGCTCGCGGCTCCGACGCGATACGTTGAAAAATGCAGCATTGAAATCCGCGTCGACGTCGTCCTTTCAATCATATCCAACGCGCGTTAATAGCTAATTCCGCGCGATATTCCCCTCCTCCCGTCAATGCGATATAGTGGCACATCGCGGAACGAATGCTCGAGTCGGTGTATATATATGCATCTCTCGCGCGGCAGAGGAACATAACGAAATCCGGCAAAGCCGGGATGCGCAATTACAAATTAATTATAAAAGGAGGATGAGGAGGCGGGAAAAAAACGCAATTACGGGGCGCGGCCGGGTGCTCGGCATTTTGCAAAACAAAATGTCTCCATTCAAAATTGAATGAATGCCCCAACGCCAACCCTTGCTCTCGCGCATATTCAGAGCGTGGCGCGAGCTGCTGCTCTTTTTTTCTTCCCTCGCCGCGCGCGCGGCTCTGTGTATCCTCCGCAAATAGAGTCCATATTCGCTTACGCGAGCTCGCGAGTCGAGCCCCCCTCCGCGCAGTGTCGTATTATGCGCATTTGACGTTTCGGGCCCGGCAATCCTATTTAGTTCCGGCACGGGCTTTTATGCGTTCACTTCTCGGCTCTGTTGGTTGTGAGCCCGGCGTAATTGGTCGCGCGTCGCGACAGCTCCTCGCCTCCTTCATCTCTCGTCGTCGCCGCCGCCGCCGACGTCGACCCTGGCGCTCATTTGGTCGTCCGCTTTGAGCTCGCGAGCTGAATGGACGATTTCGATACATGCGGCTGTTTATGCGATACACTCTCGTCACCTCGCGCGTCCTTTCAGCCTCCCTTGTTTCTCTTTATCCTCCACTGCACCCCCGGTGCGTACTGCACGCGTCGATCGTTAGCTCGAGCCGCCTCGAGTTTTCCCCAGGACGCCCGAACCGAGACCCTGCAGTGCCGCCCGCACGAATCTCATGAATTTTTTCGATTTAACTTTTGACTCCGGCGCGCGGGCTCGGATAAAGGAAGCGCCTCGGCACAACGGCCGCCGCGGATGTATTTTAATTTTTGCGCCATTTCCATCTGAAAAGCAGAGCCGCGCGTTTGTGCGGGATGGTTCGGCGGGAGCGAGCAGACAGAGAGACACCAGTGCGACGGTTCTTTGTTGGGACACCTGTATGTATATACCCACGGAACTATTCCATTTGGTAAGGAGCTCACCGCTCGAGCCCGCGCGCGCGCGGACGAGCTCTTGATTTGCCAATGCACTTATACGCGGCCGGGGCGCGAGCCTCCCGCGGTCGCCCTGCACTCCGCGCAAATTCGCGCAAATTCGCGCAAATTTATTCATATCGATCCAATACGCTTTTCCTCCAGCTCCCCCAAAAATATATATATATCCGGCAATGTTATACACCGGCACGTAGCTGCAGTTAAATGCTCGGTGTGTATATGTGAATAATTGATTATTTTTATCATCGTGGAATTCGCTGCCCTCCCAATTACGCGCGGAGTAATCGAATCATCAGCGATATATTGGCTATTGATGTTGCTGCGTGAGGCTCCGAATGTAGGTCGCGATTCACGTGAAGTATATGCGCACTCCTGAAATTTCTAACGAAATATAACAGCTCAATATTGGAAAGAAAACCAAGTATCGAGCGGATGCTCCGAGCATACAGTATTCATGATGAGTAGTCGCGCGAGTGGAAATAAAATTGATAGTAGGTTAACGGAACGCGAAACGAAAATAATTCGACACACATTGTACGCATGATAAAATGTGAATGCGGAAGATTATGCTTCGATTTGCAGGATCATCCAAAATTCACTCGATTCATGTACTGTACAAACGTGGGATACATCCACTTTTATACAAGTCAATTCGAACTTAAAAGTTGGTATGATAAACTGCGGAGAACCGCATGCCTATCTCGTTTCTTCCACTAGCTATGTTCCTAATGCGCGATATATTGATTATTGATGTTGCTCGGAATGTAGGCTGAAATTTGTGGGGGCTGGGCTGGGGGTAAGAAAAAGTAGTAATCGGTGAAAAATGGACGTATCGTCGGGGGAATAACAATGGTGTTGTATTAAATTGCAGGTTCATCGGGGACGAGGAGATCGAGCCGATGAAGGAGCAGACGAATGCCACCGAGGTGGATAAACCGCGGACGTGGGCAGCGCACAGCTCTCTGCGCGTGTACGGCAACCGGGATAATCACAACAAGGCAGTGAGATGCCTGACTATGCATCCGAGCAGCGCACTTCCCGAAGTAACGGAATCACGATTCGACATTTACTGTGAGTACATCAAACTTTCCTTCCTCTCTCGCGTGTAACCGGCATTACGCGCCAAAAGCCCGGCGCCTAAAAGCCCCCGCGACGCTATTACAAAAGTGTGCTCTCTCTCTATTCTGGTCGACGCGTCATTTGTTTACGCAAATCACGCGCGGCCGACAAGAGTGGGTTGAGCACTTTGTCGGGGGGTAAGCCGTGCGTGTCGAGAGGCGCCCGGGGGAGACTTTCACCGCGCAGCACAAAAAGTATTTGATTATTCGAGTGTCCCGAGGCTCGCGTAAGAAGAGACAAGGAAAAAAAGGAGGGATAATGAGCTGGTGTTTTTGTGTATGTCCGGGGCTGCAGACTCGCCGGAGGTGAAGCTGGAGACGAGCCCGCGCAGCCTGGCCTCGGCGTTGGAGGACTCGTCGAGCTTCGTGAGCCTGCGGTGCATCGCCGACTCGAACCCGCCGGCTTCGATAAAGTGGTACAAGGACTCGGCGCCGATTATGGTCTCGAGCGGCAACGTCCAGCCGGCGGCCAGCTACAACCGCACCCTCTCGCCCAACCAGACCCTCGTCGAGTCGGAGGTGCGCTTCGAGCCGATAAAGCGCGAGGACGCCGGCCAGTACAGCTGCCGGGCCGTGAACCACGTCGGCGAGAGCGCCCCCGCCATCTACAGGCTCGACGTCCAGTGTGAGTCCCCATGCAGCTGCTACATGTATTCTTTCCTTAGCTCCTGCACCTCTCGCTCGGCCGCGCACGCATATATAAGCGAAACGAACAATGCGACAAACGCTCCATTTGAACTTTCCCGACGACTACGCAATTGATGCTCGAGCAGCCGGGCTATCCCACGCGCAGGTCCCCGGCTTATTCTCATTGGATTAGTCGGGCTCGACGATATTCCTCCCTCGCCGCGCGCGCGTCTCCGCCAGCTTTTTCATGTGACGTTACTCGCGGCCGAGTCAATGGGACCATTGATTCGTCCAATATTGCCGCGCGCGCGCGCATTACATATGTGCATATGCTACGCGACCACCGCTCGACCGCTTAGCTCGGTTTTCATACGGCCGGCCGGCCGACGTCGGAAATGATTCAAATGATTAATCATCCAATTCAACAGTTTATTAATTAAATCAAACAACTGTCGCCACGTACGTATACGAGCCTGGCATCCTTCGCGACTGCTTCGTTTGTACAGTTTCAACAATAAAGTCATTTCCAGCGAGATGATTTTTAAACACATATAATCTTATAGCTTAATGATGATGGTATAGCGCGTTAGTTTTTTATTTCCAGAAAAAGATACTGCGTATAATTAGTGGGTATCAGTTAGTGTAACCGCGGGCTCATTTTTCTAGGATGTGTATATACCGTTATAAGACTGGCCGCAAGAATAAGAGTATCCCGTGCCAAGCTCGCGCGCGCGGTCTTCTTTTCAAACTCCAAATGCCCTATTATACGGGGCTATAAAGCATGACTAATGGGATTTCGGAGGCTTACAAAAACTTTGGCATATCAGGTGCTAAGAGTTCGGTAATCCCTGTATATGAAAGCGTTTCAGGTGAAAAGTGCCCCCGACACAAGAACGTATATCGTAAAGAATTCCTGATAACAAAAAAAAAAATAAATAGTTTGGTTTCCTCGTGTTATATTTCGTCCCAAAAACTCGTTTTGCATATACGATCGTAATTTGAATACCAATAGATATTGTAATATCTTAACGTGTTTCAGTACAAACTTGATAATGCGCGCGCGCATGAAACAAGTATGCGAGGTAGAGAGAGATTAAGGTAATAAAGTCGACGCGTTGGCACGATGCAAAGAATGAAATTCTGGATACTGGCAGATTGTTGCACGGAGATATATCGTTAATTACCGGGCGTTGAAATATATACACATACATTTCGCGCGCTGATTGCGTGCAACTGCACGAGTCAAGTTTTACCATGATATTTTGACACTTGTTCAATCACGGCAACTCAATCCAATTAACTCGGCACCACTCGCTTGGCGAAGAAGTCCTCTCGCGTGGCCGCTGATTGTAATGGCTATTTACGAGCCGATACGTTTTTTAACACGAAAATTAGTCAACTTTTGCTTGATATACCCGCGCGTACACCTTCGTTATCCAGCCAAATCCATCATAATTATTTTAATCACGGTGTAATTAAAATTAAGTAAGCTTGCGTGATTCTTACGCGCCTGCAACGTCCCCTCCGCAATTCTATCCATGTCATTATATAGCGCGGCGCAAGCGCGCGAGTGCGGAAATTTATCAAATTTTCAAGTGCAAACGCTCGGGAATGCTGCTTCGTGTTTTCTCGGGAATGCATCGGTTTTATAAGGAGAAAAATCTCGTTTTCCTCGAGTGACTCACGGGCCTGCAGAGACGCGATTACAATGGCTCATACAGGTTAAGGCCTCTACGATCGATCAGATCCATATAGGCTACAGATGCTTATCGCGGCCGGGTGGATTTGGAGACGCGAAAAGGCCGTGTCATGGTCCCACGGATATATGTTATATGAACTTGGGGCTTGCAGATGGTCCGAAGCCGCGATCGGCCGAGTCGACGGGCGGCGGGCTGACGACGCTGGAGCTGCTCGAGGACACGACGTCGCTCGGCTCGAGCGTCGACCCGTTCGAGTGCCCCGAGTTCGAGGCCAATCCACCGGCGCAGTACCGCTGGCTGCACCAGCGGGGCGGCAACACCGACACGATCGACAACCGGGGCTCGGACCACTACGGCGACAACGGCCGACGGCTCAGGCTGCAGAACGTCGGCTGGGCCGACGAGGGCGAGTACCGCTGCGTCGCGTACAACGTGATCAACGGGGTGCGCCGCGAGATGCCCAGCGACCTGCGCTTCGTCCTCCACGTGATCGGCCCGCCCGAGATCCAGGCGCGGCCCTCCGCCGAGACCGACGACGGCATGTACGAGTCGATCGGCTGGGCCGGCGAGTCGGTCCACAGGCTCAAGTCGCGCTTTTGCTCGAGGCCGCCGCCCCGCATCGTCGCCTGGCAGTGGGGCAGCTCCCACATCAGGGCCGGTGAGTCTATATCTCTCTTTCTCACATGATACAGCTCGACATTCGAATGCAACGCTCCCGCGAGGATTGATTAGATCTGACTCGTTCAACTTTCTTTCTCTCAATCGCTCCGACTCCCCAAATATAATACAGTCATCGCACGCGTCTAAAACCAAAGGCATTCCTACGGGACCATGACTCGATCCCGAAGAATATTTCAGCTTATCTCGAAACTCCGTTGATTGATTAGTTGTAGCATCGAGGATTCGACGGGGGGGGGGACAATTCACGCTCTTGTAAAACAACGCGTTACACAAATATATTTGTCAGTGCCGGCTCGTGGTTGTATCTTATTGTTCGATCGAGTGTCTTAACGCGACGTTTACATCGTAATTCGAATGTACGCCGTTTAATGCGCGCACAATCGACAGAGAGGGAGAAAAAGAGAGTGAGGAAAAAATCAAAGCCTATGAGTGGCCACTTTCAACTGGCGTGCGATCGCCAAGGTTACGTACCGGCTGCTGACCGTGAAGTGAATTTCACCCGATCGACATCGGCAGTGAGGCAATTAATTTATTCCTTAGAAAATCGAGAAAGTAGTGTGTACATATACATTGTGGTACGTATCGAGGCGCGCGCTCCGCAACTTCACGAGAGATCGTATCTGCTTGATTGATAAGCAAAATGTATCCATGTGAATTTCCATACGGATACGCGCGGTACGGCGCTCGGCGAGCGCCTTGGGCGCACAAACTCGGCCGCGATTAGACGTGTGAGAAACATACAGAAAGATCCAGGGGGATATGTACAGATATGTGTATTATGAAAGGTCAAGTATTTATAATGGGAATTAATGGCGCGCCCATTCGGTTTTGCTCTTAGCCTGGTTCTAGACGCGTAAACGCGTCTATTACGCTGTATCGTAACGATACTACGCCGCGACTGTATTTTTTATTGCAACATTTTTTCTCAAATTACTCCCTCGCCTGTATACTTGAGTTGTATACCGCTCGAGCATTATTCGAAGGGATTTTCTCTAACAATTGTTTGTAGTTTTTCTCGGAACGGGTATATACGTGAGAGAAATGAATAGCGAGTCTACGAATCCCGCGGGCTATGTATCACGGAGTAGCTTACGCGTTGGCACACTTCTCTCGGCGAATTGGCCGATTCGTATGCGAAGTTTGTCGAGCTGTACATTATTGGGTGGGGGCGAGCAAAAGTATACATGTGTTGGAATTGGTGTGTAGGCGAGAGCATCAGCCCAAAGTACGAGGCGCTGCCTTTGGAGCCGATAGTGGAGAACAAGATGGTGACGAACTGCTACTGGGCGAAGCTGGAGATCCGGGACCTGAGCAAGGAGGACGCGCGGCTGTACACGCTGATCGTGGAGAGCGAGAAGGGCCGGGACTCGACGAACCTGCGGCTGAGCGTGCGCGACCCGACCGAGCTGCGCATCATCGCCGCGGCCGGGGCCCTCGGGCTCCTCGTGCTCATGCTCCTCTGCGCCATAGGCCTCTACTCGATGCTGCGCTCCCGCAGGAAGCACCGCGAGTACCGCCACGAGGAGGAGGAGGGCAGCATCTCGGCCGAGCAGTACTACGGGGCGGCGCCCCCCTCAGGGCCCGGAGCCCCCGCCACCCCCACCAGCACCGCCACCATCGAGAGGAACGGACAGCTCAAGGCCGCCCTCCACCAGGTCAGTCCTACTATTCATTCTGCTGATCAACGCGTCCGATGTTAACTCGCTTACGCACCCGAGCATGTGCAGAATTTCATTGGCCACGCGCGGCGCCCGATAAAATCGAGATTCGCCGCGGCCGACGTGTATTACGAGCATTACGAATTCAGCATTTTTCGCTCGCTCGCCGAGAGTTTCCTGTGATGCCCCGCGCGCACGCGGCCGATAAAGTGAAAACTTGATGAGCGCCAAAGCGTTCAAACAGTCCTATAAAAACGGCTCGTGAAATTCGAACAAAAGGCCTTCAATCCCCGCGCGCGGGCATATATACATGTTTATTACGCGTGCGCGCGCGCTAGATTGATTGCTCGAGATTAGAAAAAAATATTGAAAAATTATTGTAATACACAAGGCGGTGCGGTGCGGCTTAATGAACGCTGCACGCCCCGAGGGTACGTGCCAAGGAATAACGAATTACCGCAATCTAGATAAATTCAAAGGTGCGACACATTCGTGTCCCGGGTGATTACTACAATATCCGATTTATAATACCGAAAATTTGCAACTCTATCTGACGGGATATGTGTTTTGTTGTTGTTGGCGACCACAGCAGCAGCAGCAGGGGCAGCAGGGGCAGGTTCAGCAATTATCGTTGGGGCAGCAGGCAATGCGAGCCCAGCAGCAGCAGCAGCTGCACCAGAACAGCCTGAAGGGGGTGGTGTCGGTGTCGGGGAGCAACGGCAGCATGTACGGGAGGAAGCAGCCCGGCTATGGGTGCGGCGGCCTCGTCGAGGGGGGCCTCGCGGTCATGTACGATTACGATCAGATCGGCTGCAAGCAGAGGACGGCCATGAGCCCGGAGGCGCTGAAGGTGCGCCGCGCGCCAGCGGTCCTCCAGCCGCCGACGATCGTCTGATACCAGCAGGGCAGATTCGCGGTTTTTTACGGGGCCGAACAGGAGCCCGGGCCCCCTAGTCCCCTCTACGCCGCCGCCACCAGCCGATTCCTCGATTAACTCGCTTTTTCGGCTGCGCCCACACGCGCGCACGGCATACCTGTACATATACGCGCACGTGCGCGCACGCATAAGGTAGCTATTATCCTCACCTGCGTGTACACATGCTCCTCTACTGCCCCTTTTTTGCCCCCCCCCCCGTCGTATACGGTTTCTCTTTCCAAACTCGCGCGTCAATCGACTCCGGCTAGAAACTCATCGCCCCCCGCCGAGCTCCGGTCGCGTCTACATCGGCATGTACAAGTACATAAATATACCAGCTTTGATGGGAAACGGAAAAGGCGCGTGGAAGTTGGTAACGGAAAGCGCATACACAGTCGCGCGAGCAAACGCGGCTGCTAATATTATGTAAACATTCTGTCAAACAGTCTCTTTGACTCCCGAGATAGCCTGATGGCTAATTTCATCAGCGCTCCAACCCATGTGTATATATACTCGGGCTTGATTAAACGCCCGCTGAATATCGAGCGCGGACGCACGACAACATATAATATATATATATATATATGTGTCACAGACTGATACCGCGAGTGCGCGCGTGGATGTAGTCTCAATAAACGCGTTTCGATGGTCGCATCATTCAACGCGCGGCGAGCGTATATTATACTTTTCGCTCGCGCAACGTCATTCTTTGTTTACCTTGGCGCGGCGCGATGAGTTTCTCCCCAGGAATCTCCTTGCGTCTGCAACTCTCGACGGACGCGGATCGTTTTACTCTCGCTGCATGGCATTTTTCCATCGGCGGCGATAGCGCGCGTGATATCGACGCACTCGATAGCTGGACAATTGCAGCGTGCGCGCGTGTGCGCAACGTAAGTGAGAATTGAATCCTGGCGCGGTTGCCACTTTGAATTTTCAAATGCACTATAATAACATCGTAGAGGATGGATTACTCGTTACATTATACGATCGCTAAGCTATTATATATACATATACGGACAGGCAGCTAACGCTATAGGGTAAATAAATTGTGTTGACAGCTGCCTACCTGTTAACGGACCCGATCATCTCACCTGCAGCTATTTCCTTCGATATACAAATGCGCCCCGGTGTGCTCGAGTCCCGCTGTGACGTCATAGGTTTAACGACTCTGAAAAACCGCTACGATTACTTCGATTCTGAAGATACTTATCAATAGCCGCTAATAGGATATCCCCAATGTGTAATTGAGTATATATTATACGCTGCCGTGCGCGAAATCAAAAGTTGTCGTCGATCGACTTGCGAGGTGAAGAAACAACAAAGTAAAAAAGAGACTTCGTTCCCACGCAAGTTTTTCGTCCAACACAGTATTTTAGTTGTGATAATATACAGTGAGCGCGATTGTTGTCCCACAGCTCGAGAACAAGAGCTGCTTACGGACGTCGACTGGCAGGCGAGGCGCGCGCGCGCGCGCGCCTAGAATATGTAAGCGGCTCAGCTGTCCCGGGAAAAGGTTCACGCGCGCGCGCCGAGTTTCTTTTTATGACCGAGTCCTTATCGAGATGCAAGACTCGTTTTAGGGAAAACTCCTCTCCTGGGTGGAATACACTCGAAAAATCTTTTACGCCCGAATTATCATTCTTACCGCGCGGGCTATAAAATTTCCACTCCGACCCTTTTTTTTCTCGCTCTCTCGGCACATTCCCAACGGATCCCCGATGCTGATTGAGAACTCAATTTTTTCCCGTTCCGCCTGAAAGCATACCTCTTTTTACGGTCGACTGCGACCTCCACTGCGTAAACATGATTTTCATTTACCTCAGCGTTTTCAGGGCTCGTTTCGTTTTTACTGCCGCGCGCCCGCGCGAGATGCGTTTGGCACGGGAGAAAGCGCCCCACGGAAAACCAGCGCCGATTCTCCCGTCCCTCGCAGTTGTATCGAGATTATACAGTCGGGCGCCACTGAATCATCCGTCGAGTGACATTTTGACAAGCTCGAAAAATGCGTATCTATGTACGCACCCCCACGTCGCGCAGATTATGTTGTTTGTAAAACTCATATCTATTTTTTAAGTAATGTTTTAATTGTTGAATGTTGAAACAGTTTAAATGAAAAAGACATAAATTTATTTTACCAAAATCATTTTTATTAATTAATGTTTAAGCTTTAATTTATCTATAATCGAGCAGTCGTTAAACAATCAATAAATATAGGTGAACATATAGTTATAAGTTACAGATACTATATTCACGATTATTATACTCTATCTTACTGTAATTAATTTTCGATCGTAAGTTTGAATAATTCTTATTTTCAAAGTATGTAAGAAAAACTTTCCAAAGAGATAAGTAAACTTACCGTTAAGACAGCGTATCGAGATTAAGACTTGTTAATAAAGATCATGTATATTCTTTCGTTTATAAATTGTCCCCCATACAGAACGATACATAATTTACGAGGGTAATTCTTATTGTAAGTACTTAAGAATCAATGTAATGTATGATAAGATTGCAACGAATCAGAAATGTGCAGCGAGATTTACGTATATATGTATATCTATAATTTATTTATTGTTGGGAATTGTTGTATTTTTGACTGATACCCAAAAATAAAACAATATCAATTACAGAACTGGTTTGTGTATTTGAAAATCTCATTAGATTTTTATGAGTTTTAATAAACTTATATTTTACACTGAATATCACATCGAACATTTTCTGTTTCTTTATCTAATCGCCTGGCAAGACACACATTGAGTGAATATGAATTTTCAAAACAATGACAAGATTTATCAAAAAATTTACATTTTTGAGATCTATTGGAAATTAAAAGAATTATCAATTAGAAGATACTATCTCAAAGTACGCTCCCTCTAAAAGTATAAAAGAATGTATACCTCTACCTATAAGAATTGATTAAAAGAAAAATAAATTAATGATTGATTTTTTAATGAAATCAATATATGCTTGAGTAAACGAATATAATCATTTAATGAAAGTAAAGTGAGATCCAGAATAATTCAATTTACGGATACGGATGTGTATAAATTCAAGCTTGGCAGCTGTCGGAAAATGCAAAAGGTTTGGAAAAATGTTCTACCTACAGTCGGTAATGTCGTGATTTATCATCTGAGTTTCCCTGCCATACCATATGATGTGTTAGAAGAACATTGGGCACACCAGAAAACACCACCTTGGCAAGAACTGCAGGCAAGAAGAACGACAACATGACAAGTGTTCAATTTCTCAGGGCATCATCAGTTTAAAACATATTTTTCAGTGATCTGTTGTTACTTCCAAAGTGAGTCTTGATATTGATATCTCACAGAAAAAATGACTTATTTGAGTTCGTGGGAGGAGTTTGAGAAGTGTGCGGAAAGGTTATACCTGCAGGATCCAATGAAAGTAAATATTGAAAATCTGGCCAACTTATACCATCAATCTCTAAATGAATTTCATAAATATTCGTTGTTTTTATGCAGGCACGGTATACCATGAAGTACTGTCACCAAAAAGGTGTACTCTGCTTGAAATTCACTGATGATCGAACGGTAATAATTATAAATATATTTTCCTAACCTCTTTCTCACCAGTTATTTCATTCTTGGAAATTCAATTATAATTTCTGTATCTCACGTTGAGCATATATTTCCTCTAGATTTAGATGAAAATTATTTTCCCATCTAATTTCATCAAAACATTGGCATTAAATGGAAAATTAGTTAGTCGTCCATTATTTGCTTGAATGAACATTTAACTATCAGATAAGTGAATATTGAACAAATGAATTTTTCTGTCACAGTGCCTACAGTATAAGACTGAAATAGCTCAAGATGTCAAGAAGATGGAAAAGTTTATAAAAAATTTGATGCGACATATGGCATCGAAAGACAACTAGATCAATTATGAATATTCCTAGGAAATAGCAGTTATCAACTTCTTGTGCAATAAAAAGTTGCATTGTGGTTGTTTCAGCCTTCTTGTACAAAAGAGTGTAAAATTTACATTCTGCAGAGGCAAGATCACTGTGTACTTTGTGCCGGAAATGGCATTGATAATTTCTACAATATATCTTCAATGAATTCAGCACGACCGATTCAGTGTTATGTCACGAAACAATAACATTCTCTTTTATAATTTTTCAATTGTAAAGTATTTTATTAACTATTAATATAAAGAAAAAGAAGATTGTACATTCGTAAACTCTAGTTTCCACTTATTCCGTAAGCCTTACCTCAATCAGTCGCCTTCATATTTCATCATTACATTTTGAAGTTTGAATTCCTATTATACTATTCTACAGGATGTATATTTGTATCAGTTAATGTATTTTTTTCTTGTGAAATTCATTTCTTTTTATATTATTGAGTTGTGATTCTTTGATTTATTTTTGTAAAACAATACAAATTAGTTACTGCTCAAAAAATTATGTTTTTAAATTGAATAAATGTGCATTAATGCAATATATAGAGATGATATATCAACTATTAGAGTTGAAAAGGCGAAAAAATAAATCATAAAGATGAGCTTGTTAGAAGTATAGATGATATGTTTACTACAAAAATAACTGCCCTAAAAAAAAAAGATTAATTCATAAGCGTTTATTGTGTACACTATGAAAAAACTATTCTCAAAAAGATGAATGGCTTTGAAGAAAGATATTACTACCAACAAATGGAAAAACAAATTGTTAAAGATGTCTGACTGTAAGGTATGTTTATTTTTCAGGATGAAGAATAAAGAATTACGGGAGTATAGAATTTTTATTTCATCAAGGTGTAAAAACTTTTACTTTTAAAAGGAATATACAATATGTGCACTTGAGATCCAGCGGCAGAAATTTAATCATCCGTTGCAGCTTACTTTGGTCTAGATCGACGTCTTCGAGTCAGTGTGCTGAAACAGATGCAATTATATTTATCATTAATTCATAATTGAAATTTCCTGCAATATCAGCAGATAGTAAGTCAAGTTAAAAATATAAATTTCTATTTTACCGGCCTCAGTCGGTAAACGGCATGAAGTATGTAGAACTTGGAAAGTTAAATTTCTCAATACTCGACAAAATACTACTATGAAATAAATTTTCAAAAGATAAAGTGACTATCAATACAATGAAAAACGAACATTCATCAAGTCTATTTACGAAATAAATGTTTATCTAGGAATTAACAATTTTTGAAATGTATAATCGCTATGAAACGTAAAATTGCATATAAAAAAATCAGGGTAAAGAATCGTCATTACAATATATACTTACGATATGATTGGTTGAAGAACAGCGTCGAGTGTGGCATCACCATGAGGATAATTCTGCTTGGAAGTATCAGAAGGGAGCTTATAAAATCCGTCATCGTCTATTTGCCTTTGAGTCTAGGTACAAAAAAATTTATTTTACTAAACTCAGCTTTTTCATACTTTCACATTTTTTTAAAATGTAATTTAGAATTTACTTTATAGAATCGAATTTTAAAGTGAGATTTCATTGAAAATTTCGAATATTATCATTCATAATGCTTTTCAAGTATGACTTGAAGAAACTTTTCTTTCTATAATTCTATCTCGATACAACTTGAATCAATTCAATGTTCTATTATCGAAAAATTATTCGTTCTACCTAGTGTAGTGACGGCCAATTAGGGACCGAAAAACATACTTGATGAAAATTGATTTTGAAATATTTCAATTGATATAGTATCTTTGCTGAGTAAAATGATGGGCCATCGACGAGGGAGGAACAATCAGCAAGTATTTCATCGTATACTATTGTCCGTTAATCTCGCGGGTAAGAGGATCAAAATCGTGTTTGAAAATTCCCGTTAGGTCAACCCTGAATGAGTATCCGAGTTGAAAAAGTCCAACATTTCGAGCAAGTAATTTTTTTTCCCGCGGGCAAAGTCCTTTATCACAGGGTCCACCCACACAATGGAATCCTCTCAGCGGTATAAAAAACTAAGACAATTGGTCATTCGAGCGGAAGGCTCTACATATACGCGTAGCGAACATTTCCCTGAAAATTGTTCCGGATAAAAAATGTCCAAAATTTGAGGCAGCAGGCAAGTGAAAAAATCGAGCTCGTGGGCAATTTCATCGTCTCGAACGTTGACTCGATGATACTTGGGGGCAGTTGGCGACTGCGGCACGAGAGACGGGGGGGGGGGGGGTCGGGTAAAAATAAAGTGCTTGTGCGTGTGTGGCGTACAGGGCGAGTGAGCTTGGTGCTGTCGGCGGAGCTGGAGCAGCAGCTGGAGAAGTCGTGGGTGGTGCTCTCGCCGAGGCCCGAGTCCTGGGCGGCGCTGCTGCTGCTGAGGGGCAGCCGGCAGACGCTGCCGCTGCTGGCCCGGCCGACGGCGAGCAGCGACGACGAGGAGGAGGACTCCTTGCGCAGCGAGTACAGCTCGTGCCGGCTGGAGCTCCTGGAGACCGGCTCGCCGGCCAGCTGGAGCCGGCTGCCCGAGCGGGGCTGGCTGCCCGGGCCCCCCACGCAACCCGGCCCCTCCTGGCACTGATACACGCTCCTGCGGTCTCGCTTCACCGAGAAGCCCACAGCTCTGAAAGTTTCAACATTTTCCACCTCTTGTACTCGGCCAAGGCTGTTATATCCTCGGATTTTCTTTCGCCTCGCCAAACCCACCAAACCTCCTCTATTTAACTAGTCGACTCATATTCCGTTCCGTTAAACTCCATATCTATGCGCGAATCCGATTCCCTACCCTGCCACCCTCACTTTTAACCAATTTCTCTGCATACGGTCATCCGACTAGACTTCGTTTATGCTCTGTCAACTATATCCGGAATGAATTATCGATGCGGCCGCAGCAGAAAAAAATAAAATTGAAAAAATTACCGTCCGATTGGAGAGTTTTTCTCATACCAATGAAAAAATTCATGTACCACATAGCCAATTTTCAGAATGAATCGTTTTTATGCAAAAATAGTTCTCTAATAATTTGAAATGCTTTGGCACAATCAGTTCGGATCAAAGTATATACGATTGATTTGTTCATCTTTCTGTGTATATTCCATGCGAATTCAGCGAGACAACCATTTTTCCATCAGAGTTTCGAATTGTTTCGACGAGTATGAAAAATTTGACGTATAAACTGTACGAGTGTATATATCATCCACGCATGTGGAATCTTCATGATCTACGGTGTTGACGATACAATACCCAGTCTATTGAAAAAAAAATGCCAACAATAAAAGTGACACATGGTATTAAATTATTCACAATAATTGTCAGCTACAAATACTTTCCTGCAAAAAAGTAATACAAAAAAATTACCTGATCTACGTTGTCTAACAATATGCAATACGAGATACATTCAACAGTTAAAAATAAATATATATAAGTCAAAATAAGTATTGTGTCTACCCTAAGAATCATCGAGAATGACTATACCATACGACCCTACGTTTGAAGAAAAAAATTTGTAATTGGAAATAAGTGATCGATTAATAACACGGAAATGATCGCAATAGGGTTTTTCGTTGAATAATAAAAATGAATACTCAATTGTGTTGTGTGCCTTGCACGGCGTTATCATCAAGTGATTTATTTGGGGACTTGTGTGTAATATGATTATATCATGCTCTTTCGAATAAATAAATTGAAGAATCACATGCTTGAGAGCAAAGTAATACATACATGCGCGTGAACGGTATTTCTTTCGTTGAAAATATTAAAAAATCTAGGATGAAAAAAAATAAATCACTGTAAATTACCAATACATCTAAGTTAATAGGCATGCAAGCTTTTTTCCTTCAGCAAAATGAGCTCTGCCCAAAAATGATTGAATTATCGTTAGCACCATTCATTCATTTCTCGCTGAATTTTGAGCAAGCACGTGTTGTGAGAGCTTGTTCATTTTGCTGATAAAATGATCCTTATTCGCTACAATGAAATTGACTGGCTTTGAAAAATATTGATAAAAATAGAATACACCATACGATATAAAATGATTTAAACATCAACACCCGCGAGAGCCTTGGGCTTAATTCAGCCCATCATCTCACATAAAGGTCAGACTATATAATTGAAACAGCATATCGCAGCGAATGCTCGAGTCTCGAGCGATAAAGGAAATCCAACATTCAAATAATCAAAATCTACAGGATATGATATCTAAGTCTACACAGGATATACATATAGAAAATCCAAGAGGCAAGAGCAAATAATACTCGGATATGAGTGTTTCAAAATCCAAAGACATACTCGCACTGATCACACTATAGGACACTGATCGCGTCTGGAATGGATGAGAAAGAAGAAAGTGAAGAGAAGTCCAGGCAACATTCCTTTGCTAAGTAATGGAAAACAACGGGACAGGCAGAGAGAGAAAGAGTTAGAGTGGCAAAATCAAACAATAACTACGGAACCGGTGTCATCTTCGACCGGGGGAGGATGAGTGTTTTGTATCTTGCAGGCGTTCTTGAAATCATCGTACCTAGTCGCGGAGGGGGCGTCGAGCTCGTGGTCGAGGCTGCGCGAGTTGCCCGCCTGCAGTTGGGACGGGGGACCGCACGAGTACGGGGGCAGTCCGTGCGACAATTGCTGCTGCTGCTGCTGCTGCTGCTGCTGCTGCTGCTGGTGTTGCTGTTGCTGGTGGTGGTTCTGCTGGTTCTGGTAGTGCGGGGGCAGTTGCTGGAAGTGGTGCTGTTGGTGCTGCTGGTGTTGCTGCTGTTGCTGCTGCTGTTGCTGTTGTTGCATCTGGTGGAGCTGTTGCTGCTGTTGTTGCTGGTGGAGCTGCTGCTGGTGGCGGTGGTGAGCCAGCTGCGACTGCACGACCGTGTAGGCGATCTCGCGGCGCTGCTGCTCGCTCATGCCCGAAGTGTCGACCAGGCCGAACTCGAGGTGCCTGCGAACGTCACATACACAACACACACACACACACAGTGAGGCAGCAGCCATTGAGCAGTGCAGAGTACTATAGTACTTGGGGGCTTTCAACGGGATATATAGATTCTTTTTGGTTTTTGGTGCTCTGGTGAGTGGCTCTAGTCATTACTCATGCCCGATAATCAATGGATACTCACGGACAACGGTGGTTGCACTCATAATTGCCTCGCAAATTCGAAAGCTCGATTATACTTTGGGGATAATATTCATCATTTTATTACTCAGGAATTGCTTCACAATTTTCATCGACAACATCAACAATATCAATTTTCAAGATTGATTGAGCGCACAACAAAGTTGATCTTTACGTTTCAAACTGTATTACGAGGATTCATAAGGGATACTCACTTTCTGATATCATCGGGCAGAGGCTGCTTCGACGAGGGACTCCTGTGTTTGCTCCTGTGTCTTCTCTTAGAATCGGTTGTGCTAATCTAAACAGGTAACGTGTGGAATCAAATATTGCCATGATCTCGAAAACAGTATTAGGATTGTGTGTGAATTGCGAATCAAGGGTTACTCACAACGGCCCTCTGTATTATCTCGCCTTTTCGTCGTTGCGCTTCTTGCCACTGTGGTGCAGAGTCTACCATTTCGTGCCTACTAAAATCCCAAGTTCAACCATTTAGTTCCAGAGCACAATTTCGTTTTCAGATATTTGTTGGGAATTGTTATGTTCGTCGCAATATGTGTCAAGAGGAGTTATTGCGTGTGTGTAAAGAAAAATCGAAGGTGGAATGGCTTGCCTGGAATGACGTGAACTCCGATGTCTTCGCCGGTGTTTCCTGTGGCCAGACTTTTGCGTTGATCCTCGGGAAAGTTGAGATTCGCAATCGGAATGACGGTTATGCTTGCGATGACTCCTACTGTGGCTCCTCCTCCGGTGGCCCCGACTGTGACTGTCGTTTGAGCTTTGACTCTCCACCGAGCTACTCCTTCGATTTAATCGATTTAAGAGCTTGGGAGAAAAGTAAATATGAGTGTGCGTTCGTTTCATACGGGCCACAGACGTATCTCTCGCGCGTAGCACATACAACCGGCTCGGAATTGCAATATTTTCAAGTATTTTCTCGACATGAATAGAAGGTCGTTACTATATACTATAGGCAGTGATTGATTCAAAGATGTGAATGGAACGAGGCTCGACGAAAATTGGATTAAAATGTGCGAGAGCGTATGAGGATCAAGAGGTGTATGGCGCGACTTACAGCTGGCGCAGGCACAGATCTGACGGATCTCGGGCTGGAGGAGGTGTAGAGGCCTCGGGGCTGGCTCTGGGTCCAGGGCGCGCTCCTCGTGCTCCTCGGGCTGGGGTTGTTGTTCCTGGAGGCGACGCTGCCGCCGTGGGCCAGGCAGTTGGTGCTCTGTCCGAGGGAAGCCTGCACCACCGGACTGGTCGGCCCCTCCAGGAAGCCGGGCACCATCTCCTGGCCCTCGACGACCCTGCGCTGGGCCCTGCGACTCGGCATCCTCTGGAAGCTCGGCTGCACCATGCGTCGCACGCTATTTGGCTGCACTCGCAAAATTACACGTTTTTCACATGCTACGCATACACGTCACGAGCCGACGTGCGATCGGAAGCAAAACAGCAAGACAGCAGCGGGGGGTTCATTGACAAAAGCGTGAAACGAGTGCTGGGGGGGGGGAGGGGTGGAAGCCACAACACATCTGGTGCGCAATTACCTCTTCGTGCTTTGGTAACGACACACTCGTCCGGTGTCATTAATGATGTTTGCGAAAAATCTACAATGGTTATTGGCGGGCCAGCCAGTCCACACTCGTCTGTTACTACTACCATGCATACATACAAATCCCCCGTAGATTTCCCGAGCCGCGAATGCTCGCGCGACAAGGATACACGTCCGAACGATGTACCGTCTATTTCAGTGTTTTTCACATTTTTATAATAACATACTTGACTGAACGACATAACATATTTAATTGAAAAGGAGAGACGCGAAGGCCGTGGGAAGAGATGTAAAATATTCAAGCTCGGGGTGTAGAATGGCGGATTGAACGTGCGTCCAATTGCCAAGGGCACGCTGACTCGGCGCCGAGTGTATATACGAGCGCAAGGTGTCGCATATCCGTAGGAATCCGCGGATTGCCTCGCGCGCAGTCGGCATCCGAGACTCTGTACGCCCGGCAAGCAGACCCGACGCGCGAACACATCCGCACGCCAATGACTTTTGCACATAGTAGCTCGAAATAACAGCTCGTGGCGAAAGCTCGCAGAAGGGTATATAGGAGCTTTGGCGCGCCGGAGTTGCCGCGGTGTAACAAGAGCCTCCATGTCAGAGAAGCTGCGTCGAAGCTGATCGGACAAAGCTGCGGGTCGGAATGTAGCGTGCGGGCTGAAAGCGGCGGCGGAGCCGAAAACGCGCGAGGGAGGAATTGGTGCGGCGCAAGAAAGCGGCGGATGGAAAGAGGGAGGGGTGGGTGTAAGAGCTGGGGTGGGTGTACCTGTTGCTGCTTCTCGGCGAGGGCGCCGGCGGTGGAGGAGCCGATCGGGGGGCTGTAGGATCGGAAGCGCGAGTAGGGGCTGAGCGGCGGCGGCCCCGTCGCCATCAGCCGGTAGAACGCCTGGTGGTCGATGCAGCAGCGGAACAGGTGGCGGCACGCGCCCCTCGACGGCGTCTCGAACCCGTGCGTCCGGTCGGCCGAGTTCTTCTCGCTCACCCGCAACATGAAGTACTTGCCCTGCAACAGCCAAGCCGGCTTCAGTCACTCGCCCCGGCCTCGCATTGTGCGCCCGAGACGCGCATTGTGTCGCCCGCGACAAACCAGCCACTCAACTCGGCCGTAACCAAAGCTCGCCTTCGGAGCCCGGGCGACAACCGGCTTTGATCAATGTGCGTATACGCGGACCGTGGGTAATTGGCACAACTTACTTTGTGATAGATTTTGTTGATGCGCGGCCAGTAGTAGTTGCCAACTTTGGTCTTGTTCCTCAGGAGAATAATGCCGCTTGGCGTCAGACCGAGGAAGTACTCCACACAGTCTTCTCCCTTTTTGTACAGAGATACATTGGCGTTACAACAAAAACACTCGTGTGTCAATATGGTCGAAAGCTTTTCAGTTATATATACACTCTCATCGATATGTGCTGATTAAAAAACATTTTTACTTTGCTTTCGGCGAAAAAGTAAGCCATTCCGCGCCATCCTTCATACTCGACATTTACGTCGGATTCTGATTGATTGCGCATGGAATGTATATGAGAGAAAAAAAATGTTGAATCTCACCAGTACCGGGTGGAGATCGACTCCATACATTTCCAGCCATTTCACCTTTTCCAAGTAATTCAGCTCTGCGGCCGACGGTAACTGCCCTCTGAACATACAAAATCTACCTCACTCTCGTCGTCGTCGCAAACTGTCCCACGCGAAAGATATACTTTTACATCAAATGGAAATCTAATATAAAAAGTGTGCAATCATCGCTACGTTTACAGCGTTTCGTGTATCATATTGAGTCGATGATTCAGCACATTATTCATCATCGCACGCTGAGCTTTGCAAATATATTAGAATTTCATTTGCACAAAAGCGAAATCTCAATGATATATTTATAGTAGTAAAAAATTGTCTTACACTAGAGTTTTGTGTAACTCGACTATCCGGGCCTCGAGTTCGGACGTTTGATTCGCCAGAAATCTGAACTCGGACACATAACCGTAGGAGTGGCGCCTCGGATCATAATCACCAAGCTCCGCTGGAAATTCATTGATACCTTTTTAGACATCCATTGTTTTCGCTCTATTGTCATATCTCACTAATTTTATTCTCGCTGCACATATACCTATACCCATCATTCTGATATTCATCCAATTATCTGGACAATCTAATTTTATCAGTATCATATAATCAAATAGCCAGGAATTTTAATAAAATACGAAGCTCATAATAAATTCGAATTTATTATACGCTGCCGGCAATCAATGATTTTTGGTATTTTAAAATGAAAACTTGATCAGGAGTTGAAAGTTTGACAATTACTCGAAAATGTTGGGTATTTTAATATGCTCGCGAACGAATTGAATATTGTTGTTTCAATTTAATATAGCCGCGTCACTTTGAAGACCGAATAAACTACAGCTGTTTAAATAGTATCTACTTTATGAAAAATACTTTTTTTTCGAAAGCTATATTACTTGGTTGGAAGCTCACTTTACATCGGAGATGCAAAATAAGCTAATGGAAGTTGATACTTGTACAAGGGGATACTGCGCACGCAGCCCGGAAGCTGCAGAATTTTAATGAAAGTTCGCGAGTATGTTGCTATCGCGGAAGGATTTCGTCCTATGATTTGTAGAATATCTCGGTAAAATCAAAACCTGTGCGACTCGAATCTGAGACTGGATGAAAAGATACAGATATAATTCGTTTGGCGCGCGGGCGCGCGCGGTACATACGTATATGATAGTTGCAGCGAAATTGAACGAGTCGTCGTGTAATTACGAGTGATGAGAAGGGAACTCTTCTGATATTGCAAAAAACGAACGTATTTGTAGGCATATAAGCTTGGAATGGGAGGTGAGGGAATAAAGGAGGCTGAAAAGCCCATTGGTTAATACGGCAAAACGAGCTGCGGAGTGTTTTCACGTGCGCGCGCTCGCGGTGTATGTACGTATACGTACACGGAGAGAGAGAGAGAGAGAGAAAGAGAACGAGGGGGAGACAGAGAACGGCGGCGGCGGCAGCGAAGCAGAGGCAGGAGAGTAATCGAAGAGCGCGCGATTGGTATCTGAGTCGGCCGGCTAAAAATGGTCAAATACGTTTAAAAGCCCACGAAAAATGCTGCTGCTGCTCGACTCGAGCGTTGGCGGGGGTGGCTGTGCGAGTCAATGAACGGGTAAACATAAAGCAGATTAGAAACCGTAAAAACGACTGGGCTCGTTGCCGTCCATTACTCCCCTTGGAATTAGAGCAAAAGTTTCTTATCTGCCGCGGGGGGGAAAAGTGCACATCAGAGAGCGAGGTGGCCGTCCCGCGCCAGCCACGAGCCAGCCAGACAGTCGCTTGGCTTTTGGATAGAGGGACGGGGGACGGGGGGCGACAAACTCATACATCTGTGTGCGCGCGCGCGAGTCAGCTGGAGAAAGAGCCAAGAAAAAAGCAAGAAGTCACGGGACTCGGGCTAGAAAGAGGAGCAAAGCAAAGCAAAGCGCGTATTACTCGTATCTCCGCAGCGAGATTCAAAGTCTGAGCAAATAGAGATACGCGCCGTGCGGCGTGTTTGCGCCTCATAGCGCAGCCCTATGCGCGCGACTCAAAAGACAGCCCACCCCGTGAATGCCGAGCCGCCGCGGTACACTTTTCTTTCTCTGCCTGTGGGTCCGGCATCGGCGCCAGATCCGAACGACGATGCTCTATGCGAGAGAGCTTGAAATTTTTTGTGTCAAGCACTCGAGCAGTAGCGCGCTCGTATACCCCCGCGCACCTGCAAAACCAACAGCTGAAAGAGAGACGGCCAGCTCCGACGAGTTGGATATCTCTTTCTCCGCGTGTGTGGCCGATGATTAACCCCCGCGAGCCCAAATGTGTATACCTTTTGCCCCGACTGCAGTATGCCCAATGCTCCGCGGCTCTGCTCGTTGTATGCAGGTGTATAGCCCTCCTCGGGAGTGAAGCTTCGTTTGCTCGAGCGACCGATCGAATTGCAGTTCCGTACAAATCCACGGCTGATTCGAGGGGCGACCCTATCGGTTTTTTAATCAGCCACCAATATATATATATATATATATATATATATATATATATATATATATATATATATACGCAACGGGGTTGACAAATTTTTAATTAAACCTGGGTAATTGCTCGAATGTCAATCGAGCTACTTCAGCAGCCCGATTCGCGAGATTCAATTAACGCATACACAGTGCCAGGGAGTTTTTGCTTTTGATACTTTGTAATTTACAAATCATTGTGTGTGAAACGATGCTCCAAACAGTCGTTGGAGCTTTTCCAATACGCGATTTCTCGATATTGCGTATGCTAGATTGATCGATAATATATTTGTTCGAGGTACTTTTTGGCGATTTTTCCGCATGTCCAAACCCTCGAGACTCTCATGATTTTCTCGAATATTCACGCATCTTGTACTTACATTGAACGACGTAGGCACCAAGTTCAGCGGCGAGATCAAAGGAGACCGGAAGCCTCCCTTGAAGAATATCCTGCTTAACTTGCAAGAAAAATTGATACCTGCAACAAAGTATACGAGATATTTTTTTCTTCTTTTTTCCCCTGCGTCAAAGCTCTTTTTTTCTTCAAAGCCAAAAATTGGACCACTTTGTGAGATGGAATATTGCTGAAGGGTTCAATATAGATACGATCCAAATCGACAAAGAAGAGATATATACAGTTATATATGGAATTCATTCATACTACACTTAAAAGGAAATATATATACAACTGACTAGGAGAGTGGGCACACCCTTTGGGTCACCAATCACGATGAAACTTAGTGAGATGGTTCATGGGTTCTCTAATAGCTTATATTTCAAACCATGAAGTCTAACGTTTTGATTTGCAGCAGATATTCTGTCAATTCATTCGATTTTATACATTTACAGTATATCTATATTTATGGATTTTCGTATGTATAGTTATACTGTTCAGGCTCAAAATCCAATATGTTTGACAGGATAGCTTCGGGAAAACAAAACGTTAGACTTAATGGATTGAAATATACCTTAGAACCATCTCACAAAGTTTCATCGTGCGATTGGTTTCCCAAAGGTTGTGCCTACTCCTAGTGAGATAAGCCGCGACGTGTACTTTTTATCGTTATCCCGATCGCTCAATATGACGCAGAATGTCATATTTGTTTTACACAGAAATTATAAATTCCACTATAATACACCATGTATATAGACACCGTTTGTACCCAACCATTATTCTTTCCAACTTTATATACATTCTCAGTTGAAAAGATTCTTTCTCAGCAAAGTTCGTAAGAATAATATTGAAATGACGCAATGTCGAAGCTAGAAAGGAAGAGAGAGAGAGAGAGAGAGAGAGAGAGAGAGAGAGAGAGGAGAAAATTAAATCTTGGAATGAGAAATTTCAATTAAAGACGAGGAGTTGTTCTCGTGGATACAATGGTGGCTGCTCATCGGCAAACTTGAAAAGAGTCGTTTGAAGCTTTTAGTGTATAGAGTTTGAAATTCGGTCATACCAATCGTCGAAGCACAAAAGTTTTCCCACTTCCGAAATACCACGCGTTGCCTCTTAATTCACTCGCACGATCGTGTAAAAGTGCGTGTAGCCCCATTCCGAGCGTCGTTACATTACGCTCGTACGAGAAAACGAATTCGCAGCTGGTGTAGGAGAAATTTCCACAAGTGACCTCTTGTGGAAAAAAAAGCTCGAACAGAGACTGCAGTTGCCTAAACGAGCGCTTGCCGCGGTTGCGGCTGTTTACTCTGCGCGTATAAAAGACAATAAGATCCGAACTCGCGTGCGCGCTGCCCAGAGTGGGATAGAAGAGGGGTAGAATCGGCATTAGCTACAGCGCAAGCTCGACTTTTCCCTCCTCGTCGTCTGAAATATACCCGAGCGCATCGCCGCGTATATCCTCAAAAGCGCGCGCGCGCGTTAGTGCAACGAATTGCGTGGCCCTCGAGATTCCGCGCGTGTATACACGCGCGTTTATGAGAGTCGCGTAGTTTCGGCGGTGCCGCGAGGGTTCGGGGCGAATAACTCGCGAGCTGCACGAGTGCCTCCCCGCTGCTGCTGCTCGGGGAAATTCGTCCAAGGCGTACGTCAACTCGTTCGCGCGCGCGCGCGCGCCCACTCCAACGATTTTTCCCGGACAATTTTGTTGGCTGGATCAACCCGCATCTAACTCATTGTTGGATTTTCATTAATTACCTCGAGTTTTTGCGCTCAAACGAGCGCATATGTCGCTGGCGGGCTGAGAATTATACTGAAATGTTATCTCTTTGCTCGGTCGATTTCTTTTTCGCCCAACGTTTGCTCTTTCGAATTAACATTCCCCCCGACATTCGTCGAGAAATTAAATATTAATGAAAAATCCCCGTTAAAAAAGCGAGCCGAATGAATCAAATTGGACAAATGTGTGATATTCCATAGCTTTTTCTGGAGAACAATTTATTATTTTACAAAAACAGAATTTCGACTATGTGGGATGAAATTTTTTCTTTGAGCTTCGGCAACAAACGTCACGGCCCGATGATATGTTTCGTTATGAAGGCGAAGTAATTTATCAGAGGACTCGAGGCTCGCATAAATCACGAGCCACTCGGATATCCAGTGGTTAAATACGTTTTGGTTTAATTACAGCTGTGCGGTCGGAGGGTATTTAGCGCGCGAGTAGCCTCTAAATGAATTGATACTTATTCGTTATGAAAGTTGCGTAAATAACGCGCGGAGCGTATGGGATAAGCGGGCAATTGGGCCGAACAGCATCCCGATCTCTGATATTGATACGTTTACCGCGCGGGGCCAAAAAAGCAAATGAAAGAGAGTTCGGGATAAATAACGAGGCGCAGCAGCAGAGAGAGAGAGAGAGAGAGAGAGAGAGAGAGAGAGAGAGAGAGAGAGAGAGAGAGAGAGAGAGAGAGAGAGAAGGAAGAAGGAGACGAAAGAGGAACACGCGAGAGATGGGGTATATAAGTATAAGGGTCGGCGTTTTCTGCGGGCGCCGCGTCGAACAGGCAGAACCGTTGCGGCTGCGAGCTCGAGAGCGCGGTGAACTCGCCTATAATTTTGATTTTCGGTTGGGTAATCGGTGCGCGCGCGCGCCTCCCGTTAATTGCCGAATCCTCCGGGAGGGCTGCGTGGCGGCGCAGACATTCACTCGGCCTTGGGCTAAACAGCGCTGCGCGTGGAAACAAACCCTTCCCTCCCTCCCGGCGTTTCTTAGTCGGCTCGCGGCCCCCTTTTTTCTTCCCATTTTCATTCCTTCCACCTTGTTCGCGCTGCCCTTTTTATGGCAGTTTGGCATTTTTTCGAGACACTGCTCACATTCAAAGTATTGTGAAACGAACCCCATCGTTTTGGCAAAGATCAGCTCGCGGGTTAATTTGCGTGTGCTGCATTATAAGCGTTCGTATGAATGATAATACGTTGTTCGCCACCGGCTCGGTGGGAATCGCCGAGCTGCCGAGCATTTATTATTCCTCCAGAGATAAAATCCTTCGAGTATTCTCCAATGCTAAACTCGCGCATCGATGCAGTAAAACAATGGGACGACGAACATTCGGAGAGAGACGTACACGAGACGTAGCTTCATACATCCCCTCCCCCCCCCATTTCTTTTATCCGGCCACATATAACAATGATAATTTATATGAACCGATAAAACCCACCAAATAACTCTCTCTTTCTCTCCATACATGAATGAATCTCGACTGCAGACTGTCCGTTCTGATGGAACGCGGCGTGTTTTTCAACAGCATCTCCATTAATTAATTATAAGCAAATTAAAGTGTGAATTTTAATCACCACATGCGCGGACCGAAACAATCGTGTCCTATTCTCTATCGCGACCCCTTTAATTTCCGCTCGTACTCGCGTGGCCGCGCGCCTGGTACGAGATATAATCCAGCTCCGAAGGTCCTTTGATCATTTGGAGAAATTCGAAACATAATATGGGTATTCGTGCAGTCGAGCGTGCAGTTAACTAGATGCGCGAAATATAAATATTAACCGGGATTGCTCGGGCCGGTAATAATTGAACGGAGGTATATGTATAGTATTTGATCGGGCGGCCGCCCCCGCGCGCTTGCGAATAATTAATACGAGAGAGATATCGCTGTCTAATATTAATAGAGTGCGGGGGCCATCGGTGAACGGGCGAAATTAATTTATAATTAAACACTCCACGGAAGACAGTACAAATCGGTATGTGCGGGTAGCGGCATAATTATAATAGTCGATGGTGAATATAGGTGCAGACGCGACACGTACACTTGCAGCATCGGATACCTACTCTAATTATAGATTTTTTGTGCGTGTGCAAACTCGTGTCGGGTGGTTGGAGCGGCGGCCGCGCGAGTACATATATACGTTCTCCCGACATCTACGTATGTATATATAGAGTGCGGGTCGGGCGCGCTCGCGGCAGCACAAATATCCCTATTAATTAAAATCAGCACGAGCGCGTGAAATGAACGGCGCCCGAGTATACGATCGTGTGTATACAGCATGTGTGTGTTGATATGTATAGACGCGCGGCGCAAAGTGCATACCTGGTGATTTCCTCGATGAGCTTGCAGGGGTCGGCGGCGTAGAACTTGACGCAGAAGTAGAGCGTGTGCGCGTCCGGGTTGAGGTCGCCCTTCTTCGGCTTGAGCAGCTTGCCAATCTTCTTGCTGGGGTCGAGCCATTGCTGAAAATTGACCCCACCGAATCACGTGTTGAGAGAGAGAGAGACATACGGACAGACAGGCTTATCAGTGGAAGCTTTACGACCAATTCAATTAGCGAACCCGAGCCGCCTGCAGCAGCCTCGAGTCACTCGGAAATTGTCAAATTAAACGCCAATAGAAATTTCGCACGCCCGTATCGAGCCCTTCTTGATATTCTATATATATATAAAGAGGGAGAGAGATATATATCAATGCAGCTAAGCCTCTATGTGCTGATGTGCGAGCTTCAGAGAGGCTTTGGCCCGCGAAGTTAATATCGATTTTCGGCCAAATTGACAATTTACTTTCGCACTGCAGCAGACGCGCGGGGTCACGCCCACAATATTATCCCCTCGACTTAGCACTCTGTCGCACTTTTCAACGTATAGTACGTATATAACGATCAATCGAATATCAATCCACCGGACCAACTTGTCTCCGGCGTATATACGCACGTATATATATACGGATTGGGAACGGTTATACGGGCTCGCCGCGGAGCTGTCACGATTTTATCGCAAAAAAATAATTATTTTCCCCCCCTCTCGCGCGTAATGAGGCAAAGAAACGAGATAGTGCCAGTGTGTAGCTGCATTATATTTTATTTGATTAATCGTCTAATTAAACATTTTTTCCGATTTTCATTAAGACTCGCGGGGCCTCCCTCTCGCCACGTGGGGCGCCCGCGCCCACGTAAAATTTCACTTAACACTCTTCAAACACCACTTGTTGATCATTAACATTCGTAAACGCGCGCACGTACGAATATTTCCTCGGTTGGTATACGATGTTTTTGCCAATCGATTCTTTTGTCCAACTTGACTATACTAATCCTTTAACGCGAAAGAAATCACGCGATCGTCGAGTATACACGGTACAATCTTAATGGGTGGATGCGGGTTGGGAGAGATTAGACGTATAGGATATCTTACCGTTTGATTCTCATTGTCGAGATATCGCAGTCCAAAGTAAGCTGTCTCGAGGAGATTGAGGTGTCGAAAGACCCTGTCGAGCAGCTCCTGTCCCAGATTCGAGCTCTGCAAGCAGAAGAAAAAACGAGTCGGGTAATTATCAGACAAAGATCGTCGCACAGACAGAGATCGATCGCCCATACAAGTATAACGTTGATCAAACAGCTGGTCTAGGCCGGGAACGAATGAGGCACGCATGCGACAATCCGTTTAAAAAGAGAAAGTACGGGAAAAGTGGACTGCAGGTTGTTTGTATGTGAGGATCCGACAAGCTTCCGGAGCATCCGGAGCATCCGGAGCATCGGAAGAGGGCGAGCCGCGCTACACGTGGACACGTCGATACTCGCGGGGCATTACATACGCAATTGCAAGGATTAGACACTCGGGTGGAGCGAGTCTCGGGCAAGTATAGTCCCGTAATAAACCGAAGGACGCACGTGCAAAGACATGCGGCATGCGAGACACGCGGTCAGTCACGGCTCGCTGACTCCCCTCTCCTGGGAACCGGAAACCACGTACGTTCGAAACAAGCGCAGCTCGCCCGGCTCTCTTCTCCACTTTTTAACCCACCAGCCGAGATATAGCGCGGCTAGTTTGATTTTTCCCTCGCTCGCGAGTGTATATATACACACGTCTATCTCGGAGAAGCGCCGAGCCGGCCGAGCCGCGAAGGGGAGAGTGTTTTGACTAGCCGCGGGTTAATAATATTCCGCGCAGTGCGGTGCAGCAGCAACGAAGCTCGAGCCGCGCGCTGCGCGTCGTATAAACATGCTCGAAGCCGCTCTAATTATCATGTGAAATTCATCGAGTGCCTCGCGCGCACGAGGAGAAAATCCCCGGCTATGGGAAAAAAATACGTCTGGCGGAACTTGTCTACGAGTGATCGGCCCATGGAATAAGGCCGGATTTATCGAATGCGTATTTGCGCCGCTGCTAATCCCACCAGTCTTTCCTTCTGCTCAAGAATTATACTTTCGAATATATTCATAAAGCTCGAGCCAACTTTCGCCCGGGTAAAAATCATCGACAGCTTTATTTCAAGACCTTTTGTTTGGTCGGATGGAAAGCCACAACAAATTCAGCGCTGTCGGGCTGGAATCGGTGTATGTATCTTCCCGTCCGCGACGGAATTTCTCAGGTTCGGATCGGTCGAGGAGTATATGCACATTTACGTATGAATACAATAATTGTAAGGTCGGAACGACGTGATTGGAAAATCTTTATTCAGCTGGAGGAAGAATAGGCGGGTGAAAAGAGACCCGAACGCGGCGTGTAACAAAGTAGGTGGGATAGTGGCGCAATCGCAGGGCAGGACACGTGAGACTATGCGCGGGGGACAATTTTTCCAATCGCCCAGCAGGCTGAAGCCAGGCGACTCTTTCAGGGCTCAGCTTTCATCGCGCGTCTGCAGCGTCGGGGTCGGGACAAAAAGATTTGTTTTACGCGCGGCGCGGAGGCCAGAGTCAGCGGCGAGCGAGACGCGCCGGGGCTGCGGGAGGAGGAGGAGGAGGAGGAGGAGGAAAAAGAGCCGATAAAAAGGGACGAACAAGAGCTGGAAGAAACGGTAGAGTCGAGCGAGAGAGAGAGAGACAGGCGCGCGCGCGCGAGTTGCACGCAGTGCAGAGACAAAGGAGAGGAGCGAGAAGGAGGCAAGGATTCCTCCTTTTTTTTCTTCTCTCGCCGCAGCGTCGACACGACAACCAACATATCCGTCCGGCTCGCTCGACCGACCGACCGACCGACCGACCGACCGGTTGAGCGGTTACATATGTGCGCGCGAGCCTACCTCTATATACCGGTCCTTTTAAATGTCCAAACTGCCCGCGCGCGATCCCAGACAATTGGCTCTCGGCATTTTTACGGGCCCGAGCGGCCGAAATACGTTTTCCCGTTGCCTCGCGCGAGTTACCTACGCTCCACTCTCGCCGTATCAGCGTCAGCGGGTTTTTTTCCTGATAATTATAATGAAAACGCCCGACTGCAACCGCTTACCGCTGCGAACGCGTCGAGCTCGAGAGAGAGCGGGGAAACATTAAAATTGCTTACAAAACCAGCGAATATTCGGCTACGTGCGTTACAGCCCCGAGTATACAAAGTGTATATATACATCCCGACCCGAACATTTCCCTGTTATGTTTACCTTTTTCTCCAGTTGCGCGGCTATGGAAATTACGTTGCTCGCAAGCGCGCTAACTAAGCTGTTCGCCCTATGATTTCCATTAGTTCGAACATTTGCACGATTTTCACCCTGCGATCAATGACAAGCGCCCAGGTATAATTCCACCTGGGTTTCTGATACGCCGCGCGCGAGGCTTTATTCGCTCGGCAAAGTGTGAAATGCACGCGAGTTCAAGTTTGCTTCAGTTTGATTTCGTGCCTCCATTCGAAGATTGCTCGAGCGGGGAAAATCCAACGCGCAACGAACGAATTTCGCCCCGGCTTATTTCAAAATGAACCAATTTACTTTGCTGGGCTAATATGACTTTATGCCACAGTAACTTCGGAGCCTGGAACTAATTAAAACAACATATATGTGTGTGAGAAAATGCGTATATTTCAATAAAAAAGGATACTCATTGTAATCCTTTTAGAGAAAAGAATTTTGCTGATACGGTCGACACTGGAAATTCCGGGGATGGGAAAATCCTTGATAATTAGTGGTTTTTTTACGATTAAAAAATTTTCCGCGCACGAAGAAAAAGAAAAATTATATTCGCGATTCTTTCCCAAGTAATATCCTCGTCCACCGGGACTCTCTCCCTCTCTTTCCATGCATATCATACCCGATACTCTATTTTTTCCGTCGATTCCCAGACAATGCACCATCGTCCGGATTGATTAATTAAATTCCGTCACGGACGAAGAGAGCCGCATGTAAACCCGTGGATATATCCGCAGACGACACCGGTGTGTTCATGGGCTGTATCGAATCAGCGTCGCGCGATGCCTATGCAGTGACACATCGGTGATCCGGTCTATAAAATACTCGGCGAAGCGAATGAATTTTCGAGTACCAAAGCTCGGCCACCAGCAGCTCGTGAGCGAAAAAGCTCAACTCAAGTCTTCGGTCGATCGGAAAAAGCTGGAACGACAAAAAGCGTTGGGATTTTTGGGGAACGCTGCTTGTGCGATTGGCTCGCGCTCTATATCTCGCGTGTCTCGGGAGGTTTTGGCAAGTGGGGAAAAATCGGCTGTGCGCGACGGATACACGTATAATCGCGGGAGCTTGCGGAAAAAGCGGCCCGGCGCTTATTCGGAATTGTCATCGGGGCTCGCTCAGTCGTTGCCCTTCGCTCGCTCGAGCGAGCAAGCACGTATGTATACGACGCTGCAGGCCATAGACCCCGCGATTGTGCTGCGCGTATATGTGTCCGGCATATTCGAGTGAGAAAGAGACGGGCGGCGCGCGGCGCGCGGCGCGGCGTGTCGGTGAATATAAGGGACAGAGAGCTACGGAGCAAAGGATGAGGTGGAGAGTCGGTGCAGCGCCCAGCTAAAGGAAGTGGAAACAATGCACGCGCGAGCGCTCCCCCATATATATACTCACTGCACAATACGGCCCCCCCGCGCGTATTTTCCCTGGGCTCGCGGCCGACATTCTTCGCTTTTCCGGAGGTGCGCCCCAGCCATTTCACTTGCAAATGACAGGATTGTTCGAAAAGAGTTTTTCCAGATTCGCCTCTCGCTCCTCGCGTTTTTTATTCCGCGGCCGCGCGTACGTCCCTTCATTGCTTTACGTGTACGAATCGGCTGCAGCTTGTTTTCTCGTGGCCCGGCTCCGTTTTGTTGGGCAATTGTTGCCCGAGACAGCCCAGCGGCACGTGAAATTGAGCCGCGACGTCTACATTTATTTCACCAAAGCTCTTATTAGCCTGCGCTCGCTCGCGGCCACTTGAAAAATGTATCAGCGACGAGCGGGCGGCCGCGGGCGGTTTTCCTTCCGCGCGGAGCCAACAAGCGAGCGCTGTTGTCCTTGGGTAACAGTGTCTTATTATGTTTCGGCCCCGCCGCGCCGCGCGAGAGCGCTAAGCTCGGCTGACTTGGCTCCGATAATTCAGCGACGGGCGCACGATGTATATTTAACGGTGTTTTCCGGGGGCCGCTTTCATTGCGCCCGGAGTGTGCGAGTTTGGAGGAGCCCGCTAGTGGATCAGAACGAGCTCGAGTCGTGGACGATGTGTACTCGCGGCTCTACGTATATCAGCTCGAGAGGGAGTAATCCGCGCCCGGCGCAACGAGTTTCGAGAGGATTGCATATATCCGCGCTGAATAGTTTACTGATATGCCACTCGAGCAAGCAAATTTCGACTTGTTCTACTTGAGTTGGCACTTTTTTGCAGCTCGACAGATATCCGCGATCCCCAGCTAGTTCAACAGCGCCGACTCGAGCTATAGAAAATTCATCCGCGCAGCACGTGATATTCAACCGAAAACCGCATGGAGCAGCTTTTATCCTGCGATTCATTCATTTTTTACACGGCACATCGGTTATCAACCGTATATTCAGGACCGAGTTCAATGATTATAATGTCATAATTATGAACTACGTAGTTGGAAAGAAATAAAAACGCCATGTTACTACGTATAATGGAGGTGAAAAGCAATTAGTGTCCGTCGTGTTGAAAAGCGATCAAGTTATTCAAGGAACAGGGCGCGAGGAAAAAGTTTTGCGAATTAATGTACATATTGCTTGTTCATTAGGGTAATGGCGAGTTTTTGGATTAATTTGAAACTCGAGTAGTCGTTCGCTTGAAAAATGCTTGAAACATCCCCGTGTCCCTCTCCCCTCGGGAGAAAGAGAGATTCGACGCGCATATCAGAGGCGGCTAGCCCGGCCGGCGCGCGGATCTCTTTATATATTTGTCGTATACATACAAATTCATAAAAGAGCTCGCGAGCCCCGTCTTGACACGGGGCGGCGCAAAAGGATAAAAACGCTCGAGTCGGGGATTTTCCCGTCTATCGAGTCGCGCGCGGCGCCGCTTTATATACACGCGCCGTGTCCGATCGAGCGAGCTCGAGCTTATTCGCTGAATAATTCTGGGGAGCGCACGCGGAAGACAACAACGCGACGAAAAAATATAGGCGGCAGCCGGGCAAGACGACGACGACAACGAATATAAAGGCGGGGGAGAAAGAGAGAGCATATGTCGCTCGAGCTCTGCATTGCAGCTCCCGCGGACGAATGAAAAACGAGAGAGAGAGAGAGAGAGAGAGAGAGAGAGAGAGAGAGAAAGCGGCGGCAGCGACAATAAAGTTAAAGAAAAGAAATATGAATGGGAGCCCGGGCGCGGCGCTGCTGCTGGTTAACCTGACGGGGGCGTGTCAAAAAGGATGACCGGCCGCTCGCGCGCATACCGCCGCGGGAATACTAAATCCGGCCCGACGTCTTCTGTCTCCGGACACGCAATTTGCTCGCGCGCACGCACGCACATACGAGCCAGCTCTCTCCTGCAGCAGCCAGCCCCTGGCAACGCGCGGCCGACCTCATCCGCAATAACTATCCGAGAGCTGCGACGTTCCCGCGACGTACACACTGCACTGGCCACCTGGAGACGCTCGGGAGACACAACACACTCGTCTTATTGATGCGCGCGAGCGGGTGGGTGTGTGTGTGTACCAGCTCCGAGTTGTGTATATACAGCAGTATATAAAAGTGCAAACAGTGCACGCTGTGATGTTGCCGCAAACATCTGTGGCTCAAGAGCTCGTCGTCATTAAATCTCCTCGGATGAAAGAATTTGTGTTTGCGCGATACCCCCCATCCCCCCCCCCCCGACTGTGTCTGTGTGTGTATATCTACCGAGAGCAGGCTAAACATGTCGTTCGAATGATATTAACCATATGCGAAGCATAGCCTCTTTTTTTTGTCAATCCGAAATAGATCCGTCTGTGGTGCGTGCATCGCAGTACTCCCCCCAATTGTGCGAGTATATAAAACAGTGTGGTTGCGGCGGTTTTGGAACAAAGATTCCTATGAGCATATTTTTCTTTCCGTGTGTACGGCTCGATCGTCTAACACGTATACTCGAAGCGAACTCAATCGTCGCATCCGCGCGAGATGCTTAAAAAACTACAGCTAAGGTAACTGTACCCAATTTGGCACTGTACCCAATTTGGCACAATCGTCAGATTTCGTATTTCTGGTGCTCTCTGAGCATCAGTCGCTCTTGGGTTATGTTGGGGGAATTAAAAGAAAATTTTCGGTATCTTCCCCGCCCATTTAGCCCTTAAAACCACTCTCCTACAACACTTTGAAGTTTCACTTACTGATTTTTTCACCATTTTCTTATTTCACTTTTCACACTCAACCTCAAAAATCAGGTGTCAATAATTTTTATCTCTCAAAGTGTCATTACTCTTTTTTGTGTAAAAACATCTCAGCTTTCGATTGGTCTCATCAGTTTTCCTAAAATTATTTTTTATCCTACTCAAATTGCTGTTTTTCGCATCAAAAAAAAGTGTACCCAATGTGCCCCTCTACGCGTTTTTAAATGGGAAGACTGAGTGAAATCATTGAATATTTGTATAGACATATTACGATGATTTAGATTTGTATTTTTTAGTTAAATGTCAATAGTTTTGTATAAATATCACTGGGAACATAATTGAGAGTTTATTTCAATGCCAATTGGATCGTCCCTGTAGGCCTATATAGGCTGTAGCTAATGATTAAAAAATTGTGCCAAATTGAGTACACGTTTTGTGCATTTAGCCTTTTTGCGTTTTTTTTTAAATTACGATTTTCGATAGGTTAAAGTAGTCGAATGATGATTATGAAGATGGTTTCTAATAGGTATTGAGCTAAGCTTTGAGATGCCGTTCACAGAATTTTAAAATTCGAAGTTTATCATAGTCAAATTCGCGAAAAACCCTTAGGGGGGGGCACATTGGGTACAGTTACCTTATATCCGGAAGCTCATCGAGAGATACTTATATACGTAACGCGTCGGTTACCGAAAACAGCTTGGGTATGGCGATGTGTGATTCTTAATATCCAGTGTTTTTCGGGGATTAGGAAAGCATACATTGGAAAGGCAAATGTAACATGATAGAGCTATAAGAAAAAACAAGTTACACAAAAATCTGTTCATCCGTTCAGAAGAATCTGAATCCGTTTCTAATGATTGAGTAAATGTGCGCTAAAATCAGCTAATGCACTGAGACAAACAGTTACTAGTCGCATGTGGACTGACTCACTTAAATAAAATCTACTTGCAACAGGTGTAGTGGTCTTTTCGACGCTAGTATAAAATCCTTTTGTATTTTCCTTGAATTAGTATGACTGATACTATACATGTTAGATTAACATTTCAAGAACTGTAAATTTTCTTGATAAAACTCACAAAAATAAGCAATGTTAATTTCTCAATTTAAGAAAGGTTGCGTGAGTATATGTGCAAAATATTTACGTCAAATTATGTCAAAATGATTGATATCCTTCTACCAAAGAATATATAAGAAAACATAAAAGAAAATCTTGGCTCTTTAATTAAAGAATATCTCATGATGAAATCGAAATTATTCCCTAATGAAACCCTCAAACCTAAATATAATTTGTATTTCTATCATTCAGATTAGATTGAAAAAATCGTAGAAATTGCATAACTGATGAAAATAATGAATATTCAACTGAAAATAGGTAAAATTTTACTTAATTCCCAGTTGATTTTTTTGTATTTTCTTTCAGTTATGAAATTTCTACAAATAAATAGTAGTTTATCATTATTATATTTAGAGTATATCAAACTCATATATATTGTATCAGAATAAACTTGCCGTTAGTTATATTAGAAAAATCAATCAAAATAATCGTAGCAATTCACGAGCAGTATTCATTACCAGAATCGAATTGTGTGAGACTCTTCCAATTTGATGGTATATCCTTGTCGGTCGAGCCTATTGAATTTGCCTAAACGAGTTGTCTTAACGGATCAGCATAATTCGTGGGGGGTACACGATCATTGCGCGGGAGGAAAGTCAAGAGAGATCGAGAGAGGGGCCACAAGTGTCAGAGTCCATACAGCGTCCATCGTTCTGCAGTCGAATCCTGGCTGGAGGCACGGGGGGCGCATAGTTATGTGCGATTCGAGTTTCTCTGTTTGCCAAACACCAACTGCGGAGCAATGAAAGGACAGGAGCGCGCGGGCGACGTGTAACCGAAAACTCGATGTTTGACAATGATCGCATTGGCACCAGTACTGATTGGCACTCGCGGTCCGGCGCAAGGCCAAGTACAAAGCGCGCCGTACATCTCGACTGCGTGCAGTGTTTAGAGTGGCAGGGCGCGAAAGAAAAGGAGCCAGTCGGCTGCGTATAATCCGATTCGCAAGGCCAACTAGTATACTTCGACGCTGTATGCTTATTTGACTTTGTAGCTTTTATCACAATATACTCAACTCAATCTGCTGCAGCTTCATCGACGTATTACTCTCCTCCGATTGAATTGTCAACGCGAGCAGCAGCGGTTTTTCCGAATTTGAAGCTTTCAAAAATAGGTACATTACGGCCGAGTAGTCTTTGCTCATGGTTTAATTAACGAGATTCAGGAGCTTTGCCCTTTGCGAGCAAGTGAAACAGGTCTACTTTATATTCTCGCGCGCGAAATGAATTGGAATGCTCATTTTCCGCCGGTAGACTCGCTCATTACAAAGATTGTTGAGCGGAGAAATTTAAAAGACGCCAGGAATGATGAAGCGAGGAAGGAAGGCAACAAAAGAAAGCCCAGCCAGCAAAGTTGTTTTCTTTTTTTCTTCCCTCGCGCACAACAAAGTCACGCGTTATTCGGTGCGCCGGCGCTGGCCGGCGCTCAAAGGCTCTAGCGCAACTGCAGCTATAGCGCGCGGGATTATCCGGGGATTAAGGAATCGAAAGAAAACGCAAAGCAAGAGGGGAGCCGGTCGCGGATAACAAGAAATCGAGTCGTCGCGGCCCTGTGCAAAGGGAAAATCGCGCGGCGCTCGAGTCCGGCTTTTGCCCGGGAAACTCGCGTGCGCTCACAAATGGAAGCCATTGGCGATTGCTCGATGGCCACGACGCGCGCGGCTGAGGAAACTTTACGACGCAGGGGCTAGATGGACATTCTGCAAAGCCGTCGCCGAAAGAGAAAGAGCAGATGCGCAATTGGGCGCTGTTGTTGTTGTGACGGACAACATTGTCTGGCGAATTGCTAGCCGTCGTTAATGTGTGGTTCTTGTGTGACTTTATTTGGCGGGACAACGCGTGAGAAAAGTGGAGATGGGTCGGGTGATTCCCACGAGCCCGCGAACTACATGAACAACACCGCGAGCGAATTCCCATATTTGCCCGTGCCGAGCACTAAAATCACGCGTTCGTTATACATTTTACAATTGTTCTATTCAAATAAATTGTAGCATATTTGCCACTCGTAACTTTCTTTAATTCGCGCATTCAACAATATTCGTTAGGACGAAATTTAATACATCGCCAACGTACGCACAAGCGTGATCAATTCGTGATTTTACGTGTCGCCCGTGTAAGGTGACTGTACCCACTTTTCTCAGATTTCATATTTCCGGTGTTCTCTGCAGGGCACCAGTGGTGGTTGGCCGCTATATTGGCTGTATTAAAATAAAATTTTTGGTCGCTTTCTTACACACGTAACCCTTGAAACTACTTTTTCACAACAGTCTCAACTTTTACTACCTGCGTTTTCCTCTTTTTACTATGCCTTTCACATGTAAGATGAATTTACCGTATGTAGCCCTTCATGTGATTATCAATTGGAAAACTGACTAGGAGTAGGCACAACCTTTGGGAAACCAATCACGATGAAACTTTGAGAGATGGTTCTAGGGTATATTAATAGCTTATATTTCGATCCATCAAGTTTTTTTTTGCTTTCTCAAAGAGAAAGCTTTGTAACGGGGTAAAAATCGACCCACCGAATCGGACTTCGGGACCTCGATTTTCGTAATCTACGGGTCGAAAAACATGGAAATCCGAAAATGTCTGTATGTACGTACACTGAGAGAAAAAGATAGTAATGGTTACTAGATTTTTACTAGGTTTTCTAGTAGAATACGGGGACAACTAAGTTATATTAGTAACCTTTACTAAGCAAAAACTAGTAATCATTACTAGAAAAATTAGCATTCATTATTAAATTTAATAGGGTATTTTACTAGGGTATATTGTAAAATTTACTATATTTCTAGTAACATTTATTATATTTCTAGTAAAATTTACGATATTTGAGGTAACTGTACCCAATGTTCCACCTCTTAAGGTTTGTTTGCAAATTTGACTATGATAATATTAGAATTCCGGAATTCTGAGAACGCCATCTTCAAGGGTAATTTAAGGCTTATCAGAAACCTTTACTATAATGATAATTTGTCCATTTTTAACCTATGCAAAATATGAATTGAACAAAACCACTCAAAGAGGCCACATTAGGCACAGTCACCCTATAGTGTATGGAGAAGTAAATAAATTGAAAATAGGTAATTAAAGCTGGAATTTATTTATTATTAATCATCCACTTTTATACACTAGCTTTCGTTACGGTCGATTTATTACATAATATATTAAGTAGATACTTGAGACACTAGATACTACAAATGATATAGTCATTTTTATCCCTTAATGTATATACAGAATAATTTTTATAGCATTCTAGTTCATTAAAATGAATCAAACTAGAGCGACTGATTTTTTTCACTTGTGACAGCTGCAGATGCTCATCAACGCCAATAGTTTCATAATGTTGTACAACTGCAGCAAAATTTTTAAGATTGAGATTATCATGAAATTGCCTGCGTCGATAAAGTTCTGTGATTTTCCCATATATTGGTAAATGATCATCCTCATTATAATGAATAAGTATGAATGTATCTTTTTCAAATTTTATATTATCCAATTCTATATATTTGATACATTCATACTCATCGCTATTTTCAAACCAAAAATTATTTAGTAGATCACCTGAAGGAGAGTTCTGTTGTTCCAAGAGCACTGACAGATACCGAAGAAATTGAATGTAACCAAACCGTGTATGTATACCCATCTGACCGTAGGTACATGAACTATACAGTGAAATTCCTTGAACACCCCCATTTCAGTAAATAATATGAAACGGATTTTAACGTCAACGAAAAGTTCAAGTTAAGTCAAATAATTTCGTTGCTCTACAAACGCTAATACGATTTCGGAGGGAAAAATATATTCATCCGTCAAAATGTTACATGAAAAATTAGTGAAAATTCATGTACAACTTAGTAAAATTTACTAGAAATATGGTAAAAAGCTGAAAAAATAGTAAATTTTACTAGAATTTATCTAGTAAATGATATTAGTAAATTTTACTATCAGGAATTTTAAACTTTACTAGAAATATAGTACTCAGTCTCAGAAAATCTAGTAAAGGCTGCTAGGTTTTCCTCTACCAAGTCGACTTAGTAAATTTTCCTAACCAGATTTTTCTCAGTGTACGTACGTGCACATTTTTGTCGTACGATAACTTGCGAAGGAATTGTCCGATCGTCCTGAAACTTTGCACACAGGTTAGTCGCCACAAAATCTCGGTCGAGTTCGGTGTTCAGCCAATTCCGTTGTTTATTTCTCTAGCAACCGTTGCTAACGTGTTTTTGATAAAAGCTTCGAAAATCATCATCAATGCACGATCGGTCTCCAATTCTTTCGACGACGATCGATGAGAATCGATAAGACATTCATTTTGGAACAACCATTGTTTATTCTCCTAGCAACCGTTGCTATGGAGATACAAAATTCAGCTTCAGACTGACTTTTTTTGTCGTACGTTAATTTTCGAAGGAATGGTCCGATCGTCCTGAAATTTTGCACACAGGTCGGTCTCCGGCAGATGTGAACCGAGTTCGGTGTTCAGCAACATCCGTTGTTTGATTCCATGGCAACCGTTGCTAGCGTGTTTTCGATAAGTTCCCATATAATTCATGATAAATGATCATTTGGGTTTGTATATTTATGGGATTCTATAACAATCAAAGAGACCTTTCCCGTATAAACCATTGTTGATATCTCTAGCAACCGGTGTTTATATCCCTTGCAACCGTAACTAGGGAATGGGAAAAGTCAGTTTGAAGTCCATTTTTGGAACTGTAGATGACTAAGAAGTAAGAACATCGAAGCTCAGACATTTACCATAGCAGCTGTTGTTTACGTTCTTAGCAACCGTTACTATGGAGTGGGAAAAGTCAGTTAGAGGTCCATTTTCGGAACTGTTGACGACTAAGAAGTAAGAACATCGAAGCTCGGATATTTACCATAGCAACCGTTGTTTACGTTCTTAGCAACCGTTACTATGGAGTGGGAAAAGTCAGTTAGAGGTCCATTTTCGGAACTGTTGACGACTAAGAAGTAAGAACATCGAAGCTCGGATATTTACCATAGCAACCGTTGTTTACGTCCTTAGCAACCGTTACTATGGAGTGGGAAAAGTCAGTTTGAAGTCCATTTTTGGAACTGTTGGTGACTAAGAAGTAAGAACACCGAAGCTCGGATAATTACCATAGCAACCGTTACTATGGAGTGGAGGAAATGAGTTAGAGGTTCATTTTGCTTTCTCAAAGAGTGGTGATTAATGCAAATTGAGGTTCAATTGCAATACTTTGAGAAAGCATACTGCTGAGGCACTTGGCAGCGGTTTTTTTATTATTTCAAAGCTTTTGAAATCTCTTCAGAGATTATAAAATTTAAACCTAACGTTTTGTTTTCCCGAAGATATCCTGTCAAACATATTGGATTTTGAGCATGAACAGTATATATCTATATATACGAAAATCCATAAATATAGTTATACTGTAAATGTATAAAATCGAATGAATTGACAGAATATCTCCTGCAAACCAAAACGTTAGACTTTATGGTTTGAGATATAAGCTATTAGAGAATCCATGAACCATCTCACAAAGTTTCATCGTGATTGGTGACCCAAAGGGTGTGCATTCTCCTAGTAAGTAAAATAGATCAATATTTAAGAAATAAGCGTCAAGTTTTCATAGACATATTGTAATGGCTTAGGTACGTATTTTTAGTTTAGATGACAAACGTTTTGACTAAATATGCTGGAAAAATAATTTCCAGTTTATTTAATCCTAATTTGATCGTCGGCATGTAGAGGCTGTAACGAGTGATTATGAAAATGTGCTACATTTTGGGTACACGTTTACCCTTCAAGATGCCGTTAGCAGAACTTTGCAATTTTATTATAGTAGTCGAATTCGCGAAAAATCCTTTGGGGTGGCACATTGGATACCGTTACCGAGGACAACTTGATTAATCATCTGGTGTATGTTTGAGCGTCCAAATCACTAGTTAGCGAAACATTCGATGAAAATTTACCGCACTACGTGCGAATGTCGAGAACACGAATCAAGGTTTTTTCATTCTACACGAAAATTAAATACGCACGAGGAATAGACGCTCTCACAAGAGGCTCGCAAATTTTCATCGAATGTTTCGCGCTAAGGATCGGCGACGACACATAAGTACGGCAGCGGCCGGCCGGCGAGCTACAACGAGACGGGGAATAAACTGGAGGAAGAATTTTTGCCGACGAATTGCCAAGTCGAAAAATAAAAGCAGCGAGAGGGAGGACGAATGTGCGCGTCGAATAAAATGCAGCGAGAGCGAATTGCCGTGTGGCGCGCGCGCTGATTAGTCGACGCGCGCATCGAGCAAATGAAAATTGCTGTGCTGGGCCGCGGGGGTCGAAGGAAAAAGAGCGGGTGAGTTATATAGGCGGGCGAGCCCTTCGACTGCAATTAATAATACGTACAAGAGTAGCAGGGCAGGTAGGAAGGAGCGGCGGCGCGGCGGGGCAAATGAAACGATATAGGTGCGGTGCGCGGAGGTGGGCCCTAATGACAGCCGCCCCGCTCTCGGTATGCATATACGCGAGTCTTAAGTGTCGGTGCGTACGCCCATCCCTGGGATACATGATGCACCCGAGTCGTATGTATATCTGCTTGCGCGCGCGCGGCGAGCCGAGAGCAAATCGCGCGCGAGGGACACGCATCAGCGGCGATTACGTCGTTACGCGCCGCTGGGGGCGATCCCCTGAAAATACTCGCGCGCGCGCGCGCGGCACCAAGCGGTGATTGATGCGTGCCAGCGCAGCGACTCATGGGAATCCGCGCACCCGTAATTACATATGCGCGCTGCATTCTTTCGCCGAAAGCTCGAGCGGCACGGCACTTGCGTGCCAAATTCGAGAAGGCTCGTGAGAGTATTTGCTCCGTCGCCCCGCCAGCCTGCTCCATACACTTAATCCTCCCCGTGGCTGCCCCCGGAATATTCCGCTTCACTCTCTCGCGATCGGTATTTCGAAATTCCCTATTATAATACATATACGACGATTCGACAATGGAGTTGCGTGTTTATTGTTCAATCCTCGGATATCCCGGCCTTATTTTTATGAAACAATAACAGGCAGCTCGGTTTTTTCAAAACTTTTCTATATATCCAAATAAACAACGCTCGGATCCCGCGTCGCGAGTATCCCCCGCGAACGAATTCACTCGCCTGTGAAAGTTCGTGTATTCAATTCCTGCGATGCCGCGCGTCCCAATTCGAATGTCGCGCACGGATTAATAGAACTAGAGTATACGGAGACCAACATTGAAATGGGGCGCTGTAACAAAAATCCGCGCGCGCTAATACGCACGGGAGTATAATTAAAGTAAACCAGGTCGAAGCGCGTGTGTCGTCTTCGTGAGCTTTTTTCCCCGAGTCGTCAACGTCGTTAAAAAACGCCCATTCGAGTCGCGGCACGTGTATAGGGCCTATTTCTACTCAATGAGAAAAAAAAGCATCTCGTGTCCTGTATACCATTGTGCGAGAATGAATCCTTGCTATAAAATCGAGGATAAAGCTCTCGCGAGGAGGAAAGCTCGGGCAAATGAAAATATCCATCGTTCCTCGCGGAGTTGATCCCATGATCTTCGGGTAATGAACCAACGCAAGCAAGCCTTTGTTTATACACTGACACACACACACACACACACACACACAGATAGATGGTGAAACTGTTCACTGAGCCGCGCGGCCGCGAGCATCAAATTTACATTACCCCAAAAGAGCGGCGTCGCGTGAGCATTCGAAAGCGCGGAGTCGCGCATTAAACTTGCGCCGGGCGTGTAAGCTCCGCGCAATCCCGCGCGGGAAAATAAGGGGAAAAAAATCACGCGTGCCCCTCGCGCTGCAGAATTGGAAAAAACGCCGTGGCAGATGAATGATCCGAGCCGTAGAACCGACGACGACGACGACGACGACTATCACCTCGAGGGGGAGGAGGAGACGCGGCCCGCAGAATGAACGATGATACGCACGCGTCCGCGAGTGAAAATGCGCGCGCTCGCCTCTCTCCGGCGCTCCATAAAAGCGTAAACGAGTCCGCGAGCTCGCTCGAGCCTCCTGCAAAGAAAATGACGCGTGAGAGAGCGGTTTACTGCTCGCGCCGCGTTCGTCTGTCTGCACCTCACACATGCGATTCAGCCTCGAGTACACACCTACCTGCACTTCATTTTTCCACAGTACACTAACCAAGAGTCAATCTAGGACGTTACATAGTTTCGCCCTACACAAATAACATACGAGTCATTGAATCTCCCCCGATTGACTATACTGACATTTTGATTTATCACGTGCACGTTTCATCTACTTTCCTTCTGTATCCGCGAATGGATTATGCAGTTTGAAACGCGTTTACATTTCAAATCAAGTAGATTTATTCTCAACAGACTATATACTGCTTGTTACACGTAAGTATATGACATTTGACATTTCGGCGAAGCTCATAATTCGTTGGGATGTCAGAAAATCAGCCACAACGTTCACAACTAGCACGAAAAGAAAATTTAGCCGATCGGAAAAATGAAGATTTACGAGAGAATCGCACATAATACGATCATCGGCTGGACTACAGGCTTGCTTGAGTCGGGTCACGATACGTTGAGTAATCCACTTCGTCGAGGCCTTGTTTCTTCCTCTGACAGATGATTTTGACTAACGACACTGAGCTTGGAATATTCAATATTTTTCACCGGCATGTTTATATTTACATATGATCCGATTCATATACGAAGATAAATGAATTTGTCAAAATGCGAAGTCTACTCTCTTTCATCGACTTGGATGATTTTTACATGCTCTAATTTATAAGTTTGCCCGAGGGCCTATTCACTTCGAAATCACTGGTGATTTACTTTGATTTTTTTGTGATTTGTTTGAATATTTGTCGAATTCTAGATTGAATTGCCCTTGTTTTCAATTCAGCGAATGAAGCTGTAAGTTTTGTCCGTAACCAAATACCCCAAGGGGCTATTCGCTCCAAAATAATACAAAAAACCGCTGCCAAGTGCCTCAGCAGTATGCTTTCTCAAAGTATTGCAATTGAACCTCAATTTGCATTAATCACCACTCTTTGAGAAAGCAAAATGAACCTCTAACTTATTTCCTCCACTCCATAGTAACGGTTGCTATGGTAAATATCCGAGCTTCGGTGTTCTTACTTCTTAGTCGTCAACAGTTCCGAAAATGGACCTCTAACTGACTTTTCCCACTCCATAGTAACGGTTGCTAAGGACGTAAACAACGGTTGCTATGGTAAATATCGGAGCTTCAACGTTATTACTTCTTAGTCATCAACAGTTCCGAAAATGGACCTCCAACAGACTTTTCCCACTCCATAGTAACGGTTGCTAAGGACGTAAACAATGGTTGCTATGGTAAATGTCGGAGCTTCGACGTTATTACTTCTTAGTCATCAACAGTTCCGAAAATGGACCTCCAACTGATTTTTCCCACTCCATAGTAACGGTTGCTAAGGACGTAAACAATGGTTGCTATGGTAAATATCGGAGCTTCGATGTTCTTACTTCTTAGTCATCAACAGTTCCAAAAATGAACCTCCAACTGACTTTTCCCATTCCCTAGTTACGGTTGCAAGGGATATAAACAACGGTTGCTAAAGACATCAACAATGGTTTCTACGGGAAATCTCTCTTTGATTCTTATAGAATCCCATAAATATACGAACCCAAATGATCATTTATCATGAATTATATGGGAACTTATCAAAAACACGATAGCAACGGTTGCCATGGAAATAAACAACGGATGCTGCTAAACACGTTTACATCTTTCGGAGACCGACCTGTGTGCAAAATTTCAGGACGATCGGACTATTCCTTCCAAAGTCATCGTACGACAAAAAAAAGTCAGTCTGAAGCTGAATTTTGTATCTCCATAGCAACGGTTGCTAAGAGAATAAACAATGGTTGTTCCAAAATGAATGTCTTATCGATTCTCATCGATCGTCGAAAAAATTGGAGACCCATCGTGCATTGATGATGATTTTTGAAGCTTTTATCAAAAACACGTTAGCAACGGTTGCTAAAGAAATAAACAACAGAATTGGCTGAAAATTGAACTCGACCGAGATTTTGCGGCGACTAACCTGTGTGCAAAATTTCAGGACGATCGGACAATTCCTTCGAGAGTTATCGTAGGACAAAAAAGTGCACGTACGTACATACATACAGACATTTTCGGATTTCCATGTTTTTCGACCCGTAGATTACGAAAATCGAGGTCCCGAAGTCCGATTCGGTGGGTCGATTTTTACCCCGTTACAAATCTTTCTCTTTGAGAAAGCAAAAATCACAAAAAAAAAAAAACAAAAAACCACCAGTGATTTCGAAGTGAATAGCCACTCGAGTTTGCCCGTACGCTTTTTTACGTATCTGTCTAGCTGTCTGTCTGTCGTTCGGTGGCGGTATCAGCGGAAATTTACGATCGAGTTTCAACCTATACTTTCTCATTGGTTATAGAAATTTGCAATTTCACACATTGTCTAGAATATTGTTGTGCTATGAAAAAATATTTCACGAAGATATAGTATATCATGCATATGCTATATATCGCACTGATGACGAAAGATAGTAAGAATGTGCACCTGTGCAAACTCGCTGCGCCCGCGTAAGCTCTAGGGGATACTGGATTTTTGAAAACTATTTCTTATAATAATTTAATTATTTCGTAGGACAAGAAACGAATAGGCCGACTGGACAACGCGGTGGAGAAGTTTGCTCTGGACCACCACCTCTAATATGTATACATGTATTTCCCATATATTTCCCATACTTTTTGTTTGGTCATTCCACCAAAATATCCCCCATATATTGGCAATGTTTCTAAAAACATAAGTTTATAGACGATTGTCAATATATGAATATTGGGAACTGTAGTTTGCCGCTATACTATCAATATATTGGATAATTGATGGTGCAATATATCGACCCTCCCTATTCATAAGGACGTATCTCGGGAATCAGAATAATAAGGACGTATCTCGCGGGACGCCGGAGCGTCGGAAAATAAGGACGTATCTCGCGCGAGTGCAAAGTAAGGACGTATCTTGCGCTCGCGCAAAGTAAAGACGTATATCGGAGGGACGCGTAAAATAATATCGTAGCTCAGAGAATTGTGAAGTAAGAAAGTATCTCAGCGGTTTAAAATTAGTTAATGCAGTTCACACATGAAGATGAATTCCCATTATCGATATAAACAAGCTATTCTAAGACCAAAGCTTCGCGGAAACATGAGCTTTCGGAGAATTTTTCCCGATTAATAAGCATTTACAGGACTGTATTTTAGATTTTACCTTATTTCTCCGTTGTAGATTAAAACAATGTACGCATTACTTCATTATTTAATTGATAGGATTTACTACAGTTGAATTATTATAGCAATCTTGAGTGAACGTTTTTTTTCCGAGTGCAGGTTGGAAATATCGAACAACAAACGGTTCTAATGAATGAGTCGCCGCGCGCCGGTAGCTTTATTCGTGGATAAGACTTCTGGACTCTCGCCCAGAGTGTCGGGGTTTAATTCCCGGCATGCACCTCTGTAGGGCCAGTTTTATATGAAAGCAAAAATAAAAACACGTTCCGCCGTGAGCATTACATATGATTGTGGCTAAGCCAGTTCATTGAATGTAAACTACAAGCCAATAACGAGAGACGAAAAACTGCGTCTTGGTACTAGTTGCTAAGCGCTCATGATTTGCGACTGCAGTCAGAGCAGCTTGATCTGTAGTCTTAGCGCAGTCCAGCGCAGTCGAGCAGAGCCACCGCGTTTCCACGTATATAAATGCCAGATAGGCTCTTGACCATCGTTTTCTGTGCTTTTGACTCATGAATAAAAAAATACAGATGCTTCATATTTTGACTCGCCCCCATGATCGCTTTCATGTTTGCCGAGTTTTAATTCTATGCTTGAGATTTATTTGCGGTTATGATCGGTTATAATTTTCAATCAAAGTGAGATTCAATATTGAGTCGCAATTCTCCGCGAGTTGCGACATTATTTCGCGCTCGCACGAGATACGTCTTTATTATTCTGCCGCCCGAGATACGTCCTTATTTCGGGACTCTCCGAGATACGTCCTTATGAATAGGGAGGGTCGAATATAAGCAATATATTGTTAATGTTCATGGGCAATATATTGCATATATATTTCCCATACTTTTCATTTTTACGCGGGAAGTTTCAAACGCGTGGACAGCAACGCATGTTACACGTCTCGTTTATTAATGTTGGTTGAATGATAAATAAAAAAGCCCACAATCTTACGAAGAATCGTCTAGGATATATTGGAGTGATGGAAATTATTTACTTCTTTTTAGTCGTTTGCATGAAAGAGTATTCTGAAAAAAAATTATGCCACATACCAAGCTCGAACGCGAAGATATTTTTCAAGTGCATGTGTTGAAAAACCAAAATAAACAAAGTGTTCCGTTGGGCCTCTCATGATCACTCGAACTGATTTACATGTATAGAGATACACATTGCCCAGAAACATTAATAATATTCCACGAGAAGAACTTTTTTTCATTAATAATGATTAGATTGTAGAATTTCAAACGTATAGACTGGAATTAACTAATTAGGTAATATATACCAAGAAGGTAGCGCTTACGATTGTTATGCTTATTATATTTCATTCTGTTAGGTCGACATAGCCTGTTGGAATAACTCGAGCTCTTTTTTTCTTTTAGTCATTTGTATGAAAGCGTACTTGAAAAAAGAGTTCGTATTTTTTCCATTATAATTTTGTTTCAGGTGTTCATTGCACTATCTACGAACCAATTCCACGCAAAACAATAATTCTGGGATTAAACAGGATGCAGCGTCAATAGAGTGATATATGAAAGCTTCTAGAAAACATTGTAATTATGCTTGCGCAATATGCAGAGTGATATTTTTGTGAATTTTATCCACGGCGAGTTTTCAACTGGCGAATTGTTTGAAGTTACTCTATCGATTATTCGACACATCCATTTTCGTAATAGAGTTGACTTTTAATTGATTACTGCTGGATTGAAAAGCAAAGTCAGTCGCCTATCGGAATATCAATTTTATATGTGAACTAATGGCGTACAGGAAATGCCGGTATTAAGTTGGAAATTATCCGAGGAAACACATTTCTTGGCTTTCGTTGGAATATTTTAAATTTATGAAAAAAACCGTCGAGGCGAGAATAAAGTTGCATTACCATATATATTACGTGACGCACGACGGATTGAATAACGAAGCCGTCGCGGATGAGTTGAGACGTGGGGTTCGAAAATCCAAAGGAACGACCGTTGGCTGGAGAAAAATCTATCAAAAAAAAAACGCGAGTTCCCTTCCGGCGCGCGAGCTATACAAATATCGCAAACTCGAAGGAGCCACTTACTTTGGGCAACGTAGGCGAGCCGCTGAAAGAGCGGCCGCTCGGTATTGGACTAGAGTTATACAAATAGGCAATAAACGGTGCGCTGGCCGCGATATAATTCATCGGGCGTCCGAGTGACTTAGTGTTTCTTATATCTGGGGTGGCACGCAGACGAAAACTCGAGAGAGGCAGCGGCGGGCGGCAATAATAACGCGCGGACGGTGGAAAAAAGTGGACGGGCCGATCAGGTAAAAATGCAAGAAGGAGAAGCGGATCGGAGGAAGGATGTAACACGCGAGCTTGAGGCGCGCTGGAATGGAGATAAGGCGGGCTCGAGCCGGCAGGTATGCGTGTGTGTGTGGATGCCCTCGCGCGCAAGAGAGGGCAAGAAAGGTAGCGAAAATTCAGCGCGAGTATATTCGCTGTGGGCCCGGAGGCTGGCTCGAGCCTGCAGGTAATCATCTTTCTGTCGCTTGCGTGCACCAAACGATCGCTCCAGCTCGCCCTCGACTTTTTTTTTCTTCCACTCTCTCTGGCGTGGCATTCGAGGGGCAGCTTTCCAGCTCTTGCGTTTTCCATAGCTGTTGGGCTCGGCGATTGGCAAGCGTTTATTTGGCAATGAAAACTGCCGCGGGGAGAGTCGAGCTACTTTTATTCGCCCCCTGCAGCCAATTGGTTCGTGGGAAGCGATGCCTCGAGTCGACTCCGCGCACTGCTCAAGGCCAATCCCGCAAACGCTCCCTTAGCTGCGCTCGAGCCTCTTTTCAACTATATACCTCTTCCTCCGCTTCGATATTCCTTCATCGCCGCCGCCGCCGCCGACGCATCGTTTCGTTCCGCACCGAGAAGCGCCCCGGGTTACGTTAACTGTTTCCTTTGTAATATCATTTTCGGAGCTTACAATATTCACTACGCCAGAACTATCCTCCGCGCATCTCCTCTTCGCCCGACGAACTTCCCTTCCACCTCGTAATTTCCCTGCATGTAAATCACTCGAATCAGCTGCTGACACGGAAAATTAAGCTACACAAAAATCTACTTTGGCTAATGCTAATATTTGGATTATTATCTATTGGTCATTAGCCTCGTGTCCTTCGCGTGTGCCGAGCGTGATTCAATCTCAATCGAGAGATTTTCTTGATCATATGATTAGATACAAATTCGGAGAAATAACAGTACCATACCAGCTATATATGTAATTTGTACTGGTATAGATAACATCATACTTTCGATAAGCTCCAACTAGCAGTAGAATTATTTTCTAATATTCAAATTAGGATCAATATTTGAGGTCATCGTACTGAAACTACAAAACAAGTGTTGTTGAAATCCGACGATTCAATTTCCAATAGCGACTGTTGTTTATTTCTTTAACAACAGTTGCTATGACGTATCCTGGAAAATTCTTGAGAGACCCTCATGAATTTTCATTGGGATCAAAGTGAATTCATCAGAATCAATGAGATGCAATCATCGTTCACATTCCTACCGAACATTTATTCATTTCCCTAGCAACAGTTCCATTTCAAGAACTTTTGGAGGCAATGAATGTATAAAAATGAATGGGATATCTGCGATTTCTATAAAAAGTATTGTTTGTATCTCTAGCAACAATTGCTGAAGGTAGAGAAGAATAAATATAAGGTCAATTTTCAGAACTTGTGACGGCGAAGGACACAGAATCTTCGTTTTTTTTTCTCTCAATCATTACCAACTAGAGAAAGAGATAAGGTTATTTTTCGAAATTTCTAAGGTCAAATTTTCAAAAAACTTCTAAATAATTAATGTTAGAAAGCTCACGACTTTTTACATGCCTAAAACTTATTTTAATCTAACCCAACGCAAAACCATTGAAAAGAGGGAGAGAAATCCAAGTGAGGTCGATTTTTTAAATATCTTTATATTCGTAAAACTTCTTTGAGAAGGCATACCTGGCGGCGGTTTTTTCTTCGACTGGTTTACGCAAAGTTTTATAATATTTTTCCAGAAGTATAGCAATACTTAACATTATGTTTCAGTTTAGTTTTGAAGTATTTCAAAACAATCAACGATCAGTTTTGATAGAAACGTCAGCGAAAAATGTAAAGAAAATTCCTTTCTCAAAGTTGAGCAGAATAACGCTTGAATTTATTCGCTATGTAAATTTTCCGCGTTTCCTCATTGTTTACAATGTAGTGTAGACGTAAGACACTTCAAATATTCATTTTTTATTTAGGCTTTGACTTGCTGTGGAACTGTGGATATTTCAGAATTGTTATAAATGTTCTCAATGATAAAAGTAGATTTACATTGAAAAATGAGCTGGCGATGAAATGACCGTATCAGGTCAACAGACAAAGAATATTCAACTAGCAGGAGATATTTCTCTCCACTACGTTTCAAATCACGAATCTAAGCGTAAATTCATTAAATTCAATTTTCCATCATATGTCTAATACTCTTTCGCGTTGAAGCTCAGACAGCGTAAGCTTTTGGTGCTCCGGGGATCCGAGATAAAGCGCAGATGCCCTTGAAAGAGCTGCGAGCAACACTAGGTGGCTGTATTAAAATTTCCAGAAGCCTGGAAAATGAAATGGATGTGTGTGTATGCATTGTTTTTCGTCAGGCATGATGCACTTAAACTAATTGAAACAAAGCACGTCGCGCGCGAGAAGATGCGCGGATGAAACGAGAGCTGGGAAAAGGTTTGAAATATTCATGCGCGCGGGCGCGCGGATGGTGTATAGTGCGCAGGACATTCGAACGGCTAACAGCTGCGCCAAGTCCAATTAGAATAATGACAGCATGTACACCCGGAGACACACACAGGATCAAAAGCTGCTGTGCGCGCCAGTGCAAAAACCGAGCTGAGATATACATATAGGTGGCCGCGGCGTAAAAAGACACACAGGGGGGCGCGAGACAAAAGTCCTCTTAATAAATCCAGCAATAGATACTGCTTGGCCGGTTGGAGGGGGGGGGGGGCTCGCGAGCGCTAAAGACCGAAATCCCCGATGATTAAAGGGAAAGCCTCTCGCGCGAGCTGCTCGCGAGCAATGGGGTGGGCTCGCGCGCGCGAGTATAAGAGGGTCTGCCGAGGGGGGACGGGGGGTACATCTCGCAAAAAGTGCAGCGCGCGATATATCCGAGTCGTCGCGGCCCGGGGGTTGGGGGAGTCTTTTGTCTCGGCTGCGAGTAGTGGTGGTGGGGGCAGAAGAATTCGTAGATCGATCGAGCAACTTTTCGCCAAACGTCGCGCGCTCTTTGGCGGGGACGAATTAAGCCGACGATTTTGCGAGCTTGCAAGCTCGGCTACATATATATACACGCGAGCGGCCGCCGTTGAAATTCGAAAGCCCAGTGGGTTGGGGGGGGGGGGCGAACTTTTATTCCGCCAATCTCGGAAGTCCTCGTGGTGGCGCGTCGTCCGAGCTGGTGCACGCGCACCTGGAAACTTTTCCACGTGGCGGCCCGCGCTCTCTCCGAAATTTAAACGAGCGAGCTCTCGTCGAGTAGAAGCGAGTGCGGCAGACCGGCCGCTCTAGCTATATATATGTATACGTACGAGAGTCGCCCGCTCGCCCCGTTCATTCGCATCTAATTACCAAACGACTCGAATAATGCACTCCTGCTTCCTTTCTCGCTGCTCTCTTCCATTCTTCCTCCCTCCCTCTCATTATCTTATTTTCCGCCACTTCATATTCTCCACATTTTTCTTGGGAAACGATGGGAAACTCTCTCTTGGGTGGTGGAATTTTTTGTCAAGTTCTACACTCGGCAAGAAGTAGATTTACATGCGAAATTTCGACGTAATCACATTGTTTCCATCGAAGACTCGCGGCTCTACCTCCAACACCCCGATTCTCTTTCTTCTTGCTCCCCCCGCGCGAGCGCGAACCAACCCTTCATTATTCATTCCCGGAAAAGGGAAGAAAAGAAACGTTGCCTCGTCTCTGCGAGCTCCTGCGAGAGAGTCCTATGTATTTCACTTTTCAGCTTCAATTTGTTTACGCGCGCGCGCGATAAATTGCCGGGCGTAAGCGCGCGAATTTCCATTTGGCGCTCGCGCAACGCGAGTTTCCAACTGCAGCGTACATATATATTCTCCAGCAGACCCGCGGCTCGATATATATACTGCACTACTCGATTGTTATTCTCGATAGCGAAAGTTTCGGGGCGAATTCACGAGGTGCAGAGACGGGGCAGGGAATAACATGTGTTGAGGAACGGACGATACGAGTCGATAGTTTGGTGGCCGCGTATGAGTTTTCATTTAGCCGGGGGGAGGTCGCGCGCGCGCGCGTGCCGTCAAATTACTTCATCATTCTCCATTTGCGCCGCAGCTACAGGTCTCCACCTCCTAGCTGCACGTGTGTATATCCCCTTCGCGCCGCTCTCACTTTGCCGGGCGCGGCTCTCGCATTCAACAGCTTGAATCTCGCGGGAGGCCCTCGCTCGCTCGCTTGCGCACCTCCTCCCCCATCGCGGCGAGAGATGAAAATGCGATGAAGTTGCGCGATTAAATTGTGATTTACGAGTGGCGCGTCGAGAGAGTATTTCTCCGTGCTTGCGCGCGCGCGAGCTCTCTTTCCACCTGTATACTGCAGCACTCTGCAGTTTCTTTGGGCTGCTCTGGATATATCCTGCGCGCGAGGGAGCTACGCTGTGTGTATCACTGCAGCGGATACAAATGAAAGCGTCTCTCGCCATTACCGCGCGCGCGCGCGCGCCGAAAGCGCAAACCAGTTTGGAGCACTTGCGCGCGCGAGCCAGCGACTCAGACACAATACGTTGAGCGAATACAGCCGGCCGGCTCGCTTTGCACTCATTCGTCAAGATAAGACGGACTGGCCGCCCGATAAGCAGCCCAGCAAAACCCTAAGTATATATGGAAGAGCACTCCCTCTTCCACTCGGTTAGCCGCAACTCGACCTCGACTCATCGGACCGCCCACCCTTTTTTATCTATCCCCCCGCACACTTCCGGGCTGCGGCGCTCCTTAATTCAACAAATCGAACCCGCGCGCGCGCCTCGCTTTTTCCTCTCCGTCTTCCTTTTCCCAAACGTGAGCTCGTATACGCTTTTCCGCTCTTTTCGCGCTTATTGATGCTCTCCGTTTTATCAGACTCGCTCTGGACGTCATTCACCAAGAAAAAAAGCAAAACTGATTTTCATTATGTTGCTCGTATACACATTAAACAATGTCAAAAATCGCGTGGAGTGATTCACCCGCAGATATATGTAAAAAGCAGCCAACAGTAGTTAAGTGAGGGTCGTTACGATCAAGAGATACAATATTATTCACGATGTAATGTGGAGAGGCGGAGTCATTACCGCGAGGTTATTAGCGAAATTGTACGAGCTGCTGGTTGGGGGGAGAAAAAAAAAGAAAAAATCGTTATCTCAATGTCGAGGTGCGTATGTACATTTGAAAAGGAGCCTCGAGTCAACATACTACCGAGTGATTGACGGGCAATTATATCGCGTGTTGCACACGTGTCGAAGAGGAGAGACGAGCTGAGCTCGCGAGTTTTCTCACGACGGGAGCGAGACCACCTCGGCGAAATAAAACGTTTGGCATTCAATTCGGGCCGATCGGCTCGCGCCTGGAGCTGCGTACACACCCCGGCGCTCTCACGAGAGCAACAAATTGCTCGGGACCGATTTGGATCTGGTTGGGGGGGGGGGGGCGTGCGAAATTATACCAGCCAGCTGGAATGCAGCCGCATTGAGAGCATCCGAATCGCGCGCGGATACGTATATAAGTATAACGATGAGTGAAATAATGAAAGGACTCCGGGGGAAAACCGAGTGCAGACGGTGCGCGCGGCGGCGGTGGAGAGATAGAGCTCGAGCTGCTGGAAGGGTGCGCGCGACGACGACAAAAACTGAGGCATAATGAAGGAAACGCGAGTGTGTGCGGGGCTGGGGAGAGGAAAAGGGCTGCGCGATCCATAATTCGCGCGGCTGCTGCTCCTCCTCCGCCGCGGATAGACGCATAGGAGCCGGAGGGGTTCGCTCACACACGCACCCGAGAGCAAAAACAACCGATCGCTCTCTGGCGAGAGGGAGGAAGAGAGGAACGCGAATTAGCCGCCGCCGGGTATACGTATACGGCGGCGTGCGACCGGCGTATAATTTTGGCGTGTGTATCGCGGGGCAAGCGCGCGCGGGAGACTAATAACAGGGTCGCCCCCCCCCGCACGTACAGCAGCCAACAACAGGTACGCGCGGCCGAGAGCTAACGTGCAGCAGCCGCACTGCGAGTCGTCTGAATTAGTGACCCGGGCGACTGATTGCTCGCCGACCTTGCGCCGATTAAAATGCAAATCGACGTTGTGTGTGTGTGTGTGTATATGCGCCCAGAGTCCGATATATCGACTGCGGCGATCCTCCGATTCGATTTTACCCCGCCGCGCGCGCGCGCGGCACATGAGTGATTTTCCCCCCGCGCTCGAGATTGCCGGTTGCGCGTCCGGATGAGAAAGCGATCCCGCGTGTATAACTCACCGGGCGCCGACCGGCCGAGCTTCATTTTCCTCCTCTCTCTCTATTCGGAAATGTATTCCAAGGTCCTTGGGGGGTCTGACCGGCGCGCGCCTTTGTCTACTGGCCGCCGCGATAATCTCTCCCCGCGATACGTCCAACTCGAATCACTCGACGAGATTTCTCATAGGGCTGCACCGCGTATCGGAAGATCTCGAGGATGTATAATATACCGCGCGCGGCCTCGAGATGTGCTGCAGCTGGGTAAATTTGTTGTGAACGCTGCGAGGCAATCCGAGAGGGAACGAGGATCCGAACAGCAGGAGAGAGACTGCGGAGTAAGTGTGCGTGGCTTAGCCGCGGGAGCGGGAGGCCCTAAATCAAGCGGTCTCCGATGGCCGCGGGGGCCAGAGCTCGAGCTCAATTAAACGAGCGTCGCCGCGCGCGGCTATGGGTATCCGTCATACTCCAGTCTCAAGGGCGTACAATCGCACGCGCACACAAAGAGTCAAGAGGTTAGCCGTTCATCGGCGTCGTTTTTTCCCCCTTCGGCTCGAGCTGCTATCCCCTCCTCCTCGGGCAAGACGCTCCTCTCCCCCGGCGCGCATTTTTTCGTTGCTCCCACGCACACAGGCCTCGGGCTGCTCTAATTTCCGCGCGCGGGATAAAAGAACAGCGCGATTCGCAGGCTTCGGCAAGGATGAGCCGGCGCTCTATATCCTCGAGAGCGCTTACTCAACACTCGCGCGCGCGGCTTTCTTTATCTACTCTATGTATATATATATTACACCTAAGGTATGCCGCTGGTCAACTATGCACGCACGCCCGCATGCCGCGCGCGGCGTTTTCAACAGCTCGTTACGGGCTATACGAAGCGATTCGAAAGTTGCGCCCATATACGCAGCACATATATACGCGCGCGTCGAGCTCTTATTTTTCTCGATCGCGCGCGAGAGCAATTTCCAATGAAATTAGAGAATCGATCAGTGCTGCGGGGAGAAATCGCATCTCTTCATTAGCATTAAAAAACCTGCACGGGATAATATCTCCGGGGATTCTTGTTGAAATTGACAAGCGCGCTTGTGAATTGGTCCTCTCGTGTTACTTTGCCGCGCGGCCACCAGTGCAATTGCCCGCGACCAGTTTCATTACAGCCCGAGCGTAATACCCTCTCGGGCCGCGCGCGAGTATAGCAAACGCCGCATGCCAATGCATTCCTATACGGATATGCGCGTACATATTTATTTTACAGTTTATCGTGTTTTCCACCTAATTAAATCAACGCTTCTCGCGACGCAGTTTTATGTACATTGAAATTTGGGCCGCGCGACTCGATACAGGATTACGTTTCTTCCTGTTCCACTCCTGCGAGTTTGCGCAAAGACGAACTGTCTCTCCGATAAAATAGCTCATGTTATCTGGTGCGTAAAACGGCATTTCACGCATTAGTGCACTTTTCTAATGTCCTTTAAACTCGTCCAATCGCGCCACATAAGATATCGTAATCGTGACTCGTCGTCGGCCACTTGTGGATACGTCTTAACAATTTCACGCACTATAGTCACGCGTGATATATCATTGTGCGTTTGGAGAAAATATACGATAATATACACGCGATATTGGAAATGAGTTTGACGAGCTTGAGAACCGCGAGCAGCACGTTGGAGAAATCGATACGTGGAGGCTCACACGCGTTCGAAGACCTGATGGGTATGAAAAAAAAAAATTCGAGTCACGGAGCCTTAACGCACTAATACACGTGATTTGAGGAAATAGGTTAAATCACCGGGGCGCACGAGAAGCGTGCTGGTGTGTTTCTGCCCTGTAGAGACAGGAATTCCACGAAGTAGGTGTATAAGTCTGAAGTGCGCGCGCGCGCAAAAGTGGACTTTCTTGTTATTGCAACATAATTAAAAGTTTGGCCGAACAAAATTCGAGCCATCCCGGTCTCGTGGGCTGGAAAGGAAAAAAATGCTCGCCCGCGTACGGGAGCGAGAGTAGTGCCCTTCGGGGGCCACCACGGTAATTATTAGCTGCACGCACGCGAAATTCGCGAGAAGCCTTCTTCTTCTTTCTTTTTTTGCAAGCGCGCCCGCGCGACCCAATGTTTTCCGGTCTACTAAAAGGAGAAAAGTCGAGCGAGAAAGAGAACAAGCCGAGAGATAAACAGAGAGGCGGAGAGAGAGTATACATGTCCCGAGGCGGGGACGAGTCAAATGCGCGCGCTCTTGTTTTCGATACTTATATTATTGCCGCGCGCACGAGCAAAAAGTGCTTTACCCCCGTGCTTTACGGCTTTTTAATAAAGATTGTTTTTTCCACGGTTTATTTTGTTTTTCAAACGTAATCGCCCGGGGCCCTTTCAATAGCGTCGTTACATGAATCAATACGCCGCAGAAGGACCGATCTCGCTCCGTTTTAACATTTCAAACGAAGCAAGGTTATACCTTTTTTGTCCCGCGAGAACGAAAAATAAACTTCTCCGCCTATAATTTGACCTGATTGAAGCAATTACCCGCTGAAAAGCTTGGAACGTTTCCATTACGACGGTTGCACGCTCAATTGCATAATTTTTAATACAATATGAATATTTTCGAAAAGTTCAAAAATCGACCATTCGAGTGTATGCATGTCCATTTGAGTATAGGTATTATCATATTCGGTAAACTTCGAAAATTCTAAATTTCTAGTTGGAAAAAGATGCTTACATATGTATGGCATATCAAAATTAGCATTGGAATTTATTTAAATATCAGGTATTAGTATGATTATATACCAATTTGAAAAGTTTTCTGAACATGCCAGGGACTGCAGGTATGCGAAAAAACCCGTGGTTATGATTCGATTTTTCTCTATAGCCTCAATCATTCACGGCGTCTGTATCAAACCAAAAAAATAATATACTTCTACACAGGATTTTTGAATGGAATGAAAATAAGGATACATTCTCGAGATCGCAGAGATATATTTACTCAACCGGAAGTATAATCCGATTTGAATAGTATGCGATCCCCGCCGTAAAACTCATCGAGAGGTTATTTTAGTAGAAGTATAATCCGGATTCGCGGGTCACTCCAAATATACCCTTATAGAAAGACTTAATTTTCCGATCGATTGATTCTCTCGAACGCGTCCCATTGCACAATCAATCGTGTGTATGAAAAGTGGCCGTCGATAAGGAAGATAGAGACAAGTTTACTCGAGATCTGCATCGTGTCTATACATTCAATCGAGTTTTCTCGTCGAACCGTTATTCAAATGACTCGAAAAATCCCGGAACATCAATCATACGTACCCAGAGATTGAAAAGACACGCGCGCCATTAGGTATGAGGAGAGCGCTGCAAGAGTATATAAATCACGGGAGAGGTTAATCCGTGCTGGCGAGCTGATACTTTTAAAACACAACGTTTCAATCAGCGTCAATGGGGGGCGGCGTCACGGGAGACGCGCATCAATTATAATCACTCAGCAGCGATCCTCCTTGGTACACCCATACACACACGCACGATCTCGAGGTGCGCGTAAAGTAACGAGCGCAAAGGAGCTGGATATTCGGGAAACGAAGAGGCAACCAGGTTTGGCGCGGCGGCTGCCACCCGCGGAGAAAACCCACGGTGCCGGTCTCTGGTCGCGCGCGAGCGCATTGCGGTTTAATTGGGCTCGCGAGCGATGATCGGGCCTCTCGCTCAGCCGTTCCGCGGCGCCTTGAAATGGTTAATCCACTTGCAGGAAGTGGCGCGCCGCGGAGAGTAAGAGAGGAGGGGATATGCGAGAGGCCGATGCACCGACGTGCCCGCGTGCGCGTATATGCACTTGTACGGAGCCCAAGGTCGCAGCCGCGATCCTCCGTATACACACGCGTACGTATATATTATTCGAGAGGTAGCCATTGGTCAGCTGCCGCGGACGTGTACTCCAATGTGTCGCAACCGTGGCCGCGCGCGCGCGCGCGATCGAGGGCAAAATTGGCCGATAGCGGATAGTGCGCAACTTTCTCCCGAGCCTCGATTCGCCGACGCCGCAAATCGTCATCATCTCCCCGCGGGCTAATCGGAGCTTTAGCGCCGCGTTTACGCGGTATATACTTCGAGATCCCCGCTCGCGATACCGCGCGAGTCTCGGAATTCGTTACATTCCTCTCTCTCTCTCTCTCTATGCATAAACTATAAAGTATACTTTTTAAAAAATCTTGTAAATTGTACAACACAATGTACAGACAATAAAATTATTCTGAATCTGAATCTGAATCTCTCTCTCTGTCTCCGCGGCGTGTGCCAGCTCGTGCGAGCCAAACGCCGCGAATCAATTGGTAGACACGGCATTTCGCGCTGCACGCGCGACAGATAATTATTTCCCATTTATATTTGTGTACTATATGACGGTGCAGTACTTCTTTCTCTCTCGTTATCTCGCGCTTGTGTACATGTATTCTTCACGCGCATTCATATTTGTATACGTGCAAGTAATTGTGAGAAATGCGCGCTTACGGGTCGGTGAGAAAAAGTAGAGGCTTTTTTTCCGCGGTGCAGCTACAGTGGAGCTCTCTCGCGCGAATGCCTGTATGTGCATACACGCGCGAACGCGCACTATTCGCAAAATCACGAGTCTGATTCACGATTGGCGATAAGAGTACAATTGCAGAAATGCAGTGTACTGGAGTAACGGTCGCGTCGTCTTTGCGATTCGAACGGACGAGATTCATCCGCGAGCTATATATGCTGGCGAGCACTGAGGGCAATTACCTCTCGCGACTCGACGACTCGAGATATCCTTTATTTTGTTGTTTCATTAGCTAAATAAAAAACACAGCGCCGTAGCGGCTCCGGGGCTCGCCTAAGCGCTTGAGCCCGGGCGAACAAGGGAAGATTCGGCAAAAGAAAACCAAGGGGGGCAAAATAAAAAAGCGAGCGATTTAACGAGCATCAGCGCTTGATTAAATCAGAAAAGCTCTTTTCGTGCATTTTCCCGCTTTGTATGATCCTAATTAAAGGAAATTCTCTTTCAGAATAAATGTCTTTTGTTCATCCGTACCGACTGTCGCGAGTCTGTCGCCCCCGCGCCCGCGCTCCACGGCGTCCTACAAGGGACGCGTAAATAGTCCCAGCGAGAAAGCTGCTCCACTTCTCTCTCTCTCTCTCTCTCTCTCTCTCTCTCTCTCTCTCTCTCTCTCTCTCGCTATCTCCCTTTCGGTCTCTTTGTCGCCCCGTCTCGCTCGCTGCTCGTCTCGCGTTCGCAGAGCGAGCTTTTTTGATTCCGAAATAGATAAGAACCAGGCCAAATTAGCCGTACGTGCACCGTCATATGTATATATACACGAGTTAATCGAGCAAAACTTGAGAATTTCCGCCGCGTACATGGTGTGCGTATATCTCTCAGCGAGCCGGCGGACAATGACAGGCTGATGCGCGCGATCGTGAGGGAACAATAGTCTCTTTGTGTGTGTGTGTGTGTGTGTGTGTGTGTGTGTGTGTGTGTGTGTGTGTGTGTGTGTACTCACGAGAACGTCCTGGAGAAGCTCGTGCTCGTCGAGAAGGATGACCTTGCAGTGGAGGAGTCGCGGCCTGCGATTTCCGGAAGGCCTCAGTCCCGGGCACAGCCAGTCGACGACCATCTCTCCCTAGATGTGCGCTCCGCACTGCCCGCACACCAATCCGCCCCCGTCGATCCTTCGCTGCCGCGCTTCTTCCTCTTCTTCCTCCGCTTCGTTGACGATTCGTCCTAGGCCTCATGACTCGACGACATTCTCTGCAAGCCGAGACAAAAACACCTCACATTACTAATCCACGGTGGCATATTTCATTTTGAAACTCTTCCTCGAGTTACGCCCTGCAGCTGCGCCAGACACGTCTCGCCAAACTCAACCTTCATCTACTCGCATTACTCATTTTCAAGCTTTGTACGTTTTCTCTTTACTTCATTTTAAATGTATCTATACGTACAGGATTTAATCGAGCTGAATATTTATTTATATATCTTGATACGCGCGATTTTTTATTATTACATCATAATTTCGATACAATTATAATCCTCAGTAAAGTCAATTTCGAAATATATGTAAAAATGAATCATATCGATGTATACGCAGGATTTATCTAGAAAATAAATCTACGCTGTTTCATGCGGGTAAGAGAAAGTATTGGTGAATCAATTACGCACCAGAGTTTAATTACAACGAATATTCCATGAAATCAAATGATACGTAAATTCTGAATCATTTGCGTGAAATACACCTAACGCGTCTCAAATACGCCACGATTGCAAATTGTCCGTACAATCATCATTTTTCACCCGAGAGAAAAAGATCGTTAGCCGATACGGACTTTTAATTTGCTATACTGTACGGGTGATTGAACTGCCCCACCGGAAAACATTCGTTGTATACGAATTTTATGTTTTGGCACACGAGCTACGATTTCCAAAATTATATAGGTTTATTCATACGCAGGTCCGTCGACGCGCGCATTCACAAATGGAAATGTTATTCGCACGCCACTTTGGCGCGTGGATCTTGATAAAAACATTTCACTCGCTCTGCAGAATAAAATGTAGTTAAAGTCAAAATATGTACAATCTGAGGAAAATTCGAACGAAACGCGCTAAACATCCGTTTGAAACAAAAAAAAACACCGATAATATTTCATTCGCGCGCAACATTATGTACACGAAATGAATTCTCCCGATACGAAGTGAATAGTTGATCGAATTTTAGCTTGATTGAATTCGGCTCTCGGTGCGCCGGTATTAATTTGAGTGCGAGTATATACTCTTTCGGGCGCGGGGAATATTTAACGCGCGAAAAATGTGTATATCAGTTGGCGCGCGAGAATGTGCGCGAGATATATATACATGCCAAATTTTGAAGTGGAAAGCCGCACCGAGTGGCTGCATATATTTCTCAAATGAGAAAATTCGCCATGCGCGAATTTTTAATTTCGCTAAGTCGCCGCGGCGAAGTCGTGAGTCAGTAAGAGGTCTTCCCATATCAGAACTTCTAGCGCTATGAAAGAATACGGACTAACCAAAGGCGCTCACTATTTCAAATACTTTTATAAGAATCCGAATAAACCATGGTTTAAGGGTAAAAATTTACCCAGAGAGTTTATAGTTTCAATCAATAGATGCAGAGCGGACCACTATAGTTTGGCGGATTCATTAGCTCGTGTCAGAATAATCGACAGCTCTGACTGCAAATGTAATTCTTACCCCGAAGACCTAAACCATGTTTTATGACAATACGAACTTTATGAATGTCATAGAACCGACTTAATTGCCAAGTTGTCATCTCTAGGATACCATTAAATATCGACTCGATCATTGCGAAACCTGACACATGCGCCTTTAGACACGTACTCGCTTTTGTCAAAAAATGCAACGTAATGTTATAAGCAAATGTATCTATTACTTATGTACAATATTGTAGCATAAATAAACCTCTTGTGGTTTGAAATGCTTAATAAAAAAAAAAAGTCATGAGTCGTGGCTGCGACATACATTCACGCGCGTCTACCACGGGATCTACCCAGCCCGTGAACACAACCAATAGGACATTTGACGAGAATTGAGAAAGCTCATCAATTGGGCGATACATTAGAGAGGGCTCCCCTATTAGTATATATATATATATATATATATATGTGCGTGTAACTGGGCAAAGTCGGCCCTCGAGTCACGACGCGTTGCGTGCTTAATTCGACGTGAGCATTTGGGTGCGGCGCGCAGGGCCGGCACTCGCTGCTCATTTGTCCCGTTAATAAGTTAAAGAGAGAACCCTTTGGCACGTTAAATTTACTCGCGTGCGGCGGTGGCGGCAGCGTTGAAACGAGCCGGCGAATTCCCGTCGAATTGGATTTGCGCGACTCTGAAGCTTAATAGGGCCCAAGGGCTGCTGCATTTGCGGCTGCGGCAAGCTGAGCGAGGCTTGGGGATCAGAATCGCGTTGCACACACGCGTATATATGCATGGCTCGCGCGCCGCCAACTCAACTTTTCTCGCTGCGAGAGCCTAGTCTTTACCGTTACACACTCGCCGCGCGTCTCCAACTCGGCTGCTGCTGCTGCTTCTGCTGCTGCTGCAGAGCGGCTGTGCATTTACATCTCGAGCGACGAGCCCCGGCAACCCCTCGCTACACACTTAGCTGCGTCGCGCGAGTGCCTCCGAGTACGCGGCTGCATTATACCCACGGCTCGCGACTCTTTTCCTTCCTCTCTCTCTTCCTCTCTCTCTCTCGTTCCTCCTTTTTCGGCCGTTGTACTGCTGCGCTGCGCTGCTGATGCTGCTGATGCTATACACACGGAGCCGGAGTTTTTAATTTTTCCGTGCTCGAGGCGTGCCGCCGAGCGAGCGAGTTGAATTATTTTACGCCAGATACCCGGCTCGCACGTGTTTAACGCCCCCCCCCACCCCACCCCCGCCTCGCGCACAATGTTTTACATTGAATTTGCCAGAGGAGCATTTTTAACGGGCAGTGTGTGTGCGCGTCTGACGGCGGCGCAGCTCCCTGGTAATTTTTGATACTGTTGAATGAGCCGCGCACGCGTGACAGAGAGCCCCTGCTCTGTAGTTTACATCCGTGCACGAGTATTCTATCCGGGATAATGTGTGCATACCTGCAGGGGGGAGCTGCGACTACGCCACTGCACATTCAACAGATATGCTAGACGGATTCGAGCAGTTATTGCGCTTACGTGTACATCTCGGACAATTGATGCGTCTTGATTTTGTCACCAAAACGCTTCAATCAATTACAGCGTTTATTTTACTTTAATGCGACGGTTCGAAATAATTTCTGGCTTGCTGAATCCTCGAGATCGACCATACCAATGTAAAATTCATACGCGAGCATGTGTAAACACACGCGATGCAAATCCGGGCGATAATTTCGCGAATTAATTACTACCAGTGCTAGATACTCCGTATATAGCTCGAGGTTGATACACCGATCCACCGAATTTCATCAAGAATTTATACATGTACATTCTAGAACAATCAATTTCAAAGTTAAATCGTAGGATAACAGATTTTATAATGGATCGTTAAAACAAAAGTAGCACGGTGAAATTCACAAAGTAGAAACGTTGCCGGGACAAAGCTTGTTTAATTTTTCACCCCTCCGCGCGGAGCTCTTGAAAAAAGGCCTCTAGCGCCTCGGGGCTTAATTTTTTACACCGAAATATCATTGCTCGCGATGGCCGTCATTAGAGCACGTGTGACACTCGTGTAATCCGCGGTATTTTATATACACTCTTCCGAGATATAATGATTTTGTGCCGTGTACAATTAAAATGAACTTACATATAACGAGGCAAAATCCAGCGCGAATCAAAATTGAAATTGCTGAAGGAAGCGTACGGCAGCTCGAGGCAGACTGGATTTCATAAAAATTTCCCCAAGTGCACCCCCGCGCGGTCTCGAATAAAATAAAGTGCAATGGGGGCGAAAAAAAAATGGAAAAACAGCTCGGCCGAGTCGAACGAGAGATCGGGCGAAAAAAAAGCAGCAGTACGCATACACGAAAGACGCTAAAAATCTACGTGGCTCTCGTTTATCGCGATAAACGCGAGCATCAACAATATTTCCATTCATAATTCGAGCAACCAAGTGAACGAACCGCGCCGCCGCGGAGGCCGGATATATAAACGCAACGTCGCGACTTGGCGCTCGCAGAGAGAACGAGAGAGGCGAGCGGGGGAGGGAGGAATAAAAAAAGAAGAAAAGCCTGAGCAAGCGAGACTCGCGCGCGGAGTTCTCTATAGGTGCGGGTATATAAGCGTTGATTTAAGCCCGTAAACGAGATATCCCGCGGGAGCGAGAAAAAAAGGAGGAAAGGAAGGAAAGAGAGACGAGAGGAGAAGCGACGAGTTGGGTGGGTGGGTTTGGAGGGGAGGTACTTTTTTCCCCCCCATTGACGACCAGTCGCGTCTATATGAATATATTGCTTTGCGCGCGCGCGAGAGAGAGAGACAGCGATACTATCTTTCTCTCTCTCTCTCTCTCTCTCTCTGGTGCGCGCGTGCCGCGGCTTACGGGATGAATCGCGTCCTGCATCGATAATTATTATCCCCGCGCTGCACTCGACGAGCGAGAGAGCTTGGAAAAAAAGTGCGCGCGGCCCGTATCTCGAACGAAATATCGGGGGCTTTTGTTGCTCTTGATGCGATTGCGCGCGCGCTCGTGTGTTTTCCTCTATCTTCCCCCTGGTGGCGTGCGCTTGTCATCGCCCGATTACGCAACCGCGCGCACGCTTTAATGACTCGCGCCATACCCGCAATTACGTCGGCCGGCCGGCGGCCGTCTCGCTTTATTAAATATAACGAGACCTTCGCGAAATCCTCAAAGCTCGCGCAGTTTACGTGCCCGGATTACATACCCAATTCGTTTCTCTAAATTGATCCGATGTGTGACGCTAAAACAAATCCGTACATTTCCGTTTTACACACTGGACACACGCGATAAGCTCCGGTTCACTTTTCCTGTTCCCGTCGATGAGGGACGGGCGGATTCTTTTAAAAACCCATCACAAAGCCATCACGATGCTATCTCGAAAAGAACAATCTGATGTGCCCGACATGGCTGTCGGCCGCTAGTTCAGTCGCCATATTTTATGCCGAACCTCTGCTATATTCGAGAGAAATTGCTGCAGCTACGTCGATGATTTTTCAAGCTCGCGAGAATGGTGCACCCGTAAATCATTCGAACTACAAGAAATATATGGAAAATTAGATTACTCGTGGAGACTTCCTGGAAGAAATTTTGATTCCAGTCGCGTCGTTTTATTCTATTTGACCGTGCACATCGGAGTATGAGAAAGTACTGTTCGTTCATTCAACTGGAATATATGATCAATGCTCCTTGGACCCAAAATGAAAACCTAAATTACTTCATATTGCCAAAAGAATCAATCGAATCAAAACTAATCAATTGTACTTGAGTAAATGATTATGCTGTGTAAAAATGTTATAAATTGAGTAGGCCGGCGAATTTGTTGATAAGGAAAAAATGTAACGATAAGATCGAAAGACAATACATGGATAAATTTGATCCTGAATGAAGCTCGCTTCACAAAAGGAAATATGAACTGCTAATGTCAATAGAGCTTGCGACCGACAACTAGAATATAATGATCGTGCGTGAGGAACAAAGAATAACTCTGACTTTTGAATAGTTTATAATTTGAAGATGCAATGAAAGAAACAATCCATTGTATTATTCATTCAATGAAAATAAAAAAGTGGTTGCTTTGTAAGAGGCTTCCTGTGGCTCGGAGTCAAGGTTCATTAAACTAATGAAGAAGTCAGAGTCACTCTTCTGTAAAGTGTTGGATATTATTGCACGATGAGTTTGTGAATGGTAGTGTTTAGAGTAGATAAACCGAGGAAAACCAAATTTTTGAGATTATCTTAGCTCCCAAAAATATGATGGTTAGATTTAATTTCACTGGAGAAATCCATTCGCCGTCTTACTCAACATTATTTAATGTCCTACAGTATAGACATAACTCATATGATCAAATGAGCAGAACTACTATGTGCAGGTATAGCAATGAACATGTCAGACGTTCCATAAGTTTACGACTCCTTGTTACGGTAGTTCGGATCGCGCGATTAAACCTCGGTCTTACCCAGTTCTCCAGCATCTCATCAAACTCGCATCTGTGATTTAGAAAGGGATCAGTGGTAAACTCGACCGATGCTCGTTTCGTCGCGGGGGAGAAAATTCATCGCACCTGTCGCCCGCCCCGCGATATTTTTGAATATTACGCGCGCGGCCTCGGGGATAACGGTATACACCGGCTCCCCGGGAGTATATAATACAGAGACGATCGGGTATATTAATGAGACGGCGCGTATCCTCTGGCCGTACGTCGCGGGCCTTGTTTTTTCGCGCGACTCGAGGAAAGAGCGTCGAAACTGGTTCCCGCGCGTTACGTATGGGGCAAGACGCGCTAATAAAATTTATAGCCCCCGCAACGAAAGGTATATAATGATATCGAACGCGAGGCGACCGGCGATAATAATATTGGCCGGTTTGATGCATTGCCGCGCGGAGAAACACGCTCTCGCTCGTTCTCTCTCGGTGTGATCTGTCAATTATACTTGCCTGTCTAAATGACCAATTGTACGGGCCCGTGTCAATTAGTGTCTTTACACGTGAAATCCGAGTTCAAATTAATCAGCTCACACCTTCTCGAGGATTAGTTTCCCAGTCTGCAGGCCAAACATTTGCTCGCACTAAAAACGCGCGCGAGTGCGCATATATACGAGTCTTAACGTGCCAGTTTTCATTTGGAAAATAAACAATACACCTAATTCCGGAACTTGTGTACATATATACGTGCATGTCGAACTGAATTCCCACCGTCAGGGGGAGAATTTTAATTTCTTGTCGACGGCGTTCCGTCTTCTCGGAGCAAGCCTTTTTCTACTGAATTTCACAACAGCCTCAGTGTCAACCAGAACTAATTACTCGTCGTTGGTGGCTAAAATTTCGAGCGTAAGAAATGATTCGCTGGAGCATTATGCCTTTTTAATATTCACTACTGCAGCTGCAATAGAATATTGCTATAGCCGCGGCACAGCGGCCGAACAACGAAACACGTTAACGAGTTTCCAGCGAGTTTGCGCGCGAGCAGCGCCAAAACCAACAAACCAAAATTGCTCGCAGCTGAATCCTTGTAAAAGTTACGTGGCCGATACGCTTCTTCGTTTACCTTTGGATCTTTTCGAGATTGGCTGGGAACAATGTATATGATCGACGTCTATAACGGGCGCGCGAATGAAAACCGGTCGATTGGGCCCCGACGTTGCTCGAAACAACCGAATCGCGGAGGAAACGTTATACATTCGTTGCGGTGTAGTGGGCACATAATATAGTGTATAAGAATTTGACCGGACGAGGGTTTGCGGTGCATACGCGGGACGTGATTTGATCTGAGCTGAAATATCGCGAGGGAGTTTATTGTTTTCCGAGAACGAATCAAAGCGAGCGCGCGCTCGGCCGACTCTCTCGTTTCACATGTACGCCAGATGAGAGTCTCTAAAAATAACGCACCATCGCGTACGAAACGCGTACATGGAAGTATATTTCGAGGATCGTCATGCATACACGAGAGAGAGAGAGAAGCCTTACGCACCGGCAGTTTGCTCGATGAACGCCGCCGCGCAATCGTCGCGCGCGCGACGAGCGGCGTATCCGCGGATTGAATCGCAAGACGACGAAGGAAATCACTGTTGTGAAACGGGGATGAATCGCGGCGGCGGAACATCCGCGCGCGCACGAGACCGTACATAAGAACAATGCGCCCGTGAAAATCAATCCCCCACCGTCGTCGTCGTCGTCGTCGACGTGCCTCGCAATTATGCGCGCACGTATCCCAGAGAGAAAGAGCAATGGAGCGACGAGAGAGAAAGAGACGGGGGTCGCGGGGGGAAAAAAGTAAGTCACAGGATGTTGCAGCCGAGCATCAATGCGCGGCGGCAAGAATGGATATGAAGACAGCGCCAACGCGGAGAGAAGAGAGACGGAGAGAGAATTAATCAGACGATCGTGAGAGAGTGGGGGCTTGGACGGTTGGTTCAGCGGCTGATGCATAATTGATCCATTTCTAGCAGTACACCGGGAGGCGTTTAACGGCAAAATAAACCCGCGCGCAGCCTCAGATTTTCTCCCATGTTTATATATATGTATTGGCGCGGCGCGCGCGCGCGCGACTGACGACTCGAGCCCCGCTGCTGTACACGTTGCCCTGGCGCTCGAACGCACTCGGGCACGCTTATATACCCACACACAGACACGTGCGCATGTAGGCATACGCGGAGAAACGGGCCGGGCTGACTTCCGGTTCACAAGCTCTTTTTGCGTGCAAGCGAGCGATCGAGTTGAGCGCGAGAACGCGAGCTCCGCGCGCCACACTATACTCTGCACCGCGAGCGCATGTGTGAGCAGTGCGCGGGAGCAGCTCGAGCGCGCGCACCACTTAATGAGTCATTGTCCCTTTGTGTGTAGTGGGCGAACTTCATACAGTCGAACGATGACAGCGGGAGAAAAGCGGCCGTGGAATGCTTCGATTTTCGCGATGTATATGTGTATCGTACGCTCGCGGGCAAACGCTGCCGCAGGAGTTTGGCTCAGTGGCTCTGCCAACGATCCAATGAGCCGGATATTTCGGGCTTTGATAGCGCCTTACTTTGATTACGGGGTTAGCTATATATGCCGACCGCAAGCTTTTTATTCTCCGCGTGTTTGTATGCGAGCCGCGCTGCGGCCGGTGCGCATCGACTAACGCGTCGGCCGCGTGCAAAAGTAGATGCGGGGGCAAGGAGGATTCGGACCGATCGCTTTGCATTTTGCACAGATACGCGGAAGCTCCCCCGCACCATGTGAACAACCTCCTCGCGCCGGTTAATTCAGTGTCGCGCAGCGAGTCCGCTTGTGCAAACAAACGTACACTCCCTGGCGCTCGACGCATCTCCTGTGCTTTATAAATGTATACGCGCGCGCGCCAACAACTTCGTTGCCACCTTCACGTGACTCCTCTTTCGAACGGTGTGTGTATAGACGCGACTCGTGCAAATTTACCCCCGTCGCACACACTTTTCCGCAGCAAAGTTCTTTCCCGTTCGATTGCATTCGGTTGCGCGTATATATCATTCGCCTTCTGTGTGCCCCATACGAAACTGGTGTCCGGGAAAATATTGGTCTTGTGATTTTTACACCTGATAACGTATATCCTGCTCAACACGCTCAACTATTTTACTTGTCCGGAGTAAATTCAGATTTCTTTTCAGTCCCAAGAGACCGTGAGATTTCTCGTATAATTACGGAATTACACCTCGTTATTGCCATGTAAACTCGAAGAAAATGACACATTCCGCGTGATAATTTCGCCGTGTAAATAATTGGACAGCTCTATAATTATACGAACCAAGTACAAAATACTAAAACATCATACTCGACTGTTTCATGGTACTCGAAATTTACTTCTCCGAATGCTAATGTAGATACACAAGTGTAGCGAACCCTATATACAAGTCATTGTTTATCACTTTTTATAATGAATTAATTTACGTAATTATCTATAGAAGATAGTAGCACAGTTCAAATTGTTAAAAAAAAAAGTTAAAAGAGATTAATTATTCGATTAATTTTGAATAAAGTTCAATAGGCAAGAATATCGTATCAGTAATACTGATTTCGATAAATTTTATTACTAACAGAATCAAGAGCTTTTCGTTCTCATGTGAAACTTTCGAACCAGTCGAGTTACTTTAGTTCACGTTCGTATTATAAATCTTGAACGTTATATGTATACTTTTTGGACGTAAAAGTTTCAGATACTCGAATACAATTTTATTAGTATTTTATTAGTATTTTATTTATAAGTTCATAATTTTAATCCTCTCTCGCTGACGTTGCGTTCAAGATGAATCCTTTTTCAAAGGATAAAACAGAAATTTACAGAATTTACAAGAATTACATGAACTCACCGACATCTTGAGAAGATAAAAAAAATCTTGACACATTCAAGTTATGAAGTGACATTACTAAAATTCAATATGGTCTGTTAATATTTCTCAAAATAATATTTAATGAATTTACGGAAGTAATGAGTATACAAAATAAAAATAATTCAATGCTAAATGGACAATTCGACCGTCTCCCAGAAAGGCAGCTTATTCAGGTTCTCAACGAGTGTATATATATATATATATATATGATTTACACTAAAATCAATAAGGTTTCGACACACGAGGTGCAACGATACTTTGGCTTCAAGTGGGTAAAGTTTTTGCTTTTTTCGCACGCGGTTAATCGCACTTTGACGGAAAAAGCAAATGCAATACTAATTAGTAAGGTTAAATTAATTGAACCTTACCAAGTTTGAATCAAATTTAACCGACGTAGAATTGATCATATACACGAATCACAAATATCATCGAAATCAAATCATCTTTTCACTTATATGTATCATACATTCACATGTACTTTTTTTACATGAGGAATTTGAATATTTTGACGAAAATTAGATGTTCGAATGTTTGACTTTGCCTCAAAATTTTCTCCTTTCCAAAAAAGCAAAAGTTGAGATGGATACAATAAATATGACATAATAAGTAGTTTGAAGTATGAACGTAAGTGCGCATGTTTCCGTGTCACTTCTGATAAGAACATTATTTTCAATTATAGTGTAGATGTGTAAATGAGTACAGAAATTGGATACGAGCGCGAAACATGAGCAACGCGGTCATGCCTAATATATGCAGGAAGCGACAGCATCGCGATGCTACCGGATCCCCTGAAGAGCTTTGTTATATATATTTCTGAACGTTTATCGAAAGCATATGATTGCATGATATAGAAGAATATAATCGAATAAATCAAACATAGTTGCGCCAGATGAAATACGAATTCGTATAACACATATCGGATAAAACGGTGCAAGTTATCTTAAATGAATTGATTTTTGCCACACTCCAATTGTAAAAGATCAACGAATAGGAAAAAAAACCAAAATATTCGAGAATGTCCAATAAAATGCAGTCTTACACACCAGTGAATCTAGAGCAACGATGAGCCCTGGACAACTCGTTATTGCCTCCATGATTGAAAAAACTCAATAATCTGAAGAGTTTTCGAAAAATGCAGCCCACGTCGCTCGTATGTACATAGTCCAAAATCAATCTTTCAACGATTAAAACTTCGTCGGTCAAGGAAATTGAAAAGAAAAATGTCTGTGTCCAAAATTAATTGTTACAGTCAAAAGCGTATAGAGAACCGCTGCCAAGTGTGAATTGAAGTGTGAAATTTGTGAACTGAATATTTTTGAAAATCATCAGATATCTATGAAATTCATAGCTTAATTACATATCACAATGCTCATGCATACCTGTAGATAATTGCGTGTTTTTCATTTTTGCACAATATGAAGAAAGGGGAAGGTGTTTTCGAAAGATTCCCGAGTACTCAACAAAATTAAATTATTGACAAATTTCTCTCATAGCACATACTAAGACATTTCCGGGACTCAACATTTTTCGACCATTTACGAAAGATCCGGTGGTTCGATTTTCACCCTATTCCAATGATTTCTCTCAGAGAAAGGAAAACGTCTTGATATTAAAGAAATAAAGCACTATTGTGCTCAAGTGCATTTGTGCAACGGTGATCATGAGACCACTCATGCGATCATGCACTTGCTACAATGTGCAGTTACGGCCCTTCTACAAACCTTGATAAAATGAAGGAAAAAAATGATATATTCAAAAAGGATTTTAATTATCATAGATTTTCAAACAACTATTCTTTTGAATAAAGGTTAATAGTGTTTTGTTGATATTTTTTCTCAAACATATAATGAATGGCATTTAATGAAAAATATCAGTGTACTAGAACATCATAAAAACTGGATAGAATTTACTCAAAGAAATTAGATTGACATCGATTTTCAAATGCTTATTTTTTGAGGTTTTTAACGACCCCGCATGGAGTTTCAAATAAATTCAAGTGTAGCGTGATTTAACGTGAGAAGTTGGTTAGACTTTATACTGTATCCACCGTACAACATTATGCCGGTAACTTGTGGTAGCTTTGAGTTTGCTACATGTGTCAGGAAGTTTACGAAGTGAAATCGAACCTGATTCGGTATGGATATGATTACATGAAATTTCTAATAGCTTGGGCTTTTCCATCATTGAAGTCAAATTTTGGAAATTCTATATTGAATATTATCTCAATGAATTCAATATATTATATTGTATATACTGTTGGAATATAATATTTCATCATCGGGAAAAAATCTGTGGAGTGAGGAAAAGATGATTATTCTTTCCTTTTCAATTAATATATGGTCATGACATTCTTCAATGTGAATTTGAATTCAAAAGTGTCTGTATCAGCAAGTCGAATGAAGTATATTCAAAATAAGGATCACTTTCTATATGGAGGAGACGAGAATCACTATTTCTTCCCTCCTTTCTTCACAGAGAGCTCTCAAGTATGGAAATAGTAGCTAGATGACAGTATCGTGCAATATAATAGCATTAGTGACTATTTCCTCGTATACTCAAGGATCACTACCGTAGTATTTCGAATATATGTATCTGTTTTGTTGAGATCAGTTCATTTGTATCTACACATGAAGTCTTGTGGAATTTCCCATCATTCTCTATGATTTTCAACAATAATTTCATACATATTTTATGATTGATATTCGATCAAATAAGGTTGATAATAATTTGATTATTTCAATTGTTTCATATTATGGCTCGGTACTTATATCAAGTATATTTAAGTATGAAACTAGTATAGTTGAAAGTTAGTAGGTATAAATGATCTGAAGCTTTTGTTTATCACTATACTATAATCTGGTAGAACATCTCTATTTCTTTTGAGGGAGAAAGAATATCAAACGACTCGGTATATATACTCCGTAGGTAAAATTGGAAGGGCGTAAAAAAAAAATTAGTCGCTAATTGGCCAAGTATGAAAGCGCTTATAAATAAAGCGATTATAAGAATTAATGATTCAAAGCCTCTTTAATTGATTCCGGTGTACGGATTGTTATTCTCATTTGTGAATGGTTGTATCAATAAATTTTTTCGTTGAATTTACAAACAAGGATTAATTATATTGAATTGAATTGGTCCGAACGAAGCCTGCGAGTATTGTTTGGTCATTTGCCATTTCCCGTATTCTTTCGACAATTTAAACATTTTGCAATCACAACGAGCGTCGAGGATCGTAGCCGGAAATTGAAATTACATAGCCGAGGAAGTTTGTTTTTTGACATAAAAGAGTCTATATAGACAAGTTGTACTGGCCAGCCAGTGAATAATTTCGTTCGTACAACAACACGAAAGTGGTACTGCAACGTTGCACAGCATTATTTACCAATTCAAAGTTGGACGGGCGAGTGTATCTACTCCGGAATGCAGTGCGAGAGTTGTTATATATGAGTACGCGCTGCGATCACTCATTTTTATGAATATACGTGGATTCGCGCTTTCGGAATAGCATACCGTGAAGATATTATCAGCTGGCAAGTTTAATGCGCAATGTAATACTCGCGAGAGGAGGAGCAAAACAGGAGGAAAGCGCACGAGCTCGCGCGCGAATATAGCTCGAGCTAATAACTTTTGTCTGTGGAGATAACGTGACCGAGCTGGGGTCGAGAGTGAAACAATTCGGCGTGGGCGTGCAGAAGTGTACAGTTGGCCCGGCAAATAACGAGCGGCTCAACGTGTGTACGTGTATACAGCAGAGCGTGCAGCGCGAGAGCATATATCGGCACATGCGGGCTGCTGGCTGGAGAGAGCCAGCGAGTCGGGTGCAGCGCAGCGCGGCGCAGAACAGGTTTCCAGCTCATCGGGCCGGCCGATAAGAAGCTCGAGCGAGCTGTATATACGCTGTATGATATACTCGGGGGTCCGAGGACAGACCCCGTGAAAACGCGGAATCGAGAGCCGTATATACACACGCAGGCATAGCGAGCGGCTCTAGGTGAAAGGGGGAATTATAAGTACGTATAAAAGCGCAGAGACTCACGGGAAGATCGGCGGGCGCTGGGAGGAGCGATCGGTGCTGGCCAGCAGCAGCAGCAGCAGCAGCAGCGGCAGCAGCAGCGGCAGCAACGCCGTCCGCGCAAGCGTTCACTTTCACTGATAGAGCACGGCAGCCTGGAGCAGCCTGGCGCCGGCTAGGCTGCAGGGCATCGTCCCGGCTGACGCATGTGCTCGGCTGGGCAGGCACCCACACACATGCACACACCACACGTATTATGTACGCCGCACACTTGTGCGTATGCGGAGCGTGTGTATACGGAAGAGATGAAGTGATGGGCCCGGCGCGCGACACCGCGACTGGACGGGGCCGAGGTTCGGATCGGACTGAGCCGCGCGCACGGCGATTCACTCGAGGTTCGCGCTCGCGCCTCCCTCTCCGCTCGCTCGCGAGCGCGCCCACGATTCCTCGCGCGGCTCGAGCGCAGCGCCGCCGCCGCGACGAGAGGCCCCATAAGCCCGCCAGCACCAGCTCCTCGCGGCCTCGTCCCTGTCCCTTCCACCTGGACCTCCGGTGTACCCCGACGTCCTTCTCTACGTGTGTCCTCGTGAAAGCCCGAGTCTATATGTGCGCCCGTGTGGATAGCTCGAGGTTGACGCGCGAAAAATCGGACACCCCCGCAAATACAACGAACTATTGAGCGACAGCTTTCGTTCACGTATATATACGTGGAAAACTCGATTCGACATGTCCAACTTTTATTTCCACTTCGTCTTCGTGGATCGCCGGCTATTGAATCTTTTCATTGCTCCGGCAATTTATCACTTGTTCCAGGGAATGAACTTGTTGAATGCCAAACTCTATTTTCTCCAATGCATGCGCGGATGCGATATATTCCACAGCTAACGATTTGTAACGTAATTTGAAAATTTGTCATGTTCGTAGACCAATGGAATGCTGTTCTGCTTATCATACACATATGTTACTCGTTTCTGATGTTGATCTCCGATCCTGCAAACATGAAATCATCTTTTTCTATGGGAAAATCATTCGTCAGTTTATCCCTGTCGGTACAAGTTGAATTTTTCATAGAATCTCTATCGATTATCAAACTCATTCACTCAACGAAATTTCGAATTTATCTCACATGGGAGACCAGCCCTCTGAGTCTCCGATCTGGGGTTCCATATACACAGCTATATTAAGGTAACTGTACCCAATGTGCCCCCCCCCCCTAAAGGTTTTTCGCGAATTTGACTATGATAGACTTTGAATTTTAAAATTCTGTGAACGGCATCTCAAAGGTTAGCTCAATACCTATTAGAAACCATCTTCATAATTATCATTCGACTACTGTAACCTATCGAAAATCGCAATTTAAAAAAAAACGCAAAAAGGCTAAATGCACAAAACGTGTACTCAATTTGGCACAATTTTTTAATCATTAGCTACAGCCTATATAGGCCTACAGGGACGATCCAATTGGCATTGAAATAAACTCTCAATTATGTTCCCAGTGATATTTATACAAAATTTTTAACATACAACGTACCCATGAGCCATTTCAAGAATTTTCCGCAAGCTCAGAAACCCAGAGGCCTAATACTCTGTTTTTCGGAGGAATGGTATATCGGAGGAATTTCTTACTCCAGTACTCCTGGAGGGAGTACCATGAAGTACCTATAGAGTACTGAGCATTTATGAATGAATGCATCATGATATCCTTCACTTTTGCCAACATTAACCCAAGACTACTCCACAGATTAGAACTTTTTTCTAAAACTTAATAAGGTTATGCTAGTCAGATGGAAATTTGAATGTCATTAACTTTAATACAACACTACGGCTCTCTGTAACTATGATATGTCAAGATTCCGATCAATACCCCAATTTCTCGCAGAAATTCTATTTATTATCAATTACCATTTCAAGCTTGCATATAAAATGTCTTAATATTCACAGAATCAACTAACGAAGTCAAGTAGAATACATAAATGAGTTCGAAACCTACTGATTCGAGACGCTGTGTCAAGTTTCATAAAAACCCGACCGTCTTCGGAAAATATTGCGTGACGATTAAATCGTCACATACATACAAACATCTTTTGTGAAGATTATTGTCATTATGTAAGTACTCGAAAGTTAAAGAAATTGAGAAAAATGACACCACCTAAAAGCTTTTTGTCGGGATAACAATAACGGGTTTACTTGAAATTTGCATAAACAATTCAATCTCTCAATCAGGCAAATCTTCTGTTACACTGATAACATAATAGGCATAAGATCTCAATCATTAATAAAATGTACAGTCAATGATTCACACTTTGTGCAAAATGAAATGTATGCGATAATAACTAACTACAGGAGACAATTCCACTTATAACTATAACCATAGTGACACTTTTTGAAATGGTTAGGTGGAACGACAAACGACGGTATATATATGATCCATTTCGGTACTCTTATTCAAAAACTGTGTAACATAATTCCGTCACGAGTGGTGACATTAACGTAGAACCGTCCCCTCGTTGACCGTCCGCATAAAATTCCTTGTTGAAACATGAAAGCTTATAATATTATATATTCTCATACTCGTTCTCATGATTTCCTCTTTGTTTACCTTTATTTCAATACGCGTGAACTCGTACAACTTTTCACTTGAACAAAATTCTAATTTTTTTCTTTCAAGTATGTATATAATAAAGTTTTACAAATCGTAACAATTGAGATAGAGATAAAATATCATATATAATGTGTTGCTATCGGGAAATTGTTCATGCATGCACCATGTAGTTCATAATATATCTGTTTCTGGTAAAGCAGATGTTATGTACCATCGTATTGAGCTGTCGGTAAAAGTGGGAACTTTTCTTTGGGAACATTATAATATTTTAAATTTATATATTATAGATTTATATTATGATTCTTCTAGTTTTTCAAGCGTAACGCGTGTTAATAGTTGATTCTCAATAATCAATCTAGCTTGCACAAGTGTCCCAATACACTTGATATCAAGACAAAGTTAAGGTTTTACAATACACTTTTTCTTATATTTCTGATGTATATTCCACTCCAATTTAAAAAGTCTGACACTACCAAAAAAGTAATTTTCTTGTAGATTCTGATATTTATTAATGATGCTAGTTCAATGAAAAACGGCTCTGTATCTACATGGAAATTATTTCATTTATAGAGTTAAAATTTTTGAAGGTGAAGTGGAATATACGATAGTTGTCTTCCACGCTCCTCACTCTTTAGTTTCCTTAGAGTCATATAAAATCGGTGCTCACCGGTCGCCAGGACCCTTTAGATTGATTATTGAGAATCAACTAGAAATGCATTACCTACATTGGAAAGACTGATAAAATCAGTTATATGAATTAATCATATCGGAAGATGGAATCAACAACTTCTGGATATTTTTATTTATGTTTGTATTAACTATCAGCATTGATTGAATTTGTTTATTCAATGTTGGTTTTGAGAATATATTAACGATGATGTTCATGAGATGCATATTCTTGGTACCTTTCATTTCAATGTATTGCAGTGAATTGTCACTAATAATTTTGCTTGAAAGCAATCTGTGAGAAAAATCATCAAAAAAAAATTCGTGAAGTAAGGTGAGTGAACCCAATCTGTCCTTCGAAGGTTTATCATGAATCAAAATGGCTTAATGATAGCTATACTTATCAAATTATAACATAATCAAATCTAACACGTTGATTCAGTCAAATAAAAGAAAAGTCCAAATACACTACACGCGGTACAAGGGTAGAAGCAGCGGCCCACTTTTATAACACCTATCTTATATTATATTATGTTCAGTACCTACTGAATATTATATTCAGGTAATGACACGAGTAGAACCCGATAAAGAATTTTTATTGATTTATTTTGAGAATTGCCCACATCTCTAACATAAAAACTCATGCTCTTAATTTATGATAGTATAAGGAACTACAGTAGAAACGTCTTATAGATAGATATATACTATCATTCCATCAATGGAGACTAGCACATTTTGCAGTGCTTTATTTCAAGCTTAATTAAACTTGCAATGTTGGCTATGAAAGTCTGAGCATAACATTTTAAGTTATTCATTTGCATAACGCAAGATCATTGTTGTACTTTTGTTTGTCTACAAAATTCTGAATAATTTATTAATTTTAATTAATTACTTGAAACGTGCTTATAGTCGTCGAAGAATGCAGCCGATATTAGCACTACTAACCACTTCTACTGTATACTGGTATTTCATTCTTGCAATAAGATAATTTGATTTTTCTCAAAACAATATTGTACAATTGACTTATATACTCGTTGATTAGTTTGATCATATCGTATAGATCAATGTTCAATTTTGCTGATATCAGTCTGTACCGCGGGTCCATCTGAATAAAACATTACCGATGAGTCCAGTCAGGTGGACCTAGGACGAAGTGTTGTAGTAATAGTCTCATTTATTGGTAAGGTAACTGCAGCCGAAGCGCTTCCCTAAAGGTTTTTCGCGAATTTGACTATGATAGATTTAGAATTTTGGAATTCTACGAACAGTATCTTAAAGCTTAGCTCAATACCTATAATCAGGAACTATTTCTAAAGTTAGCATTCAACTAATTTAACCTATAGAGATGGCAATTTAAAAAAAAACGCAAAGAGTCAACTGCACTTCACATGCATTTAATTTGGCACGATTTCTTAATCATTCGTTACAGCCTATATAGGCCTACAGGGACGATCAAATTGGCGTTGAAATAAACTCTCAATCGTGTTCCCATTAATATTTATACAAAACTTTGTACATTCAACTCAAAAATACATATCTAGATCATCGTAATATGTCTTTGAAAATATTCAACGATTTTACTCAGTCTTTCTATTTATAATCGCATAAAGGGCCACATTGGCTTCATTTATTTTTGTTACGAAAAGGAACAATTTGAGTGGGATAAAAAATAGTTTTGAGAAAACTGATGTGACCAATCGAAAGTCGAGATGTTTTTACATAAAAAAAGAGCGTTGAAACTTTGAGAGATAAAAATCATTTACACCTGATTTTTTAGGTTGAGTGTGAATAGTGTGAAATAAGGAAAGGGAGAAAAAATCAGTAAGTGAGACTTCAAAGTGTTGTAGGAGAGTGTTTTTAAGGGCTAAATGGGCGGGAAAGGTCCCGAAAATTTTCCTTTAATACCCCCAACATGACCCAAGGGCGACTGATGCTCAGGGAGCACCGGAAATACGAAATCTGACAAACGTGCCAAATTGGCTACAGTTACCTTATTTCATGATCATCGAAACGCTATATTAAAAAAATATCTTGTAGATTTTCAATTACACGAGTGGATCAGAGTGCAGCCGCACGCGATGCACCGATACACGAAAAAGGACAACTTCTTAGAAACATGTGAAACCTTGCTGCATAGTAATATTATATTAATCTAACCTTTCACAGCTTTGATTAAAAAAATGTATGCATTCACCAGACATTGTTATTCAATATGAACTAACATTTCTAAATAAGATGGGGGGGGGGGAGTCATATCAAAGAGGTAACATAAACAATTGACAAGACCCCAGTAATTTCCGTCGGCTGTTGTCTCAATTTACTTTCAGTCGTGAATGTCGGAAGTTAATTATGTTGATAATATTATGATGATATTATGATGATAGAAATTGTCGCAAATGCTTTTCTTTTTGCAAATTTAATCCATTATTCATGTTATTTGAGCAATATTGTCTATTTTTTATAGCTTATAGTTTATCTTTGATAAATGCGTAGCACCTAATTCGACAGCTTTAAGGTTGGTCGCAAATTTGGCTGTTATAGAAAATTTGAATTTCATAATTCTGCGAACGGCATTATAAAGGGTAGCTCAATACCTATCAGAAACCATCGTTATAACCATCATTTACTCATCTTAACAACCCATTGAAAATGTCAATTACCTGAAGTCACTCAAATCGGGTATTGTAAAATTTATGTAGTCAATGTGCCTTATTTATAATTCAACCCTTTCAACGTGTCCCAGTATCACTCACTTTTATCAGTTCATATATTATCGCCATCTGACGTATGAAAAATCGAATGACATTGATATTTTCATCTCTATCTCGTAATTATTCGTGGATTGTGAATATTTAAGATATTTTTGAGCTTTTTTATATATGATAAATAATATGTAATTAGCCGAATGGGACAAATTGAAAAATGTTAGAGGATAATCTCAACTTTCCTGGTAGTCACTTTTTCCAAGAACATAAAAGTACTCTTTCATTTAAAACTGACAATGCGCGTTTGAACTTTATTTCATGAAAAAATCTCCATTCATCCAACCACCGTGTCGAAAGCGTCAACTTTTTTGGGCTTCAAACTTTCCACTACAGTAACACTAGCTATTACAGACAAGTAATAATACGATCTTGTAACAGTCAGAATTTCGAAGGGGAATAATTTTCTCACAGAGTCACATGAAACCCAGCCCTTAAATTGTCCCATCCTCCCCAAACAATTGATATTTTATAACTACTAGCTACATTCAGACGCGCTGCGCGCGATTTACGCTTTATTTCATAATAGGCAATTTTAAAACCTGTATTTAGATTTTATTCAACATCTGGCAAGAAGATTTGGTTGTTTCAACCTCAAAACTTTCATTTTCTTTTTAAGACTACAGTATACGTGCCTAAACCTCAAAATTTATTGTTCTTTTGTTTTTCGCTTGCCTGCATTCACTACTTACATCTATATCTATATTTTACTCAACTCGTCACGTGGTTAGGTCTACACCAATCAAATCACGAGTTAACTGGCTTCACTTTGACCCCCATCACTTTTTTATAATAAGGAATTGAATCTCTCTATAAACGTATATGAGAGAAAAAATAAGCTTAGAGACAATGAGAACTGATGAAAAATAAAAAAATCACTGCTAACTGCATGAGCAGTATGCTTTCTCAAAAAGGCTTTGTGTGAGAAACGGTTGCTATGTAGAAATGAGAATATTGTCACCGATAAATGGACCTAGGACTGATTTTTCGAATTACCTGACAACGGTTGGTAGGGATATCAACAACAATTGCTATGGAAAATACAAAGTTACTGTGTTATATGATCTGAAAACTACTGTAATCGAACTTTAACTCGATATTTCATTCCTTTAGCAACGGCTGCTAAAAACGTAAACAATGAGACGTTACGGAGAAACGAAGTTTCCGTGTCTTTTATCACTGGAACATCGACTTCAAACTGATTTCCCCGCAGCAATATTTACTAGGGATGTAAGCAACCGTTACTAGGAGTATCAACGGTTTCTACGGGAAATATTTCATGTATTCCTGTCGATCCTCGTGTGTATTCAGACCCCAACGAAAAATTATAGGGAACTTCCAAAAAATTACTTAGCGACGGTTACTAGAAAAACAAACAACGGATGTTGCAGATTAACGAACCCGAGATACATCTTTCCATGACTAATCTGTATACAAAATTTCAGGAAAGATCGGACGATTTCTTCGTAAGTTATTGCGCGCCAAAAACAGCGTTACATGCACCATACGTATATATAGCAGACGTACATACGTTCGTACATATACAGACATTTTTGGGATTCCATATTGTAGATTGCGTAAATCGGAGTCCCAAAGTCTGATTCGAAAGGTCGATTATTGCCTCGTCACAAGTTTTTCTCTTTGAGAAAGCTAAAATTGTTGAATCTCGAAGTACTTTATTTTATAGTGATTTTTTATGGAATCTTTGAGATTCAATACTTGGAAATAAGGAATTTAAAATATGATTCGAATTTTATTTCTTCGTGTGACTTTTTCACAGTTAGATGCATTGGCTTTCTGAGCCTATTTTTATAAATAGAAAACTTTGTAAAATAAATAAATAAATACATAAGTCCAACAAGTAACAATATAATATAACGACAACCGAAAATAACATACTCACTTCCCTAATTTTCAAGTATTGATCCTCAAAGATATCGCATTCACAAAACTTGTTTGGAAAGGGAAGCTAATCTGAATCATATAACTTTCTTTTATATGTTCTACAGTTTCTGTATGAGAACATTTTTTATTCTAGCAAAACGTTTTTACGTTCATAATAATAAGAACGGAGCTTTTGAAGATATAGTCCAAGATCTCGAACATGCAAGAGGAAAAAATATATATTCTAAGAGGTCTAGTTCCGAAGTACAACGTTTCTATTAATAACTAATTCCGAGAAAACTGCTCTGGCCGAACCAATAACATTGGTATCTTGGTGATGCATCGTCAAGTTGAGATAAACTTGAGGAGGAAAGACATAATGGACATTATCGCGATTTGACAATTTTCGAAAAAACGATTGAACTTGAGTACCGAAATAATTTCTGTCCGATTGTATGTTAAATGATTTCAAAACCATGAAATGTTAATTCAATCATATTTTCCTCAACTTCACTTTCGTTGTGAAGTAGGGTGGATAAATTTGTAGGAAATGTATCAATCAGAAGTGACTGTAAAAAAAAGTAAAATTTTTATGTATATGATGCCAGAGCTCGAAGCTGATGTGTGGAGAAATCGAAGGAATTCCGTTTTATGATCAGTATTCACGTATAGAATTAATGTGATTGCAAACTGGCCGATTTGGATCTGTAAACGATTTTGATTCTGGTAAATGGGAAACGAGTTTCTTTCCTCGATTGAATTTGGAGGATTTCGATTTGGTGAACGAGTTATCCAAGTACGGAATATCGAGGATTTAATTTGGAAGCTCAGCAGTAAATTGGATCTGTTGATAGCGGGTCTGCATGATTAGCTCTACGAAATAGAATCGATTACCTATGAAACTAATGCATAACAGCCAAAATATTTGTTTATTTACCGCTAATTACGGAGCTATAGGGATGTACATAAGCATTGATAGGCGGATCAAGAAAGCGGCAAAATTTAGTGGAAGACGCGGCAAGCAAGCGATATACATCAGATACGAAGGTCGAAAGCTCGGTTGGAATTGAGCAGTGAGCTGCAGCAGCAGCAGCAGGCGCGTGTCATCATAAACGAGGTAAGTACTTGGTGCATGCGCTGGTATAAGTAGGTGGGTATATGGTTGATGTGTATATATATAGGTATATACAGGATAGGCTTGTGATTATAAGTGGCGTAAGCGTGCGCGCTGCAAGGTAAAGCGTTAGCGGTCGTTGGCTGCGCAGCGGCGCGTCGCGCAGGCAGGTATATAGTCGCGGGGGCCAATCGCAGCGTCGGAGCGCGGCTCGGCGACTCGGCGAGTGTCGGCGCGCCGCCCCCAAACACACTGCGAGCACTGAGAGCAGTGTGCGCCAGTGTGCGCTGGTGTGCGCTCGATGTTTTCGGAAAGGGAGCTCGTATCTCCGTCTCGCGCGCGCTCGGCACCGTACCGACACGCACATATCGCGCGCCCGCCGCGACACACGTTGCCCCCTCGCCATTTTGTACGGAGCTGCAGTCTCCGCGCCGCGCTCGCGCAGCAGTCTCCCGTCTGTGTGTGTGTGTGTGTGCGTGTGTGCGTGTTATAGGGCGCTAGAGCGAGACAGCATGTGAAAGAGGTGGCGCGGCTGCGCGACTCTCTGCTGCCTGCCAGAGCAGCAGCATCGTCCACTGTGGCCTATTTTGCTCGGGCACGAGAGCCGAGCATGGATTCCAGTCGTCGCTGAGTGCGCCACTCCGACTCCGAGTCGTCCCGTTAGCAGCGAGTGCGTGCAGTTGGTCGGGTGCAGGTCGGGCTGCAGCCGCCGCCACCGCCGCCGATGCCGCGCAGCCACTGCACTGCAGCCTGAGCTCCGATGACAACTAGTAGCCGAGCCAGCTCCGAGCGAGCGCGCCCGTCGCGACTCGCCAGCTCCCCCCTGCAGCTGCACCGAGTCCTGCTGCGACTCTAGCTCGACGAGGCGAACCCTCGCGAGACCAACGTCTGCCGCGCGCCCGCGCCCGCGCAACACCGCGCAAGTGAGTCGCCCTCCTGCACCTTGCGCGATCTGCGTACCTCTCTCGATCCCTGCAGTATATCCTCTGTGTGCTTACCCGGCGCGCGATACTCGGCCCTTATTTCTCCTCGACTCGGGGACCAGCTGGTCGGCCGTGTCGCCCGTCTCCCCGTACACATGCCCCTGGACCACTGCGCTTGTTTACCTGCACTCGTCGTCTCGCGCGGATAACACCCCCATGTTCCGTTTGTTTTTTCAGCTCTTCCCAGAATGTCGGGTCAGAGCGGAGGTGAACGGGCCCGATTGGCAATGCTCAACGAGCAGTTGACTTGCAAACTGTGTGGTGGATACTATATCGACGCCACGACTATTATAGAGTGCCTACATTCATGTAAATTGCATTTTTCACTCTTTGTATATCTCCCATTGCTCATTCGGTCACTCATGTCAATGTTTATCTTGCAGTTTGTAAAAGTTGCATTGTCAAGTACTTGGAGAACAGCAAGCACTGTCCTGTTTGCAATGCCCAAGTTCACAAAAGCAAACCTTTGTTGAACATCAGACCCGATCAGATGCTTCAAGATATTGTTTACAAGTTGGTACCTGGATTTTACCAAAGTAAGTAGAATTTTCAACTCTTCAATTTGTTCATTCCTTTCACAATTATTTGCAAGCCCATATTCAACCTACAATCTTGACGAGCCAAACTAAAATGTGCTGCGACTGATAAACAGTAGCTCATGATAGTATCTATCAAGAGAATATACATAACCTATATTTGGATATTGAGTGCAGCCTTGTATTTTTTAACAATTAGCACTTTCATACACCACCATTCAGTCAATTCTCTGCTTGGGATGTCAATGAAGAATTCTATTTTACCATGTAAACTATCCCGAGCATAGAACAAAAGTCTATTTCAAAAACTGTACATAACTTGAAATTTATGGAGTTGAGATGTGGTTGAGATTTATCTAGAAGTGAATAAACAGAGGAGTTTCAATTGGAATCAGCTAATAATTAGCAAATGATAATAATAGATGACGTATGAAATATATGTACCAGGGGTACTTAAAAAAAAAATATATTCACTATCAAGTCAACTCATTTATAATGAATCATTCTTTTACACATATTCCATTGTGTTTACAAAATTGAGGTTGATTGATGGATAGATTCTGTTGAGATCTTTAATGTAGCTAGACATATGTATATAGTAAACATTTCTAGTTAAAAGAGTTTAAAGTTTATGGTTTGATTAGACAAATTCCCACTTGAACTTTCTTCTTACTGGTCATTAGGGAATACATATTTTGATGATGCTTTATATAATTTATACTTCCATATCATTCTCATGTGTATCTGACTACAAATTCAACAATTTTCTAACTCATTCAAAACAATTGTTATTTTCAGATGAAATGCGATGTAGGAAAGAGTTTTATGCGAAACATCCAGAAGAGAAAAATAATTCTAAAACGCCAGAAGCTTTAGGAGAACCGCTAGAAAGTTATATCTTCTCTGCAGATGAATCATTAAGTTTGTCGCTGGAATACTATACTCCAGAAACAACTGATGAATCAGAAAATGAAAAAGATTCAAAATCAAAGCATCAGCCGCGGAGATACCTCCGGTGTCCTGCTGCTGTTACAGTTTTTCATCTTCAGAAGCTAATAAGAGCTAAATATGGATTGAGTGAGGCTCACAGAATAGATATAATGTGCAAAGAAGAGCCTTTATGTGCATCTTATACACTTATGGACATCATGTACATTTATTACTGGAAAAGAGTGAGTAATTGCTTATACTAGTCTACCGTTTATTAAAATATCATATTAGTTTGAACCAATAAAATCGATCAACCTTACTTGAAATTTATATCTTCATTTTTTATAATGATTTTATTTTTTTTCACAGAGAGTCCCACTTCATTTAAGTTACAGAATATTTGAGTCAGCCTCAAAAAGATTGAAATTATCCGAGGACAACGACGAATTCAAAAACTCGCTCTCGCATAGTAACATGGAATTTGAATCAAAGGATGATGATCAATCAATAAAACGTGAGTGGAAAGAAGTCCAGTTGAAAATTTCGGAAACTGGAGTGATGAGTGTTACAGATATATCGAGTTTAGATACAAAAAAAAGTACAAAAGTAAACGAGATCAATCAACAAAATAGCTTAGAACAGGCTACTTCAAATAATGTAAATAAAACAGTGAAAATGGAAGAAAAAGAACCAGTGAAATCGTGTACAGCATCGGCAAGAAATAAAAAAGTGCAACAAGAAAACTCGAATAAGAATAGTGATAAGCCTCAAGTAGATAAGGCTAATTCAGTGTTATCAAGTGCAACTTCATCAACTAAAAGTGATTCCAAGAATAAAGAAATGGAATTGAAGTCAATTGAACAGCGCGATTTGTCAAATGAACTCATGAAAGCCAACAATGAAAAATGTGAAAGCAAAAGCTCATCAAGAGGAGCAAAGGATTCAATACAATCGTTGAGTGGAAAGAAAAGTCAAGCAGAAAGTACAGTACAATTACAAGATAAAATAAAGAAAGAACCCACTAGCAAGAGCGAAAAACACCCAGAAAACAAACAATGTTCACCTAAGCATAACTTCATCAATAACGAAGTTAAAATTGAGTCAAAGCCAAATTCGAAACCGAACGAAACTAAAGTGCAAAACCAAGCTGGTTCGAAGATAAATGCTCTGAGTGCAAAGCTCCAATTTCAACCCAAAGTTGGACAAGTTAACAATACTTATTCTAAAAAGTCTGCTTCAGTGGAAAAAAAGTCGAGTCCTTCTCCGGCAAAAAGTGTAACGGATGTAAAAGCCTCATCAAAATTTGAAGTCAAATCATCTTCTGTTGAAAGTCTCGCAGATTCAAAGGAATCAAAACCAACAACCTCAACTTCCACTACCAGTACTATTTCAACTTCGAACTCGCAAAGTAATTTGTCATCATCTTCAAACTATGTAACAGCACCATCTGATTCTTCAGCCAAATCGCAACACAAGGTGCTTCAAACATTGGCAGCTCCTAGTGCCGCGAGTTTAGCATCGATTGGACTACATGTATCGACGACAATGCCGAGTCAAACGAACCTTACAAATTGGATGGCCGAGCGTAATTTAAAAAATGCCCCTAGCAAAGAATTGACCGCAGACCAGCAGTTACGTTCAATGCCAAGGATGCCCCATATTGGAAAAGACATTGTATGTTCAACCACATCCGGAAATAGTCCTAACAACTCGATGTCTCGGTTTAGCATTCAAACGCCTTCAATGAGCATATATTCCATCACTACTTCTTTGAAAAATAATGTATATACGAGCAGTGCATCCCCTAATTACAGTACTTCAGCAAAACAGAGCTCAACTTCAAAATCTAACTTTGATGTAACGAGTATGTATCCAGTACCACCATGCCCAGATGCTATACCGATTTCTTTAATGAAGGGGACTACTAGAAAAGATCCTGTGTCAAAAGGTACAACACTCAATGAGATTTGTGCCAAGATTAGCAATGCCGGTGCGGCCGGTTCAAAAATAAATGACATTTGCGCTAAGATAGGCGAAAATTCAAAGGAGAAAAATAAGATTGAAGCACATCGTAATAAGCCAGAGATGCCGGATCTGTTGAAAATCTCTAAGAAAAGTCCTACTACACCCTCTAGCGAAACCGGCAATCCTGTAAAACACATACCTAATATCCCCAATGTACCGATTTATACACCCAGTCACAGTCCAGCTCTGCAAACTAATAACGACTTGAAAGATAGTACCAAGAGATTAGCAACATCAATTACACCACCACAGGCAGCTATGATGACGGCACAATTGCAAAAATCGGCCCCACAGAAAAAACACTCGCAGGCGGTAGGCTACAAGACTCTTAGAGATCCACCGAAATCTTGGAATCCAACGTTGTCAAAGAATAATTACTTAGCTGCTAAGAACCAAGCGAAAGAGTTGCAGAATCAGTCACAAGCAGCATATAGCACAGCTGATGGTAGCGGCATGTCAAAACAAATACCGTCAAAACCTGCTAAGATTTTCAAGATTAGAAACATGCCTCGCTATTTGGGTAATTTTATTCTTTAGATTTATGACTTTTTTCTATAGTATTTAAATTCGCACTACTGATTTGAGTTCTTGAGTTATTTTCACTTGATGTACTTTTGATTTAAGTGGTACTTCTTTAGAGAAAGCAAGAGAATTTTAACCTATGATTCATGGTGTGCTTTTCAGTTTGTCTTTGAAAGTATCTAACAATCTAAACGTTAACGTACTATACTTTCGCTATTTTGAGTAATTTTTTTATTCCAAAGTGGATTTCAATGAGAAATACGAATTTTCCAAAATCATCGCATTTGAAAAATCCTTCTTCATTGGAAGATATAATCAAGCTTCGGAGAGTTAATATTTAGTCAGGGCTTGAATAATATCTTTAAATAATTAATATTCTTCATCTCTTTGCGGACTGATTTTTTTCCCAGCTGAAAAGATGACTTTTTAATAAATGCGAATCTCGGATTTTTGTTAACTATCAAGTTAAATATTGAATCAACATGTATCAATGGGTTTGATAACAAATTCTATGCTTCAAAAACCTTTCGGATGGTAATTATTCTGTATACAATTTGACTGCACTAAATCAACTTCATAGTAAATAGCAAAACTAACGATTTGTTTGAATATGATGATTTAGTGGGTTTTTGATGCATGAACCAATTCTTAGGCGCTCTGATTTTTCGAGTAAAAAAAGATCTAAAATTTGCTGCATGACTTAATTCAAGATAGTCTCTACTTTTGCTAGTAGTCTCTATCTCTAATTTGGGAATTGCTAGCATTACCTTATTTTATTTATTTGTGTAATTATGAACTTATACTCAGTATATAAAATAACTAGAGAGTTTTATGTTATCAGGTAACCCAGCATCTGGAGTGAAACCAATGTACAGTGTTGCAAACGACCAGTCTAAGGAAAAAGATCAGTCAAACTCGACGAAAAATAGCCCATCTTTAGGAATGTTGAAGATTGACCCACAAACATTGTCTCCAATCGTCTCGAGCCCTAACTCACCGATCGTCTCGCCACCTCCTTACTCGTCCACGAGTTCTCGCAGCTATCAAAATAGCCCATATTCTCGTGATATTTGTAGAAATAGCAGCTCGCCGATTTCGCCCCGCAACTCACCAGTCAACATGCTCTCAACTAATCCTTTTATACCATCGCATACGCCCAACACAAATCCTCGGCTCATCTACTCGCATTTCCCGCCAGGTACTTTTGCTGATACCAGCCGCTTTTCCAATCCGTTAATAAGATCGCCGATTGGCATACCCCAAGTGCCCCCAAGTGCCTTTCACAGCAGTCTGCCTCCCTCTATAAACAAACTATACCAGCGCTCGGGCTACCTTGCGCAGTCCCAAGCGCAGACTTCGATTGCTGGTCAAATTGCCGCAGTCGCTGCAGCTGCGGCTGCGGCGGCTCAGCCACCCACAGTGCAACGGATACCACCGAGCGGACACTCGTCTTCGTCCTCGTCTTCCTCTCCATTATCAAAATCTTCGCCGTCTTGTAAGTCGACCACGAGTGGTACAAGCACGACTGCTTCGATGGTTGATAGTGTAGCTCTGCAATTAGCCAAAGGCCGTATGCAACAGCAACAGCAGCAGCAACATCAACAGCAACAACAACAGCAACAACAACAACAACAACAACAACAACAACAACCACAACAATTACAGCAACAGAAGCGTGAACCAGATGCTTTTGATCTGACGAGGACAGAGGTAAATAAATCAAGTTCTGACGCAAAACAAATGCCACCTTCAACGGCGTCTAAATCCAGTGACTCTGTACCAAAAGTTACCATTGAAACTCCTAATAAAAATGATAAAAATTTGGATGGGATCATGAGTTCAGAGAAAGAGACAGAGTTGAAAACAATACCTGTATCAACGAGTTCAAAAGAAGTAGATAATAAAGAAAAGAACATTGCAAAACTCAACGGAGGTATTCCGATCGTATTACCGAGTAACGAGAAACCGAAAGATGCTGCAGCACTACAACAGCAGACTAAGGTTGAAAAGGCAAATGATAGAAGTACATCAAATACATCTGACGAGACAATAAATAAGAACGTTGCAGTGCAAGAGTCAGATAAAACAGATGCAAAACGAAGTACTCCTCCACAAGAAAAACAAGAAATCGATGTCGCAGATTCTGCTAAAACTGCAATGCAGACTAAAAAGGTCGTTGAAGCTCAAAAAAGCAAAGCCGAATCATAATTTATGATCATCTGCGTATATGGATAAATAAGAGATTAATATCTCATTCATGTAAATTTCTGTAAATATTTGTCGAGCTACTGTTTAATTTTATAACTTTATGAATCAAGTTATATTACGATATCATTGTGTTGATCACAGCATTTATTGCAGAATATCTGTTGAACACTCGATTATTACTTTATTTCTTTTTAAATCTCCATTGACTTGGCTGTTTCCGTGGCCAGTAAAGAATTGTTAAATTTGAGAAAATGTCTTCAATGAATTTTAGTCAACTTAAAATACTTTGTGATTTTTAATCGTTTTTTTTTCTAGCCTTTGAATAAGAATTAGAATGGAATAAATTTGATGATTTCTTAGTTTCAAAGTTTGGTTACACCTATTTTTTTATAAACGAATATTATCTTGCTTTTTAAATAAAATTCGCTAAACAGCTCTAATGCAAAACACGCACGCAGGGTCGTGGTATCAGCGTGATAGGAAGCAACAGTAAATGATTAAATATTATGTGTAACCCAAAAACAACTTCTAATACTTTCAAAAAATTTGTTAATCGAATCGCCATATTACAAACTACATGAACACAAACACGTGAAACGATGATTATGTCCGTTTATTGTATGTTTAGGATTCACAGATTCTTAATATGTATCATACGGCCTAAGAACTAATCCATTTTCTTCTAATGAATGTCGACTTATATTTGAGACATAAGCAGAATTCCGCCAATTATGTCAATAATTTTACTATTTTACAATTTTACGATAATAACTCGGTTTTTATACAAATGTCGCCCACATAGTTCTTACGTTGTATGATGTTCTGTAATTGATTGTAAAGCTGAAGCTGTAGTATTATTGAATTTTAATTGGAATAATCTTGAATTCTCTTTAATTTTACATTTTTGTATAAAAAAATGAGACTCTTCAATTTTTCAATTTATAGGTCTGAATTTTGATTATTAAATTGATTTTTCAACTGAGTCTACTCTGATAGTATACAAATATACAAAGGTAAAGAATATTTTTGAGAAAATTATTTGCATTTTCAGACATTATTTCTGGAATAACAATGGTGGACAGATTCGGCTTTACTTCAGATGTGTTATTCCATAACATAGGATTCTGTGGATATTAAAAAATAATTAAAAATACTATAAAAATAGTATACTATTGCATAAACTTTCTTTTTCTCAGATAATGTATAGATGTTTCAAGTGATCATCAAGTCATCTGGTTATGAAATGATATTAACGTGTTAGATGTACTAATCGAAAAGGATGTTATTGAAAAAAAAACAATACGCATTTTTATATATGATAGGTTGACAAAGTTGTATAGTTATCAGCCTCGAATATTTTTGATGAACGTTTTTAAGAAAGAAAATCTTTTTTACTCGATTGGAAATTCCAAATCATCTACTAATTCAATGTAAAATGTCTAAAACTTCTCGTCAAATCCATACATTCAAATGAGAAAAAATATTTTTACGTAATCTTATTAATGATTCAAGACGAAAATATTCGAGGAGTAAAAGATGTAGTAGTGAAATGCCCGAGGCCTTATCATATCTTATATTGAGTGAACGGACGCGGAACAATAAATTTATTCAATGATAAATCTGCAACTTGTATTGCACGACTCTATAGTAAATAATAATCTAACGCTGTGATCGTTACACCGTTTTCATGCAAACGGACCACACGATATTTTCTCCAGTATAAACAGAGTATCTTTTCCTTGAAATTAAGGAGAATTTATCGAAAGAAAAAAAATAATAACAAAATTATATATTATTGTACTTTTTTTAAGAGGTGAAAAATTTGAGATGCGAATTACATATTGAAAAATGTGTTTGAACATATAAAAATTAACATTATGTATAGGATTCTACATGAGAAATGGAAATTCAATAATGAATGCAACAGATTTTTTTTAACGGAGTATTACTCCAATTCATTTGTAAATAGTGTATCATGTTTAAAGAATTTATATATGAAGCGATAATTGAAAATTATTATATTATTAATATAATTATATACTTAATACATAAGGTCATAATGATGGTATCTTTCTTTGTTGTCAGAAGAATATTAATTTCTAGATGATTTTTGTCAGGAAAATAATGTATTTTTAATCAGTTATAACATATGGATCAGGAGATGTTTTCCTCTTTCATGCAAAAATATATAGAATGCACCAATAATAATGTGGTTTTTCTTTTATTTTCTCTGTGTATTATGCTTATTCTAAGTCAGTATTTACAAAATTTATAAAAATATATGAAACTTAAACCTTAGTCCTCATCAAGGATTGGCTAATTTTTCTGTATGTCTAGCAGCATCTTTCAGTTTATAAACCAACTCTTGAAGTTGATGTATTGTACAATTGAATTTTATGTTTTCTATGTTGCCATGTTTTGTTGTGCTGAGTGATATTGAATAGTTGGGAATTCCTGCAGCACTGTTTATATTGGACTACAATTTTCATGACAAGAAAATATTATGTTAGTATCTGATTGTAATTCAAAAACTATTCTGAAGATAAATACCTTGATGCAATAATCTAACTGCCAGTTAACATCAATTATATGTGGCAAACCATTTCCAATTGATTCTAAGCTTTCTTGCAATGCTCTTTTGTGATTAGCATATAATTCACAAAACTTATCTATAAGAGTTTTATTTAATGTTGTGCCACACAGTAAGGTTTTTAGTTCCTCTGAGCTCGTATCATGTCTTGCAGCCTCGACGAGCAATTTAGTAGTATCGGCATAAGCAGCCTTGATCATATCAGGCTTAGATCCATATATCTGAGTGAGAGCTTTGGATAATTAAAAATAATTACCAATATATTCATTGAAAAGTTTGAATAAACTATAAAAAATAAATACCTATAAATGATTCTAAGAATTCTAAGATACAAATAGTTGAAACATGCAACTATTTGTAATTTTGAACAATAGTCAGTAGATAGGATTGTTTATTATTTCTCTTATACAGGCTGACCACAAAAAATCAGGGCCAGAATGTAGTAGATAGATTCAAAACATGCCATTTTTTTTACACCATTTGAGAATAGTCTAATAATGAATGATTTTATGAAAATATTCACAATTTGAGCCAGTATACCATTAATTCAAAAGCACATGACTATTGTTATAGTGTATATCAATTCAATTTATCTACGAAAGTATGTATACTTAATTAAGATCTTCACTGTTAGAATGTTTTTTGATACCTTCAGTATTTGACACTCCACACATATGGGATACTGCAACCTTTATTAATCGTTCAAAAGATTCGTCACTTAAATTATTTAAACTATCCCAATTTGATAAGCATTTTACTTTGCTCTTGGTGAGTTCCATAGCTCGGATCTTAAGGTTAGAAAATGAGTACGAATGATAAATTCAACACAACATATAGGTATACATACACATATATAAGAGTAGAGTAGCCGAGTAGAGGTGAGCGTGTGTATATTGTAACCATATATATACATACAGCACATGCACCGGAACCATTACGTATTATATACTTATATATATATATATGCATATTTACGACTCTCTCTCTCTCTCTCTCTCACACACACGTGTTTTTTTTTATTCACTAAGCACAACTTACAGAATGATTTGGAATATGCAGCTCATTTCCACATATTTAGAAATGACAGTACGTTGTCACTACTGCACTTTGATAAGTCTTTAGTACGGTAAGATAAGTGAAAAGAAAGATAAGATGGAACCTCTGATATCGCATTCTCAACTCTTAATTGCCACTATACAGTAATTACTTGAATCAGTACGAAAATGATTTGGAACAAAAATAGGTAACATCGTAAAAATTGATTTGGGTATTTGAAATGCTAATCTAAAAATGCAGAATTTGTCTAATTTTGGCTGAAGCATAATCTAAAATCAGTTATGTATTTTGCGTGCATAAGACTATTGGAATTTTTAAATTAACTTCTATCAAATATATAAATGTATATATTTATTCCAAATTAAATGTGTTATCACTTGGTTGATTTTCTTTACTTCACGTATATACTTGAGCTGTAAGAAGATAAGCAAGTTCCATGGATAACAAAATATTCTAAATTAATCACGGGCTTAAAAAATGACAAAATATTTATTTCATTGAGCAATCGCAAATGGCTGAAGATCTTCGCAATGAAGCGTCTGATAAATTGATTAAAGATCTAAAGATCAATAGTGTGAGAGTAATATCAAGGTAAGTACTGATAAATATTCTTCAATTATTATTGTTAGGCTCAATAAAATATAAGGTGAAAAATTTGATTATATTAATCAGACTCTGTTTTAATTCTGAATAGCTTAAAGACAATTTAAATGTTCAATCCAGACTTTATTTTCCCAGTAAAATATTTCGATTATGACACGGTATAATCAATAGAAACAGTTCAAATTTTAGATAGGATTAGAAATTTTGAATTTTGAAAGACTGATTTCCGCATATGTCCGACTGCACACACTTTCACGTTTAGTTTCGGGTGTGAACTTGCAATAAACAGCGATTGGTGAAATGTCTCTAACGTATACGAAATATTTCAGTTTTCTGCAAACGAGGAAAATAAAAATAATCAAACGAAAGTGTGTTGTCGCATATATTTCAAGTAATTTTGTGAGATTTCGAAAGAGAGATCACGTTTAGAATAACGATAGATTATTCGCATCAACGTAACATTGAGATAAGTACTGTGGCTGAGAATGTCATATGTGGTACGTGCCGAACACTGTTTTAATTGAGCGTTCGTTTACAATCGCGAAGCAGACGGGCCACACTTACTGGATACAGTTATAACTCTAAGCATTCAACAGCTCACGAGACGAGTGAAAAATGCCAATATCGGTATACGCGAAAGGCCTAATTTGTTTATTGTGCCGAATGTCTGTTTTTGGTTACAAGGTGAAAATACCACTTAAAAACCATCGGGAAATAAACTTGTGTTGTGCTTAACTTATGCGAGGAAAGAAGAAAAGTGTTGATTTAAAAATCGTGCCATATCATTGCCGATAGATGTTCTAATTGACAGTGATCTACGTCCATTCAAAATCATTTTTCTGTGTTATATTTGTTCGATTTCAGTAAAATATTTAGATTGTTCATTGCTAGTTTGAATTAAATTATAATTGTAAATGGGCTGATCTGTGTAATTCAAACTTTTACGATAGTGATCACGTTTTTCTTGAAATTATATACGTTATGTCTTTTAGAATGGAGAGCAATGAGAAAGCTTTTGAAAATGATACACATAATGTTACACCAAAGTGCTCAGGCCAACGTGATAATGAGGATATTGTTATTGAGTGAGTACAAACCCTATCAAAAAATTATTTTTTCAAATTTTTAACTAACAATTCATCAAAAAAATAAATATTTATACATTATTCATATACGAGATTCATTGAAATAGTTAGATCAATAGCACTCGTTTTTTAAATGTTTATGCATCGTATAAAAATGAATTCCAGTGAGCTCCTTCCTGCTGATTTTCTCCCATCACTTGAACCTTCTCTGGCTGATTTTCTACCACAGGTACATACATATATTTTGGAATATAAAGAATTATCCGTCATGACACTTATTTTATTTCGTAAGATTTTCATGGCCTGTTTAGCTCATTGCACTGTAATACAAGCAGGGATCAATATGGCATATAGCACAATTTTGGAAAATGGATTGACGAAAAATTTCAATGTTTCAAAAAGTGAAATGTCGTGGATTGGTAAGATATCATAAAATAGTGTGAATCGGTACTGAAAACTTGATATTCCACGGTGAGAAATCATTTATATGATGTTTGAATAGCAAGTTTAGTAACAATAGCATTGCCCCTTGGAGCTGTCATCGTTGGGCCGCTGATGGACCGCTTTGGTCGCAAGAAAATTTGCATTTTTTCATGCATCCCAAGTATTATGTCATGGCTGATGCTGATGCTAGCTAACTCTGTAACTGTTATTTACGTTGCTCGAGTGATTGCTGGTTTCTCCGGAGGTCTATCAACTGTTTCCGTTATGTATATTTCGGAAATCGCACATCCTCAAATAAGGCCAATGCTACTATGTTTCAATTCTATTTTTGTTTCATTTGGTATTCTCATAACTTACTGTCTTGGTGTCTGGTTGACATGGGACAAAATAGCAATAGTATTTTTTTTCCTAAATTCTTGCATACTTTTCGTGTTGCTATTTATTCCTGAGAGTCCTTATTGGATCATGTGTTTTGGCAAGGAAGAATTTAATGATAAACTGAATCGAGTTCAAGCAGTATTAAAATTCTTGAATAGGTCTGAGCACGTGAGTTTGATTTTCTAAATATAATTTTTATAGTAAAATGCACATATAGGATTTGTAATTCATTATTTAGGCGTTTCAACAAGAACTTCAAAGGATTATTCAGGTTTCGAAAAATTTCAAGAGAAGTGAGAAATCGAACAATTCATTTCGAGAAAAGCTAATATATTTCAAAGATCAAATGAAAGCCCCAGCTGTTTATAAGCCGTCAGTAATCTTATTTGTATTATTTTTAATACAACAACTTACTGGAACTTATGTTATTATTTTCTATGCTCTTTCTGTATTTGAGAGTCTTGGAGGAAAATTTGGAGCCGGGTGGGATAAGTATAATGCTATGGTTACTCTTGGTATATTACGTTTTTGCATGAGTGTTCTTACAGCTCTATTTAGTAAGAAATTCGGTCGGCGAATACTTTGTATGACTAGCGGTTTAGGAATGGCATTTTCAATGTTTTTCTTAGCATCATATATTCATTTTACATCAAATACCAATGAGAATAATGAATCAAATGTCGCAGGTCAACGAGAATGGATCTTACTTTTCAGCACTTTGTTTTATGTTTGTGCAAGTTCCTTAGGATTTGTTATTATTCCATGGACATTGATAGGAGAATTGTTACCAATATCAGTTAAAGGTTTGATGGGAGGGATCATGGTATCAATTGCATATGTGTTGATGTTTGGAATGGTGAAAAGTTATTATTCTATGACGATGAACCTAGGAACTCAAGGTGTATTTTTCTTTTTCAGTGCAACTTCATTCATAGGTGCTATTTTTGTTTATCTATTCGTTCCAGAAACTTTAGGCAAATCATTTTCGGAGATAGAAAAATATTTTAATGGTAACGCAAAACCAAGCATCGGGAATAATTAAGGCGGAAGTCGAGATCATTCATTGTTACACCTAAACTCGAAAGTTCGACATTTAATACGCTATTTCTATCATGAACCCTTTCATAAATAATATTTGAATTTATTGCGTCAAACCAGTATTCACGTCTTCAATGAAAAAATTATGCGCAATAAGCCAAAAAAAAATAATGAAGCCTATATGTATAACATCAGGGTTTTTAAAATACCATTAGACAAACATTTTTAATTTTTTACTCAGTATATCTACACAGTAGTACTTCAAGCTAAACATAAATTTCTGACATTTAATAAATAAGACAAACTTCAATATTTTCGAAATAAAAATGTTGGTTACCATAAGTTGCAATTATTGTTCTTATATAACATTTTGAATTATTCAATTATTTATCAAATTTATTACATTTAATAACCAAGCTATGAAAAGATTGAAAAAGTTTGAACTTTTTTAAAAAATTCAAGTCAGTTTCAAAATTGTACGGAAAGTAACAATAAACAGATGTAATATATTACTCCCAGAACACGTATATATATGTTACGAACGTCTCACAAATAAAGTGAATTTATTAATGTGATTACAGAAGAATTTTATAATTCCATATTTTTCTATGATTCTTTGAAAAAATATCGAAATTTACGTGAAAACTTATAACTGTTATTCAGAGTTTTTTGCTTTCTCTAAAAGAATACACTGACAATCATATCGATTTTTATAATTTCAAAGGAGATACGAAAATGTAGATATAAACGTTTTTATAGAGATAAGAAAACAAGGATCGAATTAATGTATGCTTGCAAATATCCTGCTCGAAAATATTGTTAATTAAATGAACTGTAAATCAGTAATTGCTATGAATATACAGAACAATGATGAAAACAAAAAATTTTCCCTCATATTATGAATAAATTTACTTTCCAACACTGTTTTACTTACTTGAAAAGGGAATGAGAAGGAATCTCATAATCACAACAACCTGTTCTCCCACATCTATGTATGTATAGGTACCTGTAGGTGTTTACATATATGCTGTATAACCTCACATTTCAATCAAGACATGTACTAAAAGAGAAATTGCGCCGATGAATGGGAAATCGCTCGACGTTCCAGCTCGAACCATCATGAAAGTTTGGAGAAAATGAAAATTTTTTGTTGCAAAATTAGATGTATTATCTACTCCTTGCATGTAATTATCATTTTTATAATCATCAGACAAATTTCGTTTGCAACAAACACCAATAATAATGATGATGATGATATCAAGAAACTTATGCACATACAAAACCAATCACAAAATTTGGAAACTAATGAAAGGTAAGTTTTGAAGTGAAACTTTTTTTTCTATATTATCTTTGAAGTCAGAACTTATTGGAAATTTCGATTTTAGATTTGAGCAATGGATAAGTCAATACCTTAAAGGAATTTCATGGAAATTAGGTGAATATGGCAATCCTGCATATCTTAGTGGAGAAGATAAAATAAAAGGAAGCGAAACTATCAAGAAAAAAGCAGTGAATATTATACTTTCAAATAAAATACCTTTACAAAGAAAATTACCAGATGTAAGAGATCCACTGTAAGTTATTTAATTTATCTTTTTCAAAAGAAATTTAGTAACATTCAGAAGACATTATATTAAAATAAATTTCTCTTTTTGTGTACCAGGTGTAAGAATGTAACGTATGATAGTGCTTTGCCTACAGCAAGCATTATAATAATTTTCCATAACGAAGCATTCAGTGTGCTTTTACGTACTGTATACAGTGTTTTGAAAGAAACTCCACCCAAGCTACTAAAAGAAATTATTCTTGTTGACGATAAAAGTGACGAAGGTAATCATTTTACATTTTTAAATAATCTGATGGTCACTGTGATATCTGCATTGCACATTAATCAGGAATTAAATGAATAGGGGAACTCCAAGGACTATTAGAATATTACATTCAAACACGTTTGCCAAAAAAAGTGAGATTATTAAGATTGAAACAGAGACGCGGTTTGGTACAAGCTAGATTGCAAGGAGCAAAAAGTGCAATAGGTGATGTTTTAATGTTTTTAGATGCTCACTGTGAGGTAACAACACAATGGTTAGTCTATTACAGTGTCAACTTTTTTATAATCTTACAATTTTCTGAAATCTTTTACATTTATTACTATAATTTTATATCATGTAACTTCATAATATACAAACTCACTTTAAATTTATATATTCTAGGTTGGAACCACTGGTACAAAGAATAAGAGACAAACGCAATGCTGTTGTAACACCAATCATAGACAACATATCGGAAGAAACTTTTGAATACTCACACAGTGATGAACCATCATTTTTCCAAGTAGGCGGGTTCACTTGGTCTGGACATTTTACATGGATCAATATACAAGAAAATGATTTGAAATCTAAAACTTCTGTGATTTCCCCTGTAAGATCACCTACAATGGCTGGTGGACTTTTTGCAATAGATCGAAAGTATTTTTGGGAAATAGGGGGCTATGATGAAAAAATGGAAGGTTGGGGAGGAGAAAATCTTGAAATGTCATTTCGAGTGAGTATCTTGTCAACAAAACATTGATCTTGCTCATTATTTAATACAATTTTAATTGATTATTTTCATAATTCTAGATATGGCAATGTGGTGGAGTCCTTGAAACCATACCTTGTTCAAGAGTAGGTCATGTTTTTAGAAATTTTTTACCTTATAAGTTCCCGATGGATAAAGATACCCATGGTATCAATACAGCAAGATTAGCAAATGTATGGATGGATGATTACAAAAGATTATATTATTTACATCGAGAAGAATATAAGGTAGTGACAGAGAAATTAAAAATTCATACTGTAAATACAGGAAAATTCTCAAAATATTTCAAACTCAACAGGATAAACCAGAGTTAATTGGTGATATAAAAGACCGAGTGAATCTGCGAGAGCAATTGAAATGTAAAAGTTTTAAATGGTACTTGGATAATGTATATCCAGAAAAATTTATACCAGATGAAAATGTTCAAGCATTTGGTAGAGTAAGAGTTGAAAAAAGTAATTTGTGTTTAGATAATTTACAAAACGATGAAGACAAGCCATATTATTTAGGAGTATATGAATGTCACAACCAACTTTATCCAAGTCAGGTAAATTTAATTGAGAAATTCCAAGAACACATTTAGGATTGAACTTTTTCTCTATATCACAAAACAATATCTTAATATAATTAATAGTCATCCTAAATGTGCTTAATTTGATAACGGTGGTCTTTATTCAATTTGATATCAATTTAATTCCAGTACTTTTCAATGAGTAAAACAGGAGAGTTACGAAGAGAAGATACTTGTGCAACTGTAGTTGAAGATGAAAATTTAAAAGATATTTTTAAAGTTAACATGAAAGCATGTGATGAAATTGAGAATGATAAAGAATGGATGTTGTCAGAGGTATTTTGAATATTTACATTGATTATTTCAGTAATTCTCTCAAAAATAATGCTATTTAACAAAATGTTTCAATCATAGGATGGGAAAATTTTACACCTAAGGACTGGCCTATGTCTTGATTCTACTGGTGTACACAGCAAGGAAGATGTTAGAGCCACTGCCTGTTCTGATTCTCCCGAACAGTATTGGCAATTTGATTTTTATGGCGATAAAATTAACCCTAGGTAAGAAATAGAATTGTTAACAAAAAAGATCAAAACTTCAAAGAAATTCATGAGATGAATTCAAAATATATCTTATATTTTTATATGTAGTATTAAAAATGTTATCTACAATTCTATTATAAAAATTGTTGAACTTATAATTAGGATTTTTACGTAAAAAATATATAACGTGATTCTTCGAAATCAATAGTCAGTAATATATCAAGATACAATCTTATTCCTTGTTCATTTTGTATCTGAATATTTTTCTATTAAATCTAAATTTACCTAAAGCAATGTATCTTCACTTCGAATGTATTCTCCAATATCAGCCTGATGAAAACAAATCACTGCCATTGGATCTGCATTCTTGCATTCAAGAGTACTTTTTGCAGCAACTCCAAAACCCTTAAATTAATTAAACACAGTGAAATTATTCAAGTTGACAAATTCTCAGTGAGGAATTATTTGTTTTTGATGAACTAAATTTGAAAATATTAATTTACAATAGAGCTGTGATTACAGAAGTTCAAAGACTACAAGTCAAGGTATCAACTTACCAAAGGTAAGTCATTCATCGAATACACTACAACTCCTTGATATTTTTCGGTATTTTCTGTAATCCTTCCAAGACCAGCTTTATTCACATGATTGCCATATAAATATTGTTGCTCTGCCGATGACTTGATCCATATTTTATGCTGAAAATTTGAATGAATTTGAATCGAGAATGATTAATATTATAAGCTAATCTTACCTTAGCAAAAGGTGCCAAATAATGCAATGACGTTATGTGGAGCCTGAACTTTCCAGATTTTGTGAACTTGCCAATACACGTTCCGACACTCATTAGATTATCAGGTGCCACTGTATTAGCCAGGGCCAAAATCTTTTCCGATACATAATACACTCTGTCTTTCTTTTCTCGCAAACAATAAGTACCATCTGGTCGATCAATGAGATGCTTGACATTATCCCCTATGCTGGAAATAATATACTAATGGTCAGATATTGAAATCAAAATGAAAAATAATAAATAAATCATACGGATTAGGTCTGAATTTTCAAGCACATGACAGAAGTAAACATAACCTAGAAGATCGTCAAAACTAAGAAATTAAAACTTACTATTTTGTAAGTTTTTCAAAGACCACTTTGGTCCTCTCTTCGGACAGTCGTCTCATTGTGTATCGCGGTGTGAAATTTTCTGGTAACTCTCATAAACTCCAGAAAAAGACAATAATAGAATACAGATAGAAATAAATGAAAATAAACACGTGAACACTGAGCGGTGAAAGAACGATTTTGAAACGCAGAGAACATGTGCTCGTTTCTTCAATCTTCAGTCGCTTCGTCTGCAAGCGTGCGATGCGATTATGATGCCATCTTCATTCTTCAGTCTTCAACTCCACCAGCCCCACTCTCAGGGCCCTACACTCTACTGCACATAACCGGTCTGCCGCCGCCTGGTAAATAACCGGCGGTGTGAGCGATTCACGACTCACATCACGAGAAGCCGCAGAGAAGGCATAAAGTATCTGAAGCATTTCAATAAGCTAATTTCTTACTCCATCAGGGGCTGATATGAGAATTCCAGAGCGGGCTCAGAGCAATATTGGCGAGAAAAGGCTTGAGGGGAAAGCTCTGACGCGCAACCGGCGTCAGATGCCTTATTCGCGTTCACGCCCTCCTGGTTCGTATATATACCTATACCGGGTTGGTAGTCCAGAGACGCTTTTATAACTTTATCCCGACGAATGAGCGAGCCCGAGCCACAGCTACGTAGTTAGTAATATATATAGTTATAGATATCCAGCCTTTCTCTTGCGCGCAGCCGTCCTTCCAAAATCAATGAAAGCCTAGCCGCGCAGTCGGCAGTGTCGGCGCACGCAGTCGGCTCGCAGCTTCTCGGTCGCGTTCACCTGTTGATCGCTTGTCCGCTTGTTGCCCTACCCGCTGCAGTACTTATCTACAATCTACACCCGCGAGAGACAAACAAACGTACATACTTCTACCTACAGGTAATTTTCAAGCTTCTCGGTTTGCTTTCGATGGCTTTCCTGCACGATCATTCCACTCGTCCGTATTTCCAGTTAAACCCTGTGTAAACACTGGTATCTTATACGCGAGTTCACCCTTTCCGCCTACGCCTCAACTGCACCGACACCTCAATTTGTTTGACATGTTTCGTTCGTAATTTTCCATGTTCAAGTGAAAATTTGTAGTTATTGACTAACCGCGCGACACTTTTATCGGATCTATATGTACTTGCTTATTTATTTTTACGTTTTATTTATCACCTTATCTAACAAATTATTTCGAACCTGGAGTTGCGCGCTAAATGTTGCGTAGTGTGTGACTCGTGAGTCACAATCGTGTATGAATTGACAAACAGCTTCGAGTTATCCAATCCCAATTAAATGCATTCCTGTAAAAGTGTGTGGTGTATGATTGGAAAAGAATGTTCTATGTATAAGCAGTGTTTATTTTATACAGCATTTACTACAGTCCCATCACATCATTCCATATGTCTAATGAATATCAGTATGAATATCAGATTTGCACAGGTATGTTTGCTTCTAAAACCCTTCGTTTTTGCACATTGTTTGATTTGGTTGTTCGCTCTGATTTTTTTTTCAATTTTTCTTTCAAAGCTTCAATCTAAATGAGTGCAGTTACGCGTAACTTATGAGTACCAAAATATTCAAATGCATCTGGAATTATTTTAGACATGGACCAAATAGGCGAACCAAGTCAGAGAGAAAGATTGGAAGGATTTGACTTTCTGTTCTACTTGACTGAAGCTGTTGGTGTACTACTCATAGTTTTGGTTGGAATATGGGTTTTCCAGTTTCGAGGAGGTCTAGCTTGGACTTCGAATCCTGGTTTAGAATTCAATTGGCATCCTCTTCTGATGACTATTGGCCTTGTATTTCTCTACGCCAATGGTAATTCACTTTTACTGCTAGCTCATACTTTATAATTATGTAACTCATATTACTGTTCAAAATTTCTTTATAGGAATGTTGATATATAGATCTCAAAGAACAGTACGTAAAAGGCGTCTAAAGTTGATGCACGCTGGAATTATGATTTTTGTTATATTTCTCACTCTGATTGCTCAAATAGCAGTTTTTGACAGTCATAATTTGGCACTTAGCGGTCCAATACCCAACTTGTATTCACTACATAGCTGGGTTGGGCTTACAAGCATTCTTTTATTCTGTTGTCAGGTCTGTTAAAATGTCTTTTTAACTCATAATATAGATACTGATTATGAAAAGAATTAACAATGTTTTGTTTGAAATTTTTCAGTGGGTTGCGGGTCTTGTATCTTTTCTTTACCCTATAATACAACCTCCATTACGAGCTGCATATTTACCAATACATGTATATTTTGGTACAGCTGCTTTTATTGGTACAATTGCTTCTTGCTTAATGGGACTTACTGAAAAAGCATTGTTTGTTCTCAACGATAAAGATGCACCAATGTAAGTACTAAATCAGAATATCAAACTATAATAATTATAACTTTTCTCTAATTATTGTTTTTCATCAACAACTTTACAAAGTAAAAAAAAAAATAAATAATATTTATGTATATTGTTGAAGACAAAAAAGAATTAATTTTAAATTAAAAAATTAACAAATTAAATTTTTTCCAGAAAATATTCTCAGCTTCCATCTGAAGGTGTTCTAATCAACTTTATTGGTCTCCTTTTTGTTGTCTTTGGTGGTCTTACTGTGTATCTAGTATCTCAAGACAGATATAGAAGACTTCCTCGCCCTGAAGATGATGTTCTATTGACTGGTAGAAGTGAATAGAATGAATTTCGTTTGTGAAATTCAGTTCAAAAGGTACAAAAAATCCAGACTTAATATGGCAATTTTGCCCTATTTATTGCTTAACACCCAAACTAACAAATATTTTTGTGAGATGAACGAATATAAATTACCAAGCTCTGAATAATCATTTGCGCTCATGTGATTAAAATTTTATGATTCAGGATAGAATCATGTCATTCATTCAAAAGTGTGTATATGTATACACATGATAAGTATAAAATTATTCTAATGTAAGTTATTGCAATGTAATTTTATCAATTTAATACTATTTGTACAATCATATTACAACCAAATCTATATTCAACCAAGGTGCTTACATTATGGTGTCTCATTTAGTTGATAGTTTCTTGTGAATATTTCCAAAGAAAATGTATAAATATTATATTGTCTTTCACACTGCGTGCATTTTATATATTTTTGTTGTAATTATTTGATAACTTAATGTTTCTAACTCATACTTGGGAAAGTTTTAAGAAATATTGAAACTGTGAACTGGAGTATATAGCACTACTTTATATTTTTAAAATGAGTGAAATCATACTACCCACTTATTTGTGTAAAATTCATTATATTGTAATTGTAAAAGAAGCTTTAAATAAAATTCATTTACGATGCATCTAATGGATGCATAAGAAAATTATCCTACATTTTTTTTTTGGAAAATAGAAAATTGTGCGACTAGAGCGTGAAGTGAGTGATCATACGCTTTGCAAGTGATGATTCGCGTACGCTATGAGATAATCTTTCTGGCATCTCTAATACGAAAAACAAGCATTAAAAATTTGGATACATCTAGTGAGAATAAACCTTGAATGAAAAAAATTATGAAAAATTGAACTGCACATTGAATTGGAAAAAAAATTGTCGTGTTCGTTACTGAGAATGAGTAAATAAAAAAATGGTGGTATCGAAATTGATAATTTGACAGAAAATTATTTCAAACTTAGGTTGATATCATTTTGGATCTATAATTTTGAAGAAAAATATAAAATAACCGACGAAAATAAATATTCTCATATAAATATTACTTTTTCATGTGCAATATAATATGACTTCACTATTCGTTGTATATTTTACTGATATTATACTTGACTCCGATTTTCATTTTGATCGCGTAATAACTCAGATTAATGTTAATACACATACTTACGTAGCTTTGCAGCAGTGTCGCTCTCAATTTCATCTTTCATATAATTCCAAAATAATGAATGAATAATTGAAATTAATCACCTCGATATTTTATGTCACATTGACTTTTTATAATTCACAGTGGGATCGAAGATAAATGGCCATATATATAATTATTCATCCTACTGAACTTGAAGGAATATCGTTCCGTCATAATTTGAGATTGTATTATGTAACTTAATCCTTATTTGATCATGATTCTCATTCAATGTAACCACAAGGTGTCGATATACATAATTAGACCACGATTCTTGGATCAAATTTCACACATCGTATCAATGACGTGATACATAAACGAAGGTAAATAGCAGAAAATTATGTATCGCTACCTACTTATATATAATATTCTGATTTTTTTTCATTTGCGGTTTTGCGGAGAGAAAGCGGATATCAGTTATTTCAATTGATTTTTGTTGAAAAATATAATATTTATCGCAGTTTTTACACACTTGTGTTGTTATATACGAATTTCTATACAGATCATAAATCAATTTCACATCAAAATTATGTTACTTATCCAAATAAAAATCTGGTGAACAGATTTTTCCTTCGGGAGTTCTTGTTCTTCTTCGGTCGAATGAGAAAGAGTACATTTAGAGTTATCAATGATAATCTCTCTATACGAAAAATAATTGATTTACCGCGTTGGCGGAAAAACCTTGCTTTTGACTCGATCATTCTGACTAATTTGAAGTATAATACAACTCGCTAAATTGAGATTTTTTCTTGACCGATTGAGATGCCGCGGCTGTGATTGTGTAATTCACCGCGGTAATCACACAATCACACGCATGTATCATGTACCGATCTGCAGAACAAGCTCTGTTAAGAATTTTGGACAGGCTATCTTTTTCTCTTAACACATACATCTAAATGACGAAAAAGAGCCGAAAAATTTCTGAGAATCTTTGACATTCAGAAAGCTGGCTTTATTCAAAAATTGACTGAAAGTCTTCACCGGAGTTCTCCAAACTTTCCCTATGAGATTTTGAATTGGGAACAGCTGGAGGCAATTAAGCTCTTGCGCGAGCTGTCATCGCTTTTTCAGCTGAAGTTCAGCTCAGTCTCCAAGTATTCAAGTAGCTGAAGTTTATCAAGATTCAGAGGATTCAGAAAATCAGCGATAGAATTTCCTCTGCATCAACGAACTTCAAATCTGATTTCACCTAGGTCCGCCGAGGTTTGTGATAGACTGGTACATACATGCCCTATATAGAGGCGTAACCGGATAAAAAAAGAGCAAAAAAAAGTAGCAAGAGCTACAACTTGTATACTCTTGACATTGAATACCCAAATTTTAATTGAAGAAAATATGTATCCAAACTCTTTGTTTCATGATTTTTTCCGATGGATATCAATTTCATAAGTATTTAACTAATATAAACGATTAGAAAATTATATTCAATCAATGATGATAATCATTAGAAAACGTAACGAACATCAATATTCAACAGTTAATGACTATATTCTCTGATATATACTACTCCTTTGATACATCATTCAAATATTCCCGCTATATTTCCATAACCGCGAAATTTTTTTCTCAATTTACTCGAAAATCATGCGTGCGCAATCAAAATGTACAAGAACATTGTCAATTTTATTTTTGAAGCGCGATCTATCTGTATATTCAAATACTAACATTAACATTCATGGATGATAACTTTTAAGGGCTTATTCGTGCGCAGCAAAGACTGCCAGGGAGTAACGTCAGTTTGGTGGTTTCGTCTGGTTTCGTCACGGTTGTCAGTGATATTTGTAGCATTTTAAGATACGTTAAATAACTTTAAACATGAGTGAAGCAGCATCTTCCAGTACGAAAACATTTGCCGAGAAGCAGGCAGAAAGGATGAAGCGTTTGAAAGACCTTCATCTGAAAAGAGTTAGTACTTGGATATTCTAACCTAACTTTGAATGTTTACGTTTTTCGTATCGTACACAAATAAATTTTTCTTCTTTTCCAATACTCAATCAAACCATTTTCCAGAACGAAGCTCGTCAACAAAATCACAAAGAAGTTGTTGAGGAAGACAAACGCAATAAATTACCGTCGAATTGGGAGGCTCGTAAACGTCAGGCTGACTGGATAATCAATGATGAAAAATCAAGAAAAGAGGCTGAGGAAAATGTAAAATTTAACATTCATAAAATAATATCACCTTTCAAATGAAATTTGTAAACATATTGATATATTCTGTCACAGGGACTTGATTATGACAGAGTGAAGCTTTTACACATGGATGCAATAGAAGCAGAGCGGCTATCAAGGAAAAGAAAAAAGATTTCACCTAACGATGGCTTTGCTGATTTTGAACAAGCAACAGTGCGTCAGTACAAACAACTTGTCAAAGGAATAAAGCCTAATATGGAAGCATATGAAGAAGCTAAAGAAAAACTTGGACCAGCATTTTATGGTGACAGAAACACAATCCTCCATGGACTACATGTAGATAAAAAAGATGCAATTGATAAGATGGTAGCTGACTTGGATAAACAGTAAGTACCTCAAAAGAGTATAAATACAATAGAAACAAGTACATGACTACTTATCACAATTCATATAAAATACTTATCATATGTTTATGATTTTCAATTTTCCTCTAATATTCAATATTTCTGAAATTTGACTCAATTTATTTTCCTAGGGTTGCAAAGCGCGAGAAATACAGTAGAAGACGTATGCGCGATGATGATGCTGATATTGATTTTATCAATGAAAGAAATGCTAAATTCAACCAGAAACTCGAACGATTTTATGGAGAGCACACCAGAGAAACAAAACAAAATCTTGAGCGTGGTACAGCAATTTAGATTATTCTATTCTATTTATTTTCTGTAGTAAATTCCGCAATAATGGTTTCATCTTGAATAATGAATTTCAAGGAAATCATTGTATTGTATTATAAGGACTGTATAATAATTAATTAGAATATTGAAACGATGTAAGATGTTAAGGTTTATTCTTTAATTGAAAATGAAAAACATTTTATGAATTAAATAAAACTATTCTATTTCTAGAATAAACAACATCGTCTCTTTTTACATCTGTTTACCTTACAATATATAATTTGAAATAAAAATGAAAAATATTACAATGTCATGACCTGAATATACAATATATTCAGATTCGTTACTTCAAAATTGAGAACTTGATTGAACTTTGAGTTCTTTTCAAATGATAATTATTTTATTGCGCATATCCAATTTTAATAGATGATTATATTTTGTTTTTTAGTAAGCCAAACCTTATTTATTAGAAAATTTAATTATTTATTGAGTGATTTTCCTTGATATGTATATACAAATTGAAGTTTCCTAGAATCTGCTTGAGCTATACCACCCGATTATGGACTGTTCCTGTGAAAATATTAATATGTATTGGTTGCGTATTGCCATAAAATATTGGTGTATTCTGGGTATCGCATACACTTACTTCTATGTGGTAAATTGTGGTGATGTGTAACCCGTATATGAATATCCTGGGTGTCCCCTAAATACAGAAATATTGAAGTGAGCTCTACCTGTTTCCGTTGAACAATCTCATTTGAGATGATTCACATGTTTGCAAATTATTAATCAAGCTGACTGTTAATGAAAGATAGTAAAAGGAGATAGTAAAAAAGCAGTTCATCGTTGAATTCAGTTTATTTTTCATTGATTTGCAATTCATTTTAAAATGGTAACTTATTCTATATGTTCCAGCTTAAAGATATTGAAAAATAGAATTGCTTATAAGTTATCATGGTCGTTTATTTTATTTTATACAAAATCTTAAAACTGGTCAGGTTAAATTGTATCACAGATCGATAATAGCACTGATCTAATCATTCAATCAAGTATCAGTTAGAAAATTTAATTCAAATTATGCAAAACACACACATCATACATGCCGTTACATAAATCTGATGGGTTTTAGAAATAGTTTGATTTATCATCTGGATGTTGAAGGAAAGCTTGACATACTGGATGCAAATTGTTGATTTGTACTTCTTATATTCATACCTTGTGTACCTTCAGCATGTCTAGGTATGTTGCATTGTTCGCACTCGTGCATTAGTGGATGATTATCAAAGGTACACCATTTACAAACCCACGATGGACCATCCATCTCCTCTTGATTATTTGCTCTGCTTGATTCAGTTTCCCATGCTGGTGGTTGACTAGGTAACGGTGGTGGTACTACGTTAGACATTTGAGGAGTATATTCTTGTCCTGTATAAATACTCTGATAGAACTCTTCATTTGTTTCTCCAAGTGGAACTGTAAATTGTAATCATAAGTCATGCCAGGTTATTGAAATAATAAATTTCGATTGTTTTCTCGAATCCATTTGTTTTACATCCAACACTATAATTATATGATAATAGAATTTGAATAAATATTGATACACATACCTCTACGATCCGATTTTTTATCAACTTCTTCCGTCAACCTGTCGCATTCTAATTGCAATTGGTATATTTCACTTCTCAGCTGTCGCTCAATATCCTGAAATTAAAATGGTATTTAATGTTTTGTTGAAAAATTATTCATTTGAAAGATTTTTCCTTGAATAATCTCACTTTCGGAGGAACATTGGATTTTTGTGACTCTGTTAAAGATTCCACTTCTTTTCTCACAGCTTCGAGTTTGATTTTTTCCTCGTCTAATGCTTTGGCTAATCGATTCTTTCTAATGAGCTGCTCCATAACTAGAGGTTTGAACTCATCTTCAACTGTGGAAACATAAAAAATTTGCCGAGTTAAAATAGTCTTTCGGGTTGCCGTGTAACATTTTGGCTGAATCCTTAGAGGCAAATTTTGAATTCGGAGTTGGTAATTACGCCGAGGGAAGAGAGCTTGACGCCAGCGAGAAAAGTATATGCAGGGAAAGAGAGAAGAGGGATGAGAGGGAGACAGAAAGACGGAAATAGAGAGCTTGCACGCGCGTATGAGCATTTCAGGTGGGCGACCGAATAGGAAATACTCCCGCGGGCTCTATATAGCTCGCGTGGCGGGGGTCAGGAATGCGTAAATATCTTCCGGAGCCCGCAGTCGTGCGACCGCGTATATATATATATATATATATATATACCTTGAGCCACACACCACGTGCGTCCAATAGCGGCCGCAAATGCTTATCTCATCCATGCCAGGTAAACGTTTCCGTAAAATTTCATAGACTTTATAGATAGATAGATATCACAAAGGTTGATTCTTCGAAAGTACCAACTTATCAATGAGATGTCTAATCGTATAGTCCAACGGAAGTGTCAGTCAACTCAAAAATCAGTATAAATGGACGACTTGCTAGATAGTCGCGTTGTTTAATGTTCAAATAAAGCGGTACAGAAGTGTCAAGCCATATAGTCACCTTGGTCCAAGATAGCGCGATAATCAAGAGGTAGATCTGACGGCCTGTCGGTGCCGGGGTTGGTTTGAGGTACTCGTGGTATTACTCCCATGTTCGCCGGGGGCGCGACAAGTGGTGTCGTGGGCAAACTGCTCGGGGGAGTCGTTGCGACGCTGTGAGCCGGGTCCGAGGGCGTCGTTGGTGCACTCATTGTCGCCGTCGGTCGCGCCAGCTGACTCGGAGGCCCCGTCGGCAGACCTGCGATAAATTATTCCATTGTTACTGCCACACGTTTTACTCTTCCGAGCTCGTTTCACATTCCTTCACAGACGCTAAACGTCAAGTACGAGTGACAAACTACCAAACAGGAAAATACTACTCGAACTGGATATGTATTCACGTTTTCAACTATTCTCATCGGAAGTATCGGTTATGCGAGAATTCGATAGAAAAAAAAAAATTAGTTCATCGCTAGATGTATAGATGAGAGTTGCGATACTCATTATATAAATACTGTATGAGCTTTTCATTATTTATGTATTGCTGCTTACACGAACTTGCTGCGCTGACCATTATGTAATTGAAAACTTATCCAGGCTTTATTTGCTAGCATAAATTGAAATGGAACGAATGATATAATTAGATGTCGCCAGTCTCTTGGCAATTTAATTAGGTTATTGAAGCATTCGGAATGTATGTACAACGTTGTGCTGACTGCGATTTGCTAAATAATATGAAGACAATATCGATGGCAGATAAGAAATAGTTGCTGATATATAAGTATCAGTAAAATAAGTAGGGGAGACCGGGGCTAGTTGGCTACAGGGGCAAGTTGACGCAATGGCTATATCTCGTAATCTATCATATATATAGCACCACAACATATATACCACATGATCAACTCTTTGTTTCGTATATATGCTGTGAGTTTCAGTCCGATAGCTGCCTTTGTCGCGACAAGAGGTGAGATTTTGAGTTTTCGTATACCCAAAGTAATTTTTCATAATTGAAGGGAATAATAACTTTCACTATAAATAATATCCGTGAACCTTATTATTCATATAGCATTCTGTAGTAAAACCTTCAATCTTCATAATCAGTAAGAAAGAAATTTCAAACAATGCATTTTAATTATAAATAATCTCATGTTAAACTTTTGTGGACCCTTGGGGCTAGTTGGCGTTTTTTTTGGGGGCACATTGTCGTTTACAATGAAAACTAATTTTTGCAGAATTCTTCAATAAAGATGGTTCGCACGTATATTCGCAAGGCAGAAAGACGCGAAATACGTAAAGAATTGATAATCACAAGCAATACATAGCAATAGGATAGCAATAGGATTTTACATAGCAATAGGATGGATGAACGAAACATTGTTCTGTGAATATTTAAGGTTTTTTGTTCAACATACCAGATGTTCCAAAGAGAAACCAGTCTTGCTTTTATTAGATAATCATGGATCTCATTTAAGTATTGAAGGGATAAACTATGCAAGAGAAAACGGAATCACTATGTTGTCTTTTCCAGCCCATTGTTCGCACAAATTACAACCTCTCGATAAGAGCGTCTACGGGCCTTTGAAAAAATACATTAATAAACATAGTGACAATTGGATGACCAATCATCCAGGAAAAGCCATGACGATTTACGATATCCCAGGAATAGAGAAATTGGCTCTGCCTCTCGCAATCACAACAAATGATATTGTAGCTGGATTTCAATCTACAGGGATTAGTCCATATAATAATCGAATTTTTCAAGACCATGATTTTATGGGAGCATACGTCACAGACAGAGAATGTCCTCCAGATACTGAAAAACTTATCGACAATGTCCATACTGTAGCTACTGAGAGTTCAAGTTGTGAGAAAAGTACTGGAATTGGAGGTAATAGTCATAATTCTATATCAAATAAGTGGGAAAACCCCGTAGCAGAGGTTATACCACTTCCTAAAGCAAGCGTTCGGAAAAAAAAATTCGAAAGGAGGAAGAAAACATCAACTATTCTGACTGATTCTCCAGTGAGAAATAAACTTGCTGAGGAGAAGATGATTCGTGAAAGTAATAAGCAATCTAAAATAAAAAAATCAGATGCTTTAAAAACAAAACCTGCTGCAAAAAAAGTAAACTCCAAACCAAAAAGAATGTTGGACAGAAAATGTATTAAGAAAACAAGAGTTGAATTGGAAGGAAACGAATCATCTTGCTCAGTTTGTGAAGAACTTTTTTCTGAAATCCACAGGGAATCGTGGAATCAATGTTTAATGTGTAAAAAATGGGCACATGAAAAGTGCGTCAGAGTGACCAAACTATATGTTTGCAGTGAGTGTCAAAATAGTTGAAGATTTTGTAAATATGTTTGTTCATTGTTATTTATTTGGAAAATTATTGATAATAATTTAAAATTGTTGCGAAAAGTATTGTATTTGATTAATAATGTTGATATTCTTCGAGAAAATATAGTTCATGTTTATTCTATTCGGTTTAATTTCATGTGAATTAATGACCGCCAAATTGCCCCGACATAGACGCCAAAATACCCCGTACATGGGGTCAGTTGACCAAAAAATTACTCGATGAAAAATGAATTATTTAAAAAGAACTACTCATTATATCTCAGTAAACCAAATTTTAGCATGATCTTTGACTGGAGTACTATCAGTTGATAGGTTTAGATCTTTATTTCTACTGTGTGGGTGGAAGCTACAAGCATAAATGTAAAAAACGCGTCAACTAGCCCCGGTCTCCCCTACAATACAATTTTTCTTATCAGTACAGAACTTCCGCATTGCGTTATTTTTGTATTTCTCTGTTATTTGATAAAACTGTTTTATCAATAAACACAATGGACATAGATTTGTTCGCAAGTCATTTTTGGCAAAGAACATATATTTAGATATTGTCTTTCTCGCGAGAAATTTATCGATTTCAATGAGTCTCTAAAATATCATTAAATTTCAATCCGATGACTCCGTTCAAAGATGACTCCGTCTAATCTTTCTATCGTGACAAAACCGCGCAACGACTGATTTTGATTGAAGCCAAATTGGACGAAGTTCGGCGAGCACCGAAGCAATGGTAAAAGCTGTCACCTGGAGGCCTGCTGGAGCCGGTGGGATTATACATGAGGGCAGCGAGGCTGTTTGGCCTCTGGGGCACCGGTGGCGGCTTGATTCTGCCGGCGATCACCTGTCCGCCGTGGCCTATGCTGATCTGTAGCCGACTCTGGAAGCCCCTCGGGTCAAGCGACGAGCTGGAGTAGGTGAGGCTCGAGCCGTGCGAGCTTATGTCGATCGGCGGCTGGGGCTCAGCCGTTGGTGGCCTCAGGGTCAGGCTCACCGAGGTGAAGCTCCGCGTCGTCGGCTCCGACGGAGCTGCGAGCATCGGCGAACTGTCAGCCGTCCTCTGCCTCGCGTTACCCACCTCTGGAATAATCAACGAATTTCATCAAAAGTCCCAGCTGTGTCGGATGAAGTGTAGACTGCTTCGTTGCGAGATAAAACAAATTGAAACCAATTATGGATTAGACACTGTTCAACCATTGTCAGTTTCAATTTTAATCAATGTAATTGTAACTGCTGTGTATATGCGCGAGTGTTTCAATCGTAACTTGCACATTTATTTTGACATCTTAAAAGCGAGAAAAACATCACTTTATATACGTGAAAACCGAGACAAAAATCATTTACAATTATTGAACTTATTGTTAGATCAAACGTATAGTATTTCTTATAGGGAATGAAGAAAATATAACGATTTTGATAATTTCATTACGGATGTAGCAAAGGAAATGATCTTACAATTGATAAAAAAATTAAAGTATAATTTTGTCAGTTTATGGAAGTTATAATTGTATGTCAAGCCTGACTTGCAATACGTTGAAAATTAAAAAAGCCCTTTATATTATACAAACTAACGTTTGCGATCCGAGTGCAGCTTTGGTGCGAATTTGCGCGTGCCGAAATAGGCTGGATGAGCGAGGTGCATATTTTTCGCAACCCGCGGGAGAAAAGTGCCATTCTTTGCAAACGCCAGGACGCAAAGTTTGCCCTCTATTCGGGCTGGGATGAAATAGCAGAAGCATGCACTTGAGCGCGTTTAGTTGGTGACCCGAGTCAAGTAAAGGTCAAAAGTCCGCAGTGTCGAAAAACACCTACTCACTAACTTTCTTACAGTGAAACTTCACTGTAAGCTTCAGTCAAATATCGCTCATTGTATAACAGTAAAAATTTGTAATTTTATTTTTATAGTTTAAAATTCACTGTAGTTACGTGAATTTCTATTGTAGTACAGTAGATAATCCACTGTTGGTACAATGAAAAACGTTTCACTGAAGCTTACAAAGAGCTTTTCATTGTAAGGAAGTGACAGAGTAAACGTGCCAGGTGCATACATGACTTTCTGTTACGAGGGAGAAAACAGCGTTTTTTGGTCCGGACATCGAATCTGAAATGCTTGTTTTACTCTCAAGGAATTAAAAAACTCTTTCTCGTCCCAGCGGCCTCAAAGTACCAACTTCCTGGCAACGTCCTGTAGTCTGCAAAGAATGGCACTTTTCTCCCGTTGGTTACGAAAAATAGTCAACCTCGCTGAAGTGCATAAAATACTATAATCACGAACGAAATGAACAACTGCTGATATTGGCTATGAATTTCATCGCGAGTTGATGTTGAACCTCATTTGATAATTGCAAATTGGTTTTTCGACACGTGGACAAGCTTGCAGCAATTGAATATCAACACTTGCAGCGCCTGAGTCTAACATTCGCAGTCACACGGCCGTTCGACGCTGCAGGGATAAAGAGCGAAATGCACGCGCGAGACCTTGAGGGCTTTGAGGGCTGCGGGCGATGTTGAGTTGGAGCTCGTTGAAGAAGCCGGCGGAGGCGCAGGCGGGAGGCGCGGAGGTCGGCAGCCGAGGCTGCGGCACCGACTCGCGCCGGCTCGCGTCGATGTCGAGCGAGGAGGGCCTGTGTGGCCGGCTGCTGCTGCTGCTTGTCGACGAGACGGAGCCGGGCCGAGCCTCGTCGCGGCTGCTGCTCACGGAGCCAGGCAGTGGCTCGGGCTGGGGCGCGGGCGGCGGGAACGCACCTGGCGGAGGTCGCGACTCCTGGGTGGCGCGCAAACTCCTCGCGCATGACTCCCTGTCGTGGCTGTTCTAAAATCAAATTCGACTCGGTCATGCTCCTCCTTCGATCCCCCACTCGCATCCACGCAACAGTAACACAGTATTCGATAGATTCGCGATTGTTAGCCGGTAAGTTATTATATCAAACGCCAATCGTCAAAGACAACTTTTGTTATATGTATATGCATTCACAACAATGCCCTTCTCAATGAAGAGGACAAATAACCAATGGTAAGATAAACTATCTCAAAGAATCTAGAACTCAAATTATCTATACAAGCGAATGGATTTCATCAAATAGAAAACTCGAAGAAGACATTGTTGAGAGTATATATACATTCATTAATTAATACAATATCCTTTGTCTATTTATCATTCAAATCATTAAAATCAAATATTATTGCTATATTATTTTGTGGTAAGCGAAACCGTAGACGTGCCCGTGAAATAAAAACATCAGACTCAACATTTCATTCGCTTTTCAGTATGTTGTAAATAAACATATAGCTTTAATAAGAAAACGCATTTTACTATTCGAAAGAATGGGAAATAATATTGAGGGTCTAGTCATTGATTTTCAACAGTAATGATGAACAGTAATATTTGAAACTGATGAAGAATCAGGTTCAAATAGAGATTCGAGGAAAATTTGAATGATTAGTCACGAAATTCTTCAAACTACAATTTTTGTTTTTCATCAGATCTAAAACATATTGTTATAGTCTTCGATTATTCACGAGCCACTACCTGTGAGATGACTAAACAAGGTATCGTGGACTGCGTCGAACGAGAGTCGATTAAGGGGTTAATATTCACACAAAGCACTGGACGGGCTTCTAGCATCGCATTAAATATAAAAGGGCACACTTTGGAGCAAAAACAATTCCATGCAAAGTGAAAACCCAAATGGCCGCCATTGTCACGGATCCACAGGCCCTTTCAAACGTCCCGATGTAGCTGTTGCTACACGTATATATTTATGCATACGTCAGGATCGGGAAAAGGTGAACTGAATGAGAGACGCGTGGCGCATACGTCGCCTGTACCTGAACAATGCATTGGGAGACAACGTGATCGGGGAGCGCAGGAAACTGCTGCTTCAGCTCGTGGAACAGCTGCATGATGGCGATTTTAGAGCAGTGGCGCTCCCCCATCGTGGACCCCCATCCTCCCAGCCGCAACTACCTGTCAGCCCAATCAACCCAATCAACTTTTCATATTCTTCCCTCAGTCACGTGTTTCTTTATTTTACATCAACTGCCTACTTTTATTCACGACTTGTTATATTTCAATAATTGCTTTTATATTTTGTATTTTCACATTTTATTCGTGTTCATCTTTCGAAAGTGATTAATGGTAAAAATAGTCAAATTATCACGTCTATCCAAGAGACGTAATCCCATTTGTCAATCTATACCAAATTATAGATATACAGGACGTGCATAATCAATAATGATTGACAAACATCTCACGGAAATTAAGTCTCAACGGCTGCAAATATAATATATTAAGGTATCCAAAAGCAGTTTCAGAAAGTTTTATCTTGACAATTGCTCACTCAAAATAGCCTTACGCTATCCTTGTTAGTTTTTAAGTATTCACGGTTTGTACTATAATTTCCTGATCATTGGTTACTTATATTTAGGGGAGAGGATAAGTTAAACTCCTTTGCGTCCTTTTATTTTCGACGGAGTTATTTTTTCAACCGATCACAGGATAATTTATTCACTTATTCACCAAAAAATCCTGTGTATAAAAATTATATTGATTTAAATTTGTTACCAAGTTCAATCTTGTATGATCAAATAATTTATGAATATTTTACACTTCGTTACTTGTTTTCTAGTCTAATTTTCGGTCGACTTTACGAAGCACGCGAACAATCTGAAATAACTCATATTCATCATAAAAATGATATGACAAAACAATTGTAGTAAATAATAAAGAGTAAATATTATTACGATCGAGATTGCGTGCAAACTTTTTCATTCAGACCAGCTCAAAACACTCGACTAGATCGAATGAAAACATAGTGACAGGAGAACTCATCAAGCCGCAGAGGCAACGCACCAACAAAGCCCAAGTCGAAGTGAGAAGAGATGAAAGAGAATCGAGAGAATGTTTCAAGTCGAGCATAGCATAGAAGAGAAGTAGAAGGAAGAAGACGAAGACCGGGTTCTTATTTATAAAGTAGTTGACCCATTTTTAAGCGGGTGAGCAGCAACAGAAGGGAAGAAAATGCGAGACCCATTGAGTTTATTATACTGGGGACAACGATCGTAGGCGCGCAAAGGCAAACACCTGCCGATTGTATATATATATATATATATATATATATATATATATATATATATATATATATATATATATAGTCACTCGTGCAGTCGCATAAGTAGCCGGCACTCGGCCCCCTGATTCTCTCACACGTGTTCCTTCTCTGAGTTTTGATATACTTTTATATATATATATATATATATATATATATATATATATATACACATTCGCTCTTTTACATTCGCGTGCGCGTGCCCAAATATACTCACTTCTTCGCTCTGTATCTTACTACTCTGCAGTTGATGATTCACTGGCTTATTCACTTGCTTCAGACCCGATTCAATTATATTTTTATACTCTCTAAAATGGTTACAATGAAAAACCACTTATAAAGGTAAAAAATCAGTGTAATGCAGTGGATGAGCCATGATTTTCGTATTTTCCGCACATGTTGCATGCACAACTATTTTGTTACGAGGGAGAAAACAGCGTTTTTCAGTCCGGGCACCGGACCTAAAGCGCTAGTTTCACTTCCTAGGTCAGTTAGAGTCTAGCTCAATCAGTTACGAACTACTTGAAGTAATAAGGTTATAAACGGGTGTATTGAGATATGCGATGAATAACATCTTATTTACATAGTACACATGACCGAGAGAAAGTGTTAAAATACTTTTAACTGGGTAAATATTGACCGCTTCTTTTGCATTTCGATGCAACTGGGTTTATTATAAAAAAAAACGCCCAAGCATCAGTCTCTTTCTCTATCCTACCTCAGTTATAGAACGAATTACTGTATAAGTGCGTACTTCTCAACGTAAACGTGTGCCTTTAGGGGTAACTTTTTGCCTCGTCAACTTTTTGCGAAGCAAAAATCTCTCTAAATTTTTACGTACACGCGATCGCACCGACGAGCCAGAGAGTGATTTACTACCAGCGAAAATACTGCACAAAACACACAAACCCATGTTTATTAACGCATACCTCTCCAAGTCTAATATTTATCTTATCACGACCCTAACACCTATTCATTTCACAACCCTACGCTTTATTCTATTCTAATAATTTCTAGATTCAACAAATAGTTGAATTTAAACGATACAGTTACCATTCTGCTGAAAAGTCAGACTAAACTTTTGTAACACATACAACATTATAAAATAAAAAGTTCACAAAAGTTTCTTGTTATTCCCAGAGGAATTGGGCCTTAGTCAGAATTTCTGATACTTTCAATCATAATATATTGTTAATTGCTTGGAGAAGAAAAGTCTTCTCTCAAGAAGATTCTTTTGGAAGTTTCAGAAATTCTGGCTGAGGCCTAATTCCCCGATGGTTAAAAAGAAAGAACGCGTTTTGAGGTTTTATCTCATAAACAAATTATAATTAGTCACACTTGAAATAATATCAATAAAATGAATGAATTCTTTGAAATATTGGATATGAGAGAAAAACAGTAGTATAATTTTCAAATAGTGCGTGAAATGCGACTTCACGCAACAGTGTGACAAGCCTGCAAGAGTCTTCGGCGAAGCCGACGAACGAGTGCCAGGTGGTTACACGAGTGCATATGGAATTGTATTACACGAATCGCATACGATATTTTATGACAGAGTGATCAAATCCGAATGTTATACATTGAGTTAAAAGCGTAAAATCCGATTTACGCACTAGTACTATAATAATCGGGCTAGAGCACTAGTTCGTGAAATCGCATTTTAGGCATGAAAATCGGTGCGTAAAATGAACCTTCAATGATCACGTATACCATGAAACCCATCATAACAATTTCATACTCTTTTTGTTGCATCATTTTCATTTTTTTCGACAGCTGAATTTTTTTTTTTTAAGAATTCATCTGTCATATCCAGCGCGGGTGTATTCATTAGGCGATCACTAATAAATCCTTCTTAATATAAAATCATATGCTTTATTTATTTAGCAAGCTTACAATTTAATAAGTAAATGAATGCAAGAGAATGCCCCGCGTGTGATAATTACAGTATACCGTTTTTTGTATTATATAAGTAATCATAGATTTTGTTCTTGATGCGGTAAGGCGGCCGTACGGATTTAATAGTAGCAAAATGTAAAGTTTATTTTCCACTGGATTGAGGGTATTCTAGCGTATATTCGTAATGAATATAGCTTGGGTGCTGTTGCTTAAAATCCGTAACAATTCTCAAAATACGCCAGATAAATTGGAATACTCGAGTGCATATTATTACCTCAAAAATCACCTGAAAAGATCATTGACTCTCATTTATTACTGACAAATTGGAATCGAGAGAGAAGAGTCCGAAATAACTTACTAATTTAAAAATATGTTGATTCCAAATTTTCCAATTATTCATCAAATATTTACTAAATTATCCAGAATATTCGAGACATAACAAAAAGAACTTTTTTGATATGTAAACGTTGTAGTTTCATTCTTACTTCGAATAATATAAACTTCAGTCGTGAATTACTTGAAGAGTTTGTTTCATACTTATTTGATTGATTTATTCAGATTGATTATCTATAACTCTACGGATGGTAGGGAAATTACAGTTATATAACCATAACACAATGATGATAAATCACAAAAAAAACCCTCATGCATTCAGAAGTACCATAATAACTTAGAATGAACCAAACATTCGTAGTTCTAAGCAATTTGTAGATTTTAAATGATGCATTGAGTAAATGACGGTCGGCCTTTAATACTAGTAGGATTTATGAATAGCGAGGTGCTCGTTTGCAGGCAGGGGGAAACACGGAGAGCAGTAACGAATGGAGAACGAACGTATAGAGCGGTAGACTTAAGTTAGCAAAAAAAAAGGAGGAAAGACCGAATTTCTCAGCAGCCAGGAAGATATTTGTGTCATGGAGGTACATCGGAACAGAGAAAATGTGCATAAATTTGAATCTGAGTTTTAATGTAGCAGGGATAGAAAGATAATTCCATCGAATGCTTTAGAGATTTTTTAATTTAATAGTTACTTTATTTAAAAAAAAATGAAGGAGACGAAATAACTTGATGAAAGAATGATTAACTATTTTCGATTTTAAAACAAACATTCCCATCCATCTGATCGTGGCAGATTGATCATATTAAGAAATAAAGTAATAAAATAGATCTTTAGTCAAATTGTTTCAAAACAAAAATTATTTCTAAAATATATGTATTCTGCCATACAAATTTTGCTTTGTAAACTTCCGAAACAATTTTCGTGTAATGAGCATATTAGTTTTTTTACAATAACGTTCATGCCTAGAGATTTCGTAGCTGAACATTCATTATATTTTATTCATAACCTTGTGTTTCTAAGCTTGCCATTTTCTAAAGATTCATATTTATATTCCATCGAGAAATTGTACTCAGGTTTCGGTTGTAAAAAAACATAAAAAAAATGCAAGTGACGTTTGAGGAGAATAATTTATCTGTTATCAATTAAAATTATGATTGCAAAAGCGATTCATCTATTCACGGAGATTTCAATACTGTAAGCTTTTTCATATGCAGCACAAGCCACTCGTTTCATGGCATAAAGTCGTTTCTTAATGGGATTTTGAAGGTTGCTTGTTATCTCCGAACGCGTATCGAGTTTATTTCTGTAAGAAAAGTTACACTCTCCGGAATCATCATAAAATTGAAATATTTCGTAAATCGTAGTGTGTCGGTGATTTACCAGAATTGTTAAATATTCCAGTCAATCAATCGTATACGCGTACTTGTCCAACAGAAAGAACGTCGCATTAGCAACGAGATGAAATGAGAAACATTTGGCAGCATAAGTATAGAGAGATGAGAAGTTTTGTGAAATCGATCTTGCGATAAACGTGACCTGTCCTACAGCGATTCATGTTTCTCCCCTCACTCGAAGGTTTAGAGTATCATAACAATTCTCCAGCAGCAGACGATAAGAAGGAGTGTGGTAAAACGGAGCACGCAATGACCTAACCTTAATTGACGATCTAACGCATGTTAATGTACCTATTCTACGCAGATATCGCAATAATTACAAGTATAGTTATCAGGCCACGGTCTCATTTCACCTATAAGTATATATACCGATTGAAGGGCCCATCGCACGGTGCGGTCAACTCGCACGAACTACATAACCCAACCCGAGCTTGACCTACGTCAAAACATCAGGCCACAACTATGTGTATATATATAGGTACGCATCATAGCCTATAAAGTAAAACAAATTTTTCTACAGCTCGCAGAGTGGGCAAAAAAATTGCCGGTCAACGCCCACTAAAATCATTCTTAGTTCCCCCACAATGTCACCTCGAAATTGATTCTTTTGAGAAAGACACGTCAACCAAGCTGTAGACTCACCGAACGGCACCCATTCAGATTCGTTCGTGCTCGACACCTCCGTATTTCTGTTATGAGAGTTTGCCAGAGAATAAGAAAGCGGCGAAGAAAACACTCGCTAAGACGCGGCACACGACGACGAGCGAGATACGCGACTGATCGCAGCCATCCACACTTAGCTGCTGCTCTGCAGGTGTACTTAGATAAGTACGTGTTTATATGAGCCGGACTAGGACTGCACTGTGCGCTGCATTCGTGCACCAATATGCCCGTCCGTCGAGTTTGCCGATCAGCTGTGCACTGCGTTAGTCGCGCGATATTTGCTTTTGCCCCTCTCAACTCGCATTTCATGCTCCTCCGTGTTGCGCTCGCTCACTCGCTGCTGCTCAAGACTCGGGACAGAAAAAAATTCGCAGCCAAAGTTTGCAACCAAACTTTGGGCCAAACGAAACTTGTTATGGGTGAGAAATGAAGATTTTTCACAGTGCTTTTCGCGTATCCGAAAGAATGACATTTGGAAACAATATTACTTTAAAGAAATATCAAGACTATGACTAGAGCAGTCAAGATGGCGTTACCACCTATTTATGAATAAGTCGGAAGAGTGCAGGATAGTTATGAGGTGCGTTGCAAGATTGCGTTCTGGCTGTACTATTTTAAAAACTTTACGCTAAACAAAGATGTGTAGATTTTATAAGGAAGCATTGGAATACTTTTGTTTCTTTCTCTCTCACGCTTACTCCTCGAGACTATATCCTATTATCTAATTTTAGTTATATGCCCACGCATAGTGACGTTGGTCTTTGTTTTGAGATCTGCAGACGATGTAACACTGTTGAGGCTTCCAATTTTCGAGATGAATGGATTATTATTACTTCATCATTATAGTCATAACTTGTATAATTGTTCTGATTTTTCAAAATAATTTAAGTTTCAAAAATAACTGAAATATGACATTTGAACCAGAGGATAAATACGTTGATACTCAAGTTTATTATTGTAAAATTTACATGAGATGGAGTAAGTTGAAACAACTGTTAACATGTCGGAAGGATCCCAATTGTAATAATTAAGTTTGGTCCAAAAATTCTAATAATCACAATTGAAGAAATTCAACTTGAACTGTATAACATACAAGTTATTGTATTTCAAAGGTGATAAAAATCAAATAAAAACCAAGACATGTTCTGACAATATATAGAGCGATGTATACATATACATACATAACGATTTCTTCATCATCAAACCAAGAAAATAAGTTTTCATTGAAGTTTGGAAAGAGCTCATTGACTATTTGATGCAGGAATTCTCGGGGTGAGGTATTATAAAGGAACATATACATAATATACTGTAAACACTGGTATATTGATTTCTAAGAGTATAAACCAAATATGTGATAATACAATAATCATAATATTAATATGATTAATAATACAAGAAATAGCAATCCGCTTTTTTCTTTAATTATGAGCTTTTTAAAATGCCAAGAAATATTTTACGTGCACCAATACGAAAGCGCTGATTGTCGGTTAACATCATCTTTATCATCTTGCTCTCCCACAACTAAATTTATGGCTTACATATTCTGAAGAGACTACTGATATCGCTTAAAGCATAGCAAGTAATTCTCACGATGACAATAGTCTTTCTTCACTGTCTTTTTGAGGATTTTACCAAGAGTCAAACGATAAGACAATGTAACGCATAGACGATATTCAATGCTTTCATATAATGTTTTTGCAAGCAAAAAATAATGTACATTATCGGACAGAGTTACTCATTTTTCTAAAACTACTCGTGGAAAAATGCATCCAAAATTCATTTGATTCAACACATTTAAAAAGTTGATTAGAGCTAAGTATTTTTTGCTTCCTATAAAAATCTCGTGTTGAAAATGTTTTCTGTAAAATTTAATGAAAGTTATTGGTCAATGCCTGTACATCTCGAATACTGCCATATTTTGAACTACGTAGTCTCAAGATAGGTGCTCAATTCTTGGAAGGAACTATACTTTTTATTCATCATTTAATCATAAATTTACATCTAATACTTTCGTTCACAGTGCTTTTTATAGGTCATAAAATTATTCTTCGAAGTTCTAGATTCCAGCGTAATGCCATTGATAGTCAAACTGTCCAATAATTTACACTTCTTACACGATTTGTAATAATGTTATATTGAGAAAAAGACCTGTTGTAATAGCGTCACGGATAATTTGTACGTTTCGGGGAAGACTAGTAGTCGATTGGTTTTAGCTCGCTTCCGCTTGTTATCCAGTTGAGATTTGGCACTAATAGTAAGTTGAAGAAATTATACATCAATGTGGTAAATGAATAGCAAGCGGCGCGGCAAAAGTTTTGATCGTTACAGAAACAACGATGGTGCATCAGCTCGAAAGTCCTCCGACGCGTACAGTTTAAGTGCGCTATGCGTGTCTATATTGATTTTTGTTGTACCTGGTTCAATTCATTGCTTTACAAAATTCGTTGCTGCAAAGGACGGATGCGTTTCACGCTGTAGAAGAATAAAATGTGTATTTCTCAATGTCATTCGCGTATCTACGTACGGCGAGTACATACGTATAAAAAAGTCGGCGCAAAAAATATACGGACCATTCAGCTTTTCAATTTCTCTTACATCATTTAGGGCATTCCTCTCTCCCTCTACATTACAAGAGTTTCGCAAAATTAAAATGAAAATAAAAACAAGAATTTGAAGCTGTACAATCGCTTCCGGTACGTAGCGGATGCAAGTCGTCGAGAATTTTCTCATAACAAAGCCAAGGGAAGCTCACTCTAATTCACATATTGTGCTTCCCTACTATGAAAAAGTTGAAAAAGTCCTCACGAACAGAGCCGCGTCCGCTTGTGCTCATTGTTTTATTCTCGAAGAATTCCCATCTCAAATTCGTTGGCTATATCTGCTTGTTAACGGGCGACCGAAGCACCCCCGTCCAGTGTAAACATGTGCCTACGCGCACCAACGGCGCCAATGTGATAAATATGATGAATCAAGTGCAGCCTCTCCGGGTGAAGGATAAAATGCTGCTAGATATGTTGCTTAAGTTTTAGGAGAGACTGTCTGGCACGCGCCTGGTTGTCGCCCTGATTACATGAACACGCGATGTAGCGGATGACAACGAAGCTTATATATGAACAACAGCAGCGACAACAAGCAAGATGTATACATCCGAGAAGGACCAGCCTCTGCGAGCGCTTAGTCGTCGTTGACTTCGATGGGGATGCTGGTCGTGAAGGTCGGCGTCTCCAGCTCCTCGTGCTTCTTCATTTTCATGCTCTGCAAACAGAATAAAAGCGCATGCATAAGTGCACATTCAATTTATGCCGGCGTGCGCGCCACTCGCAACCGCTTAGTAATTGCCTCTTTGAATAGACGTTGCGCAACCCGCGCGCGCCATGCTAATTTGGTTAGATGTGGATGAGCTCTGCATCTGTTTTAATTGGTGGACGAGTGTGGCCCGGCAAAGTATTACGAGAGCGATTAGGGTCGTTCGGTGGGAAAAACCCTCTCGGTGCGTTACGAAAATGACATCACGTCGAAACGGAGATCGAAATCGAGGAAAACGTAATAGAGCAGTTTTAGAAACTGATAGACTGTATGCACCTGCACTCGAATATCTAGAGCCTGTCATCGAACGCGATCTTTGCTTTTTGTTTCGAGAAGATAAAAGTTTTCACGAAAACTCATTGATCAATATAACGATCGTGGCATTTCAGAATAATTTTCTACGTATTTATTGAAACTTTCAATAGAATCGCGGTGGATGAAAAATTCGCGCATTTAAAAGAAATTGAATGTCCAGTCGCTTATTTTGCCATATTTTGAAAGACTGCTAAGGACGATAGAACCATATTAATTATCAAACAGAAATTTGAATGCGAATTAAGGACCCGTTTATGACGCAGAGGTGTAGCAGCACACATATAAGTAGGATCGAATCGCGTGACGAGAGACGAGAGAAGACTAACTTGTTGGAGCTTATAGTGGTTGATGATGTCCTGGTCTGCGGGGCAGCTCTGGAGGAAGGCGTCGAGCCTGTACATGTGGTGCATGTACCGCCATAGGTGTACCATGCTCTCGGGGATCTCGAAGTCCGCGAAGTACTTGCCCGCGACGCGGATGTGCTGGAGCCGGGGCATCAGCTCGCAGTCGAAGCAGCACATGGTGTCGCCGGTGAGGAAGCGCGTCCCCTTTCGTCCCAGGTGCTCGTCGATCTTGCGCAGGTGCGCCATCAGCGACGACGATTTCGGGTCCTTGTCCTTGTCCTTTGCGTTCAGCAGCAGCAATTTCAGTTTCTGTTTACAAATTGACAGGAATTATTAATCATCACGGATAACCGGTACTCGATATTCCATTAAGAAAAAAACTTCACTCAAGGTAAGTACCCTATAGCGGTCTGGAATTTAACAGTTCATACAGAGTATTTTCTTTTCAGAGCGCGTGTTAACACGGTGTGTTGAAAAAACCTGTTTTTGGAAGACTGTTCTACAACTGCCATATTTCGATAATATCTATCATAATTCAATAACCAGCCTAAAGCCGGTTCTCCACGTATTTCAAGTACCTTGAAGCGAAATGAAAAATTTAACAAAAATTGTTTGGAAGTTACAAATAAGTCTCCTGTAAGACAAATATGCTGATTTTGATGACTTGATACTTTAGCCTACACGAATTCGAGTCTCACAACATTTCAACTGAGATTTCTTAGGACCTATACCGAGCTGTTAACTGAATTTCTATAGTGAATCTGAGAAGTTCTCACGTCTTAAGAGCTATGTCAATATCAAATAGGGATTGTTCATTTTATAGCGTGATATATCTCAACGAATTGTCCGTTTCTCACACTACAAACAATCGACAATGCTTTTAATTTTTTGCAGTAGTAAATTGAATTCCAAATTCTTGATTGTAATGAATAATAGCCGCATAAAGAATGATGTTATTCAATTTAACTTGAATCCAGGCTTCGTGCGATCAATCAATTGTTAGTTATTTGAAAGAATACAAAGTGGCGATAGTTTTATTGTTCCCCATATAACGTAAAAAAGATGTATCTTCACTGTGACAACAATTTTATCGAGTTTAATTTGAACGTTTTTAATTTAGAAATATTGAAATGTCTATTTACGGAGTGACAATTAAAAAGAGTTAATTTCAAATGTTAAATATATGCTCCTGATTATTATTGTTTATGTACATATCTCATTGCACCAACGCCACGCGAAAAGCCCGAATGATAAAATTGAGAATAACGTAGGAGTGGCTAAAATGCCAGTATCTAAAAATGGCAATTGTGATCTAACAAAAGGGCGCAATATGTATGTCGCGTGAAAATGATCGGGACGAGACTCACACTAAAGAGATTCTCGACAAGAGTGGCGACGTCCTTATCTTGAACGAAGAGATTGTGGCCGCCGGGAATATTCTTCATGATGTGCCGTTCGATCTTCTCGTTTTCGAGGATGGCGTCACCGTTGTCGATGAGGATAGGCGGCGGCGTCGCCTGGAAATTGGTGCGAAAATCTGGAGGTGGCTTTTGCATGTCGACGGTCGTCACCTTGAGCGAGATCGTCTTCAGCTCGGCGAGCAGATAAAGATCCATGAAGTACTCCTGGCAGAACAGGCACGCGCCTTTCCTACGCCCATCGATCGTCGAAGCCTGCAACGAAAAAATTACAAACTGTTATTTTGCGGTACGTTTCAACCTGTTTCTGAGCATGAATCATTTTCCGCGCTCTCCTATATTTCTCCACGTAAATATACATATTGCTCGTCTCATCGAGAAATTTCTGCCTAAGTAGTTTCGATACAAGACAGCTCACGAGAAAGCAGGGGAAAAATCGATAAAATATTAATGAATGTTCCGAGAGTTGGAAATCATGGATCGGCTTAAACGAGGCGGTCTCTCGGATTATACTGAAGAAATGCTTGATCAGTATGAACAATAATCCAATGCAAAATTATTCAATCAACAATAAGCGATTCAGTCATTTTTTTGGGAGCAGTTGATCAAAGCATTTTCAAGATCGTACGACCTTACAACTTTTTTAAAAGAATGAAGTTCTTTCAGACTGTTACTTGGGTCGTATTGGCAATCTTTATTTTCTCACAATCCACTCTAAATTGGCTTTAGAGGATTAGTACGACCACGAATGCGGAACTCCAATAGATCGATAAGTTTAATTTTAATCCTACAAATAAGGTAACGATCAATGTTAAGGTTAGTACTTTTCAAAGAGCTGAGTGTATATATATATATATATATACTGATCATTATTCTATTAGAAATAAAATAACGATGAATCATTCAAAATTTACCACAACAATGTGTGTGCGTAAACAAAAATATAAACGTTTGTTATGTTGAGGTTTGTCTCGTGGTCGTAATTTGCATGAATTAAAATCAATAAGATGAATATTAAAAAGAACTAGAATTTCATGGTAATGAACAAAATGCTCGACTATTCGCTAGATACATCTATATTGTCAATCTAAATCGACGATTTGCATATACAAAAATGATGAAGATAAACAGGAAATTCGGAAAGGTTGATTGACGAGCGCAACGGAAACGATCAATTTCTCATGTACGTATACGGATAAATCAGCTGCAACTTTGGCGACACTTCCTAAATAGACAAGAGGCAAAGCAGGTTGGTAAATTTCTCTTGGCGCGCGCGCGAACGCATATATATGTATCGCACGAGGAGACTGTGCAGCCACGCGAATTAATAGTCCGAATCGAGAGTGTATACGTGGCGGGGAGATTTCTCGGCGTTCCCATTTCAATCGCGCGAGCCCGGAGACATGGGCAAGAAGCTGCGCGCGGAGCCCTGGCACTTTTCTCTTCGATCTCCACGACGTAGACTCGGGCGATTTCTCAGTTTCACCTGTTGTCGCTCGGGAAGCTCGAATGCACCGTATCATCATCGATTCTTTTCGCTTTTTCTTCCGGCACAATAGACGCTCGCCGGGCGTTCCAGCATAATTGTTCGCCGCGCCGCGCTCGATTACATGCACTTACTTTTTGGCTAATTTGCGCGACTAAAGAGGTGAGAGCAGTGCGAGCGAGAGGATGCGGCCCGTTTCACTGCACGGGAGAAAAGCAAATTATTGTATGTATAGCGCGCGAGAGGCAGATGATTAACAGCCAAGCCGATCGCACGCGCATTGTTCGTCTCACCCGAGCGCCGCGGCTCGTGCAGGCTGATTTATATGCCAAAAGAAAAGCTCATGCGATATGTGGGCTGTCGCGATGGGCCGTCTGATGTTAGTAGCTATAATGCAATAGTACTATTTCGATATCGAGATAAAGCCCATGTCTCTTAATTGACCAAATCAAAAAAGTATTCGATACAGCAGAGCTATTCATCATATCAATGTAAGTTATTGTTTTCTGATAAAGAAAGCATGGGTACGTCAATAAAGTTTAAACACGAGCTCGGTTACTAATGAAAACTGATTACGTTAACAAATACTTTTGTGGAGTGTTCGTGAACCAGAACTTTCATTTAATGAAATGCTGAATATTCGATCGGGATCGTGTTATTGCAACAATCATGTAGGTAATTGTAACTAATATGGACCGATACCTGATTACGAGCCGCCCTTTGGATTTTATATATACGGGCTTTTATAAGAGCAGTACCGTAACAAGGACACTTTTCTTAATCCTAGAAAAGTTTGGCTGGAGAATAAATCTTCTTGCTATAGCGTCAAACTGATTTTTCTTTTGAGCCGAAATTCGATTTTTGTGAGCATTACATATCCACATCAGCCAACTTTTTTTCACCATGCCTCCTTTTTACTAGTTGATTTTTTTATCGAGTGAATCCAATAACGCCCACTTCCTGAATTCGGTTTTCTCCAATTTTCACAAGTCTAATGACAGAAAAAGAGAATTTAAAAAACAAGGATAATCCTTAGCAAAGAGAAGAAAACCGGATACAACTTGGATCATTTTGAAGGCATTGCGTAGACCTTTTATTTCTCGCTAGCAGCGTTCGGAAATTCCCAGTTAACACGATGTAGTGACTGTTCGCGCTTGGATGTGGCTCATATTGGGTACATCTATACCTTATTATTAAGCCAGTCTGTCTCATACTGCCAATAACTATTAGGCATCAAGTATTTTTGAAGACATAATCAATTCAGCAATGGGGTAAACGTTTTCTACAATGGTTTCGGATAGAAAACGCTCTGATCAATTGGGTTATTTTGTGCGGATTTTCAATCAACATCGAATTATAACTTGCACGTGTCATTGAAAATAAACATCAGGATATACGCATGACTTTTCTAATAACAGGTTACCGATATTTCCGAAGCAAAATTCAATTCCGTGAGTTTGAATTTCAACATCTAGATTTCAGCACGAAGAACGTTGGCATATGCCGAAATAGCCTGGATAAACGAAGTGAACATACTCTTTTCGTCTCGAGCGAGAGAAAAAAGCTATTCTTTGCGAATGCCAGGGAGAAAATGTCTCCCAATGTATTGAAATGTTCAAGATAATCCTTGGATAGTCTCCTAGATGCAAGAATGTATCCGAAGTTCTCATCGTTAATAGCGAAAAAATTCATAACAACTCAGCCTTAAAAAAGAGGTAGTTTGCTGATTCTAAAGGTTATTATGGCTCTCTACTTCATACATGTGCTACGTGTGGGAGACACGAATCAACGATATACTTTCAGAAAACCCGAATCTATTATTTTCCGAAAATTCGGTGGTTACCAACGATGCAAACTTTAGATGCATATGCAAGACAACTTGGAATTACCAAGCATGTAAGGTAGTTATTTGATGAGAAAGCAAAATTAGAAGATTGTGTATAACCAGAAGATGAAATAACAAACTTGGTTGCTTTTGAAATCCCTATCATATCCTAATCAAAATAAAAATCTAATTATTTAAAGTTATTGAGAAAATGGTGAATACCGTTATAAAAATAACGATATTTGTGATTTTGGTTTACTTTCAAACAGCTAACATTCTTAGATTTCATTCATTTCGCAAGAATATCTTATCTCCCTTTCATTATGTAAATCTAATCGTTGGAAATTTTTTTTCTTTTTAAGAAATGTATATAAATAAAATTGATTATTTGGTCTGGACTCTGGAGGCTTCTTATGATAAGTAAACATTGAATTCGTATTGGAGGATCATTCTTAAAAATAAACCCGCCCAGAAGCAAGTTATTTCTCTAGAATAGTTTGATAATTCTGAAAGAAAAGCCCGTTTGAAGTCAAGTGCTTGAAGGAAGGCGGCGAGAGCCTGTTAAAGCGCAATCCTAGAATCGGTAATCTTATTTTCACAGAGAGATCAGTGGTGCCGTGACTGATGGAATTCCGCGGAGTAAACATTTCGCCGCTTGCGTCACAGCCCGCGCTTTATTCAATCAGTTTGTTTCGCTTTTCTCACTCCATATGGATATATATATGGGTCATTCCCATGAAACTGGCATTTTCCATGTTTCCACATTTTGAGCATTAAAAAGAACTGTTTGCCATCCCAAACGGCTACAGGTACAATGGCTATGGAAAATACAAAGATACTATGGTCGCATGGCCTCAAAAGTACTGTAATCGAACTCTAACTTGATGTTTCATTCCCTGAGCAATAGTTTCTAGGGACGTAAACAACGGTTGCTGCGGAAAATATCTCGTTGATTCTCCTGGATCTTCGTGGGTATTCGGGCCCCAGCGAACATTTACGAGGAATCACCGAGAACTTTTTAAAACGACCTTAACAACGTTTGCTAGGGAAATAAACAACGAATTTCTCTGAATAACGAACTCAGGCTACATCTTTCCACGACTACAAAATTTCAGAAAGATCAAACGCTTTCTTCGGGAGTTATCGCGCGCCGAAAAACAGCATTACATACACTGTACGTGTATGTTTTACGTACAGACACTTTTGGAATTTTATTTTTTTTTGACCCGTAGATAACGAAAATCGATTCGAAAGTTTAATTATCACCTTTTCACAAAGTTTTCTCTTTGAGAAAGCAGAAAAATTCAAAGATGATGAATTTGATACTTGCAGTTTTCATGAGAATGATCCATATACTGATCCGCGGGGATGTTACGCGGGTGGCATGTTTGCAGCGTGTACACACTGCTGGCGCGCGAGTGACGCATGGCTCGTCCTCCAAATGGTTAGAAAGATCTGCCGGAGGCGATTGCGCAACGCGAGAAAGTCAAGGCCCGCGAGAATTTCGCACATGTGTCCGCGAATATGTGGCGTTTCACACACTGGCTCGTTCATGGCGCAGGTATTCGCGCAGATTGACAGCTCACGCGCGGCAATATGTTTCCGACCTCGTATTTTCAATTAATTCCGCGAGCCGATCCGAGAGATACCGCACACACTCGCAAATAAGCCGCGTTTATCTTTGGCTGTGATTCTGCCGTCGTAAATTCGAGGATATTTATACGCCTGGGATATATCGAAGGCTCGTCTTCGGCCGACGACTCCTTCGCCCAACTCTGTATCCAACTTGGGATTCAACACAATATCTTACACAGTTCAAAGACTCTTTCGAGATTTATGTATCTGATATTTTTCTTTTCGACAACAGAGACTAGTCGGATAATCTGGAAGAAATTCTATTTGTGAAATTCTCCATGCCCGACTGGATAACTTTTGATCATCGGAGTTAAATGTACATATATAACAATAGGCTCGATAACAGGCATCCAAAAATGTTGAAACAAATAAAGGCACAATCAATAATTTCTATGGGAATTGCGGTGAATTAAGCGGAACGATCGATCAGTGTAAAATCGCTAGTTTTCCAATTAGGCTTTTTCATCACGTGACTAGCAGACGGCGCGAACCCAAGCTGGGGGTACAACACTCCATAAGAGAGCATGGGAAAATTTCTGTAAATAATTTTCTTGCCGTAAAAAAGCCGTGAATTTGAAAAATACGCCCCAACTCGAGAGCCTTGAGGCACCAGGTTTAATGCAAAAATTATTTGTGCGAGTTTAGAAGTCGGATCTTTCTGTAAATCGAAGATAAAATGAGCAGTCCGCACGTTCCTCAACGTTCCGTCCAGTCAGCTGATAGAAAAATTAGTTTTTTAGATATTAACAATAAATAAAAAAGTTTGGAGTGATTGTAAGTTACACATTAATTATAATAATTATTTTAGATGTAAAAAATATTTTTTTTAAATAATTATTATCAAAATAATTTGGAAAATTATTAACAATAAATAACATGATGATTGATGTGTATCACTCTGAAAACGTTTATTATAAATGATAAGTAACTTACAATCACTATAAACTTCTTTATTTATTGTAAATATCTAGAAAACTAATTTTTCTATCAGCTGACTGGACGGAACGTTGAGGAACGTGCGGACTGCTCATTTTATCTTCGATTTACAGAAAGATCCGACTTCTAAACTCGCACAAATAATTTTTGCATTAAACCTGGTGCCTCAAGGCTCTCGAGTTGGGGCGTATTTTTCAAATTCACGGCTTTTTTACGGCAAGAAAATTATTTACAGAAATTTTCCCATGCTCTCTTATGGAGTGTTGTACCCCCAGCTTGGGTTCGCGCCGTCTGCTAGTCACGTGATGAAAAAGCCTAATAGCTCATTCATCCTTCTGCCCCTCGCGCGCGCGCGAGTTATAAAAAGCATTCCAAGGAGAACGCACGACGAATCTGCACACAAGGAAAAATGGCGTTTATTAATACAGATTACGCGTGTTTTAGTCCGGAGCTCGGTAAATCATTGTTGTAATACAGTGAGTCAAGCTTGTTCAGATGCGCGCGCAACAATCGCAACGGAATCGCTTGATCGCGCGCTCGAGCACGCACTCGGGAGCATAAAAATTCCCACCCGATATCTCGCGCGCGCGAGCTCGTGAAAATTCCGACAGCGTACTACGGCCTCCTGCCGTTGCAAAATCGCGCTCGTTATGTCTGCCTCGGAAAAGTGCGATCGGCGCAGTTAAACAACAACAACACTCGGGCCGCACGCGCTATATAATCGATAATCTCACAAGAGTAGCAGAGCGAGAGAGAGAGAGAGAGAGAGAGAGAGATAGAGAGAGGGCAGCGCGCTATTGGATTACTAAGCTCTATGCCGCTGCGGCGTTTGAGCTATAAGGAGCTGAAGCACATGTATACGCCGCGAGGAATTCACAGCCCGCGCCCGCGACCCCGCTAAGTACGTTTCTGATGTTGCAACGCCCGACAGTCCTGTACGTATATCCGCCCGCCCGAGTGTGGCTCGTACACTTTCAAGGTGCAAGGATATTTCGCCGCGGCGCTTACCGTAATGCGATAAGAATGCGACGTGAGCTTGCGCGCATGCAACGCAGGCAAGTACGCGCCCTAGCTCCCCGCGGCACCCACTCTCTCTCTCATTCTTGCACAGCCATATCTATGAATGCACGTCAAACTTTTCGACCGTTCATATATGGTGTTAAAAGTCAAGCGCTCTTTCGTGAGATCGTGCAGCGTTATATATACCAGCCGTGAAGGACTGTCGCGGATGTATACGAAATATATATACATGGACGTTGAATGGTATACACGCCGAGCGTAATCGTTTGATTTTGAGACTGCGATCTTAAAAGTTCACAGTGAAAAACCACTGTATCAAAGTGAAAAATCAATGTAAGAAGGTGGATGAATTATTAATTGGAACTAGAGTGAATTTTCACTGGTTCCCCATGAGTTTTGATAGCAAAAGTTTTAAATAAATTTCGCAGTAAATGTTTGGTATCAAAACTCATGGGGCACCAGTGAAAATTCACTTTAGTTACATAAAAAAAAACTTTTAAGGGAGTACTCGACTGTGAAAAGTGATTGACATCTTTCAAGAAAATCATATTAATTAATGTATAAAAAACAATCCTGTGGAAGCTTTTCTATTAGACAGTGTGCTCACCAGCCAAAGAGTAGTATTCAAGGTTTGAACACAGATCTCACGAGAATACATCGCTATATTAATAGATGTATTCCGAATCATCAACTGAGTTCACTCAAACAACCGTGTGATCTTTATAGTTTTATTTTCCACAGGGGTCATATTCCTTCTAAATCGTACGAACGTATAAATGTATGCCAATTATTTATGCCATTTTCTTTCTTCGACAACCTTGTGTATACCAAAAGATGCGAATAATCGATGGAGTTATGTTAGTATACATTTCCATGGTATGAATTTATGAAAACATTATGCGTTTACAAGACCACGCAAGTGATAAATTGGCTTTGTCTTCCCTGCCGGTTGACCTATACGCATCAATGAACTTGTCTCTAATTCAATTACACGCACACAAACACACACACAAACCTACATATATATATGTATAATAAAACGTGCAATTGTATTGTCTTCGTCAACTCATGGATGCGTGAGCAATTACCACGTGTCGCTTTCCGTTCATCGAAATGATTGTCATTATCTACGCAATCACGTTGTCTAATACGCTTTTCATAAACAACATCTTTTCGCTTTTATATTTTCTCTCGGAAGTCCGAGACCTATAAATTCGACTTTAATCCCACACACGCATCTATATATAGGGGCAAAATTTCGCCACGCGCCATGAAAGGAAAACGCCATCGAACCACTCTCGAGTCTTTCAGCTATACCAGATTATCCGGCTCACGTGCTGCTAAATGTGCAGGATCACTTTTGAAGACACTAGCCGAGAGAAAAATCCTATTTCTTCCTTGTTTTATAGTTTCGAAATGACGCAAATAGACTTCTTTCTCTGCTCACATCAAAGAACGTCATTGTTGCGGTAGCTCAATCGAACGTTTCGCAATTTCTTTATCGGACTAAGAATCTAGCATTTATTTTGTATTTCAGCCGAAACCTCTCAATTTTTCCAAGAACCTTTATCGTCAGTAGATTCGGGGAATAATTTAACGTACAAAAATAGAATACACATACATCAAATCCAACGTACTCGATGGTTTGAAGAAAAATTAGGAGAAAACTTGCAGACAACGAATGTATTAACAGAAGGTATTATGAGTTACAGATGGAAACAAACTAAGGATTCACGTATAGCATGTAAATAAATTGAAAGTTTTCGTAACCTCCCACAATAAGTGCAGTTGTAGAAAGTTTTTCTGTCAATTTATGAATGGTGAATCCAGAAGGATACAATAAATTGACATGATTACTTGCCGAGCTAAATTGCCAGGACTAATGAAAATTAGTTTCAATTCAGGTGGCATGAAAATTATGCGCTGTCAGCAAGGAATCCACTCATTAAAATACTTTTCTCGGGTGCAACATTCGACACACGAAGCGCTTATTTTTTGACTAAACAGAACGAATATCGTGAGTGCATTTAGTGGCAAAGAAGCGCAAACGTGATTGTTTAGCCTCACGTGTCTAATCGGTTCAATTTAGAGCTCAAGATAAGATCGGAGTCTCCCAGTCACGATGTCAATTCCCTCATTGCCCTTCTCTCTTTTTCCTTCTTTTACTTTCACTCTTCTCTCTTCGCCGATATTCGTACTGTAGTTTTTTTACTCTCCTCCGTGTTTGTGTGTGTGCTTCTTAATTAGTCCATTCAATTATTCGCGCGCTTTTTACGCTCGCGAGCGATTTATAAAACTCCCGATCGGCAATTGAGCAATTTCTCTTTGAAATTTCAGCAGCCCAACTGGCGGCGAATCTTAATAACAAAATTCCTCGTCAAATTCGAAGTGGCTCTTTCCAAGTGGCTGAATCCCCAATTAATTCGACTAATTTCTCCGGAATTCTCTCGATCCGCGATAATGCTCAATCAACGTCTGACTCATGGCGCGCGCAGCTGGCACATTCGAACGTTCGCCAAGTAAACGACGCGTCACTCCGTCTTCGTGCGCACATGCATAAAACTCAGCTCGCTCGAGCACTGTACGTGGGATACAGCGAATCTCGAGGAATGCAAGAGCCTCTGCATGCGATCGAAAATATTTAATGTCATTCGCTGCGTCTGCGCCATCTAAGGCGACGTCGGCATCTTTCACTCGGGGGGCCACGTGTTCCGCGAGATCGAGAGAAAAAGACAAAGAGTGCGTCGAAAAGATTGTACAGGCCCTACCTAGAACAGTCCTTTCTCTCTTGCGAAAGCCTCGGCTAAACTGAAAAATTCGGAGACAATCTATCGCTCGACTACTTTGTTACTGCTACTTCTGGTAGCATCGCAATGCATACGAGAAATCTTAATAAACAGTCGAATGATGTTTTAATTTTGGAAAATATAACGAAAAAGAAAAACGGTTATTGTAAGATGATAATTGTTGTCCTTTGCTTAGCAACGTTAAAGAATATGTATTCAATTAATTTCACGTGTGCGATAAACTTCGAGTTCGAATAATCATTTTTTCGTGGTTTCGAATTATATAGTATAGAATGCTATTTATTCTGTTACTATACGGCCATCTGGAACAGCTGTCTTTCAGCTCAGTGGGCTCTTAGAAAGCTATATCTCCATCGGAGTTGTTAGAAGATATCACTCCTCAGCCTTTCACAATTTTCTCTACTTCACAAAATGGTAGGAACATGTTTTGAATATCGATTCAAATAGCTTCGTTAAACCGTGAAATATCACGATGGATCCTTTGTAAAAAATACAAAAACTGTTTTGTCGAATGAAGAATTGTTGAACAATGATCGTGTGAGAAAAGAAGAACTTTATCAGCGAGCAGATAAAAAATGTCTTTTTGCAAACATCCTATCAGTCGTTTTTACTTTTTTCAGTACTATTCAACTTGAGCAAGGTTATGGTTAAAAACAATGATCATAATTACTATGCGTATTCTTTTCACGTTCGTTTATATGCACGAACCTGTCTAGCTCGTAATTTGCTTTGTTCCTTATTTAAGGCAGGACACGTGCAAGACTGATTTTTATTCTTTTCGTATTCTACAAGACAGTCATTATGATTTATGAAAGGCAGGAGGAAGTATGTATTTTTTCGTGCTCCTTTCATAATTTGCAAAACGAAAATAGATAAGACAAGTATGAAACCTGTATATATTCCAAATGACTTTGCGGGGAACTCGTACAACACCATTACGTTTTAGAGACTTCAATATTATATTTTGATTTACTAACCAGAACACTACTAGGCATTTGGGTCTACAACTTAAGACTGAAACTTTTAGAGAAAGTTTGGAGAAGTTTTCCAATTAGATGATTTGTGAAGTCTTTCATCCCAACATTTTGAGATTTCCCGGAGATATTGTCATCTTTTTATGCAAAGAATGTATATCTATAAGTATGGCAGTTCGTACATATAAATATATGCATTTCATAAATGAAATGAGCAATACTGGATGTTACCTTCGACAAGTAACGATTGCTATGAGAATCAAAAAGCTTTGGTCGTATTTTAGGTGTGGTGGACTTCTGGCAAGAGGATAAAATAAAAGAAATGAACGAAAATTGATGTATTGATTGTTTTTAAATTTCCATACTCCGTAAATCCAACAAAAAGACGAGTTGAAGGAGTAAAAAAACAGAACATGCGGTAATTGAAAACCCTTTGAAAGTGCCGTGACAAAAAAGTCGATCGTTTGGCCAAACCCATGTGTGTTAGTATAGACAAAGAGCCACGGTGAACGACCGACAAAATCGAGCTAAACAATGAGAGCCAAACCGCACGAGAGAAAAAAAACCAAAGGTTTCTCTCTCTCTCTCTCTTTCTCTCGTATGTCGCATTGCACATTTAGAACGAGAGCATTGGTTATTGCGGGTCGAGCGGGGGTCATTGTGACGAAAGCTCTTTCTCTAATCAGCGGGAATCAAGCGAGGAGGAAAGGTGGGAGCCGCCAATTAGCCAGGGGAAAATTGCCATAACGATTCGAATGACAAAGCCAATCGAGCGAGAGCACGTTATGGTTTAGATTCGGACGTTGCTCGGGTACGAAAGCTATGCTCCTGCTGCCGCCGCCGCTCGCGATTCATTGCCGGTAATTATCGCTGACGTAAGCTCTTGATCCCGCGCTCTTCGTGACGCAAATTTCGTAGGAGAAGTCTTTGGAATGCCCCGCCTTGCTGACGACGACCATTCAATTCCTGGACATGTGTGTGCGTGTGTGTGTGTGTGTCTGTGACCGAGAACTCTTCTATCTCGTATCCCTTTATTTTCTCTGTTCTCTTTGCTGGAGCCGAGAATCGACAAACTGCTCCTCCTCCTCTTGCTAACTCCACGCTTTTAGCATTTTTTCAGTCCCCGCATGTTTATATTTGGGACACACTCTGTTTATTTAGGCTGAGATATCTCGTCAAACAAAACTGCTGCCTTCGTCAACTAGCAAAGTTCGGTTAACATCGGTTTGTAAAAAGCTTCGAATTTGAAATTCTAACTGAGTATTCTTGTCCGGAACGACCAATTTTTTTCAAACAGGCGAGTCTTTGATATTTTTGGATACAATACCTTCGCATAATTAGAAAAAAATAGTTCCGTAGAAAGTGTCGTGGAATTATCTGACCGGGGAACAGGAAAAGCATATATCGAAATTGCTATGTGGCTTCCTAATACTTATTATTCGGCGAATCAATATGAGATTGAGGTTTTAAGACACAAAAATCTCCTTTGGTTTCTAAGTCGTACATCAGATTTAACCGAGAAAGTACCGTTTTACACAGGTCTGCTGCACGTGCAGATCTGTGCATGCACTTTTAGAATTCACTCGAGAAGAGTCTCTGCTGTGTTTTCGTGTGGTCTTTCGACAGTTTGTTGTCGACAATTATTTGCTCTAAAAATTTTATTTGATTCTACCAAAACTTGAGATAAGATAAGATTTTTTACATAGCATCCAACGAGCTTTATCGCATACCTTGAGGGAACAAACTTCATTATCAAAGGTAAATGTGCCAAAAAAAAATTAATGACACATTGCAATGCATCGTCGTTTTAAAAAATGAACAAGTTATGAATGTCGAGGCGAACGATTTCCGATTTCATGCATTCATTTTTACAATATAATACCCAAATTTCACATAAACAGTAGAAATATAAAATATAATACGGGTAACTTTTGATGTGACTTTTGATCCAGAAAAATAAGCGATTTTCTCATAAGAACTTTTTAATTTACATTTTTTTGTCTTTTTAACGAGAAATTGAGTACCTGCACAGGCTGTGAATTCATATTCACGTTATAACGAGCTGTCCTATTTGAATAAATAAAAAAAGGATCAAAATGAGAATCAGGCTGTGCAAGTGGCTAACGTATAGCAATGCAGACTCGCAAACGGTCGCTTTGTTGCGCGTCTCACCATAGCTACGGAACGATAACGGGACCGTTGACCGACTGATAACGATGAATACGCGCCGAGTGCGTACGAGTATGCTGTTCTGCACCACAGAGACGCGTTACACTTTCCAGGATGCGCGATTGAAAGAAGAATGAAGAACGATTAGAATCTTACACTTATGGGAATGACATTTTATCAAGCGTTAATGAATTCGAATATTTTACCGTTATGAATATATATGCGACTGCGACCAATTTGAGCATCTAGTTAGAACGACATTTCCTGTGACTATGCATGTGGACTCCGTTTCATACATGAATCAAAGGTAATCATTTTAAAACTAATATATTCTGTCTGACACGAGATAGACAAAATGATTTTGAGAAAAACAAGCGTTATAGGCTTCAAAATTCAATAATACATTTTGGTAAAGAGTTTTATCTCGCATTTGATATTTATTTCAAGCACGAATTTCAATGAAAAACGTTCACCGGGCCATGAGTAAGAGAATTAGGATTATTCACAATAATTACAATATATACAGAAACTGATTTTCAGAACTGTCTTTTCAACATTTCCACTGGTATTGAAAGATCATAATCAAGCTTTCTAGCATCATTGAGCATCGGTATCTTTCCACAATATTATACGATCAATTGGCGGGGAAAACATTTTTTTATCTTCATTGAAGCTTGAATAAACTTACGAGATGCACAAAGTTACGGAGTTAAGTAATGAGTTAAAAATAGCTGGAGTACACGTACGAAGATACACGTCCATTTACAGCTTCATCCTCATGTAAAGCGCGACGTCCTCATTCATTTTTTTCATTTCGTTTCTCACGTCAGCGTGTATGGGTTTTTAAAAATGAAGGCCATTCTCCGTGCAGCACGTAATTTATTCGGAACTTTCGTGCAGTGCTATTAGAAACGTATATATAAATTAATGACCAAATTGAATCATGATTTCAAGTCGCCACAGGATTGTTGTAACTTCATACAACGGCTGGCTATAGATATTACATAAAAACCTATTTACTACTTCTTGTGTGATCTAATGGAAGTGATTGGATCACTATAGACTATACTCGTATTTAGTGACGTTTTTAATAGGTGGTCGATATTATTAATTCTTGAGTCGTTCTATTTATCTGGCAGTTTATTAATTGATTGATTTGTAAGGCAATGGTTTTTATATGATACATATTGCATTAATAATAGTTTGATCAGCATTAATGGTCGATTCTCATGATAGAAGTAACAATAAAATGAACGACCATGTACGTCAAGGATGCGACGATTGCCACGTAATAGGGTTGAAGAATTTTTCACAGAACCTAGTTTTTTCACGAGCATTACATGAAAACTTGGGAAATAATTAGCTCGTATATTTGTTCAAATCTATTCTTCTAAAAGATATGAACCTTGAAAGATTCGGCGTTTTCGATAGATATAGATATACTTCTAATGTGAATGACATCATATCATTACTAATGACACGGATTTCATACCCTCGTATTAGCTTACATTTAGAATGGATCGAAAAACAGAAAAATACGACCCAATTAATACACGCACTTTCGATTTCTAAGATAAGAAAATCAGCGTATTCTTCTCTGTTGAAGGACATCCCAAAAATGTAATTTAAATCTGTTTAGAAATGTGACAAAAGTTTACTGTTGATGCGCATCGAGTTTGGAGAAGCTGCGGCTCATCAAAGAAACATAAGCGCGTTGTAAAAAAGACTTTTGAAGAGCGTCGTTTGCTGGTCATAATTGGAAACAGGTGTAGCACATCTCGTTTCCATGTGCAGTAATTTGTTCGGTGCGGGAAGCAGTCGATGTTAAAACGTCCAAAGAACGACGCGACCGCCGAATCTTCGACAGAACATTCTGGTGATGCCACTTCTCGTAGTTTTCCCATTTCGCCTGGCTCGCTGCCCAACTCCACCAAGTTAGACAAACAAACTCGACGATTTTAGACGGACCTCATCCCCGTTTACATATAGTATATGAAGATGAAGCAGCTTCGTTTGCGTCTCGCGTAATTTTCTCTTTTGGTCACTGTGTCAAAAGATGCCAAATATAATATGCATCAGCTGATCAAATATCGTCTGGTAAATCGTTAAAGTATAATTGATATTCCCACTGACGACTCATAGATTATATTTTCCCCTGCTGATCATTTTGATTTTATAATTCTATTGAAATAAATGCCGAGAAGAAGAGCTGGCCAGGACAGACAAGCCTTATATGACCATGAGTTTGGTAATAAAGTAAACATATATTCTTCGAATATAGATTCAAGTTGAAGGATGAAAGAACAAGCAGAGCTGACGCATCTAAGCCAACAGTGTTGAATCATCTCAAACTGATAGCAGACACTGAGCAATAATGTATTCGAATTTGATCATATGACTGCTTCACACATTTGAATCAATGAGCTGGAAAATTTAATGGACCTTCGGATTTCTCTTATAACATTAGTGAAATTCCAGATTAGATCTCGTCATTTGCTTGATGACTGAATGTTTGTGAATTTAGTTAACGCAATATTGAGCACACTTTTAGCTTATGGCTATTGAATTGTAAGTATAACCAATACGGAAACTTCGGGGGAAAAGCGTTTAGGAGATTTTTCGGCTATGCGTTGTGGTCACATACATCAAATTGAGCAGCACAATCGAAACGCGATGCAAAACCGCGAAACCAAAATAGACGAGATGACGGACGTGTATGGTGTCAAGAGCCGCCTGAGAGGGGCAGGGCTCCCCTCACCGTCACAGGCTGGCACAATCAAGAGGTTACGGCTTACGGTAAATTTCGAAATGGCGCACATTTTCATCCGCGCGCCACTCGGCGCGCACGCATCATGCCCGGCATCGCGCGCGGATATGATAAACGAGCGGCGGATGATAGCCTCCGGCATAAATTGCCGAAACGAAGCGAAGCGACTTCCTCCGCGTACCGGCTCTCTCGCGAGCCCCAACCATCGGAGGATGCAACTGTACACGCACAATAAAGCACGCGATGTTCTCATGCGGCCGATCGTCGGGAGTATACACGGCGTCGACAACGGCTGGCCGTTGTCCGCGCGGTTAACGGGAAGGAAAGCTAATGGAAAATGGTCGCCCACTCCGTCGTGGGTGGGGCTTGGCACCACTCGGTCACGTGTGCTGCGCACAGGATTTCTATCGTTATACGCTTAATGACTTTCAATGCTTTACAAAAATTTTATTGATACTGCCGATATACCCACGGGAATCACTGGGAAGTGCCTGGGATACTGATCGCGATCTCTACACTGTGAGAGCCGATTTTATCAATGTACCAATGAGTTTCTTCCTCGTTTACTCGGTTTCCCTCCCGCAGCTCTAAGTGTGTTTCCTAGTGGTAAAAAAATATTAAGTATCTGCACATCAAATGTCGATTGGATTTTTAGCATTATAAAATCTTCAGCTGAATGCACAAAGGGTAAATCACATCGAGAAATCTGTCTGTATATATATTAATTAAAATGTATAGTTATGTAACCTTTGATATGCAAAGGAAAAAACAAGGTGTGGATTACGCGATGATCTGTCGCGTGAATCATCACAAATCAATAAATTTCATCATCTGAAAATAGTTATCGCCGAATTCAATTGTAATTAAACCAACAAACCATCTCTCGACGTAGACTATTCACCGCGAAATGAAGCTACACGCCTTGAAATACATGTCGGAGTATATAGGTGTATGATCCCGACTTAATACAAACAGATGAATTATGATGCAAATGCAGACATTCATAACGCGCGCGCTGTATACGCTGTCGTGAGATAAAGGTCACGGGAGTTCATCGTTCGCACCCATGTTTTGTTCTCCTTTTTGGCGCGCGCTTCGTCTCTCGAGTGCACTCGGGAATTAATATTGATGATGCACATTTGGCCCCGCGCGATGAATTATTCATTTGACCCGCGTTGATCTAGAGAAATCAAAAAATAAAGTCACAAAAGTGTATATAATAACCGTTATATCACTTGAGACTTTCATCGGGCCAGCGAGAGATAAAATACTCATTATCCCATTTGATCAGCTCGAGGCATCGCGGCGGCGGCTATCCTTTTCGAAGAGCCGCTATACACACGCGGTATTGAATTTTCAAATTGCGCTCAATCAAAAGTGGGTCGCTGTATCGGCGCGCCGGGCAAACAAAAAAAAAACAGGCAAAATCTTTTTAATTATCCTACTTATAACGAGCGAACATCCGAGAGCCGAGCTGGGTGTATGTGCGTCTTTATCTTCGGCTCGATCAGCCGTTTAATAGTTCATCGCACACACGCGGCTCTTCCTCTTTCGCCTTGCGGCTCCGGGTAAAAAGTCGACTCGGTTCCGATGCCCAGCTGACACACTTTTGGGCCGAGCAGCGGTCGAGCTAACGCACGTACTCGCGAATACAGCGGCTGCGAGATGCAAGGTCGCTCACTCTCGTCTATTAGCGCGGCCTGGAAAATCCCTGCGCGCACCCGCCAAAGTCGTGAGCCATCGGCGGACGATGGCTCGCAGATATACACGCCCGTAACGAGTTATGAGGCCTCAATCAAGCCCGAGACCCCATCCTCAAATTTGTACACTGTGCCTCGGCTGATTATTCTGCAGATAGGTATCCATTGTGGTCGAGAGAAAGAGAGAACGATTACGTTTTTGTATGCGAGATTTTGCTATGGACCCGAAAGCACAAAAGATTCATTTTCAATTTATTAGAAACGACTCTTCTATAGATTATTGTTTCACCAGAAGCAGTTTTGTTCTTCACTTGTTTTCGTAATTTTAGCTTGCTTAACGAGTGGCGCTGAGTTCATTAACTACTTAACTGCGTGTGACGATCAGAATTATTACGTCGCAATCTTGTGCGAGTTGGATATGATTTAGTCAACTATCTCATCTTCCTGAATAGAAATATGAGAATCTAATCAGATTTCTATTCGAACCGTTCATGAGTTTGTAACTTTAAAATGAAAGAGAGACGAAGAAAATTTTATTTTCAATATATGATCGTTTGACGAAGAGTTACTTCAACCGTACATCATGAAATTTATATATTTAGTTAATACAAAATAAATGAAGATAGTAGCACAAAGATTCGGATGACTTTTAAGTAGGTCAACGGTCAAATATGATAGGGGTAATTTTTTTCAATCTTTTCGTGTCCTAATTATTCTTTATTTGATTCAATTTCGCTATATATTCAAGGACTTTATCCAACATTTAACCATGTGACGTTTTAAATTGTAAATACCAACGTATTATGGAGTAAAATACACTACGATAATACCGGATAACGTTATTTTACAAAGTTTTGTGATGCCTATCTTGCACAGGACAGTTTCACTGCAATGAAAATAATCTCGAGAAAGTATACCTTTGCGCTCTTGATAAATTGATAAGAGGATCTCTCTCAAATATTTGCGGATCTACTTGGTTTATAAGCGTTGCACCATATATTGCACGCCATGACATTTTTTTATTTACTCTACCTGCTACCTGCATGAGAGACCCCTAAGGAAATTCTCGTATGAGTCATTCGTGTGTGGCGCTTTTGACTCCGAGACATACACCATCTTATGAATCGCGTTACAGAAACGTGGGATTTTTTTATAAACGGCGATTTTCTCGCGGAGTTCATGCATGATTCAAACGAGAATTCAATGGTTTTGGTGGGATACTGCTTGAAGGTAACAAGAGCTATATCGTACAGTTTCTTTTTCCAAATACGTTTCTTAGTGCACTCGTAATGCACAATTAATTGTTCAAAGTTTACTACGACTATAGGTACAACGCTACTCGCGATTTCAACAATTAATGTTCATGAAATGTTCATGTATCAAGTTTTCGTTAAAATCAATACATTTGTAACATTCTGTGAATTTTCCTATTCTGGAATGTTGGAAACCAAGTGCTCTTTTCAAATTATATCAGAGATGAATCGTATATCTTATCACTTGTAGGTAGACTCTTAGATAAAGAAATCAAAAAAATTTCATTTTCTTATCAGCTTTCGTCGACCGCGCAAGAAATACGATTTTCCAAGGCAGATATAAAAGGATTGACATTCAGGAACGTGAATCGGATGTAACAAGAATCCGCCCATAATGTGTAGAACGATGTAGAGACTCGGAAATGGTTTGACTGGTATCTCCATTCAAATTGTTTGTTTGACTATAATAAATTTTTGAGCCTCTCTATCTCGGATTAAAATAATTGCAAGTGTGTCAGGAATTTTCGTGACTTATTTGTTGTCGGTTATAAACAATAGATTATATGATGGAATGAGTGTAATTTCACTTAAGATATTACATCTCAAGATATTGGCACTTGACAAGATGACGAAGTATCCTAGCTTATTTATTTACTTGCCGTATCAGGGAGAAATCAGTAAAATGGATTTGGTGAACGTTACTCGACACGCGCTGAAAGTAGCTCCGTTTAGCATAATCTTCGGCAGTATAGTAAAATACGAGTAGCTGTTAAAAGGTATATTGGCTGTTAAGAATCAGAGATGTGGAGTCGTGACTGGGACATCGACAAGGCGAAAGTCCAAACTGGCCGGTTGTTAAAACAGCGCAGTGGTGGCGCGAGTCTTCGACAACGCGAAATTTCATCGACTCGGGGCGGAAGCTGAGAGTAAAAGCGAGCCGCGCAGAGTCGAGAGGGTATACCCCCGGGTTTTCAGGTATACGAGAGAGGAAGCGTTTCTCCGCGCGCCGCGACTCCCACCACCGGAAACAAGCCGAAAAGATGGCTCATAATGCAGTTTTGTTTGGCGAACGCCAGACTATATCAGCCGCGGAACAAAGAAACTCGTTTTCGCATGCGGCACTTCTCTCTCTCTCTCTCGCGGTTGGTTGGTTAGTTGGTTGTTTGTGTTGTCTGTGTGCGCATGTCGCTCCGAAAGTCCTGCATTTCGCCTTGGGTGCGCGCGCGGCGCGCTCGCGAAAACAAAGGAGATCGGGAATGCCGATTCTCGGTGGCGCAATGAAGTAGGTCGTCTATGCGCTGCAGTGATTATGCGATTATGCATCTCTCCGCGAGTGTTCGAGACCTTCTCTCTCTCCCTCGCGCTCTCTCTCTAGCTCGCGAGAGCATGGCACACTCGTCGTCCGGACCGCCAACGCGGCCACCTCCAATTGGCGTTGCATTCGAAAGCTATTGTCCTACGCTCGCTGGCTGTTCGCACCAACATTAATCCCAACGTTAATCACGAACCGGCCGAAAAACTACTTCGTCGTATATCAATGACTGGGATTGATGTCACTGAGTTCATACATCCCGATATGGAACAATCGAATTGATATCAAATACAGCAACTCTAAAATCAAATACTTTTCACGAAAATGTAAAAACATTCATATTTTCCCTGCGCGGAAGAGAAGAATTTGTATGTTCAAACAGATATGCTAATTCGATTTCTATTCATATTATCTATCCTTGTCACAACATACACTTACACATTGTACTTTTTTGAATATAGTCTTATATAAGCATTATGCGCACAAATGGTTATTTTAAAGTATAATAATTCGATCGTTACAGCATTCAGTAAACGCAAGCAGAGTTGTTGCATCACCGGAAATGCAATATATACATGCAGTTCTCCAGGTTGGATTGAAATGAGATGATATCAACCAGGAGACCATTCCACATATAAGGCCTTTAACTCGACTGAAACTTTTGGAAGCAAATCCTTGTATACACAAATAGGTGACATGTAATATGCAAAGTTCAAGTCATTCTTCATCCTAACACTCCGATTTATCTCCGATATCAAAAGATCATTGCTGATGTCGTATATAGGTCTAATGTATATCTATCTACACAAATTCTTAATATGATAAAATTATAATATCTCAGATAAATCAAGACGTTCGGGTAAATAACCGCTGCATATATTATGTAACTTCAAAAGTTTCAGAGAGTTCGGAGACCCAAAGGTGAAGTGGTTTCTTGGTAAAAGACTCCAAGGATAGAAAAGCTTCAGTCATTATAATAAGCAGAAATATATATTAGGTAATCGACTATATCAGTTTTGTCCCAGATATACTTTAGTTAAAAAATCTTCAAATCAAAATCAGTAATCGAACTGTAGTTAAAACGATGCTATTTCTGATCCATCAAAGAAAATACCAAAAGCACTACTCTATTACTCGATAAAGAAAATATACAGTGGAGCTAGCAAAATAGCGCAGATGTACTTTGAGCGACTAAGGCCATGACCTCGGCCAAACACCATTTGGTACTCGTATGTTAAATTTGACTTGAAGAGCCAACGCAGTTGGGAACGATTCATTCTTGTTCTAGTATCATGACTGGGTAAAAGTCAATTGTCGAGCGGCGTATTTGAGAGTACAGACAATCGAATGGACCAGAAGAGAAATATTATATATAAGACACACGCAATGATTGGGCGGTATTTATCGATGACAAGCAGCCGATAACACTGACTCACAGCGGGGTCCAAGATATGCGGGAGCACAAGCGCGCGAGAACGAATTGTGTGATGAGCTTCGAGTTCCGCGGCCGGCGTGAGCCCACGAAGGAGATGGAAGAAAGGCGAGCACAAGAGAGCGAAAGATACGAATGACTGTGACCCGATACACGTGCGCAAGCACTTTTACATATGGTCGCTCGGCCTGCGGCTCGCTCGTGGTTATGGCTTCTTGTGCGTGTATATGTATCGGCATTCGGGCTCGAGACCGCATGTGCCGCGGAACCGGTTCGCCCCTCGCGTTATCAAGAATATTCTGCTTTTGAAATAACTGGGTTAATAATGTAACAGAATTTATTTAGTAATTTGAGTTTAATCAGGACACATGTATCTATATATATATATAAAACGATATGACCAACGGAGATTTATGCCAAGGTGCTGACTGAATATGATTAACGATCACAAGGAGGGAACCCAATTTTATTTGGTTGCCATAGAGAGTTTGGGCTATTTTACTGATTGTATCACTTCTGACTTGGTTTACATTTCTCCCAAGATGAAATTAATATATTTATGATAAAAACAATCCGACGTCTACGTTATCCAGAATACGAAATGGTCCAAATTTGCTAAGGCTCGTGATTTGTTTGACGTGAAATTCACATGCAGGAGCGCATTATATTTTAGAATTTCAACTACCATCTTTGTGAAATATATTTATTTAGGCTACCCAGAAAATATAATATCAACTCACGTGAGAATATTAGTTTATTCAAAATAAATCAGTTTATCGTCGAAATTTCGGTATTTTGGAACTTCTGAGAAATGTCGCAATAAGCATTCAAAACAATAACGAACTTGTTCAATCTAACCAATCCGCCGAGTGATAACTACAGAATACAAGACTTAAATAATGATTATTTTGGATATTTAGGTAGACTATGAGTCTTGGGGCATCACTATACTGATACCCAAAAACCTACCGAAGGTCAAATAAAATATACTCCAAGAGAAATACATCAAACCCTCGTTAACACAAATTACCGCTCAATGCGAACTCACTCGCCAGTCCTGCCTTGATTAGATGAGGGTTAAATGGTTCGTTTAACACGAACTGAAGTCCTGGTCTCCAGTGATTCACGTTAACGGAAGATTACTGCAGAATAAATTTCTATATTTCTGAATAACATTTTACATTTTGCTTGGAAAGTTACTTGTATGGAAAGGAAAGCGTTCTAGCCAGGAATAAGAAATTAAACATATACAGTTTTCTCACCGCTGTACTGCTATAATAACTAATAACATGCAGGTAGGAATAATTCTGTTTCGTGAGTCAAGTGTGCTTTACTTGAATGAATCATGGTACAGTTCATGGTGTGTATTAACTGTATTTGTGAATGACTCAGATTGTTATAACGAATGTACTCAAAGAATCCTCTACATTCATGCGCATAACAAAGTAGTACACCAGAGAGTAACTGATTATTCACAACGAAATATTCACAAAGTTTGTGAAAATCAATTATTTTTGAGGTAATGGCACCTTTGGGTTACCAACTATGATGAGATGTTGTAAATTGGTTACTTGAATAGATCACATCTGCAGTCATCCAGTCCAACTTTCTGATATTCCAGATACTCGATCGATCATTCACCAATTTCATTTACAGTAAACATATCTCTGTATTGTATACAAAAAATCCTCGATACATAGACTGTCTCTCCTTGCGGGACACGCGGGTAAATAAATGCCTTCATACAAAAACCTTTTAACAACCTTTTTCTTCCCCAATACACTACGTACGTATCGGACTCTATTGTGCACCAATAAACTGTCTGTTATCTCGGAGAAATATCGCTTAGGATCAGAGATTAAAACGCAGGCGTGTGTGGGCAATCAGATCTCGAGGCACACAAATCAACACCGTGGCGAAAGTAAAAGTCGAGCGAAAAAACGGGGCAGACGAGCCCTGGGAGTGAGAGACGATCATATTTTTTTCGGCCCAACCGTTGGGCTGGGACAAACTCGCTCGGCGGTCATCGCGCCCTCATACATATATATGTAACGAGCCGACGTATACACGCGCCACTTACAACGTGCACATGGGCGAACGGAGCGCCGACGATGTTTATCCGGGCGGAGCCGCTGCCGCGGCGAAAAGACGGGGGGCTATCGCGTGTGCGCAACATGTGGCCGCGTGCGCGTGGCGACGGCGAAACCACCGCGTGTGTTCCGCAACTGCTATACGAGCGTTTGAATTTCCCCCGACGACGCCCACGCGCGTGAACAACGCCGCGCGCGGCAGATAAAATTTGTCGCCCCCGAAGCGGAGATGAGTGCTCGGTTGTTTTGACGAGCCCGGCAAGGCGCGGCCCTGCTGCAGCTCGCGACAAATCAAACGGGAAACGCCGGCTCGCTTACCTCCGCTCGCTCGACGCGTCGCTCCAATTCTACTTGTTGAATGTATGCCGTGCGCATTCATATTTGTCGCATACAAACCGTTCGCTACTCTCGGCTCTGTTGGGTGATTTGTATTCTGTGCTGATGGGCACATCGCAGGCGCGTCGTCAATATAGCCAAAGATTTCAAGCTAAATCATCCTGATGGCGTCGAACGGAAATCAGCACCGCTGTATTTCCCTACAAGGCGTAATGCAATACAGTGTGAGCGAATCGTCTGTGATGTATCTGTTGTTATATAGTTTGATCAACTTGATTCATCAAAATTCTTCACAGCAGCACAGCTATGTTTAGATTGATATAGAGCTCCGCGTCGATTTGGCAAGCATTAGCCAGCACTACATCTCGCGCGCGTTGGAGTGGAAATACATTTCGCACGATGGATACACTTTGGAGGAGAATTGATCATAACGAAAATTGCAGAAACAGTGTGTTGGAAATTCGAGTGCTAAGCAGCCGACCGAAACTCAAGGTTTTATGACTTCTGCGCGCTTAGTGTGTTGCAAAGAAAACAAGTGCGTGTGTATAAACTCGGGAGAAAACTTCTCTGCTTGCGTAATATACAAAGGAAGTGATAATTCGTTGTACCGAGCGAAGAGCCGAAAGGAAAATATGTTTTCAGCCAGAGCACCTGATCTGAAGTCATAGCATTGAAATAGTCTTCGGTATAGAATGAAAATACCCACGTTTCTTGTCCATCTTTAGAGGATACAGAGGATATATCAATAGATATGTGTCGCTTGAAATACACGCAATAATACCGTCGCACTACTTGTGTAGAATTTTCACATCTTATTAGAATAGCATCGTGAATAAGAAGATCCTATACGAAATTGAAATTGTAGTTTACTCTTTATCCCCTTACAATTAGAAAATCGGTCGACGTTGCTCAACTTTGTGTTTCACCAATCAAGACATTTTAACTTTTTAGATGTATAAAGTTGATTTCAATTTGTTACAAGAAGATAATAGATTTAGATTACAGAATATAATTAAAAATACGGTTTTCAATCTAATTTAACAGGTTGTAATCGACTCAGATTACACGTAATCATCGTTAATGTAGACAAGTTTTTTTCAAGATTGAAATAAGAGGCTAATTCGATTTTCGTAGAGAGCACGAGAGACTATAATAACCCTCGCAGGCGATAAAGAAAGAAAAACGCTCCTTCCTAACAAGCAAGCGTGACTTTGATTGGAAAGTTCGAAATACACTTTAATAATGCTTCCAATCAATTCACTCTAAAATTAATAATCACACAACGAAAACGAATTGAAAAGCCATGTCGAGTGCGAATTTCGAGCACCGAGCAACAACTGGGGCGCGCTATTAACTTGAGTCATCGTCCAGAGGCCAAACGCACTATAGAGTCCTTGTGCGAACTCGGCAGCTGAATTTCTGTCGCCGCTACGTCATATATATAAAGAGCGAGCCTACATATCCATGCGCTATCGCGGAGAATCCAGGCCATTGCAACAAAAAAAAAGAGCGAACGAAAATAAATCGCGCTTGTCGTATACGACGGCTGTCTCGTTGTTTTTTTTTGCATTCAGCTTCGCCATCTTGGCTTCTCGAAGCGGCGACACGGCGGATAGTCAAGCAAGTCGAGCGCGGACGAGTCAGCGATATAATACGTACGTCGGTAAAATCCTCGGCAGCGCGGGACGTCCTTGCACCCGGCACTTCCTCATCGGGGCTTCTCCGCCAGTCCACGTGGCTCAGGCGCGACACACGCATGCGCTTCGCACACTTCGGAGCGCTCAATTAACGCCCATATACGCGAGCTGCTCGATTTTTTCTTTCCCGCCTAATAGGCGCGCTCCAAAAGTGTAACTCGAGAGTCGCTTGGCTCGCGCGCTTGTCCCAAGGAGGCCGGCTCGTTCAACGAAAGTCGTCGTCGAACGACGCCGAACTTTCGATTCGCGGATTGTTCTCTCTCCCGCGCGGCTGAGAGGCGAAAGCATCACCGTGCCTGGGAGAGCCTTTGAAACCGGTACTTCTCAGCGCGCCCACGGAAAAGTGCCGCGCGGCGTTAAAAATAATTATCGCGCTTTTGCCAGCGTACGCGAACGCGTGTCGTCGTCTCGCGCGCACCCACGTACCGCACCGGTCAAACACTCGTGTTTGCTCACGATCGGTGTAATAATCATGGTGTTTATATACGCGGCGAAAACGTGAGCGAGCCGCGCGAGCTTCGGCCTGCACCAAGGATATTTTTACACTCCGTGTCAAAATGACCCGGTAGCCGATTGAGAACCGTCGCCTCTGAGATTAGACACACGAAATTACTGTGTTTTATGACTCAAAATCTCAAGTAGCTCGGTGCGCGCACTCACTTTCAGGTGTAGTGTATCAACATTTCTGTTTGTAAATTTATCGATACAAATTCTTCTTGTAAAATCGATTCAGCTTTACAAAATATAAAACGTTCACTTGAATAAAAAACTACTCATGACATTTTATATGGATATGAAAATATAATATATTCAAAATATGTTTTTTTTTTCAAGTTCTATATTTTAGCGTCTTGGCTCATTTCGAAGGTATTGAGTAGATCTTTTATTTGTCGTCAGCCGTTTGAAATTCACATTTGACGTTTGGCGTAGGGATATTTCTCGCTTAGGTGGCGCAAATTGGAGATTTGCAATACATGCATAAAATATCAGCAATGACAGGCTATTATCTTAGCGGGAAATCAAAGTGTCAAGACGAACGACTGTAAGAATCACTTTGTTGGGGTATCGAAAAAGTGGGATGGTTATTTACAGTTAATGTTGTTTTTACAAGCACATGCGTATATTTATAAGGTTTCTCAAATTCAGGACCTGTAGTCAATTTATCCAGCCAAGTGGTGCTATTAGCAAGATATGTCTGCTCACAATGGAATTCTACTTTTAAACCAAAAAGAACGAGACGGTAGCAAAACTTCCGTCATCCAGTGTAATAACCTTTATGTAAGTACTTGTCATCTACAGCAATAGAACACAGCTTGGAGGATTAAGAAATTACAATAATCGAGTTATTTTATAGGCATTACATAAAAAGAAAGATACACGACTAGCGTTCGCCGAAGAATAGATCATTACTAAAACGTATCGAAGGATGCAATTGCTACTTGTTTACTCCCCGACGTATTTCTTCCACACGCAAGGGAATTATCTTGATAACAAAAAAGAAAATGAACAAGAATAATTACGATTGTGTCCGAGTTTCTCTGGACGAAGGGGCGAAAAAAAGTGCGGATGCCAATTTAAACGAAGGTGTAGCATTGACAAGCGATAGTTTCAAGTGCGGGGTATATGTCTCTGATCGCGCGGAGATTCGTCGCGCGAGCGACAGCCTTGGGGCAAAAAGTTGGAGGAAAACCAGTTTGAAGTGTCTGGCAGGGACAGCGGGGCGACGGAAAAATGATTTTCACCGTTGCGCGGAAAAAGCCGCGGTCGGTTGTTGTTCTGTGGGTGCGGGAAGCCGGTGCGCAAGCTGACTGCAGATGCGACTGTGTAGCCAGCCGAGGATGCGGTCGCCGAGGTGTGTGCTCTGCCAACTCGAGTCGCGGCGGGCTCGGAGTAAAAACAAAAAACAGCTGATGTACGCGCGCGGGGGCAAAAACACCGGGCCGTTCCCGGGGAAGAGCCGTTGGCCGCGCGAGCTGCATCAGGGCCCGATTCGAGGCTCGTCGCGCGTTTCGGCAACGTCGCCCCTCTCTTCCGCGGCCGCCACGACACTTCGACACTGGACGGTTGCGCGGCTGATACAAGTATATACATACTGTACCGTGTATATATATATATATATATATATATGTCGGGGAGGCACCGGTGCGGCCGCGCGCGCGATGCAGCTGGCGCGAGGCGGGTTTTACACCGATGCATGCAGGGGAGCTTTGGCTCTCGCGGGCGCCAGCTGCTCTCCCTCGCTGCATACATCATCATCGGGCGAACTCGAAGCTAGAGTGAAGCATCAGAGAGCACACGGGAGCTGCACGGGATTTGTTTTGCTGGCGAGCGCGCGAGCATAACCTTGAAGGCGTTTCCGCGATGTTTCCAGCGGTGCGCGCGCGCGAGAGAAACCGAGAGGCCCCAGAGGGACGCTGCGTGGCGCGCGGGCGGAAACGAGGTGTATGGGAAACGCGCTGCTGCGGGAGGGAAAGCTGCAGCAGCTATGCAGCGTGGCGCGCATGCAGCTGTGCCGCGGCTCGGCGGAAGTGTCGATAGCCGCGCGCGCTCTTACCTTGATGATGAGCTCGATCTCGGGCACGTCGCCGTTGCTCGTCCCGTTCTCGTGCCCCTCGTCCGCCATTCTCTCTTTCTCTCTCCCTCGAGCGCGGATTACTCTTCAAGACGACCTGCGGCTAGACACACACAAGCGGCACATACGCGCCGGCCACAGCGCGCGATACCTCTAGTAGTCTATGTAACGTTGTATATGTACGTCTGATATGCAGTTGCGGCCGCGCGCGCGCCACTAGCTCTCTCTGATAAATAGTATACGACAGTCACTGCAGCCTATATGGCCACGCGTAGAGCAGGCTGGCAGGCTCACGAGACACTGACGCAGCACGGCGCACACTCGACCGCCAGCGCGCGAGTCGACTCTCCCCCCCTCCCCTCCCGCGCGGTTGGATAGTTGGATTGGACCCCTCCCTCGCGCGCGGCGCGCGCTCGACCCTTTACAAATCGGTAAATGATCGTTCTCTCGCGCGAGGAGGAAATTCGCTTATCGATCGCCGTCAATACAGTCACTATTTTCCTGCTCAGTTTTTCTTTCCTGATTTACATGTTTTTCAAGGCGCTTGTTTAAAGTTACAGGAGAGAAAATCATACTCTCGGTACGTCGTTGCTACTTGCATTGACATCAAATACATCTGTCATCATGTTTTTTAGAAAAATTTCATCTAAAAGCGATTTTCTATTGGTTAGTCATACGATAGTTTGTTAGCACAATACGTTTGTGGTATTCCATCGGCTCATTTAATCTCTGTTGGACATGATATATAGCTAAGTTCAATCACATCTATCGGTTATCGAATTACAATATTTCTCATAGTAATTCTCATGAAAATATATAATTAGAAAGTGACGATATTATGGATGCAAGGGATTTCAGTAATTTACAACGACCTAAGCTCAAAGTTTCTAAAGTTGGAGCGAGTTTGCTGCAACCAACACCCGTGTCCATGGCAATTCGAATAACAAGTATACGGTGTTGGGAGGCTTGGAATATTGTCTCTCTTAATATTGAACCTTTATAATTTTTTATCCCCGCAATATGAACAGTAATTCCAATTCAGAAGATGTATTTTTACGTTCGGAAGAAAAAGACGAGTATCTTCGTGCCTGTGCGAAAGCCAACTCTACGACGAAAGCCACCGAAGAAGAGTTCCAAAATTTTATGCATCGCGTCACTGAAGTTGGTTTGTATATACGTGAAAATTAAACAAAAAAACGAATATGATTCAGCAACAATGTCGGAATTTCAATTGTTTTTTAACAAAAATATTTCACTGTGAAGAGAAAATCGTGCAAAAACTTTCTTCAACAAACGTCGGCGAACAAAAGCAAGGTATGGTATTAGCTGATGCGATTTTAGGAAGAGGAGACGCGAGTAATGTAACAGACATTGATGATCTGAAAGTCAAAGCAAATCGAACTGTTATAAACAAGTTTTCACCTGACGATGGAGATCCAAACAAAATGTCTCAAGGTAATTCACATGCCTTCTTACTTCTATCTCACCGAACTAACAATTTTATAACTTCCTGGAGAGTTGTATTTGTATACGGTATAATCAATGATTTTGTTCAAAATGTGTCAATAAATTATTCTTTTCTTTCAAACATCAGTATACTCACTTTAAATAAAATTTGTATCCAGACAGATATAAAGTAATTCATTTCTACCCGCAACTAAGCGATAAAAAAGAACAATAATTAAATCTAATCATGATGATTCGACAAAATTAGAGGCTTTCAAACGAAGTGTGGAGAAAGATGCCCAAGTTCGAGCAGAGGATCGGAAAGCTCGTAACGAGCGAGCTGAAACTTACAAGAGGATAGGAAACGCCGCCTTCAAAAACGACGACTACGAGAAAGCAATAACATATTTTACAAAAGCAGTGGAACAGAGGAAGGACTCGGCAGTGCTATGGAACAACCGAGCTCTTTCCTACATGAAGCTCGGCCTCTTCGAGAAGGCTCTACTTGATTGTGAGTGGGCACTAAAGGTCAATGAGGTCAATATCAAAGCTCTTCTAAATAGCGCCAAGTGCCACAAGTTACTGGGTAACGAAGAAAAGTACAAGGAATACATTGAATTGGCAAGAGAAAGAAACCCAAAGTTCCAGAGCTACATTACAGGTGATATTTTAATTTCATACTTTGTAATTCATTTATAGTTCTTGACTATCTAACAATATATCTTATAATTTCAGAGTTCGAGAACGGTTTGGCATCAGCGTCAAAACACTCGGCCGAAAATTATTCGGATAATTCAATCGATTGAATCGAAATGCATTCGATGTGAAGAACAAATATTTAACGTTTAATAAATACTCCAACAATACAATAGAAATAACTTCTGATCGAAATAGCTCTCAATTATTATACCATTAAAATCTTGTATAAAAACGTTCCCTTATATATACATATCAATAGTGCGCTATTAATTCTTCCGAGGGGAAGAACATCTGGTCCTGATTGGGTAAGAAGTGTCACGAAGTTTCAATTTTCGTGGCATTCAGTTCTTTCATTTCGGACAAAGAACGCGGCTCATGAATGAAAACCGTACATTCAATACCCTGTAATGAAAAATTTATGTTACATCCATTGAAAATATTGGGGTAGAAAAAATGCAGGTCTTTGAATGGAATGGCATACCTGCATTCGAGCTGCTCGCACAAATCCTTCATTAGCAGAGACAGTAATGCTTTTGAGGTTTTCTCCACTAGCAAAAACTAGTCTCGATCGAACTTTTATTTTACCCCCAAGACTAAGTTCCATGATCCTTCCCACAGGAATGTCATCTACAATTTTAACTCTATTCATCAATTCATCTGTGCGCTTCTTTTCATTAGGTCCTCCAATCAAATTGATAATATTTCTAAAATTGTCATATGCAGTTTGACAAATGACTAGTTCCTTGTTTTGAAAAAGATCATCCAAAACTGGTTTTAAAGGACGACATCGTTCCCATTCTGCTTGAGACGTAAGTAATGGTTCAGCATACACAAAGTTTGCACATCCATTTGTCATATTTGTTACATATGCAAGGAGAGTTGAAACGTCTAAATTAAGTATTCTAATATCAGTTGAATCAATTTTAGCGTTCAATTCTAATAAATCACAAACATTACTGCTATTAGATTCTTCAGATTCAGTCTCAGATTCAGAATATGGTAACTCATCTGAAAAAATGATTCGATTGAAAATTCACTTACATTCTACACTTTACATACAAAAGTAAGCAAATGTGGCGGCAACTCACCATGCGAATCACTGTCATTCACTTGTACATCTATTTTTTCACCTTCAGTTATGATACCTAGCTTTTCTAATTTCTGAGCTAATGGTTTTTCTATTCCACAAGCAAAATGAAAAACAATATCGGGTGATTTGTACATGTGTGGATGATTTTTTGCACATTTCAAATAAGAGTCTGCTTGATCAAAAACTGACTTCTGTCCATACTCAGCATTGCCACGTGAAATGAGAGTTAGAGCTTTGGCATTACGGGCAATGACTTTCACCCAACTTGAGCCTCCATCACAGACAATGTCTACTTCCAATCTTGAATTGTGACACTTGAAAGGTTTCAGAACATTGACAGGTTCATTTGCAGATGCTAGTCGTTCAACAATCGCACTAAGGTGAATCAAATTTGTGCTCTGTAGGTGCTCCTTCTTGACGTTACCTGTAGACTTCACCTTTTAAAAAAATCATACAACAAGTTAGTTGGCTTACTGTTTTGAAACAATTGATTCATGTAGGGAGCGTGGGATACTCACCTTTTTTAGAAATTTTATTTCCTGTTGAATCTTTCTAATCAATTTGTCAACTCCTTCAACCTTCTCCACGAGTTTCAACTGCTCGACCATCTGCCATCCCCATTGAATTTTCTCATCAAAAGACTTCAGTAAATCTTCCTGTGTTCCCATAACACAGTGACGCTATTTAATAAATTGTAATCTGAATTAAATTTGATCCTGAATAGAAAATAGATTTATTGGTAAAATTATTTGTAATTTTTATCGGTATAGTAGTGGGTGATTTAAAAACTTTCACTTTATAAAGTTTGGATCTCTCAAATTGGGCAACAGATGGTAGTCATGGCGGATTGTTGCAGCATTGCCAACCATACGTACGAGTATAGACAAATCATGATTATCATTGTATTCTTCTAGCGATACAAGCAGCGATTAAAATGGGAAGATTATTCTCAACGATTCTTACTGTGGAATAAAATTTTGTGTCCTTGTTTCATTCGGTACTTTTCATTCTATTACCTCTAATTTCATAATTTCAACTATAAGATTTCAAACCATCGCCTATCGCCAACTTGATAAAGTTACCGACAATAAATAAGGTGATCTGTTGATAATGTCGGGATCGTCCTTTTAGAAGCACGTGTGTAAACGCGTGACAAGTGACAACATTCGTGCGTGAAAAATTTCGCTTTTATCCGAATAATGTACATTATAAAATAGTAAATATATTACCAACCCTTGGAGTTAGATATAATAAAACAGAAAAATGGTTGTCATTGGGAAAAAGAAGGTAAAAGGCTTGAAAAGTATTCAATAATGTACCTCTAGCAGGTTATGTTTACATATATAAATGAAATTGTTTTTGAAATATGACAATTTAATATAAATATAAATAGTATGGCGACTGAATTCAAAATTAATTCATGTTCTAGTACAAGTCTGGAGAGGCTGCTCAGTTTGTGACAAGAAAGCAAGCTCTGAAAAAATTGCAGCTATCTTTAAATGAGTTCCGTAGACTATGTATACTCAAAGGAATATACCCAAGAGAACCTAGAAATCGCAAAAGAGCCCAGAAAGGAGATACCCGTATCAAAACACTTTATCATAAAAAAGATATACAGTTTTTATTGCACGAACCAATAATATGGCAGTTAAGAGATTACAAGGTATGTACCTCATATACAGCTTGTATAGCTTTATATCCTAGCGCAAACCGACATTTATTATATTCTATGCACAGGTATTTGCCAGAAAAGTTACAAGGGCCAAGAAGTTGAAAGAATTCAAAGAAATGAACAGATATTTAAGAAATCATCCAACTATCAAACTTGATCACATTGTTAAAGAAAGATATCCTACATTCATTGATGCACTGAAAGACTTGGATGATTGCCTCACTTTGTGCTTTTTATTTAGTACATTCCCATCTATGAAACACATACCCAGAGACCAAAGTATACTCTGTCGAAGATTAACAGTAGAATTCATGCATGCTGTTATAGCTGCAAAAGCTCTTCGAAAAGTATTTGTCTCTATCAAAGGTTATTATTACCAAGCTGAAATCAAAGGAGTAACAATTACATGGATTGTGCCACATCATTTTAGTTTTGAACCTCAGAAAAAGAATGAAGTAGATTTCAAACTAATGTCTACATTTGTTGAATTCTATATTATTATGCTGGGCTTTGTAAACTTCAGACTTTATCACTCGTTGAATTTATTTTACCCTCCAAAATTCAGTAATGCCAGTAAGTATCATATGAGTTTTCAAATAAGCTGAGATATTGAGAAGTTCATATAGCTCAACATGATCTTAATTTTTCAGGTATTTCTGAAAAAGCATTGGTAGATGAGCAAGCTTTTGTTGCCGAGAGAATTGCTGCTCTTAATGTTTCATTAGTTAATTTAAATCCTTCAGCTCAAAATGAAGAAGAAGATGAAGTAGAAATTGACAACTTCACTGATGTACTTATTTTTTTCTATAGCTAGGATCAAATATTGCATATACTTTTCAATTTAATAAAAATTTAATACACATTACAGGAAACTGATGCAGATAAAATTAAGGCAGCTCAGGAAGAAAAAGAAAAAGTGAAAAAGTTGAAAACGCTTTTCAAAGGATTAAAATTCTTTTTAAATCGAGAAGTACCTCGAGAACCACTTGTTTTTATTCTTCGTTGTTTTGGAGCAGATGTTTCATGGGATAAGTTGTTATTTGTGGGTTCAACATTTGATGAAAATGACGAAACAATAACTCACCAAATTGTTGATAGACCCCAAATGGACAAACAATTCATGTCCAGGTAATGATGGAAGATGATTTTAACTTAAAATTAAGAGTTCATTTTCTGGAGTATTGCATTGCTACAATTAATTTTAAATTGTTTTTAATTTTTCAAAACTATATTCTCTTAAAATTTCTGATAGGTAACAATGTAAACAATATACTGAAAAAAGATTGTAGAATCTTATTACAGTTTTTTCGCAAAAACATTTCGCATTTTATATATATTCCTGTGATACTTAATTTCTCAAATCTTGATACGTTACAAAATATTTTTTGGAAGTATACACAATTTTCTATACATGTAAAATTGTTTGCATGTTGCAGATACTATGTACAACCTCAATGGGTTTTTGATTCAATAAATACTCGACAACTTTTACCAGTTGAAAAGTATCTAATGGGCTGTACGCTGCCTCCGCATCTTTCTCCATTCACGGACACCCGACGTAATCAAGAATACATTCCTCCAGAGGAAAGAGCACTGATGGATCCTGACTTCAAGCTCAATTATGGCACGTGTATTCCCATTGTCAAGTGAACCGTTGAAATTTCTGTAATAAATAATCTTCTGTTTATTTTTTATATACAGGTGAAGACGAGAAATTTGATGACGAGGAATCCGAAGCTGAAGAAGAAGCTGAAACTACTGTTGAAAAGAAAGATGAAGAAAATATGAGTGAAGATGAAGATGAAGATGAAGAAGATGAAGAAAAACTTATAGATGTTCCAAAGGAAGCTAAAGGAAAATCTAAGCCTAAAGATAAACTTGCAGAAGAAAAAAGTTCAGAAGACCTCAAAGAGAAAGAAAGATTGCAAAAGGTAAAATGAATTTCTTTCAAATTTATAGAAAAGAATAGAATAAAATGAAGCTTACCCAGAGATGACTTGGTATTTGGGTCTCAGATTTCGCCGAAAAGTTTGAAGGTGGTTGATAGTTATCTAAACAGGTGATATCTACAGTTATTTGTCTTAACGTTTCGATTCCCCGGAAACATTGCAATCTTTTTACACATATTTTTATACATAGACGTATAGATATACTTTGAATATATCTATATGCAAAAACTTTCATACATACAGATATTATACACTACATAATATAATCAGGAATGATCGGTCAACATCTGAGGCAGATCAAAATGTTCGGACAGACGACTGCAAATATCACCTCTCTAGATATCAAAGAACTGTTTCCAAAAATTTCATTGCAATTGAAGACCTAAACGTGAGGCAGTCTCCTGGTTAATTGAATTAATATCATCATTAACGCAATTAATTTTTGTTTGGGTTGTGTAATGTTATTTGGGTTATGAGCTTTTTTATTATATATTTACTTTTAATAATTGTTGTTATTGTACTATTACATGTGGGGCGTTTTACGTCAACTCTCTAAGGTTGGCGCGCGGACACTAAAATCTCGCGTTTTCGATTCTATTCAATTAATATCTAAATAATGTGAGATATATCGTATGTACTTTTTTCTCTGTTTTCCGATGGTCAAATCAGATTTCCAAAATTCTAACGTTTCCACAAAAAAAACATAAATCCGGTATCTATAAAAAAAATCTATTTGCAATAAATCCGTATCGCTTCCAAAACAGTTGTTCTCCAAAAAATGTAAAAATGAGCTCAAGTGCGTAGAAGCAGCGCGACAAGGCGCAACATTTCATGATCGTTACCAAATTCCTTGAATGTAACAAAAAGTCGTATTTTTTTAAACGCTATATCATCGTAAAAAAAGTCAGCTTTCGATTTAAAATATTTGAAAAAGAAAACATTTTTAAGATATAACCTGTTTTATGTTGTTTTGTTGTGAATCGTAAAAATTTTGGAAAACTAATTTCACCATCGGAAAACTGCGAAAAAACTACACACTATTTAGATATCTGTTTATTCGGTATAGATATTGGTTTACTCCTTCCGAAAAGGAGCGTTGAAAACGCGAGGTTTTGGTGGCCACGCGCCGGCCTTGGAGTGTTGCCGTAAAACGCCCATATGAATGTTGAACTCTTCAGATCTCTGAAAACTTGATATTTCATTCGATAAAACTTTACTCTTTCAGAAAAAAGCGATGAAAGTAAAGAGTGGTGAAATCGTGAAAGAAGATCCTTGGGAGAAAAGTCGCCAAGAGAGGCAAGAATACCGTCTTCGTGAAAAACTGGTTAAAAATAAACACCGAAAGCTGTATAAGAGCATGATGCAGGGACGAGAGGATAGAGCGAAATCTATTTGGCTGCTGCGCAAGAAGAGACGTCTCCACGAAGAATCAGAAAAAGTAAAGAAGAAGGAATCGCGCAAAGGAGTAAAGAAAGAATCCGAGGCATAAATATGTTTTTGTTGAAATACTTAGGTAATAGTTGAATTGTAAATGAAGTCTTTCTTTTATAAAATTTCATAGCCTGGAACAGAAATTGAGTGTCTCAATTATTTCTATCCATTTGAGCAGCAGCCGGCAAACAGTCGGTCAAATCGGCACGCTCGTATCGGCACTAATACGTTTCCGTCGCCGTCCGGGTGAAAAATCGAATCTGTCGGAGTCGCGGATCCGCCGGGTATTGTTGAAAAACTCGTTCTATCCTTGGCTAGAACAATGAGTCACGGTGTCTGAACGTCGCGCGTTAGCATTAAATATTCATTAACGCGCTGAGCTTTCACGCCTTAAAAAAGTATGCCACACTCGTATAAGAGCGCATCCTCGATCGATCCGAAGAAACGGCTGTATGTGTGTGTGTTTTTTTTTCTCTTTCCAGGAGCGAGAGAGTGGAATATTGATGGGCTACGAGCGTGTAATAATTGCGTGGAGTCGGCGGTGGGGGCACACAATGAGTTCGAGAGAGGCGCTGTGGCACGGTCCACCCACCGGCTACATATATAGGTATACACGAGCAGGCCTACGTGCGGAGGGAGTTTGTCTCTCGCGCGGCGCCGCGCGGCGACTTCGAAGGCCAGAGCCGCGACCCACGCAACTTTTGCGCGCGCGCGCCCACGTTATATTGTATCTATCCACGTATAATATTCACGCGCGAGAACGACCGGGAGCCACTGGCCTGCGGCTTGGATTTACGGCTCGTAACTCACCTATACACGTACCTACGTTCGGTTTATTCTTCCGCAGCGTCAGCCCAAAGAATCGGTTGGGATTAACTGATCTGCGCAGGAATCCCACCTTTCCGTGCATGCGAAGAAACCCCACCGATCGGAACATGTAATGCTTTCTACGCATACGTGCATTATTTAATACTCACGTTACTGGGAAACCGGAGAATCGTTATTATGACAAGGGTAATATCATATAAGAGACACGGGAGATATAACAATGATCGGCAAAAGGTTTTGAACCCGAAGTCCCTCGACGAAATCAGTAAAGTATTCCTTTGATATTCCGGCTTTTGGAAAAAGATCGGGGGAGAATCTTTACATTTCCTTTGTATTGATGTGTCGAAACGAATAATCCAATCCGAGCAACAAGCGCTACCGATGCAAAGATGCCAAAGAGGATGTCGAACGGTAGGTGGGATGACATGCGCGCGCAATTTGCGCTGCCACAAAATTGCATTGCATCTGTGGAATTGCGAGCGGTGCACCGGCATCGTAACTGCATCTGATCTCGAGCGGAGTCAGGGAGGGAGGCTGAATAGCGGCGCTACATCTCGGCTGCGCTGCAGAGCTGCGCGAGGCAGAAAGTCGCTTGCGGCTGAGGTCAGAGACACTTGTTGTCACCCCCGTGCCTCTGTAGAAGGCTCTCCCAGTTACGCCTGCACACCGCCCGCGCGTTCGGGATATATATATATATATACGTATGCCCGGCGTGCTTGCGTCATCCTTCGTTGTTCCCGCGCCTGCGACGCTCGTGCTATATACCCCCAAGGTCGGCTAGGCGCTGATTCGCCGAACTATCTTTTTTTTATTGAGCCGCTAATATACAACTAATCCGGGAATTTCTCCCTATACGGACGGCAGCCACGTCGACTTTTCATTGTTATGTTATAGAGCCGCGTTCGACCGATGCGCGCGCGAACCATCAACTGTTTGTTCAAACTTCGACTTTGTTTTGCATTGTAGATACAGTTTACTGGAATTACACGGCCAAAGCCATTGTGTACATGCGTGCAATCTCCGCTCGAACAATACTAAGAATATATTTGTGTTTGAATTATGCAAAATAGTCGCTCCGCTCATTTGAATGCGCGATGATCATCAAGCCATTGTCTCAACTTTTCCCTTATAATCAATATTTCTAACTCATAATTTTACTCGTACATACGCACAGACTGGAATCGAACCGAATCCGAAGATACTCCTATCAAAAGGTTACTTCTCAAACTTCGAATTCAAAGCTCAATCAATCTTTTATCAGTTTTCGTGAGCTGGTCGGCAAAAAACTAGAAATAATACGTTTTGACATAGCTATGAACGTTCAAACGTAACAATCGAGTTCATTTGTGTAGCGAATAACATAAACTTACCTTTTTTCTATACTTGAATCGTTGAAATATGTTTAAACATATATAATAAAATATAAACATATATGTTTTAACATATGTATAATTATAACTCTATCAAAATGGTACGTGTGGAAAAAATTTACATTTTTCTCATCCTTCCTGGTGCATCTTGGTAAAATTCAAGTTTTCAGATATTTTTACGATTTTTTTTTAAATTGACTGCGGATTCTCGAAATGATTTTTTTATATTATAACTATATTGAAAACAAGTGACTCATTACTGTTTCATTTTTCTAAAAACTTTTCAGCATGAGAGTTAACTCTACAAGTTATCAAAAACCAACAATTAAAAATATCGAGGACGTGGAAAATACCGGTTGCGCGGGAGAGTGACTCATTCGTTAAGATATATCCGCGACTTATCTATTTTATCTATAGTCAGATATGTTTGCAGACTATTTATTGTTTGACACTCGGTTACGCAACAGCAGCCGCGCGATTGGGCAGCGCATGTAAGCGACGGGTATAGAGCATAGCGAGGATCGAATCGAACTGGATCTATGGCAGACGAGGCGAGAGCTGAGATGGTCGAAGGAGATCGCGCGCGCGAGAGAGAGAGAGAGAGAGAGAGAGAGAAGTCAGGCGCCAACCCCCGTCAGCTCGGAGGTGTATATTTAGCGCGCGCTGCAGTTGCGAGCCTCGCGCGGCGGCGAAATCGTCCATTATCCCGCACCTATATACCCACATACAGGTTGGCTGGCTTTGGGAGGGAGAGACGACCTTGCTCTCAGCGGCCCGTCTCCCCGGAGCCTCTCGCTCGCAAGCGCGAATAATAATCACCAGCCCGCGCGCGCGCATACCTATCTCATGTCCTATACATACATGAATACACACACACACACACACACGAGCCCGCGACTATGAGGAATATACATCCTACCTCGACCTTGGCCAATAGCCTTTACGGATCCGCGCCGCATCTCGAGAAACCCTTCCTTCACCTGCCTTCAGAGCTGAGATCTCGACCTGGCACGCACGCATCCACCCACAACTGCTGCTCCTCCGTCGGTCTGCCTCTCCTCTTACTTTTTCGCCTCGAGTGACTCACGCTCGCTCGAATCCCGCATTTTCAGTTGGCCAAGCGACTTCAATCTCAAGCTTGTGTCTTATAACACTATTAAAAGCCTTGCATATTAAGTATATACCGTAGAACAAATTCTGAAACGTTGCAGCAATATTTCACTCACCACAACGTATGGTCATATGCGTCTCTGATTTGAAAATCTCGAACGCAGTCAATGATCAGACTCCAGGTTGAAGAATCTATCCACTGAGCAACTTTCAAATTTTATACAACGTAGAAGAATTAGAGACGGTAATCGATACGCCTACAGGGACGATCAAATTGGCATTAAATTAAACTCTCAATCGTGTTTCCATTGATTTTCATTCAAAATTTTTGACATTAATATCTAAATCATCGTAACATGTCTATAAAAACGCAACGTTTATCTCTTAAATATTGATTCATTTATCTTAGTCCTCTAGTTCATAATCACATATTGAGATCGATTAAATCACTCGAAATACACGGTAATCCTAGTATTATAGGAGTACTATATAGAAAAAGGCCGGTTCAAACTACTACAAGAATTTTAATTCATAATAAGAACAATCGAATTTCTGCTCAGAGGAACCGTCCTGAGCTCACTTGAGTTTCATTAAAACCAATCGTATTGACATTGTGGAAAAATAGTTGAAGGAAAACTAATGTGACCAATCGAAGGATGAGCTTTTTTTGCATGAAATTCAGTAGCCTGATTTGAATAAACAAATGTAATTTACTAATTTGGTGGAAGAAACATACAGTGCGGCAATAACAATTGCACAATAAATAATGGCTGGTTGGATTGAATGATCAACGGTACTCTATCGCCTGGGACCAATCATCTTTGTTTCAATACTAGAAGGTGACCCGAACGCCTCTATGCGCCGTTAGAGCGGTTAAAATGCTCGAAATAGTAAATATAAAAAATCGAGCAAAGTTGTTTTGAAAATTTTGAAAATAGTTTTTAGAAAACTGATGTGACCAATCGAAAGATGAGATATTTTTAAATATTTACACACACACACACGCGCGCGCGAACACAAAAGCTGTCAGTTTTGTTTAAACATCATTTAAAATTATGGTTGTATTGACCTGAAAAGGTCTCAAAGCTGAATTAAAAAAAAAATTTTAAATTATGAATCAAAAATGGTTTTCAATTTCTAATGAATCTTATACATTATTGATTGATTATTGATTCAATGTCCGATGGATAATTTACATTTTCAAAATCCGTCGAGCTTGTACAGTGTATTGTCTTGTCGATTCGATAGTATAACGGATTCTTTCACCAAAGTCTAGCGAAGAATAGTTTTTTAGTATTTGACAATGGCTAAGAATAAGTCTGAAATAGATATAATATATCAACGAATGAAAGATGATCTCGAGATTGATAATGATATTAATATTGAAGAAAGTGAAGTGCGAAAATTTTACGCAGGTAAAACATTATTAGTCAGTGGAATAACTGGACTTCTGGGAAAATGCATAATTGAGAAAATATTGCGTAGCTGTCCTGATGTAAAACATATCTATGTACTAATCAGATCAAAAAAAAATGTCCCAATGGAAGAGAGACTAAAAAAAAACTTCAAAGAAGTGGTGAGTACATTTTCAAAAGCCATTAAATAAGACTGGTTATTAAATCGATGCTATCAAACTTGAAAAAAACTACATGTAACTGTTCATAATTGTAAATATTTCTTTTCAAATTCAACCAGAAGTTGACGCAGAGATTTTATTGATTGTCAAAAAGTAGTTATTTTTTTTAAAAAGTAGTACAAAAATATATCGCATTTAGTTCAATCATCATTAGAAAAATAATATTTTTCATTTAGTTTCAACGGGATATTTATGGATATGTAACTCTCATTTCAATCCGTTGTTTATCGAAATGGTCTTCAGTCCCAATTTAATCGGGGAGCACTTTTAAATGTGTATTTGACAGATTAAGAGATTGAATATTGTTTTTTTCTCTAAAACTACTGCAGACGAAAAGGTTTACTGAGAAAAAGAACTTACTGCACCATGGAGATGCAGCGAAATTATTACTGCTAATAAAACTGGAATGATTTTTAATGAATCTTTGATATAAATTTTTTTAAATTTCAAAAGTTTGTATCGTTAATAGCCAACGAATTTAGAACAACTCAGCCATACAAAAGGGGTAGTTTGTTGATCTTAGGGTTGTTTTGACCCTCTACATCATACACGTGCTACGTGTGAAAGATATGAATCAACAATATAATTTCAGGAAATTAAAATCAATGATTTTCCGGAAATTTATTGGTTACCGAGGATTCGAACTTTAGATGCATGTTTTCTTATTGTTCATATTCTTAAAATAATTCAGCTCAAATAAGCTTGTATTTTTTTCAAGTAACATTTTGTTTCTATTTTGCCTCTGAAAAAGCAGTAGGTTGTGTAAATCAATTATTTTCCAGATCTTCGAGCGTCTGAGGCATATAAATCCAAAATTCGAACAAAAAATTACTGCAATAAAAAGCGATTTTCTACTTGAAAAATTAGGACTAGCAGAAGATGATCGTAACGTGCTCAGAAAAGAAGTTAACATCATAATCCACTCAGCAGCTAACGTGAATTTTTTTGATAGTGTAAGCAAATCTCTAAAAGTAAATGTTCTTGGAACAAAATATATGCTCGAACTAGCTCAGGAATGTCAAAATATTGAATCATTTATGTACGTGTCTACTGCGTATTCGCACTGTTATTTGAAACATATCGAAGAACACTTGTATGAACCACCTGCAAGTTTAAAAACTGTTTACGATATGATAGATGCCGATGAAAAAGCAAAAAACGGCATGTCCAAAGAAGCTCTTAGAATGTTGATAGGAAAATGGCCTAACACGTATACTTTTTCAAAAGCTATAGCTGAAGATTTAGTGAGAGAGTTCGGAGAGAAACGTGAATTTGCTTGTGGCATCTATCGTCCTAGTATTGGTACGTATAATCATCAAACCTACTTTGAAATTGTCAGTAAGTAAAAAATAAATAGGGCTCAAAGCAGTGAATTTTGTTGAGAATTGAAACAACGATCTTTACGCACCAAAAATTATCTTGCAAATCTCAAACTTTTGTATTTTGCGTCGAATACTTCAACATCATAAGTTTCATTACATTTTTGTTCATTGATTCAAACGCGGATGAAATCAGATACAACATTTTCAAAAATTGTTCATTTGTGTGCTTAAAAATAAAAATCAAGTTAACGGTTTGAGTTAAAAAGAATTAAGAGTCAACCATACTATATATATACATTTATATATAAAACATAGATGGCCTTTACGTGCCTGGTGGTATTACCCACAGTCCCTTTACTCTAAAATGTCTGAACAGTGTAACTCTTTTAGTGTAACAATATTTTATTTCAGTAACTAATACTTACAAAGAACCATTAGTTGGTTGGAATGGAAATGTCAATGGACCATCATTCTTGATCTTAGGGGCAGGACTCGGTGTTCTTCACACTTGCTATGAAAAAGGATATGCACTGGATTTTATACCTTGTGATATGTCTGTAAATGCTTTAATCGTAGTAACAACCCGTCTACATGAACAATGGTATTATAATTGAGAAGTAAGGTAACTGTAGCCAATTTAACACGTTTGTCAGATTTCGTATTTCCGGTGCTCTCTGGACAATAGTCGCCCTCGGGTTATGCTGGAAATATTAACAGAAGATTTTCGGTACCTTCCCAGACCATTTAGCCCTTAAAACCACTTTTTTTACAACAGTTTGAAGTTTCACTAACTGATTTTTTCTTCCTTTTCTTATTTCAATATTCTCACTCAATCTAAAAAATCAGGTGGAAATAATTTTCATTTCTCAAAGTGTCATCACTCTTTTTTATGTAAAAACATCTCATATTTCGATTGGTCACATCAGTTCTTTCAAAACTATTTTCTATCCTACTCAAAATGCTATTATAGCATCAAAAATAAGTGAAGCCAATTAGGCACGGATTTTTACATTTCCGATTTCAAGAGTTTTAACCGCTCTAGCGGCGCATAGAGGCGCTCGGGTCACCTTTTAGTATTGAAACAAAGATGATTGATCTCAGGTGATAGAGTACCGGTCATTTTTCACTCCAACCAGCCGTTTTTAGAACACTTTGAAGTTGAACACCGTCAAATTACCTATTTCATTCTGCAATTGTTATTTCCGCACGGAAACATGATTGAGAGTTTATTTTAATGCCAATTTAATCGTCACAGTAAGCGTATAGAGGCTGTAACAAGTGATTATGAAATTGTCCCTAATTGACTATACGTATAACCAACTTGTCCCTTTCGCGTTTTATTTAAATTCAGATTTTTATGGGTTAAAGCGGTCGGATGATAACTATAGAGCTGTTTTCTAATAGGTATTGAGCTAGCCTTCAAGATGCCGTTCGCAGAATTGAAAAACTCCAAGTTCATCATAGTCAGATTCGCAAAGAACCCTTAGGGGGCGGTGCATTGGCTGCAGTTATCTTATAATTAATCCTTATTAATTTTGTAATTTTAGTTGTTTATCATTATTTTTCTTCACAGGAGCAAAGCAAAAAAAGTAGTCGTATATAATTATGGAAGTAGTACTACAAATACTTTTTATCCTGTCGTTCACTTCCGCACTCAGGAAGATGCTGCTGAAGAAAATAAATCTAGATACGCATTATATGTAATGTTCGTAATATTTATATCTAACAAATGGTTATTCTTACTAGCCAACATACCATTACATATTATACCTGCTGTTTTTGCTGATATATTTTTCATATTAACCAGGCGAAAACCAAGGTAAAGACTTTTTATAGTTTTTAATTTTATATCTATTCTCGTACCAAGGTCGTAAAGTGCAATTTTAGGGCCGCGTGTTATAAGGTGGTGGTTCCTTCCCCGACCGCCGGCGAATATTAGTATTTTATGCACCTCGTATGGGAATAAATTGCAGGGCTGTGCATGGACGCCCTGCGCAGTGTGATTGACAAATACACGTGACGTTGGGCGCGAACTTTATTTTCGAGTGCAGTATTCAAATTTTTAACATATATACGAACAGTTATTTTCATCACAAGTGCAGAAAATTCCAATGATCTTTTTTTTTGATGCCATACTTTGCGTAAGGTGACTTGTTTTTGGGTGTAAATTTAACGCCCGAAAGGCTTTTGCTATCTTAACAAGTCAAAACAAGGCCGACATCGCTAAGAAGCTAGACTAAATCATGTACTGCGGCTTGGTTATCATAGTAACTAGCTCTTGGGCGTAATAGTACATTTCGATACTAGACCAAAAGACGAATTTTATAGGCACGTGGGAGGTTTGCCGCCCGAGCAAAGCGAGGGTGGTAGTCACACGTGCCTAGAAATCGTCTTTTGATCTAGTATCGAACAGTATTTTTCATCACGAGTGTAGAAAACTAAGATTTAATGATCAACTTTTCGGTACAAGTGATGAAAAATATGTTATACCCAAAAATTGACAAAAAAAAGTGTTTGGGTTAATATGTCGAAAAAAAGAAAGATTACACAATATTAAACGTATATATTAAAAAATATTCCCCAATCATATCTATACAATCTATATCCAGGAGACCGTCTCACGTTTGGGTCTTTGTTTCTACTCATTATTTAGAAGGTTTGTTTTGGGTATGCAAATTGTGATAATTATTTTTTAACGTCCACATGTTTCAAACGACGAATAAATTCGGGCTTGGTGGACTATCCCAAGATGAAACATGTGGACGTTAAAAAATAATTATTTGTAAAATACTACTTCGGGTGAAAAGATGTAGTAGCCCAATAGGTTGGGTTGGGTACGGGGGGGAATAGGTAAAAAGGGAATCTGTAACAATACGATCGGACCTTGATCGTACAGATTCAAGCGATCGAATTTGATCGTGTATATAGGTGATATTGCGGGAAAGTGAATTCATGCTCCAGGGATGTGGAGAGCTGCCGTCTTCCCGGTGGCGTAGTGGATATCGCAACTGACCGGAGATCAGGAGGACGCTGGTTCAAATCCAGCCCGGGGAGCGTGGAATTTTTTTCTCGCAATATCATCTTGGGATAGTCCACCAAGCCCGAATTTATTCGTCGTTTGCAAATTGTGATATTTGCAGTCTTCCACTCTAATTCTTTGGTTTGTCTAAGATATTAATTATTGTTTATCTTATTTATGTAATGTTTAACTATGTGTGCGAAAAGTTATAGACAGTATTTACACAATATAACATGTCAATGTCTCAGGCAAATCTAAACTCTAGTTGAATTACTGCAGATATCATTTGTTTGGGTTATTTGGGTTATTTGGGTTATTCAACACTTCCGTCAATTTTAGCGAGATTGTTGACCCACATGTGAAGTATTTTCTTGGTAAGTCGAAGTTGCTAGCAATCGCAAAGATGCTTCGAAACAAGCAAGTCCAGGCTTGTTTGGAATTACTCAACTGATCATCGACAGTTATTCTATCAAACAGAACCCGATTTACATGTGAGTAAATACATTCTTTTATTACAGAGTCTTAGCGTTGGTTTGGAAAGTCGCTCGACATATAGAGTCAATCTTTTATTTCGCTGAAGGAAATTGGAGGATTCACATGCCTAATACGACTCGAGTTATAGACCAACTCAACGCCACTGATAAAGTATTATTTTTCTGCGATCCAAGAAAAATATGCTGGGATGAATATAATTTGACTTGGTGGAGAGGGTCAAGACGATACCAATTGGGAGAATCGTTGAATAGCAAAGCTGCTGACGCCAGAAGTCAAATTTTGTATTTTATACATTACACACTGATTAGTTTATTTATTATTACATTATGTTTATTATATTATAAATATTTACTTTCGCCTTTTATATGCTCTTTTAAATGCTATTGAGGTGAAAATAGTCAAATGAAACCTACTATTCAAAAATTCTATGTATATTATTTTATTATCCCAAGTAAAAAAATTATGCACAAATTATGCCTCATGGTAATCCATCGGGACTCAAATCGCCCTTACACGTGTCCTGTGCAACATGAAAAGTCCAATAGAAACTCAGAGCCTGGGATTAGATATTCCTTATCCAACATAGATTGCGTCTCTCATACCGACAGATTTCCATTCATAATATGTAAGCGGATAGCGAACTCTTTCAGCTAGTCGAACCAATTTCTCAGAGCCACTTAAGGATGTTAAAATGTGACAATGCTCCACGAGCAACGTTACTGCCGTTGGAAAAGCTGAATGTATCAGAAACTACGGAATGTTATTTAGAAACTGCACTGCAATACAGTGAGACTGAGGTTGCTCACTCGATGGACAAATCTTGGATTGTTTGTATGTAATAGTATAGCACAAACAAGTTTTAACTCGGGGATGGATCTAAATGAACATTCAAGACAGGCGTCATTCGGCTACAGTGCGTCTCGGCGATAGAGCCTCAAGCTACAGTCGCTCGTCCCTCTCTTTCCGTTCTGAGCCCAAACATCAGCAACCGTCCGAATGACAGAGTGCTTCAAGGGGGGCTGAGGATTCTTCGATGTCACCCGTCACTCCAAACTCAAAGATAAGTCCGTAGTTTTAATAAATGTCTTGATCCTCCAATATCCGATCCATAAAATGGTTAAGGGATCACCTGAGCGTATCTTTTATGCTTGCGTTGAAATGTGGAATGCCAATATCTATTCGTATTCGCGGGTGGGTGTAGTTTACGGACTTTGTCCTCTTGTGGATGACTATCTGCTGAGATAAGGTTCATCTTAACACTCGGTGCAGTCTGGCTCCTGTCACTTGGTAAGGTGGATAAGAGACCATTCCCTGCAGTTGAAGATTTTCTGAACATTGTCGGGGCTTATGAACTTTTGCTTTCTTAAAGAGAAAGCTTTGTAATGGGGCAAAAATCGACCCACCGAATCAGACCTCGGGACCTCGATTTTCGTGATCTACGGGTCGAAAAACATGGAAATCCAAAAGTGTCTGTATGTATGTATGTGTGTGTGTGTGTGTGTGTGTGTGTGTGTGTGTGTGTGTGTGTGTGCGTCCCGTTTTTTTTCGTCCACGATAACTCTCCAAGGAATGGTCCGATCGTCCTGAAATTTTGCACACAGGTTAATCGCGGCAAAATCTCGGGCGAGTTCAATTTTCAGCGAAATCCGTTGTTTATTTCCTTAGCAACCGTTGTTAAGGTGTCTATTTTTTCGTTTCTTTCGTCCACGATAACTCCCGAAGGAATGATCCGATCGTCTTGAAATTTTGCACACCGGTTAGTTGTGACAAGATCTAGTCCGAGTTAAATTTTCAGCAAAATCCGTTGGTTATTTCCCTAGCAACCGTTCCTAACGTGTTTTCTCACAAATCCTTATGAGTGCTCATTGGGACAAGCCGGAAAATCAGTTTTAAGTCACACTCGATGGCCAAGGACACTGAATTGTTGTATTTGCTCCATAGCAACGGTTGTTTACCTCCCTAGCAACAGTTACGAAGGTTGGAAATCATTAATTTATGACCCATTTCCATCATTTTCGACGGCAAAGGACACAAAATCTTCCCAATTAGCTCCTTAGCAACCGTTGTTTACCGCCCTAGCAACCGTTGCTAAGGGGAAGAAAAATTCATGTAAGTTTCGTTTCCAGTATTTTCAACGTGCTATAGATAAAATTGGGAAAATTTGGTGTCTTTTGCCGTCGAAAATGATCAAAATAGATTTTGAATTGATCATTTCCAACCTCAGCCACCGAAAATGATCAAAATGAGTCTTCAAGTTTGCTAAATACAGACTTAAGGGCAGGATGGATCGATTTTAACCACCATTAAACCGTATGACAGTCACAAGATGAATTGATCGAAAAATTAAGCAGGTCCAAATGTCTCGCATCGTGTATAACCTAGAACCGTTTGCTTTGTTGCATTTGATCAAATAATAAGAGAGCCCGGGCAGACATCAACAGTCGCGACAAAGTTTGGTCAATTGAAAAAGAACGACACTTTACACAGTCACGAAGATACGAATTGAACTGATTAAATAATATTTTTGTAATTTTTGAAAAATAAATGATAGTATCTACGCTAGTGGAATGGTGAAAATACAGGTTTGGGATGCGTTTGTGGGTGATGTTGAAGCCTCTTTGAGAAAGCATACTGCTAAGGCACTTGGCAGCGGTTTTTCATTAGTGTCGCGTTATGGGGTGAGGATTTATGGAATGGTTTTGACTCATGTAAAATTCTCGTACGATTCTATCAATACGACTTTCGAGAACAGGAAGTTTACAATCAAATTTCGACCTATCATGGATCCCGGGAAAAATTTGAGTGCAGATTTAAATAAATTCAGGATTAATCAATCCTACTAAACTCTGCTCAACTGCTATTCAAGATTTATCAATTATGTAATCATTGATAGTTTTAGCAAGTTTTAACTATTTGCATGTAGAATACTTTACAATCTAGTCTACTTTTCCCGATTTCATTCAAACTTCAGTTCACCTAATTTATCGATATGGAGATTTATTAACCCAAAAAACTTATATAGTTAGATTGCAAATGTCTTTCATATCGAGATTTGACGAGTGATCTTAATATATGGGACCGAGCATATAAGAGATATGAATATATATGAGACCGAGGTATATGAGAGATTTGAATAAATATGAGACCCAGTTTCTACTAGTCTAAATATTTACGAGACCGAGGTATATGAGTGGTATAAATATATGAGACCCAGTTTCTACTGGTCTAAATATATACAAAATCAGTTCGAGGTATATGAGTGGTCTAAATATATATGCGGTCGAGGTATATGAGTGGTCAAGATATATATGAGACCTTAGTGGTCTAAATATATATGAAATCGAGGTATATGAGCGGTCTCAATATGTATGAGATCGAAGTTTATGAGTGGTCTAAACATATGTGGGATCATTGCAAATTCTGACTTCCTCTTGCGTCCGAACAATCTAAAATGCGAAAAATCTATCTATCTATGTTTTTTGGGTCAATATGATCCATGATGAGAAATTAAATCTAACTGGAATTTGGGAGAGGTCCGGAAAAAGGACCTTCTATATCGTGAAGTTATAATTCGAATGATTTACTTTTTCTGGAATTCATGAAACTCCCACGTCGTTTCATTCGTGAACCGCGTGCCTCAGAACCGTGGAAAAATGTTGCAACATTGAATAGGATGTATAGAAAATAATATAAAATTATGTGTGACTGGTGATTTGATCTGGACTTGAGTCATCCTTCCACATTTCATACTCCTCTGCATATGGAAAGTCGAACAGAATCTTAGGGCCTGGGATTAGATATTATTCATCCAGCATGAATTGTGCTTTCCGAAATGTCTTTCCAGAACTGCGTTGCAATCTAGTCAGAATGCGATTGTTCACTCAATGGATAATGCTTAAATTGTTGCGTACACAATGATCATTTGAATTGACGCTTCTAATATTGCAAAGCCAAGTTGCAATTCGAGAGTGGAACTACATTCGAGACTCGCATCAATCTGCGAACATCCGCCCGCCACAGGAACGCAAGTTGAAGAGACTCGTCCGTCATCAAGCTCATCCATTATTTTCCGTTCAGAACCCGAGAATCAGTACGTCCGATGAGCAGAGCGCTTCGAGGAGGGCAGGGACTATTGGGAAGTCAAGTCGCCATCCCCTCTCCGCTACTCAAGCCAATATGGCCGATGAGTTGGTGGATGATACATTGAAGTGGATGGGAGCTGCTCAATAATCATTAATTGTGCTGAGTTTTTCCCGAAATTAGTATGAAAATACATCATGTAAGAATACTGAGCAGTGGATGATAGTGGCAGAGCAGTCAGTGGACACGTCAATATTCCTTCGAGATGTGTTCTGTTCTGTGCGTCCGCTTTGTTTACGTGTGTGATTACACGAATTTTGGCGTGTTCGAAGCTTGGTAGACAGTGCCAGCGGTAAAAATAATAATACTGAATGAAAATATACTCTTAAAGTTGGAGAAAAGAGTAACACATGTGTTACAGCATGCATGCTTACGAATACGTGTTTGAAAGATTTTTTAGGTTATCCAAACTAACGACCCAATTCACACTTGCACCTGGGAGTATATCCTATTTTCTCCAACTTCAATAGCATATTTTCATCCAGTATTATTATTTTTTTACCTCTGGTGCTCTCTCCCAAGCTTCGAACACGTCAAAATTCGTGTAATCACACACGTAAACAAAGCGGACGCACAGAACAGAACACATATCGAAGGAATATTGACGTGTCCACTGACTTCTCTGCCACAATCATCCACTGCACAGTATTCTTACATGATGTATTATTATACTGACCTCGTGAAAAACTCAGCAAACTCATTAGTTCAATATAATTAACGATTATTGAGCAGCTCCCATCTACTTTAATGCATCATCCACCAACTCATCGGCCATATTGGCTTGAGTAGCGGAGAGGGGATGGCGACTTGACTTCCCAATATGACGACACAAGTCACCCCAAACTCCAAGATGAGTTCTTATTTTAGATAAATAACTTGATCCCCCAATATCCCATCTATGGAATCGTGAGAGAATCGCCCATGTGTATTCTTTCGAGCTTGCGTTGGGAGGTGGAGTGCCATTCTGAATTCGTATTTGCGGGTGGGTTTGGTTTACGGACCTTGTCCTCTTGCGGATGACTATCTGCTGGCAATGGATTCAGCTTAATTCTTGGTGCAGTCTGACTCCGGTCAGTCAGTAAGACGGATAAGAGGTCGTTCCCGTCGGTGGTTGGCTTCTGTGAACTTTGTCGAGTTTTGTAAACCTTTTCCTTAGTGTCGCGTTAGCGGGTGGGGATTTAAGGGAAGGGGTTTTACTCGTGTTAAATTCTCGATCGATTCATTTTTATGGTTATGTCAATGCAAGAACAGTTGTTCCGTGTTGACTTCCTATCATGATTTCTTTGCAAAATATAGGAAAAATGGAGCAATTTGATCATGCAACGGTTTTTTTAGGCCGAAATTGTGAGTGTCCCTTGGAACATTCGAGATTCGCATTATTCTGCGGCCGCCTGACAACGCGACAGGGTCTCGAGCTGCAGTGGCTCTATCATACTCAGGATCATCCACCTTCTTCCGGTCAGAGCCCGAGAATCAGCACTTGTTCGATGAGCAGAGCGCTTTGTGAGGGGCAGGGACTATATGACGACGCGTGTCACCCCAAACTCAAAGATGAGTTCTTATTTTCCATAAATGTCTTGATCCCCCAATGTCAAATTTACAGAATCGTCAGAGAATCGCCCATGAGTATTCTTTCGAGCTCGCGTCGAAAGGTGCAATGATATTCTGTATCCGTGTTCGTGGGTGGGTTTGGTTTACGGATCTTGTCCCCTTGCGGATCACTATTTGCTGGCAATGGGTTCAGCTTAATACTTGGTGCAGTCTGACTCCGGTCAGTCAGTGAGACGGATATAAGGTCGTTCCCGTCAGTGGGTGGCTTTTGTGAACTTTGTCAAGGTTGGGAGGAAGGTGGAATATTATTCTATATTCTTATCCGCGGGTGGGTTTGGTTCACGAATCCGAACCGCCATCTATCTGCAGCCCAAGAGCGACCTTATTTTACTGATGCATATGGTACTACCGATGGATAGCGTCTCAGATTTTGCTTCTCGCAATTGAAACAGATCGCGTCTGTCTATATACTAGTAAACTAAACATTTACAAGTTCTCTCGGTTTCATAATTAAGTAATAATCATTCAAATTTTTGAATGAATGTTCATCATTTAGGCATAATTGATGAATAGTAATTGAAGACCCAACGCTCACTAGGCATAAATAAAGCATAGAGTACTGTACCTTCCGAGTTTGCTTTTATACTTACTTTGATAGACCTTTGAGATTACTTTGATAGATTATGCGTAGATTATGTCAGTCTATTTTTAGGCATAACTTCCTAGGTATAATTTATGCATAATTTTTTTACTTGGGATATTGGAACAGAAAATTATGCCATCGTCAAGTAAACGGAGTCCCGTAATTTGCAATTAAAACGTCTATGGAATGACTTCAAATCATCCTTGTCCTTTTCATGTATCTATAGCATACGTCAACTTACTGATCAGTTAATTAAAAATATATAATAATCAAATTGTAATAAATCATTTGAATTTGCATTATTCAGATAGCTGCTAGTGTTTATTATAACATTGAGACTGATGATGATCCTGGTAGATGGAATCACCAGTAGGGTAACCAGGATACTTATGTAATACTCATAGATATGTATTATTATTTGTTTTATATCAGCAGTAGAAAGATAATAAGGTACATACATGTACAGACATACATTCAACTTATTTGATTTCTATAATTATATATCGATAATAATAATAAATATGAAAATTCATACGTTGATAATTAGAATAAAATGAGGTCTTTCCTTTCTATTTTTTCTAAAATATTTTGAATGTTCACTTAGGGGATACTCTCTTCAATAATTCATTGTGCAGTCAAAGCAAGCCGTGAAGGTGGTACTTCATTTCATGACGCTCTAGCGTTACGAAATGACACTATCACAACGTACGGAGTGCACAATCACCCATTTTGCATCCACCAAACTACCACGTGGTACGTCATTTTTTATGCCCGTGATGAGAATTAGTACGAGCAACCCGCACGGTATAGTTGCCAATGGCATACTTGGGCGACATTTCCAACGCCCCGCGTACGCAATTGGCAACTTTTCGCGCTCGTTATACAATGAACTATTTCATACTCGTAGGGATAACATAAATAATTGGCCTCAATAATTTTCCTCGTCTTGTTACCAAAATTTTTATCGAATCATCGATGTCGAACGTTGATTCTGTTGATAATCGTCATAAGATACCGCAAATATCTTGACTCTTGCGGATTGAATTGGTAATATATGTTACTTGGATAATATTGTTAATTTCTCGAACTATAAGCTATATTGTTCTCTTCTTCTGAGTACAGCTTTTACAAGCAAGAGTTCATTTAAATATTTTTTCTTTTTCCCCTTTTTTTTACACTGGCATTCCCGAAGTTTCGCGGGGAGATGTTCCATTTGTGAAAAATCAGGGTTACGCGCGAGGACTCGACAAGTTTCTCGCGAGTTGCATACCGAATAAGCCGAGGACGGGCGAGGGAATGGCAAGCTGCGAAAACCAATATAATATATGAACGTAACTCAATAAATGCAGAAACGACTCGAGCTTGTATGTATTTTTGCGTCGAGGTGACGAACCGTTTTTTTTTTTCCTGAAAATGAACCCGACGTATTCTGGAGGCGCGCGTGCGTTATTGTGCGACACCAAAGGAAGACGTATCGCGGAATCTTTTTCGATCGCGCATTCACGAATACCCAACGTAGCTTCGGTGTCACCCATGTATTGTCCGGCACTATGTAACCTGTTGTACGACTCTCGACGAGCACTAGGCGGGGAGCGAGCAGGTTCATTGAAAGAGGGATGACGCGCAGGAACAAAGTCAATAGCATGCGGCCAAGACAATGCCGAAAGTATAGATCGAGGATAAAGTATGAAAACGTTGCATATAATAATGAGTGAATGAGTAAGAGTGTACCATCGCGCATGACGATTCCCAAGAGAACCAGCTGATGTGTATGGTGTGGTCTGAGCGGGCGCGTCACATTGGCAAACTGACGAATCCATCGATGTAAACGCTCGGGCCTCTAACGTGTACATACGCAGCATATGGATATTTATTTATTGACTTATTTATTCATTCATTTATTTTTACAATAAACGGACATCACTGTCCTTTACATAGTGTGTCGACAACTAAGGAAAGAGTATGGTAGTATCACATCGTATTCTTATAGCCAAGCATTACTCTGTAACTTATTTGAATTCTAATATTTTACGCTTGACTAAATTTTGGAATTTGAAAATTGATTAGTGATACAGATAAATATGGTTCGCAACGTTGTTTATTATATTCGAGCTTCAGTCGATTGCGGATGATTATGTTAGTATGATATATAAGGTATAACTGCAGCCAATGCACCACCCCTTAAGGGTTTTTCGCGAATTTTTGATGCGAAAAAGAGCAATTTGAGTAGGATAGAAAATAGTTTTGGAAAAACTGACGTGACCAATCGGAAGATGAGATGTTTTTACATAATAAAGAGTAATGACACTTTGAGAGATAAAAATTATTTACACGTGATTTTTTAGGTCGAGTGTGAATAGTGAAATAAGAAAAAGGGAGAAAAAATCAGTAAGTGAAACTTGAAATTGTTGTAGAAGAGTGGTCTCAAGGGTTAAATGGGTGGGGAAGGGACCGAAAGTTTTCTTTTAATACCCCCAACCTGACCGAGTCCCTGCAGTTACCTTATATACACGAGCGAAGCCAAACACGACGCAGGCGTATCGTAAAGAGTATATAATTATAATACTGCTCGAGGTATTAGCATATGCGTATGCAAGCGCAGGCAGTGGTGTGAATCGAAGGAGGCCGCGCGCGCGGATCTAAATGGGGGAAACAATCGAGAGCGCTATAGTGCACATATAGGATGAGATTACGCAAGTGTGCGGGCGGCCAGTGCAGTCAGGAGAGCGCTGCACGAGGGGAGGGAGATAGCTTATGGGCCTAGGCTAAATTGCTCAATAAGCCCTTGGGTCCGCGAGGCGATCCCGCGAGCAGCGGGTTATTGTCCTGCGCTGAACCGTTCAAATTCGTGCGCGCTCCATCGCATCCAGCTGCATGTACATATCGCGTGTGACGCGGCGCCGATCGAATCCACCGATTCATACAGCCATAACCGAGCCGAGGTATAGCTAGCGGCCCCCGCATTGCTATGCACAATTGCGGGCCGTTGACGTGCTGCAAGTTCATGCACGAGCTACATGGTCGTTTCGGAGCTCTCGGCTCTTTCCCGCAACTCGTCGCGCGCCGACTAACAATCCTCCTGCTGCAGTACGAGAGTATTGTCAAAGCGGGCGAATACGCGGCGTTCCTCTCAGTCCCTTCATGTGTCTTTTCAGCTTGTATACGCGCACATACCTCGATCGAGCTCGCACTTAAGTGTTTTAGATGCGCTCACGCGCGGCACATACCAATTGTCGCCTCGCGAGAAGAATTCGGCCCGATTGCCTGGTCCTGTGCTGCATTTATCTTTTAAATATATTTTCAAAAAGAAAATACGCGGTCGAAGATCGCACATAGGTTCCGAGCGCGATGTATGTTATCCAGTGTGAAACCAGTTTTTGGCCTTGGAATCTCACCGAGAGCCAGCACGCGAAACGTCAACCTTGTAACATCTCGCGCGCGCGCGTTTATTTATGGTGTCGCCCGTTAGATTAGAGTGAAAAATGCATTGGAGAACCACCTCTTCATTGCTTTTTCGTGATAATACGCACGTGCAAATGAATCTCCATCGAGCGATAAGCATATTGTTTTGAATCTCCTTCTTCATAAGTTTTTATAAATCACTCGAGACACGCCAACAAACATTCGAATGATACACGCGGATGATAGTTGAAATTGTGTATAACGTAACCAAACCCATGCAGCGTTTAATCGCGCGTTAATTATTCCTCTGAAAGAGAAAAAAATGATTGTCCGCATCCTTGAGACACAATAATCGACATTTTTCCAATGATAAACGCGATTGTATCGGAATAATCTGCGTTTAACAAGCAACAATTCGCTCCACTCGCGCGGTATACCCATTCAATTTATGCAATTGCTCGGCCAACAAATCTCGCTCGTATTGTTCCCAGCGGCGAAACGCGCGCATTAAAAGTCGTCGATGCCTCTCGATATACACGAGAGCGATATTACAACTCGCGAGCTTCGCGTGTAGGCCCAAAGTGGTTTTTCCTGCAACGGACGCGGCTAGTGCGTTGCTTATAAATGTATAGGAGGGAGCGTGTGCAGGTCGTAAGTTGTGTGCGTGTGTAAGTAGTTGAAAAATAAACGGCGTAGAACGTAGCGGTGCGCCCGCGCGGGCCACTTAGCGGGAGGGAAGGTGCTAAAAGAGAACGACCTGTGTATTTTGCGCGCGCGCGCGCATGAGCTGCACCGAAGGGAAAGCCCGCTCTGCGGCGTATACGCGTATATAGACAATAGGGCAGCTCGGAGGGGCGCCGCGATCTTCCGCTGGCTGCAATTGCACAACTGCGCCCGAGAGCACAATCACGATCTTTTGATTTGGACGCTGTGTTACTCCATAGGCGCTTGACGTCTGCATTTCCGGCTGCGCCAGCGGAGTATAATCGCGATCTGCCTCTCTCTCTCTCTCTCTCTCTCTCTCTCTGCATGTCAAGGGTGCGCAATCGCCTAGCCCCCACCGCCCGGCCGAAACTCCGCTCCTTCCTAATGACAAACAATCTCGATCCGCTAGCGCAGCGTTCCTCATTGTCCTGAGCCCGCGAGATCCTTTGCAAATCACTGGCGGCGGCCATGGGAAACAATCCGCTCTGTTACATACGCCAATGCGAGCCCCACAGACTTGCGGCGAAATATCGTCATCCTCGAGTTATATCGACGCTCGCTCGTCGATCCTCTCTCTCGTGAAATCGCCGCGCGGCCACTTGTAAAATCTCGCATTTTTGCGAGGGCGCGAGTGACACTTTACCTTCGGCCAACAGAATATTCCACGCGCGTGTCGATTCATTTGGGATGACGAGACGAAGGTATAACTCGCTCTCTCTTTCTCTTTCGTGATTTATCGACATTTTATACACTGAGAGGAAAATATAGTTACGGTGATGTAGTATTTTAAATAAGTTATATTAGTAAAATTTTCTATCCGAAACATAGTAACCATAATAGGACATTCTACTATGTACAGTACTTTACGTTACTTTAGTATAGTGAATTTTACTAGAATTTGCTCAGTAAACGGTGTTAACAAATTTTATTATCCGTGACTTTGACCTTTACTGAAGATAGAGTACTCTGCGTTAGAAAATATAGTTACGGCTACTAAGCTACCAATTTTTCTCAGTGTGAGCTATACGCCCGGTTCAATGCGATTTTTCCCCCTCCCGACAACCGTACATATTGTGCAATTGTGATGGCAACAATTTTCCGACGATCTATCAAACAAAATACGTTTCTACGTATGGCGTATGTATAATAATACTCTAATTATACGTACGAGTGTGCAGCTAATCGGAACGAATCCAAATGAGTTGCCGTTACTCGGGGGAGAGCCGAGTTGGGCGATAAACGCCTTTCTCGGTGTGAGAAAAGCAGGGGAAAAAAGGTAGAGCCGCGCGTCAGTAATGAAAACTCGAGTACTTATATGTGGCTGGCCGATGGTATTCTCTCGGGGGAGCTGACGGAGCTGCGGTCTGATAGCTCTGAGCGATAACGGATCTCTCCCAGAGGAGCCTGTGGGCCGAGATGCGCGCGCGGCCATTTGATATATTCTTTTGGTGAGATGCGTCATGCGCGCGCGCCCGATGACTCCACGATCGCGCCGGTCACGATTCCACGTTAAATTAAGCCTCCTTCCTTTCATACAGCGCCATTTCTTCTCGTCACCGCACGCGCCTTTTTACTCCCTACCTTTATTCTCTCTCGTTTCCTCCTCGCTCGCTCGCGCTTCTCTTCTCCCTCGCTTCGTGTGTGTGTGTGTGTGTGTGTGTGTGTGTGTGTGTGTGTGTGTGTGTGTGTGTGTGTGTGTGTGTGTGTGTGTGTGTGTGTGTAGAAGCGCGATAGCTCGACGAGAAAAGCCGGCGATGTTTTAGAATTTTTTTTTTCCATCTTTCCCAGCAGCTTGGCCAACGCGAGCGATCCGATCGGTTCGTGTGGGAGGAATGTGCGCTCGCGTGCGATATTCTTTGTCGGATTGTGGCATTTACGTGATCTCCCCCGGCTCGGCCGCTCGGTCCCACCTGAATTAGTCCGCCGCGCCATAATGCCCGGCTATTAATCAGCCTACTTTCCACGCTCTCTCTCTCTCTCTCTCTCTCGCTCTGTCGCTCTCTTCCTCCCTGCGACGCACCGCCGCATTCAATGTTTGTCGCATTTTTCACGCGTGAAATCGATTCACCGGCTCGCCGCCGATGGATTGCCTCGTTATTCATTTTTCCTAAACGGAATTCGGGATTTCACCGAAACACGACGGTCGCTCATTCAATTTGTCGATTTGTCTGCATTGCACTACATTTCTTTCGCTTCCTCACCTCGTCAACGACGTGTGTCATCAGTCTAAAGTGTCATCTGACGTATACGGATACAACCACGGGCAGTTTGTTCGGTTGGACATTAAGTGCAGTGGACGACATGTTACAATTAGTATATTAGGAATTATTATTACAAGAGAACAGCGGTTTTATTGATAAAAAGTGAGTACCGTTGGATCTCACCGATCACAATAAAACTTGGTGGAATAGTTCTCTGATGGCATCCAAATAAGTTCCATTATACAGCTATTCAATCTGACGTTTGGATATCCCCGAGATATTCATGGATCATTATCGATTATATGCGCGCATACTAAGTGTATCTGGGTATATAGGAAGAGCGAGCCATAGATATACAGATACACAAGATTGATGCGATGGGATCGGATCGATCGAGAGATTATCTCGGGAAAATCGAAACGTCGGAGAGTGTAGCATACCTAGGAACCGTCTTGTGTGCTGGCCTCTCTTAGTCAAACTAGTCGGTGCGTGCACCCACTCACTAGAAGCTCCTAGCGGCCAGCAAAATTTTCGCTAACGTCGTCGTCGCAACAGGGGAAAAGCGGCGGCTAGAAAGAGGTACAGTTTTTGCGGAGGCTCGAGGGGGACGTGCGGGGCCGTTCCGATTATCCAATTTAATTACAGGCCCGCGATACGATTAACATTCCCCGGGGGCTAGAGTGCAGTATAAAGGCCGCGGGGCGCGCAAAAAGGGCCGTTCCAAGTGCGCGCGCACGTACGAAACTCGACTCGCGCGCAGTTAAGCAAATGCCCCCGCGCCTGCAGCAGCCCGAGACACACAGAGAGGGGAAGCGCCTAAAAAAGCCCACGGAAATTCCTGTCCTAGCACTATAAAGCTACCCTCCCCCTGCCCCTGCCCTCCTCGTGCGAGCACATACGAGCACACACACTGCCAGCTCTGAAACAAGCGGCGCGCGCGCAACGTCTTCCGCGAATCGCGAGCCTCGCTCTCGCTCGGATATTAAAGTTAATGACGCGGGGCCGGCAATTGCGCGCGCGCGAGCCAGAGGATCGCTTCGCCGGCTCGCGCGAGGAGCCAAGGGTATGAGCCGAGCCGTGTGCAGTATATATGTGCAGTGTGTGCCGACTCCCTCCCTCCCTCCCGCTGCACCGACACAACACAATTCGGTAATTTTGTGTAATTGAAATGATGCTGTTCTCGCAGGCAATAAAGCCCACAATAACATCTTTCTCTCGTCGCGAAGACGTACGCTCGTAAGTCTCCAGGCGTGCCGACTACGATCAATCTTCCAGCGAAATTCACGACTCCCTCGTCGAGCACCTAATGTACTAACAAGCAAAGCTCACACCCCTCGGATCGAGCCGAATAGCTGCTTCACGTGGAATCTCGTGTATTGATCAATGACTTTCATATAAGCCTGGTTTCAATTAATGGTTGATTGAACTAATTTTCCAATATTAAATTTGAATAATTTGATGAGTCAAAAAGAAGAGATGCCAGAAAAAGGACAGGGGAAAAAGAAGTATATTGCAAGGATCCGCGGTCGACTGAACAAAAAGATTTTTTCCCACTTATTCTTGAAGTGAAATACAGTCTTTTGCAAATGGTCTCATATTTCCGCAAGGTGCAAAATGTATGTAATAAATATGTATGGTAATTTACGTGCATGCGGGTACCCAATAACGCCCACCGACGCTTCAACAGTCACTATACGTTCTTCACCACGCTTGTGATGAACGAAAGGTCTACTCACTCTAAAATATGAGCCAAGCTGCATTGGATTTTTTCTAAAACATGAAAAATTTGTAATTTTCAAAGAAAATTTTTGGTCGTTAGACTTGTAAAACCGAGAGAAGAAACAATAATTTTACAGAGACTACTCGTTATTTCATCTTTTCGACGATAAAACTAGAATCTATCGAAACATTTGATAACAAACTCGTGTCCTTACATGGAAAGTAATGGCCTGTAAAGTAAAGCTTAGTTAAATTGGATTTGGACATAACTACGTGACATGAGTAAGATATATAGGTATTGATAGAGGGGAGAGGGGCCGAGAGAAATGTAAGGGGCTCTATTATTTGATGAAAGAGTAGGTTACAGCAAAGAAGATAGATCTTTTTTCGTTAGTGTAGTCAGGTACTGTCAGTTTCGTCAACAATCGGAAAAGTTAATGATAATGAGTTTTGAGATTCTAATGACGAAATTTCATTTTCATACGCTGAATGATACACGATAGGAGGTTTTGAAAATGCACAATGATTGGAATGAGTGCAAATACAATAACAACTGAAATACAATTTTGAAACGTGCGAGTGTATAGCTAGTAAGATGATAAAAAGAAAAATATAAAAATACTCGATTCTTTAAAAGGTTACTTTCTACCAGGGAAATATCTCGATTACTGAAAACATTTGCGCATGATGATGACTCAGCTAATAAACTTTTCAAACCGGTCAATACATTATATCTCGCGTGACATTATTCTATGTTCCCAACAACACTCCAAGTTGCAGCGATGCTGTAGCCACGCGTATATATTTGAGATCTAATTGCGGCATGGGCGTTATTGAATACCCATGTATCTTTTATTCTCAAGTCATTTTTCGAAAATCCATACTCACATCCTCGAGTTTCCCATACGCCTCGTTTGTAGTTAAATTATATAGTGAGAATGAGAATTTTACTCGATACACAGTATGCAAATATTCAAGTTTCCATACAGTGTTTTCCACATACTTTTCGTTCTTTTGTACATTTGACACCTGGGATGTTCAATAATTGCGTGCCAAGCGATATCTCCGCGAGATTATCTTCTTGTAGCTCACGTGAGGAGTTTGCGTGCGTATAAGAAAAATTCCATAATCAAATATTTATAAGGAGGAAATTCGTTTTTACCACGCGCGCAAGAAACTAGTACTTGAAAAGGGGGAAGAAATCATTGCTTTCAGCATCAGTGTAATTCTCGCTTGGAAGGGAAATCCTTACGGTGCCAATACCCTCGGCCGATGACGCAAGAAGCAACGAGAGAGGGGTCGCGAGCGTTCACATGTGAATTTTGTTTGTTTTACCCGTGCCCATATCGTCGCATCATGGAAACATTAGTGGTACAGTGGTCGCGCGCGAGACCACATTCCCATTAACGGACATGGCGAAGCATGCAAAATGTGCTAATCGTCATGAAATCATGTAAGACGATGCGCGGTATAATAAAAAGAACGAAGCTCTGTGGAGAAGAGAGAGAGAGAGAGAGAGAGAGAGACCACCGGTGGAAGGGTTGAGCTCGTATTTCAACCGAAGAAAAATGTTGGCTCTCGCACACACTCGCTGCAGCTAACTCGACTCGCCGCGGAATATCTTGCTCATAGATGTTAAACTCTCGGGGCTGTATATAGGAAAAACCCAGTGATTTATTCGATAGCGTATCGATCGCGGGTATATATATACGCCTAGCACTGTACAGAGAAATATCGCGGGTAGAAGCAACGCGGCGATGGAATTTTGAAAAAGTTAAAAATCTCTTTGGTCCCCTAGGGTGCGCGAATGATTACCGATTCACGCGCTTCGTATATTGATCGACTGTCGAGAATTAAACGGGCGGAATCCCGCGCGAAAACAATTAGTTAATGTATCGGAGACTGTTTCCTCGAGGTACATAGATTGAAAAACAAAATTTATACAAAATTAATGGATATTTCTTTCTGAATACGTCAATAACTCTCTCGAGCTCGCAAAAAAGATATAAGTAGAGGCATATGGCGGTCGGGCAGCTTTTATTTCGAACTCTCGCGGCCTCGAATGAAGTAATCTTCCTTCTGAGCTCTCGCATTTTGCTAAAATTACTTGTCACCGCGCGTAATAATCCGGGACATTTTTCTAATCCACTCTAAGTATATATTAAGCGATGCAGCTCGATATACGCAAGATTAATTGAGCGCTGATGGCTGATCATTGTCGGATTAAAAATGCTTCGAATTTCCCCTACCCCCTTCGACAGAACGAGTTTATCAAGCAAGGCGAGCGGGAGGGGCCGGGTATGCGGATTATAATCAAAATTGCCGCGGCGAGAAAAACAATTGGCGCGTGCGCGCGGTGACGAGTGTAAAAAGGGACCAATCAGCCGTTGGTATTTGCAGAGGGATATCGCGCAGTTTGTAATTTCGCCGAGTGGCCTATACTGCACCGGTGAGAGGAGGGGGGGGGGAAGGGAGGAAAGAAGGATCTCGTCTCTCTCTCGGCGCAGCGCAATTAATGGCTCGCGACGCATCAGAACTGCAGCCAGGCGCGCTGCAGTACTGGCCTAATCGCGATGCTTCTCTCGCATACACACACACGCATACTGCACGTAGGGAGTGAGGCGGGGGTATAGCGAGCGCAGGGCCGGGTTCAGCGACTCCTTGCGTTACGCGCCGCCGCTGCCGCCGCGCGCGACTCATTCCATCTCGATATTGTACATGTATATATATACGCGTATATGTATACGACGAGCAACAAACCGTGCGCCTTCCATCCAACTGCGCACCGCCTCTGCTCTGCTCTGCGCGGCGAGCTGTAATTCATCCAAAGTATATATTGTAAGCCCTGCGCACCTACGATTCATTGCCCTGATGGGCATACTTAATTAATGCTATCTTTAACGGCACCGCCGACTCCTTTAGTTACGCAACGAGCTTACAGCCCGCGTCTGCACGCTGTTTTTATTCCCCGCTCGTACTCCACGCTCCTCCTATAATGTATGTAGCTGCACACACACGCACACACACACACACACACACACACACACACACAATTCTACCCGTGCGAGGATCGACTGCTTTGCACTGGCGCATCTAAAAGTATATTCTTCTAGTTTCATCAGTTGAGATGTAAGTGATGAGTAAGCTAACTGGATAGCCAACGTCTCAGCCCCTATGGGCTTTTCGCTTTGATAAAACCAGAATTTCTGGTATGTTGATAAAGGGTAGTTCGCGACACAGGTAGCTATATAAGTCCTGAATGTTGCATTGTGAATATTTGGTCCATCTCTGGCTGGTAGTTCTTGAATGCGATGGCTGGTGGAAATACGGGAGTTGCGCCGTTGCAAACTTCCTATACTCGCGCATTTGAAGTATTGCAGAAAAATACAAAGATGTACGAAAGTTTAGTGGAGTTTCGCGATTTACTGTAAAGCTCATTTGAATAATTTGACGTCAAAATCAAGTAGAGAGTATAGTGCTCTCTGTTGTGCGTTATTCTTCATACTTTTATAATGGCGAACATGTCGGAGTTACGGCCCGGAGCAATATATGCGCGCAAGTCGGCTCGTTGCTGCTCTCTTAGTGCAGATTGAGATAATCTTTAATAACTCGAACGCACAAGAAAGAGCAAACATGATAAATCGTAGCTGAGGATCATTAGGCCGTCGGACAATAATCACCCCCTTCGATAGCTTATCTATTCAGCGTGTGTATCTAGTTTCAAATTGAAATATATATACATGAGTGAGCAAGCGAGAACAGCCGCGCATATATATAGCAAGAGGAGCGAGTCTCGAGTTGGGGAGGCGCAAGTTGGAAGCCGGCGAGAAATATTGAGGGGTGTGCTTGCTCGCTCGCGCGGCATTACATCGATTGGCCGAGGCCGCTGGCTCGCACTGCGCGCACCACGGCTCTATAGAGGCATATAGATTTGTGCACGCGAGGCACTGCGCGCAGTACAGTACATATATATACATGTAAGTATAAACCTAAGGCCCATCGGAGAGATTTGCAATAAATACATATATACATTCAGACGCGCTGCGCGCGATTTACGCTTTATTTCATAACACGCAATTTTAAAACCTGTATTTAGATTTTATTCATCATCTGGCAAGAAGATTTGGTTGTTTCAAACTCAAAACTTTTGTTTTTCGCTTGCCTGCATTCATTACCTATATCTACATCTATATTTTACTCGACTCGTCACGTGGTTCGGTCTACACCAATCAAATCACGAGTTAACTGGCTGATCACTTTGACCCCCATGACTTTTTTATATAAGGATTGCAGAGGGGCAAGCTCGAGCAACGTGTACATATACGCGCGGCGCTCTGCAGCGAAACTGGAAAACCGCCGCGCCGCGGCTACGTGCGCTATAGTCCGGCCGCGCGGCTCTCCTGCTGCAGCCTCTCCGCGCGCGGAGCAACGATCCGCGATAAAATCGCGCAAGCGGCCGATCTTCCAGCTTCTCCTCCTCCCTCCCTCCCCCTTCGCTCCTCTGGCAGGCCGGCCGCGCTGTACTAGCCCGCGAGCGAGAGAGGCGAGTTTATATAGAAAACGAGATGCCGGGCTGCCGCGGAGTCGTGCCGCGAGAGCTGCGCGCCGCGAGGGGGACGCCCGATGCAGGGAAAAGCCGCGAGCCGGCGCTGCTACGGCCACCATAGCTGCTACAGCGACCCGACTGAAAACTCCCCGCGACCATTGCACAACATGCTCGAACGATTCGTTACGATTTTGCCCTGATGCGTCGATCGATGCCCATACTTTTTAGTTGAGACGCCGGAACAAGACACTGGACGGCTATTTGTAACAATGATGCGCAACTCGCTTCAAGCAATTTTTTCCCCCTTTACTTTTGAGCTTGTATGTACACTCAAGCGAAAATAGAATCTTGGTTTAAGGAGGAAAATCACTTTGACGTTGTAGCAAGAAGATTTCCTCAAGGACAAAGGATTTTATCCATCCTCAAGTATAAAGGAGTCAGTTTAACAGGAGAATTCGAATCTTCTTTCTACAGCGTCGAACTTATTTTTCTTCTTTAAGTAAATTTTTGAGTGTATGTAATTTATACGCTGCTACTCGGAGGCTACGAGTAGTTTCACAGCATACGCCGAGGCATGACACAAAGAGATATATATCGGCTGGTGGTTTATCTAAAATCAGTTTGACGGTGTTTTTCAATTCAGTCTCGAACATAAGTTGATGAATTCGCGACGCGATCTTAGATATACACAGATTTCAAATGCCAAGGGTGATACAAAATGGCGCTCGATCGCCAGAGTATAGGGCGTTGATAGCTCGAGGGGGAGACTCGACTCGAGCCGCCGATCGGGTGTGGATCTCTCTTGCGTGGAATATCATGTAACGCGCGAGCATATATAGGATAACTCGCGCAGATAACTCGGCTGGCCGAAGATCGGCAAAATCGGCTCGACCGCTCGAGATAGAAATTGTAATTTTGCAAACTCTGATGCTGGCCGCGCTGTGGTGGCGGCTGTGTGAGCCGATCCGCGAAGCGTGAAACAGCGGACCCGATGAAACACGGGGCAATGGAAGCTGGAAAGAGAAAGACAGAGGCAACTCGACATAAAACGGCCGTGTCGCGCGCGCATTCCGTCAGCTAGTCGAGCTCGAGCTGCAAATAAAAGGAGGGACGGCGCGGCCGTGTAGATGTATACACGCCAGCTCGATTAATCATTTGGGATGAGCCGCGCAGCCCGAGCTCGAGCGACGATTCAAATTCACTCAACACGAGCGGCGGCCCCGCAGATGCGAACGCGAGATACGAGAGAGGCTGCGCCAAACAGTGCTTTATACGCGCCGCCGCCGACTCGATCGAACAATGTTCAGCTGTAGATCCGAGCGTGAAAGGGATAATCGGACGTGTAATGCGCGTGTCTCTCCCGATACGGATGTTTAACACAGAGAGAGGAAAAAAACCGCTGCCAAGTGCCTTAGCAGTATGCTTTCTCAAAGAGGCTTCAACATCACCCACAAACGCGTCTCAAACCTGTATTTTCACCATTCCACTAGCGTAGATACTATCATTTATTTTTCAAAGATTACAAAAAAATTATTTAATCAGTTCAATTCGTATTTTGTGACTGTGTAAAGTGTCGTTCTTTTTCAATTGACCAAACTATGTTGCGAGTGTTGATGTCTGACCGGGCTCTCTTATGATTTGATCAAATGCAACAAAGCAAACGGTTCTAGGTTCTACACGATGCGAGATATTTGGACCTGCATAATTTTTCGATCAATTCATCTTGTGACTGTCATACGGTTTAATGGTGGTCAAAATCGATCCGGTCCGTATTTAGCACACTTGAAGACTCATTTTGATCATTTTCGAGGGCAAAAGACACCAAAATTTTTCCAATTTTCTCTATAGCACGTTGAAAATATTGGAAACGAAACTTACATGAATTTTTCTTCCCCTTAGCAACGGTTGCTAGGGCGGTAAACAACGGTTGCTAAGGAGCTAATTGGGAAGATTTTGTGTCCTTTGCCGTCGAAAATGATGGAATTGGGTCATAAATTAATGATTTCCAACCTTCGTAACTGTTGCTAGGGAGGCAAACAACCGTTGCTATGGAGCAAATACAACAATTCAGTGTCCTTGGCCATCGAGTGTGACTTAAAACTGATTTTCCGGCTTGCCCCAATGAGCACTCATAAGGATTTGTGAGAAAACACGTTAGGAACGGTTGCTAGGGAAATAACCAACGGATTTTGCTGAAAATTCAACTCGGACTAGATCTTGCCGCGATTAACCTGTGTGCAAAATTTCAAGACGATCGGATCATTCCTTCCGGAGTTATCGTGGACGAAAGAAACGAAAAAAATAGACACCTTAACAACGGTTGCTAAGGAAATAAACAACGGATTTCGCTGAAAATTGAACTCGCCCGAGATTTTGCCGCGATTAACCTGTGTGCAAAATTTCAGGACGATCGGACCATTCCTTCGAGAGTTATCGTGGACGAAAAAAAACGGGACGCACACACACACACACACACACACACACACACACACACACACACACACACACACACACACACACACACACACACACATACATACATACAGACACTTTTGGATTTCCATGTTTTTCGACCCGTAGATCACGAAAATCGAGGTCCCGAGGTCTGATTCGGTGGGTCGATTTTTGCCCCATTACAAAGCTTTCTTTTTGAGAAAGCAAAAGGAAGCTCGAGTTGATCGATATCCCGACATCTCGAGACAAACGAGAGGCAGAAAATGGCCGAGGAATATGGAGATTGTGGAAATTGAAGGAAGCCGCTGGTCGCGGAACGCTACGGTTAATTGGAATTTCATTCAAAGAATCTCTGCGTAGGCTCTAATTAAATTGGCTGAGCGCAGTATAGCCGAGGGAAATGGCGGCGAATAAATAGCGAAAGATGCTTTGGTTGCGCGAGCCCGCATCCTCGAGGAAGGAGAAAATGCGCGCGTAAAAGGAGGAGCGGAAAAAGGAGGCAAATGAGCTCGCGAGGCATCTCGCGATGCCTCGCGAAATAATGAGTGAAAAGTAAAAAGAGAGTATATCGTTATATACAAGGGACGCGCTGCGCCACAGAGAAAACTGGTCGCTCTCGAGGCGCGCACTGATATAGTTGCGCGCGCGCGCGCGCGCGAGTGTATGTACTCGCGGAAGCCGCGGTGTCTATCCCGCAGCGCTCGAGTGTGTGTGCGCGCTGGCTCGCTCGCTCGCTCGCGGCCTTGAGCCGGGTACGTCGGCCGCCGTTTCCTTTTGCGCGAAATTATACGCGAGCAACCCTCTCTCTCTCTCTCTCGGAATTTCATTTGTGAGATTGCGCTCGTGCGCGCGCCCAAGCCACTTCGGCTCTAATTTATGTGAGACTCGTGTCTGTGTGCGTCCGCGCAATAGTGCGTCGCTGCGCCAGTGTGTGTAACCGTTCGCCGCAGCTATTCTTCATGACCGACTGATTATGATGTTAATGTCTTAGTCAATGGCTCGCGCGCGTTTCATTCTTCCCTTGTTCCTATTCGCAGATTTCGTCCGCGAATTTCGTACGTTTACGCCAAATGCAATCGCGAACAGACTTATGTATATTGGATCGCACGAACGCGCGACTATTTTTATCCCACGGATATAGTATTGTTTTTAACGATCACCAGCGCGCTCGCGGTCGGATGTTGTTCGATTCATCGATATAGACCGCGGATAAAACAGATTTTACTTCCCATTCGATGATTAATGAATATGGTGTGTAACAAATAAACCGCGTGGATGAACCAACTTGGATATATTTTCCAGATGAATTATTCTCGGATATAGTTATGGGGCTATTCGTTCTGAATTACTTATCATATTTTGTGGTTGAAAAACATTTTATTAATTACCCTGCCACTCGTCATCCGTAATGGCATAGAGGGAAGGGTGGGATGATAAACTTGATTAATGTTCATTTGCATCGACAAAAGTCTCGGTGAAAAATGAGGTGGAATATGAGGTTGTATATATATATGTATGTAGATGAGTTCGCGTGACGTTGGGTTGCAGCTGATCCAAGGCGGACCCTTGAAGAGGAAATTCCAGTTCTGATAAGCCGCTCTATTGACAAAACGGTCATAACAACTGAGCCATGGGCTGCAATTCAGCTATCTCGATGCGCGGCTGATATTCTTCGCGTTTTACGAGATCCCCTACTTCATTAGAAAATTGTAAATTCTGATTTTTACGAGTGCAAATTTAATATAACGCCCTAATTTTCTGTTATGACTGTGCTAAACACTGCCCTGTGATACGTTACTGCGAGCTGCTCCGCGCAACAACTCCTAGCTGCATTCCAATGTTGTATATACCGCGAGGAATAACCGAATAGGTGTGTGTGTGTGTGTGTGTGTGTGTGTGTGTGTGTGTGTGTGTGTGTGTGTGTGTGTGTGTGTGTGTGTACGATGGAGCTGATTTGAAGAAGACGGCCAGCGGCTAAATCCCCTGCTACCGATGCCGTATCTCGCGCGCGGCGAACACACGTGTGCAAAGAACAGTGTAAAATGTGAGAATAACAGGTGGATTAGCGCGGATTAATGAAAACCACGCTCGCGCGCCACTGCACGTCATCTGCAGGTATAAGGCTCAGCCTTGTCAAACTAAATTAGTGGATATAATCATATTTAAATTGGATTGTGTTGGTAAGTCGAGAGGGACGAGCGAGCCCTTCTCTCATTTTCAATCTCACGTGAGCCGCATACACTTATATCGCGCGAATCTACAATTGATTTTTCGAGTCCGAGAGAACAACGATACAATTTTTCTCTCCACCCCCACGTCTTCATTCTCGGTTTGTTTAGACAGTTGTGTGGTTTATCGGATTAATTTATTGCTTCGGTGGGTGAAAATGAGTCTCGCGGCAGGGGCCAGCAGCGCGTTTACTGCAGTGCGTATCTATACTATAGGGACGAGAGGGAGCCGCAGGCGCTGCGAGGCCTAGACGCGCAAGGGCCGTGGCACGCGCACAAACACCTGCGCGCCCGGGCCCAAACGGCCGATTGTTTGGGCGCGCGAGCATGAGGAAGTGGCCGCGACAAGTGCCGCGCAGTCAAGCGCAGGTATATATATATACACGCGTGTGGGTATATATATATATATATATATAGAAGCGTCGCTCCCTTTATTCTTATTCAGCGCGAGACCGAGGGCTCCCCCGTTTTTCTCTCTCTCTCTCTCCTTCTTTTTCTTTTTCTCGCTCACTCTCCCTCTTTCTTGCGGCTTATCTCGCTATATCTCGATCTTCCTTTTTTTACCATGGCCCAAACGCTTTTTTCGTCCCTTTGACATTCTTCCGCGTGCGCGCACGCGTTTCCTCGTATGTGTGTACGAGCTTGTCCGCCGCAGCCGCCGCCGCCGCCGCCGCCGCCGCCGCAGGACAGCTCCGACGCTGGTTTGTCGAGTTTGTTTCATCGCTTAATTAGATTATTAAGTGATATTTTTATCAACGTCTCGTCGCCGCGAGACTACTCGTTTCATTATCTTTTTATCCGCGACGAGATTGTGTATCTGCAGTCACCACCAGCGCCCCGCGAGAGCTACGTCAATTCGACCTTTTTACCCAGCTGCACGACGGCCAATTGCCGTTCATTCCTTACTCGCGGGCGCGCGTACCGATAACTAATCAATTTTTCAGAAAGGATGTATATGCGACGCGCTCTATTTTCGTAGAAATGCTTTTTTTCGATTCATTAAAGTCAGTATTCACGGATTTCAACCGTTGAGTGCAGACATCAGTGGGATTATCGATGGTTATAGGTTTTTGGATGAAAATCGGCACATCGCATTAGAAACCAATAGGTACCAAGTGTCATTTTCAACCAACCAAGTACCAACCAAGTGTCATTTTCAATGAATTTAGAAAAATTACGTTACTTGGTGGATAAAATGATCGATAAATCTTTCCTAGAACAAGCAATACACACCTTGAATTCTATGTCTACCGTCTCATGATAAACGGTCATTGAAAATAAGTTTACGTCAAAAACATTATACCTCTAGAAAAAAAACTAAAATTAAATTCCGGCTTCTGAGTGTCCCATATTTGATAAAGATAAGATTTAGAATTATTCGAAAATCGGAAAGGAACAAATTTTCATTTTCAACATAAATTATTGCGATTGACGAAATAAATTCTAAATATTCGATTATAGAGAGTACCTCATATTCCCTTCAACTATAATTTACATTTTGATTGCGCACATGTTTTTTCTAAACATTTTTCTAACTTGTTGATGTGTAATGTGAAAAGATAATCTTGAATGAGACGTGTGAAAAACAACTGGAATAGAATAGCAAGATAGAGTGCGTTAAACGCGCTTCGTCGTGTTACGGAGCAGTTGAATAAATAACTAAATTGGTAACAATTTGAGAGCGCAGTAATTGGCAGTTAACGCATGGCATGAACTTTGGTATATATTCATTAAAAACAAAGTACATATAGGGGAGAGAGGGGCAGATAGGCAGAGTTTTCACAAAATAATTTTTTTTTCACAAGAAAATCAAAATATAGCCAATATTGAAGTTTATTATATGAAAGTACTCGCTCTCACGAGTACACAACAATTTTTATTTCTTTAAAATATTAATTATTTTTTGCCAAATTAACGTTTATATTCGGCCGAAAAATTATCGACAATGTGCCCCCCAGCGGAGGTAAGTTGACAATCAGACGGGGCGAGTTGGTAGCAGGGAAATTTAACAATATTTATTATCTTTTCACATATCTTTCAATACATTTCAATCCATTAAACACAATATAAACGCTAGAACAAAAATAATCAAGTGCAACACAACAAAATTAGTGCATAAATACGGAATCATTGACAATTATGACATATCCAAAATACCGACATCCCTTCATATTTAACTTTTCTAATAGCAATTAGAATGACTTCTTTATGTGTAGTGGCTCGAGCCGTTGTTCTTTTGCGATTTCTGACCATTTCTGAAAAAAAGTATATGTTACACAGTATGCCAACATGCCCCCAGAAATCTCTGCCAACTTACCTTCCATTGAATAACATGACAACAAATAATATAAAACAAAAACTACTTGACTATTCAAAAAAATTTTTTTACAAAAATATAGAGGTGGTCAAACTCTATATGACACATTATTAAAAATTATTGTATACCAATATGGGTTTGAAGAAAAACGAAATTTTCTGAACAATCTTTTTTTTTTCCGATCAGCTAAATATTTTAAACTCACCTCATTCCTCTGCAAACAGCGCTGGACATCTGGTACTCAGGACAAATATGTATCGTGGTGATGTACACAAATTGCCCTGAACGCCATCTCCGTACATCGCACGAATTAGGAGATATTTAGAGTTTGCCAACTTACCCACACTGACAACCTGCCCCTCTCTCCCCTATATTTGTCGGCTTAACTCGGAAGTTCTTGCTGCTTATATTGACATAAACTCAAATCGTTTGATGAATATTGAACGTGATTCTAATTGCTCGAGAGCTATACAATCACGATATTGTTCATTTTCATGCCATCTATTCCAACAGCTGTATTCTAGGATTAACAATTGTGATATTGATGAGTACTTTGAATTGAAAATGAAATGAAATCATTGTATCACCAGTGTCTATAACTTTCTGAATATTTATTTTGGTACTTCGGAAAATTTCATCTTAGATACAGACAAAGTATGGTATCCGCGATTGAATCCTAATTTTAGCGAATACTCTTCCATTACTATACCTAAAGGATACGATCCAAGATTTATGATGACTTTTATAACACCACGGCAAACGCAGGATATGCTATATGCGCACATTACACAATAATTATATACCACCGGCTTTAGACTCAAAATTTAATAGTTCTGATATGAGCCTAGAGTTATAGACTTTTAAAATAAACAAAAGAGCGGATTTCGCAATCACAATCTGAGAGAAACTCAAAGGACATTTGCAATACTATCTCGCAAATCTTGAATATCAAACCCACGGCATTCATCATTGTTTGCGCTTCTTTTGTAATTTTTGTGAGGAATCTTTTGAAATATCACAGAAAAGTGCAAACGATGATCATTTATACAGCCTTCAATGAACTACTGACTTAATGGGACCCGAGATTAAAATGAGTTGCTCACAAAAATGACTCACAACAGCGCCGCCAACGATGATCTGGTCTCGAATGGCGTGGCTTTTATGAAGATTGAAGAAACCATTGCGCAGATGTCAATTTAGTTCCTCTTATTGATGAAGCTTAGGAAATTCCTACATGTTTTATCATTGATGGTACAGATAGGTGCAATAACAAAGGAATAAAAATGTAGATAAACAGTGAGTGCGCGGTAGAACGGAAACTCACCGACCCAACGGAGCAAACTTTTTTATCAAAGCCTTATATACGGCCCATATTATGCTTATCTCTTGGTGGTCCCATTATTATTAATGGGCATCTAGTCGGATTCATTGCTGGGGATTATGAAAGCCGCGCGGTCTCGAACATTCAGAGATTGCTATATAAATAGTTGTTAGAATGTCGTAGATGTCAGGGATTATGGCACACTAATTAATTTCGAAACTAAATTGTTGGATAAATTGTACGATCACCGTAAGCACGACTCCTCGAACTCGGTTGGAACAAAGAAGTGTAAGGATCGATTTTTAACGTCAATTCAATCCACGCCCCTACCATCACTTGTGGGTTTCGGTACATGGTACACGTTTATGATGATTCAACGATGTTACCGTTCTTATCGCGCTGTGTGCGCCGTACGTCTGGTTCTGGAGAGTTGAGATGAAGCAACAACTTTGACGGCAATAAAACAACGTAAAAACCGATTTCTTTATTTGATTTCAATGGGAGAGAATTTATTCAGTGTACCTATAATCAACAAAGAGAGAATTACGTGTTGTCAGGTGTTTGTGAATCAATTTACTGCGAACGACTTTTTGCTACGTACAGATGATTTACATAGTGGAGTAAAGAAATTTCAACCGGTGTATATATCCTTATTTGAAAACTGCGACTGAAGTAAACAGATGAGTATTTGGCAAGTGCAAATAACTTTCTATCGCGGCACGTGTATTCTGTTGGACATCCTGTTGGACTACGTAGGACCACGAGTCCTCAGTCAATAAAAGAATCAATCAATCATGTCTAGGATAGGACTCGAGTGTGTGAAGAAAAGACTAAATCCGAGTGAAAGAGAAAGGAGTTTGGGGGGGAAAACGTATATGGGACCGTACGAAAGCTGAAATTGAGTAGTCACATGTGAAGAGGAAAAAGGTGTGTCGCCTCTATCGAGAAAATTGAACTTGAACCCTAAAAAACGCATCATAAGAATTGACACTTGTCAGTTCGAAAACAGCGAGGTGGAGTGGAAAAATTGATCAAAATTTGGATGAAACGCGTGTACTATCAGGATCTGAAAAGCGCTTGGGTCCCTTGAGATATTTTAGGTGGGCCTGCACTCAATCGAGTATCGATTTTTCCATCACGCCCGAGTTATATAAATGCTAAAAGCTACCGATCGATCAGGGCTAGAGGAGAAACGAATGTGTGTGGGATCGCGGTGAGTCGGTAAACCTCAAACTACTGTATCCGTTCGTGGCTCGAGACTCGGTTAGAAAAAAAAAGAAGAAGCGCGGCAAGGGCCGGTTGGAGATCTGTCTCAATGGGGGGGGGGGGAGTGAGCTGCTGCACCCAGCTCTCTCGGCGTGACTCGGGTGAAAAAAAAAGTCGGTGTCTCGCGATACGACGTGTCTCGGGGGCTGCTCGGGGACCGCGGGTGGGTGGTTGGGTGCAGCCAGCTCGCGCACAGAGGACAATGGTGGATGAATGGGCTGTGCTGCACTGTATAGAGCTAGAGCTGAGATACCTGGTGCGCTCTCGCGCGGCTCGAGCGAAGGTGCGCTGGTGCGGCGCGGCGGCGGCGCGCGAGAGAAGGAGCTAGGGAATGGGGGGGCGCCGCCGCCGTTAAGCGCGCGCGCGAGCGGAGAAGTGGCGGCGGCGGCTCGAGCAGTTGGTCCGCGGCGTTTGAACACGAAGGAAGGCGAGTGGGTGCGTGCGTGCGCGAGAGCGAGCGAGCGAGCGACCATCACCTTGGAGAACGCACGTCTCTGCAGCTCTCACTGCCCGCGGGGCAGCAGCGTCGCCCTTCGCGCGCGCGAGTTTTGTTTCTGTTGCTGCCGAGCAGCCCCGGGGGAGCCGCGGACTCGCAGCCCGAGTCCCGCCGCTCGATGACGACGCCCCGGCCAGCAGCCGACCGGCCCACCGACTAGCGGCGCCGCTTCACCCGGCGCTCTGTCATCTCGGGCCCCAATGGCCACGGGTGAGTACCCCCTTATCTCCTCCGAGCGGGAAAAACGACGAGTTCCATCCTGGTCTACTTTCAAATGCTCGGCTCGCGAACGAGCGGCCGCGAGAGAGAAACAGACAGCTCGCTCGCCCTCGCTGGAACTGCACACTGCTCCCCGGTGCAGCCGCGTCTGCGAGTGGAAATGGGAGATTTTCACTATCTCAATCCCGCTGGTCGCGAGCGAGCCTTCGTTATCGAGCTCGCAGCTCCTTTTACCCGGGCGTGCATGTGTGTAAGGCCGCGATAAATCGCCTCTCGTTGTAGGTCCAACCTTTCTCTTTTCGCTTCGCGCACACTCTCTTTCGGAACTCGCGCGCGCGCCCGTGCCTGAGAAATTAATCAAACTCGCCGTGTCAATTGTTACGTAATTCGTCCTCCGCCGCGTAATTCAAACGATCGCGCGCGTAATTTGCAATGTCCCTAATTCTTGATCGTGATGAAAAAGTGCGCGCGCGCGCGCGGCGATAGATAGTCCTCGGGACGAAATAGTGGCCGCGTTTGGCAGTGCCGCGCGCGAATGGCTATTGTCGGCGTTCGCCACAGAGCCGCGCGCGTTCTCCAGCGTTCACCGCAAAATCGCTTCGACGAATCGCCCCGCCGTCCATTTCAGGCCCGAGCGGGGAGATTTCGAGCTCGAGCAGGACGTGTATATAGATACACGCACGCGCGCACACGCACAGCTCGCATATATAGCGAATCGCGCAAAAACGCGGCCGTAAGTATATAGGAGAGCTCGAGCCACGAGCGAGGAGAGATAAGGAGCGCGCGTAATCGCCCTGACCTTGGCTCGTGTCAATGGACGCGCGCGTCCGTCTCTCCCCGTGTGTAGCTCCTCCCCGCTAGCGCGATTCGCCAACCGCGGCTGTGTGCGTCGTGGCTGGCTTTTCTCACGAGCTACTAGCCCCAGCAGCATCGGGGGTCCCTTATTTTTCCCAAAGCGCCGCGCGCGCGGCTGAGCAAACGTTTGCCCGCATAGCACGCAACGTACGAGCGAACCGCGCGCGCGAAGGGCAGCTCTCCTTCCTCTCTTCTCTCTTTCTTTCTTTGTTTTAACATTCCTCGCGCGGCGGCCGCCACGTGTTCTCTCCTCCACGCCCTCCCTTTCGCACTTTATTTGGGCTTTCGAAAGCGGCCCCCGCGGCTCGAGCTCCTCAATCTAGATTCTCGATCATCACCGCGCGCGCGCGCGCGAGAGCGTGTGTATATATAGCTCGGGCCGCTCGCGCTCCCACCTGTTGCGCAAGCCCCGCTCGAGAAAGTTGCGTTAGCCGAGATAGTGGCAAGTTCGCCCCCCCAAGTATGTATTCGCGGATGATCACTCGGAACAGGTGCGACGAGTCGGCTCGATGTAATGTACGGAAAGGACGGGGAGGCGGTTTAGTTCGAGCTATAGTCTCGGGGGGAAAACAGGAGATCAGCGTTGTGATTTTGCAAGGGTGTGCAAACTGGTGCGCCACGGTCGCCATATTCAAATGCGCCGATTGAACGAGGCGCGGTTGCGCGACGGTGCAGGTGCTTCCGGCCCCTCTCGACGTTGCGCAAAGCCGCGCACTTCGGCGGGACCTCCTCGCTCCGAGTTGCCCCGCGCGCACAACGCATTGTTCTCCGCGCGACCGAGATCGATCAGTTCCGATCGGGGAACGGGCAGTGACGAAATCCACCACTGCCCACGCGGCTCGCAAGCCCGATGCTCGCGGACAAATCACTGCACAATATCGTCACGTACCACTCTATCCTCCAGCTGGCGATCCTTCAAATACGCTACTTGCGGATCAAAATTCCAATGCTCGATTACGAGCAATATACCCACGACTGATATTCAAATGCCGATCGGATTTAGACAATGATTTTCCTATAAGCTCAGCTAAATTACTCTTTTATTACTCTTTGCTCTTTTTCGTTTTCTTCCTTTCGTCGTCCTCGCAGTGAATTTCAACTTTCGTTCTTAGAATAATCCAGTGTTTTTTGCTCTCGGTTTAAAACGGTTAAATTTTCCGCGAAAACAAAATTGAACGTGCACTTGCGTCTCAGCTGCGCGACACTTTGATTTTGAGCGATGTGCGCAACGAGTATAGCTCGAGTCTCTCTCGCAGCTGTAACATTCCTTGAATGGATTGGCGTTACACAAGGATGCGGATCGATCCGAGCATAATACCTAATCGGTCAAATACCGCGGCGCGAAAAATCAGCAGCTACAGCAAGGTTACTCAGCTACTACAGTCCGCGCGTGAAAGGATCGCATGTACTGCTCTCTCGAGATTTGGCGTGATCGATTATACGCGCGCGCGAAACAACGGGAACGTTACGATCTCGTCGCAGCGACAACGAAAGGTCAACAACTTTTACTGTTCTCTGTGTGCAAAAGCGAGAAGAAGCCAAGTCGAGACACTTTCGGAAGGATAATGAGAGACAGGATGATCAGAGGCGCATCGGCAGGGAGAGAGAGAGAGAGAAAAAGCCGACTGATGAGGATGTTCCCCGTATAGAGTAATACGTTTGGACGCTCGTAAACGCACGGGCGGATCGCGCGCGGCCGGGGGACAAAAAAACCCTACGAGTCGAGCTTGTCGAACGGTCCAAACGCCCCGATTATTCAACAGTTTATATACGAAGGCTGCGCATGTGGTCTCTCGGTTTGCGGTCGTTCGCACGAGCTCGACGCGCGTTTGGAAACTGTTGTTCCAGACTACGCTGGATACTCTGCTACGACTCTCTCGACGATCTACCTGTCTCCCCTCGCGCGCCGGTCCGATTGTCTGTGCGTGGAGGTATTCTTTTTTCGGATCCTCGGCGCGCGCGCGATCATATCTCCGCGACATTTGTGTCCCTAGAGATTTATGCCCCCTCGGCTGCGAGCACACGCGCGCGGCAATAAACCCGGTCGGGACTTTTTATCGCTCGAATATACGATATTACGGCCGCTGCAGCGTCGCCACGATGGCTTTTTCGGCTGCATGGGGAATTATTATAAACTCTCTGTTTGTCCGCGAATGAAATTACACAAAGTATATAAAGTCGACGAGACGTCGTTCGTATAATAAGTCGCGTCTTGTGGTGTTCGTCGCGCGCAACACTCGATCGGAATACTCAAGGCGCGCAGGATCGTTTATATACGATTGATTTTCCTTCGCACGTTCATTCGAACGCCATTAGGAACACTATAGCTTCGGAAAGGGCGATACATCGAAAGAACAATATCAAGGTTGAATACGGATGCAAATGTACCCGCGAGCTAGCAACCTGATAAACTCGACAATCATGTCCTGTTATGGATTTTTCTTCGGTCGATCGCGGCAAAGTAAAAGTGTGTCTGTATACGTTGATTCATTAATTCACCGCGTAATATTACGAACGTGATACAGCGTACGCACAGCCGGAGAAACTGAGAAATCCCTTGGTTAAAATGTGCTGTGTGTGCAGGCTCGAGCGTGTAATGGCGTCGCGGCAATTCAGAATATGCGAATCAAGTAAATGGCAGTGTTTCCTAAGGCTCGGCCAGAAGCGTATTATCGCACGCGCGCACATTTCTTTAAAACAACGCAAAACTGCGTGCGGTGCGCGTTGCGTAAAGAAAAGCGAGCCGATCTGGCTCGAGCCTTTGTGCATCTTGACGGATGTAACGCATCCTCACAATACCTTGTGCAAACACAGTATACGTAAACACAATGCTCCTTTGCTCGATAACGATTCGTACTCCAAATTGTAGCGCTACATTTGAATCGAACGGTGATTCCACGCGTATATTTCTAGCATCGTCACGTATCCCCATACACGTTATGCGAGAAACTCGCGGGGCAACTATAACTCGGATCTTCGGAGAAACGACGTTAGTTCCGACTGCGCGACATTTTATCGCGCTTATGTATATACTCGCGCGGGTGTATAATCAATATGTCAGCTGCTGGGAGCCACTGCAGCTAGCTGCAATTACGAATAATATTGAACTTGAATTAATCGCCACTCGGGAACAACGTCAAAGCTCGACGGGATATATTCAAACTTGATTGTATCTAATTGAAAATCGGAGTCAAGTTGGAACTCGAGCGCTGTATGTGGCAATGGGCGGCTCTAATTCTAGACGAGGCAAATCATAAAAGCAGTTTCATGATAATTGCACGGTGCAGCTCTAGCGGATTTATAATGAGGATTACGCTATATCGAGAGATGTCGAGTTTAACTCGCGCGTACTACATACACGTGTAGTACTCGATATGATTGTTTCGACAGTATAATTATAAGTTAATGCACGCGGGCCCACACATACATACATTGTTAATTCGCGCGCTAGACGCTGCAACTTTCGTGCTTTTCATTGTGCGAATCGAAAAATCCACGGGGGTACACCACAAAACTGGATACACGATCGCTGCGAATGAAATTGGACAGATGTGCAACCCGCGGCCAGAGTCTCTAGAGGGCGCGCAGTTAAATAGAGTCACGTGTATACAAGAAAGGCTTCGCGCGGGCCGGACACGCACGCGGCTCTTTGTTCGGCGGGCAGTTTTTCGAGCAGAGCTGCGGCTGCAATTAATGGGCTGCTCCTCCCTCGCGGCCCGCAATCTCGGTACGCTTCTTGCCTGCGCTGCACACATCTGCATTCGAATCGGGGATATTGCGCGCGAGCGCCTACTCGCGATTAGCCATTCTTTTCGCGGGCTTACGCATCGATTGCGGCATCGCGGCGAGAGCTGTTTTTTTCTCTCTGCTTTCCGCGCGGCGAAACGCAATCGGCTGCGGCCCGGGGAAACTTGATTTTCCCGCGAGCGCAACCGAGCGGACCAAGCTTCATTGGGGGGGAGGCGCACGTAATGCAAGGCGAACCGGCTCTTCTCTCTCTCTCTCCGGTGATGTGTCGAACGATCCGAGTATGTATACACGAAAATATCTCACTTCAAGTTGCTATGTATGCTCGAGTACCACCGAGAGCCATCCGAGAGCTGCGGTGAGAAACTTGGATTCATTGCTGCGGGACTCGACTCGAATTGCTCAAAATAATAATGGTGCGAGAGTCGCGAGGCTGTACGTATACGCACGAGAAATTTAAACGAGCACTCGAGCGCGCGACCAGCTTTTACGACTCGCTCGAGCTAATGCATTCGGATATATTTATAATACTTACATTATATTTTATGCGTATATTCGTGCGAATTAACGCCCGAGTTGGGCTGGAAATTTACTACGCGCGTGTATACATATCGAGAGGCGAAATATATTAGAAAAAGAAAACAGTCGCGCTGGAACACGTGTTTATCGCGGAGTTTGGCAGCTGGGCAAACAAACTTTTTCTAAATTCATATCGTAAATTGTGATTCACCTGGCGCGTGTATATATACTGATACATGCGCGGAGAAGGTATAGGAGTCCAAAAAATACCTGGCTCGGCGCGAAAACACCCGAAGCGAAAAAAACGAGGAGCGTCAGGTGATTAGAGATACGAACGCGGAGTAGAGTCTGGAGGAATACAGAAGAAGAGCTCGAGACATTGGGAAACCTCGGCTGAATCCTCGGCTGTACACTGCAGCGTCTACGTGAAAAATGCCCCCCTACCTGGAATCGCAGGCGCGCAAAGGATATCGGGAGAGATCGCGCCGTGCTGCGGATATGGCGGCTCGCGCACGCGAAAACGCCCCCTGGCGGGCTGGAAAAGCGTCGCGCGCGAGCGGGGAAAGGGTCCAGCCAGCTGTGTATATACGCGGCGCGGCGCCTCTCCGCGAGGTCACGGCTCGCTCGAGCTATTGTGCGCTGCGACTCTCCCGCGCAACAGCGCTTAATGCAATCGCAGAATTTAGCGAGTGGGCGCGCGAGAGCCGCTCTCGCATATGGGGCGTTCTTCGTCAGCTCTCCGAAGCCGGCGCGCGGACGCTAAAAACCTCACATTTTCGACGCTTGTTTTCGACTCTATATGACCCATATCTAAATAATGTTGGATATGCTATCAATGTAGTTTTTTCTCAGCTTTCCGATGGTGAATTTAGTTTTCCAAATTTTTTACATTTTCACAGAAAAAAAACATAAAACAGGCCATATCTCAAAAACCTATTTTTTTAAATTTTTTTAAGTAGACTAGATCGAAAGCTGAGGTTTTTTTTACGTTGATATGGACCTTCTGGAAACCTACTTTTTTTTTGTATTCGAGTAATTGAGTAGCAAACATGAGAAAATGCGTCGCGTCGGGCCGGGCCGCGCCGCGCCGCGCTGCCTCCACGCGCTCGATTAAATATCCATACTAAGTAATTTGTGTCTGTTGAATAAAGGACTATCTCTCAATGTGTCCGCCAGAGGGATACCATTTTTCTCATACCTGCTACTGAATTCGTCCGGTGAAAGCTATAAAGTCATCCGTTACAAACGCCAAATTCATATCTTTATAACTGAAAAAAATTCTTATTTGATTCTGCTTAACAATATATCGAGATTCAATAAGAGATTGTTCAAAACTAACATTCTCTATCCATTAATCTGTCCCTATTGAACGTTTAACGTTTCAATATTGAAACAAGATGGTTGGAGTTCAATTTCTGAAATGTGCCAATCCCTTTCAGAAACCGAATCACACTGTAAAAAAAAATTTAGTCAAGTTTCCCCTATCATTTGCAGACACATATCCATCAATACCTGCAAATGCGAAAATTTGCTTGAAATGTAGGTTAGAATTATCCTCATCTTTGAAGAAAGAAAATAGTACAAATGATCCGTTCTCTCCAGTCAGTAAGAAATATAAACCGTGTCGAGAAAACTGCACTGATGAGTATCATAGAGCAGGTGTAACTGTCCTCGAGCAAATAAAAGAAAAATTTCGAGAGACCCAGAACAAACAGGAAAGAATTTTATTGCTCACTCTTACACCAAAAATATTGGAGTCGTGATCAGCTTCAAAGAGAGTTTTCTTGCTCAGAATGGGAAGCAAGAAAAGCTCAAAAACTAATGGCTGAAAATGGTATTCTAACATCACCTATTGCAAAGAAAGGCAAAGTAATACCTGATGAAACAGTATCTTTAGTTAAAAGTTTCTATGAACGCGACGATAATAGTCGATTAATGCCTGGGATGAAAGATTTCTTATCGGTCAAAAATGATAATGATGAGCGAGTTCATGTACAGAAGCGATTGTTGCTATGTAACTTATTAGAACTCTATGCTCAGTTCAAGAAAGAGTATGAGAATGTTATAATAGGGTACAATAAATTCACACAGCTCAAACCTCCCCATTGTATTCTAGCAGGTAGTAGTGGAACGCATAACGTTTGTGTATGCGTTCATCATGAAAACGTAAAACTTATGTTGAGTGGTGTAGAATTGGAACACTTGACAAAAAACACACGCTTTCCACTAAAAAATTATCATGACTGCATTAATGCAATTGTATGTGCCAAACCATTGGACGCGTGTTTCTTAGGGACTGTTTGGATTGTCCGAATACAGCTGTGCTTAAAGAGATCTTACTCCAAAGTTTTAATGATAATAATATTCACAATGTGAAATTTGAAACGTGGATGCAAACTGATCGTTGCTCAATTGTCACACAATCTGTCGACACATATGAATATCTGAACTTGCTGGGTGACAAATTAATGAAATTGAAAACTCACGACTTTTTTGCCAGAAAACAGTCTGTATTCATTCATGATTTGAAAAAAAAAATTGTTAGAAGGAGAATTCTTAGTTTGTTTTGATTTTGCTGAAAATTATGCTTTTGTTGTACAGAATTCAGCTCAATCTTTCCACTGGAATAATAATCAGGCAACAATTTTCACAGTAGTTATCTACTTTCAGAGAAACAATGAACTTAAACACAAAAGTTTGGCTATTATTTCGGATAATTTATCTCATGACACTATTGCAGTTTATGTATACCAAGAAATAATCATAAATTATCTGAAGAAAGAATACAAACCAAAGAAAATTTATTATAGTACCGATGGAGCGGGTCAACACTTCAAAAATCAAAAAAGTTTCTCTAATCTTATTAATCATAAGAAAGATTTTGGCATTCCCGCGGAATGGCATTTTTTTGCGACCGCACATGGGAAGGGAGCATGCGATGGAATTGGAGCTAATGTGAAACGAGGTGCTAGACGAGCAAGTTTACAACGCTCTGCAAATAATCATATTTTAACCGCAGAAGGTTTATTTGAATGGGCAAGAAATTACTGTAAAGAAACCATGGTATTTTATAGTGAGAAAGAAGATTATGAGCAAGCTAAACTGAAATTGAAAGAAAGATTTGATAAGTGTTTTGCTATACAAGGTACTCTGCAATTTCATGCGTTCATACCAACTTCCAATGACAGACTGATGGTCAAAAAAATTTCATCTGCTGAGGAATATGAAATTTTTCCTAGATTAAAACGAACTGAAAAAGTAGTTCAGTTGAAACATAGTATGGCAAAGTCTTCAATATCAAAGCCAAAACGAAGGTCAAAGAATGTGAAATGAAATAATGTCCATATCTCAGTCCATAAACCAAATGAGTACATAATCTACGCTAGATAGTAGTTTATCCAACAGATAGAGACTTGTATGGATATTGAATATATTCCGATTTCGGCACTCTTGTAAGCAGAAGACTTGAGCTGGAGCGCGTGGAGGCAGCGCGGCGCGGCGCGGCACGGCGCGGCCCGGCCCGACGCGACGCATTTTCTCATGTTTGCTACTCAATTACTCGAATACAAAAAAAAAGTAGGTTTCCAGAAGGTCCATATCAACGTAGAAAAACCTCAGCTTTCGATCTAGACTACTTAAAAAAATTTAAAAAAATAGGTTTTTGAGATATGGCCTGTTTTATGTTTTTTTTTTGTGAAAATGTGAAAAATTTGGAAAACTAAATTCACCATCGGAAAGCTGAGAAAAAACTACATTGATAGCATATCCAACATTATTTAGATATGGGTCATATAGAGTCGAAAACAAGCGTCGAAAATGTGAGGTTTTAGCGTCCGCGCGCCGGCTTCGGAGAGCTGACGAAGAACGCCCCATTATATATACATGCCAGCTGATTTATCGGCCCCGACCCGAGAGCCTCCGGCGCGCGGATATACACTGCCAGCTGTGTGCGCCTCTATCGATTTTCAATCGGCAGCTTTTTTGTCCACCTCCGCGCTTTTGTCAGCTGATTATCATCGTTCGCCTCGTTATCTGCTTTAGGAAGGAGGGAGGGGGGTGGCACGTGAGATACGACCCGGCCACGGAAAGCCTGTAATCAAGCTGTGCAGCATGTAGCTTTCAATTACGCGCGCTGCAGCAGCGATCCTTATGCGTATACATCGAGATGCGTGTTTTGCTCGTTTTGTCGCCGCTCCGTATATACGCGCGGTCACCGCAGCGGCGGCGGTGGCTCATAATTGATGAGCGCCGCTCGCGCGCTAATGCATCCCGAGTTATAGGCTAGTTTTTGCCCAACTTTGAGATGTTCATGCAAAGCGTATGCTAAGCAGTAAACACGCTCTCGACGTGTACTCCCCCCCCCCTCGCTCTCGATCTCTCGTGCCGAGCCCCATGCATATTTATGAACTTTTCTCCACTCGCTATTTTTTTTGTATACGCGACTATAATATACGCATCTATCCTCGGGCGTCGATCATGTCGGTGTAATTATTACGCGCGAACGCCATCGATGGATCGATTTATAAATTGTCCGTTTCCCGTAACGTTTGACGGCTAATTTGTTGCCGCGTCCCGCTGCATATACATACGAGATACGAGAAATTGTTCGCAATACGCGAGTATTCCATTCATTTATATCGACAAGATCGAGCGATCGCTCGAGCCGACGATGTGCCGGGGTATTTTGCAAAATCCCGTGTACACGCGTACAGTAGCGTCATAAACATTAGCGGCAATTCATCAAACGGGCTTTGCCGCGCGCGAACGTCGGCCGAGTCGCGGCCGAAGATACCGATCGTGAGGCGCGCGCAAAAGAGCTGCCGCGCGGCTTGATAAAATGTAACGCAACATCGAAGGTGAAATTTGAGATACACGCGTCGGATAATAAACTAACACTGTTCGCATCTAACGGTGTTCATATACTCGTAATTGCAATTAGCAGCTGTTTATTATTACTTTCGAATGATTTATCGAACGCTCGGCGACGGGGAGAAATTTATTATTCGACGCGCTCGTGCATTATTCACCCGGACGTATCTTTGTATATAAACATGCGTGAGTACGCGTGATTATCCCGAAGCGCGGCCGGTTGCGCATTTTCCTATACAGACACAACAAATTGCATCATCGGCCAAAACTACAAGACACCCGACATAGTCTCGCTGTATACCGATCGTTTGGAGCATCGGATGTCCCGCGTGCTCTTGAATTCGTACTCCGAGCGGCATGACGACCGCGAAAGACGTTACTGACTACGGCGGCGATCAGCCAGCCAGCTCAACCTTGATGCGTATAATTAATAGCTCGCGAGCGGACGGAAGGATTGCCGTCGTTTCCTCTCGATGCGCAGGGCAGATAGCCAAGAAAAATCCCGGGATTTTTCCGAGTCTCTCGCTCGCGGTATTTCATTGTTGCCGCGCAGCGCAGAGACGCGAGCGACTCGTTGACAAGCATGAATTTCAGTGCCGGTTATATTGCCGCGCGCGCGCGCGCGCGAGAGCCGAGCAATAATCGTATACCCATGTGATTGACTCGTATTACCGATTGCCTTGCGCTCGCGCCTCACCTTGTGCCGCGCGTTTAACGCGTCGTTACGCGCTCGATTGTTTTTTCGAGTCGAGCTGTATATGTATATGGGCGCGCGAACGTAAACCCTCCCCCGGGGGCACTGTTTCTCCCTCGAGCCGAGCCATCTCTGCGCATCTTAGCGGCAATCCGCATTCCACTGCGCCGTAGCCCCGCGATTCGTATATATACATACCTGTCTTGTCGCGCTATAAGCTCGCTGTGCGCGCGGGATGCTTTTGACAAAGCGATCCCATCAGTTCGCGTATGGCCGGGATAATTGCGCGGCGATGTTTAGACGTCGCTCAAATAAACGGACACAAATTATATACATACGAGTCGCTCGAGCTCAGTCTTATCCAATGTTATCCGCTCCCTGTCGAATTTCCGTTGTTACAGCTGCGTATCGCGAAAAATACGGCTCAAAGTGTGACGCGAATAGCGTTGGCCGCACATATGGTGCACCATATACGCGCAACAATCTCCTTTCCTCAATCATAAAATCGGAGCGAGCTGCGTAGGTAATTAAAAGTGCCGTTAGAGACGCGCTCGCTCGGGCGCATAGTACTACAGCGTACGTGGTAAAGCACGTAGTACGGCACGCACAATAACAGGACGCGTTATGGCTGCTGCCCGAGTTGAGCGATCCCGTCTAGCTCGCGCCTGCGCGCGAAACATCACAGAGGAAGGAAAGATCGTTACGTCCGCTGACTTTTACAATATCCCAAGGGCTTTTCTTCGTACGGCTCTCCGCGCGCGCGCGCAAGCAAAAATCAACTGGCGCTTTAAACGCGAGCGCGCGCCGGGTAACTGTGAATTTTTCATAAATGCACGCGTGTCTTTGGCTCGAGCAGTCCACGCCAGGATAAAACCAAGAGTGGATCGAGCTGTAAATATCGACGTGTCTTACGGAGAAAGATACGTAACTGAATCTGTCCGCGAATAAAAAAACATATCCGAATCTGTCCGCGAAAAAAGACGAATATCGAAATTATTCTCCCGCGAGGTAGGCTTGTTTTTTTCTTGTCAATGATAACCTACTCATTCTAAGCTTTCATTCCATATATTTTTTACGTCAGAAAATTGTGGGATGTGCGCCATGTATCCTTTTTGCAGGCAGACGCGAGTTGTGTCTTTCTTCGCAGACAGATTGCATTTGTCTTTCTTCGTAAGACACTTTCATATATTTGAATGAATTTTAATGAACGAAGCTGCGCGTTGTACCCAGGTTCTCTCCGCGCACGTCGCGTTTTACCTTTTCGCTTTCTCGGGCTTTTTTCAATCGACTAGACACACCGATCATCTTCCGCATCGCTCGCTGAGCATGAAAATTCGATACTTTATTGGGCGACCGATCGATCGATCCGCCCCGTTGGCGGCGGCGCTCTCGTGTATACGTGTGGACGGGAGGGGCGACACGTGTTCCGAGCTTGTTTTTTTGCTCGCGACCGGCCCGCGCGGAAGCTCAAACGCGGCGCTCCACAACACGAGCTCGCCCCCTCTGATACACATCGGACACGAAATCACGAGCTGCGAGCGAGCGAGCCCCTCGAAGATCGTTGATGTGTATGGATCGATAATACGGGGCCGAGAGCACGCGGCGCGCGAGCAAATAATCCCGAGACTGCAGAGTACCTCTGTGTGTGTGTGTGTGTGTGTGTGTGTGTGTGTGTGTGTGTGTGTGTGTGTGTGTGTGTGTGTGTGTGTGTGTGTGTGTGTGTGTGTGTGTGTATCGTAAATTGAATAAACACAGCTCGAGCGTTGAGCGCGTATATGCGTTGTTCTCGGACCTCCAACGAAGTGTAATGCCTTTATAATGCCCAGCTTTGAGCTTACGGCCATCGTAAACTTTCCTCTCGCGCGCAGCTTCATTCTATCCCTCTCTGCGAAACTCTCCCGCGCGAGTGTTCGCATACAGCCAAAGTCTCATTGCGATGATCGGGGCGGGAGGGGGGGGGGGACTCTGCCGACACTTTGATGTATAACTATAGGCGAGATTTCGAAAAGGAAAACTAAACAATCTAGTCGGGGCTGCAGACACGTCGCATGAATCAACGAACGCGTTTGCCGATCTGCGGGATTTAATCCCGCGGCGGCGGCCGATTGTGAATTATTAAAGGAGCAAGTTTACGTACGTCGGAGTGAAATGCCCTTGAGAGAGCCGGTGCTGGTGCGCTATAATTTAACCGGGCTCGAGCTCGATGAGGAGGATTCATTGTGTGTACGCGCGGGAATATAAACAGGTGGATCGTGAGCGCAGCGGTATACAACCCACCCATGCTGCGCGCGCCACAATTAAATCCGCGCTCGACATGGCTGCAGCGCGAGCAAAACAACGCCGCTCGACAAAAGCGCGAGCAACGCGGAAAAACCTTATTTAACGCGTCGCGCTGCTTCGCCCGCGGAGCTACTTACTTGGCAACGCGCCACAATTGCAACGAGGCGCCTCTCTACCTTGTGTATAATGGCCGGATTGATGCGCAACAACGCGACGCGAGAGAGCCAATGATCCTCGCGCGCACTCCGCAAGCGTCAGCTGCCTATCCGCGAGACTCGCGCGCGCATAATTGATTACCATAACACGCTGTGGTCCTTGACACTTAATTGCCCCCTGGCGGCTCTCTTCCTATACTAGCCCTGCTTTCTTCGCCGCAGCTGTGTTATGTTATCCGTCGCATCGACGACGGACGCTTCGATTCTTACGCCCGCGGCTGCAATTCTCTTCCGCCTTCTCTCTTCCATTGTATATGTATACGCGATCCGATTCTCCCGGCCCAAGTATATGCGCACCTACAACTGACTTTTTCAAATGTTTTCACTACAACGTGAATCTACCGAAACAAGTGCAGTTTGCTTTACTTTCGGCTCTTTTTTTCTCTCTCGAAAAAAAGTCTCTCTGACACGTTATTACCTCTTGGGATAGTCGAAGCTGTGAAGATACACATCATATATGAATAAGCGAAAATGAAAAGATTTCCGAGAAATGCTTGGTGTGCATTCGGAAAGAGAAGGGCCACGTCCAAAGTATCGTTCGGAGTTTTATTTATTAGCTCGAGCTAAAGCGGCGAGCCGTTGCGTCTCTCGGCAAAAATTCAAGGGTGCGCGCGTGCGTGCGTCAGGAACTGGTTGTAAAACGGCAAAAATAGTCGAGTCGACCGCGGCGCGGCTCGAGCTGATAAATCTATTCGTGATATCCTGCAGCCTCTTATATATTAGGAGCCGCGAGTGATATAATTAATGGGTATTACGACGAATAAAACAACGCTGACAGCTGGGCGATACACTTTTTTCTCCTTTCTATACAGATTATATGTATAGTAAAAAGTTGCCGAATGAGCTGCTGTCTCTCGTGTCTGATTGATACACTCAAATGTTAATAATCACAACTGGGAATATCAATTAGTGTTGATCGCGCTGCAAACAAATATCGCGTTTGGTCTTTTGGTAACATTTCCATATACACCAATCGTTGTGATGTATTTGCCAGCCACATACATTTTTCGTCGAGAGAAAAGTTTTTCCCACTGGTATCGAGTGGATTTTGAAAAGGATAACTATGAAATTTCGTATTGCACGAGTTTGCGGCTATTTGCTTTCTAATAAGCGTCGATCGTCAATATACCAACTAAGAGCTATATATCGCGGTATCCAACTGAAATTCAATCGGTCGAGTACGGCCTGGATTTGCCGTCTCAATCGAGAGTTTATATTGCCGGCCGACGTGTTGTGAATAAACCATATCAAGTTGATTTCAAGCACTTCGAATGCACGGTCAATAATCTTGGAATAAATATGCTTTCCATCATTTCTACCGTGACTAACTCGCTCGAATCTGTAAATTAACCGCGAATACTGCGCTTCCTCTGAGCTAGATCCACACCACATTACCCTTTATACGTGCCGTGGAAACTCATCTGATTGTCGGTACATCGCGCGAGGCAATCATGATGGGCTCCCTCTTTAATTGTCACATTAATGATAGCGTAGGCTTTATACAAATGCTGATGAAGCAGTGTGTAAAGTGCGCGAATCCTTCCGACATCCACTCATTACCATATACCGATTCATTTGCACGTGGAAAGAAGTCATTCTCCTCGTGGTCTGAGCATACACGCACGCACGCATCAAATCCCCGTAATTGTGCTCTGCAGTCGGTCTCTATTATTTTCTTATTACCAAAACAATCCAGTCGGAGAAACTGCAATCGAGATAGGTGTGAAAAGTATAGCAGTTGCTCGGGGGCGCAACAATCTTGATTTTATACATTTTATAAAAAGATATGTATATATATATACGCAGCTGTAATGGGAGACGGGTGAATAGCTCAACGTCTCATTCAGTTGCACGAAATGTATTAAACATTTAATACGCATCGACTAGACTTAGGTCGCGGCGGCCGCCTAAGTAAATCCCATTGTATGGTAATGTTGTATGTGCTGGTTGAACAGTGGCTCGCTCGAGGAACGAAATTCAACTCGGCCCTCGAGGGACGTCGTCGCGTCTCTCGCGCCTTTTGCCTCTATTTTGCATTACTGGAATTTCAAGCTGGACGCTGGTGCTGCTGCTGCTGCAGTGTATGCCCCTCTCTCTATACTCTGCAAATAGTTTCGCTCATTTTAAAATAAGATTTGCGGAATAATACCGCGAGCGCGCTCTTGTTTACTCTGGAATATACCGTATATATATATATTTATATTCGCGATACAATTAACATTTGCAAAGTGCGCGCGCGCGCGCGTTTTATTACTTATGCATTCGGCTCGTCAATTATTCGTGATTTTTTTGCCCCCTTTGTGGGGGCCGCGCGCTGGCGCGTAATGGCATCAGAGGGATACGTTTTTCCAACGCACCGGCCAACAGCATAATATGGATCCGCGAGCAAAATAATTGTCAACTCGGGATACGCGCGGCCGGGTACATATATAAAATTCGAATGGTGGCCCGTAGGTGTCGAGCTGGTCGCGCGCGTCCTTCGAGGGATGCTGGATTCCCGGGGATCCTTGCCGCGTAACGACGAGCCGTGAGGTCAGTGCGGTCGTGCAATGGTACGTATGTTTTACCGCTCGTCGAAAGCCTCTGACTACTTACGCTGCAGCTCGTGCGTCGTTATACATCTGTGCGTGAACATTTTCTAGGCTGCACAGACGAGGCGGCGCTGCAGTTACACCGCTACCGGCCCACGTAACCATCGCGATGCCATTGCCGCGCGCGGCAGTGCAGAGCGTCGGTATGGGAGGAGCGGCCGTGGCTCTCGCTCGAGCGACCCGTTGTCTGCAGCTCGCTCCGAGCGCGCTGTACTCGCGGCTTACGTAACGCGGCCCGTGAAAGTCAAATCCTCCCGCGTCGAGTCACTTTTTTCCCACTTTCTCGCGCGATATTATTCCATCCCACGCGCGACCGACCAGACCTAGTGTAATTGCACCGACATTCCGAATCTCCGATTCGCGAACGTAATCCCCCCCGATTGCGCGCATCAGCCAGATGCGTTTTTAATTAATTCGGAGGAGGATGTAGGAAACGTCGCTTCCCTATACCTCGACTCGCTCAATGGCGCGCCGTTTCTATATGCAAATTAAATTTCATTCAGTATAAACAGCTTAGGAAAAATGTATATACGCGCCTACCGCAGGAGGAGAGGATCCGCGAGTGTGCAGTTGGCGCGCGCGAGAGAGAGAGCAAGATAAGAATTCGCGCGGCATAGGAATTGCAGCTTAATGAGAGTCGGCCAGAGAGCTAGAACGCGTTCCCGTTACGAATTCGCTAAAAGCGTCCCGAGCCAGCTGACGCTCTCGCGGATTGAGTTTTCATTAAGCACCCGTGCAATAAACAGCAGCGGTCAGCACCGGCGCGTAAACAACCATATCGCGTTTCACGCGCGTCCGCGTACGTATGTGTGTGTATGCACTCTATCGGACCGGAGGATCCCACAGATTGGTTCATAAAGAGTAAAAAGCGAAAAGCCGAGAATCGTATATGCATATGTATAAGCCGAGCGTTAAACTCGAGTCTGCAGCCGAGAGAATACTTTCCAACCTTATCGTCTCTCGAGCTCGGCGCGTATTTGCCGAGTCGTGGCGTATCCTATACCTATACGTAGTGACACGAGATCATCTCTGGCGCGGGGGATTTTTTGTTGTCGTTTTGCGCAAACCGGGGGCCGGCACTCGCTGATCGGTGGCAAGCCAGGGGTTTTCTTCGACTTTTTCCCAAATTATACAAATTTTATGATGTATTTACGAGCCGGCCGCGAGTCCCTTAACAATTATGATTATAGATTGGATCAGCTGTAATCTAGCAAATTATACGTGTAATCTGGTTTGCGCGGATTTTTCCGATTCGCGCGCGCGCGGCTCATCCTGATTTAGGATATGAAAATTACTCGTACGCAGCCCGCGCAATAATCCCGCGTAATAATGGTAATTTTCCCCAGAGAGAATTTCCATATAATGAAGCATTAGAGGGTGATGGAGTTTTAGGAAATCTTTGAAATTCCAATGATTATAGAAGTAAGTGCCAATGCCACGCCCTCCAGTCCAGATACACAATTTACAAAAGGAAAAAATCAGGTATTCTCGGGAAAACAAACGGATCCCATTGCCGATTTCGAACGGAACTCGCGTGTCGCAGCTGTGGAAAAGCCGGCTCGCGCGCGCGCGCGCGCGAATAGACTCGATCGGGTTGCATAATCTCCGTGCCAGTTTCGTAGTGTACGCTCGAAGCCAAGGCCGATTTTTTCGCCGATGTATCTCTCTGCATTTGAGAGCTGCAGCCAACGTATATATAGTCGCTATTCGGCCGTCGCTCGAAATAAAACGACGCGGCACTCGGTGCAAATTCATCCAGCAGAGACTCGGGGATACGGGAAGGATAGGCCGCGACGGGGGTCAGCGAATTGCGCCCGAGTACGTTTCATACAAGTATACGAGTGTCGTTAATCAGGAGGCTATACAGCACCTCGGCGAGTTATCATTTTGGTCGAGGTGCTCCGGCGAAACGGGACGTGGCGGAGAATTAATCGCCGCATCCGACGAGAACAGAGCGTGTATACATACGCTCGAGCGAGCTTGTATATAGACGCGAGTGGCAATCAAGACGTAACTCGCGAGCGAAAAAGGGGGTGAAAAAGTGTCGAATAATCATTGGCGTTGAGCCGGGGCTGTCGAGTGTTGAAAAACGCGCATTGACGTACGCTTACGCGTGTATACGTATACATGCGAGTCGGACGGGAAAGTGGAGGCGCGGTCGTCCCGGCATTGCCGATTATAGGCATCCTCGGGCTCTCGCGCAAACACACACGTACACACACACACACTTTTCCTCCTCGCGGCGCGCGGCTCCTTCGAGAGCGAAACGAACTGCTGCTGCTGCTGCGGTTTCTCTTTCGGCCGCGTGCGCGGCAGATAAGCCGTATGCGAGAGAGTTTGGGCTCGTTGACTTTTGGGCCGTGTACACACACATGCTCGATTTCTTCGCGCGTCCCACTTTTCATTTGCCCCCCTCTCCGTTGCACCGCTCAGCCGGTCAGCTGATCGGAATTCGAAAGATATCCGTTTTCGGGTCGCTGCGGGACGTTGGCGCGAAAAATCCGATTCGCGTCTTGTCGCGAGTCCCTGTGGGCTGCGGAGGAAATCGGTTGCGCATTGTCGCGCCGGAGCCTCGAGAAACGGGGGAGAGTCGGGAAGGGGAAGAGTCAATAGCCCCGAGCAACCAACAAAATCCGCGCGCACATAGATAGCTGGGGGAGTGAGCTGCAGCGAACGTGTGCAGGCCGATATATATCGGCTATGTGTACGTGTATACACACATGTGAGCTGGAGCTGGAGCTGGAGCCTTAGGCGCCATATAGCTGCAGAGTGCGCGGCGGTGCTCGTTTTTGCTGCGGGGCGCGCGCTGCTGCTCCTCCCCCGGTGCACGGCCGGCCCTTCCAGTTTTCCCTCCTCTTTTCCACTCCGACTACTCCAATTTCTCATGCCGCTCCGCGCGAGCTCGAGCTCGCTTGCTCCCAAGCGCAAGAGAGAGAGAGAGAGAGAGAGAGAGAGAGAGAGAGACCGGGATTTTTGCCCCGCTCTCTCGTTGCTCGTGTTGCGCGAGCCGCCTGTCCGCTGTTATCTGCGCGAGCGAGCGAGCGAGCGAGCCGCGCAGCCCGGAGCAGAGCCGCGCAGAGGGAGAGAGAGGGAACTAGCCAAGAGTCAAGGACCGTTCTCAAGGAGGTCGCGGCCGAGCACGCGCAAGCAAGCAAGCCGAGTCGACGAGCCGATCGCTCGAGAGCCAAGCTCCACCAAGACCGACACCGCGCCGCACAACCACCAACTCGCCCTGCAACTCTGGCCGCGCAAGCCCAACAGCCGATACACACGTACACACTACGATGCAGCGCAAATACGTACAGCACCTACGCCACTCGCGACTTACGCCCCGCAAAACTCAAACTCCCATTTGCACATCAGCTCTTCTATCTACATGCTACAGCCGCGATAAAACTCCCATCGTAATATTCAGCCGCGATGCGTATTTCCCGCCTGATCGGCAATATACTCTTCTTCTCTCCCGGCCGTTGAATGCAGTAAAATTGTCCTGTGCTTGTCCCTGCAATTCAGCTCGATTCCTTATGTCATACATACGCAGAGAGAAACGGGGCATTTTTTAGGGGGGCAACCGGCGCTTTCTAGTTTGCGGATACTCGCGGTATGTTCTGCGGGTAATTTTACACTAATTTTCCTTACAACCAATACGACGAGCCGTGCGCGACACGAGTTTTTTGTAAAACACTTTCCATGCATCGGACGCGGCGTGCATACCTTTCTCATTGTTCATCATATCCGTGTTTCCTTTGGAAAACAGTCGACTCGTTCGCCCGAAGCTGAATTCCCAATGTTTGTACAGCCGTGTTTGGTATGTTGCGTCGCGATGGAAAATCAATTATATCCGCGGGCCGGATTAAAGCTTGACGCCGACAAACGAATTCAACTCGCATTTAGAGTAGCTCTCGAGAACCTGTGTTGCGGAACACGACGAATTTGAAAGGGCGCGAGTGGCGTTGGAAAAGCTGCACACACAAACACACTGGAGGAGAGACACGAAGCGCGGGGCGATAGGGAGACAAGCGTGGAACAAGATAGCCGCGCGCGCGCGATCTCGGGGCATCTATATACGCGGGCGCGCGCGCGCGCGACAGAGAGAAATGAAGCCTGATGCCAGCTCTCGCTCGCGAGTCTTTGTTCGTGTTCGCGGCTCGGCGCTTCTCTCTCGACGATCTATACTGCATAGGGCTTCCGCGAGACGAGACAAGACGATATTTTCAGCGATCTCGTCTTGGTCTCGAAAAATCTTGGTTTACCTCATATCGATCTCGGTCTTGGTTTAAGAATATTGGTCTTGGTCTCGTCTCGAACCGAGACTCTTGACAAGACTCTTGGTCATAGAAAATTTATAATCTTTATGATTAAGTTTTTTATTGAAACGAAGAATTTTAAGTTAAAAATGAAGAACGCAATTCCCATAATTGCGTTAATATTTAATTACATCCCCATTAATACCCATTAATATTTAATTACATCAAGAAGTAACTATTAATTTATAATGAACTAAGTTCCAAAATTCAAATGAAATTTCGAATTTTAAAAATGTCTAAACTTGTTGGTGCAGCAGAAAATTAGAAAATGAAAAATCAGTTCCAATTATTTGGCAATAATAATAATATTTATTATATTTCAATCAAAATTAATGTCCAATTAAGGTCGTATAAATATAAACAATCAGTAATTACATTTTTTACATTGTGTCTTTACGTACTTACATACTCATATTTTATTATTTTTACATAACTTTATATACATATATCTGTATATTTTCCATAACGTGTAAGCGTTTCAACATAATCTATTAAATAGATAACTTAAATACTGACTTCGCATATTTTATTTTTTAAATCACTTTTCATCCATGAATGTATGCAAAGCATGGTTCTTATTGACTCGTATTTCATGGAACATCGTTGTTTCGTCACAATCAAAGACGCATCCGAGAAAAGACGTTCAACTGGTACAGAGCTTGGCATTATACTCAAAAAATCTCTTGCCATTTTCGAAAGAATTGGAAAAGAACATTCATGATCTTTCCACCACTTCAATATATTTATCTCGACATTTGCTCTTGGAGTTTCTGTATAAGCTATGATTTCTTTCTTCCAATTCACATAGGCTCTGTTTCTTGGAGATAGAAGGAATTGAAATTTAAAACATCAGGATCCCCTGATTTGTTGAGTTTTTCATTTTCAATATCTGTATTAAATACATCAAAATAACTTTCTTTATAAATTTTTTCAAATTTACTCTCAGCTTCTAACTTCAGCTCTTTTCCCCAAGATGTTAGATCAAAGCTATAAACTTTATGTCTAGGGTCCAGTATCAAACATACGGCATACATCCAATTAAATTTCTTATAATGCTTAACAAGTTTATCTCTTCCAGCTTGGAAAGCTAGTAATAATTTTTCGTCATCTGCATTGCGATTATTTTTTTCGTCTAGGTTTTTCACGATCGATTCTATTCTGTCTAAAAGGATGTTAAAACCAACGACAGCAGACGGCATGTTTGCTGTTTTTTCAGTGGATACAATTTTACTAAGATATTTAAAATATTTTAAAAACTCGGAAATATCACGCTCTTCAATTTATATTCAAAAATATTGTATTCGTTAAGGAAACCTTACGTTCAGAATATCATAACAAACGTTCAGACTGAGAAAGCATGAAAACTATAATCAATGTTTACCATTTTCAAGAGATTTAATGTATACACGCATTAGATTATCACTAACATACTTTTCTGACAACATAATGAAAATTTTGAAAAATAAAAAAATCTCATAACGCATGAGATTTATAACTATAATTATAATATAATATAATATAATATAATATATAATATAATAATTATATTATGAATATAATTTATATAAATATAAATTTATAACATTATATAACTATAATGTATCTCTCCGCCACCCAAGTAGATGATTTTTCATGGTAGCGTAGAATTCATTTCAAGAAATTATTAAAATAAATTAGAAGAAATATTGATTAGGAATTTACTCAATAACTGCTATTATTTGAAACAACTACACAAACTATAACCAAATAGTTTTAGATAAATAATCACTCACAGGCAAACATTCAGTAATTGTCTTTTGTTGGCTCGGCACGAGGTGAGATTCGGGAAACATTTTCTTATACTCTTCAAGATGAGCGGTTTCAAGATGTCTTTTCAATCCACTTGTGTTTCCGTGTGTTCTTTTGATAACTCTCTTTATTTTCTTTTTCTCGCATAAAAGACACGTTCCTTGTAGTTCCCCAAATTCATTCTTTTCATAAAGATAATGTTCTTCGTAGTTTGATTTTGATTCTCTTTTCCTCTTCCGACTAAAATGGTCCATTTTATATTCAACAACAGTTAACAATCGGTTTCACTAGTCGATGCAAATATTGTATAGTTGTGTTGTCTGATCTTTCGAACGTAGCACGATGAACTAGAAGACCAGACTGAACGGAAACTACCGATGTATGAATATAAGTACGCGCTTTGTTTATAGACACCTTATAATATTTGTCTCCCATCACACACTGGTTTCCATCTAATATACTTACTATCGTTCTGTGGGTTCAGTCGAGTTTTCCTTACAAAAACAACATTTTTATATTTGCTCAAAAATGACTAACCAACTCACTAAAACTTTTTTTTCGTCGAGATCTCGAATCGAGAGTCTTGAAAATCTCGTACTCTTGGTGAGAAAAGTCTCGTCTCGTCTCGAAATTTTTTTCAAAAATCTTGTCTCGGTCTCGTCTCGATTTTCGAGACGAGACCAAGACGAGACGAGAAATTTTTCTCGTCTTGCGGAAGCCCTAATACTGCAGCAGCACTGCACCGGCCGGTGCAGCAGCTCGCGCGCGAGCCCACTTCTTCTTCTTCTTCCTCGCGGCGTAGTTTCTTTTGATACGAGCGCGGCTCTCGCGCCACGGCACATCAGGGGGATCACCATTATCTGCATTCCCAACGACCAAAGTCCCGCGCCGCGCGCGCGATCTCCTTCTCCGCGGATTTATCGCCGCGCCCGCTCGTCTGTGTGCAGTGTCTATACACCATTGAGCCAGCTCGCGAATATTGTTTTCCCGAGCAGCGACCGTTAGTGTATATATACGCATATATACGCCGCTCTTTCTCTGCAGAGAAAGAGCCATGGCATTTGAATATATATCCCCGCCGAGTGCTGCGTTGTTTTTGTCTCTCTCTCTCTCTCTCTTATAGCATCTCTCGGGGACGAGCGGCGCGCTCGTCGGTTCACCCGTGCGGGATTCGGCTCGGGAATAATTTGGATTCCCCCGCCGCGCGAGCTGATTGGGCTGCGGGCAACGGTATTGTGCGCAGCCGCGCGTATATATACGCACAATGCGAGCTCGCAGGCATTTTTCAAATATGCGCGCAGCTATTTGTTGACGATTCTAATTGGGCTCGGGAATGCACTGCAGCCAGTCTGCCAGGACGATTCGATCTGTTACTACTACTCGAGAGGATGCGTCGAGTCGCGGCAACGCGATACCGATCACGCCAACCGCCGCGCCGTCCTGTCGCTAATTGTCGCCGCGGAAAAAGTTGCTCGAGCTCGAGGAAACAGACGGCGCGCGAGTATATAGCTTCCGCCGAGACGCTCATGCACGTAGGTGAATTTCGAACGCGAGCGCTGAGCTGGCCAGCGACGGGCCGTTTCAAAACACTCGATCGAGGCGCAAGCGAGACTTGTCCTTTTTTGGAGCGGCTCGTGCGCCTCGGGCTTTTCCTCCACTCGTCTCTCACGATTCGGCGGTATTCAGGACCGCTCGGCACTTTCCAAACTCGCGCGATGATGGCCGGCCCACGCACTCCGGCGACCCGGTTTCGCCGCGCGCGCGCGCGACACATAAATTACTTTTCGCTCTTCCGCTTCTCCGGTTTTGGGCCGCGCACTTTCTTCTCGTTCCAACGTCCCGCTCACGTATGCAGCTTCTCTCAATTACGTTCCGCGCTGCCGCGACTAGACGCGTTTACGTTTCCCAATCGCGTGTTCCGATTGAATTTTCATGATCGGTTATTGCTCCGCACGATAATCGCGTTGGATGCTATGCGCATTATACGAGCTGTGGCCGCGCGCTTTGTCGGGGAGAAAGTACGGAGAGCACCGGCTCTTGCGTACGCTCTTTCGACATTTGTATCGCGACTTTCGCCGTTGTTTTGGCGCGAACGTCTAACCGATTGCGTCAAACTTGAAGGCAACGGAAACGAGCGTTCGATCTTCATTATATATGTCAAATGAGAGCGCAAAAACACGCGTGTCGTCGCGTTTCCGATTGTTCACCGGGACGAATCGGGCCGATTAGAGCTTACGCGGCAAATTGTTATTGCGCGCGAGTGCAGCCGCGAACAGGCTCATTATTTTCAAATCATATTCAAATCGTGGCGTAGCATCTGCGTGTTTATTTTACCTCATCCGCTCGACAACAATGCGCGACGTCGTCGCTCGAGAGGATGGTAATTACACCGAGAGTGTACTGTCCGTTATCGGGCTTGTCAACTGCTATAGAGCATAGCAAAAAACGCCACGTATATACCATAAATCTTTCTCTCTCTCTCTCTCTCTCTCTCTCTCTCTCTCTCTGTCTCTGCGGGGCCAATCTCCGCTCGGGATCGGCTCTCCCGGGCGTCCTCGGCTGCAGACTATACGGTACGGGATCGGGGCTAGATCGGCTCTCCCGGGCCGCTGCGCGGAGGAAAGAGAAAAAGAGAGGGGGCAAAAAAAGGAGGCAAAATCTGCCGGGTTAATCACGTCGCATCGATAAATCAAAGCGACGCGATCGCGGTAAAAAGACTACACGCTCGCGCGGGGCTAGAGACGGGCGAAAAAAGAATGAGAACACGATACACACACGCATACACATATATAGAAGAGCGAACAGATGCGAATCTCTCGCCGCGAGCTCTCCCGTGTATTGAGGTATATACGCACAGACACGGAGCCAGTTTACCCGCTCGCAAGCCGAGGGCACGCGATTCGCTATATCCCCCGCAGCAGCAGCAGCAGCAGCAGCTCGAGACTCGAGTTGCCGCCGCCGCACCGGAAGTCCGCCGAGCGATGTATACGTCATACGACGTTTCATGGAACTCGAGCAGCTCGCTCTACACACACACACACACACACACACACACACAGCCAACGACAATGTATAATCGAGCGCGCAATATCTCGCGCGCGAGCGTGGGCTTATTAGCTCAATACAAGGTGGGAATGGGCTGCGCGCGATTTCAGCCGCGCGGCTCGTGGGATCGGGCTCTGCAGCTCGAGCGATGTGCTAGTTGCACAAATTTCGATCGCTCAATCCAATTACGCGCTGCTGCAGTTTCTTTTCTTTTTCTTTTCATACCCCCGATGGATTCAACCGTTGGTTGTCTCCCCCTGCGGCCGTTGCAACAGTCGCGCGAGTAATGACGACGCTCCGGCGCTCAGATGCGATATGGCGATATCGCGTGATTGTGTCCGAGTCTGTGTGTCTCTAAATACAGCCGCTTTTAGATCGGATCGAGATTAATTGAGAGGAGCTCGCCACTAACTGCGGCCGAGTATCACATCAATAGCTATATTGCCGTCACGCGTCCACACGTCTCTTTTAAACTATCCTTGTTGTATCATAAAAATCAGAGTCCAGGTCATTATCTACTTCTAGTTCTACACTTTTAATTCAGGCTTTTTCGAAGCAAGCAAAATGTTAACTGAGATGCTATTATAATTTCTCTTTATTGTTGGAGAAACGGCTACGAAGGGCTGAATCGAATTCTCATATAACAAGAAATAGACTCTCCTTTTCAATTAGCGGATCAAAAAATACAGATACAAATGTAGGAACACAATCGAGTTAGCTGGTATATTAATTAAGATAAATCCAAGAGCACGCGACTCGCGAGGCGTTTGTGGAGTAGTTCTATAAGTAGAAAATTAAATGGTAACGGTGAAGCGAAACAAGCGGTTTGTATATAACGAGTCCGACTGAGCGCTGCTCCATGTGTATCGTGTGAATTCGCGGCCGTCAACAAAAACCCACAGTAATGGGCCGTGACTCACAGAACAGAACATGCAACGACAATAGAAAATTGCATCTCGTATATAATTACACGCAGAATCTTAAAATGTATCTTTAAAAATGTATTTGGAGGTAACAACGACAAGTGCGATTGCGTAATAAAGTATAAGCGGCCATTTGATTTGGACTCATCTGGCCGGCTCAATGACCTGCCGATATGGCACATAGAATCCACATCATCATTGCGCGGAGTGATTGGACGTAAGCTTGAAAGGAATAAGGGCAACGAATCGCGTCGCGTCATCGCGTCTCGTAGGATCTGCGCGCGAGTAGGCAAAGCTCGTTACCATTCAAATGTCTCTCGCGGGCCCGCCGCGGCTCTCCCTTTCTACGGCCAGCAGAGAGCAGATCGAAACGCGTTTTTCTAAATTTCCTCGCGCGCTCGTACCCACAGACATGCGCGAACAGTCGCAAACGCAGCTGACAACGAAAGGCAATTTCGGTAAATCAGTGCTGCAGGGAGGCTCGCGAGCTGGCTCGCGCGGGGACATCGGGCCGCAATAATCGTAAAGCATCCCGCTCGTGGCGCTCACGCCAGCCAGAGAGAGAGAGAGAGAGAATACTCGTATATATACAGCGTCGCCGCGATCTATATTTAAAGTGGCTCCGCCCCCGCGTACCCGCGAGGATAAATAATTAACGAGCCACGTAGTTTTGACGCGCACGCCCCTCGCGAGCGTAAGTAGCGAATTCCGTAACGCGGCAAAGCGATCCTCTCGGGCACGCGCGCGAGTGGGCCGCTGCTGCCACACATGTGCGCGCCAAATAAGGCGAGGCCGCGCGCGCGTAATGTCTGTATAGACGCGCACACTCGTATATATATGTGTATCGGCTCGCTCGCGGCAAGAGAGAGAGATCTTTCTGTTGCAAGCGTTGAACTCACCGCTGCGCCGCTTCTTATCGACCCGCCCGTCCTCCCGCTCGCAGCCAAGGCTGCGTACGCTTTTGTCGAGCTCCGCCCCCTACCCCGAGATCGCCCGTCGCAATTCCTCCCCCCATTAGATCCACAAAATCCCGCCGCCATTCTGCTCTCGTTCGGCTTATTAGCCCGATGACACGACGCACCGGCTGATCGCTCGTTTGCTCGTCAACGTCCTCTCGCTCACTTATATATGTATATCCCCGAGTGTGCACCGCGGCGTGATCTAATAATTGCAAATGAATTTCGCGCGGCCCACTGCACTTGTAAAGGACGGCCGCGGGCTCTTTTCGTATAGCGATATACTCGCGTGACTATACGCATACGCTCCTGTTCACGCACGCTCGACGCATCAGTCATGCTACTAACAATAATTCCGAGGCGATTGCGCGTCGCGCTGAAAGAGGTGGGGCCGCGGACTTATTACACGCGCTATTCGCCCTCCGAGCGACTACTCGTGCGCGATTGCTAGCCCCGCGGGGGCGAAAATACCCGAGAGGCTGAAAAATTTGCCGGGAATGTGTATCGTGAATTTCGTTGGGAGGAAAGCTCGCGAGAGCGACAGCCGCGCGGATTTAGATCAAATTGCTCGCCGCCGTGCAGATATCGTCGTTAACTCGCTCGCTCGCGCGCGCGCATTAAATTAACAGCGTCATTTCTCGATTGAATCACATATCCGCCCGCGCCTACGACATTCTTCCTATGCGCGCACCACTTAATTACTATCAAAAAGCGTATTAAAATGTATCCGCCGCGCGGATCTGCGATCATATATATATATATATATATGTGTGTGTGTGTGTGTGTGTAAGCGAGAGAGGGCAATTTTTCTGCACACCCGCCCCTGCGAGCGGCCCTGATGTTCATTTTAAATGTAAATCCGCATCAGCATGCATAGTCACGCGCCAACATTTTTTTAATTCGCTCCACCCCATATAATATGTAAATGCAAATTCCTATCCGACGGCTAGTGGCTGTACGGCTGGAATGGCTCCTATGGATATACGACTGGGGGCGAGTCTGCGCCGCGGAATAGCCAACGAAGCTTGCATATGCGCGCATCTCTATCCCCGAGATGCGATTCTTACTTTCATTATCGGCGCGAGCTCTCCGAGTGCGGCAGTCGCATCGTCGTCGCCGTGTGAAACGGCAAATTACCGCAAATTGCGCCGCCGACCGGCGCTGCAGCGGTAATCACCTCTGCGCTTGTTTTCCCTGACTCGCCGCATCCTCCCGATCAATTTTCCTCGAGTCTTTCCACCGGCGCACTTTCCGTTTTCCATCTTTCCGTCGCAGCTATCCTCGGCTATACTGCAATATGAGCCGCGAGTTATATCACGGGCCGTGTGTTTGCTGCGTCGCGAGGTGTATAATTCGTCACGCGATCGAGCCGCTCCTCCTTTTTAGGCGCGAAATACTACGATATACCGCGCGATCGTGTAATAAAGTGGAATTTTTTTCGTCCCCTCTCTCTGTCTTGATCCACACCCGATGCAGCTCATTCAAATAGGCAAGTGTGTCAAAGTCAATATGGAAATTGATATTTATGCAATCGCTGCGATTGACGCGATCCATCTAAAAAGGAGAGAGTGTGTCCGTTTCGTAAACACATCGTATACGTCGGCGGTTTATATTCACAAGATACGTATAATACGTGCGGATCGCCGCAGAACAAAACGTTATAAAACGAGATCGCGCGCATTATTAATATAACCGATTTGTTTTTCCATCTTCTCGATTGTCGGACGGCGGGGAACGATTGAATAATCTATTTCATTACTGCGCTCGGCTGGGGTGCGATAGATACACACACGTACCACGGCGGAGGAACAGGTTCAATCTGGCGGCCGAGGCAGTTTAATACGAGCAACAAACTCGAGAATACGCGCGCGATTTATCTTTGGCTCATCGCGGGATAAAAGGGCCGCGCGCACGGCACGATAATAATCGGCCGCCGCTAATTGTATTACAAATCCGCCGCGCGATTCGTCACGCGATATTAGAAGGTCCCACGTACGCGATCGGTTCAACATAGTAAAATACATGTATGCAGTGCTCGGTGCAGTTCCCGAATCGGCGCGCGCATTTGCCGAGGCGTCTACTCTCGCTTCATTAGTCGCAACCGCGGCTGGGTTGCTTCACGCGGTTATTAGCCGTGTCGGCACCGCCACCTCGGCGCAGCGACCACTGTGTTTTTCAAAATTAGTTGCGCGACTACGGCAGCTCTGGACTAGGCTTCTTACCCGCCGCCGCCGCCGCCGCTCGAGCAAATGACCCTAAATGAGATAACGAAATAACGTGGCCGGCGCGCGCGAATTACGCGGGCCATGTGCCTCGTTGACTCGAGCTGCCAATGAGCCCGTCTAATTCGAGTTCGTTACCGGATATGCCAGCTGTGCGCCTCACACAGTCCGAGAGCTTCACGCTGCAAAACGTGCGGAGACGTTTCGAAACGCCGCGACACTCCTACGCTCGATTGTTCTACAACCGAACGCGACAAGTGTTGAACGGATCGATTCACAGTTGTTTTTGCTCCCCGCGTACGTCCTGCACACGCGCCGATTTTTTTCCTCTCTCTTCGGCCTCGACCATCTCGGAATGATGATATCTCGAGCTTGTGACAAATTATTTATCCGACCTACGCCAAACTAAAAATCAACCGAGGCTACGATCGATTAATTATCCATCCGAATTTTGAATAAACATGAAGTAGTTTATTAGCATGAACGAATATGACGTGATTATAAATATCGATGGTTTTTTATTTTGAAGGTGGGAAAAAAAGTATCCGTTCCGAGCGTGTCCATATACAGGCGGCGTGAAAAATGCTGCTGTGTATTTCCATAATATAGAATAGAACGTTGGGAAGGAGGATACGCGCGTGTGTGTGTGTGTGTGTGTATGCGCTTCACGGATACAGTGAGTCCGTCCGAGCATTAAGATGCAAATTTCGAGGAGATATATAAAAATTGAGTGAGAAAAGAGAGTCGAGCCGCGAGAGCTGCGTGTATTATGCGTTGAGTACTCCCACGCCAAAGGACAACCGCAAATGTTATTTTTACGGGCAGCCAGGTATACATGTGTATAGCCTTGTGCCGTGAGATTCTTCATTCATGTATAGACCCGCGCGGCGGAGCACCGAGCTCTCACGTACGCCCGGGATTTTACTAGTCGCTTTTCATCCACGTCGGCTTTATCGATCAGCGACCGGCCGGCCGATCGGTCGGATGAAAGAATCTCTATAAATAAAGTATAGAGCGCGACGAGTCGCGGGTGACGGGTTGCCGCAATTAGCCGCGCGTAACAGATAACTTATCGCTCCGGCCGCCGCGGCTTTCTTTTCCTTCGTTCGCGATTCTTCGATTCGAGTGCATTTGCATCCTATTGAGATGTTGGCTCTCGCTGCTCGGCACAGACTGGAGAAGCGAGCGAGAAAGACGGACGAAAAGTATATAATCAATCGGCCCAATGGACGACCGAATCGCGGGGTAAAGAGAGGATTGTCGGCCGCGGCCGCGGACGTCTTGATCAAGGTGTATATACGCGGCGGCGAGGAAATTCCTCCGCTGCATCGGACGAGAGCCAGTTTCCCGGTAGGCTAAGCCGCGGCCATCGGGGGATATCGCCAGCTCGCGAGAGAGCGGTGTATTACAGATCGCGGGGAGCGCGTGGGAAATCGCGCGCAAGAAAGAATCCTCCGAGCCGCGCGTCTCTATGTATCTGCAGCCGCGGGAGAAACTTTTTTTGCTCTGCGTTTTTTCCTGACCGCATTAGTCGGCCGGATAAGCACAATTATATGCGTGAGGGGCTACGTCGGGGCAAGAGTTGGCGATCGATGCGGTTTTCCTGTAGGATCTGTATCTATTTTGGGCGTTTGCCGATATCTCTGCAGTAGAGGATGACGCGCGAGCTGGGAATTTTTTCGTCGCCGCGCGGCCTCGAGTTTGTGTGCGTTTGGTCGGAGTAGTCCGTTTATTTGCATTCGCTTCCAGCCGCGGGACATGTTTAACCGGGCGGCGATTCACGGCCGCGCTCAGCAGCTATTGGCGAATCGATCTCTGGCGGGAAAAGTATATAGACGCAGAAGAGGAAGCAGCAGCACTGGCGTCGAGCTGCACACAATGGGGCGCGCGTCCGAACCGTTGGGTGATATATTCCGAGAGGGAGAGAAACGAGCGCCAGTCCATCTCATTAGTTTTGCATCAATCATCGAAACCGCAGCTGATAATGACGGCGCAGAGTAATTGTCGGTGGCGGGGGTATAGCGGTAAAGTCGCGTGCGGTCGCACATCAGGGCCGGCTGCCGGGCATCGCAGCGCGTCTCGAGCTCGAGGCACTCGTGGCGGGTTTATTAAACGAACGGGAGAACGATCGAGACTAATCGCGCGACAATTAATCCCGGCCGCGAATGGCGCGCGCGCGCGCCGAACTTGATGGCTTTGTCCGCACGAGTCTGTGCGCCGCGTCTCGCTGCAACTGCACGTGTGCGCTGTCGCGAGCAAATGACGCTTCCTCATGATCCGCGCGTCGCGAATTCCGAGTCGGCTGCAGGATAGCCGTTGCTGGCTCGTGTACGCGCACATTCTTATGCGGAGAAGAGCTGCCAATCGCCAGCAGCTTGTCGCTCGAGATCCTCGAGCTCCAACGTACCTTTCAAACTCGAGCTCCGACTTTTTTTATGTCGAGTGCAAGTCATTCGAAAGTTGACGCGCTAGTTTGTAGCCCGTCGGATTACGTATCGAGCGATGCGCAGCCTATGCAAATCCCCTTGTGATCGTTTGTTGAATATTAAAACCGCTCGAGATCGGATTTTTGCCCGTCTTATTATCGCGCGTATACTGAAATATGCCACTGAGAAAGAGAGGGAATATGACGCAAGCCGTTTAAACGACCTCTTCCAATATGTTAAGTTATGATGGGTGCGGAGATCGACCGATGAGAATATCAAATCAGTTTACCCATTGAACAAACATTCTACCATGACTACTGAATTCCGACAATTCACTGCTGGTGACGTGAATCATTCACTGTAGAAGTATGCGGTGTACCCAATATGGGCCACCTAAGTGGGATCACTAAATCGCGTCAAATTCTAATTTTTCAATGTAACTGGAGGAAAATCGCAGGTATATTCAATACCTTCAAAATGAGCCAAGACATATTTGATTTCAACTTTACCACGCTGAGATATATCCTTTTGAAAAAATCGTAATAAAAATCCGAGTGTATGTCCGCCGATAGGGGGCGACTATTTCAGCAGTCCGCGAGTATTTAAATAGTGCAATCACGCATCTATCCGCTCTCTCGACCCGACGAGGACGAGCCGGCTGCGGATAGAACCGTTGCTAGCGATAGACGGCCGAGAGAGCAGACGAAGCCGCGATGCCCCTCCGATACTCTCCCTATGTGGTTGCAGTACAAGAAAATCGGCAAGTCGCGCAGCGTGGGTAAACAAACGCCGAGTATAGCATGGCGGAGGTTCAGCCGCGGGGTCATGCGCGCGTGATGGACGCTCGCTGCAGCTAATCTAAACTGCACGCGGCCAATGAAATTGCAGAGGCTTGCGCGGGGGCGCGTAACACACGACTGATGGGGCTTTCCGCGGCTTTTGACAGCTGCCGCGCGCGCGCGCGCGCAAGCAGTTATACGGCCCCGGGTCACGACTGTCAGCTGTGTCCCTGCAATTGTAATGGACACGCTTGCGCGCGCGCCTTATCCGCGCCCCGGCACTTTACACACGCGGCGAAACATGATTGAATGCGCGGCCCGGGCCAGAGATGGCCGCCAGGGGGCGCATAACGGGACACGAGAGCCGCCGCGCGATATTAATAGCGGCCGCCGCGAGCCGCGAGCCGCTCGCTCGCGATAAACATCGCGCGCAGCCCGTGGGATTGATCGCGCGCACACTGCACCTACGGCCATGATGGCAATGATTCTTCCCCCGCGCAGCTATGCTCTATGGGAGGGCCCCGGCAAAACTAGCTGATTCGACAATTGATTCGCCCCGTGATACCAGCCCTTGATACGCGAGGTTCAACCCGCGTTGGCAGCAGCGTTATGGCTCTCCAGTTGTCATTGTGCTATACGCAACTTATAAATCACGTACGGCCGCTTTTCACGCTAATTATAATCTGCGGCCGTTCGGCCGTCCAACTCAATTACGGGCGCCGGCCACCCGCGTGTTGTACGTCAGTCGTTATCGATCGCCGATTATCCGTTTCTTTCCCCCGCGCGCGCGCGCACGTTTGTATACTATACGACTCACGGGAGGTATTTCGATTAGACTCGCACGCGCGCGGATTAGCTCCAATAAGCAATATGATTTATCGAGTGTGCGTATCGCCCAGCACTCGTTGCGACTGCAATAAGGAAGAACACGTGCCGCCCTCGCGCGCGACCGAATTCATTAACCCGACGCGGCCGAGAGTCCGTTTATCCGCGCGTATATACACGGGGCAAGCAATGGAAAGTAACGAGGATTAGCCCGTTGGCCGCATCCAAATGTATTGCGACTAATTTTCACCGTTAGCGGACCGCCGGTGTGTGTACGAAGCTGCTGCAGCAGAGGTCGCTCATCGAGCGGATGAAAAGTACGGAGCTGAGTTCCCTCGACTTTTCACCGGCTACAGCCGTGAACGGCCCGTTAGTATACACACACACATACACGTCGCGTATAGATAAGGCGCCGCTCGCGGCCAGCTGCAGTTGTTGATCGCGAGCGCGACTTGTCTTTCTCTCGCGCCCATTATTGCATCTCGGGCAGAGCGTATGTATATTGGCGCGCGTGCAACAGCAGGCGCTCGCGTCATGCGTAAATGCGTCGGCGCGCGTCGATTTTACTGTTACACTCGCGGAACGTATCGAGAATAGCTCGCGCGCGGGACCGTTCGACCGGCACAGCCGCGTTTACCCCTCCAATTGCATCCCCAGCTCCGTCAATTTGTCATTCCTTCGCGACCGCACGAGAATATACTCTTTTATATACGACCGACCGCCATTATCTACGATTGTTGCCTTCGCCACAACTGTACACGTCGCGCGTATGTATATTCTTGTGCGCGTTCCCTCCGGATTTGCTTCGGCAATCAACCGGTGCAGCCCAGCGAGGCTTTGCTTTGTGTATATGCTTCATGCTTCTCGCTTATCTTCGAGACAATTTGAAGATCGAACGACTAGAGTCGCTCACAGTCGGGTTGGAAACAAGCGCGTTGGGAAATCTGCTTTTCTTCTCGGATGCAAATGGGACTAACTTGAGCCACGCATTCTTCTCGAATCGGTAAAACGTATAAGCGTGTTTTACTCCGGATAGGAAACGAATCGATCTACTAAATGTCGCTCGAAAATTTTCGATAAATTATCAGCGTGTTGAATTTATACTGTACCCATTTCGAAATCTCACTTGTGCAATAAAAAAATTGGGTTGAACATTAGCGAAAGGTAATTGGACAATAAGGAAGATCGGGAAGAACGAGCTCACACGAGTGACTTAATTGTCGCTGCAGTACGCCCAGAGGGAGTTCTCATGGAGTACTGCGAGGGTTTATGCGGGCTCTTCATTCCTGCGAAAATGAATTAAGAACAATTATAGCTGAGATTAGGACACTTTGTCAAAACACAATAAGTTTATGCTGGCGAGATAAAAACGTCGAATGCCATATCGACTTTATCACCATACGGAGTACTAAAAAATGATGTGTGTACCGTTAAAGTTTTGTGTGGGATTGAGAAGCCCCTCGAGTTTACGTCTAAATACAACACTGATTGCTGATTTCGCCAACGCGGTTTAATGAGAAAGAAGAAAAAATACAGGCATAAAAGATGAAAACAATCGAGGAGAATCAAAGTGAGCTGATCCTCGCGCGATGCGTAATACAAATCCTCTTGGTTACGACTGCGCTCGCGCGCGGGCAGAACAAAAAGAATTGGAAAAGGAAGCGTCGAAGGCCACAGCTATTTAGGCAAGGATGAGCCGAGCTCGAGCGAGCAAGGGGGAAAGATAGACCGATTGTATTTAAAGCAGCGACTGACTTTCGAGCAATGTAGCGTCGGTGTGTTAGCGAGCTCGAGTCGACTTGCACAGTCGGGCCGTGTGGAGAACGCGTCGGCGCATATACATATACTAGCGCATGCTAAAATACGGGCCTGATCCGCGGCGTCCTTTGCGTAAGGTTATCCATGGGCATTAATTCGCGCGCGAGCGTGCGATAGCTGACGCAATTGCCGGCAGCGCGGATAATAGACAAGCGCGCGCCAGCCCGTGAGCTAATGCATGGCCGGCGAGTTTTTGCCTGCACCTTATGGCTAAACAGCGGTGTGGTTCTCGGGCCGCGCACCATCGAACCGAGATTTTCACTTGAAAAAAAATGAAATTTTCCAAAGGAAACCCGGATTCTATAAGGCGCGAGTGTATTTCATTGTCTCTCGAGGACTGTTCTCAGCTGCGAAGGTCGGTTCGTTCATCCGGATATCAAAAGCCCATGGGAGATCGTTCCCGTGGATATGAATTTATGCAGAGAGCGAGTAGTTAAAAACGATTAGGTTCGCGAATAGAGACGCTACTCCCCCCACCCCGCGATAGCTGCTGTAATTTGAATGTCACGAACGAGCGACGGATTAGCTCCGGTATATATAAAAGCGATCGGGAAGTTCGCTCCGAGAGGAATCAGCCGGCCGGCCGCTGCTCGTCCCGTGTGAATAACGGGCCACTTTCCATTTCGCGGGCGCGCATTAATACACCGAGTGGTATCGCTCGCGGCGGAGATCCGGTCGAAATTCGGTAAGCGGGCCGGTGAACGGGCTCGCGCGCGCGCGCGCGCAAGCTCCTCGACCCACGCGACAACTTTCACTTGGGCAATTTGCGCCGCCGCTGCAGCGTGTGTGTATATATATATAGCGCGGAGCGAAGAGAGTTTGGGCGCGCGCGCGCGCGAGAGGGGAAAAAGTAATCGCGAGCTCGAGCTCGAGCGCGTGTGTGTAACGCCCTTCTCTTTTGTCCCCTCCCCGCGCGCGGCTGCACAGAGCTATACGCGCTGCAGCGACTCGCTCGAGTGGGCGTGCATTTCACCAAGTCATACGCGGCCGCGAGCTCGAGCTATTCCGCTTTGTTGATTCACGCCGGATGTTGCCACAGGTGGAAGGAGCCTCTTCCTCGGCTCTCCTTCTCCCTTTCTCGCGCGCATTGTCGTCGTTTTTTCTTCCACACTGCTCGCCGCGCGCGCGCGCGCGACACTTCTAGCCCGTGAGCTGCCTGCCCAACGACGTCGATTGCCATGCCAGCCGCTTTCTTCCTCTCCTTCCCTTTCCTTGCGGCCCCTCCTGCAGCCGCGATCTATACCGTATATGCGTATACGCTTCGGGCGACCGAAGCGTCGCGTTTGAATTTTTATGCCGACTTTTATTCGGCATTAGCAGCTCGAGCTATTATCCCCGTTTTCCCCCGGATAATATTTAACGACGGCCCCCGCGTGTGGCTTCGTCTCTCCGCGACTGTTATGACGCATAAATTGCGGCTCATTCTCGTTATTGGGGGAATTTGGAGAACGGCTACCGGTGCGATATTCGCTTCATTATCATCTTCTCTGTTTGGGCATATAATTCGACGATGCTTTCACGGCTATTCGGAAATTTATACGTTGCCACGCGAACTTGAACGATCTTCTCTCCCCACCTCGGTCGAAACGCGAACCATTGTCCAACGCCGCACCGCACCGAAGCATAAATCTCGCGGCGATTTATCTACTAGACTACTCACGCGTCGTTATTAATTACAGCGTTATTCCCACAGTGCCCCGCGCACGCGCGTATGCTATACGAGTGATTTAATAGCTCCGCAGTGAGATTGTGTCTGGACTGCTCGGGCTCTCAAAAGCATCTTGAAAAACCATATTTCTTCGTGCTCGCGCATATCCTCGCGCTGTCGCGGTGCATCCGATTAAAGGATCGAGATACGTAATCTCTCGGTCGCCAGGAAAAACTTCCTCGATAACACCGCTCGCGCAGCTATTATCTCGCGGACCATTTTCAAACTGCAGGCGCGAACCTATTGACAGTGTATATATCGATGATGGACATGGCGGTCATCGTAATGGCTCAATTTGTCAGCGTGTTGTGCGCTCAAAAATGCCCCATCATCTCGCGAGTTATCGCGCAATGTAATTACAATCTTCCTGCGTGTCGATCGCTTCTAATAAGCCGCGTCTTACCGTTCGAGAACGCTGCAGCTATACGCGCTTGGAAATCGCAAGGTAAGTATCGTCGGGCGCGCATTAGCGAGAAAAAAAAGGAAAGAAAAAGTTGGCGGGATGTTTTGAAAACTGCCGCGTGTGTCGAATCGCTTTTTTCTCTCGCACTCCCGAGAGCCGTCGATCAAACGGCGGCCCGGATGAAAGTGCCCCCCGTCCATCAATATTCGTATCTTGGGCCGCGTGTATACGTATTCCCACCATTATCTTTCAATTTCCTCGCGCAATCGGACGATTGGAGGGGATAAAAAGGGCGCTTGCGTCGCCGCGAGCTGCAATTAGCGTCGTTTACGCGCTGCGTCTCCTCCTGCGCGGAGTGGCCGGCGCAAAAGGGGGAAAAGGGGGGCCGGTCCGACGTGAATTAGTGGCGAATCGGAGAGAGCCGAGCCGGGCCGGGCCGGGCCGTTAATCATCGGATAAGGATCAATCGGGGGCTTGCGAGGCGAGAAAAAGACGGAGCGCGCGCTGAAAGCAATGGGCGGCCGAGACTCGCCGCGCGTCTATGAATACACGTCGACGCCCCGACGCGGTCCTCGACACGCGCGACGCTCGGCGCGAATAATCAAGAGCGAAGGACACGCGTAGCTCCTCTTTTGTCTACTTGTCGAGTCTCGCGCGCCAACTCGAGTGGTCCTCCGAGTACCTTTGAAAGATCCCCCCGTGCAAATGAGTGGGACGGTACACTCGACCAACTCCCGGCATTTTCAATACGACTTATTGAACTTGACATCGAATCGACTGCAGCTGCACTTCCGATTTCAATATCAGCTGCCAATGGCACAATTGGGTCAACGCGCTCGCGGCGAGTCGGCTCGGCTCGTTGAACTCGTGTCGCGCACGCACGTGTATCAATTAGCAGCTCCGAGGGCAATTGTTGTATATCTTTCCCATTCTCCCATGTAGCCAGCACATCTCGGATGGTATACACAACGTAATATACGAATCTGCCACCGCTCGAGTCTCGAGCTTATTACGCGAGGCAACGGCCCGCACACTCATATACCTCGGCGCTTCTTGGAAATGTAAATTTCCCCCACTGCCGATCCTACCGTCGGGTATATTACTCGCGAGCTCGGGCGCGTTTTTTGTGCGGCCCGCCGGTTTTTCTTATCGAATAGGTATATACACACACACATCCCGTATAGCTCGAGTCCGCGCAGCAATACGGCCGCGCGGTGTAGTGGGGGGCGGCTTTTTATCCGCCGGGTTTTTTCCTCCCCTCCTTATCTCGGCTGCAGTTGCTCGAGCGCGTGTTTGTATGTATAAGTAGACACGCGGCCGGCTCGGTTACGCTCACGCCCGATTCGTCCGCTGAGGTAATTCCAATTGATATCCCCCCGCCACGCCGCCGCGGCTATACGTGACGCGCCGGCTGCAATTGATCGGGTATGTTGACCCGTGAAGCATTGGCTAGTCTCTCTCTCTCTTGCACGCTTTGCTTTTTCACGTGCAGTATAGTGCAGGGGATGCGCGCAGCTGTGCGAGCAAAGGCGACACGGACTACCGGCCGCGTAATTAGCCGAGTCCTTATGGCTTTTCTCGTTAAGCCGCGTGTAATAAAGGGAGCTGCGCTTCCGCTGCACCGACCGGTTCGCCAAGACGAGCCACACGCCGATTTCCGATTAGCATCAACTCCGAGCGCTGCAATTGATTTTCGATGAGCCGGCACCCCCCGCGCACGCGCGGCTGATTGAATAAAACGTACGGGCCGCTCTCGAGTTGGCTGCCTGGCCAATTGTTCCGCGCGGCCCGTGTAATGCACCGCGAGAGAAGCTGTATGCGCGTTTTTGCCGTTTTACAGCAAGAGCGGTAATGAGTGCGCGATCTGCACTCTGCAGAATAGATCGGTGCGGCCGCGGTGTAATCTCGCTCGGCTGATTCACCCAGACGCGCCACATGTCCGTTTTGAAAAACCGATACGCACCGGCGCGGCTCGAGATTGCTCGGGTGATTTCCAAGTCGATTCTTCGTGGTAAATTATATTGCAAATCGGGAGTGATATACTCGGAGAGGAATTTTAATTTCACCAGTTGAATATTGAGAAGAGGGATTTTACTGGAGCGCGTGTAGATGAGTCAGCCGAGGATGCGGCCCACGTTCCAAGTACAATATCTCTGTCTGCTGTAATAAATCGATGATTAATTTGAAAAGTTGCTATATGCGGCGTGTATGAATATTCACGAGTCGAGTGTCCATCACCAATTTAAATCTCGGGACGCGTATAATATATAACTGGTACGTCCGATTCGGTGGAGAAAAATCCGCGATTATCAGTCGCACGTACGCGCGCAACGAGAAAACTCGTTTAAATTGGACGATTCTGTTGGCCGTTGTGTTATATATTTCGAAAGGAGATGCGCGGCTGCAGAGTCGCGCATAAATATTCATGATCATGCAGCAGCCCATACTCGTTACGGCGATATATAAATAGAGGTGCGCGAGAGGGACTTTCTCCCAGTTTCCCTCGGCTCCTCGGAGCGATTGAACCGTAAACAAGCGGAGCAAACATGCGCGTTTTGAGAAAAGATAGCATTTGCCCCTGTCGATCATCGCGGGGGGAAATTGCCCGTCGCTCGGCCGTAGTTGCGCTCTTTGTTGGCGCGAGCTCCTCCGGATACGCTCAGCCAATCTCGGGGAGGCAGGGCACGTCCCGCCGAAAAAAAATACCCCTCCGAGCTCGAGCCATTAACGAAGTTTTTTGACCCTGCGCTGCGGTGTGCGTATATACACGTCGACTCTAGCGCATCTGCGCGAGCCGAATGCATAATGCAGCCGCGCCGCGATCCGCGGAGTGTATAACGGAGCGCCGCTCACGCGTGTAACGCGCCCGCCGCGAGCTCGAGAGCCGATCGCGCGTCGAATTCCGCGGGCGAAATCGCGATCGCTCAGGGCCGCGATCGGACCAACGGGACCGGGCCGTTTCGCTTCCTCGGCCGGACATCACTCGGATGCAATGGCCTCGTCCGATGCAAAACTCGACCGATGCGCCAAGCGCTTCAGCTTCCGTTTGTTCGTCCGTCTGATCGAGCTCGAACTCAGAACTGTAGGGAATCGTTAGCTTCTTCGAGCGGTTTATTCGATGCTCTTTACGAAAAAAGACTCAGTTTATATAGCAATTTTGTACCATATTACGAAAAGATAGATCCTGTTCGGAATGCCCCAGTTCACGATCCTTCAGGAATATCGTTTTTAGAACTATTTCAGGAACAGCTTTCTCCAATGATCGCGATTTAACCATTACGTGCTACTCGGAAGGTTTCGTTTAGTATAGTAAATCCCAGGGCGTTTTTAGTTATGATGCTATAAATTGAGGCGTTTTTCGTTATGGATTTTAAATTGGGGCTTATTTTGTGGGAAAGCTCCTTTTCAATGAGAAGCGTCGTGCATTGAAGTGCGCAGTATATACATCAGATACGAATAGCTAATGGTATGAGCATAGTCACAGGGATGAGCGGTAGACTCGGCATTCCACTCGTTGTCACACGAACAATGGCAAATCGCGTTGGGAAAAATGATTTTGTCCTCGCTACGGCGATTCGAATATGCTGTTAAAACCTAATTAACGATATACAGCCTGATCGGGCGGCGATCGTAAAATCTCTATACTTACGCGACGCAGGGCTTTATCACTGATTAGCCTCCACGGCTTTATTTGTTCTCCATTAAAATAGTTATGCTATCCCCCGTCAATGGACAGCTCGAAGGAATAATCAGCTTATAGATAAAGATTTATACCGTACGAGAGCCGAGATGATTTATTGCACAAGCTGATAATGAGCGCTGATTCTAATTCGATGTGTAATAGTGATAATAGTTTATGGGGGCACTGATAATTTTCTCCCGGAGGATTGATAATAAAGATACCTATATTCTCTTGATTAACGGCCCGATAATACGTATAACGAGGCGTATATACGCTTCGAGATTCTACACTGTTGATTTTTAATCGCGCCAACAAGTGGTTTGCGAAGTCAATTCAATCGTCATTCGCACACCGTGGAATCGATCGGTCATCCCACACGATAATTTATATGAGAATGTATACATTGGAAATCGACGTACGCGAACGAAGCAGCAGTAGCTATTCGAGAAACAGCTTCAACCACCGAGAATTGCCAGTCGAATTGCCGAAAAAACGCGCGAGCACGACTGTAACGCGACCCTGGGCGCGAGGATTGAACCATGTTTGCGCTCGCGCTACAGCGTCATAGCACTTTCGATTTGGCGAATCGAGCCGCACATGTGGATGTCGCATGAGCGCATACGTGCGAGCATCCAGCCCATTCACTTGCTGGCGAGCAGCCGCGCCGCGGTATCTAGGCGTCATACTTTCACGCGAGTTGCGCACGGCTCGAAAAGGACAGAGCTGCGCGAGCTGCTGCCACGTGGGCGGCCTTTGCCGTTGGCGCGAACGAGAAATCTCGCACTCATCCGCGCTCACTTAGCCCCGCGAGAGCCAGCTCGTAAAAACATGCCGCGTCGTAACGGCTGATTCACGGGCTGGCCATTTACGCGAGATTTAAAAACGGCTTCTCCCGTCCGCCTCTTTTTTCCTCTCTTTCTCTCTCTGGATCGAATCAATCAAAATCTCTCTCTCACGCAATTTTGATTCATTCGAAGCACTTCCGCGTCGAGTGTTTTGGGACTGAAGTGTGCGAGAAGTCGCTTGATAAATGATCGTATAGGCTCGTGTGTCGGTTGAAAAACGACGTACAAAGAGTTTGATGTCTAAATTTATTGATTGTAAACTCGGATCCACTCGCGCGCGGGTAAACGTTGCCTCACTCGATGTGACGAGCTATGCAAATTTTATGGGACGTCTAAATGTCGGAGCGTTTTCCTTCATATACGTCAAGCGCAATAGCGATTTTATTTGCTTTACTCATTTTTTAATGAGCTGGATATTTATTGAGCGGTGGTAATGTGAGACTCGCCGTGGGATACCGGAAAAAACGCAGTAGCTGGATTATATATGCGCCAAATAAAAAACTGCTGTTCCAAGGAACGTTTCGTGGGTATTTTAAAATAGTAAAATCCTGGAAATTCACGACTAAATCGCGAGGGATTATAAATAACCACAGCATCACCCGGCTCACCCAACCGTCACACCCAATGGCGCGTTGCTCGATCCATTATGTAGCGGGGGTCATTTGCTCGAGTGTCGCGTGGAGCACGAGCTCGTGTCATAAAGATGCGGATAGACGGGTGCATATGTTGCGCGCGCGCGCGAACTAACGCACACGCGGGATGTATTTAGAGTTGTGACACGTATTATGCTAATCGACATCGCGTTGGAACAAAAAAAAATCGTGTCATGGTATTTTCACCGGCCGTATGGCTTTACGATCTGAGATGCGCGTGTAGCCCGCGACGTTTCGACACTCTTAACTCTACAGAGCCACCTTTTTCGATTCGCAAAATTTCAGAGAATCTCGACAGCGTCTTCGATTCCGATAATTTTTTTTTCCAAGTGTAATAAAAGTCGTTTTAATGTCAAACACACGATTGTCGACTCGAGTAGATTATGGCTCGATCGAACTCACCAAGCGTATATTCCATTGGATTCCCAAATCACTTGTGCGAATCACCGAAGCGACGTTAGCGTAGGAGGAATTTCGAGAACGAGCCAAACTTGATTATCTTGGGTTTCACACCTTTGTAGGTTATACCAATACGTGAATATCCAGCACTAACTGGGCTAATTGGCAAGTAGCCTGAGAGTTATATACTTTGTTATAACTCCCCGAGTTGTACTCACGCCAATGGTCAAACCAGAGCTACAAGCTTTCCATGCTTTGTGATAATTTATATAGAAGAAAACAATGGTATATAACAGCTTTGATACCGGAGCCTTGAAAGGGGCCTCTATCTCGGGGCGTAAAAATATCGTTTAAACAATCGGGCATCTTCATTGCGCAATCCTTCGAGAATCCACGACGAGCGCGCAGAAATTTCATATTTGCATTTTGCGCGCTACGCACCAATTAAAGGCGTAAGAGCGCGCCCGAGCGAAGGCGGAGATGAGTCGATGTTAATATATACTATACGCGCGCGCCAACAGATTCAACCTTCCTCAGTCGAGTGTGGCGAAGACGAGATGCGCTCATATTCGAATCCCACGTACGTTACATAAATTTGCAATAAAATCAACGGTTCGCCCCTCGAGCTCCTATATACGTATTCTTCGATTCGATATCGAGAAATATAAATATGCAACTGGGTTACAGTTACTCGATTATTGTTGTACCTGTGATTGCTTTCCCCTATTACTCGCTGGAGCAACTGCAGCCCTCAAATTTGCATCTGCTATAGCTCAGATCTTCCACTTGCGTACTAACTGTATATAGCAATAATAGCGATCGAATTCACGGGTATTTGAGTTATGAATAATTTAGTAGTTTCGGCACGGTATTTCCGTGTTACGATTGATTAATCGTTCTGTTCTTGAAAATTCAAAATTGAGTCTCATCCTGGTCGTGTCCAATCTGAAATACCACTGGATTGTGCTCGATAATTTCTGCACAGTAAAGATCTTTCGTGGGCTGTAGTCGCTTAAAATGGAATGTGTCAGGTTATTTGATTTGCATCGGCAGACAATTCACAAGAGCGCAACTAAATTTTCAGGTTTCTTAAAGTAAAACCGTCACGATTTTTTGACTATTATTCTGTGCAAATGATGAAACCAAACTTAATCTTAAATGTAGTCGCGCGAACACGTTAATACAAAAGATGAAAAAGCCAATCTGAATAAAGCAAATCGAGCTGGTGATTGGAAAAAAGTAAAAGTGGTGGTTGAGTCATTTGCGTCGCATTTGCAAAACATAGCTGATTAAGGGGGGTAAGATGGCAAGTGTAATACGAGGTATTGCAGCGGCGAGACGTCGGGTAAGTCAAGGGACTGGTCAAGCCCCGTAAAAATGAAGCAGCGCGCGATAAATCGGTAATCGCGCGGCAAAAGTGCTCGGTCACGGAGGCTCTAGATGTATATATAGGAGCGGCGGGAGCAGCAGATCACGTCCGGTGTAAATCCAATTTTAGTGGCCTTATACACCGCATCTCTGACCTTGAATGATTATGCGCAGTGGCTCGGCGTCGCTGGTGCTCAGCCGCGTGTCCGGGCAACTTGTTGCGCGCGCGCACGGCTCTGCTCTAGGGTAATTACGGGTTCTGCGCCGCCGCGCCGCCGGAGCGCCCGATTATTACCCTCGCCGCACAGTTCCTGCGCCGCTCGCTCGCCTTCTTTCTTCTCCCAGCCAGCGTAAAACACTCTCTCGACTATATATGTGCTCGGGCTCGAGCCTGCCCTGCCCTAATCCCTGCAAAAACACGACGATCCCTTTGACGAATGCCCCACTCTGTAATTCATGAACAGTTCTCATGTATAAAGCTACCACCGTCGCACTGCACGCCATACATCTGTGGCCCAAGCCTTTTTTGTGTACCAGCTTCGTTTGACTCTTGATTTTGGGGAGCCATTTCGAAAAAAATGTACGAGTTTTTTCCCTCGTCGAGTTTGAAAATTTGGGATATCGAACACTCTTGCGATGGCTCGAAAATTCAGAAATATATATTCATGCCATGGGAGAGTTTATGCGAGATTGTTCGAGCGATCCCGAGACACGAGACAATCCCATACTCGCGGCGCGCACGCGGCAGCTTTCACTGCGTTTGTTTCTCCGTGTCTTTTGTGAGAAAATTTTGTGAGAAAAAAAACGGTATAATTGCACGTGCCTACTTTTATGTCTATGATGTATAGAGACGATTCGGCGTGTTGCGCAGTGTACGAAACGCGATATACGTGATGGCGTTTTCTAACAGCTTGACCTTCACGCTACGACGAGAAATTTGACAATATTTCAATTAGAAATGCTCGACAACGCAGGAACGTATCGTTCGTCAACTAAAATATATTAGTTCGAAACAAATCAACATTAAATCTCGCGATTGTCTGAATTTTCACCGACTTTTTTAAGCTAATCTTCGGGATGGAATTCGCATTGGCCGCACGCGTGCAAAGCCCGTCTGGGGTGCAGTCGGTTGGCCGGGCAGGTGAAGAGGGGGGTGGGGGGGGGGCGGCCGCCCAGAAGTCACAGCTGTTTCGGTATGCTCGGCCATGCGCTCCGTGCTTTCCTGCGCGAACAAACGTAACGCATGAAAAGTGAAAGAGCTCGTGTTCCGCGGCATTGAATCGACCGACGCCCCGACGCTGTGTTACGTCTTATCCGACAATTCAATCAATTCAATTGCTTTCCGTCGTTGGCATAATATTGCTATTTTAATATCCCCGAGATCTGGGACTTTTCCCGCTCGATTCTTTGTCTCGGACCGACAGTCGACTGCAAAGGCCGTCGAAAGCGGACAGATTTAATTATAATTTTGTTATACCAACGCGCGGCCGAATCCGATTGTCAATGATGTATGATGTCACACGGAGCTCGCGGCTATTGAGGAAATATGCCAAGTCGCCGTGTTCTCGCCGTGGGCGGAGTTCAAATGAAGTTCCAGGCAAAATACGATGACGCAATGTGTTTGACAACTATGGTATATACGTGTCTCGAATTCCAAACGGCCACTGAGCTCTGCGATGTGAGGATACATTGTCTGTCGGAGATTTTGCTTGTAACGTTTGAAAGATCCAATCACTCTGGGACCAGAAAAAAACGACCAAAACCGGACGTAGCACACTAGACACAACTGAAAAATATATGTATTCCAAATGTTGAATCGGATGCTACAGAGTACAGAGCGAAATTCGTCTGACCGGCCGTAAGCTCGTTGGACGAAGAAGGAGCGATAGCTATCGTAATTTGTCGAGACACCAGCGAGTGCGTGTGTACCAAGAACGAATGAAGATAATCAATCCGAGGCGCAAAAATCGAAATGCCTACACACTCGTTTGTTGCGGGCTTTTCAGTCTCGCGTCGCGAGTAAAACGTGTACAACACGGAGTAGTAGCGCGCGTAAAAACTCCCACCCCTGGCCGCTGCTAATTAAAAAGTCGTGTATGCAATCAAGCAATCGGCGTGACTCGCGTTCACAAGCCTGAAGAATCGGCGATGAATCAAAGGGAAGAATTCGCCGGTCGATCGGGGGGGAGGCATTTACTTCGCGCTTCCGACGCTGATGCACACGCGGGAGACGATTTTCGCCTGGCTTCGCAATTTTTTGCTCGCGCGCATCAAAGCGGATCGCCGCGCGTTCGATGTATATATATGTGCGGCCTCATCGCTTTTCTCCGGGCCGGCTTTTTGCTCCCACCTCGAGCTCGCTCGCGCGGCTAATTGCTCCTCGCGAGACGATATCGCTTCCTCCCTTTTTTGGCCACGCCAGCGAGTCTGGAACGCGCGCATTGTACATATAGCGAGATTTCCAGCTGTTTGCGGAGACGCGTCTGCCAAACCTCCAATCACACACGCGAAACTGCGTGGATTGTAGCGCGCCGTTGGGAATGTGTGTTTGCGGTTTTGTCCATTGAAAAATTCCCATCTAAAAGTGTTGATGCACTTTTGAAGAAGATATACAATATCCATTAAATCCTGTCTTATTATTTTTCTATCTCGATATCCAAATGATTACTCATGTGAGTTATTTTTGTGTTTACAGCAAAGATGAAACATCTTTGGCCGTTGGTGGTATGGATACTACTATCTTCGTATCCAGTGAGTAAAAATTTACGACATTACTTTTGTTTGCGCTCCATAATGAATATATTACTCGAACAATTATTTTTCAAACATATGCGAGTTGTATCGCCGACAAATTTGCACCTCGTGCTCTCGAGACTCGAATTGAGTCTCCTGATATGTATATGTATAAATTATTCCATTCAACTTGGAAACGAGCCATAAAAACTGCTTGCAATGAAGTTTTTATCGGCGAGTAAGGGCCAAATTATTTTTTTCCTTCCTCTCGAAGCACTCAATAAAGCAGTCACTTTTGCCGGGAGTTATTTTGAAAAATCTGCCGGCTCTTTAGCATCGATTGTACGGGCGAAAAAATAACTCACTCAGGAGAGAAGGCTGTTATTTCGATGCGGCTAAGAGGTTTTCTTTTTACTCTTACCACTCGGAGACGAGGGAAGAGGCTTTGAATATAATTTGCGTTGAAAAAATGCGCGTCTCGGCCGGTCGCCGAGCCCACAGCGATAAACTTGGTTATTTCGACAGGCCGAATCTCACAACGGACTCGGCAGGGGAGGACCGAGGAGAGAAGTGTTCTTTCTGAACCTGGAGGATGGCTACTTTGGCTGTCAAGTGAACGCCTCCACGGACGTGCTGCAGTTGCTCCAACTCTCGAAGCTGTGCGACAACCACGCCGACTGCTTCCAAGGCAGCGACGAGCTTCGAGACAGGCTCAAGTGCACCGGTGAGCAGCTCCAAATACTACTCCACGACAAAGTATCGTTATTATCCCCCTTCGGCGATGTATAGGTATTCTCCGTATATTCCGCAAAGTTCAATTCTCTTTTGCACAAATTACGGTGCTGTGCCCGGCGATGTGCGCGTCAGTTCAAAACTCGCGAAACCTTTCAGCCGGTACTTAACAACGTTGTAGCGCGAAGGGGTTGTTCCGCCGCGCCGGGCCTCAACTCGAGTTACGAGGTATGAAAATTGATACTCTCTTCCTGGCCACGCAGAAATTCTATTAGATAATATTACAGTGTGGATTGTAATTTTGAGGATAGGAAACGCCGGGGCTGTACAATCTTGTGGTTTTCGAGTTACTCGCTCGCTCGTAGCACGCAACGTGTTTTCCCCGAGACGCAGTTTGAAGTGTCCCGCGAGCCCGGAATAAAATCTGGCCGATCAGGGGAATAAACGAGCGGATCGTCGACGAGTCGGGACACTCTGTTGCCTAGGAGCGCATATATAGGGAGCTGCGTTTTCGGAGCGTAGATTATTGGCTGTCGCGCGCGCGCGCGCGCGGTAAATCATTCGCGCGAGGATGCAGTTGGCGCGAGCGAGGAACACTAAATAACAGGGCTCTCGGAGCCACCGGGAAACGCCGCCGCGTCCTTATTATACGAGCTGCACGAGTGCGCTCGAGCTGCTGGTGCACCGTTATGCCCTTGCTACGCTTCCTACGAGCTCGCTCGAGGATTCCTCGGTGCGTGCGCGCGTGTGTATACGTGTAAGAATCGCGAGTGCGGCGCTGCAGCGGAGTAACGAGCGTCGGACCCGATTTCATTATACAAATTGAAATGCCTCCCCCTCATTGGCCACGTCGTTAACTCGCGCGCGATTCTTACACCGCGTACGCCGCTCTTTACTTAAGCCTTTTTTGCCCCCCGCCAAAACATTTCTCGAGCCTGCGTAAGCTCGTTTCCTTTTGCATATATCCATACACACACTGCGTGTATATAGCCTCGGGTTGTTTCCCCGCAACATATTATATATATATAACTCGGGTGCGATGTGCTAAAGTCATTTGCCCTCCCATCGTTACGGAGCAGCTCATTTAACGTACGACGTGTCGATGTTACTAAGGTGTTACCTCGTGTCTTTGACAACCCGCGGAAACTGCTTAGCGACAATGTATCCAAAGTAAAGTTCGCATCGTTAATAGCCAAAGAATCCAGTCCTGCAAAAGGGGTAGTTTAAATTGCTGATTCTTAGGCTTGTTTTGACCCTCTACTTTATACATGTGCTACGTGTGGAAGATACGAATCAATGATATACTTTCAAAAAAACCAAATCTATCATTCTCCGAAAATTCGTTGGTTACAAACGATGGGAACTTGAGATGCATTAGCGACACGAACATCTCGATTAATTAATTCACTATAAAACCGCTCTCGGGTTGTAGAGTATGAAAGCTTTTGAAGTTCAGTTGCAGTTGTGTCGTTGAGGCGAATCACACCGGAATGTGTAATCGGAGACATTGACGTATCTGATGCATAGGAGCGACTCGGAGACTCGGGGATAATTTGTCAATTTCCGCTTTGTCGAGGGGCACGGGGGGGGGGATACATCACATCTGCGGGTAATGACGCGCCCGAGTAATTCGAATATTGTGCGGCTGATGCAGACGCGCGCGCGAATCGCGCCGCCGCGACGGGTCCCCACTCGTTGGCCGCGGACGATATAATCACTGTTGTTGTATGCTGTTCGCAGATGACTGCACGAAGGAGGATGGCACCGTGTGCCAGAACGGAGTCTGCCTCGACTCGGTCTGCCACTGCAACGACGGCTTCGGCGGATGCAACTGCCAGGTTCCAGGTTCGTACGCATCTACACACACCTACATACTATATATGTATAGCGTGTCTTCTTCCTGTCGCTGTGTGCGCGCGCGCGCGCGAGCACCGACACGAATTAAAGCTCGAGCGAAAAAACAAGCCGCCGCCGAGTTCATTGTTTTCTCCGCGTACGCGCAAGTGCATATATAGATAGACGCGATCGTCTCATTGTTCGGCGGGGACGCACCGTTTCATTAAAATTTAATTGGCCCCGTCATTCGGATAATCCGTTTGTCTACATGTATCCGACGTATCTGCACAGCTTGGACGGCTCTTGGAATATACTGTGCGATTTTCAGATGAGAACGAATGCAAGTACCGGCCCTGTGATATTTTTGCCCACTGTACCAATACTCTCGGCAGCTTTCAATGTTCCTGCTACCCCGGATACCGTGGCGATGGTTTCCACTGCGAAGGTAAGCGATGGTCACGATGGTATATGCGAGCTGACGTTATCGAGTGCTTTGTTTTATTGCTCTCGGCAGACATCAACGAGTGCGAGGACCCGAGGCTGGCGGCGCGCTGCGTCGAGAACGCCGAGTGCTGCAACTTGCCGGCCAACTTCCTGTGCAAGTGCAAGCCCGGCTTCACCGGCGACGGCGAGGAGCTGTGCGCAGACGTGGACGAGTGCGCCCAGCCCGACGCCTGCGGCGAGGCCGCCCAGTGCATCAACACCTCCGGCAATTACACCTGCATTTGCCCAACTGGCTACACGGGAGATCCATTCACACACGTGAGCTCTTTTTCTCTCCACACCCCCAATTCGTATAACCCACATACATTTTGAAACTACGCTCTGTACACTGAGAAAAATTCCCTTATCGGAATCTGCTATATGAGATAGTCAACGAAATTGTAGAAGAATCTCCTATAAATATCGTTGAATTAGTTGGTTTTTGTGGATAGCTCTCATTTTTTATAGTTGTTTCAACATGTTCAATTACTATTTGATTAGTGTTCATCCACCAATAATTATTGTGTAATGAACCAGAATTATACGTCAACTGTATTCACTCAATCATATCTACTATGAATAAGAGTACTATGTAGAGTGATAACTTTTTCAAATATAATATAATATCATTTTTGCGTGGTATTCATCAGTGAAATTTTTATAGTTGAATTCACAATATCTCATAGCTGTATCATAATAGAACTACATTCATAGGAGCTTCACCCAACTATAAACTGTTCTCAGTGTAATATGAAATACTAAAAAAAACTACTATTTACTAGTACAAATTGCACAACTGCTCGGAATAGTAGATATTCACTAGAATGTAGTGAAATTTTACTAAAAAATAGTAGAGCTTTAACTGAAAAATAGTAAACTTTCACTAAATTACTGAAATTTTAGTAAACTTTTACTGTTTTTTCAGTAAATATCTACACTCACAAAAATGAAGTCTTGGTTCAAGAAGAAAAATCGGTTTGACGATATAGCAAGAAGATTTCCTCTATAATCGAGACTATATTCTTGATTCTAGATGAGTCTGTTCAGTACGAGAATAAATCTTCTTGCTATAGCGTCAAACCGATTTTTCTTCTTCAACCAAGACTTTATTTTTGTGAGTGTATTTATTCTATAAGTTGTGTAATTTGTACTATCAAATAGTGGTTATTACTATTTTAGATTTCGAGTGCGTGTTTCCGCAATCCAAAGAGAGAGAGAGAGAAAGAATTTCCGAATTCGAAGCTCGCGCCTTTTTTCTCTCTCGTTCTCGCCCATGTATCAGCTGTTATGATCTTGGATTTGGACAGGAGGCAAAATGACAATTTCTCGGGGGATTTTTGTTTTGTCCACAGTGCGCCGACGTGAACGAGTGCAATTACCAGGGAGCCTGTGGACGAGGGGCTCTCTGCGTAAATCTGCCGGGTAATCACAGGTGCGAGTGCCCCGAGGGCTACGAGGGAAATCCAGAGCACGAGTGCGTCGATGTTAATGAGTGTCTGCGGAGCCCGTGCGGCCGAGCCGCCGTCTGCAACAACATGGACGGCACCTTCCGATGCGCCTGTCCCGAGGGAATGGAAGGCGATCCGATGATAGGCTGCCGCGGTAAGCGCAGCTCGTACATCTCCCCCCCCCCTACCCTCCTCCTCCTCCTCCCATACACACTTTTATTCCCGACCACTAGTTCTTGTACATAACTTTGTCTATACTCACACACACGCGCGACGGTTTATAACGGTGTGGCGCAAGCTCTCGCGCACGACCGACCCTCGTACTGCACCTTGGGCCGCGCGCGGACACATTATTTACGACCGTAATTAACACTATGGAACTATTCATTTGTGACGCGCGACTTTTAAGCATAAACTTTGTTGGCGTATAAATGTTTGACTCGTGTTATGTCCAGCACCGTTGCGATAGTTCCTCAATTTACAACGAGTTAATATAGCGTGTGAATTTTTGTCTGAAGAGCCAATGAGCACCGTTATAAAGCCAAGCGACGAAACGAACAATTCATACCCAAATATAATGATATATTTATTGAAATGCACTGTAATAATGAGCTGACAAGGTGCACATGTCGGATGTAATCAATGACTAACCCAACACCGTAACAGATATAAACGAGTGCGAGAAAGAGAATCCGTGCGGCGGGGCGGAGGAGCAGTGCGTAAACACGGAGGGCGGCTACAGGTGCGACTGCTTGTCCGGTTACCAAAGGGATCCGGTGCACGGCTGCGTCGACGTGAACGAATGCTCGAGGACTAACACTTGCGCAACTAACGCCAAATGCATCAACATCCCCGGATCGTACAAGTGCCTGTGCCTGCAGGGCTTCGTTGGTCAAGGAAACACCCTGTGTGAAAGTCAGTTTCGCCATCCCCCCCCCCCCAATCCGTCCGATATAATCGCTCGCACCATTTATTAATCACTAAAACTCTATTAACAGATGTTAACGAATGCGAGAAAAATCCCTGCGGTGAAAACGCCGAGTGCACCGACACGGTCGGCAGCTTTATTTGTAGCTGTAAGACGGATTACACTGGCGATCCATTCAAGGGCTGCACTGGTTAGCAGATACATAACATTTAACGCATTATACACATTATCATAATTGTCTCATAGTCGCGGCTCGAATACTTGGTCGCTTTGACGAGCCGTCGATTTAACGATTCGCTAATAACGATTTTCCAAAAGAATAACATGAGTTTCGTTGGTATATTGGATATATTATAAATCTCGACGAATCACAATATCTCAATGGATTTGTGCTTATTAATATTTTGAAAATTTATACTGCTTTCACGAGTCTCATTGGAACCCGAGTAGTAGGAATACGTGTGATAAGTATTGCTCTGCTCGGGATAGGCCAAAGCGAGGATCGGCGAAAGACTCACGATGTGTTTTTCAATTTTGAAGATATCGACGAGTGTACTGCCTACGAAGAGCCGTGTGGTTCCAACGCAATATGTAGAAATGCCGACCCCGGATATACTTGTGACTGTCCTCCTGGCTACAGCGCCAACCCTAGTCCCAAAGTCGCGTGTGATCAGGTGAGCTATTATCTCGACTCACACTGTCCCATCTCGGGGTGAGACACGCTTGTGTAACTTAAATCGAATTTGAAACTGCAGACGGACGTTACGACGTTATGTAAATCGAACTTTGACTGCGTCAACGATGCCGAATGCATCGAGGGCCAGTGCTTCTGTAAGGACGGCTTCAAGGCCGTGGGCGCGGTGTGCGAGGACGTGAACGAGTGCGCGACCAGCCCGTGCGGCCCCTCCTCCATCTGCACCAACACCAAGGGCGGCTTCAAATGCGACTGCGAGACCGGCTTCATCGGCACTCCGCCCCACGTCTCGTGTAAAGGTAAGCGATCCGCGCTAGTTCCGCCCCGACAGCCTCGACCAACTAACTCTTTGTCCGCCCCCTTGAATCAGCGCCGTGCGACGAGGTGACGTGCAGCGAGCACGCGTACTGCAAGGCGGACGGCCACGAAGCTTATTGCATATGCGAGGATGGATGGACCTTCAATCCGAGCGACATAGCGGCTGGATGCGTCGGTGAGTCGCTTGTATCCGTTACATCCGTTAATTACCATAGCTGTGTGTTATTGACGCGCGTGTGTTTTCGCCCGCTTGCAGATATCAACGAATGCGACGCGGTGATAAACGGGCCGTCGGGACGATGCGGCAAAAACGCAATATGTACAAACACACCCGGAGGCTTTGGCTGTCAGTGTAAGACGGGCTACTCTGGTAACGCTTTCAAACAGTGCCTAGGTGAGTTGCTCGCGCGCTCGTGTGTGCCAATCGAGCCAACCAATGATTTTTCCAACCTGCCGGTTGTTGTTGCAGACGTAAACGAGTGCGCTCGGCCCGACGTTTGTGGACAAGGGGCGATTTGTACGAACACCGAAGGTTCGTACACTTGCACTTGCCCAGAAGAAACGATCCCCGACCCGGATCCTTACATTAAGTGCGTGGGGATAGTGACGTGCGACGCGGACAGCGACTGCCCGGGCAACGCCGTATGCGACGTGCAGAAGCGCTGCTTGTGCCCGGAGCCCAACGTCGGCAACGACTGCAGACGTGAGTACATACCTCGAGTAGTATACAGTCCACTCTCTTAAATACTTACAGTGAAAAACCACTGCATTACAGTGAAAAATCACTGTAACAAGGTGGACGACAAATTCACTGGACATTGCAATGAATTTCTTATGTTACTAAAGTGAATTTTCACTTTAGTTGTCCATGAGCTTTGATAGAAACATTTTTTACATAAAATTTACATTTTTACATCAGGATTTGCAGTAAGTATGGTGTGAAGTAAATTTTTACTCTACTTACTCTGTGAACTTTATGTGAAAATGTTTCCCATAAAAACTCATGGAACTAAAGTGAAAATTCACTTTAGTAACATGAGAAATGTCACTGTAATGTCCAGTGAATTTGTCGTCCACCTTGTTACAGTGATTTTTCACTGCAATGCAGTGGTTTATCACTGTAAGGATTTAAGAGAGCAACCGATTTCTCGAGCGAACGACCAATGAATGCTTGTCCGAGCAGACCCATGCGAAGACCTGTCGTGCGGGCCGAACGCCCACTGCATGCTGCTGAACGACGCGGCGACGTGCCTGTGCAAGGCCGGGTTCACGGGCAGGCCGGGGGTGAAGGACGGCTGCCGGGACATCGACGAGTGCCTGGCGAGCCCCTGCCCCGACGGGGCCATCTGCAACAACGAGGCGGGCTCGTTCTCGTGCCAGTGCCCCAGCGGCACGATCGGCGACCCGTACAGCGGCGGCGGCTGCGAACAGTCGAGGCTGCCCCACGTGTGCGGCCCCTCGACCCCCTGCCCCGCCGGCGAGCAGTGCATCAAGGACGAGTTCGTCGGCAGCAGCGTGTGCATCTGCCAGCGGGGCTACACCCGCGACGCCGACTCCGGCAAGTGCCGCGACGTCAACGAGTGCCTCGAGTCCAGGGACAAGCCGGCCTGCGGCATCAACGCCATTTGCAAGAACCTGCCCGGCAGCTACGAGTGCCAGTGCCCCTCCGGCTTCAACGGCAACCCCTTCTCCCTGTGCGAAGGTATGATCTCCCATCCCCGTCGCGAACCAGCCCGCGGGCACCCCGTTAAGGTAGTTCCAGCGGTTGGTGTCGTATCAAGTCGGGGCCCTTTAGGCTGCTTTGTATTTTCTATGAATTTAGCCAGTCAGATGAGTGGCTATCATATCTGAATTTTATTTTGCACCACTCACCGTAGGAAAAACAACCATAACAGACAATCAAAGGAATTTTATGGGACTTTCAATTGGCACCCTTTTTTGGGACGCTATACCCTACAGCCGGGTTCTGGGAGATGACGTACTCTAATATTTTTTCCTGTCTCCGTTTCATCGTTTACTTATACTTTTTTTTATGACATATCAATTAACTGGAAAAAAACAAATATTCCACATTTTCTTGGTCAAGTTTCCATAAGTAATTGCTGAGGAATTCTATTAAAAAGGTGCCAGTCCGATAAGACACCATCGGTTGAACTGGACAGTTTTGAGGAATTTTTTACTCGAAAATGAAGTCGATGACCTGAGTATTTTAAGTGTTTTGTACTAAATTTTCAATCGTTTTCCATAAGTAATTAAAACTCGCTGGAACAGCCTTAACGCTCGAGTTTTTTGCCCGACAGAGTGCAACAGCATCGAGTGCCAGTGCCAGGCGCCGTACAAGATCATCGACGGCAAGTGCATCCTGGCCGACTGCTCGAAGGGGGAGAAGTGCCCCGCGGGGGCCGAGTGCATCAGGATCGCCGGCGGGGTGAGCTACTGCGCGTGCCCCAAGGGCTACGCGACCCGGCCCGACGGCTCGTGTGAGGACGTGAACGAGTGCACCGAGGGCCGGCAGGTGTGCGGCTACGGGGCCGAGTGCGTGAACCACCCGGGCTCGTACGAGTGCGCCTGTCCCCCCGGCTACGGCGGCGACCCGTACAACGGCCTGTGCAGCCCCGCCCAGAAGCGCTGCACCAGCGACAACGAGTGCAGGCCCAACGAGAAGTGCGTCCAGCCCGGCGAGTGCATCTGCCCGCCGCCCTTCTACACCGACTCCTACGACAGCAACCTCTGCAAGAGTGAGTATCCTCAATCCTCGACTCTTCAACAGTATAACTCATCTCTTAAATCCTTACCACTGCATTACCACTGCATTGCAGTGATAAATCACTGTAAGAACGCGGATGACAAATTCACTGGATTATACAGTGAATTTTCACTTTGGTTGTCCATGAGTTTTGATAGAAAACATTTTTACATCACAATTCACATTTTTACATCAGGATTTGCAGTAATTATAGTGTGAAGTGAATTTTTACTCTACTTACTATGAATTTTATGTAAAAAATGTGTTGCCACCAAAACTCATGAAACAAAAGTAAAAGCTCACTCAAGAAATTCACTGTAATCCAGTGAATTTGTCATAAAATCACTGTAACAGTGATTTTCCACTGGAGCGCAGTGGTTTTTCACTGTAAGGATTTAGTCCGGCAATAACGGGGTTTTTGTTTTTGTCCCTTGGCAGATCCGTGCGACCGATTCCCGTGCGGCATGAACGCGCGCTGCACGCCGACCGACCCGCCCAAGTGCATGTGCGAGGCCGGCTACGAGGGCGACCCGCAGCTCGGCTGCGTCGACGTGAACGAGTGCCGGAACAACCCGTGCGGCCGGGGCGCCTACTGCTTCAACACCAAGGGCAGCTTCGAGTGCGCGTGCCCGCGCGGCAGCAGCGGCGACCCGTACGGCTCGGGCTGCAGCGGCGGGCCCCAGGCCAAGCAGGAGTGCTCCGCCAACGAGGACTGCGAGAACTACCTCGCGTGCGTCCAGGGCAGCTGCGTCAACCCGTGCGAGGACGTGCCCTGCGGGCCCCACGCCTACTGCGAGCCCGACAAGCACGCCGCCTGGTGCCGCTGCCTCGTCGGCTACACCGAGACCAACAGCAACGAATGCGTCTCTCGTGAGTCCTCCACCCCCAGTGCGCGGCTCAATGTTCTCTCTTAGAAGCTTACAGTGGAATCATTGCATGCGGGCAATTGCAGTGGATTTTCATTTTACTTGTAAAATTCATCTAAACACGTTTGCCATGATACTAAAGTGAAAATTCAATTTGGTTAAATGAAAAATTCACTGCGTTCTAGTCAATATTTTATCCACCTTCTTACAGTGGTTTTTTCACTGTAAGCTTTCAAGAGAGTATACGCGTATCCCTCGCGAGTGTTGATTGGTTTGCTCAACGCGTTGTTCCGTCTGCCCAGAATGCGAGGGATTCGTGTGCGGCGAGGGGGCCCAGTGCATAGTCAGCTACGACGGGCCGACGTGCAAGTGCATCGAGGGCTTCATGGGCAACCCGTTCGCGGGCGGCCAGTGCGTGCCGGACGTGTGCTCGCCCGAGGTCCCCTGCGCCGAGCCGAGCATCTGCATCGGCGGCCGGTGCAAGCGACGCTGCGAGGGCGTCGTGTGCGGCATCGGGGCCCTCTGCGACCTCGACACCAACAAGTGCGTCTGCAACCCGTACTTCATCGGCAACCCGTCCTACCTGTGCATGCCACGTGAGTAGTAGCTCTCTCTCTCTCTCTCTCTCTCTCTCTGCCCGGTCGACCACGTCGTCCTGCCCAATAACCCGAGGTTAACCAAAATAACACAACTTGTACGACACGCAGCGATCGAGGCTCCAAAGTGCGAGCCCGCATGCGGCACGAACGCCCACTGCGAGTACGGCTTGGCGGAGTCCAAGTGCGCGTGCAATCCCGGCACGAGCGGCAATCCCTACCAGAGCTGCGGCGTTCAGAAAAAGTCAGACTGCTCCAGCGCTCACTGCGGCGTTGGCGCCCAGTGCAGCGTTGGTCCGAACGCCGTCGAGTGCATTTGCCCGGCAGGTTATAACGGAAACCCCTACATTGAGTGTTATGGCAAGTATACTAATCTAGCTTTGTCGACTAAGGCTTGTCGCTTCGTAACAGAGCGGCCCCCCATGCGGGCCGCTCATAATTTACAATTCACATTCGCTATGCTAACCCTCACGGCCGGTATCCGGGCGAACGAACTACCACTGCGACAAAATATAGAGTGGGCAAGGCGGGAGTGATGATGCGCATTAAAACAACGTGTTTAGCACAGTTTTTCTGTTTCAGCATTTCCCCGACTGATTTTGCCGCGAGCGACTTGGTCGATTCAATTTTTTTCATACAGTCCGTAGATGGACTTTTGCTCTTGCGCGGCAATCGTTCGCAATGCCACCGAGCTCGAAACGTTCCTTTCAATTGTACATATATATTGAATTAACCAGCGTAACAAAGTCGAGTATGAAATTTTCGAAATGATTGTTTCGAGGCCCGCGCGAGCATTGCAAACAATTGTAGCAGCCAGTGCAGTAAGGGGTCGAGAAATGATATAGAGATGTGGTAAAACTGTAATAAACACATGGGTCTAATGTACATATACTAACAGTCGGTGTAACAGTGGCGGTTCGTCAGCCGCGGTGCCGCGCTCACGTGGGCCGGACCGGGCTAATGATTAATAATTTTTGTTTTGTCCCCCCCCCCGGGACGTCTAGACATTAACGAGTGTAACGGAAACGCATGTGGCAACAATGCAGTGTGTATTAACACGATCGGCAGCTACGACTGCCGCTGCAAGGACGGGTACTTCGGCAACCCGTTCAGCAGCTGCCAGCGCGTAGAGAGGGGCAGCTGCGAGGAGCCGGGCTCGTGCCCGTGCGGCGAACACGCGCCCTGTCCCCCCGAGTTCGCCTGCGTCGCGGGCGCCTGCCGCGACAAGTGCGCCGGCGTCCAGTGCGGCCCCCGCTCCGTGTGCCAGGAGGGCGCGTGCGTGTGTCCCCCCGGGTACGCGGGCGATCCGGCCCGCGGCTGCCAGCAGCTCGGCCACTGCGCCAACGACCTCGACTGCGAGCCCCAGCAGATCTGCTTCCAGCTGGGCAAGGGCACGCGCCGGTGCCTCGACGGCTGCGCCAAGCTGCAGTGCGGCCCCAACGCCCTCTGCCTCACCGAGAACCACGCGTCCTCCTGCCTCTGCGTCGACGGCTTCTCCGGCAACCCGAGCGACCTCCTCGAGGGCTGCCGGCCGGCCAAGTCCCCCACCGAGGCCTCGTGCCGCGACCGCTCCGACTGCGCCCCCCACGAGTGGTGCGTGCCCTCCACGGGCCGTGGCGGGGGTAGTCACTGCGCGGACCCGTGCGCCCGGCTGTCGTGCGGCGCGCACCAGCGCTGCCAGACCGAGCCCTCGGGCCGGGCCAGCTGCGCCTGCCAGCCCGGCTTCGAGTGGGACCCGGTGGCCTCGCGCTGCGAGCAGCCCTCCCTGCCCGACTGCACCGCCGACCCCGACTGCCCGGCCGGCGCCGCGTGCCGGCCCGACGCCCTCGGCGTCCTCAAGTGCGCGCCCCTCTGCGCGAGCTTCACCTGCGCGGCCAACTCGGCGTGCGTCGCCGCGGGCCACTCGGCGCGCTGCGAGTGCCTGCCCGGCTTCTCCGGCAACCCCAACGAGCGGGCCGGCTGCCAGAGCGCGCGCCACGACCGGTGCGCCTCCGACTCGGACTGCCCCGAGCTGGAGACGTGCCGCGCGGCCCCGGGCTCGCCCCCCGGCTCGCCCCTCGCCTGCCAGCCCGTCTGCAGCTTCGTCAGCTGCGGGCCCAACGCGCTGTGCGTCGTGCGCAACCACGTGGCCAACTGCGAGTGCCCGCCCGGGCTGTACGCGGGCGACCCGCAGGACCCCGCGACCGGCTGCCGCCGCGTGCCCTGCGTCTACAACCTCGACTGCCCGGCCCACCAGCTGTGCAACCTGCAGCGCCACGAGTGCGTCGACGCGTGCGACGAGGCCGCCTGCGGGCCCAACGCCGTGTGCATCGCCGACGAGCACCGGCCCGTGTGCCAGTGCCCGCCGGGCTACCGGCCCAACCCCGTCGCCGACCTCGAGTGCGCGGCCCTCGACGCGTGCCAGCCGCCGGGCCCGTGCCACCCCTCGGCCCTGTGCCTCGCCCCGGCCGGGGCCGAGCCGGTCTGCCGGTGCCCGAACAACCTCGTCGGCGACCCGTACTCGGGCGGCGCCGGCTGCCAGCCCGAGGGCCGCTGCGCCACCAGCGCCGACTGTCCCCAGCTCACCGTCTGCCGCGACAAGCGCTGCGTCAACCCGTGCGAGGACGCCTGCGGCCGCAACGCCCTGTGCGACCTCGTCGACGGCCAGCCCGTCTGCCGGTGCGTCCCGGGCTTCGTGCCCTCGAGCCTCGGGCTCGAGCAGGGCTGCGTCCGGGCGACCGGCCGCTGCCAGCTCGACTCCGACTGCCACGACGCCGACAGCGCCTGCCTCGACGGCCAGTGCCGAGGTAAGTGCGCCCGATTTAGCATGATTATGTCATCCGCTCCACCTCCACTTCTTCTCCCGACTTAAACGTACAGGCCGCACAATTTGCAGTACACCACGGTAACGTGTCTCTCTGCAGAATGTGTCATTTCGTTAATATTCTCCGTGAATAATACTCGTGCTAACTATGTTCGATGGAGCGATTAACAAAATCATAATAATCAGTTTGTTCCCCAGCCACCCCCAGAATATAAAACGTCATTCGAAAAATAATAACTAACCATATATCGCATTTTAGCTGTTTGTCGGTCCGCCTCCGATTGTTCCGAGGGCGAAAAATGTATAGATAAAAAATGCATCGTACCATGTACAAATCACAATCAATGTCAGTCGAATCAAGCTTGTACAAATAACGTTTGCATCCTGGGTTGTCGAAGCAACCGAGATTGCGATTCCGCCGAATCTTGCATCAACAACAAATGCCAAGGTATGACTCTTTTCGCACTTATTATTATCCAAAGCACCAGAGCGGTTCATGGGGAAATTCGTACTCTACCCCCTCAGATCCTTGCAAAAGTGGAAACGTCTGTGGTCCCAATGGCATTTGCAATTGCATCGATCACCAGACGACGTGCACGTGCCCGGCTGGTTTTCAAGGTAATCCGACCGCCCAGCAGGGCTGTGTCCGCGTGCCCAGTGGCTGCAGAAGCCAGCAAGACTGTCCCAGTCGACACGCTTGCGTCACGGGGCAATGCCAGAGTCAGTGCAAGGAAAGTACCAACTGCGCTCAAGGCGAGCGCTGTAACAACGGAATTTGTCTCAAAATATGCTACGGCGACAGCAATTGTTTGCCTGGCGAGGTTTGCGTTGATGGTAACTGTGAGACTGGTTGCACCTCCGATACTGGCTGCAACACTGACGAGGTTTGCATCAATAACAAATGCAGGTGAGCTATTGTTGCGCCGAGGCGAATCATCGAGCATCAAAAATCGAGTCGTGAATCTAAGGGGTTGTTAAATTTTCGTTTCGATTCCACAGATGCGCACAAGGCTTCAAAGCTGGGCCGGAAAGATGTCTGGATATCGACGAATGCGAGGAAAATCCTTGCCACTCGACTGCAAAGTGCATAAATTTACACGGTTCCTACAGGTGCATTTGTCCCCAAGGCACAGCTGGCGATCCAGTCATCGACGGCTGCTCCACGCCCAACCAATGCAATATCGATCAAGATTGCCCCGACACTCAAGCATGCATAAAGCATAGCTGCTCGGATCCTTGTTCGTTTGCCGATTGCGGTACCAATGCAATTTGCTCGGTTATCGATCACAACGCTGCATGTCAATGCCAACCAGGCTACATAGGCGACAAGTCTGGCTGTTTCAAAGTCGAATGCCTATCGAATAATGATTGTCCGAGTGACAAATACTGCAATGCCGACACCAACAAGTGCGCAAGTAAGGATAGAAACTTGTATTCTCGTGTCTAATACCAAGTCCGACTTGGATTCGCTTTTACTCATGTGTCTTCAACACTTTCAGGTCCATGCAACCAGATCAATTGTGGCTACGGAAACTGTGTCACCACAGATCACGAGGGTGTTTGCAAATGCTACGAAGGGTTCCATCTTGTTGGCGATACGTGCGTTGACATCAACGAATGTTTGCAAAAACCTTGTCACACAACAGCTCTGTAAGTTCCAACTCGGTTTCTCAGCTACTGATGTATACCAATCACGTTTTCGATACAAACTAATTGTTCTCTTGGTACAGATGTCAAAACAGCGATGGATCGTTCACGTGCACTTGCCCCCGTGGTCTAGTCGGAGATCCATTTAAGCAAGGTTGCAAACAGCCGGGAGATTGCCTCACGGACTCGGACTGTCCAAGTACCGCTGCTTGCATTGACAACACCTGCCGAGACCCGTGCACCCTCTCGACCACGTGTGGTCGAAACGCCGAGTGCCAGATGCGGAATCACCAACCGGTCTGCAAATGTCCCGGCCAAACCGCGGGCGATCCGTTCGTGGAGTGCATCCAATACGAATGCAGCCATCACAGCGAGTGCGAGCCGTCGAGCGCCTGCTACGATCACAAATGCGTAGACCCCTGCTCCGTGCCGAACGCCTGCGGAGTAGGTGCCGATTGCTCGGCTCTCAACCACAGCTACGTCTGCACTTGTCAGCCCGGAGGCACGGGGGATCCGAATCTCGGCTGCACCCCAGTGCAGTATTGCAAAGTTGACCAGCAATGCCCGATCGGGTCGTCCTGCAACGGTGGGATCTGCACAGCCTTGTGCACAAACACCAGAGATTGTATTGGAGATCAACTGTGCATCAAGGGACTGTGCCAACCCACTTGCAGACACAATGCCAGCTGTCCCGAGTATCAGTACTGTTTGAATAACATATGCGTTCAAGAACTGCGCTGTCTGTCGGACAACGATTGCGATTACGATGAGAAGTGTATCAACAACAATATTGGACAAGTGAGTATTTCCCTATTAGTTACTGGAATCGGAACGACTCGGCAGATGAGAGATATTGACAACTTTTTATTTTCGTTTTAGGCTCAGTGTCAGAAAGCCTGCGATATAATTCTGTGTGGTCGCAACGCCGAGTGCAAGGCCGACAATCACGTGGCACGTTGCTCGTGTCAAGCTGGATTCTTCGGCGACCCGAGGAACGATAAAATTGGCTGCCAGCCGATCGAATGCGAGACGCACGCCGATTGCTCGGACGAAAAGATCTGCGACACGAACATATGCAGAATCGCTTGTCTCGCGCACAACCCGTGTGGTCATAATGCGATCTGCTCGGCGAAGCGTCATACTCAGATATGCAGCTGTCAGCCGGGTTACACGGGCGACGCGACGGTCGGCTGCAAACAGCTCGATCTCTGCGCAACCACGCCGTGCGCTCCTGGAGCCGTTTGCGAAAACTCTCGGGGAAGCTTCAAGTGTTATTGCCAGCATGGAACCGTTGGAGATCCGTACAATAGCGGCTGCCAAACTCCAGGAGAGTGTCTGAATGACGACGACTGCCCGGCCTCGGCCAAATGTGTTGATGTCAATCATCTTTCAAAATGTTTCGGTTAGTTATCACTCTGAATGACTCTCGATATTACAATGCTATCCCTATCGAACTCACTTTGTTAATAATGAAATTCTTTCCCCTCAAGATGTTTGCGCTAGCTTGCAATGCGGTCAAAACGCAGATTGCGTTGCCGAGAACCATACAGGAGTTTGCCACTGTAGAGCAGATTATGAAGGAGACGCAACTGATATGGACGTTGGATGCCGACCAAAACCTAAACATTGCGTTTCTTCATCAGAATGTGAAGGAAATTGCTACGACAATATTTGCAGACGTACGTATCACTATCGTATCATTCCGTGTTGTATGTACCTCGTACCTTGTCGCGAACAATTGATTCAAATGAAACATAAATTTTTTACACAGCACCATGCACGTCCAACGATGAATGTAACTTGTCAGATATCTGCTCGAACGGAGAATGCCTGGACCCATGTAAATTACGAAACGCGTGTGGAATCAATGCGTACTGCCAAGTGAAGAATCACATGAAACATTGCAGTTGCCCGCCAAATTTCACGGGCAACTCGAAAATAGAATGTGTCAGATGTAAGTATACAGAGATCCACCGAGTCGGCCAATATTCCGATATACCAATCCACGCGACCCTCTAATCCTCTTCTTATCTTCTACCGACAGTGCCAGTATCTTGCAGCAGTAACAAAGACTGCAACGAAGGAAACTCGTGCCGGGACAACGTTTGCTTGCCAACCTGCAACAGTGACCCCGAGTGCGCTTTCAACGAGAAATGCGTGCGGGGCAACTGCCTCCTCACGTGCAAGTTCAACAACGACTGTTTCCTGGGGGACATTTGCCTCGAGAACATCTGCACGGCCGGTTGCATCGGCGACGAGGACTGCAACGCGAACGAGGCTTGCCTGTCGAACAAGTGCGTGAACCCGTGCGAAGTAACGCCCTGCGGACCCAACGCCAAGTGCGCAGTCATCAACCAACGGGCCACTTGCTCGTGCCCCTCGGGCATGATACCCAACCCGACCGCCAAAGTCGCTTGCTTGAGAGCACCAGGCCCGAGCTGTGCGGCCAATCGGGACTGCTCCCCCGGGCACGCTTGCATCACCGGTGTCTGCAGACCCGTCTGCTCCTCAAGCTCGAACTGCTTGCCCAACGAACACTGCGACTCGTCCGGAGTGTGCAAGTCTCTGTGTAGAATCGACGAGGATTGTCGCAGTGGCGAAATATGCGAAGGATTGGTCTGTACTATTGGCTGCCGATCTGACATCGAGTGCCAAGACAGCTACAGTTGCTTCAACAATCAATGCACAGGTGCGTGAATGTTTCTTATATTCCAAACTCAACGACTCGAACATCTTTCTTCAGTGAAGAATGTTATGAGTGAAGAAGAAATTGTAATTCACCCATGTAAACCGTAATTTTCGCTTTTTTTTTTAGACACATGTTCTCTACCAAACGCTTGCGGAGCAAATGCCAAATGCATCGTTGCCAATCACTCGAAGCAATGCACTTGCCCATCGCCATTAGTCGGGGATCCTTTGCGTGCTTGCAAACAATCGTTCCTCCCGTGCTCGGCTGACTCGGAATGTATACTCGGACAGACGTGCTACGGTAGATCTTGCTATGCGACGTGCCGCAGCGACGCCAACTGTTTGAACGACGAGAGGTGCGACGGTGGCCTTTGCAAATCGATTTGCAACAGCGACGAAGAATGTTCGGCGAATCAGATCTGTCGGAATCGATTGTGCGACATCGGCTGTCGCAGTGACAACTCTTGCCCCAATGACGAGTCTTGCATCAACAGCGAGTGCAAAAGTGAGTCTGAGCGACAGTTGGCTCGACAAAGTTTATCCAACGACGCTTTTCGGAATTTTGGAACATCTGGAAAAATGTATCTTTCGCTTTTCTTCACAGATCCATGCGAGGGTGGCAGAGCTTGCGGAGAATGCGCCGGTTGTCGCGTCATCAATCACGCGGCACAGTGTAGCTGTCCTCCCAATTATTATGGAAATGCCCTGATGAGTTGCACGAAAACAATGATACCGTGTGATGGAACTTGCGATTGCGACGATACCGGTTTCTGCGTCAGCAGTTGCCAATCTCAAGAACAATGCTCCTGTGGTGAGTTGTGTCACGGAGGCAAGTGTCGCGTCAAGTGCGATGTCAACAACGAGTGCCCCAAGGTACACATCGGACTAAACCTCGATCCGTAAAAGATTTTCACATTTTGAAAATGAAAAACGAAAAAATGTCAAAACCGAATTTCTCGTTTTAGGGCTACACTTGCGACAGTGGAATGTGTTTGGTTGGCTGCCGAAGTCACAATGACTGTCCAGCTATATTATCATGTACAAATGGTCAATGCACCGACCCATGCTTGTTAGGCCAGTCTCCATGTGGTATAAATGCTCTTTGTAAAGTATCAAATCACCGAGCGGTCTGTCTGTGTCCAGACGGATTCCAGGGTGAACCGAGCAAAGAATGCTATCAGCTCGAATGTCATCACGACAATGATTGCGAGCCTAACAAGCAATGTAGCGAATCCGGTGTTTGCACCAACCCGTGTCTACAGCACGGCGTGTGTGGCTTCAATGCTCAATGTCGCGTAGTTAATCGCAAAGCACAGTGCTCTTGTCCTCCCGGTCACTTTGGAAATCCGAAGGTCAACTGTAAAAAAGGTGAGCTCTTTGTTTCGACGCAGTTTTTCAACGTGTCTTTGCACAAACATTGCAATTTTATAATTTCTACCCAGGTGGCGATGAATGCCTGAGGAGGCCATGCGGCGTCAACGCCAAGTGCCGAGAATCCGTCAATGGTTTTGAGTGCATTTGTGAACCGGGCTGTAGTGGCGATGGTTATCAAGGCTGCGTGTGCGACGTTTGCAAAGACATACAATGCGGATTGAACGCTGCATGTCGCGTATATCAAAACCAAGCTCAGTGCTATTGTCCGCCCAACTATCCGTCAGGAGATCCTCATCATGCCTGTGAGTAACGTCAAAATGTTCAACTGTCGAAAACATCACGGTTTTCGGGGAGCAACACTTGTCTCTGTGTATGATCATGACAAATGTTATGATATATTTATGAATTACGATTGCAGGCAAACCCGAACGATCTGCGCCCGACTGTAGGACAGTCGGTTGCGGCAAAAACGCCGAATGCATCCGCGACGGTACTTTGTTTGTGTGCAGATGTCCGCCGGGTACAACCGGATCCCCGGACGTCGAGTGCACGACAGGTAAGGAATTAGGTTTCACTAACTTGCCCATACCGTACGTTATTAGTTTAACTTCCATGTGTATAGCAATTGTGACTAGCGAGTTGAATAAAGCAAACATATTTGTGTGTAAGCAATAATGTCGAACGAAAATTACGCCCTGTAGAGAAAATAACTGTGTTACCGTTTGACGTAGGACTTTGAAAACGGTTCGATATAGAGAAGCAATACGTTCGTATGATAAAACTAAATCCTATGAATTGTTAACAATGAGAGACAGATGTGATTGGAGCGAAGCCAAAGTTAGTGTTCTGCACAATATAAATATTTATCGCACCTCATACAAATCATTCAAGTGCCAATCAAACACTTGTGTACAAAGAAAATATACCCATAGAATTATTGCCATGAAGAGATTGTACTGTACATAGTCCAGCCTGTACAGAACACGCTCATACTCGTCTCACACTTTATATACATATTTATATGTAGAATGTTTATTTCAGTATCCAATCTGTTTCATCTTGCTATTTATCACTTTTTTTTTTAATTTTCTCGCGATTTTCATTGCGAGCTTCCTTGAGCAGAAGGAGTAGGCGCATACACACGCACACATTGTGTAATACACAACACTGCACTATTCTATATTTCAGGCTATTTATTATTATTTAACACAGATTGGGAACTGCAAAAGGGACATTCTCATATACCCATGCTTGTTCAAACTGATGGATTATATTAGCCGCAGCTAATTGTTTATACATTTCTTTGTGTCTCTAAAATCTGTGGGGCTTTAATGTAAATATCGCTGCTTACAATTGTTTTACTTCTTATACAGTATGATTTGATGATTTCTGATTATAATTAAGCGGGGCAGTGAGAAAAGTTCCATGTATATCGTTGACGTGCTTGAGCAATACATACATATATATATATATATATATATCATTGTACATACATGGAATGTTTCTTGGCGCTCTTCTGAATTTGTGTCTTGAAAGTATCTGTGTTGTTGAGATTTTCATTGTTGCGAGAGCTCGCGCGCACCACTCCTATCATAATACAATGCACAGAACCTGCTGCTGAGTAAAGCATGCGCGGCGCGCGGTTACTGTTTACTCGTGAGAACGTTTCTTTTCCCAGTTCTTATACATGCTTTTATTCTTGTTTTATCTTCTACGAATTTCCCCTACCCAACGCTCTGAAAAATGCACGAACCCGATTGTGGCGCACTGCACCTGCGAATAATAAACCCGAAACCTCCGCTGGACCAAAAACCTGCGAAAACCCTTCGACAACCTGCAAAAAACCTGCTTGAACGTGGAATCTGATCAACGAAAAACGAAGAGCAAGAATGCGCCAACGACGGGGAGTGCCCGAACGAGAAGGCGTGCATAAACTCGCAGTGCCTGGACCCGTGCGACCTGCGGGGCGCGTGCGGGCTGAACGCCCTGTGCCGCGTGGTGCTGCACAAGCCCCGCTGCTCGTGCCCCCAGTGCTACATCGGCCGGCCGGCGACGGCGTGCAACCGCGACCCCAAGTGCGACGAGGTCGCGCCCCGGCCGGCCCCGCCGAGCCTCTGCTCCCTCGACGAGGACTGCGGCGCCAGCTTGGCGTGCCACGCGCAGACCCGCGAGTGCCGCGACCCCTGCGCCGACTTCGCCCACAGCTGCGAGGCCAACAAGCGCTGCCAGGTGCGCAACCACCGGCCCATGTGCGTCTGCAAGTTCGGCTTCGTCGTGAACGAGCTCGGCGAGCTGGCCTGCGCCCCCGACACGCCCACCTGCCGCCGGCACTTTGACTGCCCGAGCAACGAGGCGTGCGTCAACGGCAAGTGCCAGAACCCCTGCACCACCGGCTCCAAGGCCAAGTCGCCCTGCCCCGACGACAAGAGCTGCGAGGTCCTCGAGCACAAGCCCGTCTGTGTCTGCATCCGCAACTGCAGTCCTACCCTCAGCATCTGCCTCAGGGACAACGGCTGCTCGGCCCATCAGGCCTGCAGGAACTACCGTTGCGTCGACCCGTGCGACAACGCCGCCTGCCCCGCCGACGCGCCCTGCTACGTCGAAGAGCACAAGCCCATCTGCAAGTTCTGTCCCCCCGATTTCGTCCCGGATACTAAATATGGATGCTTGAAAGGTAAAATCTCTCACCCATCAATCGCCCCATCGCAATTCACATCACAAAAGCTACATTATTATAGCTCCGAGCCTTTCTCTCTCTCTCTCTCTCTCTCTCTCTTTCTGCCCTGTTTACTCTACTCTTTCAGTTTTTACAGCCTCTATCATCATCTATCTTCAGTATTGTCTTGATTTTTATCTCTGTTGCTGCTGCTACCGCTGCTGTTGTTGTTGTTGTTGTTGTTGTTGTTGTTGTTGTTATTCTACCCTATTTTTATAATCAATACTGTAGCCCAGCGTTTAATTTTATCTATGCGTATATTGTAAGAGCTCTGTACTGTCTAGATCCCTTATATACTCGTCGATGCTGCTTTCCCAGTTCTATACATTATAGTACGTATAGGGATATTTATTGCTGCATCACTATTCTCCTGTTGTTCCTTTTAATTTTGTACACTTTAGAGTACTACCAATGGTTCTTTCCTTATTATTGTATGTTTACGCCTGATATATGTAGCCCGAACAATTGAAACGACGAAACTTTGTTTCACAACATGAGCTCGATACAATTTGTAACTGGTTAAGATTATATGAGTGTTTGAAATAAAGTTTCACATTTTTTTTGTCACCTGGGAGTAGCACCACATAGATTACCGTATGGATTATCCTATTACTACGTATATACGTATTCATAATCTTCTGTTTTTATTGTATAAGTTATTATATTGTAATTGACATACTTTCAGCATAAGCATCAGATACTTTGAATGTTATATATCTACTTGTTAATTAAGCAAATCACTTCTTATTCTATCATTTGGGTCTCTGACTAAGCTGTCTCCAAACTTTATGCGCTATATTCTCTAAACAACATACAATCTACAGCCAACGTATACACACAACACACGAACATGTATAACACAACCGTACAATGGACAAGGATTGATATTTTCAGCTGTTTATGTGTACTATAGATAAACTTACATGTACAACGTATTATATTATGACAACATTCCCTCGGCATAAGACAATATTTCCCGTTACATCTGTCTCTATGATATATATAGTAGTAGATGTTTCGTCTCGACATCTCATCCTCTTTTCGTTATCCTGAGTACTTTAGAAAATTTGATACGCAAACCCTTAGCTTATTACAATTATTTGTTTATAGACGGTATGTGACTTATCGAATCATCAGTTTATTCGTGTTTACAAGTGACATACTGAGTTAGGAGTCGAAATAATTGATCCCCGATCATACAATTTTGTGAAATCTTTGTATTATCATACGAAGATGAAGTGAATTATGAATATTGTATATACTTTGAATACATTAACTTTTGAAACATCTTTTATATATATATATATATATATATATATATGTATATATACTTTTTGTATAATACATGACAGAAGAAATCACATTCCTGTAAACATCTGGATTGGATTATTCTGGAGAGTGTTTCTTGTTTTTTCATGCATTGTTGAATATGCCATCTGTTACACTACAAGCGACTTATTAACTTTGTTTCACTAACATGCATGCTCCAATCATATTCTGCATTAACAATATATTGCTTTAACGATAATGAAAACTGTAAATATTGTTAGATTGCTTGCTTCATCATAGGTACTATAAGATCACGTATTTAATGTACATAATTGCACTGCTATGCGTTTAACGCTATTTTATTGGGTTTCCTTTAAGAATATTCCTCTACTAACGATGAAATAAAAATTCAATCCAACAAATTATATTACAATGATAAACATCGAATAAAACTAAGACAAATAACGAGTTTATGATAAAAAAAATCATTAAACATTTCATAAACGCTCGTTTATTCATAATATTCGTTCGTTTGTGACATTATAATTCATAAGATTTAATTGCATAACGCGGTTATTGTGTGGACACATTTTTAATAGACCATTTATTTATTAGATGTTAAATGTAACGTGAACGAAGATTGTCCATCACAATTGGCTTGCATAAATCAGCAGTGCTTGAACCCTTGTACGATCGGAACTCCTTGCCAATATACCGAGGATTGTGTCGTTGAAGCACATAGAGCTGTATGCCTAGGAGGTAAGATATTCAAAATAATTCAGATTCGAATCTTGACGGAAATTTCGCACTTAGTCTTACGGATTAGATTGAATGACAACTCGTTTTGTCAACCCAAAGATATACATATTTCTGAATTCTGAATAATTTTATATACACTGCAAATACGTAGATATGTATACATCGGGAAATAGTGAACATTTTCAAGTATATTTCTTTTCTTCAATACAGTTACAGAACGAAATGCCACTGGATGTCCTCACTGTCCTCCTGGAACAGAGTGTGATCCTATTTCAAAGTCATGTGTCAAAGGTTCGTATGATGTTTGCACAATCGTATCATACACTCATTCAGTTGAAGAAGGCGAAATACGTTGTTCCTTAAATTTTTCTGTGATATTGTACATATTGTACATAATATGTTGTACAATAGAATTTTCATCTTTTGTAATAAAACAAAAATCTTTGAACACTAGGTTAGATAAAATATTTGCACACATGAGTTATCTTTGTGTATCGGAAAAGTTTATATGCAAAATCTTCTTGAAAATTTTCAAATTCTATCGCACCATCTCAGATTCTTGCAATTCAAAGGAAAAAAAATCAGTGTTGTAAAATTGGACATGGTATTTTTATTCACAATTTTGTAAAAAAAAGTACAAAAATTATACATACCGCGTGTACCTCTATCTCACACACTCGACTCTCGTGCACTTTCTTGGGGTTACATGGGCTTTCTCGCTGTCTCTTCCTCTAGCGGGTTGCACAAGTGACAGGGACTGCCAGTTGTCGGAGACATGCTACGAGCGCGTCTGCCAAGAGCCATGCCATATTAGGAACCCGTGCGTCGCTCACGCCGTATGCATCAACACGAACCACGGCACTGACTGCAAGTGCGAAGACGGCTATCATGGAAACGGCTTTTCCGCTTGTTCTCTAGGTAATTTTTTCAACTGTACTCCATTGTTAATTCTGTACCACTCATCAAGTATTCAGACTTGATTACTTTATTTTCCAATTTCATCTTTTCATCGATATTAACTAGGAGATTGTCGTTAAATCAGGTCCAATGATATTTTCTGAGGTACTTTGGATAGCCGGATAGGTCACGTGCGCAGCTTCGCATGGCTGCATATCTGGCATATGCGGGCACCTAAAACCCTCAATAAATGTCATGATTGGTGATTCAGATATCGCGTTCGGCAAGTAGTAATAGACGCGGATGGTCAGACCATGTATATTTTGATGCGCGAAAATAAAAAATTCGATTATTCTCATTAAATAGTAGATGGCGAATGGTTCAAAATAATTTTTCATTACAGTTGACGGACCAAAGAATATATGCCAATACAATGAAGACTGCCCACCAAATAAACTGTGTGATCGGTTGAACCGACGTTGTATCAACGTTTGCTCCGAAGACAGTTGTGGTGATAATGCTGAATGTTACGTAGAAAACCACCAATCAAGGTGTAGGTGTCTCCCAGGATACGAAGGAAGACCTCAAATCGCTTGTCACGAAGTTTCCCACAATCCATGTTCCTTGAACCCATGTGGTTTGAATGCACTTTGCGAAGTTGACGCCGCAAGCTCAGCTCCCATCTGCTACTGTCCCAAAGGACTGACTGGAAATCCTTTCGATCAGTGCAGTAAGTGATCAAATTAAATCAGTTATCAAATTTCCTAGTTTTAAAAATGATCAAAATAACGTGTAGTTGACATGAATAAAAAAATTATGAGTTCAGTCACGAAATCAACCTAACGAATATTTACTTCGTGACGCGAGACATAATCACTTCATTCTCTCCAGTTCCCGAAGGTGATCTTTGCCAAAACAATCCGTGTGGTCCTAATACGGGTTGTAGAGCGGTCAACGGACAAACGGCGTGCTTCTGCTTGCCAGGCTTCGAGGGTCATCCACCTGGTGTGCCTTGCGAACTCAGAAATCAACCATGTGATCCATCACCCTGTGGTCCAAATACTCAATGCACGGTATTAGATAATGGATTCTCGAAGTGTACCTGTTTGTCCGGATTCATTGAGAGTCCAAACACCGTGAGAGGCTGCATACCGCAAACCAACCCCTGCGAACCGAATATTTGCGGGGTTGGTGCAATCTGCGATCCCAGTAGAACGCCGCCATGCTTGTGCCCACATGGAGCTGTTGGAAATCCTTACAAGAGTTGTTCAGGTATAAAATTGAGTAATCGAACATATGACAGATTATGAACAAATAATCTGTTTTTTCATATTGCTTATGTTTATTTATTGTTAACGTAGTTCTAAAGAGTAAATTGTTTTGTACAAGTCATTTTCTGGTTCAGAAATTAGAAAAAATAATCCAAACATTTTATTATTTTAATGTTACATGAAAAATAATTATCAATTTTCACTGTTTACAGATTCAATTGTATCCCTTTGTCAACCGGGCCCATGTGGTGAAAACTCCGATTGTTACATAACTGACAACAAGGAATATTGTTACTGCAGATATGGCTTCTACGGTGACCCATATCAAGGGTGCCACGAGCCACCACGAACTCCATGTCAGCCAAATCCATGCGGTCGTAACGCCGAGTGTAGAATCACCCCTGACAACCAAGCACTATGCGAGTGTCAGTCTGGCACTTCCGGTGATCCATCTAGTCCCAATGGCTGCGACAGGCCAGAGTGTCTGTCGGATGATGAGTGCTCTACAAATCAAGCTTGTATAGCGTACAGATGTCAAGATGCATGCATAGGTGCTTGTGGTATCGATGCCGACTGCCACGTAGATAATCACCATCCTCTATGCAGTTGTCGACAAGGCTTAGAAGGAAATCCTCTCACCAGATGCTACAAACCTTACGGGCCACCAGAGCCCACTCCTTGCTATCCAAGCCCTTGTGGCCACAATACCATATGCCAGGTTATCGGTGAAAGAGCTGTTTGCTCGTGTCTACCCGATTTCTTAGGTGACCCTCAAACTGGCTGCAGACAAGAGTGCAGCATTAATTCGGATTGTTCCAACGATCAAACTTGCCTCAACAATAAGTGCGTTTACCCATGTGACTTGGGCTCAGTTTGTGGTATCAACGCGCACTGCAAAGTTTCCTACCATACACCCACCTGTGAATGTGACGATGACTTTTTCGGAAATCCGTACATCAGATGCATGCAGAGACGTAAGTATCTTGAATATAAACTTATAAACTTTTCAACTATTATTGAACGTTGAATGAACTTGGATTATATGATGCATGTACTTGTCTAGTTATTTTTAATCGATTATTCTTTCGATTTTCTGATGAAATACTTTTTTTACTTTAGCACCAATCACGACAGATGGCCGGAATGTCACTAGACCCTGTCAACCATCACCATGTGGAGATTATAATGCTTGCACAGATTTCACTGGTACAGTTGCTATGTGTGGCAGCTGCAATTATCCAGATAATCTTCATAACCCGTACTGCAAACCAGAATGTTTGTGCAATGCCGACTGTCCGTTTGATCTGGCTTGCACAGGCTGGAAGTGCGCTGATCCATGTTTAGGTTCATGCGGTGAGAATGCACTCTGTCAAGTCATTTTACACACCCCCGTGTGCAGCTGTCCTTCTGGACTCAATGGGGACCCATACAGAGGCTGCTATCAGGATCGCCCGAATGACATTGATGCATGCAGCATAGCTCAATGTGGAGCGAATGCAAGATGCGTCGAACAAAATGGTGTAACTACTTGTGAATGTGAACCAGAATACTACGGAAATCCTTACATGGCTTGTCATTTGGAATGCCTACAAAACTCGGATTGTAATCTCGATCAAGCCTGCTCAAACCACAAATGTATCAACCCTTGTGAAGGCTCTTGTGGTGGTGGAGCATCTTGTGATGTCGTAAACCACTCACCAATCTGCTACTGCGATGGGGATTCCACCGGGAATCCTTTTGTACATTGCACACATCTTCCATATGGTAAGTCTTGAATTCACAATGAATATTGAATCAATTTCGAATGATCGATCATTTATCAAATTTAATTTTTCGTTCCTTAGGACCACCAGCACCACGACCTACATCATGTGATCCATCCCCGTGCGGACCGAACAGTAGATGTACAATGTCTCCTCAAGGATATTCGACTTGCTCTTGTTTACCTGGTTTTAGAGGAATTCCACCACTTTGTAGTCCAGAATGTGTGGTCAGCTCTGATTGCTTACAAATACAAGCTTGTGTTAACATGAAATGTGTAAATCCTTGCAATGGTGTTTGTGGACACGGAGCTCTTTGTTCAGTAATTAACCACAACCCCATCTGCAGTTGCCCTTACGGACATAGTGGAGATCCATTCTCTAAATGTGTTCCGGATGAAGCTCCTAGTAAGTTAAAAAATGATTGAAGCAATCTCTTAATTTCGAATTATCATTATATTTTCTCTAAAAATTGAACTTGTTTCTTTTAGGAGACGACACAACGCCATGTAGTCCAAGTCCTTGTGGACCTCATTCTGTTTGCCAAGTGAAAATGGGAAGACCGGTTTGCTCATGTCAAAGTAATTTCATTGGTAGTCCACCCGATTGCAGGCCGGAATGTTTGATCAGCCAAGAATGTTCGATCGACATGGCTTGCGTATCTTTCAAATGCATACAACCTTGCCCCAACAGCTGTGGACCAAATTCAGATTGTACAGTGATAAATCATACCCCATATTGTTCTTGCAAACTTGGATTTGAAGGCGATGCTTTTGTGGGTTGTACTCCCAAAGCAGGTAAAATATTTTTCTTAAAATTTCATATATTTGGGAACAATGAATTTGAGCATAATCAATGTTTTCTCGCGTATATTAGCATTACCATCAGTACCTGTCAATCCTTGCGACACTCTGAACTGCGGAAATAATGCCCTCTGCACCATTCATGATGAGGTGCCTAGATGTAATTGTATTCCACCTTACATCGGCAATCCCTACAGTGGATGTAGACCCGAGTGTATGATGAACTCTGACTGCTCGAGTAACTTGGCATGTATCAATCAGCATTGCCGTGATCCATGCCAAGGTGTTTGTGGCGTAAATGCCGTATGCGAAGTTATAAATCATATTCCCAGCTGTTCTTGTTTGCCAGGATACACGGGTGAACCATTCCAATCATGCGTCATAGAAATTCCTAGTGAGTATTGATATCTATGATACCAATAATAATTCCAATGATGGGTTTATGCAATGTTTTATACTCTTGCAGAAATTGATACGACACCATGCTCCCCAAGTCCGTGCGGGCCTTACAGCGTCTGTCGTGTTCAAAGTGAACGCGCAGTTTGCTCGTGCAGTCCTGGATTCATAGGATCACCTCCCAGTTGTAGGCCAGAATGTTTGGTTAGCTCCGAATGCTTATCACATTTGGCTTGTATCAATCAAAAATGTACAGATCCATGTAGAAACGCATGCGGGTTGAATGCTCATTGCATAGTAAGCAATCACAACCCAATTTGCAGTTGTCCAAGAGGCTTTACTGGGGATCCATTTTCGAAATGCGATCGAGGTAAGTGTAATCAATTGAAAATCGAAGGAATATCCCTTAAAATCATTATAATGAAAAAGTTACTGATGAACTATTTTGGTTACAGAAGCAGAACGAAAGGATCCGTGTCGGCCATCTCCATGCGGACCAAACGCCGCATGTCTAGTACAAGATAATAGGCCAATTTGTTCATGTGATCGTGGAATGATAGGAGCCCCACCCAACTGCAGGCCTGAGTGTTTAATTGATCAAGATTGCCCAAGTTATTTAGCTTGTGGACAGAACAACAAATGTTCAGATCCTTGTGTTGGAGCCTGTGGAGTGAATGCAAAATGCTCCGTTCATAATCACAAAGTTGAATGTCAATGTTTCGAAGAATTCGAAGGAGATCCTTATACCGGATGTTCGAAGAAACGTAAGAATCATATCACATGATTTTTCTCCAAGATTTTTCACAACACTTATTTTTCACTAATCTTATTATTAAAATTATTCGTTATTCATTTATTGCAGCACTCATAATAGTCGTTCCGGACCCTTGTAATCCGTCGCCTTGTGGTCTGAACGCAATTTGCTCAGAAAGGAACGGAGCTGGTTCATGTACATGCCCATCTGAATATATTGGAGACCCTTATGTAAGTTGCAGACCAGAATGCGTTCAGAATAATGATTGCCCGCACTCAAAGGCTTGCATCAACAACAAATGTAAAAATCCGTGCACCGGAGCTTGTGGGCTCAATGCAGAGTGCCAAGTTTTTAACCATCAGCCAACCTGCAACTGTCTGTCTGGTTATACTGGAGATCCTCTGAATGCTTGCCACGTTCCACCACCACGTAAGATAGTTGCCATGCATTTTTATATTACTTTTTTACAAACAAGTTTCTCTTTTCATTACTTTTTTAACATCCCGAGATCAAATGTATTATATTTGTGTTATATTTCGATCACTTAAGTATACAGAAATATAATAAGAGCAATATTTCTAGAAGTCATTTTGGAAGTTTCCACTCAATCTTATAAACTTTCCAAAACTTATTCTAATGTGAATGCTTTTGTTTTTGTAGCACCTCCAGAACCGAGACCATGTGATCCGTCACCTTGTGGCGCATACAGCATCTGTCGCGCCGTAAATGGGCATCCAGTATGTACGTGTCAGCAAAATTATATCGGAAGTCCACCTAATTGTCGACCAGAATGTGTTGTTAGCACCGACTGTCCACAAAACAAGGCTTGTATAAATCAACGTTGCGAAGACCCTTGCACACAAACATGTGGCACAGGTGCCAACTGTCAAGTCGTACTCCATAACCCAGTATGCACGTGCCCCGAAGGCCGTGAAGGTGATCCACTTTATCAATGCCGAGAACGCACCAATACAGGCCCACCATATTTGCCACCTGAATCAAACAAGAATCCGTGCGCCAACTCGTTCTGCGGACCGAATTCCCAGTGCCGAGTGATCGACGATGTGCCTGCTTGTTCTTGTCTACCGAACTTTGTAGGCAGACCTCCGAACTGCCGACCCGAATGCCTGATCAACGAAGAATGCCCGGGTAATCTTGCTTGCCAGAACGATCGCTGCATTGATCCATGTCCTGGTTCCTGTGGCGTCAACACCATATGCAACATAGTAAAGCACAAGCCTGTGTGCATGTGTGACGATGGCTATACAGGAGATCCATTCCGAGGCTGTGACCCTACCTATACGATTCCGCCAACGACCGAACGACCAACACCATGCAACCCTTCGCCGTGTGGTGCCAATGCTGTATGCAACGAGCGCAATGGCGTCGGAGCATGTACTTGTTTGCCCGAGTACTTCGGTGACCCGTACACCGGTTGTAGACCCGAGTGTGTTACCAACTCGGACTGTGATCGCATGACGGCGTGCATTAATAACAAATGCATCAACCCTTGCCAAAACGTTTGTGGTCCTAACGCTGTTTGTCGTGTGATCAACCATGCTCCATCGTGCGTTTGCTTACCGGACTACGTTGGTGACCCCCTCAATGGCTGTGAGCTTCAGGGCAAGGCGGAGGTCGTGGATGCGTGTGAGCCATCACCTTGCGGACCCAACAGTAACTGCCGCACCCTCAACAATCATGCAGTATGCTCGTGTCAAGCAGGTTTCGTAGGATCACCACCTTCCTGCCGACCTGAATGTTCCATTAGCTCCGAGTGCTTGCAGAACAAAGCTTGTATCAACAACAAATGTCAAGATCCATGCCCGGGCACCTGCGGTCAAAATACCAAGTGTACAGTGCTCAATCACAATCCCATTTGCAGTTGTTTACCCGGATATGAGGGTGACCCATTCAGTCATTGTGCAAAGAGCGAGAGTACGACCCTGCGGTCGCGGGTCAACCCATGCAGTCCGAACCCTTGTGGACCCAACTCCCAATGCCGAGAAATAAACTCACAACCCGCTTGCTCGTGTCTGCTGAACTTCATGGGTAGGCCACCAAACTGCAGGCCGGAGTGTACCCAGAACTCGGAATGCTCCAGTACAGCGGCTTGTGTGAATCAAAAATGCAAGAATCCATGTACAGGAGCTTGTGGTGACTCAGCCAGGTGTTCTGTTGTTAACCATTCACCATTGTGCAGCTGTCCCGAGGGTTACATCGGGGATGCACAAATTGGATGTACTCTTCACGTACCGAGTGAGTATACATTTACTGTTCTTGTAACTGAACTTCCTAATTCAGTATAATAAAAAATAGTGAACTGCTCTTTTTCATCAGTAAATTATTAATTCATTTAATTGTCTACCTACTAAACAATTTTGCACGTGCATTTTGTATATATCTAAATAATAATTTATAGCAACCGAAGAACCTCCCCCAAATCCATGTGTACCAAATCCATGCGGACCCAACGCGCAATGCCGTGAACGCAATGGTGCTGGTGCGTGCGCCTGCCTACCCGACTTTTTCGGAGACCCATACGACAGCCAACAAGGATGCCGCCGTGAATGCGAAGCTAACAATGACTGTGCGTCTCATTTGGCTTGCATTAGTTACAAATGCGTGGATCCCTGTCCGGGCACATGTGGCGATGGAGCTATCTGTTTGGTACAATCGCACATACCCAAGTGCGCCTGTCCAACTGGCAGCACTGGTGATCCGTACTTCCATTGCGATACAACCAAAGGTGAGACATTACTTTTTGTTATTATATTATAATTTTTTTTCTCTCCACAGTTTAAACTCTCTGAATAAATTCAGAAACTAAATAATGATTCACATTGAAGATATGAATGATAAAAATACGTTATATTTTATTGAGTATTTTACTCGATATAATTGACATTGATATACTTACGCAAACGAGTTTATTTTAAGATTCAAATTCACCAAATTTCATCGTTCTATTCTGATCCGTTCTCTTTGAATTGATTTATCTATATTTTATTCCTATCCTGTACGTAAGTTTACGATAATTTATCTCACAGCACCAGAGCCACCGACCGATCCATGTTCGCCTTCCCCTTGCGGCCCAAACAGCAAGTGTAGAACAACCAGCGGTGGACCTGTGTGCACATGCCTACCAAACAATATTGGCACACCTCCCAACTGTAGACCGGAATGTCGTGTCAGTGCAGAATGCCCCGTCAATGTGGCTTGCATAAACAACAAGTGTGCTGACCCATGCCCCAACACATGCGGCTTGAATGCTCAGTGTATAACGAAAAATCACAGCCCTATTTGTACATGTCCACCTGGCTTCACAGGAAATCCATTCTCTCAATGCGTAAGAGATGGTAAGTTTGATGATAATATAAGATATTAATATCATAGACATTTTAGTACTAGTGCTCATAACATCACTGAGAAACTTTTATACTGGAAGCAATTGGAATCCAATTGTACCGGCCGGAAATTCCTATTGATTTGGTGCCCTTCAGGTTTTGAACATTTATTTGATATATTTCATGTAATAATGTGAAATTTGGGTTAAAAACTAGTCCGTATCACTAATTTTATAAATTAAATGAGTGATAATTCAAAAATAAAAATATTTAATAATTTTTTTTAAATAATTGGGCTATTTGGGTTATTTGAACATGAATCGGAATTCCACTTCAGCGAAATTCGCATCGATGGAAATGCATTTCACTCTAGAAGCTATCTTATCGACGTGATCGAAGTAATCTCCGTCTAATTCGGGTAGCGGAAATCAATATTGAATCAATCGAATTTGATTCAATGGTATAATACCGATCACTTCCAACATCAAAGTTGTAGTTACTATAATATAAGTATGAGTGACATAACGAAATCTGATTTTGTTCGATACATGAAAAGATCCGTGAATTTTATAAATTCTATCTTTGGGATAGTCCACCAAGCCCGATAAAATTTATAATTCTTCGTTTGAAACTTGTGGACGTTAGAAGAATAATTATTTGATCCGTGAATTAACTTTGAGTAACATGTGAATTTTGAAAATGTTCAGTGCCAATCGAAGCGGCAACAGAGCGACCACCGTCGTGCACCCCATCACCCTGTGGTCCAAACTCGCAGTGCCAGATCATATCTGGCAATCCAGCGTGCTCTTGCTTGCCAAACTACATCGGAGTCCCACCCGACTGCCGACCCGAATGCGTTCTCAGCTCCGAGTGTAGCAGCGAGCAAGCCTGCGTCCAAAATAAATGTCAAGACCCTTGCAGCGGTTCCTGCGGACTCTACGCTCAGTGTCATGTTAAATCCCACATCCCAGTCTGTACCTGTCTTGAAGGTTTTACTGGAGATCCATTTTCACAGTGTACTCCTACGCCAATAAGTAAGTTATTTCTTCGGAATCGAATATATTTCAGTATACGTATAACGACTTTTCTCTTTGTATGTCCTTCTATGGGCTAACTAGGCTCTTGTGCAATTCTAGCTTATTGGAATTTCCTGATAATTAAATTATTCACTTTGATGATGATTATCTTATTGTTCTGTTCAACTCGAAATTATTGCTAGTTAAATGCTCAATAGATTAAGGGGGGATATACAGTTCGAACGAGAAAAAAAACTCATTTTTGAAAATCGTTTTTCAAGGGTAGTTTTTAATCAAATCTATCGAAAATTTTTGACAGTTATAAGTTGATCCATGTAGTATACAAAAATATTTTTTTTAAATTTTTTCTAACAAAATGGCGACCCTTAGATAACGTTCAAAAAGTACCTCTATTTTGCTTGTGCCGGCTCTCCTGGTCGCAATTTTGATCGGAAATAAAAAAATCAAAAAAATTTACATTAATTACATTCACAGTTAGTAGATGAATTATCGAAAAAAAATTAAAAAAAAAATTTGCACTTTTGGCGTATCTTTTTCGAAAAACTCAATTTTTTTCAATTTTTTTCCCGCCATTTTCTCACATTTTTCCATATTTAATAATAAAATATTACAATAATTTTTAATTAATCTGATAGGTAATACTATAATAAAGAAATTCTATAAGTTTCAGCTCAATCGGATAATTAGTTTTCGAGTTATCACCGGCATAAACTCCAAAAATGCAGTTATGAGAAAAACGCGTTGAAAGTTTTAAATTACCGTTAAATCGTACTTACACTTCATTCGCAATCCCTTGGAAAAAACACTTGGAGTTCGAATTTCGAAGAAAGGGATTCAGGAGCATGTTCTACGGGAAATTTACTAACTTTTTATGAAAAAAAAAAAATCGAATTTTTTTTTCATTCGAACTGTATATCCCCCCTTAATGAATTAAAGACAAGCCATACGCAAGCATTAACAAAAATGGTATTTCTGCAGCACCGGCAGTGCCACCAAACCCATGCAATCCTTCGCCATGCGGACCGAACGCGGTATGCAACAATGGCGATTGCGAATGTCTGCCAGAATACGTAGGCAATCCGTTCGAAGCTTGCCGACCAGAGTGTATCCTCAGCACAGAATGCCCACGGGACCAGATGTGCATCAAGAACAAATGCAAAAATCCGTGCCCGTCAACTTGCGGCTCGAACGCTCAGTGCGATATGATAAATCATATCCCAGTGTGCTCGTGTCCAATCGAATTCGAAGGTGATCCCTTCATTGGGTGTCGCAAGAGGAAGAAGATCCCTACGCCAGTTCCTATGGATCCATGCAACCCTTCGCCTTGCGGACCGAACAGCGTCTGTAAGAAGAACCAAGACCATGCTGTGTGCTCTTGTATCGTCGGTTACATCGGCTCACCGCCGTCTTGCAGGCCTGAGTGTGTTGTCAGCTCTGAGTGTTCCGCCACAAGGTCGTGCGTTAACTACAAATGTACTGATCCTTGTCTGGGCTCATGTGGTTTGAATGCTCGCTGCGAAGTCATCAATCACTCGCCAATTTGCAGTTGTTTGCCTGGCCAAACTGGTGATCCATTCAAGAGCTGTTTCGAAATTCCAGGTATTTACAAATCTGCTTATTATGCGTTTGGGAATTTGCCTCGATAAAGAATTAGATCTTTGAATTCCATCAATATCTTTATATACTGAAAATTAAATATTGGCTTTGATATCAAATCCAAATCGGCTAAATTACTATATTTCCCTGAAGTTTCACATGCATGACCTCATTTCAATTTCATTTCCCTAGTGACTCCAATGCCAAAGAATGAAGAAGACTGTGAATGTGGACCTAATTCGATCTGCAGACGAGTACAGGGTCACCCGACGTGTGCATGCTTGGAAGGCTACGTTGGCAATCCTCCCAACTGTCGTCCAGAGTGTTTGATCAACCCCGACTGCCCGGCAAGTCGAGCATGCATTAACGAAAAATGCCAAAACCCGTGCGAGGGCTCGTGCGGAGAGAACGCAGAGTGTACAGTGACGAACCACGCAGCTATCTGTACCTGCTCCCGAGGTTTCACTGGCAATCCGTTCGTGCAGTGCGTACCTGTGTTGGAACCCGAACCGAACCCATGCGAACCATCGCCTTGTGGCTCGAACGCTGTCTGCCAGCGTAGGGACAATGCGGGCTCGTGCACCTGTATCGAAGACTATCACGGCAACCCATACGAAGGCTGTCAGCCCGAGTGTACCCACAGCTCAGATTGCCAGACTAACAAGGCTTGCTTGCGCAACAAGTGCGTGGATCCATGCCCGGGAATTTGTGGCCCCAACGCTCAATGCTACGTCGTCAATCACATACCAACTTGCACTTGTCAACCTGGTTATGCAGGTGATCCATTCATCAGCTGCGCTTTCGAGCCTGGTAAGTTTAAAAGCTTGCATCTACCCATTACTTTGAAATTTTCAATAGCAAAGAAATAGATGTGTGTTTCCAGTAGTCCTTGATGCGCAATTGATTCATTAGGTTGAATCGATAACGTGACATGTCTTCTGTTTCTTTCAATCGAAATTCATTTCGTACGAATAAAATGTATTATTATTATGTCGATTCTCTTAACTTTGCAGTTACTCCGGCGACTGTCATGGATCCATGCAACCCATCTCCTTGTGGTCCTTACAGTATATGCCGCAATATCAATGACAAGCCAGTATGCACGTGCCAAGAATCATACTTCGGATCACCACCAAACTGCAAACCGGAATGTTTGGTTAATTCTGAATGTCCGCAAAATCGTGCTTGTTACAAGAATAAATGTAACGACCCATGTCCCGGAACATGTGGTATTGGAGCCTTGTGCAGAGTCATCAATCACAATCCACTTTGCAGCTGTCCAACAGATACTATTGGAGATCCGTTCTCAAGATGTTACGATGAACGTAAGTGCCTTTTTCCATCTCTGAATAATGGAATAGTTGATTTATTTGAGTCTTTAGAATATAATTTAATTTTGGAATATTTCCTTATAGCCGCACCTCCACCGCCTAAAGCAAGTGATCCATGCCTTCCTAACCCTTGCGGAGTTTATGCCGAATGCCGAAAGGTTGGAGATCAAGCAGCATGTACTTGCAAAAGCAACTATGTTGGATCTCCACCGAATTGCCGACCAGAATGCGTAGTAAACACCGACTGTGCCTCTGATCAAGCTTGCATTTCCGAAAAGTGTAGAGATCCATGTGCTGGCTCGTGTGGGCAAAACGCGGATTGTCGCGTCCAAAATCATATTCCAACATGTTTCTGTCAGCAAGGCTTCACGGGAGATCCCTTCAGTCTCTGCTCGCCAGTTGAAGGTACTTGGCAAATCAATAAATTCGATAATTTTCAACAGATTCACAGATCTTATCAATCATGAATATTTCTCAGATACACCACCAGTATCGAAGGATGTCTGCCAATGTGGTGCCAATGCGCAGTGCGAAGACGAGATTTGCAAGTGCTTACCGAACTATCTTGGCGACCCATACGTCGCATGTCGACCAGAATGTACTATCAATTCTGAATGTTCTCGAAGTAAAGCCTGTACCAATCAACGTTGCAGAGATCCCTGCATCGGCACGTGTGGTGACAATGCAAAATGTAACGTTGTGAATCACATTCCAATGTGCAGTTGTCCATCAGATATGAGTGGCAATCCATTCGTGAAATGTAGACGAGTGAACAAAGGTAAATTATATAGAATTTTGGATTGAAAAAATAATTTTATAGATTTTGGACCGCATAAAATTTCAAAATCATGATAGACTCATCTGTGTGATGTGAATATATTCAAAACTAAACGTACATTGCTCTCATGTATAAATTATGGTTGTATCCCACAATGTAATATGGATTTGTTTCATTTGCTTCTAGTTCCAATCACCCAACCATGTTCACCGTCACCGTGTGGGCCAAACAGCGTTTGCAAAGTTGTTGAGAACCACGCGGTCTGCTCTTGTCAACCTACGTTCACCGGCAGTCCGCCGGCTTGCAGGCCCGAATGTGTTGTCAGTTCAGAGTGTCCTCTGGAACAAGCTTGTCTGAACAACAAATGTCAGAACCCATGTCCGGGATCATGTGGTCAGAACGCCAAGTGCCAAGTCATAAATCACAATCCGATATGCAGTTGTTACGAACGATACACGGGTGATCCGTTCACGAATTGTTACCCTATCCCAGGTGAGTTTTGTCTCCATTATATATCAATCAAGCGAATTTGCATCGAATTTTTTAAACAGAGGGGATATTTTTCTAGTAGTGTCAAATAAATCTTGTCTTCAGCTGGTTCGTATTTGATTTTGTTGTAGTCAACATAACCGAATGCATTCATTCGCTAATTTCCCCCGACTACACACAATTAAGCGCAAATTAAAATAATTCGAAACGAACTAACAACATTGTACAGTCATTGTTGAAACTGTTTGTAAAACTACTGAACATATTAGACTAGACTGAACTAATGTTCAGAATAATTTTTCATTTCGATCAACCGTTATCACTCGATTCAATGCTCCTATGGAAAGTCGAAAGAAAACCAACGACCAAGACTCATGGTGACATATGCGTATTTCAGTGAAACCAATCCAGCCGGAGAATCCGTGTGTACCGACGCCATGTGGGCCGAACTCCGAGTGCCAAGTTCGTGGCGACTCGTTCGCGTGCACGTGCTCGCAGAACTACGTGGGCGTGCCACCAAACTGCCGACCGGAGTGCACGATCAACCCCGAGTGCCCGCCGCATCTAGCGTGTATGCAGCAGCGCTGCAAGAACCCGTGCGACGGCGTTTGCGGCGTAAACGCCCAGTGCAGCGTAGTCAATCACAACGCGGTGTGCACGTGCCTCGACACGTACGAGGGAGATCCATTCACGCAGTGCCAGCCTGTCACCGGCAAGGGTGAGTACAAAACCTCCCTCGCTATCTCGTGTGTGGTGATTGCTGTTTCTTCTTCTCTTCGTTTCTTAACTTCCTCTTTGCATGCTCGAAGTACAGGTAAGTGGCCAGTGTTATCTCCTGTCAACTCTCCTTTTCGCTGCGTCTTTTCTGTATCTCTCGCAGACTACTGCTGCATGGAGTGATTTCGTCGACCAGATGCTGCGATACCAAACTGCGATGCGCTATATATCATAAGGCTACTGCGTTTAACTACTCAAGAGCTTCGCTGACAATTTCGCAAAGCGCCTGCGAGTTCAGTCTCAGCGACTTACCCCTTTCCTCCCTGAATTGACATGGATTTACTATTAGAGTTAAGGTGGCTTTATCTACGATTTTCACATGATTGAAACTACCCTATACCTCATCAGCGACAATTACCCTTTGCGTTTGCATATAATGATATGAGTATGGTATAATTACGTCTGTGACGTTCTCATCATATTGCTTTGGGAAAGACTGAATATAATATTTGGCTGTGATACAGTAATGTATCATTTTCACCAAAGATAACCAAAGAAATTTCTGGGATTTCCAGAATCTATATTAATTTTAACTATTTAAAAGTAAATACCTGAAATACTTTCCAAGTATAAGATTATTTACTTCTCTGGCTACTAAGTAACTGATTTATTTATGCAATGCTTGATAAGTCGCTGGCATATTATTAATACATCAAGCAATTTTTACTTATAATATACTGATACTCAGCATTCTACCTACAAAAAAACACTCTTGTCTACAATGCAGCGTATAAAATCTCTTATAACATTTTATAATATTAACAACTGACTGCGTTAAAATTCACCATTAAAAACCTACTCACCCGCAACAGCTGTGATAAATTCACAGTTTTATTATGATCTATTAATTTAACGGCCATATACTATGAGCAATAATCATCTACTTCCCTGGTAAATACGATGCGATTAACATGAAAGCCGGAATTATCTGGGCTTCACAGTTTCGAAAAATACTATTCTTATGACCTCTCAACAATTTCATCCATAATTTTCATTCTTATCTTCCATTTAAACAAATATAATCAATATTATTGAACAATAAATAAAAATAAACGATACAGCACTTAATAACTAATTATAACTCTAGGAATTTTTATGGTTCTTGCTACATGAAAGTTTCACAAGATAAACGATTGAGAAGTATATGCAAAATCAGCAGATAAGCTGGAAGTTCAGTTGAAATATTCACGAGAAATATCACCTCCAGAAAAAAACTTTTCATTTTTCATCCATCGCAAATTTCTCAACGTTTCTCAAAGATATTTTTGACGCACGAATTATGAATTCCTATATGAGATACGTGAAAATAGACAAAATTATAATTTTTATCAGGATACCTTCCACCAGCGATGATAAATCCATGCAACCCATCTCCATGCGGTTCAAACGCAATTTGTCGTGTGCAAAACAACGCAGGTTCATGCGTATGTAAAGATGATTGCATGGGAGACCCTTACGTAGCCTGCAAACCTGAGTGTACAGGCGACTGGGATTGTCTTTCATCGCGGGCTTGCATCAATTTCAAATGCCAAGACCCTTGCCCGGGAGTTTGTGGTGTCAATGCCCAATGCCGCCCTGTCAACCACGTACCAATTTGCGATTGTCTTTACGGATATACTGGAGATGCATACAGACTTTGTACACCTCTTCCCAGAAGTAAGATTTCTCTCACGAAATAACACGTAACCCGTACATTCATTACATTAGATAAATCTATCAATTGATTGATTCTCAAAATTTCTCGTTTTTAGTAACATTATATTTTGAGAAATACATGCTATTCAGTTAGAAAAATCGCGCGAACATGTAAAATCATTGATTCAAAAATTTGGAAAATTCTACTATAAAATTTGTAATCAATTTCCAATAGATTACTTTCAATCCACTTAATTATTTTCTATATATTGCAAATGATGGATAGATACATTTGTAAAACATTCTTTGCACATAACCAGTACCAGAAACTCCCTGCAATCCTTCACCCTGCGGGTTATGCAGCAGATGCCAGGCAGTGAACAACCAAGCGGTTTGTTCATGCTTGGACAATTGCATAGGAAGTCCTCCAAATTGTCGTGCCGAATGCACCGTTAACGAAGAGTGTGGATCTCATCAAGCCTGCATCAATCAGAAGTGTGTCTCTCCTTGCCCCGGCAACTGTGGGTTGAACTCACAGTGCAAAACTATAAATCATAGTCCAATATGCATTTGTAGTCCAGGTTTCACGGGAGATCCCTTCACAAGATGTTTCCCTCATCCAAGTAAGATTGAAGAGAAAAAAATATCATGCTCTAGCCCTTTCCTAACTGAATAATATTTTCAACTCTACATCACCATAAACTCTTCAGATTAATCCCTAATTTTTCTTATGAATTCAAATTCTGTAGAAGCAAATTGAATTTATTGATATGATAGTCCTTTTGTAATAAGTGAAATTCTTATCAAAAAGTCCAATTGATCGGAAGTCGTTTAATATGATTCATGTTACTTGATACGTAAAACGTTATCTCGGGTGCATTTCTTGAACGAGCGTTTTATGAGTTCTCACAACATAAAATATTGTAAACAACTGGTGCGTTCAATTTTGATCATTTATGTGAACGTTCAACACTCGTCGTCGTCTTCGCCGGCCACACGTGCGATATACTATTATATGGTTTTCTTTTCCACATCAAAAAACCATTCGGAAAATATTCAACACAGTTTCGAAATGTCAATACTTTCAATTATCTTCTCTCTGTATCAAACCAGAACCGATACTATACCATGGTAAAATCGTCTAAGGTTTTAAATATTGAAGTCAGAAAGAAGGTTACTATCTAGACGTTACTAACTTTTCCGGAGTTGGAAATCATATTGCTAAAACATTATATCCCCATACACACACAGTGGTAGATGACAGCCAAGTGATACCAAGGCCATCAAACAATCCATGCCTACCTACGCCCTGCGGATCTTACGCTAACTGCAACAGTAACGAAGGTTTTCCCTCGTGCGCATGTTTGCCGCACTGTATGGGTTCACCGCCAAATTGTCGACCCGAATGTACTGTTCACTCGGATTGCCCTATGCATCTCACGTGTCAAAATGAGCGCTGTCGTGATCCTTGCGTCGGATCCTGTGGCTATAATGCACACTGCAGTGTGCACAATCACGTGCCAGTTTGCACTTGCACTCCAGGATACACAGGAGACCCTTTCTCCAGTTGCTATGCGAAACCAACAAGTAAGCGAGCGTTACACTCACTACTAACTCCACCTCTCTGGAATTCTTTTAGAAATGTTCATACAAAATTAATAAGTAAACTCGTTAACAAATTCACTTGCACTTTTCTACATTTTTACGAGAACAATTTTCAATGTAGCTACCGCGCCAGTCGTATACGATGACCCTTGTATTCCAAATCCATGTGGCTCAAATGCTCAATGTTACAATGGAAAGTGTTATTGTGAACCCGATTACCAAGGGGACCCTTACTACCAATGTCGTCCAGAATGTGTGTTGAATACGGATTGTCCGTCGAACAAGGCCTGTCAGAATCAAAAATGCATCGACCCCTGCGTTGGGGCCTGTGCTTCGACCGCAGTTTGCAATTGTTATAATCACGTTATCACGTGTAGTTGTCCACTTGGAATGACAGGAAATGCCTTCATTCACTGTACCCCTGTAACAGGTATGAACGCAAAAAAATGTCTAGACATTGCTTGAGACTTTCGAAATTGTAGCATGATTCTCTCGTTCAGTAGTGATTTGCTTAAAGTTATTCATACTAAATGCTGTTTTATATCTTCGAAAACAAGAAGCAGAGTAATTGTTACTTTCTGGACGAGTCTCGAAGCAAGTCTTGTATTAATCTAATCGTTCGTAAAGGTAACTAAAATGATCACACACTTTCGATAGATATTCAAGTGAATATAAATCCATGCGTCCCATCACCCTGTGGACCCAACAGCCAATGTAACTCACACAACGGTCATGCGATTTGCGCTTGTATCCAAGGTTATCTCGGAAGCCCGCCAACTTGTAGACCTGAGTGCAGCGTAGATAGCGACTGCGCAACGGATGAAGCTTGCAGCAATCTCAAATGCAGGAATCCTTGCAAAGGAGCTTGTGGTCTACATTCTGATTGTCGTGTTTTGAATCACAGACCGATCTGTAGTTGTCCTATAAATTACACTGGTGATCCCTTCACTCGATGCACTCCCGATACAAGACGTAAGAAATTATTGAACTTTTCATGGCGTAGGTAATCAGATCAATATTAAATCATTTGATCAAGTTTAATTTATGTAATGAATTCAAGAATAAATGGTCATTTGTGATCAAATTAATGCTATGTTCTCTATGGATGAATTTAAACCTTGGTTGAAATTTTTGAAAATTCTTGTGCACGCATGCAACTATTTAGTATATTGTCAATTTGTTGATCTGATCATCTACTGATGGATTTAGAAACTAAATCATGAACTTAAAACTTAATTATTAACTGAATTCACTAGCATCCAACGCAGAAGTTGAAACTCCTTGTCCATCATGCGTTTGCGGTCCTAATGCTCAGTACCAATCGATCAACAACAACCCTTCATGCGCATGTTTGCCAGACTTTGTTGGCAACCCGCCTAACTGTAGACCTGAGTGCGTAAACAATGCTGAGTGTCCGACTTATCAAGCCTGCATAAATAACAAGTGTAACGATCCATGTGTCGGATCATGTGGCCAGAATGCTGAGTGTCACGTCGTCAGTCACACGCCCATGTGCGTCTGTCTTCAGGGCTATACTGGTGATCCGTTCACCATGTGCTTTGATAGGCCATGTAAGACAAACTTTTTTTTTATCAATTAACTCGAAGAATTTTAGGAAGTATATTACATCTAGTGGTACATCTAGTGGTATAAGATACGATATCAATTCCCTTCGTACTTTCAACTATGTTTGAGTTGCATTGACAAATGTAATGTACCAAGCTACTCGAAGGTTATTTGAATTTTAGTGAACCCTATACTCCAAAAACCTGGAGAGATGATTTGATAATTGAATGATCTTAATCCAACCATATATTACTGCTTATAACTAATTTTACCATATTATTTGAAGAGTTTACTTTAAGAATTTTATTGTAACCTTTTTAGCTGATCCTCCTGAGATACATCCCTGTATGCCATCCCCATGTGGACCTAACGCCATATGCAAAGAGTATAATGGTGTGGGTTCTTGTCAATGCCAGCCAGACTATTTTGGCAACCCATACGAAGGATGCCGCCCCGAGTGTACCCTGAATTCCGATTGCCTATCCAATGAGGCATGCGTGAATATGAAATGCCAGAACCCCTGTCCCGGTACCTGTGGCCAGAACGCCGAATGCCAAGTGATTAGCCACTTGCCCTCTTGCTCTTGCCCACCCGGATTTACTGGGGATCCATTTAGGTATTGTCGCCCCTACACACAACCAGCCAGTAAGTCTTTTGATAATTGTTCCACCAAACCACTGAGCAAGCACGATTCCCTTATTAATCAATATCGCCTTGCAGCTGATAAATCCACGCATAACACTGAAATCGTGCTCCAGCTTTTACCAATTATCATGAGTATTATGAGTTATCCATAAGAGCTTATTTAAGCTATTTAACCCTGACCTATTCACCTCAGCTTGCCATCCCGTGTTGTTAGAGTCGCAGAATGATGAAGACTCTAACTGATCATTTGAATGAACGTTTCTTGTAATTAGTGATGCAATTTGGTATCACTAGTTCATCATGATTTACTAGCCAAAAAGTCAGGTTTATTCTAGACTACTAAGAAAAATAACACCATCTTACTGTTCACCATTGCCTCGCATCAATTTTTTTATTAACAACCCCACGCACCTGAAAAAATAATAAAAGACTAGATCTTACAATATGCACCCAGTCGAATAACTACCCCACAAAGTTTAGATTTATAAACTTTTTTTGTGAACTGTAAAAAGGATTTCTTGCTTAATGTGACATTATTGCAGAAATTCTGTATGCTGTCTTGCTGTATGCTCTGTATGCTATTCATTGCATGAAATAATCGTTGAGAATACTTATTTTACAGTTTATGAATTGCACTCCTACTCAATAATCAACAATTAATAAATTAAGCCCCAATATTTGTCTAACACACCAAAGAATCTCACAAAATTGATAGGAGCGAATATCAAAAAATAAATACCAGCTATTACCAATTTTATGAAACACCACAACGCTAACCCGCAATTTATAAGTGCCTTTAAATACATAATAAGTGTTTGGATGGAATAAGGAAGTTTATAATCACCAAGTAGGTATATATATATATATATATGTGTTGATGTTATATGTAACTGAAAAATCTTGATTGAATTCGATTAATTTAAAAATGATGGAGTAGAAAATGAAAACTTCATAAATTTCAGTTTACGACACACCAACTGATCCTTGTAAGCCTTCAACCTGTGGACCAAACTCCAACTGTCGTGTTGTGAATGGTCAAGCCGTATGTTCGTGTCAGTCCACGTTCATAGGAACTCCACCCAACTGTCGACCAGAATGTGTTATGAATTCCGAGTGCCCTTTGAATCGGGCATGTATTAATCAGAGATGCGCAGACCCCTGTCCTGCTCCTTGTGGATTCAATGCCAATTGCAAAGTTATCAACCATAGTCCAATCTGCTCGTGCAAAACTGACTATACTGGCGATCCTTTCAGTAGATGTTTCTTTTTCGAGAGTAAGAAAATTGTGGCATTCCTAATCAAACTTCAGTTTAATGCTTAGATCTTTTTGAATTCTTGTTTTTTAACTTTTTTTCAATCCGTCATTTTTTTCTCATTTTATAATTATTTCAATTTTTAATTTTTTTGTGATGAATTTATTTGACACAAATTAGAATTGTTTTTAAGATATTGTATAAAAATGTTTCCAGAACCTCAAGTAGAATTAGATCCGTGCATACCATCTCCCTGCGGGCCTTATTCCGAATGCCGCAAAACTGGTACACTAGCATCTTGTTCTTGTTTACAAAATTACGTCGGAAGTCCCCCTGCTTGCAGACCAGAGTGCAGTGTACATTCTGATTGCCCAAGCGATCAAGCATGTATGAATTCAAAATGTCGAGATCCATGTCCTGGTTCATGTGGTGGCGATGCTATCTGTAGTTGTATAAATCATACACCTATTTGCACATGTCCACCATCTTATACTGGTGATCCATTCAGTTATTGTCGTCCAGCGCCTCCAATAACAGCTGAACCAAGTGAGATTCTCCTCATTGTAAATCTTTTCTCGAATTTTAAATCAATCTTCATTTTTAAATTTCTCAATATATATCAATCCCAGGCAACGACGACCCATGTTCTCCTTCTCCTTGTGGACCGAATGCTGTTTGTAATAATGGAGTTTGCTCTTGTATCAGTCAGTATCAAGGCGATCCTTACGTAGGTTGTCGGCCTGAATGTGTATTGAATACCGATTGTGCTCAAAACCAAGCATGTAGCAATTATAAGTGCATCGATCCATGCCCTGGTACATGCGGAATTTCAGCTTTGTGCAGTGTATATAATCATATACCTATATGCACTTGTCCTGAAAGAACTACTGGTAACGCTTTCGTAGCATGTCAGCCCAATGGTATGCCTGAGTTCCATTCATATCTTAATATTTATTGTAATTAAATACTAGTCACCCTTTCAAACGTATCATTGTTCAATAGTGGAAGTTACTCAGAGACCTTGTAACCCCTCACCTTGCGGACCAAATAGCGTTTGCCGTGAGATAAATCAACAAGCAGTTTGTTCCTGCATAATAGGATACTTGGGTAGCCCACCTTCATGTAGACCAGAATGCATTCAGAGTTCAGAATGTCCTCGCGATCGTGCGTGTAGTAATTTCAAGTGCATTGATCCTTGCAGCGGTACTTGCGGTATCCAAGCTCAATGCAAAGTCATTAATCACAATCCTATCTGTACTTGTCAACAACAATATACTGGAAATCCATTTGTTCGCTGCATGATAAGTAAGATGATCAATATACCTATCTCGTACTCAGTAGTCATTCTATCAAATTTCGGTTCAATTAATAATGAATTATTTCCATTAGTATCACCTATTGAAGACGAAATAACGAATCCTTGCGTACCATCGCCTTGTGGCCCGAACTCTATATGCAAAGAAACGAATAACTCGCCATCCTGTTCTTGTTTGGAGGACTTTATTGGAGTGCCACCTAATTGCCGTCCAGAATGTATTAGCAATAATGAATGCTCAAACAATTTAGCTTGTATTAATAATAAATGTAAAGATCCTTGTATTGGCTCTTGTGGTCCGAACGCTGATTGTCGAGTCGTAAGTCATACGCCTATGTGCTACTGTGCTGATGGATATACTGGAGATCCTTTCTCAAACTGTTACATAAAACCAAGTGAGACATGTTTCTTTATGATGTACAAAATACTCGCCAACTTCTTTTCTCAACCAAATTCATTTCTGCTTGTTAGTTGCTACGTATGCTGAAACTACCATTGACCCATGTATACCATCACCATGCGGTAGTAACGCCATTTGCAAAAAGCAAAACAATTTAGGATCCTGTACTTGTTTGGAAGGATACTTTGGCAATCCTTATGAAAACTGTCGTCCAGAATGTATTGTAAGCTCAGATTGTGCCGCGAACTTTGCATGCATTCGAAATAAATGTGTAGATCCATGCCCTGGAACTTGTGGATTGAATGCTGACTGTCAAGTAGTGAACCATATACCATCTTGTAGTTGTACTAATGGTTTCACTGGGAACCCTTTCAAATATTGTGATCGTCAGAAGGATGCTGGTAATTATGTTTTCCTCATTTTCGCTTCGTGTAGCCGATCTTCTCGGAAGACTCTGTTTTTTGATAATGAACAGTGTTCAGTTAACAATCTTCATTCAACATTATCCTATTAGCATCTTATTTGTTTTGAAGAGTTTTAGAAGATGAAATTGTCTCTAATGGTATTAATTGAATATTTCGGACCTATTAACTTACATGAAATTAATTTCCAGATCAATCAGAACCTTGCAAACCGTCCCCATGTGGTCCCAATAGTCATTGTCGAGCTGTTAATGGACAATCCGTTTGTTCTTGCTTATCTGGATTTATCGGCAGTCCCCCAGGATGTCGACCAGAATGTATAGTCAGTGCAGAGTGCTTACAAACCCAAGCATGCATTAATCAGAAATGTGTTAACCCATGCCCAGCATCATGTGGTCGCAATACCAATTGCATTGTCAACAACCATAGTCCATATTGCTCATGTAGGGATGGTTTTACGGGTGATCCATTTTCTTCTTGCGTACCTGTTCAAAGTAAGGAAAATTCCCCTTTGGAACGTTATTTTTCCATTTTGTTAATCAATGAAATTAAAAAAACAAATTAAATATTTACAGAACCATCGATTCCATCTCCTGCGCTCACTAACCCATGCATACCTTCGCCATGTGGCCCTTATGCAGAATGCCGTGATAATGGTGATTTTCCTTCTTGCTCATGCCAAGAAACCTATATTGGTAGTCCACCAAACTGTCGACCCGAATGTTCTATTCATTCCGAATGCTTGAGTAACCAAGCCTGCATAAACCAAAAATGTCAAGATCCATGCCCTGGATCGTGTGGTTATAATGCTGAATGTCAAATAATCAGTCACGTCCCAACATGTACATGTCCATCTGGTTATAGTGGAGATCCCTTTGTCAGTTGTATGCTTAAACCTCCTTTGGGTAAGTTGTAGAACAATTATTCGTTATTAATTTGATCAAAAATGACAAAAACTTAATATGAACAATTACAGAGGATGTTCAAATTGATCTCTGTAATCCATCGCCATGTGGGATTAACGCGGACTGTAATAATGGGCATTGTAGTTGTCGACCAGAATATCAGGGGGATCCGTTTGTCGAATGTCGTCCAGAATGCATTCTCAATTCGGATTGTCCTATCAATAAAGCTTGTATCAATAACAAATGCAAGGATCCATGCATTGGTATTTGTGGACTAGATGCAAAGTGTAATGTTTTCAATCACTTGCCAATGTGTAGTTGCCCACTTAAAACAACTGGCAATGCATTTATTTCATGTACCCCGATTCGAGGTATGTAAATACTCAAACTGAAGATTCGATGATAAGTAAAATACTGAAACCATTCGATTTATTTTTTTATTTTCTCGCCTAATAGAGCCAATCCATACAGAGCCATGTATGCCATCTCCTTGCGGATCAAATAGTGTATGCCGATCTGTAAATAATCATGCCGTTTGTTCATGTGTTATGGGATACATTGGAAGCCCTCCTAACTGCAGACCAGAATGTATTAGAAATTCAGATTGTAATAGAAATGAAATGTGCTCAAATCAGAAATGTATTGACCCTTGTCCTGGTACATGTGGAATAGGAGCTCGTTGTCAAATTATTAATCATAGTCCAATATGCAGCTGCCCTCAAGATTATACAGGGGATCCTTTCATAAGATGTTCAATATCACGTATGAAATGCAACTCTCTTTTGACGTTTGTATTTTTTTTCACTTCAATATATTTATTTTCTTCACTTATTATTTTTAGCGCAATATGAGCCCACACCTGAATTAAATCCTTGTTTACCTTCGCCTTGTGGATTAAATTCTATGTGTCGAGTCATTAATGATCAAGCTTCATGTACTTGTGCACCAGATTTTATTGGGTCACCACCAAATTGCAGAGCAGAATGTACTAGTAATAGTGACTGTGCTTTCAACTTAATTTGCCAAAATCGAAAATGTAAAGACCCATGCCCAGAAGTCTGTGGGCTTAATGCCGACTGTCATGTATTTAGTCATACGCCAATGTGTACTTGTTTAACAGAGTACACTGGTGATCCATTTACTCAATGTTATCCAAAACGTAAGCATTTTAATCATTACAAATATCTTGGTTATTTTGGATTTGATGAACTTACAACTGTTAAATTCACGATCTATCTTCAATTTTTATAGCAACGAACTCTTACTTACCTATCGCAACGCCATGCACACCATCGCCGTGTGGGGCGAATGCTATTTGTAAAGAAAATAATGGAGCTGGATCTTGTACTTGTATATCCGATTACATTGGAAATCCATACGAAGGCTGTCGTCCTGAGTGTTCAATCAATACAGATTGCTCCGCTAATCTCGCGTGTATCCGGATGAAATGCAAAGATCCTTGTCCCGGCACTTGTGGTCCGAACGCGATTTGTCAAGTTGTTAATCATTTGCCATCTTGTACATGCTTCTCGGGATATACAGGAGACCCTTTCACTTATTGCCGACTCGATACCCAAGGTATAAATAGTGAAACTTTCATTGATAAGAACTGTCTGAAAAGCGAATTTCTGTTAATATTCCAAATCTTTCTTCTTCATCCCACAGTCAATCAGAGTCCTACAGATCCATGTAGTCTCAATCCATGTGGACCTAACAGTGAATGTCGAATAAATAACGGGCAAGCTGTTTGTTCTTGCAAGCCACAATACATTGGAGTTCCACCGGGATGTAGACCCGAATGTACAATCAACTCGGAATGCTCGTTAAATCAAGCTTGTATCAAACAAAAGTGTTCAAACCCTTGTCTTAACGTTTGTGGTAGAAATGCCAATTGCAAAGTCATCAATCATAGTCCAATTTGTACTTGTGCCAATGGTTTTACTGGAGATCCATTTTCATCATGTTACCAGTGCGGTTAGTCCAATAGAATCTGTAACTGTAAATTTGAAAACGAAATCATTGTAACTCATAATTATTTTTTCATGTTGATAGAAGTTCCTACAATTGCTCAAGTCCAACCATGTGTACCTTCACCATGTGGTCCATATTCTGAATGCCTTGATATCGGTGGTAGTGCAGTTTGTAGATGTCAAGAAAATTATATCGGAGTAGCACCAAATTGTAAACCAGAATGTACGATAAATACGGATTGTCCTCTCAATCTTGCTTGTATACGTAATAGATGCTCAGATCCTTGCCCGGGTTCTTGTGGTTTCGAAGCGATTTGCTCAGTTTTCAATCATGTTCCTGGGTGTAACTGTCGAGACGGATATACCGGTGATCCTTTCTCTTCGTGTCAGCAAATACCACCTCGTGAGATGAAATTTCAATATAACACTATTCGCTAACACTAGTTTTTAGTATTATATTACGCATAAACATTTCAGAGCAAGATGTTATAGCAGATTCGTGTAACCCATCGCCATGTGGGTCTAATACTAACTGCAGAGATGGATTGTGTACTTGTCAATCAGACTTTTTTGGTGATCCCTACATAGGGTGTAGACCTGAATGTGTTAGCAATGAAGAATGTGCACAAAATAGGGCGTGTGTCAGAAACAAATGTATCGATCCGTGTATAGGCACCTGTGGATATAATGCAGAATGCTCAACTATTAATCATTTGCCCATGTGTAATTGTCCGTCTGGTACAAGCGGAAATGCTTTTATATCGTGTCAACAATACGAAGGTACCAATATACTACATTGAAAAAAAACGTCTCCATAAATTAAAAATAGAGTCTACAAAGATGTTTTTCTTTTTAGTTATCAATGCACACCCTTGTTCGCCATCGCCTTGTGGCCCAAATAGTGACTGTAGAGAAACCAATAGATTAGCTATATGTAAATGTATTCAAGGTTACATTGGCAACCCTCCAACTTGCCGCCCAGAATGTATAGTTAATTCTGATTGTCCTCAAAATCTGGCCTGCATAAATCAAAAATGCCAGGATCCATGTTCTGGGAGATGTGGTTTGAATACACAGTGTTTAGTGAAAAATCACAATCCTTTCTGTACCTGTATACAAGGATACGAAGGGAATCCCTTCGTTTCTTGCTCACTTATCAGTAAGGGCGATAATACATCAAATACATCGCCTAAAAAGTCAAGTCTAATAAAAACAATAACCTCGATTTTATTTTCAGTGCAAACCCCTCCGGAACCTGTAAACCCGTGTTACCCATCACCATGTGGACCGAATTCTCATTGTGAAATTGTAAATCAATTAGCATCTTGTTCTTGTTTGCCCGACTTCCAAGGAATCGCACCAAATTGTCGACCCGAATGCCTAACTAATGACGAATGTTCTAAACAGTTAACTTGCATCCAACAAAAATGTAAAAACCCATGCCCGAATTCTTGTGGTGACAATACTGATTGCCACGTGACAAACCACGTAGTGATTTGTCTGTGCAAATCAGGATTTACTGGGGATCCATTCATTCAATGCAATCCAAGTCCAAGTAAGATTCGCTTTCTTAATTTTAGCTCATAAATTTAACTTAAAAATGTTCATATTCTATTTTTTTTATAGCGTTTGATCTGAATAAACCGTGTTCTCCAACGCCTTGCGGAGCAAATGCGATATGTAGAGAACAAGGCAACGCAGGTTCTTGTAACTGCTTGCCCAATTACATAGGAAATCCTTACGAAGGATGTAGACCCGAATGTGTAATGAATTCCGATTGTCCAGCAAATTTGGCTTGTACTCAAAACAAATGTAGAGATCCGTGCCCTGGAACTTGTGGTCAGAATTCCTTATGTCAAGTTGTTAATCATTCGCCTACATGTACTTGTAATGAAGGATACACCGGAAATCCATACAGTTACTGCAATCTAACTCCTCCTCGTAAGAAGATTTTTCTATTCGTTCGAAAAATTATTGCTTTTGCCATTCTAATTTTATTAATTTCTCCCAAAGAGTCAGACGAAGTTCAACAAGCTAACCCCTGTAGCCCATCTCCTTGTGGACCAAATAGTGAATGTCGGGTAAATAATGGCGTTGCAGTTTGTTCGTGTCGTTCATCATTCGTCGGATCCCCACCCAATTGTCGACCAGAATGCGTTACTAGTTCTGAGTGTCTGACGAATCAAGCATGCATAAATCAAAAATGCTCAGATCCGTGCCGTGATTCATGTGGATATAATGCAAATTGTAAAGCCATCAATCACAGTCCAATTTGCTTCTGTAAAGTTGGGTATACAGGAGATCCCTTCACACAGTGCAGTTATTATATAGGTGAAGAACTTTACTATCTCCATGCATTGATAATATACTAGAAACGGTATTCGATATAACTTACTTGACTATGAAAATCTTATATTCTAGAACCACTAATGTCTCCAGCTGATAGAGATCCCTGTTCTCCTTCACCATGTGGTGCTAATTCTATTTGCAATAAAATTGGAGAAACAGCTGCCTGCAGCTGTTTGCCAAATTACATTGGAAGCCCACCTAATTGTAGACCAGAATGCACAGAGCATACTGATTGTCCTCGCAATCAAGCTTGCTTGCAAGAAAAATGTAGCGATCCTTGTCTTGGATCTTGCGGTTTTGATGCTATTTGTTCTGTATTTAATCATGTGCCAGTCTGTACGTGTCGCGAAGGATATACAGGAAATCCATTTGAACAATGCCGTTTACAAATTATAGAATGTGAGGTTTATTTTGATTTCCATAACTTTGATTCCAAAATATTGCAGAGAAGATGAAAGTCTGGTACAGTGAATTCACTCTAAATTTTCTTCTAGATGAACCTATCGACGAAGACCCATGTATTTCCAACCCTTGTGGATCTAACGCTGAATGTAACAATGGAATTTGTACATGTCTATCTGAATTTTATGGTGATCCTTATTCGGGTTGTCGCCCTGAATGTGTTCTAAACACTGATTGTTCTCGAAATGAAGCTTGTGTTCGCAACAAGTGTAAGAACCTCTGCCCGGTGCCATGTGCTTTCAATGCACAATGTACAATGATGAATCACATCCCTATCTGCAGTTGTCCATCAGGTTATGAAGGAAATGCTTTTATCCAATGCATCCCGAAGAAAGGTATTTTTTTATTAAATTTTTCCCTTAACTCTTCTAATTCCAATATAAAATTATTCTGTTCAAATGTTTATTTAACCATGAAAATATAAACGTTACAAACGTTCCATAACGTACATTTTGTTCAGATTAAACATTCAATTTAATTTGGTATTAATCAGTATCTAATATTTAAGTTGACTAAAAAATATTATTCTTGAAGAAGAAGGTCAACATATTGTAATTGCTATTTTCTCAATCTTTTCTAGACTCTATATCACTTTCTCCATGCTCACCCTCACCTTGTGGGCCAAACAGCTTATGTAGATCTGTAAATGATCATTCAGTGTGTTCATGCATCCAAGGATATATTGGAAATCCTCCATTCTGTCGTCCTGAATGTACAACTAGTTCAGATTGTAGTCTCGATCGAACATGCGTGAATCAAAAGTGTATAGATCCTTGCATCGGAGCTTGTGGAATTTATGCTATATGTAAAACCGTCAGTCACAACCCCATATGCCACTGTGCATCTAGATTCACAGGAGATCCATTTGTTCAGTGTATTCCCATTCGTAAGTTTTTCACTTTCTTCAAGATTTCAATGACGGATTTTATATTATTCGTCAAAATCAAAAAAAAAAATCGGTTAAAGCTAATTGTTATCATTTTTATTCACTATACAGCTGATAGGCCGCCAGCTCCCATTAATCCGTGTCAACCTTCACCTTGTGGTGCGAATGCTCAGTGCCGAGTAATCAATGATTCACCATCTTGCAGTTGTCTTCCTGATTTTAGTGGATCTCCCCCTAGTTGTAGACCTGAGTGTATTGTTAATGCTGAATGCCCCAGCAACCAGGCTTGTATCAAGAATAAATGTAAGGATCCATGCTCATCTTGTGGTATCAATGCAGAATGTAAGACTGTCAGTCATGTGCCCATGTGTTACTGTCCCAATCAATATACTGGTGATCCGTTCACTCAGTGTACAATTGCGCCCCGTAAGTCTTCAGAAAATTTATTATTCACACTAGTGCACTGATGAAATTTCCAGAAACTTAATATTGTATTTCTTTTTAGTCAATATACCCGAAGATAACGTTAATCCTTGTGTGCCATCTCCTTGTGGGCCTAATACGATATGTAAAGTACAAAACGGGGCTGGCTCATGCTCTTGTGCTAGTGATTATATAGGAAATCCTTACGAAGGATGCAGACCAGAATGTGTAACAAGTTCAGATTGTTCACTAAATCTTGCTTGTGTAAACTCTAAATGTAAAGACCCCTGCCTTGGAACTTGCGGACTCAATGCTCAATGTCAAGTAGTTAACCATCTGGCAACATGTTATTGCCAGTCAGGTTACAATGGCGATCCTTACAGATTCTGCCAAATTACGCAACTGATTGGTAAATAATTTTCTGATAATTAATTCGACTCAAAGCTTCATAATTCTTGAACTAAAATAGTTTTTTCTCCAGAAGATGAACCGGATAGAACCGACCCTTGTTCATCATCTTATTGTGGATCAAACAGTCAATGTAGAGTTGTCAATAACATTGGAGTATGTTCTTGTTTACCCGAGTACGTAGGTCAACCGCCAAGTTGTCGACCCGAATGTGTTAGTAATTCGGAGTGTCTATCAAACAAAGCTTGCATAAACAAAAAATGCGTTGATCCGTGCCCAGGTGCTTGTGGAAAGAATTCAAATTGTAGAGTTATAAACCATGCTCCACACTGCACTTGTTCTCAAGGATTCTCTGGAGATCCATTCACTATCTGCTTCCCTACGCCTCGTGAGTTTTCTAATTTCTTTTCCATCGAAGTTCAACAACATACTGTTTCATTTTATTTAAAATCCTTAATTCACTTTGTTACAAATCTATTCGTTATCAAACGAAGGTTACAATTATCAACAATTAATAGAAAATAAAAAATACAATACTTTCGTGTGAATAAAGAACATAGAAAACATAAGAAACCAAAAAAACATCACGAGAATCTTGAACCTCGAATTTAAAATATGGTGTTATTGAACTTCAATAACCAATTGTGATTGAACGTTAAACATCCATACAATTTTTTCATAATGCAATAACATAAATTTGCAGCCAATCCATCTATTAATGAGCCTTTGACACCGGCTGACCCATGTTTCCCGTCACCTTGTGGTCCGAATGCAGATTGCCGTAACGTAGGAGGTGTACCATCTTGCGCATGCCGTCAAGATTATTTTGGTTCACCACCTAATTGTAGACCAGAATGCACTATAAATTCCGAGTGCTCTAGTAACTTAGCTTGTATGAGACAAAAATGTCAAGACCCTTGTCCTGGATCTTGTGGAGTACTAGCAACGTGTAATGTCATCAATCATATACCAATTTGTTTATGTCCAGACGGTTACACTGGAGATCCTTTTAGTGCTTGTTCTATCAAACCTCAAACAAGTAAGAAATTCTTCATAATTAATAATTTGATTGCCTCAATGGATTCGAGTTCATTCACCTCGAAAATATTTTTATTCTACAGTACCAGTCGTTAACGATGATCCTTGTTCTAATATCCAATGCGGTGCTAATGCCGAATGTCTAAACAGTCTTTGCACATGTCTACCAGAATACCAAGGTGATCCCTACAGTGGCTGTCGACCAGAATGTGTCATGAATAATGATTGTGATTGGAATCAGGCATGCATTCGACAAAAATGCATTGATCCGTGTCGGGACATTTGTGGACAAAATGCTGTTTGCAACGTGTACAATCATATACCAATATGCAGTTGTCCTCCGGGTACCATCGGGAATGCATTTATAACGTGCACAGTGGACAGAAGTATGTTCATTTGTTTTTGTTTTTTTTTTCAAAAAAAGTCCTTTCAGATTTGTTAATTTAATCAAAACTTAAAAATTAATTTGATTCAATTTTTCAAACGACGAATCGTTGCTTGAGGATAATTAATGTTTCATTACTTTTCCACAGTACAAGAACGTGATCCTTGTAAACCATCTCCATGTGGCCCTAATAGCCAATGTCGTCATGTGAGTGGTCAGGCTATATGCTCTTGCGTGATTGGGTATCTAGGTTCCCCTCCATCATGTAGACCAGAATGTACTATCGATTCAGATTGTCCACAAAATCAATCCTGCAATAATCAAAAGTGTGTTGATCCCTGCCCAGGCGTTTGTGGAAATCGGGCCACTTGCAGAGTTATAAATCATAATCCAATATGTAGTTGTCAGTTAAGAATGACAGGAGACCCATTCATCACTTGTTCACCAATTTGTAAGCACCGTTATATATATTAAAATTTAAAAAACATCTTAATCAAGTTTCTACCATTATTCTTTCAATATTCAAGTGGCAACTCCTTCTCAATCTATCAACCCGTGTGTGCCATCTCCTTGTGGACCAAACGCTCAGTGTCAAGTAGCAAACGATTCACCATCATGCTCTTGCTTAGCCGAATACATAGGCTCGCCGCCAAACTGCAGACCTGAATGCGTGAGCAACAGTGAATGTCCAAACCATTTGGCATGCATTAATAGAAAGTGTCAAGACCCTTGCTCTAATTCATGTGCCTCAAATGCACAGTGTCATGTTGTCAGTCATGTGCCGAATTGCTTATGCCCTGCTGGATATACCGGTGATCCGTTTACGTATTGTTCAGTACAAATAGGTGAGAGAGTATTCATGCTTTGTCCATTAACTAAACTGTTAATTCAGGCACATATTTAATTTTATGAAATATCTTTTCGAAGTTCAAGCTCCAATCAATCCGTGTAACCCTTCACCTTGTGGAGCAAATTCGATATGTAAAAACCAGCAAAATGCTGGATCCTGCACTTGTATATCCGATTACATCGGTAATCCTTATGAAGGATGTAGGCCTGAATGTTCTTTAAACACTGACTGTCCAACCAATCAAGCTTGTATCAGACAGAAATGCGAAAATCCGTGTCCCGGAACATGTGGTCAAAATGCTGATTGTTACGTTCAAAATCATTCTCCAATGTGTATCTGCTATGATAGATATACTGGGGATCCCTTCAAATATTGTCACCCAACACAGCAACCAAGTAAGAATCAGAAAAACAATTTTCCTCATAGGAATAGCACAGTGATTTTATTATTCAATCGAGTTATCGAAAAATTATCATTTGGTTTAAATACATTACACTCTTTATTTTCATAGTCAGTGACACATCGCTAGCAAACCCATGTAGCCTGACGGAATGTGGTCCATATTCACAATGTCGGGAAGTTAATAGCCAAGGAGTTTGTTCATGTTTGCCTGGATACATTGGAATTCCTCCTACGTGTAAACCAGAATGTACCACAAATTCAGAATGCGCGCCGACTAGAGCATGCGTGAACCAGAAATGCATTGATCCCTGCACTAACCAGTGTGGTGAACAAGCTCTCTGTAGAGTTCTGAATCACAGCCCTATCTGTACTTGTAAATCTGGACTGACGGGAGATCCGTTCTCACGCTGTTACATTATGCAACGTAAGAACTACGATAATTTAAAAGAAAGTTTCAAATATAATTTTGACTTCAAATAATAGATTATCTCAATGTTCTGCTATTGAAGTATACAAAAGTTTTCAATTTCGTCTGGCTTATGTATATACTTCGAAAATTTCTAGTCATGGTATATTTAAAATGAATCAATATTATTTTTAGAACCTCCGTCACCTCCAACGAATCCTTGTATTCCATCGCCTTGTGGACCGAATTCGTTATGCCAAAATAATTATGGCACGCCTTCTTGTACATGTGCTGCAAACTATCTCGGAACTCCTCCAAATTGTCGCCCGGAATGTACTGTCAATTCCGATTGCGCAAGAAACAAAGCATGTGTCAATGAACGTTGCATTGATCCTTGCCCTGGGTCTTGTGGCTTGAATGCTCTTTGTACAGTTTATAATCATGTTCCAACGTGCAACTGTTTCGAAGGTTACACGGGAGATCCATTCACAAGCTGCCAATATAAACCACGTAAGCTTTCACTCTTCGTAACAACAGCTAACGTTAGGATAATTAAACACGATTTAAAATTGTTTTCAAACAGCTAAAAGAGCGTAACAGTTATGCTAAATAACAACGTACTTGAATTATTTTTTAAGAATTTTGGAATTCCATTATTTTTTTGTGCTTTTATATTCTGATTCTGACTTACTTTCATCATCTAGTGACTGCGACACTGGAAGATGATACGTGCAATTGTGGTCCGAATGCAGATTGTCTGGACGCAGTTTGTAAATGTAAACCAGATTTCTATGGAGATCCAAATATTGGTTGTAGACCCGAATGTGTTCTCAACGATGACTGTTTGAGTAATAAGACTTGTATCCGCAATAAGTGCGTGGATCCATGTCTCAATACTTGTGGTCAAGGCGCTGATTGCTACGTAGCTCAGCATGTAGCCATGTGTAACTGTCCAGTTGGTACAACTGGCAATGCTTTTATTTCGTGTCAGCCCACACCAGGTATTTTCAACTGTCACAGAATTCCATACAGAACTTTTTCTTTGTTTTCGAGTAACTCATGTTTGTTATATTTATTTCTGATGCAGCAATATCCAACCCAAGACCTTGCACTCCTTCTCCGTGCGGTCCAAGCAGCATTTGCAAAGAAATAAACAATAATGCTGTTTGTACTTGTGCTCCTAATTTCCTTGGCAGCCCACCAACTTGCAGGCCAGAGTGTACTCTGAGTTCGGATTGTCCGAAAAATCGTGCTTGCGTTAATCAGAAATGTGTAGATCCATGCCCAGGAACGTGTGGAATCGGAGCCAATTGTCAAGTAGTGAATCATAATCCTATTTGCTCGTGTCCTGATAAATATGACGGAAATCCTTTCGTCAGATGTACACCACATCGTAAGGACAATTATCCTGTTTCCATTCATAACCAGAGTGAAGTGTTCAATTATCATTTAGAATTTCAGAGAAAAAATGTTTTTATCGGAAGTGTTGGGATATGATATTTTGTAATGTATATGATCATTTCACATGAAAATACTTGAACGATTAGAACGATTTTTTCATTGTTATTCAAATGATAAGGAACACGAAACTTTGGCGAATCATTTTAAATCTGTAGTAGTACTGACAAACAAATTCAAAACCCAGTAGATGAGCCACCGACAAAACCAGTAAATCCATGTCAACCATCCC